>CM066033.1:290008327-291298716 GCA_033557465.1 Ichthyophis bannanicus | reverse complement strand
TTTCTCACTTGGGTCAAACATGCCCAAGATGTTTCTAAATTTGTCAACCTTGCAGCTTTTGACTGTTTTGAGTGCATAAGCAGAACCTCTGCCATTGCCATAGGTGCACGTAGAATTGCTTAGCTCCAGGCATCTGATCTGGAGCTCTGGGTACAAGATAAACTGGGAAATATTCCTTGTACTGGTGAGAACCTGTTTGGTAAAGATTGGCAGGAAAAGGCCAATGAGTTGGATGCTGACAACTCCACCTTGGATAGATTGTCCAAGTCCACAGCTGATCCTGCAAGAAAGAAATCTTTTAAGAAACCATTCTTTTCTAAAAAGAAAAAGTATTATCCTGCTTATTCTCAGCAGGGACATTCTGCAGGTCAGCTTGTCAGGAAAGGTCAGCAACCACCCAAACAAAGAAAAGCAAAGACTGCTAAGCCTCAGCCGTCCCAGCAGTCTCAGCCTCCACAAGGCCTTTGACTTTCAGCTAGAGAACTTAGCCTTCCTGGCTCTCATTGGACCAGAGCCTTCCACCATTCCAGGAAGGTTGTGTCACTTTGCCCCCAGATGGGGGCAAATAACAGCAGAGCATTGGACACTCTCCATCATAAAAGCGGCGTACAAGCTTCATTTTTGAAGCATGCCCCCTCCCACAATGATAAGGCAGTTCAATTCTCCGACCTCTCTCATAAACTTGTTAGGTCAGGAGGTCACTATACTTCTTGCCCAAGGGGCAATAGAAGAAGTACCCATCCGTCAGCAGGGTACAGGGTTTTACTCCCCCTATTTCCTTATCCCAAAGAAAACAGTGGGATACAGACCTATCTTGGACCTCAGAGAATTGAACAAATTCCTTGTCAAAGAGAAATTCAAGATGATTTCTCTTGAAACTCTGCTGCCATACCTTCAGAGTCAGGATTGGCTTTGTTCTCTAGATCTCAAGGATGCGTACACCCATGTTCTCATCCATCCAACTCACAGAAAGTTCCTTCGGTTCCTTTTTCAAGAAAAGCACTACCAATATAGGGTGCTTCCATTTGGCCTGGCCTCAGCACCAAGGGTGTTCATGAAATGCATGGCTGTGGTAGCAGCATTTCTCCGCACTCTAGGGATATTCGTCTTCCCCTACTTAGACGACTGGCTCATTCGAGCCCCAACAGAGTCAGAGGCCAGGACTTCTCTATCCTGCACAATGCGTATCCTTCAGTATTTGGGTCTGGTAATAAACATCCCAAAATCCAGTCTAACTCCCACTCAGTCTTTAGAGTTCATAGGAGCTTTGCTGGATACCAGAAAGGCAAGGGCCTATCTCCCCCAGGGCCGTTGCCTTCGCATGGTGCATTTAGCTTCTCAGGCAGTGCTAAAGCCTCATCTCACTGCCCGGAAAATGCTACAACTATTAGGCCACATGGCATCTACTGTGCATGTGGTCCCCTATGCTCGCCTCCATATGAGGGCAGCCCAGTGGACTTTATCCACGCAATGGACCCAGGCATCAGGATGCCTGTCAGACAAAATAGCAAACACAAGTCGCCTTATTTTGTCCCTCCAGTGGTGGAAATCCACTCAAAACCTGTTGCTAGGGTCCCCTTTTCAACATCCCTTACCCCAAGCAACTCTCACAACAGATGCTTCTCCGATGGGTTGGGGAGCTCATCTGCAAGACCTCTCCACCCAAGGCACCTGGTCTCCACAGGAGACTCATCTACACATCAATCTCCTGGAGCTCAGAGCAATCTTCCTTGCTCTTCGAGTGTTCCACACCCTGCTCAGCTACAAGACAGTCCTCATTCATACAGACAATCAAGTAGCCATGTTCTACGTGAACAAGCAGGGTGGAACAGGCTCTCTGTCGCTTTGCAATGAAGCTTTGCGACTATGGGCCCTCGCCAGAGAGCATCAGATTCATCTCCTGGCAGTGTATCTTCCAGGCATACAAAACTCTTGGGCAGACAGACTCAGTCGAGTTCTGCTTCCACACGAGTGGTCTCTTTATGCAGACCAGGTGGCCAAGATTTTTCGAAATTGGGGAACCCCGGACATAGACCTCTTTGCAATTCCGTGGAATGCCAAACTTCCCCGATTCTGTTCCAGAATTCCGGCTCAGGTTGCTCAGGCCAGGGATGCTTTCCTCCTCTACTGGGGTCAAGACTTCCTGTATGCCTTTCCACCCATTCCCCTAATTCCCAAAACCCTTTTCAAGCTTCAGAGAGACAGAGGCCGTATGATTCTCATAGCTCCACATTGGCCACGGAAAGTGTGGTACCCTCTGCTTCTACATCTCTCTCAAGCTCCCTCCCTGGAGTTAGGGTCTGCTCCAGATCTCCTATCTCAGGAGGATGGAATGTTATGGCATCCCATTCCCCAGTCTCTGCGTCTGAGGTCTTGGTTGCTGAAGGCCTAGATCTCCATGGTCTTAACCTCCCTCAGCAAATAAAGGATATCCTTTATGCTTCCAGGAAGCCTTCCACAAGACACTCTTATGCTTTCAAGTGGAAAAGGTTTACCGTATGGTGTTCGCAGAAGGGTCTTAACCCCATTGCCATACCTCTGGAATCATTACTGGAGTATCTCCTTCATTTATCCAAAGCAGGACTTAAGACTAACTCAGTGGGGGTCCATTTGAGTGCTATTGCAGCTTCCTTCAAGCCCCTAAATGGACAACCCATTTCCTCCCATCCTCTTATAGCAAGATTTATGAGAGGCCTTCTGCTAACTAAGCCTGCCATTAAGCCACCTCCTGTGGCGTAGGACTTAAATTTGGTTCTTGGTCAGCTCATGAAGCCACCTTTCGAACTCTTAGCTACTACCTCCTTGAAATTCCTTTCTTGGAAAGTTATCTTTCTCATTGCAATCACATCAGCACGCCGCATCAGTGAGTTGAAAGCACTAGTAGCTGATCCACCTTATACAAGGTTCCATCATGACAAGGTAGCCCTTAGGACTCATCCACACTTTATGCCATAGGTGGTCTCGCCTTTTCATCTAAACCTGTGTTCTTTCCAAGGCCTCATGCATCAAATGCAGAAAGGAACCTTCATACTTTGGACTGTAAAAGAGCTTTAGCTTTTTACTTTCAAAGAACACAGCAACATAGAAAGTCCTCTCAACTCTTTGTTGCTTTTGATCCTTCTCATTTGGGACTTCCAGTCTCCAAGAGAACACTATCTAACTGAATTGCTCAATGTACTTCCTTTGCCTATCAGAGTAAGAATCTTCCTCTGGAGGGCCATGTCACAGCTCACAATGTGAGAGCCATGGCAGCTTCAATGGCTCATCTGCACTCTGTTTCTTTCGACAACATCTGTCGAGCAGCCACCTGGGCCTCGGTTCATACCTTCACAACCCATTACTGCTTGGACAAGGACTCCCGCCGGGATGCCTTGTTTGGTCAGGCTGTTCTTCAACACCTGTTCCATACCTAATCAACTCCTACCCGCCATCCATGTTGGATGCCAGAGATCCACGGGGGGAAGTGGAGCCCTGGTTCAGGGACACACAACTTCTGGGGTCTCTCCCTGGCATCTAAAGCTAGGGAGTCCCCATATGTGATGACTACATTCCTGCTTGTTCCTGGAGATAGCATAGTTACTCACCTGTAACAGGTGATCTCCGGGAACAGCAGGAATTTAGTCCTCACAACCCACCCACCTCCCCTAGGAGTTGTATCTCTCTATCTATCTCTTTCCCTTTCCCTCTCTCTCTCTTTGTCTCAGCTTTAAAACGAAGAACTGGAGAGAGACAGTTGGGAAAGACGGGAAGGCAGCACGCAGGCGCTGTGGGATGCTCCCAAAAGCTTTCTAATTGGACGCTGGTGAGCGTTCCTGTGCAGGCTCCGTCGGTACCGACGATACCCATATGGGAGGACTAAATTCCTGCTGTTCCTGAGATCACCTGTTACAGGTGAGTAACTATGCTATGCTTCTATATCGTTCCATGGTTTGACCGCACCTTGCATATTGTTGGCAATTCTGGTTGGCATATCTTAAAAAGGATATAGCAGAATTAGAAAAGGTACAGAGAAGAGCCACCAAAATGGTAAAGGGTATGGAAGGATACCCCAATGAGGAAAGGCTTAAAAGGTTAGGGCTCTTCAACTTGGAAAAGAGATGGCTGAGGGGAGATATGATAGAGGTCTTTAAATTAATGAATGGAGTGGAAAGGGTTAGCGTAGATCGGTTGTTTATGCCATCAAAAAGTAGAAAGACTAGAGGACATGCAATGAAGCTACAATGTAACCCATTTAAGACTAATAGAAAATATTTTTTCACTCAACGCGTAATCAAACTCTGGAATTTGTTAAAGGAGATGCAGTAAAAACTGTTAATGTAGCTGGGTTTAAAAAAGGTTTGGACAAGTTCCTGGAGGAAAGGTCCATAAACCATTATTAAAGAGGACCTAGGAAATCCACTGCTTACCCCAAGATGAGCATTGTGGAAGCTGTGGACTTTGAGTACCTGTCAGGTACTTGTGACCTGGATTGGCCACTGTTGGAAACAGGATACTAGGCTTGATGGACCTTGGTCTGACCCAGTATGGCATCTCTTATGTTCTTATCATGGTCAGTAGAGGATGGAAATGACGTCCTGGGGGAGCACATGGTGAAGAAGGGTGGTTGGTGGCACTAGGGCATTTGTGTAGGAGTGAATGGGCGGGCAGCAGGTGGGGTATGTCTGCAAAGTATATTCCCTGCTTGCTAGTAAAGACATATCTCAAGTGAAATGTTTCTGTATCAGTCTGTTCCTTGCTCCCTCTCCCTGACAGTAGGGTTTGGCAGTTGCCATCTGCAGCACTGTCTGTGCCCTCTTCCATGTTGGCTATCTCTGGTGTAGCATGCAGCATGCCATGAATATTTCACACTTTTTCTGTGGACTGTAGAAGAATTTGTCGTCTGACCTGTCCAGACACCAAAAGTGGATCTTCAGCTGGCCAAAGGTACACTCCATGACCGATTGTGTGGTCCAGTGATCCTGGTCATAGCACTCCTCTGCTGCATTGTGAGGTGCAAGGATAGGAGTCATGAGCCAGCTCCTCAGCAGGTAACCTCTGTCTTCTGCAGGGCAAGATAGTAAAGGGGGGAGAATAGGGGGACCTCAGTGAGTGAGCCATATCACAGACTGTGAGGTCTTTGTCACTGCTACAACTGACAGACATTCCCATACCTCTGTCACTCTCCCCATTTAACCTGCTTATGGTCTGCTGGTGCCTTCCTATCTCCAGGAACAAGCAGGAATGTATTCTTCACATATGGGTATCGTTGGTACCGATGGAGCCTGCGCGGGAATGCTCCCCAGCATCCAATAGGAAAGCTTTTGGGAGCATCCCACAGCGCCTGTGTGCTGCCTTCCCGCCTTTCCAACTCGCCCTCTTCAGTTTTTCATTTTCCGTGGAGCCTACAGGACGCATACCCTGTCACCGCAGAAAGATTTATCCTTACTCTTTTGCTTTTTTTGTGGTCGCGTCTGCCATCATTCGACGCCTACCGGTAACTGCCGGTTCTCTTTTCTTCTTTTTCAAAAAAAAAACAACTAGCTTTCTAAAAGATTTTTTCTTTCAGGGGCCTTTCCCCTCTCGGGGCTAGGCGCCATTTTGGGCACTAGGCCCACTTTTCTTTAAACATGGAGAAACCAGCTAGTGGTTTCAAGAAATGTTCTAAATGTGGTGGTACTATATCCGTCACCGACACCCATGAATGGTGTCTTAAGTGTTTAGGTCCTGGCCATTTTCCATTTGAGTGTCTCTCCTGCAGAAAGATGACCAAGAGGGACCTGCAGAATAGAGCTGCAAAACTCGGTACCCTTTTTGCCGCAGATACGATGTCAGTTGCATCAACGTCTTCCAGGGCTTCATCTTCCTCCCATGGATCTCAGGTAACTAAACCTAAGTTTTCTAAGACTGGCCGGTCCTCAAAAGGTAGATCTCCTTCCAAGTATTGAGATGCCACTGGTGTTGCCCTCGAGGAAAGTTCACCGGCAAAACAGCCCTGGCAGGAGGCCTTGGTCTCCAAAGCATTAACGGGGCTCCAGAATGTTCCAGAGGCTTCCACCTCAGAACTACTGGTGCCATGTTCTGGGGTCATAGCCGCTTCCACCGGTGCCAACACCCAGGCATCGGCAGCAGCGATGGATTACAGAATCCTCGCTATCGAACGCAGTCTAGTGGCCCTCTTAGCAGCTTCGGTACTGCTAAGACCGCTACGGATGGTTCCACAGGTATCGGTACCGACACCGGTACCTGTACCGAGGGCCTCGGCGGGTATGCTTCCCCCCATGCCGAGCCTTGAGTCTATCTCAGGTATTGACGGCCCGGTACCGAGACACCCCGATACTGACTTCGAGCGGTAACGGTACCGTGCGTTGCAGAAACACCTGGCGCAGAGATACTTTGAATCATCCGATTCCGATGACTCTGATGACTCTGCCAGTACCAGAGCTATCCTTCCGGAGGATCCATCTCCTTCTCCTCAATGCAGAATGTTTCCTCCAGAAGACATGTCCTTCCAGGATTTTATACGTGATTTAGCTCAGGGTCTTGCAATCACGGTGACTCCAGAGAAGGAACCCAGAGCAGAAGAATTTGAAATTCTTCAGTACTCTAAGGCTCCTAAAGAGGCAGCTACCCTGCCCATTCACAGAATCTTGCATGATCTTATGCTAAGAATGTGGGAAAATCCTTTAATGGTGTCGCCAAACTCTCGACGACTCAATACCGTGTACCGAGTTCCAAGCTGTCCTGGCTTTCAAAAGACTTAGTTACCACACCATTCAATGGTAGTAGAATTGGCGATGCGTAGGATTAAGAGTGCTAAAACACATTCTTCCCATCCTCCGGGCCATGAATCAAGGATGCTCGATGCCTTTCGGCATCGATGTTTCCAATCTTCCATGTTGGCAGCCAGGATTAGATCCTACATTCCCTATATGGGAATGTTCCTCAAAGAAGTTGCAGGTGACTTGGAGCTCATGAGCCCTCTTCTCCCTGAGCAAAAAAGGGGGGAATTCCTTACTCTGGTCAAAGATGCCCAGGATGTCTCTGTGCAACCTTTGATTGCTTTGAATGCATTAGCAGAACCTCTGCTATTTCCATTGGTGCACGTCATATTGCCTGGCTTCAGGCACCAGACTTAGAGCAATGGGTGCAAGATACTGGGAATATTCCTTGCACAGGAGAAAATCTCTTTGGCAAGGATTGCCAAGACAAGGCTAATCAGATTGAATCTGAAAATACTACCTTGAACAGACTATCAAAGTCTACAGCCAACCCAGCAAAGAAAAAGTCAGTCAAGAAACCCTTTTTCAGCAAGAAAAAGAGGTTTTACCCATCTTACACCCATCAGGGTGTCCAGCTCATGTTCCCCAAAAGGGGCAGCAACAGACCAGACAGCAGAGGAAGCCACAAGTTCCTAGAGCTCAACCGGCTCAGCAGACTCAGCCTCCTCAAGGGCTTTGACTCCTTCCTAGAGAACTTTGTCTTTCTGCCCCTGAAAGATCCAGAACCCCTTACCATCCCTGGCAGATTATGCCATTTTGTCAGAAGATGGCAACAAATAACATCAGAAAACTGGACCCTGTCCATTGTACGAGAGGGGTACAGACTTCATTTTCACAGCATGCCCCCTCCTACAATGGTAAGACAGTTCAAGTCTCAGGTCCCTGCCACCAATCTCTTGGGTCAGGAGGTCGCATCACTTCTTGCTCAGGGAGTACCCATATCTCAACAGGGTACGGGGTTGTACTCCCCCTACTTTCTCATCCCAAAGAAAACGGGAGGACACAGGCCTATTCTGGACCTCAGAGAATTAAACAGATATTTGTTCCGGGAAAAATTCAAGATGATCTCCCTCGGAACACTCCTGCTATACCTTCAGAGTCAGGACTGGCTATGTTCTCTAGATCTAAAGGATGCATATACGCATGTTCTCATCCATGCAGATCACAGGAAATTCCTTTGATTCCTTTTCCAGGGAAGACACTTCCAATACAGGGTTCTTCCCTTTGGTTTGGCTTCTGCCCCAAGAGTCTTCACAAAATGCATGGCAATAATAGCAGCATTCCGGAGAACTCTAGGAATATTCGTCTTCCCCTACTTAGACGACTGACTCATTCGAGCATCAACAGCGGCAGAAGCCAGTTTAACTCTTTCTAGCACCATGCGAATCCTTCGATACTTGGGACTGGTCATAAACCTCCCAAAATCTCATCTCACCCCTTCAGTCTCTAGAATTCGTAGGGACTCGTCTGGACACAAGACAGTCAAGGGCTTTCCTGCCACAGCCACGTTGTCTTTGTATAGTATAGCTGGCCTCCCAAGCAGTCTTGAAGGTCTTCCTGACTGCTCGGGAGATGCTTCAGCTTCTGGGGCTTATGGCATCCACGGTCCATGTGGTTCCCTATGCTTGCCTTCATATGCGAGCAGCCCAGTGGACCCTATCCTCTCAGTGGACACAGGCCTTGGTTCGGCTAACGGACAAAATCAGAAACTCCACACGTCTCATTTTGTCCCTGCAATGGTGGCAGTCACTGGAAAACCTTCTCATGGGTTCTCCTTTTCAGCAGCCTCTATGCCAAACCACCCTAACAACAGATGCATCCAAGTTGGGTTGGGGGGCTCACTTGCACGATCTATCAACTCAGGGTCTCTGGACCCCACAGGAGGCTTGTCTTCACATAAACCTCCTAGAACTCAGAGCCATTTTCCATGATGTCCGAGTTTTTCAGGCCCATCTCAGCTACAAGACAGTTCTGGTCCAGACCGACAATCAAGTAGCCATGTTCTATGTGAACAAGCAAGGCGGAACAGGCTCTCTGTCGCTATGCAACAAAGCTTTGTGACTGTGGGCCCTTGCCAGAGAGTTTCAAGTCCACCTTCTAGTGGTATATCTTCTGGGCATTCAAAATCTTTGGGCAGACAAACTCAGTCGATTACTGCTGCCACACAAATGGTCTCTGCACTCAGACTGGCTTGCTCGAGTGTTTCGAATCTGGGGAACGCCAGATATAGACCTCTTTGCAAGTCCACAGAATGCCAAACTTCCCTGATTCTGTTCCAGAATTCCGGCTCAAAACTGTCAGGCAAGGGATGCTTTCCTCCTCCACTGGGGTCAGGACTTCCTCTATGCCTTCCCACCCATTCCCCTCATTCCCAAAACTTTGTTCAAGCTTCAGAGAGACAGAGGTCATATGATACTCATAGCTCCATGTTGGCCACGGCAGACGTGGTATCCTCTGTTTCTTCATCTCTCTCAAGCCACACCTCTGGAGTTGGGTTGTGCTCCAGATCTTCTTTCCCAGGAGAACGGGACACTGTTGCACCCAAATCCCCTGTCCCTACACCTCAGGGCCTGGTTACTGAAAGCCTAGGATTCCCGGATATCAACCTGTCTCAACAGGTAAGGGATATCCTTCTGGCTTCCAAGAAACCTTCCACAAGGTTTTAAGTGGAAGAGATTCTCAGTATGGTGTTCTCAAAGGGGACTTAACCCCCATACAGTGCCTGTGGAATCGCTTCTGGAGTATCTCCTCCATTTATCAGATTCTGGTCTTAAAACTAATTCAGTAAGGGTCCATCTTAGTGCCATTACTGCTTTACGCAAACTTCTGGATGGACAACCTATTTCCTCTCATCCACTTGTAGCGAGATTTATGAGAGGTCTATTCTTAACAAAACCTTCCATTAAGCCACCGCCGGTGGCATGGGATCTAAATCTTGTTCTAGGGCAGCTCATGAAACCACCGTTTGAGCCCTTAGCCACTACAGCTCTAAAATTTCTTACATGGAAGGTCATCTTCCTAGTTGCCCTCACTTCTGCAAGACGCATCAGTGAATTACAGGCCTTAGTGGCGGATCCTCTCTATACAAGATTTCACCATGATAAGGTAGTTCTTAGGACTCATCCCCACTTTATGCCAAAGGTGGTTTCGCCTTTTCATTTAAACCAAGCGGTTTACCTTCCTGTATTCTTCCCTAGGCCTCATGCCTCCAATGCAGAAAGGAACCTTCATACTTTAGATTGTAAAAGAGCCTTGGCTTTTTATTTTCAAAGAACTAAGCAACATAGAAAATCTTCTCAGCTTTTTGTTGCTTTTGATTCTAGTCATTTGGGACTTCCAGTTTCCAAAAGAACTCTCTCTAGATGGCTTGCAAATTGCATATCCTTTGCATATGAGAGTAAGGGACTTTCTCTCAAAGGCCATGTCACAGCTCGCAGTGTGAGAGCAATGGCAGCCTCAATGGCTAATCTTCGTTCTGTGTCCATTGATGACATCTGTAGAGCAGCCACTTGGGCTTCGGTACACACCTTTAGAGCCCACTATTGCTTCGACAAGGACTCCTGTCGGGATGCCTCATTTGGCCAAGCTATGCTCCAGCATCTCTTTCAGACTTAGTACAACTCCTACCCACCGTCCCGGGTTTCGATGCCAAAGATCCATGGGAGGAAGCATGACCTATCTCACCTGGGGTTCGCAGCTTGCTGGGGTCATCCCCCTGGCATCTCTCAGCTGGGGAGTCCCCATATGTGAAGACTACATTCCTGCTTGTTCCTGGAGATAGTGTAGTTACTCACCTGTAACAGGTGATCTCCGGGAACAGCAGGAATAAGTCTTCACAACCCACCCACTTCCCCTAGGAGTTGTCTCTCTCTCTCTCTCTCTCTCTCTCTCTCATTGTCTACTTATCTTCTTTGGTCTCAGCTATAAACTCAACTGAAGAGAGAGAGTTGTAAAGGCGAGAAGGCAGCATGCAGGCGCTGTGGGATGCTCCCATAAGCTTTCCTATTGGACGCTGGGGAGCGTTCCCGCGCAGGCTCTGTCGGTACCGACGATACCCATATGTGAAGACTTATTCCTGCTGTTCCCGGAGATCACCTGTTACAGGTGAATAACTACGCTTTACCTTCCACTGTGCCCAAGTATTCAGAGCACCACATTCAGGTTATAGCCTCATGTCCTGTCATTTCCTGCATCCCCTCTTTTTCTACCTCCATAGGCGCATGGCCAACAAGTCTCTCAGTGACCACTGGGTCTAGCAGTGTTTAGGGCTGTGGCTCCCACTGAGCACTCCCCCTTCCCCTTTCTGTGGCATGTCTTTTGTAGAGTGCCCGCCATTCTGAGCGCTGGGACATGGCACTGCTGGCTGTCCCATAAAAGCAATGAGCTCCTAGCAGCTGCAGAGGTCTACCTTGCTTCCTGGCTGGAGCCAGAGGTGAAATTTGTACCCCATGTCCTGACTTTTATTGGCCTGTGAGCATATGTCCAGCAGTATTGCCTGATTTTCTTGCAGCAGTTGGTGCTCCATGTAGTCACAACTCTCTGGCTGCTATGTAGTTAGATTTTGTGGCATGCACGGGGACATGGGGGAGGTTGTCACCTACCAAGGAGCCAGCCTCCCATGATTTCCCCACTGCTGAAGCACTTGTGAATACCTGATTGTGCCAGGATGTAGGCATCATGGCATGACCTTTGGAAACTGGGATAAGCATTGGTTATTTTGCCCTTGGCATTGCAGACCACTTGCAAATTCATGGAAGGTATACCTTCCTATTCCTATATGTGACTTCCCGCACCCTCAGAGAGCACAGTGCCACATGGGTGCTGTCTGTTACACTAGCACCATGGGAAAGCCTGCCACCTGATCAGGAGTCCAGTATGGTCTGTTGGCGCTGTTGTACCATGCTTGGGAAGCTGACATACTGCACTATCCTGGGGAGGAACACAACGAGAAACACTGGAAGACACAGCTGCTGACTGGCTGATGCCATCTGTGGCTGCCAATATGGTCTGGAAACTGCCAGTCGCAAGGAATGGTGAAGGCTGTGGTGACCTTGATGTGCACAGGGATGGGACAGCCTCTCTGTGTGGTTGCACTGAGGTCTTGCTTGAGCTCATGCATAGCTCGTATATGGCGGCCTCGTCAAATCGGAACTGCATCAGGCACTGCTCATCAGAAAGCCCCATGTATTGGGCCCTCGGCCAGTATACCGTCTGGTAGGGGTGCCCTCTGTACACCCTCCTGCACTCCTTGTCCAGCTATTCCTCTAGGACTGCGGCAAACCAGCAGTTCACTCACTTCATCACCCCTACCCTCCACCATCACCAGCGGGGACCATCACCTACACCCACTGACAAATATCACCAGCACCCTTGTAATACCACCACCAACATGTAGTGCTCTGTGCTATGTAAAACATAGACCAGACAGATATAGACAATTGCTCACAGCCACACGAACACCAGGACCTGCACCCACACAGTCACGCACCTTCCTCAGCTTCTTCATTCCTACACACACAGACACATGCACACGCCCACTTTCACAGCTGGACCACAGATAGGGGTGTGTGGAGGCATACAGGGAGCAGTGGTCCGGGGGTAGCAGTGCTGGGTGGAGCAGGAGCCTGTGGCTGGGTAGGGGACTAGGGGTTGATGGAGGTGCCTATTGGAGATGGGGCAGCTGTGACAGATACATGGGGAGCATGTTTAGGACACTGAGGATCACACAAAATGGTACACAGCAAACAGGGATGACAGGTAGACTCTTTTCTCTCGACCACACTCCTCCTAGCACAATTTCTATCATGGTCAGCATGGATAGTAAAGTTCCTTACTTGTTCATGCTTTATAGCTGGTCTGGGTTGGAATGTCTGACTGCCACAAAATATGCCTTGGACGTCTGCATCTTTGCATCACCCTGGCTATGCCCCAGCACGTCCCCAGAAATGACCATACTGGGATGCCTGGACTTTGACATTCCATCCTTGGGGATGTTCAGATCTGTATAGTTCTGTAATCACACTTTGTATATCTGAGCCTTTCATACGTCACTCATTTCAAATGTCCAAACCATGTCCATCTCTTGTAAAATTACCCCATAGCTTCTAAATTTTGTCTTCCAGATGTATCTGTCCTAGCTGTGTATATTCATTGTTCATTCTGACCTAAATAAATGTGTTCATACTGATTGATTCCTGTGTTTTCTTCAGAGATTTATTTATTTGGTTTTATATACCACACTATTTATAATCAGCGGGGTTTACAGAACAACTGATTACATGGAACAGATTGCAATGAATAAGTAAATATAAGTTAATGCAATAACAGATTACATTAAATATGTGATCATTTCTACAATGTGCCTTGGGTCATGTATTAACAGTCAGACTTTTGAAAGTGATAAACAAGTTGAAAAGTGTACACTTACAGTGTGACACAATAGCTCATTGCCCCCATTCAGAGAATCAGGCAGGCGGGAGGTACGTGCATCATAGGGAGTGTCGGATGATGCTTTTGTATGTGTCATGGGGGGTGTCGGGTGGTGTGTGTGTTATGGGGGAGCATTGGGGTGCTGCATCTGTGCATGTGTTGGGGTACGCACATCCTTGTCTATATCAGAGGCATGCATGCACTTGTGTGTGTGCGTCATGTGGTTTGTCAGGGGCTTTATGCATGTGTGTGTCTCTCATGGGGTGTATTGGGAGTGCATGCATATATGTATCTCTTAAGGAGTGTATTGGGGGTGCGTGCATTTTTGTGTACATCATGGAGCGTTATCATGGCTGTGTGTGGTAGGGGATGTCAGATGAGCATGTCGAGCATGCATGTGTGCATGAAATGGGGGTGTTGAGGGATGTATGCATGTGTGTGTGTCATGGGAGTATTGGAGGGTGCATGCATATTGTGGTGAGGCAGGTGCAGCACAGACCTGGGAAAGAGAAAAAAAAGAAGGTTTTTCTCCTAAGAGGGGGATGGGCTCACCTAAGCACAGGTCCCAAAATGAAAGTAATACTGAAACACACACTTGCAAGGCTAGCCTGAAGCCACACCCAGTCTCCAGGGCAACAGCAGGGAGAGAGAGGGTGGGGCCAGAAAGGGAAGCACGCTGGCAAACATTTAAACGTGGTCAGTCAGCAAGTGATGAGGGAGAGCACAGCAGAGCTGAGAGAACTGGGGAAACCAGGAGAAGCAGACAGAACTGCCAAAGCGAATGGCAGGGCCAGAGAAGAGCGGGAAGAAGCTTGAGAGAGTTCCAGGACTATAGTTCTAACTCAGAAGAAAGCAGCTCAGACTCTGAGCAAGAAACGGAGCCTTTTAGAAAGCCTGACAAAAGGAAGGTTTCTACAAGCAAGGTAAACCAGACAGTACCTTTAAGTGACTCACTAAAGGGAAGGAAGTCTAGGAACACTGACATTATTCCAGGGGGAAGAAGGAATGTTCATTGGGGAAAACTTTTTAAGCTTTTAAGGAAAGTGAAACTTGAGATCCCTGGACGTATCCCAGTCCCTAAGCCTTGTAGCACTGAGGAAGAAATGGAGGTGGAATTCTATAAAGGGGATTCAGATTCTACAGAAGTCTCAATGGAATGTTCATTATGCATGAGAAGTGCTTAGAAAGCATTTATTAGATATTATAAAGAAAGCCAAGAAGTAGTTATGCTGAGCAGTTGATACTGTGAAGTGCTGGAAAGAGAGAAGTCTCATTTTAAAGCTGAAATAGTACTTGTGCTATGAAACTGTTCCAACAGCAGTTTAGTTCCTATGCTGAAAAGTAGAGCCTGTTTTCAAGCTTACCTGAAACAGCTGGGAGAAGCTAACAAGGTTAGCTGGACTTTACTTGCAACAGTGATTTTTCAACTGTGTTTGGTTTGGATGAAAAAGGAAACTTGTTTTGTTCCAAAGACTGAAGGAAACTGATTTCTTATAGCACTGCTGAAGTACCTTTACAAAGAAGCTTTTTGTTGGAGAAAATATCCTCACTTTCTATTAATGGTTTGGAACCTTCTGCCAAGGTCCAATTTGCAAACTTGATGATTAAAATAAAATTTAGAAATAAATTTTCCTGTGTTGGCCTATTTCCACTTGGACTGCTTTAACTGCCCCACAACTACACAATTAAGGGCCTCAGCTACCAGGCTGAAGTAAGACACAAGTAATATGGCCCGCCGCCCCTACTAGGCAGCCGCCTAGTAGGACTGCCGGCCCACAATATGTATGTGTGTGTTTGTGTCCATGTCATGGTGGATAACAGCGTATGTGTGTCTGTGTCATGGAGGGTGTTGGCAGGTGTGTGCGTGTGTGTGTCATTGTGGAGAGTGGAGGGTCTTGCATGTGCGCTTGTGTCATGGCAATGTCATTCTCTCCCCTTCCCTTTCCCCAGTAGTGCATGTTCCCTCTCACTTCCCAACAGACTTTGCACCTCTCCTTCCCTTGCCTTTCATTCTTTCACTGAGGCTTGAAAACGTCTCAGTCCCTTCTCAATGTTCCTACACTCTTTCCCTCTCTCCCTCCTCTCTAGCCACACTCATTCTCTTATTTATTCTCTGCCTACCTCCTCTAAACCCACCCCTTCTTTTTATGTCCCACCCCCTTACCTGGCCCTTTCTACTGTCAGGGAAACTGTGCACTTCACACCACCAAGACCCCGGGCCTCCCTACTACTACTGCTGATTATTTGTATAGCGCTACAAGGAATACACAGCGCTGTACAGACACATGGAAAAGATGATCCCTGCTCATCAGAACTAGTCAAGATAGACAACACAATAGATGAGGACAAGGATACATCTAGGGGAGTGGTAAGGAAACACATAGGAGACTAAGTGAATCAGGATCCAAAAGTGGCCTCAAAGAGGTGAGTTTTCAGACTGGATTTGAAAAGTGCCAAAGATGAAGCCTCACATCTCTGGTGTCTCCAGGCACAGCTGCACTCTTCACACCAGCAGGACCCAGGGCCTCCTGCCAGCATCTCCAGCTGCAGCCCCCATCTTCACGCTGGTGGGACACAGGGCGTCCTGCCTCCCGCCTGCTTCTTCAACCACAACCCCAGTCTTCATGCTTGCCGGACCAGGGGTCTCACGCTTGCATCTTCAGTCACAACCATGCTTCTCATGCAAGCAGGACCTGGTGCTCCCGCTGTTTTGTAAATAATGCAGCTCCAATTTTCATGCCTGCGGGACCTGGGACTTCCCACCAGCAATTTACAGCCACAGCCATCCCCCCCATACTGGCAGACCGGGTATCCCACCAGCTTTTCCATATGCAACTTTGGGGGGTGAGGGGCGCCATACCCATTTGTTTGTTTTCGTATGCACGAACAAACAAATGCATACAGACAAACACAAAACCAACAAAAATAAGTCAACCCTCCACCATGGGCTCTATTGCTTATGCAAAATGTGCCTAAAAATAAGAATAATAATATTAATGGAATAAAGTACTGCTTCTAAATAAACATCAAATGAGAAACAGGAAAGAGTTTCTCCAGTCCTACTATGCTGCATAATACAGTATCCCATGTTTCTTATTTTGATTACTTTGGGGTTCTGTTTCCCAAGATTACCCTTAAGTACACTGTTTTGAGATATATAGTATGATAATTTAACTAGCAATGTATATATGTTCTAATATGTTATACTTGTAATGTTACAATTTTCCTTGTAAATTATAATTCTCCAGGACCAAGCAGGAAGTCAGTCCTCACTTATGGGTGACGTCGGCGCCGACGGAGCCCTCGCGGAGCAATTTTCCCCAGCTTTCAAAGAAAGCCTTTGGGAATTGCAGCGCGCATGCGCGGTCGTCTTCCCGCCCGAGGGTGCCATCTTAGCCAGTCTTCTTTTTTCCGCGGAGCCCTGCAGACGTCCCCGTCTTGTCCCCGCGAAAAAGTTGCTTTTCCTCTTTATTTTATACTTTTTTCTTTCGGTTCGACGCCGATCGTTTTCCCGCCCGGACTCGCGATGCCGGTCTCGAGTCCTCTAGCGTTTTTTCGGTTTTTCTGACTTAGTCAGCTTTCATTTTCGTTTTCCCTGGCAGCCCGGTCCTTTGACCTCGCAGGGGCCCTTTTTCCCCCGATGGCTGCCAGTGGCTTTAAGCGGTGTGGTCGGTGTGACCGAAATATGTCACTAACCGACACACACGACTTTTGCCTCCGCTGCTTGGGCCCGGATCATGAGGAACTGATCTGTGGGCCCTGCAGCAAACTGTCCTCGAAGGCGTTGAGAAGTCGGCGGCATCAGCGCGAGAGAATCTTCGCTGACCCCAGCCGTACCCGGACCTCGTCGGAGGCCTCCGTGTCAAAGGGCTCCAGCTCGGACCGTCGCCGGAGCTCCTCCGACCGGGGTTCTCCCTCTGGGGACCATCGTCGGAAGGAAAAACCCGCGAGGGCGGCGTCGGTGGACGCTCCTGGCTCCGCGAGGGCCAGGTCGCATAGCCCCGACAGCCGCCCCGGGTCCTTGGAGAAGGAACATCTCCCGAAGCGACCTCGCCTGGAGTCGGAGATGCCTGCCCGGGTAAGTCCTGTAGTCCTTCTGGACTCGCCTCCACGACAGCCGACGTCGGGCCCGACGCCATCGGGGCCCGAGTCGGGGGCTGCTGGGTCACCTGAGCTCGGACTCAGGTTGACGGCCTTGGAGAGCAGACTGTCTGCCTTCATGGACCAGCAGCGGGCACTGCTCGCTGGCCTCGCTGGCGCCGCTGCCCCGACCGCCGGGACGTCGACGTCCAAGTCGACCCCGGAGACCGAGCCGATCCTCGAGTCAATGAGAACTCGAGTCGATCCTCGGTCGAGGTCACCCTCGGCCTCCTCCCGTTCGGGACCGAGGTCGCCGACGCCGACTCCCTCGACGTCGGGGCGGCTGGCGCCGCACCCTGCCCGGGCCGACCCCACCGAGTCCTCGTCGGAGTCGGTCTGGGAGTCTGAGGAGGAAGAGTCACCTGATTCTTTCCGGACTCGGTGTGTCCCATCGGACTCACCGGGGTCCGAGCCTCGGAAGCAGTCCCCCCCGGAGGATGCCCGGTTCTCGGACTTCGTTAGGGATATGGCCAAGGCTTTGGCCTTCCCTGCGGATCCCGAGGAGGAGCCTCGAGCCGAAGAGCTCGACGCCCTCCAGTATGACTCTCCCGCGAGGGAGCACTTTACTGTGCCGGTTCCTCCTATGCTGGAACGACTACTCTTCCGCATGTGGGAGAGTCCGGCCTCCTCGCCGGTCCTGAGCAAGCGGGTCGATTCTATCTATTGGGTCCGCAAGAGCCCTGGCTTTCAGAAGGCACAGCTGCCACACCATTCCATGGTAGTGGAATCGGCCATGCATCGTCTTAAGAGCCAGAAGATGCACTCCTCGGTGCCTCCTGGAAGGGAGGCCCGTAACCTGGATGGCCTTGGCAAGAAGTGCTTCCAGGGCTCTATGCTCGCATGTCGTGTCCAGACTTACCAGCTCTACATGGGCATGTATCTCCGGGATCTGGCTAAAGAGCTAGCCGGATTCTCCGCTGGTCTCTCCGAGGAGCCCTTGCGGAGGTTCCTAGCCTTGTCCACGGGCATTCGGGAATGCTCAAAGTTCATGTCCCGAGCAGCCTATGATGGCTTTGAGGCCTCGGCTAGAGTGGCCGCAGCCGGCATCGGTGCCCGCCGACAGGCTTGGCTTCAGTCGTCGGACCTTGAGCCCTGGGTACAGGACAAGTTGGTCGATGTCCCCTGCCGAGGCGAAAACCTCTTTGGCAAGCCCATGGCGGAAAAGGCTGCACAAATTGAGACTGAGACTCTCACCAGGACCAGGCTTTCTAGGAAGACCTCCGCCCCTTCCCAGAAAAAGAAGGGCTCGGGAAAAAAGTCCTTTTACCCGAGGAAGGCGGCTGCCTACAAACAGTACCCCCATTATCAGGCCCCTGCAGCTCCCCAACAGGGCCAGCAGGCCAAGGGACGGGGTAACGGGTCCCGTAGGCAGCAAGCCCCCAAGCCTGCACCACCAGCCCCTGCTCAGCAGGGTGGGGGTTTTTGACTCGCTCAGCATAGCCTCTCCCCCCCCGCTGGTCCCTCCCAGCACCGGAGGCCGGCTGGTTCACTTCGCCCACAGGTGGTCCAGCATCACCGCAGATGCCTGGGTGCTTCAGGTCGTGCGAGAGGGCTACCTTCTCCACTTCCATCAGGTCCCTCCCTCCTATTTTCCGGGAGAACCTTCGCGCCCCCCTCTGCACAGGGAGTTGCTCCTTCAGGAGTTAGCAGGTCTTCTGCAGGAACAGGCGGTGGAACCGGTGCCCCACCACCTGAGAGGTCAAGGCTTTTATTCAAGGTATTTTCTGATACCAAAGAGAACAGGGGGCCTCAGACCCATCCTGGACTTGCGCAACCTCAACAAGTTCCTTGTGCGGGAGAAGTTCAAAATGCTTACCCTTGGAATCCTTCTGCCCTACCTCCAGCAGGGAGATTGGCTATGCTCCTTGGATCTAAAGGATGCCTACACGCACATCCTCATCCACCCAAGCCACCGCCAATACCTAAGGTTTGTGGTGGCAGGAAATCATTACCAGTACAGAGTACTGCCCTTTGGCCTATCCTCCGCACCGCGAGTCTTCACAAAATGTCTCGCGGTCGTGGCGGCCCATCTCCGGCTTCACGGCCTCTATGTCTTTCCGTACCTCGACGACTGGCTCATCAAAGCAGCGTCCGCTCAGGAGGTCACCAACGCCACGTGCCGCACGGTGACTCTGCTGCAGCACTTGGGCTTTGTCATAAACTTCGCAAAGTCCACTTTGCTCCCCTCACAGGATCTCGAGTTCATCGGCGCAAGGCTGCACACTCCTCGGGCACGAGCGTACCTACCGCTCGACAGGGCTCAACGGCTCATGGACCTAGCCGACCGCTTTCGCAGCCAGCCCCTGGTCTCCGCCAGGCGCTTCCTGAGACTGCTCGGCCATATGGCTTCCACCGTCCATGTGACCCCCAATGCCCGCCTGAACATGCGGTCTGCTCAATGGTGTCTCCGCCAGCAGTGGCGACAAGCCACAGGCGGCCTGGCAGACCTAGTGCGCGTCTCCGAGCCGCTGCTCTCGTCTCTCCGGTGGTGGCTCCGGCAGCCGAACCTGATATTCGGAATGCCTTTCCAGTCACCTCAGCCGACCCGGGTGCTGACCACCGATGCATCCCTCCTGGGCTGGGGAGCACATTGCCAAGAGGCACGTACTCAGGGCCTCTGGACCACGTGGGAGTCTGCTCAGCAGATCAACTTCCTGGAGCTCAGGGCGATCCGCCTAGCTCTCAAGGCCTTCTCCCACCTGACTTCCCAACAGTCCGTCCTTGTCCAGACGGACAATCAAGTTGCCATGTTCTACGTGAACAAGCAGGGGGGCACGGGCTCCTTCCTCCTCTGCCGGGAGGCACAGAAGCTCTGCTCTTGGGCCGTCAGTCACGGCATTCTCCTCAAGGCAGTTTATCTCCCGGGCCAAGAAAATTGCCTTGCAGACAAACTCAGCAGGGTCCTCCAGCCGCACGAGTGGCGTCTGGATCCCTTGGTAGTTCAGAAGCTCTTCCTCAAGTGGGGTCTCCCCACGGTGGATCTCTTTGCCAGTCCTCACAACCGGCAGCTTCCTCGCTTCTGCTCTCGTCAGCCACACCCCCTTCGGGTTGCGGCGGACGCCTTTCTGATCTCGTGGTCGGGGAGCCTTCTGTACGCTTTCCCTCCCATCCCGCTGGTCTCTCGGACTCTTTTCAAGGTTCTCCGAGACAAAGCCTTCATGATCCTGGTGGCCCCTCGCTGGCCCAGGCAGCCGTGGTTTCCACTCCTGCTGCAACTGGCGGTGGAGGGTCCAATCCCTCTGGGGATACAACCGGATCTCCTCACTCAGGATCAGGGGTCCCTTCTGCACCCCAACCTCAGGTCTCTCAACCTTATGGCCTGGCTGCTGAGAGGGTAGTCCTTGCTCCCCTTCTCCTGCCGGCGGAGGTGGAGGAGGTCGTCTTAGCTTCGCGACGGCCTTCTACCCGCAAATGCTACGCCCTTAAATGGCGTCGCTTTGCAGTCTGGTGTACCCAACAGTCTCAGGATCCCTTCTCCTGCCCGGTGTCGGTGATCTTGCAGTACTTTCTGCACCTCTCTAATCTGGGACTTAAGTCCAACTCCGTCAAAGTTCACCTCAGTGCTCTTTCAGCACATCATGTGCCAGTGGATGGCAGACCTCTCTCCAATGACCCTCTCGTAGCGAGGTTTCTCCGAGGTCTCCTTCTACTTAAACCACCTCTGCGCCCGCCAGCGCCTGACTGGGACCTGAATGTGGTTTTGCAGCGGATCACCTGTCCGCCTTTTGAACCTATGGCTACCTGTTCTCTACGTTTTCTGTCTTGGAAAACACTGTTCTTGATAGCCCTCACTTCCGCTAGGCGCGTAAGTGAATTGCAGGCCCTCGTGTCTGATCCCCCTTACACTAGGTTCTACAAGAATAGGGTAGTCCTACGGACTCACCCAAAATTTCTGCCTAAAGTGGTCTCCCCTTTTCACATCAATCAGGAGGTGGTACTTCCAACCTTCTTTCCCAGACCACACTCCAGCCGAGCTGAAACGGTCCTCCATACCCTGGACTGTAGAAGGGCATTGAACTTCTACCTTGACCGTACGCGGGAGCACCGTAAAGCTGCTCAGCTTTTTGTGTCTTTTGACCCCAATAAATTGGGGCTCCCGGTCTCCAAGCGTACTCTGTCCATCTGGGTTGCGGACTGTATCTCTTGGGCTTATGGGGCAGCCGGACTCTCCTTAGAAAGTCGAGTCACGGCTCATTGCGTTCGGGCAAAGGCCACGTCAGTGGCTTACCTCCGCTCTGTTCCGCTGGCAGACATCTGCCGGGCCGCTACTTGGTCTTCGAGCCAGACTTTTGCGGTCCATTACTGTCTCGAGAGGGAGTCCCGTAGGGACAGTGCTTTCGGACAGGCAGTCCTCCGTAATCTCTTTGAGGTCTGAGCAACTCCTACCCTCCATCCCGGATGTGGGCTACCGGTGGGTGATAATTCAGCGAAGATTCTATCCTTCTGTGCTGCTGAGCTAGAGGGAGCTCATTTTTGTGCTTAGGGTCTCCGGTAGCCTTGAGCTTGGGAGTCCCATAAGTGAGGACTGACTTCCTGCTTGGTCCTGGAGAAAGCGTAGTTACTCACCTGTAACAGGTGTTCTCCAGGAGCAGCAGGAATCAGTCCTCACTACCCTCCCTCCTCCCCTTGGAGTTGCAATCGTCTGCTTATGTTCTTTTTGCAAATTTTTATGCTGTCTTTTTAGCTATGTCATCTGACTGGCTAAGATGGCACCCTCGGGCGGGAAGACGACCGCGCATGCGCGCTGCAATTCCCAAAGGCTTTCTTTGAAAGCTGGGGAAAATTGCTCCGCGAGGGCTCCGTCGGCGCCGACGTCACCCATAAGTGAGGACTGATTCCTGCTGCTCCTGGAGAACACCTGTTACAGGTGAGTAACTACGCTTTATCTGTTCTATGTAAAATGTCCTGGTATATCTCATACCAATTAACCTACTGTTACATGTAAACCGCACTTGAAACAAGGGAAAGAGCGGTATATAAATAACTGTTAAATAAATAAATAAATAAATAAAATATATATACATACACTCTCTTCATTAATTATTCTTCAAGTGTTAGTATGCCAAACAAGATAATCAATTCTTACCAATTAGATTTTATTCAGTATGAATTATAACTAAATGTACATCTCCAGGTGATATTAAATAGCATGGTGGTCTTAGCCGCACATCTAAGATATCTGGAGATATTTGTCTTCCCTTACTTAGGCAGGCACCTCCCAGGAGATCTGTCTGTCTCTCTCCCATACCATGCAGGTACTGCAACATCTGGGATTTGTGATAAATTTTCAAAAATCCCATCTTGCTCCTATTCAAACATTAGAGTTCGTAGGAGCTCTCTTAAACACTCAGCAGTCAAGAGCATTTCTACTCCAGCCTTGCTGTTCTCGACTCATTCAACTGGCATCTAAGGTACGTCTCAGAGACCACCTAACTGCTGAGAAATGCTGCAGCTTCTAGGTCATACAGCCTCAGCAGTATATGTAGTTCCATATGCCCATCTGTATATGCACACAGCCCAATGGGCTCTGACCTCCCAGTGGAAACAGGCCTCAGGTTGTCTCAGGGACAAGATACAAGTCTCTGTCCCTCTGGCCACATCCCTTCAATGGTGGTGTTCCCCAGAGAATCTCCTCGTCGGGTCACCTTTTCAGATGCCTCCACATCAGTGTACCCTGATGACGGATGCCTCCAAACTGGGGTGGGGGCCCATCTGGGGACTCTCTCCACTTAGGGCCTCTGGACTGAGCATGAGTCGCAACTCCAGATAAATCTACTAGAGCGATCTTCAATACCCTCAGGGTCTTTCAAGGGTACCTATAATCCCACAGGGCGAAAAATTAGGTAGCCATGTTCTATGTGAACAAGCATGGAGAAACAGGATCTTGGCCCCTCTGCAGGGAGGCTCTCCATCTTTGGTCCTTTGCCATTGCTCATCAGATACACCTGCAGGCAGTGTATCTCTCAGGGGAGCAAAATGTCTTGGCAGACAAATTGAGCTGGATCCTTCTTCCCCATGAATGGTCTGTCCATACGGAGACAGCATCCTTCATCTTTCAGACCTGGGGGACTCCAGAGATAGACCTGTTTGCCACTCCGCAGAATGCCAAGCTTCCTTGCTTTTAAACCAGGACTTCCATGTCCGGCAACTAGCAAGTGGATGCTTTTCACCTCCACTGGGGTCGAGGGCTCCTGTATGCTTTCCCTCCCATTCCCCTAATTCCCAAGATGCTTTTCAAGCTCCAGGCAGACAGGGGCTTCATGATACTTCTAGCCCCACGCTGGCCACATCAACCGTGGTTTCCTCTCCTTCTACATCTGTCTCAGACAGCCCCTAGATCTCTGATCTGCTCCCGATCTCTTCTCCCAGGAGAAGGGGACGCTGCTCCATCCCAATCCGCAGTATCTACACTTCACGGCATGGCTGCTGAAAGCATAGCATTGCAAAATCTTAACCTTACTCAGGAGGTAAAGGAGATCCCCTTAGCCTCTACAAAACCATCCACTAGACATTCATATGCTTTCAAGTGATGTAGATTTCTCACTGATGTTCCCAGAAGGATCTCAATCTCTTCTGGGCTCTAATGGAGGTACTCTTCCAGTATCTCCTCCACCTATTCTCATCCGGTCTCAAGGCCAACTTGGTAAGAGTTCACCTAAGTGCAATTTCAGCCTCTAATCATCCCTTGGATTGACAGCCCATTTCCTCAAAGCTGCTCGTAGCATGCTTCATGAGAGGTCTTTTGCTGACCAAGCCTCTCATCAGACCACCACCGGTGGCATGGGATCTCAGTGTCGTTCTAGGGCAACTTCTCAAGCCGTCTTTTGAATCCTTGGTCAT
The DNA here is from genome assembly GCA_033557465.1 of Ichthyophis bannanicus. Classification (NCBI taxonomy): domain Eukaryota; kingdom Metazoa; phylum Chordata; class Amphibia; order Gymnophiona; family Ichthyophiidae; genus Ichthyophis; species Ichthyophis bannanicus. The sequence continues at coordinate 291,274,549 of CM066033.1, read as the reverse complement.
GATCTCGCTAAAGTTTATAACATGGAAGGTCATCTTCCTTATTGCCCTCACTTCAGCTAGACGCATTAGTGAGCTTTAAGCTTTGGTGGCAGATCCACCTTATACCCGGTTCCACCATGACAAGGTCGTCCTTAGGACTCACCCTCACTTCATGCTGAAGGTGGTGTGTCCTTTTCATTTGAATCAGTCAGTTTACCTTCCTGTCTTTTTTCCTAGACCACATTCATCTAGAGCAGAGGCAACTCTCCATACTCTTGACTGCAAACGTGCCTTAGCATTTTATCTTCAGAGGACTCAAGAGCACCGTAGGGCTTCTCAGTTGTTCCTCTCCTTTGACCCTAGTCACTTGGGGTTGCCAGTATCCAAATGTATTCTCTCTAGATGGATAGCAGATTGCATCTCATTTGCTTATGATAAAGCAGGACTATCCCTTGAGGGTCATGTCACTGCCCATAATGTTTATGCCATGGCCACCTCGATGGCAAATCTATGCCCTGTAGCCATTGACAAAATTTGTAAAGTAGCAATTTGGTCTTCAGTCCATACCTTTGCTGCTCATTTCTGTCTAGACAAGGACTCCCACCAGGATGCCATGTTTGGTCAAGCTGTTCCCTAGCATCTCTTTCAGACTTAAGGGCAACTCCTACCCTCCGTCCCAGAATTTAACAATACCAGACATCCATAGATGATTCATGACCTCTTGAAGCCTACCCTGAGGCAAACCTTCCAGTTCTGAGGTCATTTTTTTTGCTTCTGGGAGCTAGGGAGTCCCATATGTGAAGACTACATTCCTGCTTGTTCCTGGAGATAGTGTAGTTACTCACCTGCAACGGGTGATCTCTGGGAACAGCAGGAATTTAGTCTTCACAACCCACCCTCCTCCCCTAGGAGTTGTAGGTTTTCTTTTTCTCTCCTTTTCTCTCAGCTACAATCTCAATTGAGGAGGGAGAGTTGGGAAGGCGAGAAGGCAGTGGGATGCTCCCAAAAGCTTACCTAATGGACGCTGGGGAGCGTTCCCGTGCAGGCTCCATCGGTACCGACATCACTCACATATGAAGACTAAATTCCTGCTGTTCCCAGAGATCACCTGCTACAGGTGAGTAACTACGCTTTAACTTCGCAGTGTATATACAATTTTGCTCTTCCTCCCCACTTATCAGGTTTGATGGTAGACAGGAATTGTTCTCAATTTCTTTCCAGTAATCTCTCTTCTACTCAGTAATGCTCCATCTTCCAATAACATCTGTCCTAGCCAAGTTTTTCCCAGCTTTTTTCTCTTACTTTTTCTGATCTGACAAAGGCTTCATTATTTGTATCCCCTTCAGCAGTCTTTTTTATACTATGCTATTATCACTCATTCTTAAATATATGCCCTTGAACCTGTCATATCAGATTTGGCTTGTTCCGCACTGTCCACTATTGGTAACTCAGGTGGAATCTTTTTGTGGTTCGCTCTTCAATTATGGGAAATCAATGTTTTCACTGAAAACTCATCGCAGTTTTTGTAGTCATCATCCATCCCTGTATGCATTGATCTTAAGAATCAGTTTCTAAATAACTGGACAGGTCCCTTACTTCAACTATTTTTGAGATACTAATAAATTACATTTACCTTGCCAGTTTCATTTAGTTTAATTTGGGAATTTATATCTCATTTCTGTCCCTACTAGGGTTTGCAATGGTTTATAAAAAATGTTTAATACTTAGTACAGTAATCACCTTTCCTAACAAAATTAAAACCTCTCTCTAATAACAATAAAACCTACTTAGGACTAACAATACATTCAATACAGTAATCTTCTCACATCAAGTTGTTCCATCCATTGTAAATAAAAAGTCAAATTTTTACCATTTTATGACATTTTAAATGGCTTTGTTCTAATCTAAAATACTTAGGAAGTTTATTCCATATCATGGAAGCCCTACCTAGCACATGTCCAATTTCTTATGACAGAATATCTATATTTTTTAATGGAAGGAATTTCAACCAATAGGTCTTGCTCCGATCTCGAAGAATGCTGCGTTGTATATACTCTCATAACCTGAGCGAAATAATAAGGCCTCTGGAACAGAGACATTTATGAGGTAATTTTATAACAAGCCACATAAAGTTATGCAACATCAGCGTGCATATATCTTCTATTTTCAATGATGGGCACCTATATGCATATTTTAGGCGGGCGCTGTTTTGTAAGTATGCACTTCAGGGCAATGGTGCATACTTTTGAAGTAGACGAGCATAGAGGCATAATTTCGGTGGAGCATAGGTGGAGCCTTAATTTACATACATGTTAGAAAATATTATAATGCACGTACGTTTTCTACAAATCTAGGTGTGGGCATTTACACAAAGTGGTGTAAATGGTTGCACTTAGATTTGTCACACATATATTTACCAATTACGCCCTGTTTTATAAAATAAAATGCACACTTACTTTACTTTTTAAATAGATGACATGCACGCTATACTAAGTGACCCTTATAAGATTGTTCTCTTATAGATCATAATAAAAAGTTTCAACTTTATGCGACACACAATTGGTAACCAGTGCAGCTTGTATAAAACTAGAGAAACTCCATCCCATCTGGTTGCTTTTCTAACCAGTTTAGCAGCTGTTTTCTGAATTAGCTGTAATCTAGATAGGGAGTTCTTTCTCCCACACAAATTAACAAATTACAGTAATCTAAGTAAGAGATTAGAGTTATAGTAGTTTGAACTACAGTGCGCAAATCTGATTCTTTCAAATACAGATCTTTATTGTCTAATAAGACTTAGTTTCCACAAAGCCTTTTGAACAACAATGAAAGTTCATATCCAAAATTAAGGCAAAATCTATAACCACTCCAAGACTTCAAATAGAGTTTGACAAGAGGATGTCTACATTGCCTACTCTTGGACTTAATTCAGGGGCTGAAAAGTTATGCCCACCAATCCAAAAATGTTTTGTTTTATCAAGGTTGATCTTTAGATGATTACTCATCATTCATTCGTGTTCAACATTGAAACACTTGTCTAATGACAAATAGGCCTTATTGATTCCATCCTCCACTAGTATTAGTATTTATACATCATCAACATAAATAAAGTGCACTAATTGTTTATGTTATTGTTTATGCAGGATTTTATATACCACCTTTCATGAACAAATCAAAGTGATTTCCAATATATTAAAATGAAAAATCAGTAAAAGAAGAAAAATCTGAAGAAACCACAGAATAAAGTGCAGTGAAGCAGAACTCCGAAAACGCCCACCCTACCACCAGACCACCCTTATCCGTCCAGAAATGTTAAAGAGAAAAAATAGGTTTTTAGTCTGGTATTAAAGTTAGTAAAAGAAGATTTGGACTGCAGATAGAGAGGTATGGTGTTCCAAAGGGAGGGCACCAAATAAAAAAAAAAAGCAGAATGGCAAGACACATCTAGCCTTCTTGCAGAGGAAGAGGGAACAATTAACAAATTTTGGGACCTCTTCTATTGGTTAATAAGTAAATCACCAGATAAACTGGGTGGCTGGAATGTCATCACCAAGAGTTTGACTTTTATTCTATAACTAAATTGCAGCCAATGATGCTGTTTGAGTAAAGGAGTGACATGATTATGCATACCTGAGTGTGTGAGCAATCTGATAAATGCATTTTATATATTTTGGTGCTTAACTGCAGATAAGTTTAGGCCATTGTAGAGGCTATTGCAATAGCCAATGCCCTCGTTATGAGGGCCAAGAAAAGCATCCAACAAATGTCCTGATGAACTCAAACATTAAAAAGTATAGGAGATAAGGGAGAGCCCTAAGGCACCCCAGAATTTAAAAACAAAATTGATGATATATTTGCATCCTGATTAACCAAACAAATCCTGTCTTTCAGGGCCTTCATGTACTATCCAAGCACTGGATGTCTCAGTCCTAATTCATCTAAGCTAGTATTAATAACTCATGATCTATCAAATTAAACATAAATGTTAAATCTAATTGCACTAATAAGACACCCTTTTTTAAATGTACAGGTGCATTCATTCTGCAGCTTCTTATTACTTCTCCTCTCTTATCTCACCCGTACTCAGCAACTCTGTTAATCAAGCAAATCATTTTTATCTGTGCCCTTTTCTTCTGCTGCCAACCCAGGCTCCATTTGTTCCACCTTGCTGTACCGTATGCCTGGAATAGACTACCCCGTTGGTACATCAGGCTCCATCTCTGGTCCAATTCAAATCTAGGCTAAAACTCAGTTCTTTGAGGCTGCTTTTATATCTTGACCCCCTTTGGTCTTGTTTACACCCATGTGCATTTTGATCATTTCCTTTTAGTAATTACCCTAGTCTTCAGTTCTGTTGTTTGTTTTGAACATATTGTAAACTGTGTGGGGCAGGGACTATCTCTTTATGTGTATGTGAACAGTGCTGCAAATGTCTAGTAGCATGATAGAAATAGTTAGTAGTAGTAGTAATAGTAGTACTTAAATTGGTTGTTTAGCAACCACAGCTTTCAAAGTTTTAGCCAAAAAAGATGAATTTGTAACAGGTCAGTGATTAGTGCATGAAGATGTACCCCCATTATAATTCTTAAAAATTGGACAGATTATAATCTGCTTCAGTTTTGATGCATAACATCCAATTTTCAAGACTTCATTTATAAATGTCAAAATCCAGTTCTTTAAATTCTCACCTCCTGCCCTTAAAAAGTGAGGTGGACAAGAATCAAGTAGGCAGTTTCCCTTCTAAAATTTCCTAAAAGGCTGCTCCAATTCAAAAACAGAAACCTCTTCCAATTTATTCCACAATTGCCTTTTACCTCATTCACCCCCCCCCCCCCTACTGACACATTATCCTCAAAACTAGTACTTTTACTCCCTAACCCTACCCCCAACACTTCAGCTCGACATCAATTTTATTCTCAGACTATGAAAACAAGCTGTTGAACAGTGGGAATGAGATATCCTGATGTGCTGATAACATGATATTCAATGATTTCTTAGTATCTTCTTGCAACATAATTTGTTTAAAGTAATAACCCTTTTTAGCTTCCATGATTGCTTTTTATAAATAACACTGGTCAACACTGAAATCGTTACTGACTTTAAAAGGCCCTAATCTGTAGTATCTTGGTGAGCTCAACACGAATATAACATTAAAAAAAATTTATTGGCTCTCGTTTTGAAGATATTGCATGTAGTTCATTTTTGACGTTTCACCGTGTAAATTTATCCAGTAGGACATCAACAACATCCCAAATAAGCCTTGAATGACGTAATATTGCATCACATTGCATAATACCAGCATGCACACATCATCCAGAGTTGATTGCATCATTTTCTGATGCAGTGCAATACTACTGCCAGACGGCTGCTGAAGCCATCTGACGTCAGCAGTGTACTATACGCAGTCAGAAAGGAAAATAATCTGGTATTCTGTTCCGATACTGAAAGCCTCATGAATGCCTTAAAAATCACTCATGACCCACAAGACTGGAAACTATTTATAGACTCTTCGAAACTGAGTCTGAAGGCTGTGCTTTTGAACAATGGAAACCATCTTCCATCTATTCCAGTAGCGCATGCTGTCCACATGAAAGAGACATACGATAACTTAAAGCATCTACTGACTTCCATTAACTATAACAAGTACAGCTGGCACCTCTGTTGTGACTTGAAGGTGGTTGCCCTTTTAATGGGACTGCAGCAGGGATATATATAATACATGTGTTTCTTATGTGAGTGGGATAGCCGAGCAAGGGATTGGCACTACTTGCGGAAGGACTGGAATCACAGACAAAATGTAACAGTTGGAGAGAAGAATATCCAGAACCCAGCTCTGGTTGAGGCTCACAAAATCCTGCTACCACCCCTTCACATCAAACTAGGTTTGATGAAAAACTTTGTGAAAGCCATGTACCGTACTTCACCAGCTTTCCGATATCTGCATGAAAAATTCCCTCGACTCAGCGAAGCAAAGATTAAAGAGGGAGTTTTTGTGGGTCCTTAGATTCGAGAGCTCTTCAAAGATGACCGGTTCAACAACTTGCTGCAGGGTGATGTGAAACAAGCATGGAATGCTTTTCGCCTAGTGTCAACAAACTTTCTCGGGAATGTTAAGGCAGAAAACTACAAGGAACTAGTAGAAGACATGCTGATGCAGTATCAGAAACTTGGCTGCAATATGTCTCTAAAGATCCATTTCCTTGATTCCCATCTCGATTTCTTTCCTGACAACTGTGGTATGGTTAGTGATGAACAGGGCAAACGTTTTTACCAGGATATCGCAACGATGGAGCAAAGATACCAGGGAAAATGGTCCACTACAATGCTGGCTGACTACTGCTGGACACTCCCCAGAGAAGCTCCCGAACAGCTGTACAAGAGACAGGTGAAAAAATCTAAGAAGTAGTCTTTTTTTTTTTTTTTAGTGCCATCAAATCAGTGTTGACTCATAGCGACCCAGCTACCTCTGGGTTTTCTTGGCAATGTATCACCGGAAGTAGATTGCCAGCCTTTTCTTCTGAGGCAATGGAGGGTAAAGTGACTTGCCCAAAGTCACAAGGAGTGCCAGTGGGAATCGAATCCTTGATCTTCTGGGTACTAGGCAGTTGCTCTAACCACTAAGCTGCTACTCCTCCACTCCTAAGAAATAGTCTATGACTTGGTTTTTTTACAGGCATTAACCGAAGGCCTATTATATTTACTATTGACATGCATTTCGTGATGTAAACATTAATTCTTGTAGATTACAATAAAGCTAGAGCCAACTTTGCAATTTTACTGTCATATTCGTGTTCAGCATATAAAAATTGATAAGAAATTACTATTTTTATTTCAGTAACATGACTTTTGTAAAAATTTGTTGACAGTGAATTTTTCTACTGCATCTGCCAGTATAATTTACCTGCTTCCATCCCTAGTTATCTCCACAATCTTTCTCTCTTCCTACAAATCTGTTTAAATTCCAGTAGGTTCTCGGAATACCATGGGCCTGCTCTCTTCCTAGAATTTCTCAGTTAACTCAACAGAGCAACCTTATTTAATTCTTATCTCAAAACTGAATTCTAAAACTGAACCATGTTATTAGGATCTTCACAGTTATATTCCACAAATTCTACATTAACAGCTTCTATAAATTTATTACAATTTATCTTTCTTCTAGTCAAGACTACATCCTCCCTCCTATTAATATTCTCCAAATTTTCAGTTGATACTCCAAGAGATAATGATCAAATCATACAGCAGCTTTCATAGCACAAGAGGATACCAAACTTATATCTTAATTTTGAATGGCCAGTATTACATCTAAAATATGTCCTGCTTGGTGAGTATTATCTGTATTAACCAATTTAATGTCTGTGGCTTCCATGGAAATTCAAAGGTATTCAGCCTTGGCATCCACATTACAATGCAAATGGAGATTTAAATCTCCCACAACTATCACTCTGTGATACTGAAACGAGATTAAGGTGATAAACTCAATCAAGTTATCTGAAACTTCTGATTTTGGTATAAGCAGACTTTCTCCATGGACAAGCAGGAATGAGTCCTCATGTATGGAGTGATGTCCCCAGTGGAGCCTGACATGGGAATGCTCCCCAGCTTCTATTGGAAGCTTTGGGGAGGCTCCACTACGCCTACATGCCTCCTTCCCACCTACCGCCGTGGCACCATCTTGATTCAGTCTTTTGTTTTCCGCGGAGCCCCATGAACACGTTCCAGATACCTGTTTTTGCTCTCATGGGGGTTTTTTATACCAATCTCCTGCCGTCACGGTTCTTTCCTCCCTTTTACTTTTCTTCCTTTGATCATTAATTTTATTCTTGCTGTGGCACCTCAGTCCTCCCGATGCCGATGCTGTGGCGGGCCTCGTCTCTCATCATTGAGCCATTCAACACTGCCATGGCTACCTTTCCGGATGATATGTCCCACTGCATCGAATGCTAGCAGTACAACAATGCCAAGAGGCTCTCAAGCTCAATTGGAGCCAAGCACCCATAATACCCCAGAGCATCGGCCTTCGATCGATCTCCACCCGAAGAGGAGGAAAGATTTGACTACATCATCTTTGACATCCAGGGGTGACCATGCCGAACATTGGGTGAAGACTGGTGCATCAGCGTTGGAGCCCATTGAGGCATGGCATGGAGAGCGATGGATGCCCACGTGAGCGTCCATCAAAGGTGCCCCCAAGTGAGGAGAGCTCATCCTCCAGGATATCGGAGGGGCACCGACAGCCTACTGACAGCCGAAACCCAACCACTGATATCTCTATACACCTACCGGGTACATCGGTCGAAGTTGCTCATGTCCTGCAACCTTCAGAATCGGCAGCCATGGCGAAGCACCTTCTGTAAGTGCTTGAGGAATACATTGCAGTGCTGCTAGTTAAGGAGCAGGCTGGGGCTTCGACACTGGCTGCATCAACCTCAGCTGCCATGCAGCCATTCTTAGAGATGCATGCACTGCTTGTGGGAGAGGCATTGACATTGAATGACCCTGACACCGATGCTTGCCCAACTGATACCGATGCCTGCCCAACCGATATCCCTGTCTGGCATCTTGGGGACCAATGCACCCTGAAGATCTAGAAGGGTATCAGTGTATCAGTACATCATCACTCCCAAAGGCGCTCCCGATCCCCTTCAAGCAGGAGAGTGATCCAGATAGAGACTCAGAAGTACTTTGACTTCCTCTCTGAGTCTGACTCAGAAGGCTGTATCACTGTTGTGGTATCGGAGGACTTGTCAGAAGGCAGGTCCCCTGAGCTCCCATTGGATCCTTCTCCACCTCATGAGTGGCACACAGATCCCCTCCTGAGGACATGACCTTCCAAGATTTTGTGAGGGATATGGCCAAGGCTATTCCATTTTCATGGGAGACTGAGCATGAGCCCAGGCAGAAGAGTTGGAGATCTACAGTACTCCTTAGCCCCTAAGGAGGTGGTGACATTGCAGAGGGTACAGATGAGAATGTGAGAGAACCCCCTCACTGTACCTCCAGTTAGTAGAAGGCTTGACTCCCATGTACAGAGTTCAGAAGGCTCCCGGATTCGAGATGCCTTAGTTTCCACACTATTCCTTGGTGGTCGAATCCACCATAAAGAGAATTAAGAGTACCAAGGCTCATTCCTTGGTGCCCCCAGGGTGGGAGGCTCAGACATTGGACTCTTGAGGGAGAAGATGTTTCCAGAGTTCTGTGCTTGTTGCCTCCGTGGCCTCTTACCAGCTCTACATGGGCATGTTCTTGCCCCAATACAAGCATTGTGGAACCTGTGTCTTTTGGGGAAACTGCTAGGTTCTTGTGATCTAGATTGGCCACTGTTGGAAACAGGATACTGGGCTTGATGGACCTTAGTCTGACCCAGTATGGCATATCTTATAAGAGCATCATGTGCAACTTGGCTGATCTGACCCAGTTCCTCCCTCCAGAGAAATTAGATCAGTATCATTTCCTAGTAGCCCATGGCAAGAACTGCTCGAAGTTCATGGTCCGAGCAACCTACTATATCTTCAAGATGGCATTCAGGAATGCTGCCATTGGCATTGGCACCAATTCTCACACCTGGAACAGTTAGTGCAAAACAAGCTCATGGACGTCCCATGCCATGGAGAGAATTTCTTTGGGGAACAGGTCAAAGAGAAAACTGGCCATATTGAAAAGCAGCATGTTAATCTTACCAGATTCTCCAGGCGCACATCTGAGCACATCTCCTATCGTAAGAGGTACTAAGGTGGAAACCAGAAAAAGACTTATTACTCTCGCAGGTGTAGGTAATTTCCTAGGCACCAAACCTCCCAACCCAAGCAAACTCCTCGCCAGCAGCAATGGCGTGAGAATCCTCAAAAGGCCCAGCTGGCTCCTCATCCTAAAACCTGGGTTGGGTTTTGACTAGTTCCTGCGGAACGTAGCCAATTTTCCAATGACCACCATAGGAAACCTCTGGTCGGGGGAAGGCTCACTCTTTTTTGCACAAAGGTGGCCCCTCGTAATCTCAGACTCATGGGTTCTACAGATCATCCAAAGTGATTATCAATTACATTTATTAGAACTACCACCAAATGGCCCCCTGAGGGTGCATTTTGTGGTAGCTCCAATAAATATATCAGGAACTGCTTCAGAGAGAACTCACCGTCCTCTTGTCAGATCTCGCAATCGAGCTTGTACCACCAGAGCAAAGAGGTCAAGGGTTTTTATTCCAGATACTCCCTGATTCCCAAGAAAATTAGGGGATACCATCCCATCCTAGACCTAAGAGATCTGAACCTGAACTTGGTAAGAGAAAAGTTCAAAATGATTTCTATAGGCACCCTACTTCCTTACCTTCAAAAAAGAGATTGGCTATGCTCCTTGGATCTCAAGGATGCCTACACCTACATACAGAGAAACATCCTGCTCAGCTACATCTCAGATTCGTCCTGGGAAGACAACACTTCCAGTACAGAGTGTGGCCATTTGACCTGGCCTCAGCACCTCTTGTCTTCACAAAATGCCTCATTGTAGTAGCTGCTTACCTCCAGACTCTGGGAGTGTGTGTCTTTCCCTATCTGGACAATTGGCTGATCAAGAGTGGAAGGCATCCAAGAATCAACACAATTGACCATTCAGGTGTTGGAACTGCTAGGTTTTGTGGTAAATTACCCAAAATCCCATCTTCATCCCACCCAACATTTAGAATTCATTGGAGCCCTGTTCGACACGACTCAGGCGAGAGCCTTCCTACCACACAACTGACTTCACAAAATGATAGCACTTGTGTGGCAAACTCAAGTGAGTCAGCAGGTAAGCTTGCTAGATGTTGACTCTACTAGGCCACATGACCTCTACCGTGCATGTAACACCCTTAGCACACCTCCAGATGAGGCAAGCTCATTCAGTCTTTACAGTGGTGGACAGTCCATCACAATTTGCTCAATGGTCTTCCTTTCCAACTTGCTCCATCTCAAAAGGTTCTGACAATAGACACATCCATGCTGGGGTGTGGAGCTCATCTCGATGGGTTGCACACGCAGGGCGATTGATCCATCCAAAAAAGTCTCCATCAGATCAACTTCTTGGAACTGAGAGCAATGGTGAACGCTCTTAGGGCTTTCTGAGATCAACTGGCAAACCAGATTGTTCTGATTCAGACCTACAAACAGTTTGCCATGTTCTACATCAACAAGCTGGGGTAAAGAGGTTCATACCTCCTGTGTTGGGAGGCTGTCAGGTTGTGGAAGTTAGCCATCATGCACAGGATGGACTTGAGAACCACATACTTGCCAGGCAAGCAGAACACTGGTAGACAGACTGAAATGAGTCCTCCAGCTGCATGAGTGGATGCTAGACAAGGAGGTTGTAACTCACATATTTCGAGAGGGGGTTACCCCTCGACAGATTTGTTCACCACCTCGCGGAATTCCAGGTGCATCTTTTATGCTTCAGAGTAAGATCACACAGCAAACTAACATCAGATGCTTTTCTCCTTCACTGGGGAGATGGTCTTCTGTTTGCTTATCCTCCAGTATCTCTCATTGCAAAGTCCCTCCTGAAGCTCAAAACAGATGGCAGCATGATGATTTTCGTTGCTCCCTACTGGCCCTGACAGCCGTGGTTTCCTCTCCTGCTACAGCTCTCCAGTCAGGAGCTGGTACGGCTTGGCCACGCACCCGATCTCATAACGCAGAAGACAGGATGATGTTGTACCCCCAACATCTGGTCCTTGGCCCTCATGGCATGGATGTTGAGAGGCTAATGTTATCTCAGCTCAACCTGCCTGACGGTTTTGGCTTCCAGGAGGGCCTCTGCGAGAAAGTCTTGCAAGTAGAAGACGTTTGCTGTCTGGTATGAGGGCCAGGCCCTAGATCCTTTGGTCTGTTCCACACAGAAACTGCTTGAATATCCTCTACACCTCTCCAAGTCTAGACAAGTCCAACTCCATCAGAGTCCACATCAGTGCAATTGGAGCAAATCATCGAGGTGTGGAAAGAAAATCCATCTCGGTACAACCTTTAGTTGTTTGCTTTATGCAGGGCTTGCTTCTCTTGAAGCCTCCCTATAAGTCTCCCGCAGTGTCTTCAGACCTCAGTGTGGTTTTGCGCATCTCATGAAAGTTCCTTTTGAGCCGTTCAATTTCTGCCCTCTGAAGTTCTTGACCTAGAAGATATTTCTGGTAGTGGTCACTTCAGCACACAGAGTGAGTGAGCTTTAGGCTGTAGTGGTTCATCCACCTTATACCAAATTCCACCATAATAGAGTGATCCTTCGTAGCCATCCTGAATTCCTTCCAAAAGTGGTGTCAGAGCTATGGCCACCGACTTGCGCTCGGTCTCCATGGAAGAGATCTGCAAGGCTGCAATGAGGTTTTCAGCCCACACATTCACATCTCATGTTGCCTAGACAGGGATTCCAAATGCAACAGCAACTTCAGCCAATCTCTACTCAGGAATCTGTTTGGGGATGAGAATCCAACTCCAACCCCCTAGGCCCCTTCAATTCTGTCCAGGCTACCAAAAAAAGAAGAGAGAATCACTGCTATAGCTGGCCATCCAGCCGGTTGCCATACCGCAGTTGAGTTTTGCCCTGTTGGACTTCTTGGTGGTCTCCTCGGTTTTCGTTAACCTGTAGCTTGGGAGTCCCATACATGAGGCTTCTAACTACAGGGAAGGTGGGAAGGTTATGAGGACTTATTTCTGCTTGTTCATAGAAAAAAGGTAGTTATTCACCTGTAGCAGGTGTTCTCCGTGGACAGCAGAAATAAGTCCTCACGACCCTTCCACCTCCCCGATGATTTGTCTTCTACTACAGCTTTCTTGTCGGAGTGAATCAAGATGATGCTGCGGTGGCAGGTGGGAAGGAGGCATGCAGGTGCAGAGAAGCCTCACAAAAGTTTCCAATAGAAGCTGGAGAGCATTCCCGCGTGGGGCTTCGTCAGAGACATCACCCCATATGTGAGGACTTATTCGTGCTGTCCACAGAGAACACCTGCTACACGTAAGTGACTACCTTTTCCATTCCTACTATTATTTTTTGCTTAGAAAATCTAACATTCAAAATTACCTTTAAATAAAGCTGTCACCCCACTAACCTTTTTTCACAATCTAGGATTATGAACCATTTGAAAACCCTGTGGACAGCATTCAGCCAACACAGGATCTTCCTTATCAAGTTTCAATTAAAAAATCAAATGAATTGATTTATCTTCAAGCAGTCATACACTAAAAAGGCCTTATTATTCAACAAACTAACATTTAAAAGTAAGTAATGAAAAGTTCTAACTTCACCAACAACTCGAGGGATTGACACCAAATACTTCTTAGCTTTGAATACCCCAACCCCTTTTAGGCAAGTTTTGCATAAGCGATAGCACCTGTTGTGGAGGGTTGACTCATTTTTGTTTGTTTTAGGTTTGTCTGTCCATGTGCATCTGTTTGTTTGCTCATGCACAAGCAAACAGATGGGTATGGCCCCCTCAAACCTGCAGGTGGAAAAGCCAGTGGGACACCGAGTCTACCAGCATGAGGAGGGGGCCTACGGTCAGAATTGCTTGTAGAAGGACCCGGGTCCCTTTGGCGTGAAGATTGGAGCTACGGTGTTTAGAGTCGCCCACAATAAACCCCAGTTCCCACTAGCGTGAAGATTGGGGCTGCAGTTAGTGATGCCATTGGGAGGCCCTGAATCGTGCTGGCATGAAGAGCATGACTACTGCCTAGCTGACAGTAGAAAGGAGTGGGTAAGGGGACAGAGCATAAAGAGAAGTGGTGGGGTTAGAGGAGGGAGGCAGGAAATAAAAAATGGGCGGGGCTAGAGGGATGGAGCATTGGGGAGGATCAGGGTTAGAGTAGGAACTGAGATGAAAGAGTCTTAGTGAAAGACTGAAAGACAGCGGAAAGAGAGCACAAAGTTAGTTAGGAGGGAGCAGGGGAGAGCGCACTGCTGGGTGAAGGGAAGGAGAGAGGATTGAGGAGGGAGGGACACCCCCATGACACATGTGCATATGCAAGACCCTCTAATCTCCACAATGAAACACACACGCACACACCTGCCAACATCCCTATGACACAGACTTGCTTATGTATTACTCTGTTACCAATGTATACAAACACACATGCATGGACATGCGCTCCCCAACACCCCTGACAGGCACACATGCATGCACCCCTCGACACCTCCATGATACACGCATGCTCCTGACACGCCCCATGAAAAAAACACATGCATGAATTCGCCCGACACCCCTATGGCCCCCCCCCTCCCGTAAAACCTTCATGACATATGCACAAACACAAGTACCTCCTAATACACCCCATGAGAGAGAGACACACAAATGCACCACCTGACACCCTCCATGATACACATACATGTATCCCCCACCTGCCTGATTCTGAAAATGGGAGAAACGTGACATTGTGCCACACTGGAATGTGCCCTTTTCAACTTGTTAATTTTTTTCCCCTTTACAATGATCACAGTCCATACCAGTATTGGTGCACTGAGTAGCATCAGTCTCAATTTTTTGCCCTCAGGCAGATTTGATTTCATGGCCGTTATTTTTCAACTGATAGCCCAGAAAAAAGGAGTTCTTGGTGGTATCAGAAGGGTTGCCAATTGCCTCAAGGGTGGCCAGTATAAACACTTATGTTCTGTGTCCGAAATGTCTTGGGTCTAACACAAGAAATCTACACATGCAACTTGCCAAAAAAGATGAAACCTAGAGGTCTCCATTTAACTTCAAGAGCATTTTGAAAAGTCTGGCCCAGTTATATTTGTTCGTCTCTGGAGTCTGCATTTAGACCTAGTCTCAAATGCAGCAGAAAAATCCAGAATGTCGAAATGCAGTTAGAGTGTTTAATTTCCTTGAGTGCAGACTGTTGTGCTTATATATCTCACAGAGCATGAATAGATCATTTTTATTGCCTCTGCAACCACTATGAGGATGACAAAAGATTACTTCAGCTGCAGTGTCATCCAAGAGGATCTCCTCTGTGCAGAAGTTTGCGTGTTCTACACAAACAAAGCGAGAATCTTCCATGTAATGGCCTTAACCTTCTGGCTTAGTGGCTTGAAAAGTCCAGCTGCCCAGGGAGACCACGCAGTATGGCTAAAAGTGGTGCGATTTTCTTCGGAGATTCCAGGCCAGAAGGGAAGGTGTTCTCTCAGCTACTTCCAAACAAGGACATAATAGTGCTTTAGGTCCTTATACCAAGCACTGTCTGTCTCATCTGTGCAGCAGTTTCAGCGTATATCCAGCACAGAATGTGCAGATGTCATTGGCATGGTGTAAGTACTTTCTCCGGGAACAAGCAAGAAGTCAGTCCTCACATATGGGTGATGTCGACGCCAACAGAGCCCCGCGTGGAGCAAATCCCCAGCTTTCAAAGAAAGCCTTTGGGAGTTGCTACCACACATGTGTGGTTCCCTTCCCGCCCAAGAGTGCCATCTTGCTCAGTCTCCTGTTTTCCATGGAGCCCATCGGACGTAGTCCCTCGTATCCCGGAAAAAGTTGTTTTTTCTGCGTGCCTTTTTGGCTCGACCGGTCGACACCGATACCCTTCCCGCCTCCGGCCTCGGTACCCCAGTATCTGGTCGGTCCTTCTGAATTTTTGTTTGATTTTTTTCCCCTCTGAAGCGTCTTCATGCCCTTTTTCCCTTTTTTCCTTTGCTGGCAGCCCGAAGGGTCTTCAACCTAGCTGGGGTCCTTTTTCCCCCAATAGCAACAAGCGGTTTCAAGAAATGCGATCGGTGCAGGAAAATTATATCCCTCACCTATACGCACGACTGCTGCCTCTGGTGCCTCGGCCCGGACCACGACCCGACGGTCTGCGGTCTATGTAAGAGAATGTCCTCTAAGGCCCTGAGGAGCCGCCAGCAGCAGCATAAGATTTTTCCTGAATCCCCCATGCCTCCAAGAGCCAGGACCTCGTCTGAGGCCTCTACGTCTCGGGGGGAACACTCCGAGCACAAACGTCATCAGGGTTCCTCAGAGAGGGGGTTTCCCTCGAGGGAACACAAGAGGAAGAAGAAATCCTCAAAGGTGGCGTCTCTGGACGGTTCCGAATGACTGGGCTCCTCTCGGGGCCGGTTGCAGAGCCCCGAGCCCTGCTGGGATCGTTGGAGAAGGAGCGCCCGGCCAAAGTTCCTCGTTGGGAAGTGGATCAGCCTAGGCAAGTACTAACTGTTCCTTTCGAAGACTCCCCTCCGGGGGAACCGGTGTCGGGGCCGACAGAGTCGGCACCCAAGCTGGAGGCTGCAGAGCCTCCTGGACTCAAGTCCAGGATGGCGGCTTTTACTGCCTTCGTAGAACAGCAGCGTGCACTGATGTCCAGCATGTCTGGTTCCCTCAATGTCAAAGTTGATCCCGGAGGCCGAGCCGATCCTGGAGACCTTCCGGGCTTGAGTAGATCCTCAGCCGAGTTCACACTCGGCCTCCCACTTGGGACTGAGGTCGTCACCGCCGAGCCTGCCGGCATTGGGGAAGACGGCGCCAGGGCCCTCAATGCCTGAGGAGCCCCTGGAGTCCTTCTCAGAGGCTTCTGCTTGGGAGATGGAGGACGAGGAGTCCCCGGATACCCGAAGGCATAGGGATGTCCCCTGTGATTCCCCGGTATCCGAACCTCAGAGAAGGTCTCACTGGAGGATATGGGGTTTTTGGACTTCGTATGGGACATGTCCAAGGCTTTGGCTTTCCCCACGGAGTACGAGGAGGATCCTCAAGCCGATGAGCTCGAGATCCTCCAATATGAGGCTCCCCCTCGGGAGGCCCTCACCATACCCATTCCTCCAATCCTGGAACGACTTATGCTCCTCATGTGGGAGACGCCTGCATCAACACCAGTGATCAGCAAATGGCTCGACTCGATGTATCGAGTCCGCCGGAGCCCTGGGTTCCAAAAATCCCAACTGCTGCACAACTCCATGGTTGTAGAATCGGCCATGCGTCGACTGAAGAGACAGAAGACGCACTCCTCGGTGCCCCCCGGCAGGGAGACCCACACCTTGGATGCCCTCAGCAGGAAATGTTTCCAGGGCGCGATGCTGAATTGTTGGATCCAGGTGTACCAGTTGTACATGGGCATGTATCTGAGAGACCTGGCGAAGGAACTCGCCGGGTTCTCGGCTGGTCTCTCCAATGAACCTTTGCAGCGCTTCAAGGGCCTGTCCAAAGCTGTCCGTGAATGTTCCAAATTTATGTCTCTGGCAGCCTATGACGGGTTCGAGTTGGCGGCCTGGGTAGCCGCGGCAGGCATCGGTGCACGCCGCCAAGCTTGGCTGCAGTCGTCTGACCTCGAGCAATGGGTTCAGGACAAGTTGGTCGATGTCCCATGCCAAAAAGAGAATCTCTTCGGCAAACCCATGATCAACAAGGCCGCAGAGCTGGAGACCGAGTTCATGACGAGGATGCAGCTCTCTAAGAAGACCTCTGCCCCTTCCCGTAAGAAGGGCTCAGGTAAAAAGCCCTATTACCCGAGGAAGTCCACTGCTTACTGAAATTACCCCCCTTATCAGGCCTCCCCGGCTCCCCAACAGGGGCAGGAGGACAAGAGACAAGGGCATGGCCCGCATAAGCAGAAGGGCCCCAAACCCCAGGCTCCGGCCCCGGCCCCGGCCCAGCCTGGTGGGGGTTTTTGACTCCTGCAGCATAGCCCCTCTCCCAACCGGAGCCAGGCAGCCCACAGGAGGTTGGCTCGTCTTGTATGCCCACAGGTGGACAACCATCACCACCGATTCCTGGGCCTTACAAGTGGTCAGGGAGGGCTACCGGTGCCCCACCATCTCCAGGGTAAGGGCTTCTACTCCAAGTACTTTCTAGTACCAAAGAGGACAGGAGGCCTCAGGCCCATCCTCGACCTATGCAACCTCAACAAATTCCTGGTGAGGGAGAAGTTCAAGATGCTCTGCCTTGGAATATTGCTGCCTTACCTCCACCAGGGAGACTGGCTGTGCTCCTTAGATCTAAAGGATGCCTACACACACATCCTAATCCACCCAAGCCACAGGCAATATGTACACTTTGTGGTAGGGGACAACCATTACCGATACAGAGTGCTTCCCTTTGGCCTTGCTTTGGCCCCCAGGGTATTCACAAAGTGCCTGGCGGTGGTCACCGCCTTCCTCAGGCTTCAAGGGATCTCCATTTTCCCCTGTCTCGATGACTGGCTCATCAGAGGCAGTTCAGCCACCGAGATGCAGCAGGCCACGACTCGCACCATCCAGGTCCTGCAGCACTTGGGGTTTGTAATCAACTACCCCAAATCCAGCCTTTGTCTGGCTCAAGAGCTAAAATTCATTGGGGTAAGGATCAACACCCTTCAGTCGAAGGCCTTTCTGCCTGCAGACAGAGCAAGCAGGCTTATGGCCCTGGCAGGGCACGTAAGTCACAGCTCCTCAGTGCCAGCAAGGCAACTGCTGTGCCTCTTCAGGCACATGGCCTCCACGGTCCATGTCACTCCAGATGCCCGCCTCCACATGCGAACTGCGCAGTGGTGCCTCAGAGACCAGTGGTCCCAGGCCATGGGACATCTCCAGGACAGGATCAAAGTGACCAGGTGCTTAGTACAGTCCCTGACCTGGTGACTCTTGCCACATCACTTGAAGGTCCTCACCATAGATGCCTCCTTGCTAGGCTGGGGAGCCCATTGCCAGGGGTACCGCACTCAGGGAGTGTGGTCCACAGAAGAGAGTGCCCAACAGATCAACTTGTTGGAGCTACGTGTCATCCTTCTTGCCCTGAGGGTTTTCAGACAATACCTGGGCCACAGGACTGTCCTAGTCCAAATGGACAACCAAGTGGCCATGTTCTACTGAACAAGCAGGGGAGTACGGGATCCTGTACCCTCTGTCAGGAGGCCCTGGACCTGTGCTCTTTTGCAACCCGGCAGAGGATTCTCCTCAAAGTGGTGTACCTGCCGGGTCAGGGCAACTGGCTAGCCGACAGACTCAGCATGATCCTCCAGCTGGACGAGTGGCAGCTGGACCGGGTGGTAGCCAACAGGCTTTTCCAGACCTGGGGGAAACCGGTGATGGACTTGTTTGCGAGCCCGGACAATCACCAGCTACCCCGTTTCTGCTCAAGACAGCCGTACCCGGCCAGGGTAGCCGCCGATGCCTTTCTAGTCTCATGGTCGGTGGGTCTTCTGTATGCTTTTCCCCCGACGCCTCTGGTCACCAAGACTCTGTTCAAGATCCTTCAGGACAGAGCTTTGGTCATCCTGATAGCTCCACAGTGGCCCAGGCAACCGTGGTTCCCGCTTCTCCTGCAGCTAGCAGTGGAGACCTCCATTCCCTTGGGTTTGTCTCCACAGCTCCTATCCCAGGAGGGGAGTTCTCTCTTGCATCCCAACCTCAGCTCCCTTTCACTGACAGCATGGCTGCTGAGAGGGTGACTCTCGCTTCGCCCCTCCTTCCGAAGGATGTTGAGGAGGTCTTGCTGGCTTCGCGTAGACCATCTACTAGACGGACGTATGCCTTGAAGTGGCACAGATTTGCTTTTTGGTGTGCTGGGCAAAAGGTGGACCCCTTTTCTTGCCCGGTGGTTGTGGTGTTGCAATACCTTCTCCACCTTTCCGAGATGGGACTTAAGTCCAACTCCGTCAGAGTGCATCTCAGTGCCCTGGCAGCGAACCACTTTCCCGTGGACGAGAAGCCTCTCTCTGCTCACCCAATGGTATCCTGGTTTCTAAAGGGCCTACTCCTGTTGAAACCCCCGGTCCATCCTCCAGCGACCGAATGGGGCCTTAATGTTGTGTTGGGGCAGCTCACCCGGCCGCCCTTTGAGCCAATGGCCACATGCCATCTCCGTTACCTCTCCTGGAAAGTGATATTCCTGGTTGCGCTCACTTATGCCCGGAGAGTGAGTGAGCTCCAGGCTCTCATGGTGGAGAGTCCTTATACCAAGTTCTACAAGAATAGGGTGGTGCTTCCACGCACCCCAAGTTCCTTCCGAAGGTGGTCTCCTCGTTTCACCTCAACCAGGAGGTACCTTCTTTCCCAGGCTGCATGCCAGTCGGGCAGAAGCGGTCCTCCATACCCTGGACTGTAAGAGGGCTTTGTCCTTCTACATCCAGCGTACACAAAGTCACCGGAAAGCCTCTCAGCTTTTCGATTCCTATGACCCCAGTAAGCTGGGGGAGGCGGTGACAAAGCGTATGCTGTCCACTTGGGTGGCGGACTATATTACTCGGGCTTATGAGGCAGTGGGGCTTCCGCTGGAGGGTCATGTTATGGCCCATAGGGTCAGGACCATGGCGGCATCAGTAGCTCACCTGTGCTCTGTTCCTTTGGCGGACATCTGATGGGCCACCACCTGGTCTTCGGGTCAGACCTTCGCAGCTCATTACTACCTGGATAGGGAGTCCCGACAGGACAGCGCCTTCGGCCAGACTGTACTCCATAACCTTTCCGGGGTCTAGGCAACTCCTGCCCTCCGACCCTTCTGTGTTCAGGCTACCGGAGTGCTACTTCCCTGGTTAGGGTTTTCATTGCGGCTGCTTGCAGCTTTCGATGAGGGAGCCATTTTTAGCTATAGGTTCACGGTAGCCTGTAGCTGGGGAGTCCCATATGTGAGGACTGACTTCCTGCTTGTTCCCAGAGAAAGCGTAGTTACTCACCTGTAACAGGTGTTCTCCGGGGACAGCAAGAATCAGTCCTCACAACCCTCCCTCCTCCCCTTGGAGTTGCAGTCCAATTATTTTTTCTTTGTTTGCCGTCCTTTCTAGCTATGTCATTTGACTGAGCAAGATGGCACCCTTGGGCGGGAAGGGAACCACGCATGCTTGGTTGCAACTCCCAAAGGCTTTCTTTGAAAGCTGGGGATTTGCTCCGCGTGGGGCTCCATCGGCGTCGGCGTCGACATCACCCATATGTGAGGACTGATTCATGCTGTCCCCGGAGAACACCTGTTACAGGTGAGTAACTACGCTTTCATTGCAGACTGCTGCTCCTTGCAGATTTTGTTTCCTTGGCTCGCGATCTTGGGGTTGTCTTTCACGCCTCTCTCTCCTTCTCCACACACATCAATCTGATAGCTAAGACCTGCCATTTCTTTCTCTATAACATCAACAAAATCTGCCCATTCCTTTCTGAACACACTACTAAGACACTTATCTACTCTTTAGTCACCTCCCATCTTGACTATTGTAACTACTCCTTGCTGGTCTCCCTCTGAATCATATCTCTCCCCTTCAATCTGTTCAACACTCAGCCAGCCTCATCATGCTCATATTACCCCTCTTCTCAAGTCACTTCATTGGCTCCCTATCCATTTCTGAAACCAGTTCAAACTTCTCCTGCTGACCTATAATTGCATTCACTCTGCAGCTCCTCACTACCTTTCCTCTATTATCTCTCCCTCCTTGGGAACTCCACTCTTCTGGAAAATTGCTTCTATCTGTGCCCTTCTCTTCTATTACTAACTCCAAACTTTGTTACTTTCACCTTGCTGCTCCTTATGCCTGGAGCAAACTACCTGAGTCTGTATGTCAGGTGCCTTCTCTGGCCCTTTTCAAATCCAGGCTGAAAACTCACCTCTTCGCTGCTGTTTTTGGATCCTGACTTACCTGATCTCCTTTGTGTTTCCTTACCATTCCCCCTAGACGTAGCTACTGTGTTGTCTATCTTGACTATGTCGTCTTTCTTAACTAGATTGTAAGCTCTGATGATCAGGGACTGTCTCTTACATGTGTCTGTGCAGCGCTGCGTATGTCTTATAGCGCTGTATAAATGCTCATTAGTAATAGTAGTGTTGCCAAGTCCATATTTTCCAACCATTCTGCCTCCTCCTTTGCTGCCAGCTTTTGCATTCCAGTCACCCACGACTAACAGGCTATCCTAAAAGTCTGAAAATCATGTAAATGTCTTTGAA
Source organism: Ichthyophis bannanicus (assembly GCA_033557465.1). Taxonomy (NCBI): domain Eukaryota; kingdom Metazoa; phylum Chordata; class Amphibia; order Gymnophiona; family Ichthyophiidae; genus Ichthyophis; species Ichthyophis bannanicus. Next base: position 291,252,738 of record CM066033.1, on the reverse strand, counting down.
TATTGAGCCCTTGGACTTTTTGAAAGATTGTATGCACGTACTGGACTATGTAAAGCTAGCCTGCTGCTGTGCAGAAAGCATGGCTCCTTGAAAAACATTCCTGCCAAAATGAGCTAGAAGGTGTGGATCTTCACTCAGAGGAGTGTTGGAAAATGCCCCCTATATTTCTTGCAAATATATCCCCGTGTAACTGATGACACTAATAAAGCTAATATGGTCCAGAAAAAAGTCATCAGAGAAATATCACGCTATCAAGCTACCCTTACTTTTTTTGTCGGGTTCAAACAGACCGAAGCTAGAGGGAGAGAAACTCTCTGCTCTGTGTCAGGAAAACCCTTTTTCTGAGAAAATTCAAGTAGTGTGATGTTAAAACATCTAACTAAACACAAGATAGTGTAAACAAACACTTACCATAATCCACGGTGAAACTCACACTTCATCATGATGTCGGGTAAGATGCTGCACACGACATACATGTTTCAGGACCATTTCATTCGTGACCACCTCCAACATCTTGGTTCATGCTTCATATGTTCCATGTCCCAGTATGTAAGACATTTTTGCAGCTTCTGACTCTCATTTCATGTGCAGCTACATCAGCAGTCAGATGTCCCGAGGGCTTTGATCTAACCACATCATAAATGCTGGCTTTACTCTGAAAAGTCTTCAGCTCCTCCCCAGTAGCCAGTTGAGTGCCTTCCGACCTGGGGATCTCATCTTCCAGCACTATAGTGCAATTTGTTTTGTTGTAACTATCCATTGGGTTTTCGTGGCAAGATACGAAAGTAGATTGCCAGACCTTTCTTCCACACAGATAATTCTAGTGTTCTCCAGGAACAAGCAGGAAGTCAGTTCTCACTTATGGGTGATGTCCGCACCGACGGAGCCTGCGCAGAGCAATTCCCCAGCTTTCAAAGAAAGCCTTTGGGATTGCTGTCATTCATGCGTGGTCCTCTTCCCACCCAAGGGTGCCATCTTGCTCAGTCTCCCTTTTTCCACAGAGCCCTTCGGATGCACGTCCTCTTCCCTCGGAAAAAGCATCTCTTTTTTTCGGCCTCTGGCCTGCTATTTTTCCGGTTGCACCGGTCCTCTACCCGTCCTCCTTTCTTCGAGCAAGGGGGATGTCCTTTTGTAGCATTTTTCCCTTTGGCGGGCTTTGCCCCCTTTTTTCCCCCAACCGCTGGCCGCATGGGTGTTCGACCTCGCAGGGGCCCTTTTTGTCCCGATAGCCACCGGTTTCAAAAAATGCGACAGGTGCTCCAAGAACATGTCACTTATGGACACTCATGACTGCTGTCTGCGGTGTCTCAGAGCCAACCATAATCCGGAGCTCTGCCCGCTTTGTAAGAAAATGTCCTCCAAGGCCCTGCTGAGTCATAAGCAGAAGTCCAACAACATTTTCCATAAGGCCGCCATGGAATCCCCTGTGGCGCTCCCAGTCGTCTCTCCGCTGGTGGGATCCCCGACCTTGACCCCATGCTCAAGGCAGCACTCCGACCAGGGATTCCCTGAAGGGGAGCAGTGTAAGAAGAAGACCTCAAAGTTGCTTTCGGGGGCCCCAGACAAGCGCAAGTGCTCCCGCGCTCGGTCGCTCAGCCCCCCGTGGCATTCCTGAGAGTCGTACAAGGAGCAGCCTCAAAAGGTACCTCATACAGATCCAGAGGCCTCTGGTGATGGCGCCCGGTCTCCTGTGTGCCGTCCCAGCAAGGACCCCCTCTCCTCCTTGATGCCCAACCCAGTGACACCCGCGTCCGCATGGGAATCCTATATGCTGGCACTAGAGCACAGCGTTTCTGCATTCTTGGCTGCCTAGCACATTCAGCTCCGCTGGTTTGCGCCAAGAGACCGAGACTCCCTCAAGAGGGATGTCAAAACCCGCCCTGGAAACCCACAAGAACCGTGGGCCTCATAAGGGTCCTCGACGTCGGTCTCGCTCACCATCCCGTTCCTCGGGGGTGAGATCCTCCAGGGCCTCCAGCTCGAAACGGGCCTCGGCTTCTGGATGGGGCAACCAACCCGAATCGTATTCCTCTTCGGATCTCTCGTGTTGGGAGTCAGATGGGGATACTTCCCCGGAGACCCGCACCCACTGTGACCTCCCTTCGGACCTGTCCCCACCTGCTTTTCAGCAGCGTTCGCCTCCCGAAGACACCTCCTTCTTGGTGTTCATGAGGGATATGGCGCAGGCCCTTCACCTGGCTACCCAGGCCGAAGAGGAGCCTCGAGCTGAAGAACTCGATATCCTGCAGTACGAGTCCCCGCCTCAGGAGTCTCTCACTGTCCCAGTTCCTGCCATTCTGTCCAGGCTTCTTCTCCACATGTGGGAAACACCTGCCTCGGTTTCCATTGTGAGTAAGCTCCTCGACACGATGTACAGGGTCCAACGCGACCCTGGGTTTAGGAAGATCCAGCTTCCCCACACCTCCATGGTGGTGGAATCAGCGATGCAGAAGCAAAAGAGCCCAAAGTCTCATTCTTCGGTCCCGCCGGGCAGGGAGTCGAGAACCCTCGACACTCTGGGACACAAGGCTTACCAAGGGTCCATGCTTGCATGCTGCATTCAAGCTTACCAATTGTACGTGGGCATGTTCTTACGCAACCTCACCAAGGAGCTTGGTGGGTTCTCTGCAGGCCTTGAGGGTGAACCATTCCCGAGGTTCCAGACCCTCCTGAGGTCAGCCGCGGAGTGCTCCAAGTACATCTCCCGCACCACATACGATGGATTAGAATCCTCGGGCCGTGTGACAGCTGCCGGCATCGGGGCTTGACATCAGGCATTGCTCCAATCTTCGGACTTGGAGTAGTGGGTCCAGGAGAAGCTCCTGGATGTCCCCTGCCTCGGCAAGCGACTTTTTGGTAAGCCCATGGAGGACAAGGTCGCCGATATAGACAGAGTTTGTAACCCGAACCCGTCTCTCACGCAAGACCTCCTCCCTTCCTTGAAAAAAACCACAGGATAAGAAGCCGTTTTTCCCGAGGTTACCCACCGTACCCACCTACACCTGTCCTGGCCAAGAGCCCAAGGCACAAACCCCGGCACCACCTCAACCTGCTCAGGGTTCAGCATAGCCTTTCACCCCCCAGCAGCTTTGCAGCCAGAGGGGGGACACCTGTCCCTCTTTGCCCCTCAGTGGGCGTCCGTTACGTTGTACACCTGGGTCTTCCGAGTGGTCTGAGACGGGTACTGTCTCCACCTGGACAGGCTTCCCCCTCCCTTCTCCCTGGAGCCTTCTCAATTCCCTGTGCACCAGATCTATTTGCAGCGGGAGCTGGACAACCTCCTCGCCCAGCGGGCGGTCGAGAGGCTACCAATGCACCTTCGGGGTCAAGGCTTCTATTCCCAGTACTTCCTCATCCCGAAAAAGACAGGGGGCCTACGGCCTATCCTCGACCTCAGAAAGTTAAACAAATTCTTGGGGCGGGAGAAGTTCAAAATGCTATTTTAATTCATCAGAGATCTGCTTGACTTACCTCAAGCAAGAGCTTTCAATTCACACGACAGACCCTCTAGACTGATAATGATAGTGCGAGAGACTCAAATTAGTCAGCAGGTGTCAGATTGCAAGATGTTAACATTACTAGGCCACATGGCTTCAACAGTACATGTAGCAACCTTGGCATGTCCCCATATGAGGCAGGCAGGCTCAATGGACACTGAGAACCACGTGGTCAAAAGCCTCAGGACATCTCAGAGACTTTCTATTCATTACTGATCCACTTATTCAGTCTGAGGACCTCTGGAATATTTGCCTGTCCTACACAAACACTGCTTGAATCCTCTACAGCTTTCAGAATCTGGACTTAAGTCCAACTCCATAAGGGTTCATCTCAGTGCAATTAGAGCATACTATTGAGGTGTAGAGGGTAAGCCCATCTCTGTACAGCCTTTAGTTGTTCGCTTCATGTGGGGCTTTCTACTTTTAAAAACTCCTTATAAGCCAACTGTGATGTCCTGGGACCTTAATGTTGTTCTTGTGCAACTGACGAAAGCTCATTTTGAGCTGCTCAATACCTGTCCTAAGATATGCCATACTGGGTCAGACCAAGATCCATCAAGCCCAGTATCCTGTTTCCAACAGTGGCCAATCTAGGTCACAAGTCCTCTGAAGTTCTTGACTTGGAAGTTTTTGTTTCTGGTGGTGGTCACTTCACTATGCAGAGTGAGCAAGCTTCAGGCCTTAGTAGTTCATCCACATTGTGCAAGATTTCATCACAACAGAATGGTCCTTCATACTTATCCTAAATTTCTTGCAAAAAATGGTTATAGAATTCCATCTTAGTCAATCGTCCTTCTTTTTCCCCAAACCTCATGTTCATGGATAAGAAACTGGATGCGAGGAAACCCGACATAGTGGTAAAGGAAAAGAATATCTCATAACCCTTTCATCCCTAGGAGTTTTATTCTCCTCGACTATTGCATTACTGAGATCAAAATGGCACCTCATGGGTGGGCAGGATGGCACACGCATACACAGTAGAGCTTCCAAAAGCTTCTAGAAGGAGAAAAGGACTTTAGCCAACTGGCTTGCCTCATATATACAATTCTGCTATGAGCAATCAAATGTTCTTCTCAGCTCCAGTCAAGTCTCACAGAATCATAGCTATTGCAGAAACATTGGTTCTCTTGAAGTCTGCCTCATTAGAGACCATATGTAAAGCAGCTACTTGGTCTTCTCTTCATACTTTTGCTTCTCATTACTATCCAGACCAGTGGTTCCCAAACCTGTCCTGCGGGCTTCCTAGCCAGACAGGTTTTCATGATATCCACAATGAATATGCATGAGACAGATTTGCATACCAAGGAGGCAGTGTATGCAAATCTCTCATGAATATTCATGGTGGATATCCTGAAAACCCGACTGGCTAAGGAGCCCCCAGGACAGACTTGGGAACAAATAGGTCTAAACCAAGAATCAAATAAGGACAGTTGGCCTGATATTCAACTCCGGCTGCTAGTGCTGCTAATGTGGATGGCTACCAGTGCTGAAAGTTAAACCCGGTTAATGATATGCGGCCAAAGTTAGGCCAAGGTTTCTTGTGCCTGCCCTATGCTGCATATCGATATTGAGTCCCTGCCTGGTTAACAAACAGTGCTGCCTCTGCTCCACCCCAGAAAACCAGTAACACCCTGCAATGCTAAGCAGTTAGCATCGGGGTGTGTAGAGCCAGCAGCCGCAGATATTCAGCGACACTAATCATGCTAGTGCTGCTGAATATCCTGATTACTGTGATTAACGCAGTTCTCCGTGAACAAGCAGGAATGAAGTCCTTACGTATAGGTGACGTCATCCAATGGAGTCCATGTGGGAATGCTCCCCAGCTAATATTGAAAGCTTTTGGGAGGTTCGACTGCACCATGCACTCTCTTCCCCCTGCGCCATCTTGAACTAGTCTTCGTCTTTCTGCACAGCCCAACAGACACTCTCTCCTCTGGGGATTCTGTGCCTTCTGGTTCTTTCACAAATTACCTGCCATTGCGGTTCCTCTGTTTCCTTCAAGCTTTTGCCCTTATCAGTCATTTTGTTTTCTTTTCTTTTCCACTGCACCTTTATCTTTATTCCATTTCTTGTTATACCGTCCTTCGAAAATACAACAGAGCGGTTTACAAAAGAGCAAAAGGCACACTGCCAGGAAAAGGAAAAGAACGCCATAGTTTTGATAGGACAGAGAAAAACAAAGAAAGAGGGAGGAACTAGAGACAGAGAGAGGAACCAGGCAGCGAGAGAGAAGAGAGACAAGGGAAACCTCAGCTAGGGACAGAGGGGGGAGGAAGATTAAAGGTGGCGCAGAAAAGATAGGTTTTTAACAGAGCATTGAACTTTTTGGTGAAGGAAGGGTTGAGGCAGAGATCGGGGGAAGAGCATTCCAGAGCGTGGGACCAAGAAAGAAAAATGCAGAGCTGGAAGTTGATTCAAGGTGAGCCAGGGAGAGACATGCGGTTTGCGTGGATGTGTCATAGTGAGCGGTGAGAGGTATGAAGATGGACTAGGTCAGAGATATACTGAGGGGAAGTGAAATGAATAGCCTTGTGTACAAAGGTGAGAATCTTAAACTGAATCCTATAGGCAACGGGAAGCCAGTGGAGATGGATAAGCAGAAGCATAATGTGATCAGTACGGGAAGCATACATGACAATATGGGCTGCTGTGTTTTGTAGTAATTGAAGTCTGTGGAGTTCATACTGTGGGAGGCCAGCAAGAGTGACATTACAGTAATCTATCCTGTTCATAACTAGGGATATGGGGAGAGTAATTAGAGAGGGTGTGGCAAGGACAGTTGGACGACATGGATTTGATGCAGGGAGCAGAAAGAGCAACGGATCACTGAGGAAAGGTAGTCATGAAATGACAGGGCTGAGTCCAGGGTGACATCGAGGTAGCGGAGCGTGAATACCAAAGGGAGGTGGGAGGATGAAATAGAGGGGGCCAAGGAGGGGGTAGGGTTGCCAAACGTGAACCAAATAGCCTGTGTTTTAGTTCGATTAAGGTGGAGAAAATTTGAGGATAGCCAGGAATCAATGCATGAGAGACAGTTATTGAGGGGTGAAAGATCAGGGGCAGAAGGGTCGGTATGTTGTAGTAGAATGATGTCATCTGCGTAATAATACGCAGAGACACAGTGTTGTTGAACCAGAAGAGTGAGAGGGGCCAGGAAAATTAAACAAGAGGGGAGCAAGAACAGACTCTTGGGGGACACCACAGGACAGGGGTGATTGGTGAGGAGGAGGAGTCAGCCTGGACAGAGAAGGATCTGGAGGAAAGGAAAGAGCAGAACCATGTGAGGACAGTCCCTCCGATCCCAGCATCTGAGAGGCAAGAGAGGAGGGTGACATGATCAACAAGATCAAAGGCAGAGGACAGATCCAGGGAGACAGTGATAGAGTAAAGCCCACGGTCTTGAGAAGAGTGCAATTCATTAAGGAAGGAAAGAAGGATAGTCTCAGTGCTATGTCCAGGGAAAAAACCCGATTGACAAGGGTGTAAGGTGAGGGTGGTGTCGAAGTGAGAAGAGAGCTGTAAGAAAACCAACTTCTCTAAGAGCTTAAAGAGAAAAGGGAGATAGAAATGGGGCGCCAGTGTGTGGGGGAGGAGGGGTCAAGGGAGGGCTTTTTGAAGATGGGACGGATAATGGTATGCTTCCAGGGGGTAGGAAAGAGGCCAGAGGAGATGCTAGAGTTAGATAGCAAGAACAATTGGGAGACGGGTGAGGGAGGGTTTGCAGAGCCAGGAGGAAGGAATCAGGTAAAGTGGGCAGGTCGTCTTGTGAGTGGAGGAAAGAGCTTTAGACAGCTCAACGGGGGATATGGGGACGAAATGAGAGCCAGTGATGAGAGAGGGAGGAGATCTCAGGCGGAGAGACAGGGGAGAGAGGATGGGCCGTGAGTGGAGGGGGAGAGAGGGGTGAGGAGCAAGCAGTGAAAGCGGAGCGAAGGACCTGGACCTTATCGCTGAAATAGGTTGCCAAGTGAGGTTGGGAGGGGCAGAAGGAGCAGCTGGGGTGGGGGAGGTAGAAGGGACCGACAAAGTGACCTCTCCCTGCTTAGGCGCTGATGCTCTGGCCATCCCTCCTGCTTCAAAGATTGAGCTGTTTGATTTTGGCTATCTTTGCAGACGACATGTCCCAAAAACTGGCCAGCGGGTTCAAAAAGTGTTCCCATTGAACAAGGACTATATCTGCCACAGATACTCATAATTGGTGCCTTCAGTGCTAAGAACCCAATTATCAGCCCTCTTCTTGTAATTGGAGTTTGCAGATGACAAAAAGAGGTCTTAAAGTTGGAGAGAAGCAGCACAAATTACTTTTTGGCGCGCAGAAGTCCGATCCATTGACATTGGATCGACCAGAGGGGAAGCCATATTAGACCTAGTCCTTAGTGGAACACCGGATCTAGTGCAAGAGATAAGGGTGTTGGGGCCACTTGGCAATAGTGATCATAGCATGATTGCCTTTGATTTAATTAGTGGAGGAGGGATAGTAAGGAAATCCACAGTACTACCTTTTAACTTTCGAAAGGGAGACTATGATAAAATGAGGAAAATAGTTAAGGAAAAACTAAAAGGAGCAGTTGCAAAGGTTAAAGACTTACATCAAGCTTGGGTATTGTTGAAAAATACTATCTTGGAAGCCGAGATCAGCTGTATTCCACGCTTTAAGAAAAGTGGAAGGAAGTCCAAAAAACTGCCAGCATGGTTTAAAGGTGAGGTCAGAGAGGCTGTTGCCAAAAAAGCATCTTTCAGGAAATGGAAAAAAGAGCCAAACGACGAAACCTGGAAACAGCACAAGCACTGGCAAGTCAAATGCAAGGCATTGATAAAGCAGGCAAAGGGAGAATTTGAGAAGAAGCTTGCTGCAGAAGCAAAAACGCAAAATAAAGATTTTTTTCAAGTACATTCATAGCAAAAAACCTGTGAGAAAGTCAGTTGGTCCTTTAGATGATAGAGGCGTTAAAGGGGCACTAAGAGGCGACAAGGCGATAGCAGAGAGGCTGATTGAATTCTTTGCTTCGGTCTTTACTGAGGAAGATGTAGGGATGTTACCCATGACTGAAGTGGTATTTAAAGGTGCGGAAGAATTGAAGGAAATATCGATACATCGAGAAGATGTATTACAACTATTAGATAAACTGAAGAGTAGCAAATCACCTGGGCCGGATGGTACACATCCAAGGGTGTTGAAAGAACTGAAATATGAGATTGCTGACCTGCTATTAGCAATCTGTGAACTATCATGAAAATCATCTCTAATACCTGAAGACTGGAGGATCGCCAATGTAACACCAGTTTTTAAAAAGGGTTCCAGGGGTGATCCGGGAAACTACAGACCGGTGAGCCTCACGTCAGTACCGGGAAAAATGGTAGAAATCATCATAAAGAATAAAATTACTCAGCATGTAGATAGTCATGACCTAATGGGAGACAGCCAACATGGCTTTAGACAAGGAAGATCTTGTTTTACTAATCTGTTATGTTTTTTTGAAAGTGTGAATAAACAGGTGGACAAAGGTGAGTCAGTTGATATAGTGTATCTGGACTTTCAGAAAGCCTTTGACAAGGTCCCACATCAGAGACTTTTGGCAAAACTAAAGAGTCATGGGATAGGAGGCAGTGTACTACTGTGGATCAGGAACTGGTTAAAAGATAGAAAGCAGAGGGTTGGGCTAAATGGCCAATTTTCCCAATGGAGAAAGGTGAATAGTGGTGTACCCCAGGGATCTGTGCTGGATCCGCTGCTTTTTGACATATTCATAAATGACCTGGAATAACGAGTGAGGTTATCAAATTTGCAGATGACACAAAACTATTTAAAGTTGTTAAAACCCAAGAGGATTGTGGCAAATTGCAAGAGGATCTTGATAAATTGGAAGACTGGGCATCAAAATGGCAGATGAAATTTAATGTGGACAAGTGCAAAGTTATGCACCTAGGGAAGAACAACCCAAACTATGATTACACAATGCAAGGTTCCACATTAGGAACCACCACCCAGGAAAAAGATTTAGGCGTCATTGTGGATAACATGTTAAAACCCTCGGCCCAGTGTGCAGCAGCAGCCAAGAGAGCAAATAGAATGCTAGGTATCATAAGGAAAGGAATGGAAAATAAAACAAAAGATATTATAATGCCTCTATATCGTTCCATAGTGAGACCGCACCTTGAATATTGTGTGCAATTCTGGTCGCCGTATCTTAAAAAGGATATAGCATTATTAGAAAAGGTTCAGAGAAGAGCCACCAAAATGGTAAAGGGGATGGAAGGATACTTCTATGAAGAAAGGCTAAAAAGGTTAGTGCTCTTTAACCTGGAAAAGAGATGGCTGAGGGGAGATATGATAGAAGTCTATAAATTAATAAACGGAGTGGAACGGGTAAACGTAGATCGATTGTTTACGTTATCAGAATATAGAAAGACTAGGGGACATGCAATGAAGCTACAGGGTAAACTATTTAAGACTAATAAAAGAAAATATTTTTTCACTCAACGTGTAATCAAACTCTGGAATTTGTTACCGGAGGATGTAGTAAAGGCTGTTAGTGTAGCTGGGTTTAAAAAAGGTTTGGACAAGTTCCTGGAGGAAAGGTCCATAAACCATTATTAAGAAGGGACCCAGGATATCAATGCTTGACCCAGTACAAGCATTGCGGAACCTGTGTCTTTTGGGGAAACTGCTAGGTACATATGACCTAGATTGGCCACTGTTGGAAACAGGATACTGGACTTGATGGACCTTGGTCTGACCCAGTATGGCATATCTTATGTTCTTATGTTATGTTCTTATGGTCTGCATGGCTTCAAAGGCTGCATTGGAAGCTGGTGGTGCATTGACATCAAGGAGTTCTCGATGTTGTTTGGAACTGAGCACCCGTAGTGCCCCAGAGCATTGGACATCGATCAATCTCCACCTGAAGATGAGGAAGGATTCAGCTTTGGCTTCGTCTTTGTCAACGTCAAAGGGGATTGCACTGAGCATTGAGTGGAGACAAGTGCATTGATGTCAGAGTCCCTCGAGGCATGACGTTGAGAGCAATGAGGGTTCGTGAGAGCACCCCCTGAAGCTGCCCCAAAGGGAGAAGAGCTCATTCTCAAGAACATCAGAGGGGCAGAATCAGCCTACCAAGAACCAAGACCATGCCACTGATAACCCTGTTCAGATTCTGTATACATCAGTCAAAGCTGCTGTGGCCGAACAGCCTTCAGAATCTTCAGCCATGGTGAGATGCCTTCTTCAGACTCTCAAGGAATGCATCACGGTGCTGTTGACATTGGTCTCCATGCAACCAATCCTTGAGATGCATGCCTTGCCTGCAGGAGATGCACCATCATCGGGGCATTGAAGGGCCCTGACACCAGTGCCTGCCCAGGTGATATCACTCTCTAGTGTTTTGGGGTACAATGTACCCTTGAAGGCTAGACTAGCATCAGTGCAGTATCGCTCCCAAAGGAGCTCCCAATCCCCCTGGGTCTTGAGAAAAATCTAGGGCAGAGACTCAGAAGTGCTTTGACTTCCTTTCTGAGTTGGATTTAGAAAGCTGGGTTACCGATGTAGAGTCAAGGCATTGTTAGAGGACAGGTCCCTGGAGCCTCCGTCAGACTCTTCTCCACCTCATGAACAGTGCAAGTCCCCTCCTGAGAATATGACCTTCCAGGATTTCATCAGGGATATGGCTAAGGCCATACCATTTTTTTTGGAGACTGAGGATGAGCCCAAGGTGAAAGAGTTAAAGATCCTGCAGTATTCCTTGGCCCCTAAGGAAGCAGTGACAGTGCCCGTCCACTGCATTCTACAGAGAGTATAGATGAGAATTTAGAAGAACCCCCTCACTGTACCTCCAGTCAGTAGAAGGCTTGACTCTATCTACAGATTTCAGAAAGCTCCCGTATTCAAAAAGCCTCAGCTTCCTCACCATTCCTTGGTGATTGAATCCGCCCTGAAGAATTCCAAGGAAAAAAGGGGACTGTTGTAGTGGTTGATATAGAAGGACAGACTAGATATGCCATGTGGTCTTTTCTGTCATCATGTTTCTGTGTTTCTATGTATATTCCTCAGTGTACCCAGGGAGGGAGGCTCGGACATTGGAGGCTTTAGGGAGGAGATACTTTCAGAGTTCCATGCTCATAGCCTGTATAGCCTCTTACCAGCTCTACATGGGCATATTTTTGAAAAAATCATGTGTGATCGCGCTGATCTGTCTGTTTCTCCTTCCAGAGAATTGGACCAATATCATTCCCTAGTGGCACACGGCAAGGACTGCTTGAAATTCATGGTCCGGGCAACTTATGACATCTTCAAAACGACATTGAGAGCTTCTGTCTTGGGTATTGGTGCTCAGAAACTCACCTGGTTCTGGTCCTCAGACCTCAAACAATCCATGCAGGACAAGCTTGCTGATGTCCCGTGGCATGGAGAGAATTTCTTCGGAGAAAAGGTCGAACAGAAAGCTGGCTTCATAGAAAAACAGCATGTCGCCCTTTGCAATTTCTCAAGGTGCACATCTGAGCCGGCCTTATATCACAGGAGGTACCAAGGGGGAGCCAGAAGAACACCTATTACTCTCATAGGCATAGGTATTTTCCTGGGTCCTAAGCCACCCAACCCAAGCAGGCTCCTCTCCCCCAACTGCGATGAGAGAAGCCTCAAAAAGCCCAGCCTGTTCCTCAGCCAAAGCCAGGGGCGGGGTTTTGGCTGGTTCCTTCAGAGCAAGCCAATCTACCAATAACCACAGTGGATGACTTTCTGGTGAAGGGAAGGCTCACTCTTTTTGCCCAAAGATGGCCCTCATAACCTTAGACACGTGGATTCTACAGATTATCCAAAATGGTTACAGATTACATCTATTTGGCCTACCTCCTAATTGTCCCCCGAAGGTGCATCGCATCGACCTCCTGCATCAGGAACTGCTTCAGAGAGAAATCACCACCCTCTTGAGGAATCTCACGATCCAGTTCATACCACCAGAGCAGTGAGGATAAAGATTTTATTCCAAGTACTTCCTGATCTCCAAGAAGACAGGGGGATACCATTCTATCCTAGACCTAAGAGATCTAAACACATACTTGGTAAGAGAAAAGTTCAGAATGATTTCTCTGGGCACCTTGCTACCTTACCTCCAAAAAGATCAGCTATGCTCCCTGGATTTAAATACATAAACACTGTACTTAAATACATAAACACAACCTTAAAAATAAGATGCAGACAGCAGTCGAGCAGCGAGATGGGTGCTTTCCAGTCTTTTGCATTGAGTATCACATGTATAATTTTCTCCCAGTTGGTGAGGGGTCTTATGTGTGCACTAGGTGCAAGGAGTTCTTTGCTCTCAGGGAACGAGTCCAATCTCTGGAGGCTAGAGTAGCAGACTTAGAGGACATAAGGAAGACAAAGAGGTACATAGACGAGACCTACAGGGACATAGTACTGAAGCCCCACCTCCAGTCTGGCAACCTCCCTGTTGCCATGGAGGAGAGAGGTCACGTGATAGCAGAGCATCACCTTGGTGTGGCTGGAAGTGATCCTGTAGCTAAGACCTGTCCTCCAGGTGATATAAAACCCTCTCGCACCGAGGAGATTTCTTCAAGGCCATGTGCCCATGAGGGAAGGGTTGGGACAGCCATTATATTTGGTGAATCGATCATTAGGCATGTAGATAGCTGGGTGGCTGGTGGATGTGAGGATCTCCTGGTAACATGCCTGCCTGGTGCGAAGGTAGCGGACCTCATGCACCACCTAGATTGTGCTGGGGAGGAATCTGCTGTCTTGGTACATGTTAGTACCAATGACAGGAAAATGTGTTAGGGAAGTTCTGGAGATCAAATTTAGGCTTTTAGGTAGGAAGTTGAAGTCCAGAACTTCCAGGGTAGTATTCTTTGAAATGCTTCTCGTTCCACGTGTAGGCAGAGCTACAGAGTCTCAATGCATGGCTGAGACAATGGTGCAAGGATGAAGGTTTTGGATTTATTAGGAACTGGGCAACATTCTGAGGAAATGAGGGACTTTTCGAAGGGATGGGCTCCACCTTAACTGGGATGGAACCAGGCTGCTGGCATTAACCTTTAAAAAGGAGATAGAGCAGCTTTTAAGCTAGATAATAGGGGAAAGTCGACAGTCGCCCAAGAGCGCATGGTTTGGAAGTATATATCCTTGAAGGATACTAGCAAAAGATTGAAGTTAAGGTATATCGACAGAGAAGTTCCAATAAAGGCAAAAATAACCCAAATGCCCATAGGTACAGAGCAGACATAATTTAAAGATTCCATATTACCCCTGTCTACCGGTAGCCAAATTAATATGAATAAAATACAGCCTCTAAAATGCTTGTATGAAAATACTAGAAGTCTAAAAAATAAGATTGGAGAGTTAGAATATATAACACTAAATGAGAATTTAGATATGATTGGTATCTCAAAGACATAGTGGAAGGAGGACAAGCAGTGAGACACTGTGATACCTGGGTACAAATTATATTGCAATGATAAAGTAGATCAAATTGGTGGAGGGGTTGCGCTCTATGTTAGAGAGGGCATTGAGTCACACAGGATTAGTTTTACAGGAAACAACATACACCGTAGAATCTCTATGGATTGAAATTCCATGTAAAAAGGGGAAGGCAATGGTAGTTGGGGGTGTACTATCGACCGCCTGGCCAGAATGAACAAACAGATGATGAAATGCTCAAAGAAATTGGGGAAGCTAACAATATTTACCGCATAGTAATAATAATGGGTGATTTCATTAATCCTGGTATCGACTGTGTCAGTGTCACAGCAGGACATACTAGGGAGATAGTTTCTAGATGAAATAAATGATTGCCTGGGTCATGTGATGTAGGCAGCCTGAACGGACTCCTCCGGGGTGAACTCCATCTCCTACCACAGTAAACGGCATAAAAAAAAGTGTTTTTGTGCACAGAAATCAAAGTTTTTCGCCCTCAGTGTACTTGGAGATGGAGCAGAACACGCCAGAGATAGCAGACCACCAAGGGCCCCGGGAATGCCAATCAAACCGTCGCGGACACTGAAGACTCAAGAGCAGGAGTGCAAGATGGCAGCTGAACAACCAGCATTTGTACTCCCTGAGGAGGCGGTAAGGGAGCTGACAAAAAATTTGTCCTCGATCCTAGATGAAAAATTAAACCACTTACAATCCTCTATTGATGACATTAAGGGCACGCTAGAGAATCAACTGGTGAGGATTAGTGGGGTGGAAGCACATTTGGAGCAGCACGAAGACCATGCGGCAGGCCTAGAGTCGAGAATAGCAGCACTGGAGAGAGAAAATCAAACTCTGGCAGATAATCTGGAAGACCGGGAAAACCGTGGTAGAAGAAACAATATATGACTAGTAGGCCTGGCTGAAACTGTAAAAGATAGTGAACTGTGGGACATTGTTGAGCAATGGCTGCTTAAACAACTGGGTCTCACAGAGAACGGGAAGCAGATGGTGATGGAGAGGGTACACCGTCTAGGGCTGAGGAGGGAGGAGAGGCAACACCCTTGGCCGGTCATAGCAAGAGTATTAAACTTTGCCGAAAAATACAAGCTGATGGACTTATATTGCAACAAACGCAATTTGGAGTACAAAGGGCAATGCATTCTGTTGTTCAACAACTACTCAGCCAGAGTGGCAGAAAGCCACAGGGCCATGGCCCCATACTGCTCAGATTTGATCCGATGAGGAATTAAGTTTGTATTGCAATTCCCAGCTCATGTGTGGGTCACTTATAATAATCAAACGCAACAGTTAAATACAGTCCTGGCTTTAAAGGCTTTTATGGACCAGCTCCCTGCCCAATAACAAAGAACTAAGCATTTGAGAGAAACTGCAAGAGTTGTCTCCTTGTTGGCGGTGGTTTGAAAAGTTCGAGAAAATATGGCAGAGGAAGCCAGATACAGGACATAACAGTGGCTAAGGGGGATTTAAAACAAAAGATCAGGAGCCAGAGAGGGAAACAAGCAGCTTCCAGTGGGATAGCACAGTTTTGTAGGGAAGGCAGAACAATGCAGCTGCTTTTGGACTATGCCAGTGCTGGATGGACGTCGAGGAGATAATGGAAGACAAAGTGACTAGTCGGTGAAGGACTGCTGAGGCACCACAAGGGAGGATAGAGGCCTCAGATCTGCAAAAGCAATAAACAGTGCCTCACCCCCACAAGGTGAGAAGCTGCAAGACTGACACACACAAACCTTCTGGGAACCTGGACTTTGAAATATAGACTTTGAACAGCTTTCCGAGAAAGGGTAGGGTATGAATGGATGGATGCATGGAAGCATGCAGGATGTGGATTGAAAGAAGCCAGGGGGGGGGGGGGAGGTGTGCAGAAGAGGCGTATGGCAGGCAGGGAGTGAGGGAGGAGGAACCCAATAATAGAGGGAGGAATGGTTAGCAAAGGAAGTAAGAGAAGGGAAGGGGACAGTATCGGGGCAGGAAAAAGGAGGGGGGACGGGACAAGCAGGGAACAAGGGGGGGAGGGGGAGGGCATCCACACACACACATAGTAAGACCAGCAGTGAGGAAACAGGACAGGGGCACTGTGTTCTGCTGGGAAACATGGACACCCATATTTAAGATCACAATCCAAGCACGAATAAAAACCTGGCCATGCTGGGGAGTTGGGAAGATATGCACACTGAATGTAGCAGGGATACACTCCCCAGTTAAGAGAACAAAACTATTGACATTTCTATGGAGGGAGGGGGCCGACATGGCAATGCTGCAAGAAACACACCTCACAGCACCGGAGCATCGCAAGCTATTGAGGAGATGGGTGGGGAAGATTGGGTCGGCCTCTTTTAATGGAAGACAGAGGGAGGTCGCCACATTGATGCACAAACAAATCCCCTTTGAAGTACACAAAAACGTAGCAGACCCAGAAGGGTGATATCATTTAATGGGAGGGTAGATACAAGGGAAGAGGTTCGCTTTTTGCAACCTATACGCCTCAAATGTCTACCAACATGTTTTTTTTAGCTAGTTGGTAGTGAAGATCATAGCCTTTGGGGACTATCAATGGTTGGTAGGGTGTGATTTCAACCTCCACAGGGACCCCACGTTAGATTGTAAACCCCCTCGCGCGCAATCAATGGCAAACAGAGGAGTAAACTATATGATTAAAGAGCTAATGCTAATAGATACATGGTGAACACTACACCCACAAGAGGCCAACTTCACTTTCTACTCTAACCCACAGAGTAGTTACTCCTGCCTCGACTACTTATTGATCTCAGAGGCAATGTTCACGGGGATGAAGAAAGCCTGTATCGGCGATATTAATCTATCAGATCATGCCCTGTGATGGGTAGAGCTAAGACTCAGTGAGCCAGCTGAGGGGCATCTAGAGGGGGGATGGCACATGAATTCCACACCATACAAAAATGAAGGGTTCCACCAGCATTTAACAGCATGGCTGTCATACTGGAAAGAGAATTCCAATACAGTGGCGGATCCCTGCACACTGTAGATGGTGGCAAAGGCCACGATGCAGGGAAATTATTATGGAGTACACTTTTTGTACTTGGGAAAAAAGTAGATGGAGAGATCCTCCGCTTTTCGAAGCAATTACACGAACACTGCCGATGGCAAATCAGCACATTGAGTGGAGAGGATGTTGGCCACAAAACAGGCCTTGGACTCCCTACTGACTAGGAAAGCGGGACATCAAGCTGTACAAATATCAGCTATATAGGTGGGGGAAGAAGGGTGGTTGCCTTCTGGCGCACTTGGTCAGCCCCAAAAGAAAGAAGACCTCTATTGCTTTCATCAATAGTGCAGGTGGCAGACCGTATACAGATGAAAACGCCATCAAATTCCAATTTTTGCAATACTACCGGGCCCTCTATGTGGTAGGCCCTTGGGATGACGTGAAACGAGATGAATGTTTCCAGTACATCGCAATTCCAAAACTAGGGGGGAAAGAGCTGCAGGCCCTAAATGCACCTTTTACAGCAACAGAGGAGCAGCATTGAAAACAATGAAGCTAGCGAAGGTCCTGGGCCCCAACAGGTTAGGCCCAGAATTCTCCTAAAATTCTGGAATATAGTGAGGCAGCACAAGAAATGTGGGACCTGGGCACACACCAGAACTTAGCCACAGTGATGGTTCTCCCAAAACCAGGAAGGGACCTTACACAGGTGGGATCTTATAGACCAATCTCCCTATTGAACCAAGATGTCAAAATGATAGCCGCCATTTTGGCTAGACTGGCTTAGTAAGATGATAGGCAAGCTAGTACACCCAGACCAGGCGGGATTTGTCCCGGGCTGATACGCATCCACCAGTCTTCTCAGAGCACTTGCAGTACTATATGATGGAAGGAAGGAAGAAAGAAAGGGACGACTTGATAATAAGTCTAGATGCTGAAAAAACATTCGATAATGTATTCTGGGAGTACCTGTTCTGGGTGGTGGGACAATATGGGATAGGAGGAAACTTTCTGGAGTGGATAAAAACGCTTTACCACACACCTGTGGTGCAAATTCTCATAAATGGGACCCTCACAAAGCCCTTCATGCTGGCCAAAGGCATGCAACAAGGATGTCCCCTATCACCCCTGTTATTTATCCTGACGCTGGAAACCGTAGCGAGCAAAGTCCGCCAAACGAGAGAATGAGAGGGCATAACCCAAGGACAGGAGACATATAAAATCAATCTCTTTGCAGACAACATGCTTCTTTTCCTCAGTCAAGCCAGTAGAAAGGTAGGCAAGGTTATAGAGGTTCTTGCAAACTTTGGAGCTTTCTCGGGGTTAAAAATTAACTGGAACAAATCTGAAGATATGGCAGCGTCACAAGGCTGCTGCAGCAAGAACCGAACAGACTTCTTGCTGGCATGGGCAAAAGAGTACCTTAAATATCGTGGGTTGGAGGAAGCATACCTTGCTGGTTGTGGAGCTAACTGTGCTGGCATTACAGGAATTGGCATGGTGATTTGGAAGAAAGTTCCTGGGACGTGGCAGCCCTACTGGTGACATCATTTTTGGGTGCCCCGAAACGCTTCAAAAGACCGTGCAATTTTCTTGTGGCCATGGTCATGTGCCCTAAGGGGTGCGTGACCAAAGGGATATGCCCCTTTGGAGCCACCTCAGGGCCTGAGGGCCCTAGAACTCCATAGGAAATGCCCCAAGGAGGGAGGAAGAGGAAAATCAAGCCGACAAAGAAGAAGACCGATGTAACTTTGTCATTAATGCCCAAAGTCTTGTCTGGGCCATTAGATTCACATGTATTTGTGCTTTCCGGGTCTACAGCAAGTTTTGGAGTTAACTTAGCTGGATCCCCCTCATTGTCTTTTGTGGCTTCTTTAAGTCCTATAGCTCAGACACTTCCTCCTAATCCTGGCTTGGCTATGGTGGCAATGGATGGGGACCGTTTGGTCCCTTAAATGGATCCCGGTTTGGCCATGGAACAGGCCTTGTCATTGGATCTACAATATCACAGGCTACTCTTGCAGGATCTTCAGAAGGTGTAAAGGTGATTATTCGCCCTGGGAACCCCCCCCCCCCCCCATGCTTTCAGATGTTGGTGTGGCTGATATCACGTGGGTGGACATCTGGAGGGAAGTATCAAAAACAAAATTTATTGTTGCAAGGTTTTATGGAACAAACTATTAGTTTTTCCGAGCAAGTAGTTTCTAAGATTCAGGCTGTGGATGAACAATCTGCTTTGACTGCCCAGCGCCTAGATAGGCTGGAGGGGCAAGTGAGCTCACTCCAGTCTGCAGGGGCGCGGGATATAAAAGATTCTTATGTACTGTATCAGTGTTTAGAGTGACCAAGGAGAGCAGTAAGTACCTGCACACTAATAAGACCAAAAAGCAGGCACAAAAGAGACTGGCGAATATTCTTCAGGTGAAACCCCTTTATTAGTCCCTACGCGTTTCAGCTTGAAAGCCTTTTCAGGGGGTCTTTAGAGGAAGCAAACCTCAAAAGGAATGACAATAAATAAATATAATTAAAAATAAACCATAAAACATTTAAAAAACAATGTGTTAGAAAATCATAAAACCATACAAAATACAATAAGTTTAATAACAATAATAAAACCTAAAAATAAGAATGCTCCTATACGTATATCACAGTACATAACAGTTCCATATGTGATGTAATAAAGAAACATGAATAAAGCGAATTTTATAAAAAGGTTATGCAAAAAACAAATACACGGATAAAATATACAAATTGATCAAGCCAAAACCTAGAAATCCAAATAGACCATAATAAGAAAACAAACACCAATAGTAACACAGATAAAATGCATAGATCAATAAGTTCCATAAAACGTTGTATCCTATATTTCAAAGTGCAAATAAAGGAAATAAAACAAAGAACAGGGATGAGGAGAATACAGCAAAGAAGGTTCTTCACAATACCTTTAATGTCTTGTGGTATGTACAGACCACTAAAAAAATGAAACGATAAAAGATGACAATAAATAACAGATGATTAGGCACAATATTATTAAAAAGTTAAAATCATGAAGGCATAAAAATGGAGTAAACTCTATCGTTGATTATTACTACCTGTAATTATTATATCAGGGATTGAAGTTATTCCAATTAAAAAACAGACATTGCCATGAGATGTTTTCAACGTTTCTATAAAGGATTATTGAAAGAGACACCGGACGTTGCCATGAGAAAACTCTCTTTTATAAAGAAACCGCATACCTATAAAAAGGGGGGGGGGGGGGAGAGGGGAAGAATAGGGACCAACTTTATTTGATTCCTCCTGCTGTTCCATGATAAAAAGTGATGGTACTATTGCTGCTTGTAAAGCTGACTAACTCAGAACTATGTTATATCAATAATATTGTTGTAAAGCTGGGACCTTATAATATAAAACGCTCGTAAAGGAGCTTTTCAAAATCAAAACAATCAGATCTTATACTTCTAATAAGATCAATGTTACATTTCTAATATGATATCGGAAGATTCTAAATAATCAAAACCAAAGAGCATTGAAAAGTTTCAAAATGTGCCTTTCAAAGAGATGACGATGTTAAAGTCTGTAAATGTTTCTGCCAATATCTTAAAATAAGAAGACACCTATTTCCCAGTGAACCCGTCGAAATTGATGTGGTGCGTATTGTTGTGTTCTTTAGATACTATATATTACAGTATGGTATGGAAATGAGAATAAACATGAGATAAAAAACACACGTATCACAATATTTAAAATCAATTGTGCAGCACAGTCAGTGATTAAAAAGACACCTTGTCGTCTATATCTAGAAAAGACCGCTTTGCCCGCAATTACTGAAGATCAAAGTTGTTTCCCAACGAAGTGGGAAGAACATTTAACAAAGATAAAATAACAAAAAAACGCTCTACGGTGAAGATAAAACCATATATAACATAATATTTTTCACCATCTAAGAAGCCTACGAATTTATAAAATTGATTGTGTAGCACAACCATCCAGTGAACGGAGAGTAAAAACGCCTTACCATCTGCAGCATTCAATGTTCACTGCTGTAGAAAGGAACACTCTGCCAGCGAATGCTCGGAGTTATTGGCGTTTTCCCGCCGAAGCGGGGTGAAAGGTCAAAAGTGCATAGCCACAATAGTAGTAAAAAGACAAAGTATGAATGAATGGAAGTATTTAAAAAACCATACTTATAATCACATTGTAGACATGAATATAGCCTGAAGAAACGCTCTGCCACAACTGCTAGGAGTGATTGGCATTCTCCCGCCATAGCAGGGTGAAAAGTCAAATATACGTGATCGCAATGGTAGTAAAAAACAAAACATGAATGAATGAGAGTACTTTAGAGCCAAACTAAGAATCACATTGTAAACATAGATATAACCTGAAAAAAAGAAGGCAAGGAAAGGAATGCTTAAGAACACATTGTAGACATGAGGGGGAGGGAAGGGGAAAGGGGAGGGAGGGGGGAAAGGAAAGAAAGGGGAAGAAGGGTGTGGGGTGTTGGGGTGGGGGGAAAAAGGGAAGGAAGGGGGAAAAGGGGGGGAACAATGGGGAAGGGGGAGAAGGAGGGGGAGGGGAGGGAAAAAGGGGGAGGGGGAGAAGAAGGGAGGGGAGGGGGTAAAAGGGAGGAAGGAGGGGCCGGGGAGGAAAAGGAAGAGGATGGGGGAGGGAAGGGAAGGGGGAAAGGAGAGGGAGGGGGCGGGGGGAGAAGGGGGGGAGGGAAGGGAAGGGAAAGGGGGAGGGAAGGGAAGGGAGGGAGGAAGAGGAAAGAAGAAAATGGGAATGCCTCACAAGAAAACAGAAAGGTCTACTTCTTGATTTAGGGCCAACGGGTGTAGGGTGCAAAGTTCATAAATGAATCGTTGTTCCATGCGCAGAAGAAGCTTGTCCACATCTCCTCCCCGCCAATGGGGCCGAACTAGGAAAGCAATGGATAAACCCTTAGTACAACATTGGGTAGAAACTCAACATTCACTCTCTGATCTCCGTTTCTTGGTCCTTAAAGTAGTTCGGCCCCATTGGCGGGGAGGAGATGTGGACAAGCGTCTTCCCCATTGTTCCCTCCCCTTTCCCCCCTTCCTTCCCTTTTCCCCCCCCCACCCCCACACCCTTCTTCCCCTTTCCCTTTCTTTCCTTTCCCCCCTCCTTCCCCCTCATGTCTACAATGTGTTCTTAAGCATTCCTTTCCTTGCCTTCTTTTTTTCAGGTTATATCTATGTTTACAATGTGATTCTTAGTTTAGCTCTAAAGTAATCTCATTCATTCATGTTTTGTTTTTCAATACCATTGCGATCACGTATATTTGACTTCTCACCCCGCTATGGCGGGAGAATGCCAATCACTCCTAGCAGTTCCTGGCAGAGCGTTTCTTCAGGCTATATTCATGTCTACGATGTGATTATAAGTGTGTTTTTTTAAATACTTTCATTCATTCATACTTTGTCTTTTTACTACTATTGTGGCTACGCACTTTTGACCTTTCACCCCGCTTTGGCGGGAAAACACCAATAACTCCAAGCATTCGCTGGCAGAGCGTTCCTTTCTACAGCAGTGAACATTGGATGCTGCAGATGGTAAGGCGTTTTTACTCTTGGTTCACTGGATGGTTGTGCTGCACAATCAATTTTATCATTTTGTAGGCTTCTTAGATGGTGAAAAACATTATGTTACATATGGTTTTATCTTCACCATAGAGCGGTTTTTTGTTATGTTATCTTTGATAAATGTTCTTCCCACTTCGTCAGGAAACACCTTTGATCTTCAGTAATTGCGGGCAAAGCGGTCTTTTCTAGATATAGATGACAAGGTGTCTTTTTTAATCATTGACTGTTTGTGCTGCACAATCATTTTTAAATATTGTGATACGTGTGTTTTTTATCTCATGTTTATGCTCATTTCCATACCATACTGTAATATATAGGGGCATGTTTACTAAACCGGGCTAACGGTTAACCCGGGCTATCTGCCACTAGGTCCCATATTATTCAATGGGACCTAGTTGCAGATAGCCCGGGTTAACCGTTAGCCTGGTTTAGTAAACATGCCCCATAGTATCTAAAGGACACAACAATGCACACCACATCAATTTCAACGGGTTTGCTGGAAAATAGGTGTCTTCTTATTTTAAGATATTGGTAGAAACTTTTGCAGACTTTAACATTGTCATCTCTTTGAAAGGCACATTTTGAAACTTTTTAATGCTCTTTGGTTTTAATTATTTAGAATCTTCCGATATCATATTAGAGATGTAACATTGATCTTATTAGAAGTATAAGATCTGATTATTTTGATTTTGAAAAGCTCCTTTACGAGCGTTTTTTATTATAAGGTCCCAGCTTTACAACAATATTATTGATATAACAGTTCTGAGTTAGTGAGTTAGTCAGCTTTACAAGCAGCAATAATACCATCACTTTTTATCATGGAACAGCAAGAGGAATTAAATAAAGTTGGTCCCTGTTCTTCCCCTCTCCCCCCCCCCCCTTTTTTTTTTTTAGGTATGCGGTTTCTTTATAAAAGAAAGTTTTCTCATGGCAACGTCCGGTGCCTCTTTCAATAATCCTTTATAGAAACGTTGAAAACATCTCACAGCAATGTCTGTTTTTTAATTGGAATAACTTCAATCCCTAAAATAATAATTATGGGTAGTAATAATCAACGATAGAGTTTACTCCATTTTATGCCTTTATGATTTTAACTTTATTTTTTTATTTATTTTTTTTTATTATAAACTTTATTTATAAATGATAATACAAGCCACCAACAGCCAACATCAACAATATCAGGCCTCCGAGTCCAGACGGGGTTGACTCTGATCCCCGGCGAGAGGCAAATGACCAGTATCAAAGTGACATAAAAGGAAACAGCATTAACATACAGCAATTATAATTTTATCATACAATAACCCCCCCCCCCACACCCAGTCGCAAATCTAGAACCCTTCTCCTTCTCAACTTCCGCAAGCTAGCACCCCCCCAACACTCCCTTCTCACCCCACCACTGTTCTATGCCAAATCCTTAACAGCCCACATTCAATATTTCATTACGGCACCTTGGGCCCAAATCCTGTATATAGGGGTCCCACTGCTGCAAGAAAGTGGACCATCTCTGTACATTGCCCCTTGCCCTCCATCTCTCTGCCCGCATTAGTTGATGAAAACTATTACGCCATTCCCAAAAGGATGGCGGGCTCGGCTCTCTCCATCTACGGAGTATTGGGCCCTTCCCCACCAGACAAGCCTTACGTACCCACAACCTCGTCCATCTCCCTCTCCCTCTAGGGAGATCCTTAGGTAACTGGTCCAGAACCACCAAGGAGCCCGACCAAAGAACCCTCTGTTGGATCCGCTCTGTTATCCAGCCCCTAAACCGTATCCAATATGATCAAATATATTTACACTCCCACCACATATGTAACAGACCAGCCAGTGGCTCCGCACATCTAGGGCAGCTCCCATCTGTTGTGAGATGACTGCGCAAGGCTCTTCTTGGTGAGAAATGCGCCCGAATAATACATTTAAATTGAATTTCTCTCCAGCAAGCCCCCTCAGCCAAATCAGTAATCCTCCCCAAAGCCTTCAGAATAGTGCCCGAGGGTATCTCCCGTCGCAATTCCCCTGCCCACGCCCTCTCAACTCCCCCATAATCTGGTTTAAATCTATAGCATTCCAATCAGGCCCGCAATTTAGCTACCGATGGGGAACCCTCCCCCCCCCAGATCAAAGAATTCTATAATCTGTGCAGAGCGCTCAACAGTAAGCTCTCCCGCAGGCAGTCCCACTACATAGTGAGGAAATTGCATGTATGCGAAGTAATGAGTAGGCCTCAGCTCATATTCTCCAGTCAACACAGTCAATGATTTACATTTTCCAGATAAATCCACCACATGTCCTATATTTCTAATGCCCTTCTCATACCAGGTGCGAAACACACTCGTCTCGGAGCCCGGAAGAAAGCACACATTACCCTGTATTGGCAACCAACTCGATACCATCCAATTTCGCTTCCAGTACACATTTATTTGTCTCCACGTACGGCGCATGGAGTTGAACAATTCACTCTGCTTGATGCGATCAGGCAATCTAGCCCTTTCCATATGTAGCACTGCAAGTACCGTATGGGGGCAGCCAGGGCCTCTTCAAATACTCGAGGCATATAGATCTCTGACCCCCCTAGCCAATCTCCAATGTGTCTAGCCTGACAAGCTAATGCATAAAGCCAAAGATCTGGAAGCCCAACACCCCCAAACCTCCAGGAGCCCACCAAGCGATTAAGGGGTATACGAGCTCTAGCCCCCTTCCACAAGAACCCTTGTATCTCCTTCTCCAGACTCCGTAAGTCCCTCCTCAACATCCACACTGGGAGGGTCTGCAGCCAATACAGAATCCGTGGTAAAATCACCATTTTAACTGCCGCTACTCTCCCCAGCAAAGACAACGGGAGTGGAAACCAGGCTCTCAACTGCATCCGCAATCGTGACCTAACTCTCTCTAAATTACAACGATACAACTCTTGCGGTAGACTGGTCAAAACAATACCTAGGTAAACAAACTGGCCAGTGGCCCATTTCAATGTGAAATCCCCCCCCCCCAAGTTCCCCGAAAGCAACCTAATATATCAATCGCTTCAGATTTATCTTTATTGATGCAGAATCCCGCAAAAGTTCCATAAGACTGAAATTCCGCCAGCAGTCACGGCAAAGATTCCTTCGGGTCCAGCAAATGAACCAACAGATCATCTGTGAATGCTGAGATCTTAAACTCTTGCTTACCTATCCTCACTCCGCCTATTCTGTTATCCAATTCTATCCTACGAATTAAAGGGTCCAAGGATAAAACAAACAAAAACAGGGATAACGGGCACCCCTGCCGTGTGCCTCGTTCCAAAGGGAAGGGCTTAGATAAGACTCCATTACATAACACCCTGGCCATCGGGTTAAGATACAGGGTCTTCACCAAATCACAAAAGGTTGGCCCTAGCCCATAAAGTGGCAGTAAGTAATGTAAATAACTCCAATTAACCTGGTCAAAAGCCTTTTCAGCGTCAAAACTAACTAAGAGCGACTGCAACTTCCGCTCGTGTACCCATTCTAATGAGGCCAATATTTTGCGCAAATTACGCACCGCGTACCGCCCTCTAACAAACCCTACTTGAGAGTCATGCACCAGGAACCAAGTACCTCCGCCAAATGTTCCGCTAAAATTTTGGCCAATAACTTCGAGTCAAAATTCAAAAGGGAAATGGGCCTATAAGATGCCGCTTGAGTCAGGTCCTTCCCCGGTTTAGGGATCAGCACTGATTACTACCCCAATGAAAGGAACCCACTTCCCTTTGTTGGCCAAACATAGCCACTAGCAAAGGGCCTATCCTTTCCGATAAAAGTTTATAAAATTCGGCCCCGAATCCATCAGGGCCGTGTGATTTATAACAACTCGCCTTCGATATCACTTGCTGCACCTCCAGGAGAGTAATAGACTGCTCCAGGCGTGCAGTTTGCTCAGCAGTCAGTTTGGGTAAGGGAAGGTCCTGCAAATACTCTCTTATTGTATCAGGGGGCTCTGCCTCCGCACTATACAGCTTTTGATAAAATTCTTTAAACACTTCCACTATTGCCCCCCTTCCCTTACATAAGCCCCCCTGAGCATCATAGATAGCCACTACCATTCTACCCCCTCTTGGGCCCTTCAAGCATCGTCCCAATAGTTTACCCGGCTTATCCCCAAAGCAATACAATTTATAACGGTAATATAGCACCGATTTCTTTGCTCTCTGCTGTAACAACTCGTTTAACGCCACTTGTGTCTCCCAAAACCTTTTCTTATTTTGAACGGTGGGCAAACGCACACAAAGATGCCTCATCCTCATCACCTGCTGTTCCAATCTAATAATTTGCTCTGCCATCACTCTCCGCCTCCTAGCCACATATCCAATAATATCACCTCTCAACACAACTTTAGTAGTCTCCCACACCAATTCCGGATCATCCTGATGACACCTATGATTCAGTTCAAAATCTTGCCACCGTTGGCGAAGAAATTGAAGGACTTGATTATCGTTATAAAGTTCCATGGGAAACCGCCAAATGCGAGTAGGGTTCACACCCCCTCCCCCCCATTGCAACTCTATCCATATTGGGGCGTGATCTGAAATTTCCGTAGGACCAATTTGTGCCGCCCCCACAATGGAAAAGAGACTCACCGAAGCCAGTAGATAGTCTATACGTGCGCTAGTTCCATGCGCCCTAGACTGATGGGTGAAGTCTCTCTCCAGAGGGTGGAGCAGCCGCCAGGGGTCCACCAGTCCCAGTCTGGCCCGGAAACTTTGCAAGACCTTAGCTGTCTGGCTCCTTTCCCGCGAACCGGACCCTTGAGAAGTATCTAATTCTACATCCATGACCCTGTTAAAATCCCCCCCCAGGATGAGCGGGAGGTCGTTCAGTTGCTCTACCTTCGCTGCTATACGATTATAAAAGTCTTGATCCAACATATTAGCGCTGTATAAGTCCCCCAAAATCACCTCCCTATCCTCCAACTTCCCATGCAGAAGCACAAAGCGACCACTAGGGTCCGAGATCTCCCTAATCAGGGAAAAACGCACTCGTTTATGAACTAATACCACCACCCCTCCTTTTTTACCTACTGCCGCTGCTCCCCATACCTGACCCACCCAGCCCCTGCACAACTTACGGTGCTCTTCGGCCGTCTGATGGGTTTCCTGTAACAACACAATGTCACACTGCTGTCTGGCCAGGGCCTTCAAAATTTTATATCTCTTCACTGGGCTGCCCAATCCACATACATTCCATATTATCATCTTCAGGAGACGAATGAGTAATTAGGTCCCCTCATCAGCATGAAAATCATTGAGATGGGAAAAGCACTCCCAGCCTGGGGCCTCCCCATACAATCTCCTTCTAAATCTATGTCCTGCCCTTCCCGAGTATCTAAACTGCAACTATCCCCCCAAATAGACCCCCTTCTCTGCTGAACCATAAATTCCTCCTCCTGGGCTCGTAGGTTGCGACACTCCCTCCCCCTCTCTCCCGAAGTACCCTCTATCTCCTGTCTTATATTACCAACACACACACCCAAACCCTCCTCCCCTCCCCCCATCCCCTCCCCCTGCAAATCCCCCCTTATTTCCCACCCCTCTACCACTCTACCCTCCAATCCCAAATCCCAATCCTCCCAAGCCTTACTCTCCCCCTCCTCTACTTTGTCACTAAGATGTGACCGGGCTCCCCCCCTCCCCCATAGCCCACCTCCAAAGGTATAAACCTCAACCAACTGGTAACAAGTGTTGAACTATGTGAATAACATACTATAACATACATTTTTGCCTTCCGCCATGATGGAAGAACCTTCCTCAGCAATCTCATCTTTCAATGGACAAGAAAGAGTCAGATAAGGAAGGAGTAAAAACAGAAAGATGAAGAAAATGAGATAAGGAGGACAAATGTTTCCAGCCCAGCTCTCCACTCTCTCCCCTTTAGTCCAGCCACATCCATAAAATAGCTTCATGTAGGCACTGTACTCTGGGGCAAGGATCGTTGCAAGAGTTGATCCACATACTGTGAAGCCTCCTCCGCTGATTCAAAGACCCAATGCCGGCCCTCATACACCACATGCAGGTGTGCCGGGTATTGAACTGAAAACTTAATATTAGCTGCTAGCAGTTTTTGACAAACCAGAGCGTAGGCCTTATGGCGTTTACTCACTGCTGCAGAGAAGTCCTGAGTAATGCGGATTTTTGCGTTGCCATGTTCAATTATACCACGCTTCCGTGCCGCCCTCAAGACAGTCTCCTTGTGTTGGAATTGTAGATACTTTGCCAGCACTACTCTGGGCCTTGGATCGTTAGAGGTTTTAGGGCCAACTCTATGGGCCCTTTCGATGACCACCGGAGAGGCCTCACCTCCTTCCCCCATGAGCGATACTGAGAGAGACTCCACATAGTGCCTCAGTTCCTTGTCCCCCACCGATCCCGGGATACCTAGAAAACGGAGATTGCTGCGCCTCGACCGATTCTCTAGGTCTTCCAATTTGTCATCCTGAGCGCGCAGCGTCGTCTGTACCAGCAGCAGCTCCTGTGCAATCTTCTCCACTGAGTCCTTTGTTTGGGCAATACGGGCTTCCGCCTCCTGCATGCGGGCTCCGATTGCGTCCACCGACGTCTGCAGCTGATCAATTTTGCCCCGCAGCGTCTCAAATTGCACCGAGAGAGCCCCCGATACCGCCGCCGATATCTCATCTACCGAGGCGGGAGGGCTGACATCTGCGGTACATTGGCATGTGGAGGTGAGTCCGCCATTTTCTGACCTCCCACCGCGCGGTCTTTCTCCCGCCTCGCTGTCCTCGCCGCTGCCGCCATCCGCTTTATTCCTCTCGAGGTCAATGTCTCCAATCTACAACACTCGGGGGAAGTTGAAGATTCGCTGTTGAGCCTCTGAAAAAAGGCACTCTTTCGCCGGTTTTGGAGCTAGGGAACCCGGAGCTCAAGAAAGTACGTCTTCCCCAAGCTCACCACATCACATGATCTCATGATTTTAACTTTTTAATAATATTGTGCCTATTCATCTGTTATTTATTGTCATCTTTTATAGTTTCATTTTTTTAGTGGTCTGTACATACCACAAAACATTAAAGGTATTGTCAAGAACCTTCTTTTGCTGTATTCTCCTCATCCCTGTTCTTTGTTTTATTTCCTTTATTTGCACTTTGAAATATAGGATACAACGTTTTATGGAACTTATTGATCTGTGCATTTTATCTGTGTTACTATTGGTGTTTGTTTTCTTATTATGATCTATTTGGATTTCTAGGTTTTGGCTTGATCAATTTGTATATTTTATCCGTGTATTTATGTTTTTTGCATAACCTTTTTATAAAATTTGCTTTATGTCATGTTTCTTTATTACATCACATATGGCACTCTTATGTACTGTGATATACGTATAGGAGCATTCTTATTTTTAGGTTTTATTATTGTTATTAAACTTATTGTATTTTGTATGTTTTTATGATTTTCTAACACATTGGTTTTTAAATGTTTTATGGTTATTTTTAATTACATTTATTTATTGTCATTCTTTTTGAGGTTTGCTTCCTCTAAAGACCCCCTGAAGAAGGCTTTCGAGCCGAAACGCATCGGGGCTAATAAAGGGGTATCACCTGAAGAATATTCGCCAGTCTCTTTTGTGCCTCTGTATCAGTGTTTAGAAATGTTAGAAAATTCTATGAGAGCAAAAAACATAAGATTGTTAAATTTTCCTCAGTGTCGGTTGCTGTCTCCCTTAATACTATTTCATAAATATTGTAAAGAAGTCTTGTTCTCTGAGCCAGAAAAGATTGTGATTACTAGTTTGAACTATCTTTCATCCTTCTCGGAGACTTTGATGGGGGGTGGCCTGTGAAGGAGAGACATCAGAACTTGATTTGACTACTTCCCTGGAATCTTCAGATGAAGTAATATCTTCCCGTGCCACCCTGGTCATAACCTTAGCCTCTGATGTAGATAAAATTTCTTTTTTAAAAGCCTATTTTTGCAAGAAGGAGTTTCCTTTTTGCGGGCAGAAGATAGCTGCTTTCCCGGATATATCGTGCTACACTCAGTTGAGGAGGAAGTACTTCCTGCAATGAAGCTGAAAGTTTTGGCTGCACGGGGTACTTTCTTCATTTTCCCTGTAAATGTCTGGCAATGCTTGAGCGGAAAAAGTATGTTTATACTGATCCTTTGCTCCTGGAGAATTTTTTAGCTAGTAAGTGATGTATGGCCTGAACCATCTATTTCCTGTTTATTTGCTTACACTTAATTTTAAGTTGGAGAAGTTAACCTGATTATATATTGTATTTCTCTGCACCCACTTGTGGTTTTGCTTCCTCGAGATGTGATCTATGTTTGCAGGTTGCGTTTCCTTCTATGTAGGATATGTTGTAGTTTTTGATGACTGCTCTTATTTCTGGCACTTGTATTTTTCTATTTCTGTTTTCTTGTAAATTCATGCATAAAGATAATTTTAAAAAAATATCGTGGGTTGTACAAATGTGCAGACCCGAGTTGAGTCTACTCAAGGAACATTAGAGATAAGATGGAAAATATAAAAGAACTATTTGAGTGCTGATGGGATCTGCCTGTGCCCTTGCTGGGAAGAGTGGTGCTAGTCAAGATGATAATGTTACCCCGCATACTATACCAAATACAGATGTTGCTCTTTTGGATCAGAAACCAGGAAGAACAGGCATACAAAAGCATGATCTGATCCTTCTTATGGCGAGGGAAAGGGGCAAGGATTAGCCACTTAAAAATGGGGGAAGGAACAGGGAGGAGTGGGTCTGCCTGACCTCTGTCTGTATAATGTAGCAGCCTTGATGAGGTGGTTACATGAATTACAGGCTGAGGGGGAACGGTATGCACCAAAGGGCCTCATGGATGACAGCTGTTGCCCCTACTCACTATTTAGCCTGATGCAGTTGCCTCGGGAGAGATGCAAAGGCATGGGTGGAAAGAGCTAGCTATTGGACCCACTGGGAAAGGCATGGTGGTGGTGGAGGAAGAACGTGAGAGGCGGCAGAGGCTGATCCCCATTTAGGACACTAGTGGGAAACCTGGAATTTGTACCAGGGATAGGTAAAGCAATATTTGACATCTGGGCCACCAAGGGCTGCCAATATGTAGGGCAAATTATAGATTTAGAACAACAAGGATTCCTGTCCTTCAATAAAGATGCAGGAAAAATGGACAATACCAAACAAACACCTCTGAGCGTATCCTGGCCTGTCTTTTGCCAGTGTAAGGTCCCTGGCACCTGGCGGCCCGCAGGGGCCCCGGATGGGCCGGATCCCACATGATGAGCCCAGCTGCCCATGTCATGGACTTCTCACTAAAGTCACTCATGACATCATTTCATTACAAATCACTGAAATCAACTTTAATCAATTACTGACAAACTGACCGACAAAGCCGACAATCATATGTCCACATCACAATTCATAAACAGCTGTCAGTCTGTCAAACACTTAACAATCGAATTGGAAATTTACAGTTTCAAGCATTCTAACTTTGCAATGCATTAATCCACATTCCACATGCTCACTGCTGACTGTTAGCTAAGTATCAACATGTCGAAGTTCGAACATATGTTAATGCAGTCACGGATAATGCACTCAGAGTCAACTTCTCTCAGAAGGTCCTGTTTGATACTCAACAAGCTAAGCATGTTCAGATGCTCGTGCGACATCCTTGATCTGAGATGATTCTTAATCAGCTTCAGCTTGCTGAATGACCGCTCACCTGAGCAGTTCGTCACCATGAGGCAGAGGAAAATGCACAGCACGATCTCTGTGTTCGCAAACGTGCTATGGAGGCCATTATCAACGATGAAGCGATGCAACAAAATTTCGATCTTGCTGCAGATTGTAGCATTATCTGGATTGTCATTCTCATCTTCCTCCAGGTCGTCCGACTCCGACGTCTGCAATGCTTCCTTGCCCAACTTTGTTTGCAGAGCTGCCTTAAATTGTACTAACTCTTCCGCAAGTTCAGGCTGCAGATCGGAGGCATAGCAATCAACTAATTTGCTTGCACCTTCTCGAATTTCTGCATCAGAAAGTGATGAAATTTTACGCAAGAAAGCAAATCGGTTGGCCAATTCAGCATATGCTTATATAACATATCAGACCTTCAGACTTCTTTGTAGTTTAATACTATTTAATATTATTTAAATTAAATGTTACGTTGTCAGTGTTTACAAGTTAAACCGGAAGTAGATTATGATAGCCTGGTTCCCGGTCTACAGTCTACTGTTCAGGAACACCGAACAGGCTGAACGAAGGACCAAAACATTTAAAAATAACTTTAAAAAACTTTACGAGTGTAAAATAAAAAATGTAAAAAAATACATTGAAACTAGAATAAGTAAAGAAATAACATAATAAAAAAATTAAACTTTAAATGTCTTAAACATAAAAAGGACTTATAAAACTAACACATTATAACAAGCAGCTGCTGGAGCGCGCGGGGCCCCTTAGATGCACGGGGCCCCTGGCACAGTGCCATAGTGCCAACCCATAAAGACGGGTCAGAGCGTATCTGCAATGCCACCATTATATCAATAACAGGTACAGGGAAGAGGGAGACCAGGAGGGATCTATGCCTTTGGACAGAATCTTTTTGGAAACCCCAGATTCAGAGAATCGTCTCTCCCTCTGGTATAAGGTGGGGGGAGGGATCAAAGGAAAGTGGACTGGGGGCCGGGAGTGACAGAAGCATGGACAAAAGAGCTAGGAGAACCAGTGGACCCACCCCTATTACTTTGTTGTTTCAGGGATGCCTTTAAAATAACGCCCAATGCGACCCTTCACGAAAATCAATATAAAATCCTACACAGGGCGTATATCACCAGAGGCAAGGGAGCCAAAATGCATTTGTGGGAGAGATCAAACTGCCAGCACTGCAAAAGCCAAAGGGACACATTGGTGCACACCTTTTTAGAGCGTAATTATCTGCATGCATACCGGCAGAGAGTATTACAACATATCCATAGGGCATTGGGATCCAAATAGAATGGACCTATAGCATGCTCCTGCTGGGAGAGGCAACTCCACTACAAAATAGGGGACTGCAGACAGAGGAGAGGAGGTTTGCTAGGGTAGCTATAATGGTGGCAAGGAAAACCATTCTGGCGCATTCGATATTGCCCACACCTCCAGAGGGGACCCAATGGCTCAATTGTATGAGAGAGATGAGAGATTGGGGGCAAATGACCCTGACTCCGAAAGCCTCGGGGGCCCAACTCCAGTATGGGGGCTTGTGGGAAGCCTTCGCTGCTGGTCTGAGAGGAACATAGGAAATGTAAATTGCTAAAAGTGCCTGGGGGGGAGGGAAGTAGGGGAGGGGGAGGGGAGACACAAAAATAGAAAAGGAATCCCAGAGAAGCCCACCTCTCCTTGTAAGTGAAAATACAGTCCTAGGGGATCTGGACAGGGAACAGTATAATGTTTTACTGTTCAGAACTGAGTTCAATAATTAATGTCTCTCTTTTTTGCACTGTTCTAAATTGTTTGTATGTGTTACTGCCCAAATCTTGTGTCATGGCATCTCTGTGATTTCACAATAAATAAAGATACAGAATAAATAAACAAATAAATGACTGCTTCTTGGAGCAGCTGGTTCATGAACCAACAAGAGGGGAAGCTATCTTGGGACCTAATCCTTAGTGGAACACAAGATCTGGTACAAGAGATAAGGGTGTTGGGGCCACTTGACAACAGTGATCATAGCATGATCACATTTCATTTAATAAATGGAAGAGGTACAGCACGGAAAAACAGAGTTACTTACCTGTAACGGAGTTCTCCGTGGACAGCAGGATAAGTCAGCCACACCTGGTGTCGTCCTCCGACGGCGCCGTGACGGAAGTGCTCTCTAGCTCAGAACTTCTGAGCATGTGTGAGGTGGTCCCACCTCCCAGCCCGCCCCTAGCCGGCCAGTTGTTGACTAGCTATGTCGTAGCGGCTAGGTGCGGTGCGCAGGCCACCCTCATGAAGGGGAGGCGGGTGGGATGGTGTGGCTGACTTATCCTGCTGTCCACGGAGAACTCCGTTACAGGTAAGTAACTCTGTTTTCTCCTAGGACAAGCAGGATGTGTCAGCCACACCTGGTGTCTCCCGAGCTGTGCTACGTTGAGGGGAATGAGGGAGGCATGTCTGAGATGCAACATTTATTGAACACAGAGGTTAGACATTGTGCAATCAAGAACAGTGCATTGTGCAACTTAGAACAGTGAGTGAACTGTGCAAAACGACAATAGTGCAATAACAGCAATGGTGCAATAGTGCAGTAACAACAATAATACAACAGCGCATGGCCAATCCCTAGTGCAAGTTGCTCTGGGCCATAGTGGCCATAGTGGTCCGTGACAGGAGGCAAGTCTCAGAGTCTTAGTGATGGGTCTCGTGCAGCGCTCGCCCTCTCAGGTGCCAGGGCTGCGGAGAGGACCGCTCTCGGCCGAATGAGCCGTCTGTCTCAGTCTGGCTGTCGAGGCAGTAATGCTTCTGGAAGGTGAGAAGAGAGGACCAGGTGGCGGCTTTGCAGATATCGCTCACTGGGACCTCCTGCGCGCAGGCCAAGGAAGCGGCTATTGCGCGGAGCTGGTGTGCACTCGCCTTGTTTGCCGGGAGCGCGCCAGCCTTCTGCAAGCAATAGGCCACGCAGGTTGATATCCAGAGAGATAGCGTACGTTTGGTGACAGGTCTCCCAGGTTTTTTCGGGTCAAAGGAGACGAACAGCTGTGTACCCCGACGAGTAGCGGATGTCCTGTCGATGTAGGTGCGTAAGGCACGCACGCAATCCAGAGAGTGAAGACGTTGCTCCTCGGGGGATGAATGTGGTGCTGGGAAGAAGGATGGCAGCTCTACTGCCTGGTTGATGTGAAAGGCGGAGGCCACCTTCGGTACAAATTTTGGGTGGGTCCGCAGGGACGCCCGGTTGGGATAGAGTTGCGTGTAGGGCGGGTGTGACACCAGAGCCTGAAGCTCGCTAACCCTCCTGGCGGAGGTAATGGCGACGAGGAAAAGGGTCTTCCAGGCGAGATACTTTCCCTCGGCCGTGTCCAATGGTTCGAATGGCTCTTGCGTGAGCTGCTGTAGAACAATGTTAAGGTCCCATGAGGGCACTGGCTTCTGCACCGGGGGCTTCAGGTTACGGAGCCCTCTCATGAAGCGTGTCACAATGGGGAGGGTGGCGATGGAGCCTGAGGTTGTGTCATCCGTGCGCTCGTGTAGGGAGGCGATGGCCGCTAGGTGCACCTTGATGGATTGCGGTTGTAATCCCGATCTGCAGAGGAGGGCCAGATACTGTAAAATTGTGGGTATCGGGCAAGACGTTGGGTCCACTCCTTGGTCCTTGCACCAGATGGTGAAGCGTTTCCATTTGAGGCCATATGCCTTTCTGGTAGAAGGCCTCCGGGACGCGAGGACTATTTGCTGCACGTCAGGGGAAAGGTGAGAGCCGTTGAGGGTTAACCTTTCAGCCTCCAGGCTGTCAAAGCTAATGTCTGGAGATTGGGGTGCCAGGTTAGGCCCCCGTTCTGGGTTAAGAGGTCTGGCCTCAGAGGCAGTCTGATGGGTGGTTCTTGGGCGAGCTGCATCAGCAGGGAGAACCACATCTGTCTTGGCCAATAAGGGGCTACCAGGATCATCTGTAATTTCTCCTCGATGATACGTTGTATCGTGGTTGTCAAGAGAGGTGTGGGAGGGAAGGCGTATGCCAGCTCCCAGCTTTTCCAGGGGATGGCGAAAGCATCGGAGGCTACCCTGGTCTGTGACGGGAGCTTGGAGCAGAACAAGGGGCATCTTGTGTTCTCCTCGGTCGCGAAGAGGTCGATCTGTGGGCTTCCCCATCGCTGGAAGAGGTTGCGTGCCACATCCGTGTGGAGCATCCATTCGTGAGGTTGAAGCTGTCTGCTGAGCCTGTCCGCTAAAGTGTTCTGACCCCCGGGAAGGTATGTTGCTTGTAGCGTGCACCCGTTGCGCAGTGCCAGGGCCCAGGTGTCGAGGGCTTCCTTGCATAGCGAATGGGAGCGAGTGCCCCCTTGCTTGTTTATATAAAACATTGCAACCTGGTTGTCCGTCTGTACCAAGACTGCTTTTCCCGTCAGCTTGGGCATGAAGGTCTGTAGGGCATACCTGATGGCCCTGAGTTCGAGATGATTGATGTGAAGTGTTTGTTCCACTGTGGTCCATGCACCTTGTGTGCTGAGGTGCCGTAGATGGGCCCCCCATCCCGTGGAGGAGGCATCCGTGGTGAGGGTGAGCTGGTGTATGCGTGGATGAAGGCACTTGCCCACCGAGAGGTTGGGTGGCTGTGTCCACCAGCGCAGACTCTGGACCACACTGGCAGATATCGGAATACGGGTGTTGAGAGGTTGGGAGAGTTGCTTCCAGTGCGTCCGTAGGTGCCACTGCAGTATACGCATGTGTAGCCTCGCCAACGGAAGGACTGAAGTTATTGCAGCCATGTGGCCTAGCAGGCGGAGTATAGCGCGGGCCGAGGTGCGTTCCTCTGTCGACATCTCGGTGGCCAGGCGGGTGATGGTGTTGATCCGAGGTTGAGGGAGGAAGGCCTTGCAGGCCTTGGTATCTATTATCGCCCCAATGAATTCTGTGCGCTGGACTGGTTCCAGCCTGGACTTCTCCTTGTTGAGAAGGAAGCCCACTCTGGTCAGCAGGTCTGTCGTCAGCCGTACCGCCTTGTGGAGTCCGGAGGCTGAATCCGCCGACAGGAGCCAGTCGTCCAGGTAGGGAAAGATGGCGACGCCTTGTTTCCGGAGATGTGCGGCCACCACCGCCACGCACTTTGTGAAAACTCTGGGTGCTGGGGATAGTCCGAACGGCAGGACTCGATACTGGTAGTGTCCGCCGAGCGCTGTGAATCTGAGGAATTTCCTGTGAGAAGCGTGGATCGGGATGTGGGAGTAGGCGTCCTGGAGATCCAACGTCGCCAACCAATCCCCCTCCCTGATTAAGGGAAGGATGGAGTTGAGCGAATACATCCTGAACTTCTCTTTGATTATGAAGTTGTTCAGCTTCCGGAGGTCGAGGATAGGGCGTAGGCCCCCTTTCTTCTTGGGGATAAGGAAGTACCGGGAGTAGAAGCCGGCATTGACCTCCCCCGGGGGCACTTGCTCTATCACATTGGCCTGTAGGAGTTGTTGTATGAGTTCCTGCAGCAGCTGTTCCAGGTGCTGCGGAGGTTGGCTGGTAGGTCGCTTGCGCTGCCATGGAGGGGAGGAGAAGGGCAAGCGGTAGCCCGACTGGACTATCTGCAATACCCACTTGTCCGTGGTGATCTCCTGCCAGGCGGATAGGAACTGCGAAAGGCGACCCCCAACCGGGGCATAGTCAGAAGGAGGAGGAATCCTTCCCCGAGTGGGAAGTGTTGGACTGCTTCTGTTTTCGCTGTCGCGGTTGCTGTCGCTGAAAAGGCGCCTTCTGATAAGTTGGCTTGAACTTTGGAGGCTGCCACTGACGGTTGGATCCATAGAATTGTTTCGAAGGAGCGAAGGGTTTCCGGAAATATCCCCCTTTCTGTGACCAAGTCGGGCGTTCAAGGCCGTCTGCTGCTAAAGTCTTTAGGGTGGTGCAGTCCTCTTTGAGGTCCTTGACAGTGTCGGCTACCTTGTCCCCGAACAGGGAGTCACCTGAGCAGGGGGCGTCCGCAATACGGTCGTGGGTGTTGTCAGAGAGTCCTGAGGCTCGGAGCCATGCCCAGCGCCGTGCTGAAATGGCTGTGCCCGCTGTTCGGACAGCAGTGTCAAATGCATCGAAGGCGGTGCACATCAGGTGCTTGCTGCATTCTGCTAATTCCTGCATGGAGGTTGAGGCCATTGTCCGTGAGTCCTTGGGAAGGTCTTGCAGATGCTTCTTGAGGTCGGCCAGGAGTGCGTCCTGGAAGAGGACGTGCTGGAATTGGTGGGATGCTATTTTGGCGTTGAGCATAGCTCCTTGAAACACTTTCCTCCCAATATCGTCTAGGCGTTTGGGGTCCCGACCTGGTGGATGGCTTGACTGGTTACGCGTGGACTTGGACCTTTTCAGGGCTGATGATACCACGATGGACTGGTGGGGTAACTGCGCTTTGGTAAATCCAGGTCCTGAGTGGACAATGTATTTGGTGTCCAAGCGCCTGGAGAAAGCTTGACTGGATGCTGGGGACTGCCACAGTGCCAGCTGTTTGTCTTTCAATCTGCGGTGGAGGGGGAGCGCCATTGCCGGCTTGGGGCCGTTCAGGTACTTCATGACCTCCGGCTCCTGTTCTTCTGACGTTACCTCCGTGGACAGCCCCAGCTTAGAGATCACCTTCCGTAGGAATTTTGGGTAGGTGAGGTCCTCAGGCACTGGCGTGGGCTCGACTGTCTCGCTAGTGTCCTTGTTGTCAGAGCCTGTATCTGGGTCCTCCCCTTCAGAGCAGGGCTCTACTTCCTCAGCGTCGGGTTCCCGTTGGGTAGGTGAGGGAGAATGTGCTCTGGAGGGAGCGGGGGAGGGAGAGCGCTCCCTGGGCGAGAGTCTGGGGTATATTGGGGAGTGTCCCTTCTCCGAAAGAGTCTGAAGGGGGCTGGACGCCCTGCGTGGGGCGGTCTGCTCCACTAGGCGAGACAGGAGGCTTAAGATGGCAGAAGAGGTGGATTGGGATCTGCTGCTTCTGTGTCTCTTGTGACAAGGAGAGCTGGATCTCCTGCTGTCATAGGAAGAACAAGCATAGTAACCCCTTGCTGTAGAGGGGGATCGATGTTTCCTCTTGGCAGATTTCTTCCTGTGGTTATCCTCAGCGCTGCGTTGACCCGGAGAGTGTCTGCTGCCCTCACGCTGATTGACGCTCCCTCCTTGGCGCTGTGGATCAGCGCGGTCCGTGGAGCGAGAGCGGGGTTGGCAGGGGGATTCCCTGCTTTCTCCAGGACCAAGCAGGAAGTCAGTCCTCACTTATGGGTGACGTCGGCGCCGACGGAGCCCTCGCGGAGCAATTTTCCCCAGCTTTCAAAGAAAGCCTTTGGGAATTGCAGCGCGCATGCGCGGTCGTCTTCCCGCCCGAGGGTGCCATCTTAGCCAGTCTTCTTTTTTCCGCTGAGCCCTACAGACGTCCCCGTCTTGTCCCCGCGAAAAAGTTGATTTTCTTCTTTATTTTATCCTTTTTTCTTTCGGTTCGACGCCGATCGTTTTCCCGCCCGGACTCGCAACGCCGGTCTCGAGTCCTCTTACTTTTTTCAGTTTTTCTGACTTAGTCAGCTTTCGTTTTTCGGTTTCCCTGGCAGCCCGGTCCTTTGACCTCGCAGGGGCCCTTTTTCCCCCGATGGCTGCCAGTGGGTTTAAGCGGTGTGGTCGGTGTGACCGAAATATGTCACTAACCGACACACACGACTTTTGCCTCCGCTGCCTGGGCCCGGATCATGAGGAACTGATCTGTGGGCCCTGCAGCAAACTGTCCTCAAAGGCGTTGAGAAGTCGGCGGCATCAGCGTGAGAGAATCTTCGCTGACCCCAGCCGTACCCGGACCTCGTCGGAGGCCTCCGCGTCGAAAGGCTCCAGCTCGGACCGTCGCCGGAGCTCCTCCGACCGGGGTTCTCCCTCCGGGGACCATCGTCGGAAGGCAAAACCCCCGAGGGCGGCGTCGGTGGACGCTCCTGGTTCCGCGAGGGCCAGGTCGCATAGCCCCGACAGCCGCCCCGGGTCCTTGGAGAAGGAACACACCCGAAGCGACCTCGCCTGGAGTCGGAGATGCCTGCCCGGGTAAGTCCTGTGGTCCTTCTGGACTCGCCTCCGCGACAGCCGACGTCGGGCCCGACGCCGTCGGGGCCCGAGTCGGGGGCTGCTGGGTCACCTGAGCTCGGACTCAGGTTGACGGCCTTGGAGAGCAGACTGTCTGCCTTCATGGACCAGCAGAGGGCACTGCTCGCTGGCTTCGCTGGCGCCGCTGCCCCGACCGCCGGGACGTCGACGTCCAAGTCGACCCCGGAGACCGAGCCGATCCTCGAGTCGATGAGAACTCGAGTCGATCCTCGGTCGAGGTCACCCTCGGCCTCCCGTTCGGTACCGAGGTCGCCGACGCCGACTCCCTCGGCGTCGGGGCGGCTGGCGCCGCACCCTGCCCGGGCCGACCCCACCGAGTCCTCGTCGGAGTCGGTCTGGGAGTCTGAGGAGGAAGAGTCACCTGATTCTTTCCGGACTCGGTGTGTCCCATCGGACTCACCGGAGTCCGAGCCTCGGAAGCAGTCCCCCCCGGAGGATGCCCGGTTCTCGGACTTCGTTAGGGATATGGCCAAGGCTTTGGCCTTCCCTGCGGATCCCGAGGAGGAGCCTCGAGCCGAAGAGCTCGACGCCCTCCAGTATGACTCTCCCGCGAGGGAGCACTTTACTGTGCCGGTTCCTCCTATGCTGGAACGACTACTCTTCCGCATGTGGGAGAGTCCGGCCTCCTCGCCGGTCCTGAGCAAGCGGGTCGATTCTATCTATCGGGTCCACAAGAGCCCTGGCTTTCAAAAGGCACAGCTGCCACACCATTCCATGGTAGTGGAATCGGCCATGCATCGTCTTAAGAGCCAGAAGATGCACTCCTCGGTGCCTCCTGGAAGGGAGGCCCGTAACCTGGATGGCCTTGGCAAGAAGTGCTTCCAGGGCTCTATGCTCGCTTGTCGTGTCCAGACTTACCAGCTATACATGGGCATGTATCTCCGGGATCTGGCTAAAGAGCTAGCCGGATTCTCCGCTGGTCTCTCCGAGGAGCCCTTGCGGAGGTTCCTAGCCTTGTCCACGGGCATTCGGGAATGCTCAAAGTTCATGTCCTGAGCAGCCTATGATGGCTTTGAAGCATCGGCTCGAGTGGCCGCAGCCGGCATCGGTGCCCGCCGACAGGCTTGGCTTCAGTCGTCAGACCTTGAGCCCTGGGTACAGGACAAGTTGGTCGATGTCCCCTGCCGAGGCGAAAACCTCTTTGGCAAGCCCATGGCGGAAAAGGCTGCACAAATTGAGACTGAGACTCTCACCAGGACCAGGCTTTCTAGGAAGACCTCCGCCCCTTCCCAGAAAAAGAAGGGCTCGGGGAAAAAAGTCCTTTTACCCGAGGAAGGCGGCTGCCTACAAACAATACCCCCATTATCAGGCCCCTGCAGCTCCCCAACAGGGCCAGCAGGCCAAGGGACGGGGTAACGGGTCCCGTAGGCAGCAAGCCCCCAAGCCTGCACCACCAGCCCCTGCTCAGCAGGGTGGGGGCTTTTGACTCGCTCAGCATAGCCTCTCCCCCCCCGCTGGTTCCTCCCAGCACCGGAGGCCGGCTGGTTCACTTCGCCCACAGGTGGTCCAGCATCACCGCAGATGCCTGGGTGCTTCAGGTCGTGCGAGAAGGCTACCTTCTCCACTTCCATCAGGTCCCTCCCTCCTATTTCCCGGGAGAACCTCCGCGCCCCCCTCTGCACAGGGAGTTGCTCCTTCAGGAGTTAGCAGGTCTTCTGCAGGAACAGGCGGTGGAACCGGTGCCACACCACCTGAGAGGTCAAGGCTTTTATTCAAGATATTTTCTGATACCAAAGAGAACAGGGGGCCTCAGACCCATCCTGGACTTGCGCAACCTCAACAAGTTCCTTGTGCGGGAGAAGTTCAAAATGCTTACCCTTGGAATCCTTCTGCCCTACCTCCAGCAGGGAGATTGGCTATGCTCCTTGGATCTAAAGGATGCCTACACGCACATCCTCATCCACCCAAGCCACCGCCAATACCTAAGGTTTGTGGTGGCAGGAAATCATTACCAGTACAGAGTACTGCCCTTTGGCCTGTCCTCCGCACCGCGAGTCTTCACAAAATGTCTCGCGGTCGTGGCGGCCCATCTCCGGCTTCACGGCCTCTATGTCTTTCCATACCTCGACGACTGGCTCATCAGAGCAGCGTCCGCTCAGGAGGTCACCAACGCCACGTGCCGCACGGTGACTCTGCTGCAGCACTTGGGCTTTGTTATAAACTTCGCAAAGTCCACTTTGCTCCCCTCACAGGATCTCGAGTTCATCGGCGCAAGGCTGCACACTCCGCAGGCGAGAGCGTACCTACCGCTCGACAGGGCTCAACGGCTCATGGACCTAGCCGACCGCTTTCGCAGCCAGCCCCTGGTCTCTGCCAGGCGCTTCCTGAGACTGCTCGGCCATATGGCTTCCACCGTCCATGTGACCCCCAATGCCCGCCTGAATATGCGGTCTGCTCAATGGTGTCTCCGCCAGCAGTGGCGACAAGCCACGGGCGGCCTAGCAGACCTAGTGCGCGTTTCCGAGCCGCTGGTCTCGTCTCTCCGGTGGTGGCTCCGGCAGCCGAACCTGATATTCGGAATGCCTTTCCAGTCACCTCAGCCGACCCGGGTGCTGACCACCGATGCATCCCTCCTGGGCTGGGGAGCACATTGCCAAGAGGCACGTACTCAGGGCCTCTGGACCACGTGGGAGTCGGCTCAGCAGATCAACTTCCTGGAGCTCAGGGCGATCCGCCTAGCTCTCAAGGCCTTCTCCCACCTGACTTCCAAACAGTCCGTCCTTGTCCAGACGGACAATCAAGTTGCCATGTTCTACGTGAACAAGCAGGGGGGCACGGGCTCCTTCCTCCTCTGCCGGGAGGCACAGAAGCTCTGCTCTTGGGCCGTCAGTCACGGCATTCTCCTCAAGGCAGTTTATCTCCCGGGCCAAGAAAATTGCCTTGCAGACAAACTCAGCAGGGTCCTCCAGCCGCACGAGTGGCGTCTGGATCCCTTGGTAGTTCAGAAGCTCTTCCTCAAGTGGGGTCTCCCCACGGTGGATCTCTTTGCCAGTCCTCACAACCGGCAGCTTCCTCGCTTCTGCTCTCGTCAGCCACACCCCCTTCGGGTTGCGGCGGACGCCTTTCTGATCTCGTGGTCGGGAAGCCTTCTGTACGCTTTCCCTCCCATCCCGCTAGTCTCTCGGACTCTTTTCAAGGTTCTCCGAGACAAAGCCTTCATGATCCTGGTGGCCCCTCGCTGGCCCAGGCAGCCGTGGTTTCCGCTCCTGCCCCAACCTCAGGTCTCTCAACCTCATGGCCTGGCTGCTGAGAGGGTAGTCCTTGCTCCCCTTCTCCTGCCGGCGGAGGTGGAGGAGGTCGTCTTGGCTTCGCGACGGCCTTCTACCCGCAAATGCTACGCCCTTAAATGGCGTCGCTTTGCAGTCTGGTGTACCCAACAGTCTCAGGATCCCTTCTCCTGCCCGGTGTCGGTGATCCTGCAGTACTTGCTGCACCTCTCTAATCTGGGACTTAAGTCCAACTCCGTCAAAGTTCACCTCAGTGCTCTTTCAGCACATCATGTGCCGGTGGACGGCAGACCTCTCTCCAATGACCCTCTCGTAGCGAGGTTTCTCCGAGGTCTCCTTCTACTTAAACCACCTCTGCGCCCGCCAGCGCCTGACTGGGACCTGAATGTGGTTTTGCAGCGGATCACCTGTCCGCCTTTTGAACCTATGGCTACCTGTTCTCTCCGTTTTCTGTCTTGGAAAACTCTGTTCTTGATAGCCCTCACTTCCGCTAGACGCGTAAGTGAATTGCAGGCCCTCGTGTCTGATCCCCCTTACACTAGGTTCTACAAGAATAGGGTGGTCCTACGGACTCATCCGAAATTTCTGCCTAAAGTGGTCTCCCCTTTTCACATCAATCAGGAGGTGGTACTTCCAACCTTCTTTCCCAGACCACACTCCAGCCGAGCTGAGACGGTCCTCCATACCCTGGACTGTAGAAGAGCTCTGAACTTCTACCTTGACCGTACGCGGGAGCACCGTAAAGCTGCTCAGCTTTTTGTGTCTTTTGACCCCAATAGATTGGGGCTCCCGGTCTCCAAGCGTACTCTGTCCATCTGGGTGGCGGAC
Organism: Ichthyophis bannanicus; assembly: GCA_033557465.1. Lineage (NCBI taxonomy): Eukaryota > Metazoa > Chordata > Amphibia > Gymnophiona > Ichthyophiidae > Ichthyophis > Ichthyophis bannanicus. Next base: position 291,208,432 of record CM066033.1, on the reverse strand, counting down.
TGTATCTCTTGGGCTTATGGGGCAGCCGGACTCTCCTTAGAAAGTAGAGTCACGGCTCATTGCGTTCGGGCAAAGGCCACGTCAGTGGCTTACCTCCGCTCTGTTCCGCTGGCAGACATCTGCCGGGCCGCTACTTGGTCTTCGAGCCAGACTTTTGCGGTCCATTACTGTCTCGAGAGGGAGTCCCGTAGGGACAGTGCTTTCGGACAGGCAGTCCTCCGTAATCTCTTTGAGGTCTGAGCAACTCCTACCCTCCATCCCGGATGTGGGCTACCGGTGGGTGATAATTCAGCGAAGATTCTATCCTTCTGTGCTGCTGAGCTAGAGGGAGCTCATTTTTGTGCTTAGGGTCTCCGGTAGCCTTGAGCTTGGGAGTCCCATAAGTGAGGACTGACTTCCTGCTTGGTCCTGGAGAAAGCGTAGTTACTCACCTGTAACAGGTGTTCTCCAGGAGCAGCAGGAATCAGTCCTCACTACCCTCCCTCCTCCCCTTGGAGTTGCAATCGTCTGCTTATGTTCTTTTTGCAAATTTTTATGCTGTCTTTTTTAGCTATGTCATCTGACTGGCTAAGATGGCACCCTCGGGCGGGAAGACGACCGCGCATGCGCGCTGCAATTCCCAAAGGCTTTCTTTGAAAGCTGGGGAAAATTGCTCCGCGAGGGCTCCGTCGGCGCCGACGTCACCCATAAGTGAGGACTGATTCCTGCTGCTCCTGGAGAACACCTGTTACAGGTGAGTAACTACGCTGTCCGCTCTGCCGTGCCGTCCTTCTCGTCGGCGCTGAGGTACAGCGCGGTCGGGCGACTTACTGCTCCGCTGAGACTCACCGCGCCGAGAATGGGAGTCCCGCGCCGGGGAAGAAGAGGCAGCGTGGACTCGATTGGCTGAAGCAGTCCTGGGGATCTCCCTGTCAGAGCGTCGTGACGTGTTGTGCAGAGGGGAGGGGTTTTCCTCCCGGCAGCCAATCAGTGTTGAGGAGGCGTTCCCGGGGGCGGGGCCTGGCGGGGCCACGAGGGCAGCGCCATCTTGGCCAGCATGCAGATCGCATGTAGAGGAAATTCCAGGGTTGCCGAGCGCCGGAGAGGGGCTTACCCGAACGGCAGGGGCCTCTCCGGGGTCAGAACTTACAGCGAGTTCATCGGGCATCGTGGCAGCATTCTTCTTGTGCGGCGCTTTGGCAGGGGCCGCGTTTGGACGCTGGTGAGCACCGGAGACCCGGGAAGGTGGCTTCTGGGATTCAGCAGGCTTTGATTTCTTGCTGCTTGCCTGCTTAGGGTCCTGGGACGTGGAGGCTTTTGCGGGAGAGCACAGGTCCTTTAACGAGTGTTCCCGGTGCCTTTTTGCTCTGGGGGACATCCGGCTGCAGGATTCACAGTTCTCCACCTGGTGGGATGCCCCCAGGCATCTGATGCAGTGCTGATGGGTGTCGGAGATGTTCATCTTTCTGCTGCAGGTAAGGCACTTCTTAAAGCCTGGTTTAGGCATGTCTTTGTGAAAAAAAATAAGAGAGCTTGAGAAATTCGTCTTGAGGCAAGGCGAAAGAGAAAAAAAACTGGCCGGCTAGGGGCGGGCTGGGAGGTGGGACCACCTCACACATGCTCAGAAGTTCTGAGCTAGAGAGCACTTCCGTCACGGCGCCGTCGGGGGACGACACCAGGTGTGGCTGACACATCCTGCTTGTCGTAGGAGAATCCACAGTACTATCTTTTAACTTTCAAAAAGGAGACTGTTAAAATGTGGAAAACAGTTAATAACTAATTAAAAGAAGCAACTGCAAAGGTTAAAGATTTACATCAAGCATGGGTGTTATTTAAAAAATACTATCTTGGAAGCCCAGACCAGCTGATTCCACACTTTAAGAAAAGTAGAAGGAAGTCCAAAAACTGCCAGCATGGTTTAAAGGTGAGGTTAGAGAGGCTGTTGTAGCAAAAAAAAAGAATCTTTAGGAAATGGAAAAAGGAGCCAAATGATGAAAACTGGAAACAATATAAGCACTGGCAAGTTAGATGCAAGGCATTGATAAGGTAGGCAAAGAGAGAATTTGAAAAAAAGCTTGCTGTGGAAGCAAAAATGAATAATAAAAACTTTTTCAAGTACAGTCGTAGCAAAAAAATCTGTGAGAGAGTCAGTTGGACCATTCGATGATAGAAGGGTAAAGGGGCACTAAGAGGGGACAAGGCTATAGCAGAGAGACTGAATGAATTCTTTGCTTCAATCTTTACTGAAGAAGATGCAGGAAAGTTACTCATGCCTGAAATGGTATTTAAAGCTGATGCAGCCGAAGAATTGAAAGAAATATTGATAAACCAGGAAGATGTATTACAACTATTTGATAAACTGAAGAGTAGCAAATCACCTGGACCAGATGGTATACATCCAAGGGTGTTGAAAGAACTGAAATATGAGATTGCAGACCTACTATTACTAATCATTGAGCTATCATTAGAATCAAAAGTAATACCTGAAGATTGGAGGATGGCCAATGTAATGCCAGTTTTTAAAAAGGAAACTACAGACCGGTGAGCCTGATATCAGTACCAAGAAAAATAATACAAAACCATTATTAAGAACAAAATTTCTCAAGGACCAAGCAGGAAGTCAGTCCCCACATATGGGTGATGTCGGCGCCGACGGAGCCCCCGTGCGGAGCATTTCCCCAGCTTTCAAAGAAAGCCTTTGGGAATTGCAGCGTGCATGCGCGGTCCCCTTCCCACCCAAGGGTGCCATCTTGCTCAGTCTTCTTTTTTCCGCGGAGCCCGACGGACGTAGTTCGTTTTTCCCCGAGGAAAATGTTGATTTCCCTATTTTTTCTCTTTTTTCTTCGGTTCGACGCCAGATCCTTTTCTCGTTTTGGCCCGATACACCGGTATCGAGTCCACTCTCTCTTTTTCGGTTTTTGTCCTTTGTGACTAGCGTTCGCGCTATTTTTCTTTTTTCACTGGCAGCCCGGACTTTTGACCTCGCAGGGGCCCTTTTTCCCCCGATGGCTACCAGCGGGTTTAAAAAGTGTGATCGGTGTAAGAAACTTATGTCTCTTACCGACACACATGACTACTGCCTCCGCTGCCTTGGACCCGATCATGACCCGATGATCTGTGGTCCATGTGGCAAAATGTCCTCGAAGGTGTTGAGGAGTCGTCAGCACCAGAAGGATAGGATCTTCTCTGACTCCGCGTCCGGACGGGCCCGGACCTCGTCAGAGGCCTCGACGTCTCGGGACTCCGGCCCCGAGCAGCGTCGGGGTTCCTCTGAGCGGGGGTCTCCTTCGCGGGAACATCGCTGGAAGAAGAAACCCACGAGGGCGGCGTCGGTGGACGTGCCTGGTTCCTCGAGGGCCAGGTCGCATAGCCCCGATAGCCGTCCTGGGTCTTCGGATTCGGAGAGGCCTGCCAAACATCCTCGTATCGAGATGGAGTCTCCTGGACACGTGAGTGCTGTAGTCCTCGTGGACTCTCCTCCAGGGGAGCCGCCGTCGGGGCCCGAGTCGGGGGCTGCTTGGTCTCCTGAGCTCGGACTCAGGTTGACGGCCTTGGAGAGCAGCCTCGCTGCCTTCATGGAACAGCAGCGGGCATTGATCGCCGGTCTCACCGGTGCATCTGCCCCGACCACCGGGACCTCAACGTCCAAGACGACCCCGGAGGCCGAGCCGATCCTCGAGTCCATGCGGGCTCGAGTCGATCCTCGGCCACGGTCTCCCTCGGCCTCCCGTTCGGGACCGAGGTCGTCGACGCCGGTACCCTCGGTGTCGGGGCGGATGGCATCGGTGCCCTTCCGACCGGAGCCGCTCGATTCCTCCTCCGAGGAGTCGGGCTGGGAGACGGAGGACGAAGAGTCACCCGACACTTATCAGACTCGGTGTGTCCCATCGGACTCACCGGAGTCCGAACCTCGGAGACGATCCCCACCGGAGGATACCCGGTTCTTGGACTTCATGCAGGATATGGCCAAGGCCTTGGCCTTCCCCGCGGATCCCGAGGAGGAGCCTCGAGCCGAGGAGCTCGAGACCTTCCAGTATGACTCTCCCCCGAAGGAGGCCTTTACTGTACCGGTTCCTCCGATGCTGGAGCTGCTGCTCTTCCGCATGTGGGAGACCCCGGCCTCGATACCGGTGTTAAGCAAGCGGGTCAATTCCATCTATCGAGTCCGCAAGAGCCCCGGGTTCCAGAAGGCACAATTACCGCACCACTCCATGGTTGTGGAATCGGCCATGCATCGACTGAAAAGTCAGAAGATGCACTCTTCGCTGCCTCCCAACCGGGAGGCCCGGAACCTGGATGCCCTCGGTAAGAAGTGCTTCCAGGGCTCTATGCTTGCTTGCCGTGTCCAGACTTACCAGCTCTACATGAGCATGTATCTCCGAGACCTGGCAAAGGAGATTGCCGGGTTCTCTGCTGGTCTCTCCGAGGAACCTTTGCAGCGGTTGCAAGCCTTGTCCACTGGTATTCGAGAGTGCTCGAAGTTTATCTCTCAAGCAGCCTACGATGGCTTCGAGGCTTCGGCCCGAGTAGCCGGAGCCGGCATCGGTGCCCGCCGACAGGCTTGGTTACAGTCATCCGACCTCGAGCCATGGGTGCAGGACAGGTTGGTCGATGTCCCCTGCCGAGGTGAAAACCTCTTTGGCAAGCCCATGGCTGAAAAGGCTGCAGAACTCGAGACTGAGACTCTGACCAGGACTAGGCTGTCCAGAAAAACTTCTGCCCCTTCTCAGAAGAAGAAGGGCTCGGGAAAAAAGACCTTTTACCTGAGGAAGTCATCTTCCTATAAACCATACCCTCATTATCAGGCCTCTGCAGGTCCCCAACAGGGTCAGCAGGCCAAGGGGCAGGGTCAAGGACCCCAAGCCACCAACACTGGCCCCTGCTCAGCAAGGTGGGGGTTTTTGACTCAGCAAGCATAGCCTCTTCTCCTCAGCTGGCTCACATCAGCACAGTTGGCTGGGTGGCCCACTTTGCCCACAGGTGGTCGGCCGTCACATCAGATACCTGGGTGCTCCATATAGTCCAAAAGTGCTATCTTCTCCATTTTCACCAGTTACCTCCCTCCTATTTTCCAGGGGAGCCTCCAAGACTCCCTCTGCACAGGGACCTACTCCTTCAGGAGTTAGCAAGTCTGCTAAAGGAACAGGCTGTGGAACCGATGCCCCACCACCTGAGAGGTCACGGCTTTTATTCCAGGTACTTTCTAGTACCAAAAAGAACAGGAGGCCTCAGACCCATCCTAGACTTGCGCAACCTCAACAAGTTCCTGGAGAGGGAAAAGTTCAAGATGCTTACACTTGGAATCCTGCTGCCCTACCTCCAGCAGGGAGATTGGCTATGCTCCTTAGATCTAAAGGATGCTTATACTCACATCCTTATTCATCCAGACCACAGACAGTATCTCAGATTTGTTATGGGGGGAAACCACTACCAGTACAGAGTACTTCCCTTTGGCCTAACCTCCACTCCCAGGGTGTTCACCAAGTGCCTGGCGGTGGTGGCGGCCTACCTGAGGCTTCAAGGTCTTTTTGTGTTTCCATACCTGGACGACTGGCTCATAAGGGGCCAGTCTTCCCAGGAGGCCAGTCAAGCCACCCTTCGCACTGTGGCTCTGCTTCAGCACTTGGGGTTTGTCATAAACTTCGCAAAGTCCACTTTGCTCCCGTCCCAGAACTTGGTCTTCATAGGAGCAAGGCTAGACACTCTTCAGGCGAGGGTTTTTCTGCCAGTGGACAGGGCCCTCCGGTTGATGGATGAAGCCAGGCAGTTTCACAGCAATTCCCTGGTCTCCGCCAGGCAATTCCTGAGACTTCTCGGCCATATGGCTTCCACAGTTCATGTCACCCCCAATGCCCGCCTGCACATGCGGCCTGCTCAGTGGAGCCTTCGAACTCAGTGGCATCAGGCCACAGGGAGCCTTGCAGACTCGGTAAGAGTATCCACCCTGCTCGTCTCCTCTCTACAGTGGTGGCTTCATCTTCCGAATCTGGTACTCGGAGTGGATTTTCAATCCCCTCTGCATTCTCAAGTGCTGACGACAGATGCTTCTCTTCTAGGTTGGGGAGCACATTTCCAAGGGGCATGCACTCAGGGTCTCTGGACTCCTTGGGAGGCTGCTCAGCAGATAAACTTCCTGGAGCTACGGGCAATACGCCTAGCTCTGAGAGCCTTCTCCCACCTCACATCTCACCAGTCTGTACTGGTCCAGACGGACAATCAAGTTGCCATGTTCTACATGAACAAACAGGGAGGCACAGGCTCCTTCCTTCTCTGTCAGGAGGCACAATGGCTGTGCTCTTGGGCCATCAATCACGGAATCCTCCTCAAGGCTGTCTACCTCCCCAGTCAAGAAAATTACCTGGCGGACAGACTGAGCAGGATCCTGCAACCACACGAATGGAAATTGAATCCATTGGTGGTTCAGCAGATCTTTTTCAGGTGGGGCCTCCCCACCATGGATCTCTTCGCCAGCCCTCTGAACCGGCAACTCCCGAGATTCTGTTCCAGACAACCGCATCCTCTCAGAGTAACAGCGGATGCCTTTCTGATTCCGTGCTCCCAAGGCCTACTATATGCGTTTCCTCCCACGCCACTAGTGCCTCAAACACAGTTCAAGGTGCTCAAGGACAGGGCCTCAATGATTCTGATAGCCCCCAGGTGGCCGAGGCAGCCGTGGTTCCCCCTCCTGTTGTAAATGGCGGTGGACACTCCCCTGCCTCTGGGAATTCAACACGATCTCCTGTCTCAGGACCAGGGGTCTCTCTTGCACCCCAACCTCCAGTCCCTTCATCTGATGGCCTGGCTGCTGAAAGGGTAGTCCTGGCTCCCCTACTCCTGCCTAGAGAGGTGGAAGACGTAGTCTTAGCCTCCAGGCGGCAATCCACCAGGAAATCCTACGCTCTTAAGTGGCGTAGATTCTCCGCATGGTGTGCTCAGCACAGTGAGAATCCCTTCTCGTGCTTGGTAGCGGTAGTATTGCAATATTTGCTTTACCTCTCCAATCTAGGCCTTAAGTCCAACTCTGTCAGGGTTCACCTCAGTGCTCTCTCAGCGCACCACTCGCTGGTGGACGGCAGGCCTTTTTCCAACCACCCTTTGGTGGCTCGTTTTCTCAGAGGCCTCCTCCTGCTTAAGCCTCCTTTGCGTCCACCAGCCCCTGAGTGGGATCTGAATGTGGTCTTACAGCGGATTACTTGTCCGCCATTTGAACCTATGGCTACCGGCCCTCTCCGTTTTCTCTCCTGGAAAACCTTGTTTCTGGTAGCTCTTACCTCTGCTAGGCGAATGAGTGAACTTCAGGCACTAGTGTCTGATCCCCCTTACACTAGGTTCTACAGGAATAGGGTAGTCTTACGGACTCACCCGAAGTTTCTCCCTAAGGTTGTCTCCCCTTTTCACCTCAATCAGGAGGTGGTTCTTCCGACCTTCTTTCCCAGGCCGCATGCCAACTGGGCTGAGATGGTCCTGCATACCCTGGACTGTAGGAGGGCGTTGTCCTTCTACCTTGACCGTACGTGGGAGCATTGAAGGGCTGTTCAGCTCTTCGTTTCTTTTGACACCAATAGGTTGGGGCTACCTGTCTCCAAGCGTACTTTGTCCATATGGGTCGCAGACTGTATCGCCTGGGCTTATGGGGCAGCTGGCCTCTCGTTGGAGGGTCGAGTCACGGCTCATCGTGTCAGGGCGAATGCTGCATCAGTGGCTCATCTCCGCTCTGTTCCGTTGGCAGACATCTGCCGGGCCGCTACTTGGTCTTCAAGCCAGACTTTTGCAGCCCATTACTGCCTTGAGAGGGTGTCCCGCAGGGACAGTGCTTTCGGACAGGCAGTACTCCATAATCTCTATGGGGTTTAGGCATCTCCTACCCTCCGGCCCTGGTGTTGGGCTACCGGTCGGGGGCGTTCTCAGAGAAGATTCCTTCCTTCCTTCCGTACTGACGAGCTAGAGGGAGCTCATTTTTTCGGCTTGAGGTCTCCGGTAGCCTTAAGCTGGGGAGTCCCATATGTGAGGACTGACTTCCTGCTTGGTCCTGGAGAAAGAGTAGTTACTCACCTGTAACAGGTGTTCTCCAGGAGCAGCAGGAATCACTCCTCACAACCCTCCCTCCTCCCCTTGGAGTTGCAGTCATATGATCTAATTTTGCTAATTTTTTTGCTGTCTTTTAGCTATGTCATCAGACTGAGCAAGATGGCACCCTTGGGCGGGAAGGGGACCGCGCATGCGCGCTGCAATTCCCAAAGGCTTTCTTTGAAAGCTGGGGAAATGCTCCGCACGGGGGCTCCATCGGCGCCGACGTCACCCATATGTGTGCTCCTGGAGAACACCTGTTACAGGTGAGTAACTACTCTTTCTGAACATGTAGATAGTCATGGTTTAATGGGAGACAGCCAACATGGCTTTAGCAAGGGAAGGTCTTGTCTTACTAATCTTATATTTTTTTGAAGGTGTAAATAAACAGGTAGACAAAGGTGGCTAGGTCGATGTAGTGTTTCTGGATTTTCAGAAAGCCTTTGATAGGTCACTTCTGAGAGACTATTGGCAAAATTAAAAGTCATGGGAAAGGAGGCAGTGTACTATTGTGGATGATCAGGAACTGGTTAAAAGAAAACAGAGGGTAGGGCTAAATGGCCAGTTTTCCTAATGGAGAAAGGTGAATAGTGGAGTACCCTAGGGATCTGTGCTGGGTCCGATGCTTTTTATCGTATTCGTAAATGACCTGGAAATGGGATTAACGAGTGAGGTAATCAAATTTGCAGATGACACAAAATTATTCAAAGTTGTTAAAACCCAAGAGGATTGTGAAAAATTGCAAGAGGACCTTAATAAATGAAAGATGAAATTTAATGTGAAGTGCAAAGCTATGTACCTAGGAAAGAACAACAAAAATTACAGTTACATGATGCAAGGTTCCACATTAGGAACCACCACCCAGGAAAAACATTTAGGTGTCATCATGGATAACACGTTGAAACCCTCTGCCCAATGTGCAGTGGCAGCTAAGAAAGCAAATAGAATGCTAGGAATCATAAAGAAAGGAATGGAGAATAAAACAAAGGATATTATAATGTCTCTGTCTCATTCCATGGTGCGACCACACCTCGAATATTGTGTGCAATTTTTGTCGCCATATCTTAAAATGGATATAGTAGAATTAGAATAGGTACAGAGAAGAGCCACCAAAATAGTAAAGGGGATTGAAGGATACCCCTATGAGGAGAGGCTAAAAAGGTTTGGACTCTTTAACCAGGAAAAGAGACGGCTGAGGGGAGATGTGATAGATGTCTATAAATTAATGAATGGAGTGGAATGGGTAAACGTAGATCGATTGTTTATGCCATCAAAATGTAGAAAGACTAGGGGATATGCAATGAAGCTGCAGGGTAACCTATTTAAGACTAATAACAAATATATTTTTTCACTCAACTCATAAACTCTGGAATTTGTTACCAGAGGATGTAGTAAAAGTTGTGTAGCTGGGTTTAAAAAAGGTTTGGACAAGTTTCTGGAGGAAAGGTCCATAAACCATTATTAAAGGGGACCCGAGAAATCCACCGCTTGTCCCAGTACAAGCATTGTGGATCCTGTGTCTTCTGGGGAAACTGCTAGGTACTTGTGACCTAGATTGGCCACTTTTGGAAACCGGATACTGGGCTTGATGGATCTTGGTCTGACCCAGTATGGCATATCTTATGTTCTTATGATGCATATATCCACATACAGATACATCCCGCTCACAGGAAATATCTCTGATTCATCCTAAGGTGACAGCACTTCCAGTACCGAGTGTTGCCTTTTGGCCTAGCCTCAGCACCCCACGTTTTCACAAAATGCCTTGCAGTAGCAACAGCTTACCTTCAGACGTTAGGACTATTTGTCTTCCCCTACTTGGACGATTGGCTGATCAAGAGTACCACTCTGGAAGGGGTTCAGGGCTGACCATTAAGGTGCTGGAACTACTAGGGTTCATTATAAATTACCCCAAGTCCCATCTGCAACCCACCCAGAAGTTGGAATTCATATGAGCCTGCACAACCAACTTCGCATGCTGACATCTCTATTGTGGGAGACTCAATTGAGTTAGCAAGTAAAAGTTTGCAGGATGTTAAATATACTAGGCCACATGGCCTCCACTGTGCACATCACACCCTTGGCAACCCTCCACATGAAGCAGGCTCAGTGGATTTTGAGGACTCAGTAGACCTATGCCATGGTCGACCCAGGGATTGTCTGTATGTCACCAGTCCTCTCGTTCAGTCACTGTGATGGTGGATGATCCACCACAATTTGCTCAGAGATCTCCCCTTCCACGTTGCACCACCTCAGAGGTTTTGACAACAGATGCATCCAAGCTGGGATAGGGAGCTCAAATCGATGGGTTTCAATTTCAGGGCGATTGGTCCCTCCAAGAAAGTCTCCACCGGATCAACTTCTTGGAATTAAGAGCAGTGGCAAACACTCTAAAGACTTTTCAAGATCACCTGGCCAATGAAATTGTTCTGATTCAGACTGACAATCAAGCAGTGTTTTATATCAAAACAAGCAGGGAGGAACCGGTTCGTACCTCATGTGTTGGGAAGCGGTCTGGTTGCGGATGTTCGCCATCGCATATGGGATGGACTTGAGAACCACATATCTGCCGGGCAATCAAAACCCCCCGTGTATCAAAATTTAAGATTTGGATTTAAGATGGGTTTTTTTAGATCATACTCCCCCCCCCCCCCCAGATAACTGAGGGGGTGATAGCAACAAATGCTTGTTACGGCGGGAACAACTTATGGATTTTCAATCTTCAGACTGTAGAATCTACGGGTTTGAATAGTCATATTGATTGGAATGGATGCTGGTTGGTTTTGACTATATAGTTGTTTGTTTAATCATATAGGATTTGCTGGCTATTTGGTTTTGTCTTAGAGGGATTTTATATGTTGTTGTAGTTTATGTTTTTCTCTAATGCCTGAAGGACGTCTTGGCAAAATGCTGTGGCGTTGCTGTTAGAGTTTAAAAGGGATGACAGTATGCTTCCGGGTGAAAAGATAAATGTGGCAATATAAGTAAATATATTATTTATCCTCACATGATAGGGTTTTAGATAAATCCCATAAAAAGAAACATTTTATGTATTGATATCTAGGAGGTTTTTTAATGATCCATGATGTATTGAGTCAGTGTTGGGGCATAAAGTTTCATATTCCTGACAATTATTCGTTTTTATTGAACTGAGATATTTTTCCTCCTATGATTTACACATTCTTATGAAGATTCACTAGAACTCCAAATCGGTTTAACTGAGTGAGAGCATTTTTTTAATAATGGTTTATGGACCTTTCCTCCAGGAACTTGTCTAAACCCCTTTTAAACACAGCTACACTAACAGCTTTTACTACACCCTCCGATAACAAATTCCAGAGTTTGATTACACGTTGAATGAAAAAATATTTTCTCTTATTAGTCTTAAATAGGTTACCCTGTAGCTTCATTGCATGTCCCCTAGTCTTTCTATATATATTTTGATGGCGTAAACAATCAATCTACGTTTACCGATTCTACTCCATTCATTAATTTATAGACCTCTATCATATCTCCCCTCAGCCTTTTCTTTTCCAGGTTGAAAAGCCCTAAGCTTTTTAGCCTCTCTTCATAGGGGTAATCCTTCCATCCCCTTTACCATTTTGGTGGCTCTTCTCTGTACCTTTTCTAATAACGCTATATCCTTTTTAAGATATGGTGACCAGAATTGCACACAATATTCATGGTGCGGTCGCACCATGGAACAATACAGAGGCATTATAATATCCTTTGTTTTATTTTTCATTCCTTTCCTTATGATACCTAGCATTCTATTTGCTCTCTTGGCCACCGCTGCGCACTGGACAGAGGGTTTTAACATGTTATCTACGATGACGCCTCAATCTTTTTTCTGGGTGGTGGTTCCTAATGTGGAACCTTGCATCGTGTAACCATAGTTTGGGTTGTTCTTTCCTAGGTGCATAACTTTGCACTTGTCCACATTAAATTTAATCTGCCATTTGGATGCCCAGTCTTCCAATTTATCAAGCTCCTCTTGCAATTTTCCACAATTCTCATGGGTTTTAACAACTTTAAATATTTTTGTATCATCCTAAAGAAAGACACAACATTATGGCTGAAACATTGGTTGCACTTTCTAAGACATGGCATGGCCTGGAAATTTGCAAAGATCATTGTGTGTAGTTAGACTAAAAATTAGCTGGTGGTTGAGAAAGAGTAGCAAGTACTTTGGGCAGTGTGATATTCTCTAACTACATCTTATTGAGTTTCATTCTAAAGACCAGCATAAAGACCTTAAGAAGCTAGTGCCAGTTCAGAGAAGAACTCCAAAATGGTGCAAGATTGCAACTCAAATGTTATACAGACAAGCTTAAGGAATTCTCTGGAAATGAGAAAACAAGGGGGAGGGGGAGGAAGGGGGTTAAAATAGAAACTTTCAAATATTTAGCAAGCTTCAATAAAGGAGAAAACTGGTTCCCAGTCTGTAATCCGTGGAGCCCTGGTAGTCTGAGAAACCATTACAAGGGATCCACAGGACACAGAAAGGAGAGATAGGCTGGTGGGGATTAGAGAGAGAGAGACTGGAGGGAACTGACTTGGAGGAAGGAGAGAGAAAGATACTGAGACCGGTGGGGATTGGCTGGAGGAGAAGAGAGAGACTATAGAGCTGGGAAGAAGATAAAAAGTCTAATGGGAACAGGCTTGCCACTAAGAGGAGGGGATCCAGGAAGAATGGTGAGGATGAACTGGGGGTCCCTAAACTTTCTGGAGGTTAATGAGGGGTGCAACAACTATAAAGGCTGAGAACCTCAGAACTAGAAGGCAGCATTTTCAAAGGATAAGGAACCATGATATCAAGTTGCAGCTGGGAAGACTCACAGATAAAATGAGAAAATACTTTACTGAGTGGGCAGTGGCTGCCTGGAATAGTCTGCCCAGCAAATGTAGTATTAAGCAAAAGCATAACAAATGTAAGAATACTTCTGATGGATACAGAATTACTTCCTAGGAATTCTGCACAAAAGAATTAAAATTCTCAAGCAAGAAATGTCTTCATATATGGTGACGCTATCTGATGGAACCCCACATGGGAGCATTCCCAGCTCCTCCTAGAAAATTTGGAAGCTGCATCATGCATGTGCATGTTTTCTGCCCACCATCACAGTGCTATCATATCCTCAGTCCATTTTTTTCTGCAGAGCCCGTCAAATGCATTTTGAAATGCTATGTCATTTTTCAACTTTTCCGCAGTTATGGTCCATTGTTTCTTAAAGTTCCCTCCTGCCATCATGGGTTTACTTCGCCCCTATAGTTCTTCCTTTGTTTAGTGTTTTTGGTATTTACAGTTTCCTTTATTTTCTTCAGTGCCTCAGCCCCTTTAGGCGTCGGCATTCAAGCTGTAGCTGTACTCTTCTGTTTTTTAGTGTTGCAAAATCAAGTCGTTTGATTCACTGTGGCTATTTTTCCAGATGATATGTCCCCAAAATTTGCTAGTGGGTTTAAAAAGTGTTGCAGGTGCTTGAGGACCTTATCCATAATGGGCACGCATAGTTGGTGTCTCCAGTGCTTGGAACCCGATCATGTACCATCCATCATGGGATGGAATTGAGAGTCACCTACCTGCTGAACGAACACAACACTCTAACAGACAGGCTGAGTTGTTTCCTTGAGCCTCACAAATGGACCTTGGACATGGAGGTTGTAGACCACATCTTTAGGAAGTGTGGCATCCCCGTGATAGAATTTTTCTCAACTCCTCAGAATGCCCAGATAGATCAATTCTGCTCCACAGTTCAATCACATAGCAGACTAGCCTCGATTGGGAGTAGTATCTTCTGTACACATATCCTCCAAAACCTATCATTGCCAAGACCCTCCTGAAGCTCAAAACAGACAAAGGCACAGTGATTCTCATCACCCCTTGTTGGCCCAGATAGCTTTGGCTCCCTCTACTTCTAGAACTTTCTGTTTGGGATCTAGTGCGGATCAAGCAAACACCAGTGCAGGAAAACAGAGCAACGTTGCATCCCAACATCAAGTCCCTGACCTTCACAGCTTGGATTGAGAGACTAACATTATCTGCTCTCAGTCTGCCAGCTGGTGTTACTAATGTCCTTTTGGACTCCAGGCGGGCCTCAACAAGGAAATCTTGTTCCTTCAAATGGAAGAGGTTTGGTGTGAGGAACATCCTTTTGCCTGTTTCACACAAACACTGCTTGAATACCTTCTACACCTCTCAGAATCTGGAAACAAGTCCAGCTGCTTAAGGGTACACCTCAGTGCAACTGGAGCTTATCACCATGGTGTAGAGGTTAAACCCATCTCTTTTCGGCCCTTACTTGTTCGCTTCATGCGGGGTTTATTTCTGCTCATACCTCCCTATAAGCCACCTGCAATGTCTTGAGACCTCAATGTGATTCTGGCGCAGCTGATGAAAGCTTCTTTTGAGCACCTCAATATCTGTTCTCTGAAGTTTTTAGCCTGAAAGGTTCTGTTTCTGGTGGTGGTCACTTTAGCGCACAGAGTGAGCAAGTTTGAGGCCCTAGTAGGTTATCCACCTTACACTAAGTTCATCACAACAGAGTGGTTCTTCGTACGCATCCAAAATTTTTTCCAAAAGTGGCTATAGGATTTCATTTTAACTAGTCAATCGTCCTGCCAACATTCTTCCCAAAACCCCATTCTCTCAAAGGGGAAGCTGCGCTACACATGTTGGACTGCAAGTGAGCCTTAGCTTTCTACTTGGAGCAGACAAAAGCCCATAAAAAGTCCATCCAGCTTTTTGTTTCTTTTGATCCCAACAAACGGGCTTGTCATCTCCAAAAGCACCCTGTCGATTTGGCCCAGGCAGTCCTAAGCCTTGAGGATCATGTCACGGCTCATAATATCAGAGCCATGATTGCTTTGGTGGTCCACTTTCACTTGGTCTTCATGGAAGAGATTTGCAAAGCTGTAACTTGTATTTCTGTCCACACATTAACCTCTTACTACTGTCAAGATGAGGATTCCAAAAGCGACAGCAGTTTCGCCAATCAGTACAAATTCTATTTAGGGAGTAGAATCCAACCCCATCCCCCCTAGGCCCGTTTCTTTCAGTTTAGGCTACTTTAAAAAAAAAAAAATAAGAATTTTAAAAAAAAAGGAAAAAAAAGCATAAAATATATAAGAAGCCTGTTGGCTGCCAAAAACAGTTCTTTGTTCTCCCAGTTGGACTGTATTATCCCCTTTTATTTTGTTCAAGCTAGTCTATATCTAGGGAGTCCCATAGATGAGGACTTTTATCCTGCTTATTTATTTATTTATTTATTTAATTTTCTTACATACTGCGCTATTTGTCATCAGTGCGGTTTACATTGAAACAATACAACAATTGGTCAGATATAACAGACCTATTTCAAGTAACAGGAAAATTAACATGGAAGTAAACAGGGAAATCATTTATATTTCTAGAAAATACATGTCCGCGGAGAAAACGTAGTTACTCACCTATAGCAGGATTTCTCTGTGGACAACCGAAAAAGTCCTCTCAGCCCTCCCACCTCCCCTAGGAGTTGCATTCTGCTGAGTTTTGTTGTTAAACTGAGGCTATGATGGCGCCACAACAGCAGGTGGGAATATGCACACATGTACATTGCAGCTTCCAAAAGCTTTTAGAAGGAGCTTAGAATTCTCCCTTGCGGGGCTCCGTTGGATGATGTCACTATATGTGAGGACTTTTCCAGCTGTCCACGGAGAACACCTGCAACAGGTGAGAAAATACCTATCTCCAGGAACAAGCAGGAATGTAGTCTTCACATATGGGTATTGTCGGTACCGATGGAGCCTGCGCAGGAACGCTCCCCAGTGTCCAATAGGAAAGCTTTTAGGAGCATCCCACAGCGCCTGCGTCGCTGCCTTCCCGCCTTTCCAACTCTCCCTCTTCAGTTTTTCGTTTTCCGCGGAGCCAACAGGCAGCAAACCCTGTCACTGCAGAAAATTTTCTTTTTGTGGTCGCGTCTGCCTTCACCTTCGACGCCTATACCGGTACCACTGGTCTTTTCTTCATTTTCTTACGTCGTTTCCTAAAAAAAAAGAAAAAATAATTTTTCTTCTTTTTGGGAGAGTCTGTCCACTCTGGGTGCCAGGCACCATTTTGGGCGCTAGGCCCTCTTTTCTTCTAAAATGGAGAAATCATCTAGTGGTTTCAAAAAATGTTCAAAGTGTAGCGGTACCATTTCTGCTACCAACACCCATGACTGGTGACTTAAATGTCTAGGTCCTGACCATTTACCATCGGAGTGTCTCCTCTATAGAAAGATGACCAAGAGAGGCTTGCAGAACAGAGCTGCAAAACTCGGCACCCTCTTTGCCGCAGATGCGATGTCCGTTGCATCGACATCTTCCAGGGCTTCATCTTCCTCCCATGGATCTCAGGTAACTAAACCCAGATCTTCCAAGACCGGCCGATCCTCAAAGGGTAGATCTCCTTCGAAGCATTGAGATGCTACTAGCGTTGCCCTCGAGGAAAACATACCGGCAAAACAGCCCCGGCGGGAGGCCACGGCCTCCAAAGCATTAACGGGGCTCCAGGATGTTCCCGAAGCTTCTACCTCGGGAGAACTCCTGGTACCATGTTCTGGTGTTGTGGCCTATTCCACTGGTACCGACATCCAGGCATCAGCAGGGGTTATGGATCAGCACAACCTGGCCATCGAACACAGCCTAGCGGCCCTCTTAGCAGCCTCGGTACCGCTAAGGCAGCTTCAGACAGTTCCGCAGTCATCGATACCAATACTGCTAACGACTGCACCTGCTTTAAATGATGTGCTTCCCCCCATGCCGGCTCTTGAATCAGTATCCGGTATCAAGGGCCCGGTATTGAGACAGTCTGATGTCGACTTCGATCGATACCGGCATCAAGCAATGCAAGAACACCCGGTACAGAGATACTTTGAGTCCTCCGATTCCGAGGACTCTGCCGGTACTGGAGTGATTCTTCCGGAGGATCCCTCTCCTTCTCCTCAGCGTAGGATGTCTCCTCCAGAGGACATGTCTTTTCAGGATTTCATACGTGATGTAGCACGAGGACTCTCCATCACCGTGACCCCAGAGAAGGAACCGAGAGCAGAAGAATTATGTTTATGTTTATTTCACTTGATATACCGCCCTTCAAATAAAAACAAGGCAGTTTACAAATTCAAATAATATAAAATTGGGCCATAGGCACTGAAAAGGAAAAAGAAGTTGCAATGGTAGACAGAAAAGTGAGAGAACAGGGCAAGCATAACATGCATATACGGTGAACATGACGAAGAGAGAGAAACACATAGGACAAAACAGAGAGTGAGAGGCTGGGTAGACATTAGAAATTCTTCAGTACCCGGCAGCTCCTAAAGAAGCTGCTACTGTTCCCATTCACCTAATCTTGCATGACCTCATGCTAAGGATGTGGGAAACTCCTTTAACAGTGTCTCCACACTCTCGGAGACTCGATACCATGTACCGAGTTCCACAATGCCCTGGTTTTCAGAAGACACAATTACCACACCATTCAATGGTAGTGGAATCGGCGATGCGTAGGATCAAGAGTGCTAAAATGCATTCTTCCAATCCTCCAGGCCGTGAAGCGAGGACACTCGATGCCTTTGGGCGTTGATGCTTTCAATCCTCGATGCTCTCAGCAAGGATCAGCTCTTACATTCTTTATATGGGAATGTTCCTTAAGGAGGTTACAAAGGATCTAGAGCTCATGGCTCCACTTCTCCCTGATGATAAAAGAACAGACTTCCTCACTCTGGTCAAACATGCCCAGAATGTGTCTAAGTTTATGAATCATGCAACCTTTGATTGCTTTGAGTGCATTAGCAGAACCTCTGCTATTTCCATTGGTGCACGTCACATTGCCTGGCTTCAGGCATCAGATTTAGAACAATGGGTGCAAGATAAGCTGGGGAATATTCCTTGCGCAGGAGAAAATCTCTTTGGCAAGGATTGGCAGGACAAAGCTAATCATCTTGAGTCTGAAAATACCACCTTGAACAGATTATCAAGGGCCACAGCCAACCCAGAAAACAAAAAGACAATTAAGAAACCCTTTTTCAACAAGAAAAAGAAATTCTACCCATCTTATACCCAGGCTGTCCACTGTCCAGTGCATGCTCCCCAGAAGGGGCAACAGCAACCCAGACATCAAAGGAAGTCTCCAAAGCTCAACAGCTCAGCAGACACATCCTCCTCAGGGGCTTTGACTCCTTCCTAGAGAACTTAGTCATCCTGCCCCTGAAAGGTCCAGAACCTCTCACCATCCCCGGCAGACTTTGTCATTTTACCAAAAGATGGCAACAAATAACATCAGAACACTGGACTCTTTCTATTGTACAAGAGTGGTACAAACTCCATTTTCACAGTATGCCCCCTCCCACCATCACAAGACAGTTCAGTTCTCAGGGCCCTTCCACCACTTTCGTGTGTCAAAAGGTCACCTCACTACTTGCTCAAGGGGCAATAGAAGAGGTACCCATATGCCAATGGCATGAGTTTCTACTCCCCCTACTTCCTCATTCCAAAGAAAACAGGGGGATACAGACCCATACTGGACCTCAGAGAGTTGAACAAGTATCTGTTCCGAGAAAAATTCAAGATGATCTCCCTCAGAACACTTCTTCCTTACATTCAGAGACAGGATTGGCTATGTTCTCTAGATCTAAAGGATACATACATGCATATCCTCATCCATACAGATCACAGGAGGTTTCAAGGAAGACATTACCAGTATAGGGTTCTTCCCTTCGGACTGGCTTCTGCCCCAAGAGTCTTCACAAAATGCATGGCAGTAGTAGCAGCATTCCTGCGATCTCTGGGAATAGTCGTCTTCCCCTACTTAGATGACTGGCTCATCCGAGCATCAACAGCTCCAGAAGCCAGCTTCACTCTCTCCCACACAATGCAAATCCTGCAGTACCTGGGACTGGTCATAAACCTCCTAAAATCTCATCTCACCCCATCTCAGTCTCTAGAGTTCATAGGGGCTCGTCTAGACACAAGACAGTCAAAGGCTTTCCTGCCACAACCACGTTGTCTTCAAATACTCCAGCTGGCCTCTCAAGCAGCTATGAAAACTCTGCTAACTGTTTGAGAAATGCTTCAGCTGCTGGGGCATATAGCATCCACTGTCCATGTGGTTCCCTATGCTCGCCTTCAGAAGACTGTGTTCGTGAGACCAGTCCAGTGGACTCTAACCTCTCAGTGGACACAGGCCTCGGGTCGCCTGACGGACAAAATCAGAAACTCGACACATCTCATTTTGCCCCTACAGTAGTGGCAATCGCTGGAAAACCTTCTAGTAGGATCTCCTTTCCAGTAGCCACTACACCAAGCCACCTTGACGACAGATGTGTCCAAGTTAGGTTGTGGGGCTCACTTGGACAATCTCTCCACTCAGGGTCTCTGGACCAAGCAAGAGGCTTGTCTTCATATAAACCTCCTGGAAATCAGAGCCATCTTCTATGCCCTTCAAGTACTTCAGGCCCACCTGAGCTACAAGACGGTTTTGGTCCAGACCGACAATCAAGTAGCCATGTTCTGTGTGAACAAGCAGAGTGGAACAGGTTCTCGGACTTCGTGCAACGAAGCTCTATGCCTCTGGGCATTCGCCAGGAACCTTCAAATCCACCTCTTAGCGGTGTATCTTCCAGGCACACAAAATCTCTTGGCAGACAAACTCAGTCGAATATTGCTGCCACACGAGTGGTCTCTTCATCCAGAGCAGGTTGCTCAAATCTTTCAAATCTGGGGAACTCCATATATAGACCTCTTTGCAAGTCCTCAAAATGCCAAACTTCCCCAGTTCTGTTCCAGGATTCCGGCTCAGAACTACCAGGCAAGGGATGCCTTCCACCTCCACTGGGGTCAGGGCTTCCTCTATGCCTTCCCACCCATTCCCCTCATTCCCAAAACTCTGTTCAAGCTTCAGAGAGACAGGGGTCATATGATCCTCATAGCCCCATTATGGCCACGACAAACGTGGTATCCTCTGCTTCTACATCTCTCTCAAGCCAGATCTCTGGAGTTGGGTTATGCTCCAGATATTCTTTCCCAGGAGAACGGGACGCTCTTGCACCCGAATCCTCAGTCTCTACACCTCAGGGCATGGCTGCTGAGAGCCTAGAACTCCAGGATATCAACCTTTCTCAACAGGTTAAGGATACCCTTTTGGCTTCAAGAAAACCTTCCACAAGGTGGGCCTACCCCATCAAGTGGAAAAGGTTTTCTATCTGGTGTTCAGCAAAGGAACTTAATCCCTTTTCAGTGCCAGTGGAGGCGTTACTGGAGTATCTCCTCCATTTATCATGCTCTGATCTTAAGACCAACTCAAGTAAGGGTCCACCTTAGTGCCATTGTGGCTTTCCACAAGCCCTTGGATGGACAACCTGTTTCCTCTCAACCACTTGTAGCAAGGTTTTTGAGATGTCTACTCTTGACTAAGCCTCCCATCAAGCCACCGCCTGTGGCATGGGATTTGAATCTTGTCCTTGGGCAGCTCATGAAACCGCCCTTCGAACCCTTAGCCACTACATCTCTAAAGTTTCTTTCTTGGAAAGTAATCTTCCTAATTGCCCTCACTTCTGCAAGACGCATGAGTGAGCTACAGGCTTTAGTGGCTGATACTCCTTATACAAGGTTCCACCATGATAAAGTAATTCTTAGGACTCACCCTCACTTTATGCCAAAGGTGGTTTCGCCTTTTCATTTAAACCAATCGTTTTACCTTCCTGTAATCTTCCCTAGACATCATGCCTCCAATGCAGAAAGGAATCTTCACACACTGGATTGTAAAAGAGCCTCGGCTTTTTATCTTCAGAGGACAACATAGAAAGGCTTCCCAGCTTTTTGTTGCTTCTGACTCTAGTCATCTTGGATTGCCAGTTTCCTTTGCATTTGAGAGTAAAGGACTTTCTCTTGAAGGTCAACTCGCATCTCACAGTGTGAGAGCAATGGCAGCCTCTATGGCTAACCTTCGCTCAGTGTCTGTTGACGGGATTTGCAGGGCAGCCACATGGGCTTCGGTACACACTTTGCAGCCCACTACTGCTTAGACAAGGACTCCCATCGGGATGCCTCATTTGGCCAAGCTGTTCTCCATCATCTCTTTCAGACTTAGAACAACTCCTACCCACCATCCCGGATTTCGATGCCAGAGATCCATGAGAGGAAGCATGACCCCTCTCAACCTGGGTTTTGCAGCTTTGGGGTCATCTCCCTGGCATCTCTCAGCTGGGGAGTCCCCATATGTGAAGACTACATTGCTGCTTGTTCCTGGAGATAGCGTAGTTACTCACCTGTAGCAGGTGATCTCTGGGAAAAGCAGGAATTAAGTCTTCACAACCCACCCACTTCCCCTAGGAGTTGTCTCTCTCTCTATCTCTCCTTCTCTCCTTTGCCTCAGCTATAAACTCAACTGAAGTGGGAGAGTTGGAAAGACGAAAGGCAGCGACGCAGGCGCAGTGGGATGCTCCCAAAAGCTTTCCTTTTGGATGCTACGGAGCGTACCTGTGCAGGCTCCGTCGGTACCAACGATACCCATATGTGAAGACTTAATTCCTGCTGTTCCCGGAGATCACCTGTTACAGGTGAGTAACTATGCTTTTCTGTGCAACAGTTTTGAATATTCTGTGCACAATATTTTTTTTATTTTTTTTTTTAGTTTTTAAGCAATCTTTATTGAAAAAAAAAGTAAACATACAACCAAGTCCACATCAAGGAGACAGTCACCAAGAAAAAACAAGCAAAATCAAGGCAATAAGATCCAGAATAATTTTGCCCAATTTACATGAAGAGAAAGAAAATTAAACTAACATCTCACGAGGATTCCTTACTGATCAAAAAAGCCTCAAGTTGTCCGACATCGAGGAATACATATTTAATACCTTCCAATACCAAAATACATTTGCAGGGATATTTCAGGAAAAAGGAAGCTCCAATGGCAAGAGTCCGATCTTTTAAAGTAAAAAATGATTTCCTCCTGACCTGAGTAACCCTACTCACGTCTGGGAAAATTTGTATAGAGTCCCCACAAAAAACCTGAGATTTCTTCTTAAAATACAAACTCAAGATCAAATTTTTATCCTGTAAGGAAAAAAAAAGAAGCAATCAAAGTAGCACGCTTTAAAATTAAGTCTGTAGAAGATTCCAAAAACTGAGAGACATCTAGGGACTCTATGCCATTGGGATTCCCTTCCTGTGCTATAACTGGAGAGGAAGCGTTAACAGCTGAAAGCATAGGAACATAATACACTGTAGAAAACTTAATGGAATCCACATCATCAATTAGCAAGACCTCCTTAAAATATTTTTGCAACAGAATCAATGGAGAAAGATAATGGGTACAAGGGAAATTTAAAAAACGCAAAGTTTTTGAACGATTGAAATTCTCAAGGGCTTCTAACTGGTGATGGACTATAGCACTATCCTTAATAGAAGAAGAAACAGCTGCCTCTAACACATTAAAGCGACCCTCCAACTTAGACAATGACGTCTTATTTTTTGCCAAGATATTATCATGTTCTGAAAGCTTCTGTACCACTTCCCCAGAGAACCGTTCTACTTGGGAAAAGGAAGCGCGAAAGGAACCTTCCATACGCGCTAACATTTCCCAAATATCTGATCAGGAACTCTCATCTTTGTCGGCAAAGGGGGTTCAGAAAGTTAAGTTGCCCTCCCCGGTAGTATTTTTTTCTGGGACTTTGGAAGTAGATGTACCTGCTGAGGTTTGTGTGTACAATATTTTAAAATTCTATATTCATTATTTGTAATTTTTTTGAACAGAATTCTCCATCATAAAACCTAACACCGCCCCCCCCCCCCAACTTATTCCCTCTTCAAGTATGACTCTTCCCAGCAATCTCACTCTCCAGTTTCTACCATCCCCAACTTAGTTTGAACTCCTCCCTGCACTTAATCCCCCATTGTCACACAGGTTTGGGCCACTCTTTCTCTGTCTCCTTTCTAGGGTGAACACCTTCCAGATTTTTCTCTGCCCTTTAGTTCTTTTTTCCCCTGGCTTTCTTTCTCTCTTTCTATTCCCCTTTCTCTCTCCCCCTGCTTCCCAATAAGACGTCTAGCTCTCTCCCCACACATAGCAAGACCCCAGCCCTTTCTGCCCTCCTCATTTCGCCCTTTCCATTCTCAGCAAGACCCCCAGTTCTTTGTCCCCAAGCGCTCTCTTTTTCTTTTTCCTTGTTATGCTCCTAAGTTCTTTCCTCTCCCCCATCCCCACCCCTACACCTTCCCCAGTTTACATTGCCAGCATTCTTTTTCTCTGCCCTGTAGGGAGCTGGGGAGGACTCCTAACAATACTGCCAAAACACCAGATACGAAACTTTGTAACTATTAAAGTTGTCTGAGAAAAGGACCACATTGAGGGCTATTCAAGTTAACACAGATTTATTGTGTCAAGCATGCCAGTGACTACAGAAAAGAATATTCTCCAGGACCAAGCAGGAAGTCAGTCCTCACTTATGGGTGACGTCGGCGCCGACGGAGCCCTCGCAGAGCAATTTTCCCCAGCTTTCAAAGAAAGCCTTTGGGAATTGCAGCGCACATGCGCGGTCGTCTTCCCGCCCGAGGGTGCCATCTTAGCCAGTCTTCTTTTTTCCGCGGAGCCCTACAGACGTCCCCGTCTTGTCCCCGCGAAAAAGTCGATTTTTCTTCATTATTTTATTCTTTTTCCTTCGGTTCGACGCCGATCTTTTTTCCGCCCGGACTCGCGACGCCGGTCACGAGTCCCCTTACTTTTTCGGTTTTTCTGACTTTGTGAGCTTTCTTTTTCGTTTTTTCCCTGGCAGCCCGGTCCTTTGACCTCGCAGGGGCCCTTTTTTCCCCCGATGGCTGCCAGTGGGTTTAAGCGGTGTGGTCAGTGTGACCGAAATATGTCACTGACTGACACACACGACTTTTGCCTCCGCTGCCTGGGCCCGGATCATGAGGAACTGATCTGTGGGCCCTGCGGCAAAATGTCCTCAAAAGCGTTGAGAAGTCGGCGGCATCAGCGTGATAGAATCTTCGCTGACCCCAGCCGTACCCGGACCTCGTCGGAGGCCTCCGCGTCCAAGGGCTCCAGCTCGGACCGTCGCCGGAGTTCCTCCGACCGGGGTTCTCCCTCCGGGGACCATCGTCGGAAGGTGAAACCCGCGAGGGCGGCGTCGGTGGACGCTCCTGGTTCCGCGAGGGCCAGGTCGCATAGCCCCGACAGCCGCCCCGGGTCCTTGGAGAAGGAACACCTCACGAAGCGACCTCGCCTGGAGTCGGAGATGCCTGCTCGGGTAAGTCCTGTGGTCCTTCTGGACTCGCCTCCGCGACAGCCGACGTCGGGCCCGACGCCGTCGGGGCCCGAGTCGGGGGCTGCTGGGTCACCTGAGCTCGGACTCAGGTTGACGGCCTTGGAGAGCAGACTGTCTGCCTTCATGGACCAGCAGCGGGCACTGCTCGCTGGCCTCGCTGGCGCCGCTGCCCCGACCGCCGGGACGTCGACGTCCAAGTCGACCCCGGAGACCGAGCCGATCCTCGAGTCGATGAGAACTCGAGTCGATCCTCGGTCGAGGTCACCCTCGGCCTCCCGTTCGGGACCGAGGTCGCCGACGCCGACTCCCTCGGCGTCGGGGCGGCAGGCGCCGCGCCCTGCCCGGGCCGACCCCACCGAGTCCTCGTCGGAGTCGGTCTGGGAGTCTGAAGAGGAAGAGTCACCTGATTCTTTCCGGACTCGGTGTGTCCCCTCGGACTCACCGGAGTCCGAGCCTCGGAAGCAGTCCCCCCCGGAGGATGCCCGGTTCTCGGACTTGGTTAGGGATATGGCCAAGGCTTTGGCCTTCCCTGCGGATCCCGAGGAGGAGCCTCGAGCCCAAGAGCTCGACGCCCTCCAGTATGACTCTCCCGCGAGGGAACACTTTACTGTACCGGTTCCTCCTATGCTGGAACGACTACTCTTCCGCATGTGGGAGAGTCCGGCCTCCTCGCCGGTCCTGAGCAAGCGGGTCGATTCTATCTATCGAGTCCGCAAGAGCCCTGGCTTTCAAAAGGCACAGCTACCACACCATTCCATGGTAGTGGAATCGGCCATGCATCGTCTTAAGAGCCAGAAGATGCACTCCTCGGTGCCTCCTGGCAGGGAGGCCCGTAACCTGGATGGCCTTGGTAAGAAGTGTTTCCAGGGCTCTATGCTTGCATGTCGTGTCCAGACTTACCAGCTATACATGGGCATGTATCTCCGGGATCTGGCTAAAGAGCTAGCCGGATTCTCCGCTGGTTTGTCCGAGGAACCCTTGCGGAGGTTCCTGGCCTTGTCCACTGGCATTCGGGAATGCTCAAAGTTCATGTCCCGGGCAGCCTATGATGGCTTTGAAGCATCGGCTCGAGTGGCCGCAGCCGGCATCGGTGCCCGCCGACAGGCTTGGCTTCAGTCGTCAGACCTTGAGCCCTGGGTGCAGGACAAGTTGGTCGATGTCCCCTGCTGAGGCGAAAACCTCTTTGGCAAGCCCATGGCGGAAAAGGCTGCGCAAATTGAGACTGAGACTCTCACCAGGACCAGGCTTTCTAGGAAGACCTCCGCCCCTTCCCAGAAAAAGAAGGGCTCGGGGAAAAAGTCCTTTTACCCGAGGAAGGCGGCTGCCTACAAACAATACCCCCATTATCAGGCCCCTGCAGCTCCCCAACAGGGCCAGCAGGCCAAGGGACGGGGTAACGGGTCCCGTAGGCAGCAAGCCCCCAAGCCTGCACCACCAGCCCCTGCTCAGCAGGGTGAGGGTTTTTGACTCACAAAGCATAGCCTCTCCCCCCCCGCTGGTTCCTCCCAGCACCGGAGGCCGGCTGGTTCACTTCGCCCACAGGTGGTCCAGCATCACCGCAGATGCCTGGGTGCTTCAAGTCGTGCGGGAAGGCTATCTTCTCCACTTCCACCAGGTCCCTCCCTCCTATTTTCCGGGAGAACCTCCACGACCCCCTCTGCACAGGGAATTACTCCTTCAGGAGTTAGCAGGTCTTCTGCAGGAACAGGCGGTGGAACCGGTGCCACACCACCTGAGAGGTCAAGGCTTTTATTCCAGGTATTTTCTAATACCAAAGAGAACAGGGGGCCTCAGACCCATCCTGGACTTGCGCAACCTCAACAAGTTCCTTGTGCGGGAGAAGTTCAAAATGCTTACCCTTGGAATCCTTCTGCCCTACCTCCAGCAGGGAGATTGGCTATGCTCCTTGGATCTAAAGGATGCCTACACGCACATCCTCATCCACCCAAGCCACCGCCAATACCTAAGGTTTGTGGTGGCAGGAAATCATTACCAGTACAGAGTACTGCCCTTTGGCCTGTCCTCCGCACCGCGAGTCTTCACAAAATGTCTCGCGGTGGTGGCGGCCCATCTCCGGCTTCACGGCCTCTATGTCTTTCCGTACCTCGACGACTGGCTCATCAGAGCAGCGTCCGCTCTGGAGGTCACCAACGCCACGCGCCGCACGGTGACCCTTCTGCAGCACTTGGGCTTTGTTATAAACTTCGCAAAGTCCACTTTGCTCCCCTCACAGGATCTCGAGTTCATCGGCGCAAGGCTGCACACTCCTCCGGCACGAGCATACCTACCGCTCGACAGGGCTCAACGGCTCATGGACCTAGCCGACCGTTTTCGCAGCCAGCCCCTGGTCTCCGCCAGGCGCTTCCTGAGACTACTCGGCCATATGGCGTCCACCGTCCATGTGACCCCCAATGCCCGCCTGAATATGCGGCCTGCTCAATGGTGTCTCCGCCAGCAGTGGCGACAAGCCACAGGCGGCCTAGCAGACCTAGTGCGCGTCTCCGAGCCGCTGATCTCATCTCTCCGGTGGTGGCTTCGGCAGCCGAACCTGACATTCGGAATGCCTTTCCAGTCACCTCAGCCGACCCGGGTGCTGACCACGGATGCGTCCCTCCTGGGCTGGGGAGCACATTGCCAAGGGGCACGTACTCAGGGCCTCTGGACCACGTGGGAGTCTGCTCAGCAGATCAACTTCCTGGAGCTCAGGGCAATCCGCCTAGCTCTCAAGGCCTTCTCCCACCTCACTTCCCACCAGTCCGTCCTTGTCCAGACGGACAATCAAGTTGCCATGTTCTACGTGAACAAGCAGGGGGGCACGGGCTCCTTCCTCCTCTGCCGGGAGGCACAGAAGCTCTGCTCTTGGGCCGTCAGTCACGGCATTCTCCTCAAGGCAGTTTATCTCCCGGGCCAAGAAAATTGCCTGGCGGACAAACTCAGCAGGGTCCTCCAGCCGCACGAGTGGCGTCTGGATCCCTTGGTAGTTCAGAAGCTCTTCCTAAAGTGGGGCCTCCCCACGGTGGATCTCTTTGCCAGTCCTCACAACCGGCAGCTTCCTCGCTTCTGCTCTCGTCAGCCACATCCCCTTCGGGTTGCGGCGGACGCTTTTCTGATTTCATGGTCGGGGAGCCTTCTGTACGCTTTCCCTCCCGTCCCGCTAGTCTCTCGGACTCTTTTCAAGGTTCTCCGAGACAAAGCCTTCATGATCCTGGTGGCCCCTCGCTGGCCCAGACAGCCGTGGTTTCCGCTCCTAATGCAATTAGCGGTGGAGGATCCATTCCCTCTGGGGGTACAACCGGATCTCCTCACTCAGGATCAGGGGTCTTTACTACACCCCAACCTCAGGGTAGTCCTTGCTCCCCTTCTCCTGCCGGCGGAGGTGGAAGAGGTCGTCTTGGCTTCGCGACAGCCTTCTACCCGCAAATGCTACGCCCTTAAATGGCGTCGCTTTGCAGTCTGGTGTACCCAACAGTCTCAGGATCCCTTCTCCTGCCCGGTGTCGGTGATCTTGCAGTACTTGCTACACCTCTCTAATCTGGGACTTAAGTCCAACTCCGTCAGAGTTCACCTCAGTGCTCTTTCGGCATATCATGTGCCGGTGAACGGTAGACCTCTCTCCAGCGACCCTCTCGTAGCGAGGTTTCTCCGAGGTCTCCTTCTACTTAAACCACCTCTGCGCCCGCCAGCGCCTGACTGGGACCTGAATGTGGTTTTGCAGCGGATCACCTGTCCGCCTTTTGAACCTATGGCTACCTGTTCTCTCCGTTTTCTTTCTTGGAAAACGCTGTTCTTGATAGCCCTCACTTCCGCTAGACGCGTAAGTGAATTGCAGGCCCTCGTGTCTGATCCCCCTTACACTCGGTTCTACAAAAATAGGGTAGTCCTACGGACTCACCCAAAATTTCTTCCTAAAGTGGTCTCCCCTTTTCACATCAATCAGGAGGTGGTACTTCCAACCTTCTTTCCCAGACCACACTCCAGCCGAGCTGAAACGGTCCTCCATACCCTGGACTGTAGAAGGGCTTTGAACTTCTACCTTGAACGTACGCGGGAGCACCGTAAAGCTGCTCAGCTTTTTGTGTCTTTTGACCCCAATAAATTGGGGCTCCCGGTCTCCAAGCGTACTCTGTCCATCTGGGTTGCGGACTGTATCTCTTGGGCTTATGGGGCAGCCGGACTCTCCTTAGAAAGTCGAGTCACGGCTCATTGCGTTCGGGCAAAGGCTACGTCAGTGGCTTACCTCCGCTCTGTTCCGCTGGCAGACATCTGCCGGGCCGCTACTTGGTCTTCGAGCCAGACTTTTGCGGTCCATTACTGTCTCGAGAGGGAGTCCCGCAGGGACAGTGCTTTCGGACAGGCAGTCCTCCGTAATCTCTTTGAGGTCTGAGCAACTCCTACCCTCCATCCCGGATGTGGGCTACCGGTGGGTGATAATTCAGCGAAGATTCTTCCCTTCTGTGCTGCTGAGCTAGAGGGAGCTCATTTTTGTGCTTCGGGTCTCCGGTAGCCTTGAGCTTGGGAGTCCCATAAGTGAGGACTGACTTCCTGCTTGGTCCTGGAGAAAGCGTAGTTACTCACCTGTAACAGGTGTTCTCCAGGAGCAGCAGGAATCAGTCCTCACTACCCTCCCTCCTCCCCTTGGAGTTGCAATCGTCTGCTTATGTTTTTTGCAAATGTTTTTATGCTGTCTTTTTTAGCTATGTCATCTGACTGGCTAAGATGGCACCCTCGGGCGGGAAGACGACCGCGCATGCGCGCTGCAATTCCCAAAGGCTTTCTTTGAAAGCTGGGGAAAATTGCTCCGCGAGGGCTCCGTCGGCGCCGACGTCACCCATAAGTGAGGACTGATTCCTGCTGCTCCTGGAGAACACCTGTTACAGGTGAGTAACTACGCTTTCAGGGAAGAAAGGAGGTGATGGTTAGCAGGATTGGTAGAGTGGGAAAGTGGGTGGCATGAGCATGATTCCTAACAGATTATTGTATTTTACTGTTTTTATATTTTATGTAAACAGCTTTGAATGGTGTTTCATAATTGTGGTTTAGAAATGTTTTACATAAATAATTATTTAGTTCACCGCAGTCAGCATTTATTTTAAAACGCAGTCCAGTGTGGGTAAAAAGATTCAGATATTCAGCGCCAACACTATCCAGATAGCAGTGATATTCAGCCAGATAAGCAATCTGAATAGCACTAGGTTGTACAAAATTTTAGCCAAATTTTAGCAGTATTAAACATTGCTATCTGAATAAGTGCTTGCTTTGTCTCAGCTCTGCTCACAGACCGCCTTGGCACTATCCAGATAGTGCCAAGATGGTTAGAAGAAATATGCAGCTGCACTATCTGGTTAATGCCACTGAATATCCCTCTCACTGGGATTTATCCGGTTAGCAGTCCTACTAACCAGGTGAGTTCTTTTGAATATTGACCGTGCTATTTTTTATTTTAGCTCAGACAAACAGCTAGCTTGATTAGAAAATTTTATTTCTTAGCAGAAATTGGCAATAGTGCCAGTATGTCACTCAGGTCCCGCTCTTCTTTAGTGAACAAAAGTACTTCACTCCCTATACTATATTGCTCCCTTGGATTGTCGCAGCCCAAATGCATGACCTTGCATTTTTTTTACATTAAATCTCAGCTGCCAAATTCTAGACCATTCTTCAAGCTTAGCTAGATCCCTCCTCATGTTATCTATATCTTCCTGGGTGTCTTCTCTATTGCAGATTTTGGTATCATCTGCAAAAAAGCAAACCTTATCCGACAGCCCTTCAGCTATATCACTAACAAAGATGTTAAAAAGAATCGGACCAAGGACAGATCCCTGGGGCACACCACTGGTAACCTTCTTCTCCTCAGAGTGAGCTCCATTTATCTGTACCCTTTGTCGCCTCCCACTCAAGCAATTTCAAACCCAAGCAGTAACTTTATCTTTATTGATACCCTTGATATACCGCCCACGTCAAGACATTAGGGCGGTTTACAATAAAAGCAAAATGCTGTAGAAAAGAGGAAAAGAATGCCATTGTATAATAGGAAAGAAGTAGAGAAAACAGTATAGGTCAAACAAAGACAGAAAGTACAAAAGGAGAAATACTTTAGTGGTGCTAACAGTCAGGAAGCTCAAATGCTTGTTGGAATAGGTGGGTTTTGAGCAATGTCCTG
This sequence comes from Ichthyophis bannanicus, assembly GCA_033557465.1. Taxonomy (NCBI): domain Eukaryota; kingdom Metazoa; phylum Chordata; class Amphibia; order Gymnophiona; family Ichthyophiidae; genus Ichthyophis; species Ichthyophis bannanicus. Next base: position 291,177,952 of record CM066033.1, on the reverse strand, counting down.
AATTCCTAATCGTCTCTCCGGGCCAGTCCAGAACAGATGGGTAGTCAAATCTCCCTCCTCTAGCAGCTGAGGACTGAATACTGATTCTTGTTGCTAGGTTACCCAGCTCTCCCCTGGTGACAGAAGGCAGTCTTATTGTCCTCAGCAGCTGAGCTGGATGTGTGGAGATTTGACTCCCCACAAGAGTTCTGTTCCTTTTATTTCTATTGCCTTATTTATTTATTTATTTAGTACACACTTATATACCGCCACTTCCAGCGATCAGTAGCGGTTCGATTACATCTTTGGGGGTTGTCAAATCAAGACAGAAACGTGAGGCAGATATATACATAGATCTGTGGGTAGGGCACAGCACACAGGATTAGTGTTTTGGGGATTGGACTATATGTATTTACAACTTTTTACATTTATACATATTTACATACATCGGTTCGACAGAGTATAATTAGTTGACTGCTTTGCTTCATTTCTATCGAACTGAGAGTCACAGCTGATTGTAGTGACTTTTGAATAGATGAGTTTTTAGTTCCTTCCGGAAGGCAGTAATGTCCTTGATTGATCTAAGCTCAAATGGGAGTTGATTCCAGATAGTTGGAGCATAGAATGAGAACGCCCTTCGACTAGTACTTGCTTTTACAGTTCTGATGCTGGTGGGGACTTGTAGGGTGCCTGAGTTGGTAGTTCTCCTGTCCCTATTTTTTGGTTGCGCGCTGATAAGTGTGGAGAGGAATGAAGGGGCTATGTTATTTATAAGTTTGAACGTGGTTACCAATGTCTTGTATTGTATCCTGGCTGCAATTGGAAGCCAATGTAGCTCTATCAAAACAGGTGTGATGTGCTCAGCAATGCTTGTTCCCATGATGATCCTGGCCGTCACATTTTGGGCCATTTGCAGGATATTTAGCGATTTTATTATTTTATTCTTTTATGGGAAGAGTTTCACATTGTGGTTGGTGCTTTACCCTAGCAGGGTATTTTAGCACTTCACTGTTATCTGTGCTGACTGAGATTTCTATTTATCGCTGGTGTCACTTAGCTGTGTACACAGCTCAGAGAATGGGACAGAGCCTGTTTCCTCTTCTCTGTTAGTGGTGATAGTTGGGAACAGACCTGGGGGCCCCAGCGGCTGTTGTCCTTCTACGGTGCCTTTCAAGCTCCTCGGGCCGCTAGCAGCGGTTCTCTGTTTTGACGGGAGCTCTTCAGTCTGACCGGCCTCCTTTCAGGTATTTTTCTACGCGCCGTATGTGTTTCCCTCCCCCCTCAGGTTTTCGGGCTCTTGCTTTCCCGCGGGCGTTTTTCATCGGAGTCTGGGGATTAACGGTATTTTCGCTTATCTCAGGTCTCTCTGTTGTGCGGGACTCGAGCCGGCTATGCCCGAGCAGTTGGGGACTCAAATGGAGCACATTGCAAAGCTGCAGCCATCGGGTGAAAGCGCGGGAACGGCGGCCATCTTAGGAGAGCCATCCGTTTCTTCAGTCCCTCTTCCTAAGCCAGGCAAACGAAAGGCTAAATCGCGTCATAGTACTGTGGAGCAGGAGCAACCTGTGCTGCCAGCACTGCCAGAGGTGGTTGATCCTCTTCTTTCTCCAGAATTTATCTTAGCGTTTCACAGGGCTTATCTAATTAAGAAAGCTCAGTCTCCTGTTCCAGTGGTGGCAGACTCTCTGCTGATGCCTCAGACAGGGATCTCTAGCCGGTCGGAGCCCGGAGAAGGGGTTTCTTCTTTGACAGCCTTTAGAGATTCTAAGGTGGATGAAGTTTCTCTGGCTGCAGAGGCTCTAGGGCCAGAGGAGGGGGAGCTCCTGGCAGACCCGGGTTTAGACTCCTGGCCCGTAGATTTAGAAGAAGGTGAGTTGGGGCCAGGGGAGGACCCTAATGTTTTTAGGGTTTTTAGAAAAGATGAGTTGCCTGCCCTGATAGCGCAGTCTCTATTGGCTCTCAGTATTCTTCCTCCGGTGGTTCAGCAAGAACCCTTGGAGGATCCTTTGTTACAGGGTTTCAAGTCCGAGCAGAAATGTTTTCCTCTGCACAGAGTCATCAAACAGATGATAGAGTCAGAGTGGGAATATCCGGAGGCTTCCTTGAGGGGGGCTAGGACTATGGCTCGTTTGTATCCTGTGCCCCATGAAGAAAGAGAGCTCCTACGTATGCCTAAGGTTGATGCGCTGGTTTCGGCGGTCACCAAGAAAACCACCATCCCAGTGGAGGGGGCTACGGCCCTTAAGGATATGCAGGATCGTCGGTTAGAGGGGCTCTTGAAGCAAGCCTTTGATGCCAGCGCCCTGGTGCTGCAGGCGTCAGTCTGTGGGGCGTACGTGTCTAGAGCTTCTATTAGGTGGAGTCAGCTGGCTTCCAGTCCTGAGGGGGACTCTCCTCCTTCTGGGGAAGGGGCTAAGCTGGAATCTGCGGCGGCTTATCTGGCGGATGCCTTTTATGATTTGATTCGCATTTCCGCGAAAGCTATGGCTTCCATGATTGCCGCCCGTCGCTTTCTCTGGTTGCGCAATTGGGCGGCGGATGCTTCTTCCAAAGCCCGTCTCAGTAAGCTGCCGTATAAAGGTAAGCTTCTTTTTGGAGAAGCGCTGGAGAAAATTGTTAAGGATTTAGGTGACTCCAAAGGGGGATGCCTTCCCGAGGACCGTCCTCAGGCAGCTAAGCAGAGCTCCTTCCATCGGGGGCAAGGGCGTGAATTTCGCCGTTTTCGGGGGGCCCGCTTTGCTCCTTATCAGCGGGGCTGCTTTCCATCCCAGGGGCAGTCCTTTCGGGGCGCTAGAGGTTCTGGTAGAGGCTATTTTGGAACCACCCCAACTGCCGTTAAGAAGCCACAATGAAGCGAGGCAGGTCCAGGCGGAGCTTCCAGTAGGAGGTCGATTGCAAGAGTTTTTCTCCGCTTGGGCCGCCATTACCACCGACAAGTGGGTTCTACAAATTGTCCGAGAGGGCTATGCTCTCGAGTTCGCTTGTCATCTGGCAGACGCCTTCGTTTTCTCTCCATGCGGTCCACTTGCCAAGCGGAGAGCAATCCACGACACGTTGCAGCGCTTATTGCAGCTCCGGGCCATGGTTCCCGTTCCTCTGGACCAGTGCGGATTCGGTCGATCACGTGAAGCTCAGTCTTCAGTGGTGGTTGGTTCCGGACCATCTCCTGGCGAGCGTTCCCCTAGCACTCCCGGATTGGATTTTGGTCACTACGGATGCCAGTCTGACCGGTTGGGGGGCGCATTGTTTGACTCACATAGCACAGGGCTCCTGGTCGCCGGAGGAGACTCTGTGGTCCATCAATCGACTGGAACTGAGAACAGTCTATCTAGCGCTACTAGCATTTGCCGCGCTTCTGGAGGGAAAGCCAGTGCGCGTTTTTTCCGACAACCTAGTGACAGTCTCCTACATAAATCGCCAAAGCGGAACGGGAAGTCTCTCTCTCCTGGAAGAGAGTCAACGCTTGTTTCACTGGGCGGAGTTACACCTCGTGGCGCTTTCGGCGTCTCATGTGGCAGGAAAGAACAATGTACAAGCCGACTATCTCAGTCGAAATGTGCTAGATCCGGGAGAGTGGGAACTCAATGCAGAAGTTTTTCGCGATCTCACTTTGCGTTGGGGTCAGCCGGTCATGGACCTGATGGCGACTCTTCGCAATGCAAAGACGGACCGCTTTTACAGCAGGCGCAGAGAGCATATGTCGGAGGGTCTCGACGGCCTGGTTCAATCCTGGCCGTCGAGGCAGCTTCTGTATGTGTTTCCTCCGTGGCCATTAGTAGGTCGAGTCATTCAAAAAGCAGCCACTCACGAGGGTCATGTGATCCTTATTGCTCCAGATTGGCCCAGACGCCCTTGGTATGCCGATCTAATGCGGCTTCTGGTGGAACCGCCGTGGCGGTTGCCCGCTCGGGCGGACTTGCTACATCAGGGGCCCGTTCCGATGCCCCAGGCGGATCGATTCTTGCTTACAGCATGGCTATTGAGAGGCAACGGTTGCGCCGCAAAGGTTATTCGTCATCAGTGATCGCCACTTTGCTGCAGTCTCGCAGGCATTCCACGTCGTTGGCATACATCCGCGTGTGGCGCGTTTTTGAAGCATGGTGCGCAGAGCGCACCTTGCGGGCCCGTTTGTCTTCCATTCTGGATATTCTCGCTTTTCTTCAATGCGGGCTGGAGAAGGGGCTTGCTCTTAGCACCTTGAAGGTACAGTTAGCGGCGCTAACGTTTTTTTGGGGACCGATTCGCGGGCCTCGTCTTTCCTCGCATCCGGATATACTGCGATTCCTTAAAGCGGCCAAGCATATTAGGCCGCCTTTTCGGCAGGTTATTCCTCCTTGGGATTTAAATCTGGTGCTGGAGGTTTTGACAGGCTCTCCTTTTGAGCCGCGTTCCTCCAGGTCTATCCGGGAGTTATCCTGGAAGACGGCATTTTTGGTGGCCTTATGTTCCGCCAGACGCATTTCGGATTTGCAGGCGCTTTCGTGTCGGCCGCCATTTCTTCAGTTTTCAGAGGAGAAAGTGGTCTTGCGTCCGGTTCCGTCTTTTCTGCCTAAGGTGGTGTCGTCATTCCATATGAACCAGTCCGTTTTACTGCCCACCTTCGTGGCGTCGGGGGCCGGAGCTTCTTTTGATCGTTCTCTGCGAAAGTTGGATATGGGTCGTGTGCTCCGTCGGTACCTTAGAGAAACTGAATCGTTTCATAAGTCCGACAGGTTGTTTGTGCTGTTTGGGGGGGCCGTCCAAGGGTAAAGCGACCTCCAAGGCTTCCATTGTGTGTTGGGTGAAACAGGCCATTCGAGTCGCGTATGAAACCAAAGGCAAGACCGTTCCTGTCGGTCTTCAGGCTCATTCTACCAGAGGTCAGGCGACCTCGTGGGCGGAGTCGGCTTTGGTTCCTCCGGTGGATATTTGTCGAGCGGCAGCCTGGTCTTCTCTCCATGCTTTTTCGCGTCATTATAGATTAGATGTGCTTGCGCGACAAGATGCATCTGTGGGGGCTTCCGCCGTAATAGCGGGGCTCACGGGTCCCTCCCAGGGTTAGATACTGCTTTGGTACTACCCATCTGTTCTGGACTGGCCCGGAGAGACGATTAGGAAGGAGAAATTAGACCTTACCTGCTAATTGTCTTTCCTTGAGTTCTCTCCGGGCCAGTCCAGAACCCGCCCTCTCTGTGTCTTCTGTGTCTTCTCAGTAATGTAAATTTAGTAGTCATCTTCGTGTTTGATAGTCTAGTTTAAAAAAAAAAAAAAAAAAAAAGCACAAGCGCAGCTCTAAAGAGAGAGCCTAAGCTTTGCTCTTATCGATGCCACCGTCCTTGATGGCAGCACACAGTGCGCGGTCAGCAACCTTCTGTGTAACTCTTCCACTGTTCTCACTGTTTTCGCGATTTCTGCGTCTTGGTTGTTGTTTTTCTCTGCTTGGTACGTTAAGACTGCCTTCTGTCACCAGGGGAGAGCTGGGTAACCTAGCAACAAGAATCAGTATTCAGTCCTCAGCTGCTAGAGGAGGGAGATTTGACTACCCATCTGTTCTGGACTGGCCCGGAGAGAACTCAAGGAAAGACAATTAGCAGGTAAGGTCTAATTTCTCCATTCTGATATGATGGTTCTAAATGGAGAGAGGATGGTAAAGTGTTCCAGAGTGCAGGGCTCAGAAAGTAAAAAGCAGCATCACGGGTCTGTTCCAAATGGGCTTGTGAAGGAGAAGGGAGGGCAAGACGATTCACATGAATGGAACGAAGTTGCCAGTGGGGAGTATGCAGAGAGATGAGATTAGCAAGATACAGCGGAGTCCCTGGGATGCTCAGTTTGTTTATGAATTGCCTGTGAGGAACGGTGTCAAAGAACTTACTAAAATCTAAATACACCACATCTAGGGCTCTCCCTCGGTCCAACTCCATGGTCACCCAGTCAAAGAAATCAATCTGATTTGTCTGACAAGACCTGCCTCTGGTGAATCCATGCTGCTCTGATCCTGTAATCTACTGGACTCAAGAAACCTCACTATTTTCTCGTTCAGCAGCGCTTCCAATAATTTACTCACCACAGAAGTTAAACTAACCGGTCTGTAGTTTTCAACCACATCCTTACTTCCGCTTTTGTGTAAAGGCACCACATGTGCCTCTCTCCAGTCCTTTGGCACCACTCCTGACTCCAACGAGGCATTGAAAAGGTCAGTCAATGGAGCTGCTAGAATGTCCCCAAGTTCCCTCAGTATTCTAGGGTGTATCCCATCCGGTCCCATCACTTTGTCTACTTTAAGTTTAGCTAGTTTCTCACAAACACAGTCTTCTGAAAATTGTTCGAGATGCCCCTCGCTTCTGTTCCTGTTTGTGGGTGTTTTCTGAAGTCCTGCTCCTGGTTCTTCATCTGTGAACACAGAACAGAAATATTTGTTAAGCAATTCCACTTTATCCTCATCAGCTTCTACATATTCCTCCCTTTCACCCTTGAATCTGACAATACCACTTTTGCCCTTCCTCTTCTCAATAATATATCTGAAAAATGTCTTATTCCCCCATTTAACTGCATTGGCTATTTCCTCCTCTTTTTGAATCTTTGCTTTCCTGATTACTTTGCTAGCTTCTCTAAGTTTTTCCAAATATAGATGCCTGTCTTCCTCTCTCCGTGATCTCTTGTATTTCATGAAGGCCTCCCTCTTTTTCTTCACTTTTTCAGCTACTTCTTTCGAAAACCATAGCGGTCTCCTTTTCCTTTTACCTTTATATACTATTTTAACAAAAAGGTTGGTTCCCCTTAAAATATCCCCTTTCAGTTTTGCCCACTGTTTTTCTACATCCCCCAGCTGTTCCCAAACCCACTAATGACTCCATGAGTTATTGGCCCATCCTGGCAAAGTTAGTTTTCCTAAAGTCTAAGACCTTTGCTTTTGAATGGATTTTAACAGCCCTAGTCCTAATACTGAACCACACCATCTGGTGATCACTGGATGCAAAATGATCTTCCACTATAACATCAGAAACACTTTCACCATTGGTAAGCACCAAGTCCAGTATGGCCCCTTCACGTGTGGGATCTGTTATCAGTTGCCTGAATAGTTCTCCCTGTAAAGAGTCCAGGATCTCCTTACTTCTAGATCAGTGGTTCTCAACCTTTTTTGTACCGTGACCCCTTTTACCATTGGTCAACTTGTGATGACCCCCAATGAGAAAATCAAATGCGTCTCTCTTCCTTTACCGTTAACGCATTGTCGCTGTAATCATTTGTTGAATTATATTATAGGCCTTTGCATTATGTTTTTATTTATAAAATGTACTTATTTAAACCACAATAATTAATCCCAACAACAAGTAACAGTATTTGATTTCAAAATTATAATGATTTTGTAGTCAAATCACTAATATGAAATAAAATTATTTTTTCTACCTTTGTTGTCTGACCAATTTATTCTCTGATCATGCTGGTCCCGATCTGAGGCTTCTGCTTTCCTGTCTTCTCTGAGCTCTCTTTCTGTGGTCCATGGTCCATGGTCCATCTGCCATTTCTTATCTCTTCTTTCATTTTCTTCACTTCTTTCCATCAGCCTATTTCCAGTCCCAGTAACCCTCCCCAGTATCAGCCCCTTTCTAGTCTTCACTCCCAGTACCTTCCAATGTCAACTTGCATTCCCATGACTACCACTGGTGTCCATTCCCTTCCAGTCCTCCTCCTTCCCCACTGACCAGTCCCTTCTAGTACAAATGCCATGGCAGCCCCTCTCAGATCCACTCCCTTCCAGTTCCATTCTCCCATCCCCTCGTATCAGCCCATTTGTAGCCTTAGCCCTCAGTTTTCTTCCAGGGCCAGCAGCTCTATCCTCCCCTCCCCACAATCAGCCCATTCCCAGTCGAAGCCCCCCCAATCAGCTCACTTCCAGTGCTAGTCCCCCCTCAACCCCATTACCAGTGCTAGCCTCCCCTAATCAGCCCAATACCAGTCCTAACCCCCTCCATCAGCTCATTACCAGTCCTAGCCTCCCCTAATCAGCTCATTTCCAGTGCTAGTCTCTCCTCAACCCCATTACCAGTGCTAGGCTCCCCTAATCAGCCTATTGCCAGTCCTACACCCCCATCAGCCCATTTCCAGTCCTAACCTCCCCGATCAGCTCATTTCCAATGCTAGCCTCCTATCAGTCCACTACCAGTCCTACCCCCTATCAGCCCATTACCAGTCCCAACCCCCCCTTGATTAGTCCATTCCCAGTCCTAGCCTTCCCTAATCAACCCATTACCAGTCCTGGCCCCCCCCCATCTGCCCATTATAATCCTAACCTGCACTGTCTCTCCCCTCTGTCCAGCATTTATCCCCTGTCTGTCCAGTATGTCCCCCTGTCTCTCCCCTCTGTCCATGTCAGCCCCCCCCTCCGTCCATGTCAGCCCCCTCCCTCCCTCCCTCCATGTCAGCCCCCCTCCGTCCATGTCAGCCCTCCTCACTCCCGCCCTCCTTCCATGTAAGCCCCCTCCATCCATCCATGTCAGCCCCCTCTGTCCATGTCAGCCCTCCCTCCCTCCATGCCAGCCCCCCTGTCCATGTCAGCCCCCGCCCTCCCTCCATCCATCAATCCATGTCAGCCCCCTCCCTCCCCCATGTCAGCCCCGTTGCAGGTTCCCTGCCCCCTCCTCCCGTCTGCCTGCTACTGCCCTGTTCTTCTTCTGCAGCTGCGGCTCCCTGCCTCTTAAGGAACCGCGGCTGAGCCTGTGAAACAGTTGCGGAGCCTTCCTGTCTCTCGACGGGCTCCGTGCAGCATTGTCCCGCCTCCAAACGAAGTGGTAAACAACTTCCATATCACCTCTATCCCGCCTTTCCTCTAAGGTGTACATAATAAGATCCTTAAGTCTGTCCTCATATGCTTTATAATGAAGAACACTAACCATTTTAGTAGCCACCCTCTGTACTGACTCCATCCTGTTTATATACTTTTGAAGGTGCGGTCTCCAGAATTGCACACTATACTCCAAATGAGGTCGCACCAAAGACTTATACAGAGGCACCGTCACCTCCTTTTTTCTACTAGCCATTCCTCTCCGTATGCACCCAAGCATCCTTCAAGCTTTTGCCGTCGCCATTTCTACCTGTTTAGCTACTTTAAGATCATCTGACACAAACACGCCTCGGTCCCGCTCTTCTGTAGTGGACAAAAGTACTTTACTCTCTATACTATATTGCTCCCTTGGATTGCTGCAGCCTAAATGCATGACCTTACATTTTTTAACATGAAATCCCAGCTGCCGAATTCTAGACCATTCTTCAAGCTTAGCTAGATCCCTTCTCATGTTATCTACACCTTCCTGGGTGTCTACTCTATTGCAGATTTTGGTATCATCCGCAAAGAGGCAAACCTTACCCGACAGCCCTTTCGCTATATCGCTAACAAAGATGTTAAAAAGAATCAGACCAAGGACAGATCCCTGGGGCACACCACTGGTAACATCCTTCTCCTCAGAGTGAGCTCCATTTACCTGTACTCTTTGTCGCCTCCCACAAAACCAATTTCTAACCCAAGCAGTAACTTTAGGGTCCATCCCTAGGGTGTTCAGTTTGTTTATAAGTTGCCTGTGAGGAAGAGTGTCAAAGGCTATCTCCAGGAAAAAGTAGGAATGTAGTCTTCACATATGGGTATCATCGACACCGACTGAGCCTGCGCAGGAACGCTCCCCAGCGTCCAAAAGGAAAGCTTTTGGGAGCATCCCACCACGCATGCGTGCTGCCTTCCTGCCCAACTACCTCTCTCACTTCAGTTCTTCGTTTTCCGCAGAGCCGACAGGATGTGTCCCCTGTCACCACAGAAAATCTTCTCCTATTTTTATATTTTTTGTGGTTGCGTCTGCCTTCCGTCGACGCCTACAGGTGCCACCGGTGCTTTTCTTTCTTTTCTTCTAAAATAATTCAATTTTAGTGCTTTTTCTCAGAGGTTTCTTCCCTGCTCTGGTGCTTGGCACCATTTTGGGCATTAGGCCCTCTTTTCCCTTACCATGGAAAAACCAGCCACTGGTTTTAAAAAATGTTCAAAATGTGGCGGAACAATTTATATTACTGACACCCATGACTGGTGTCTTAAATGTATTGGTCCTGACCATTGCCCTGCAGAGTGTCTCTCCTGCAGGAAGTTGACTAAAAGAAGTCTTCAGAATCGAGCAAATCAACTCGGTACCCTTTTTGCTTCAGACACGATGTCTGTAGCATCAGTGTCTTCCAGGGCTTCTACTTCTTCCCAGGTAACTTCTTCCAGGGCTTCTACTTCTTCAGGTAACTAAACACAAGTCTTCTAAGACTAGCCGGACCTCGAAGGGTAGATCTCCCTCTAAACATCGAGATGCCACTGGCGTTGCCCTCGAGGACATTTCACCGGCAAAACAGACCCGGAGGGAGTCTTCGGGCTCCAAAGCTTTATTGGGGCTCCAGGATGTTCCCGAGGCCTCGACGTCGATGGAACTACTGGTGCCATGCTCGTGGGTTGTGGCTGCTTCCACCGGTACCGACACCCCGGCATCAGCAGTAGCGATGGACCAAAGACTCCTCGCGATCGAACGCAGTCTAGTGACTCTTTTAGCTACTTCGGTACCGCTAAAGTCGCTGCAGACGGTTCCGCAGGCACCGGTGCCAGTGCCCTCGGTACCTGTTTTAACAGGCATGCTTCCCCTGATGCCGAGCTTGGAATCTCTCTCCAGGATGGGGGATCAGATACCGACTCGTTTCGGTACCGACATTGAGCGGTACCGACGCCATCTGCTTCGGGAGAACCCGGTGCTTCCTCCTTTTGAGCCTTCTGATTCCGATGACTCGGACGATTCCTCCGGTACCAGAGCTGAACTTTTACAAGATTCAACTCCTTCTCCTCAATGCAGAATTTCCCCTCCTGAGGATATTCTTTTCATGATTTTGTACGTGATATGGCAAAGGGTCTTGCCATTACAGTAGTACCAAAAAAGGAGCCTAGGGCAGAAGAACTGAGAATTCTTCAATATCCTTTGGCTCCAAAGGAGGCAGCTATGCTGCCTATACACCAGACCTTACATGATCTAATGTTAAGAATGTGGGAAGCTCCTTTAACAGTATCTCCACATTCTAGACGTCTTGACACTATGTATTGAGTACCACCTTGTCCAGGGTTTCAGAAGACTCAGTTACCACATCATTCTATGGTGGTAGAGTCCGCCATGAGGCGGATTAAGAGTGCTAAAAGACACTCTCCCAATCCACCAGGTCGTGAGTCTAGAACACTGGATGCCTTTGGTCATCGATGCTTTCAGTCCTCCATGCTATCAGCAAGAATCAGTTCCTATATATTATACATGGGAATGTTTCTTGAACAGGTTACAAAAGACTTGGAACTTTTGAACCCTTTTCTTTAAGAGGATAAATGGACAGATCATTTGACTTTGGTCAAACATGCTCAAAATGTCTCTAAGTTTATGAATCGTGCTACCTTTGACTGTTTTGAATGTATTAGCAGGACTTCTGCTATATCCATAGGAGCACATCGTATTGCCTGGCTCCAAGCTTCAGACTTGGAGGAGTGGGTGCAAGATAAGCTGGGAAACATTCCTAGCACAGGAGAAAATCTCTTTGGCAAGGATTGGCAGCTCAAAGCTAATGAAATTGACACTGATAATACAACTTTAGACAGATTGTCAAAATCTACAGCTAACCCAGCCAAGAAAAAGTTTTTCAAAAAACCTTTTTTCTCTAAAAAGAAAAAATTCTATCCATCTTCCACCCAGCAAACACATGTTCCCCAGAAGGGGCAACAGCAAACTAGACAAAGAAAGAGACAAGCTCAGAAGGATCAGCAGGCTCAGCAGACCCAGCCTCCTCAGGGTCTTTGACTGTTGTCTAGAGAACTTAGCCATTCTTCCTGTTCTAAGCCCAGAACCTTTAAATATTCCAGGCCGTATTTGCCATTTTGCCAAAAGATGGCAACAAATCACATCAGAAAATTGGACTCTATCTATTGTGAGTGAGTCTGGGATACAAGCTTCATTTCCTCAGCTTGCCCCCATCCACGCTAATAAAATAGTTCAAATCTCAACCCCCGGTCTCAGACCTGTTGTGGCAAGAGGTCACCACTCTTCTGGCTCAAGGGGCTATAGAAGAGGTTCCAATGTCTCAGCAGGGCACAGGATTCTATTCCCTCTATTTTCTCATTCCAAAGAAGTCAGGGGGACTAAGGCCAATTCTGGACCTCAAAGAACTGAACAAATTTAGTCCGAGAAAGGTTCAAGATGATCTCCCTCAGCATACTTCTTCCATACCTTCACGAGCAAGATTAGCTATGTTCTCTAGATTTAAGGGATGCTTACATGCATATCCTTATTCATGCAGATCACAGAAAAGTCCTTCGATTCCTAGTCAAGGGAAGACATTTTCAATACAGGGTCCTTCCTTTCGGACTAGCCTCTGCTCCAAGGGTCTTCACAAAATGCATGGCAGTAGTAGCAGCATTTATGAGGACTCTAGGAATTGTTGTCTTCCCTTACTTAGACGATTGGCTCATTCAAGCACCGTCAGCTCTAGAGGCAAGTCATGCTCTTTCCCAAGCACTGCAAATACTGCAGTACTTGGGATGGATCATAAACCTTCCAAAGTCCCAGCTCACCCCATCTCAATCCCTCGAGTTTATAGGGGCTCGCTTGGACACACAGCAGTCAAAGGCTTTCCTGCCTCAGCCTCGCTGTCTGCGCATCATTGAACTAGCATCTCTAGCAGTGCTACAAACCTCCCTCACTGCCCGACAGATGCTTTGACTTCTAGGACACATGGCATCTACAGTCCATGTGATTCCTTATGCACGCCTTCACATGCGAGCGGCCCAGTGGACCTTAGCATCTCCAGGAACAAGCAGGAATGTAGTCTTCACATATGGGTATCGTCGGTACCGACGGAGCCTGCGCGGGAACGCTCCCCAGTGTCCAATTAGAAAGCTTTTGGGAGCATCCCACAGCGCCTGCATGCTGCCTTCCCGCCTTTCCCAACTGTCTCTCTCCAGTTCTTTGTTTTCCGCGGAGCCAACAGGTCGCACTTCCTGTCACTGCAGAAAATATACCTTTTATTCTTCTTTTTTGTGGTCGCGTCTGCCTTCCTTCGATGCTACACCGGTACTGCCGGTTCTTTCTTTCTTTTCCTTGTAAAAAAAAAAAAAAATCTTTCCTGGAGTCTTCCAGCTTTTTTCTCCTCTGGTGCCATGCGCCATTTTGGGCACTAGGCCCAACTTTCCTCTACAATGGAAAAACCCGCCTCGGGTTTTAAAACGTGTTCCAAGTGTGGCGGTACCATCTCCGTCACCGACACCCATGAGTGGTGCCTCAAATGTTTAGGCCCTGACCACTCTATATCTGAGTGTGTTGCCTGTGGGATGATGTTGAAGAGGGGTTGGCAAAACCGAGCTTCTAAACTTAGCACCCTTTTTCCCTCCGATGCAGCATCTGTGGCATCAACATCTTCCAGGGCTTCGTCTTCCTCCCATGGATCTCAGGTAGCTAAACATAAGTCTAGCCGGTCCTCAAAGGGTAGATCTCCTTCCAAGTATCGAGATGCCTCTGGCGTTGCCCTTGAGGGACTCACACCGGAAAAATTGCCCCGGCGGGAGACTTCGGCTTCCAAAGCATCATCGAGGCTCCAGGTTGTTCTCGAGGCTACAACCTCGGCAGAACTACTGGTGCCATGCTCTGGGGTACCGGCTGCTTCGTCTGGTACCGATACCCAGGCATCGACGGCGTCGATAGACCAGAGATTCTTGGCTACTGAACGCAGTCTGGCGGCTCTTCTCTCGGCATCGATACTCCCGAAACTGCTTCAGACAATTCAACCGGTACCGGTACCAACATCGGTACCGGGACCAATTGAATCGACATCGGCAGGTGGATTACCGGTACCGACGCAGGCTATGCCTTCCGGTACTGACAAGTCGGTACCGGACCCTGTCGATACCGACTTCGATCAGTACCGGTATCGTGCGATGCACAATTACCCGGACAGGAGATACTTTGAATCCTCCGACGAGTCTGAAGACTCTGACAGCTCTATCGATACCAAAGTACTTCTTCCTGAGGATTCTTCCTCTCTTAAACGTAGGATGTCTCCTCCAGAGGACATATCTTGCAGGATTTTATCCAAGATGTGGCTCGAGGTCTTTCCATCACAGTGGCTCCTGAAACAGAGCCTAGGGCGAAGGAATTGGAGATTCTACAGTATCCTAAAGCTCCCAAAGAGGCAGCTACTTTGCCTATTCATGAAATCTTGCATGATCTCATGCTAAGGATGTGGGAAACACCTCTCACCACTTCTCCTCATTCTCGTAGGCTCGATACCATGTATCGAGTTCCTCCCTGTCCTGGATTTCAAAAAACTCAGCTGCTCCACCATTCCATGGTGGTGGAATCAGCTATGAGAAGGATCAAGAGTGCAAAAAGACATGCATCTAATCCTCCAGGACGTGAATGTAGAACTCTTGATGCCTTTGGGCGTTGAACCTTCCAGGCCTCTATGCTTTCTGCCAGGATTAGTTCCTACATTTTATATATGGGAATGTTCCTTAAGGAAGTTACAGGAGATCTAGAGCTTATGAGCCCTCTCCTTCCTGATGATAAGAGACAAGATTATCTTGCACTTATCAAACATGCTCAGGATGTTTCCAAATTCGCACATTGTGCAGCTTTTGATTGTTTTGAGTGCATAAGCAGAACTTCTGCTATTGCCATAGGTGCACATAGGATTGCCTGGCTCCAGGCATCTGACTTGGAACTTTGGATACAGAACAAATTGGGGAATATTCCTTGCACTGGAGAGAATCTCTGACAAAAATTGCCAAGAGAAAGATAATGAGCTAGATGCTGATAATCTCACCTTGGATAGAATATCAAAATCTACAGCTGATCCTGCAACGAAAAAGTCCTACAAAAAAACATTCTTCACTAGAAAGAAGAAGTTCTACCCCTCCTATATCCAACAAGGGCATCGTTCAGGTCAGTCTGCCCAAAAGGGTCAGCAGCAACCTAAACAAAGAAAAACAAAGGCTGCTAAGCCTCAACCGGCTCAGCAGACTCAGCCTCCACAGGGGCTTTGGCTCCCATCTAGAGAACTTTGTCTTCCTGGCCCTGAACAGGCCAAAGCCTTCCACCATTCCAGGAAGGTTATGTTATTTTGCCCCCAGATGGGGGCAGATAACAGCAGAAAGTTGGACTCTGTCCATTGTAAGAGAGGGATACAAGCTTCACTTCCTCAGCATGCCCCCTCCTACAATGGTAAGACAGTTCAATTCTCAGACCTCTCTCAACTCCCAGTTAGATCACGAGGTCGGTCTGCTTCTTGCCCAAGGGGCAATAGAAGAAGTATCTATTCATCAACAAGGTGCAGGGTTCTATTCCCCCTTTTTCCTTATCCCAAAGAAAACAGGAGGGCACAGACCCATTTTGGACCTCAGAGAATTGAACAAATTCCTGTTCAAAGAGAAATTCAAAATGATTTCTCTAGGAACTCTACTGCCATACCTTCAGAGTCAGGACTGGCTTTGTTCTCAAGGATGCGTACACTCATGTTCTCATCCATCCAACTCACCGAAGATTTCTTCGCTTTCTATTTCAAGGGAAGCACTACCAATACAGAGTTCTTCCTTTTGGCCTGGCCTCGGCACCAAGGGTGTTCACAAAATGCATGGCTGTGGTGGCAGCATTTCTCCGCACCCTAAAAATATTCGTCTTCCCTTACTTGGACAATTGGTTCATTCGAGCCCCATCAGAGCCAGAAGCCAGGATTTCCCTATCTCGCACAATGCGTATCCTCCGATATTTGGGACATGTCATAAACTTCCCAAAATCCAACCTAGCTCCCACTCAGTCTCTAGAGTTCATAGGAGCCCTGCTGGATACCAGACAGACAAGGGCCTATCTTCCACAGTCCCACTGCCTTTGCATTGTGCAGTTAACTTCCCAGCAATGCTAAAGTCTCACCTCACTGCTCGGGAAATGTTACAATTGCTAGGCCACATGGCATCCACCGTGCATGTGGTCCCTTATGCCCGCCTCCATATGAGGGCAGCCCAGTGGACTCTATCCACTCGATGGACTCAGGCGTCAGGTTGCCTGTCAGACAAAATAGCAACCTCAGATCGTCTTATGTTGTCTCTCCAATGGTGGCAGTCACCCCAGAATCTGTTGGTGGGGTCCCCTTTTCAGCAACCACCACCCCAAGTAACTCTAACAACAGATGCCTCACAGGTGGGTTGGGGAGCCCATTTGCAAGGCCTCTCTACCCAGGGTACCTGGACTCCACAGGAGACCGATCTACACATCAATCTTCTAGAGCTCAGAGCAATCTTACATGCTCTTCAAATGTTTCACACCCAGCTCAGCTACAAAACTGTCCTAATTCAAACGGACAACCAGGTAGCCATGTTCTATGTGAACAAACAGGGCGGAACAGGCTCTCTGTCGCTCTGCAACGAAGCTTTGCGACTTTGGGCCCTCGCCAGAGAGCATCAGATTCATCTCCTTGCAGTGTATCTTCCAGGCATTCAAAACTCTTGGGCAGACAGATTTAGTCGAGTTCTGCTTCCACACGAATGGTCTCTCCATGCAGACCAGGTGGCCAAAATTTTCCAATTTTGGGGAACCCCGGACATGGACCTCTTTGCAAGTCCGCTGAATGCCAAACTTCCCCGGTTCTGTTCCAGAATTCCGGCTTAGGGTTGTCAGGCCAGGGATGCCTTCCTCCTCCATTGGGGTCGGGACTTTCTGTATGCCTTCCCACCCATTCCCCTAATTCCCAGAACTTTATTCAAGCTTCAGAGAGACAGAGGCCATATGATTCTCATAGCCCCACATTGGCCACGACAAGTGTGGCACCCTCTGCTTTTACATAAGAACATAAGATATGCCATACTGGGTCAGACCAAGGTCCATCAAGCCCAGTATCCGGTTTCCAACAGTGGCCAATTTAGGTCATGCGTACCTAGCAGTTTCCCCAAAAGACACAGGTTCTGCAATGCTTGTACTAGGTCAAGCATTGATATCCTGGGTCCCTTCTTAATAACGGTTTATGGACCTTTCCTCCAGGAACTTGTCCAAACCTTTTTTTAAACCCAGCTACACTAACAGCCTTTACTACATCCTCCGGTAACAAATTCCAGAGTTTGATTACACGTTGAGTGAAAAAATATTTTCTTTTATTAGTCTTAAATAGTTTACCCTGTAGTTTCATTGCATGTCCCCTAGTCTTTCTATATTCTGATAACGTAAACAGTCGATCTACGTTTACCCGTTCCACTCCGTTCATTAATTTATAGACTTCTGTCATATCTCCCCTCAGTCGTCTCTTTTCCAGGTTAAAGAGCCCTAACCTTTTTAGCCTTTCTTCATAGGAGTATCCTTCCATCCCCTTTACCATTTTGGTGGCTCTTCTCTGAACCTTTTCTAATAACGCTATATCCTTTTTAAGATACGGCGACCAGAATTGCACACAATATTCAAGGTGCGGTCTCACCATGGAACGGTATAGAGGCATTATAATATCTTTTATTTTATTTTCCATTCCTTTCCTTATGATACCTAGCATTCTATTTGCTCTCTTGGCTGCCGCTGCACACTGGACCGAGGGTTTTAACATGTTATCCACAATGACGCCTAAATCTTTTTCCTGGGTGGTGGTTCCTAATGTGGAACCTTGCATCGTGTAACTATAGTTTAGGTTGTTCTTCCCTAGGTGCATAACTTTGCACTTGTCCATATTAAATGTCATCTGCCATTTTGATGCCCAGTCTTCCAATTTATCAAGATCCTCTTGCAATTTTCCACAATCCTCATGGGTTTTAACAAATTTAAATAGTTTTGTGTCATCTGCAAATTTGATAACCTCACTCATTATTCCACTTTCCAGGTCATTTATGAATATGTCAAAAAGCAGCAGACCCAGCACAGATCCCTGGGGTACACCACTATTCACCTTTCTCCATTGGGAAAATTGGCCATTTAGCCCAACCCTCTGCTTTCTATCTTTTACCCAGTTCCTGATCCACAGTAGTACACTGCCTCCTATCCCATGACTCTTTAGTTTTGCCAAAAGTCTCTGATGAGGGACCTTGTCAAAGGCTTTCTGAAAGTCCAGATACACTATATCAACCGACTTACCTTTGTCCACCTGTTTATTCACAATTTCAAAAAAACATAACAGATTAGTAAGACAAGATCTTTCTTGTCTAAAGCCATGTTGGCTGTCTCCCATTACTCCATGACTATCTACATGCTGAGTAATTTTATTCCTTATGATGGTTTCTACCATTTTTCCCGGTACTGACGTGAGGGTCACCGGTCTGTAGTTTCCCGGATCACCCCTCGAACTCTTTTTAAAAATTGGTGTTACATTGGCGATCCACCAATCTTCAGGTATTAGAGATGATTTTAATGATAGTTCACAGATTACTAATAGCAGGTCTGCAATCTCATATTTCAGTTCTTTCAACACCCTTGGATGTATACCATCCGGCCCAGGTGATTTGCTACTCTTCAGTTTATCTAATAGTTGTAATACATCTTCCCGATGTATCGATATTTCCTTCAATTCTTCCGCACCTTTAAATACCATTTCAGTCATGGGTAACATCCCTACATCTTCCTCAGTAAAGACCGAAGCAAAGATTCTCCAGGACCAAGCAGGAAGTCAGTCCTCACATATGGGTGACGTCGGCGCCGACGGAGCCCTCGCGGAGCAATTTTCCCCAGCTTTCAAAGAAAGCCTTTGGGAATTGCAGCGCGCATCCGCGGTCCCCTTCCCGCCCAAGGATGCCATCTTAGCCAGTCTTCTTTTTTCCGCGGAGCCCTACAGACGTGGTCTTCCAGTCCCCGCAGAAAAAGTTGATTTCTTCATTTATTTTCTATTTTTTCTTCGGTTCGACGCCGGTCCCTTTCCTGCCCGGACTCGCGACGCCATTGCGAGTCCTTCTCTTATTTTTCGGTTTTTCTGATTTTTCTTGTCAGTTTCGTTTTCGGTTTTTCGCTGGCAGCCCGGTCCTTTGACCTTGCAGGGGCCCTTTGTCCCCCGATGGCTGCCAGTGGCTTCAAAAGGTGTGTTCAGTGTGACAGAAATATGTCTCTCACTGACACACACGATCATTGCCTCCGCTGCCTCGGCCCAGATCACGAGGAACTGATCTGTGGGGCCTGCAGCAAAATGTCCTCCAAAGCTTTACGGAGTCGGCGGCATCAGCGGGAAAGAACCTTCGCAGATCCCACCCGTACCCGGACCTCGTCGGAGGCCTCGGCGTCCAGAGGCTCCAGCTCTGAGCATCGCCGGAGTTCCTTCGATAGAGGTTCTCCCTCGGGGGTCATCATCGGAAGACGAAACCCGCGAGGGCGGCGTCGGTGGACGCTCCTGGTTCCGCGAGGGCCAGGTCGCATAGCCCCGATAGCCGTCCCGGGTCTTTGGAGCAGGATCGTCTCACGAAGCGACCTCGTCTGGAATCGGAATCGCCTGCTCGGGTAAGTCCTGTAGTCCTCCTGGACTCGCCTCCGAGGGGTCCGCCGTCGGGGCCCGAGTCGGGGGCTGCTGGGTCACCTGAGGTCGGACTCAGGTTGACGGCCTTGGAGAGCAGCCTGGCTGCCTTCATGGACCAGCAGCGGGCACTGATCGCTAGCCTCACTGGCGCCTCTGTCCTGGCCGCCGGGACGTCGACGTCTAAGTCGACCCCGGAGACCGAGCCGATCCTCGAGTCCATGCGGGCTCAAGTCGATCCTCGGTCGAGGTCTCCCTCGGCCTCCCATTCGGGACCGAGGTCGTCGACGCCGACTCCCTCGGCGTCGGGGCGGCCGACGCCTACGCCCGCCCGAACCGACCCCACCGATTCCTCCTCGGAGTCGGCCTGGGAATCTGAAGTGGAAGAGTCACCTGATTCCTTTCGGACTCGGTGTGTCCCCTCGGACTCCCCTGAGTCCGAACCTCGGAAGCAGTCCCCCCCGGAGGATGCCCGGTTCTCGGACTTCGTCAGGGATATGGCCAAGGCTTTGGCCTACCCTGCGGATCCCGAGGAGGAGCCTCGAGCCGAGGAGCTCGACGCCCTCCAGTATGACTCTCCAGCGAAGGAGCACTTTACTGTACTGGTTCCTCCCATGCTGGAACGACTACTCTTCCGCATGTGGGAGAGTCCGGCATCGTCGCCAGTATTAAGCAAGCGGGTCGATTCCATCTATCGAGTCCGCAAGAGCCCGGGCTTCCAGAAAGCACAGCTACCGCACCATTCCATGGTGGTGGAATCGGCCATGCATAGGCTCAAGAGCCAGAAAATGCACTCCTCGGTGCCTCCCGGCAGGGAGGCCCGCAACCTGGATGGCCTCGGTAAGAAGTGTTTCCAAGGCTCTATGCTTGCTTGTCGGGTCCAGACCTACCAGCTCTACATGGGCATGTACCTTAGAGACCTGGCTAAGGAGATAGCCGGATTCTCTGCTGGACTTTCCGAGGAACCTTTGAGGAGGTTCCTAGCCTTGTCCACTGGAATTCGAGAATGCTCCAAATTCATTTCTCGAGCAGCCTATGATGGCTTTGAAGCCTCGGCTCGAGTGGCCGCAGCCGGCATCGGTGCCCGCCGACAGGCTTGGCTTCAGTCGTCTGACCTTGAACCCTGGGTGCAGGACAAGTTGGTCGATGTCCCCTGCCGAGGTGAGAACCTATTTGGCAAGCCCATGGCTGAGAAGGCTGTGCAAATCGAGACGGAGACTCTCACCAGAACAAGGCTCTCTAGAAAGACCTCTGCCCCTTCCCAAAAGAAGAAGGGCTCGGGAAAAAAGTCCTTTTACCCGAGGAAGGCGGCTGCCTATAAACACTACCCTCAGTATCAGGCCTCCTCATCTCCCCAACAGGGTCAGCAGGCCAAGGGACGGGGTAACGGGTCCCGTAGGCAGCAAGCCCCGAAGCCTGCACCACCGGCCCCTGCTCAACAGGGTGGGGGTTTTTGACTTCATCGACATAGCCTCTCCCCCTCAGCTGGTTTCTCCCAGCACAGGAGGCCGGCTGGTCCACTTTGCCCACAGGTGGTCCAACATCACATCAGATGCCTGGGTGCTTCATGTTGTGCGAGAAGGCTATCTTCTCCACTTCCACCAGGTCCCTCCCTCCTATTTTCCGGGAGAGCCTCCACGACTCCCTCTGCACAGGGACTTACTCCTTCAGGAGTTAGCAAGTCTTCTTCAGGAACAGGCTGTGGAACCGGTGCCCCACCACCTGAGAGGTCAAGGTTTTTATTCCAGGTATTTCCTAATACCAAAAAGAACAGGAGGCCTCAGACCCATCCTGGACTTGCGCAACCTCAACAAGTTCCTCGTGCGGGAGAAGTTCACGATGCTTACCCTTGGAATCCTTCTGCCCTACCTCCAGCAGGGAGATTGGCTATGCTCCTTGGATCTAAAGGATGCCTACACGCACATCCTCATCCACCCAAGCCACCGCCAATACCTAAGGTTTGTGGTGGCAGGAAATCATTACCAGTACAGAGTACTGCCCTTTGGCCTATCCTCCGCACCACGAGTCTTCACAAAATGTCTCGCGGTGGTGGCGTCTTATCTCCGGCTTCAGGGCCTCTATGTCTTTCCTTACCTAGACGACTGGCTCATCAGAGCATCGTCCTCTCAAGAAGTCACACAAGCCACGCACCGCACTGTGACTCTTCTCCAGTACTTGGGCTTTGTCGTAAACTTCGCAAAGTCCACTTTGCTCCCCTCGCAAGATCTCAAGTTCATCGGCGCAAGATTGCACACTCTTCAGGCGCGAGCTTTCCTGCCTCTCGACAGAGCTCAGCGGCTCATGGACCTAGCCAGCCGTTTTCGCAGCCAGTCCCTGGTCTCGGCCAGGCGCTTTCTGAGACTACTCGGCCATATGGCTTCCACCGTCCACGTGACCCCCAACGCCCGCCTGAATATGCGGCCTGCTCAGTGGTGCCTTCGCAAGCAGTGGCAACAGGCCACGGGCGGCCTCGCCGACTTAGTGCAGATCTCCGGTCCACTGGCCTCTTCTCTGCAGTGGTGGCTTCATCAGCCGAACCTGGTACTCGGAATGCCTTTTCAATCTCCTCCGCCTGCTCAAGTACTGACGACCGATGCTTCTCTCCTGGGATGGGGAGCACATTGCCAAGGGGCATGTACTCAAGGTCTCTGGACCTCGTGGGAGTCTGCGCAGCAGATCAACTTCCTGGAGCTCAGAGCAATCCGTCTGGCTCTCAAGGCTTTCTCCCACCTGACTTCTCGCCGGTCCGTCCTTGTCCAGACGGACAATCAAGTTGCCATGTTCTACGTGAACAAACAGGGGGGCACGGGCTCCTTCCTTCTCTGTCGGGAAGCGCAGAGGCTCTGCTCTTGGGCCGTCATCCGCGGCATTCTTCTCAAGGCAGTTTATCTCCCAGGCCAAGAAAATTGCCTGGCGGACAAACTCAGCAGAATCCTCCAGCCGCACGAGTGGCGCCTGGATCCCTTGGTAGTTCAGAAACTTTTTCTGAAGTGGGGCCTCCCCACGCTGGATCTTTTTGCCAGTCCTCTCAACCGGCAACTTCCTCGTTTCTGCTCTCGGCAGCCGCATCCCCTCAGAGTAGCGGCGGATGCTTTTCTGCTCTCATGGTCGAAAAGCCTTCTGTATGCCTTTCCTCCCATACCGCTAATCTCTCGAACTCTTTTCAAGGTTCTCCGAGACAAAGCTTCCATGATCCTGATAGCTCCTCGGTGGCCCAGACAGACGTGGTTTCCACTCCTGCTGCAACTGGCGGTGGAGGCTCCGTTCCCTCTGGGGTTTCAACCAGATCTCCTAACACAGGATCAGGGGTCCTTGCTACACCCCAACCTCAGATCTCTACATCTGATGGCCTGGCTGCTGAAAGGGTAGTCCTTGCTCCCCTTCTACTGCCGGCAGAGGTGGAAGAGGTCGTCCTAGCTTCCCGGCGACCTTCTACCCGCAAATGCTACGCCCTTAAATGGCGTCGTTTGTCCGTTTGGTGTACCCAGCAGTCTCTGGATCCCTTCTCCTGCTCGGTGTCGGTGGTCTTGCAGTACTTGCTCTACCTCTCTAATCTTGGACTTAAGTCCAACTCCGTCAAGGTTCACCTCAGTGCTCTTTCAGCACATCATGTGCCGGTGGACGGCAGACCTCTTTCCAACGACCCTCTCGTGGCAAGGTTTCTCCGAGGTCTCCTTCTCCTTAAACCACCTCTGCGCCCGCCAGCGCCTGACTGGGATCTGAATGTGGTTTTGCAGCAGATCACCTGTCCGCCTTTTGAACCTATGACTACCTGTCCTCTCCGTTTTCTTTCTTGGAAAACCTTATTCTTGATAGCCCTCACTTCCGCTAGACGCGTAAGTGAACTACAGGCCCTCGTGTCTGATCCCCCTTACACTCGGTTCTACAAAAATAGGGTAGTCCTACGGACTCACCCTAAATTTCTTCCAAAAGTGGTCTCTCCTTTTCACATCAATCAGGAGGTGGTACTTCCGACCTTCTTTCCCAGGCCACACTCCAGCCGAGCTGAAATGGTCCTGCATACCCTGGACTGTAGAAGGGCGTTGAACTTCTACCTTGACCGTATGCGGGAGCACCGCAAAGCTGCTCAGCTCTTCGTGTCTTTTGACCCCAATAAATTGGGGCTCCCTGTCTCCAAGCGCACTCTGTCCATCTGGGTTGCTGACTGTATCGCTTGGGCTTATGGAGCAGCCGGACTCTCGTTAGAAAGTCGGGTCACGGCTCATTGTGTTCGGGCGAAGGCTACGTCAGTGGCTTACCTCCGCTCTGTTCCATTGGCAGACATCTGCTGGGCCGCTACTTGGTCTTCGAGCCAGACTTTTGCGGTCCATTACTGCCTCGAGAGGGAGTCCCGCAGGGACAGTGCTTTCGGACAGGCAGTACTCCGAAATCTCTTCGAGGTTTGAGCAACTCCTACCCTCCATCCCGGATGTTGGGCTACCGGTGGGTAATAATTCTGTGAAGATTCCTTCCTTCTGTGCTGCTGAGCTAGAGGGAGCTCATTTTTGTGCTTAGGGTCTCCGGTAGCCTTAAGCTTGGGAGTCCCATATGTGAGGACTGACTTCCTGCTTGGTCCTGGAGAAAGCGTAGTTACTCACCTGTAACAGGTGTTCTCCAGGAGCAGCAGGAATCAGTCCTCACAACCCTCCCTCCTCCCCTTGGAGTTGCAATCATCTGCTTTAGTTTTTTGCAAATTTTTATGCTGTCTTTTAGCTATGTCATCTGACTGGCTAAGATGGCATCCTTGGGCGGGAAGGGGACCGCGCATGCGCGCTGCAATTCCCAAAGGCTTTCTTTGAAAGCTGGGGAAAATTGCTCCGCGAGGGCTCCGTCGGCGCCGACGTTACCCATATGTGAGGACTGATTCCTGCTGCTCCTGGAGAACACCTGTTACAGGTGAGTAACTACGCTATTCATTCAGTCTCTCCGCTATCGCCTTGTCGCCTCTTAGTGCCCCTTTAACTCCTCTATCATCTAATGGTCCAACTGACTCTCTCACAGGTTTTTTTGCTACGAATGTACTTGAAAAAATCTTTATTTCGCGTTTTTGCTTCCGCAGCAAGCTTCTTCTCAAATTCTCTCTTTGCCTTCTTTATCAATGCCTTGCATTTGACCTGCCAGTGCTTGTGCTGTTTCCAGGTTTCATCGTTTGGCTCTTTTTTCCATTTCCTGAAAGATGCTTTTTTGGCAACAACAGCCTCTCTCCCCTCACCTTTAAACCATGCTGGCAGTTTTTTGGACTTCCTTCCACTTTTCTTAAAGCGTGGAATACAGCTGGTCTGAGCTTCCAGGATAGTATTTTTCAACAACACCCAAGCTTGATGTAAGTCTTTAACCTTTGCAACTGCTCCTTTTAGGTTTTTTTAAACTATTTTCCTCATTTTATCATAGTCTCCCTTTCAAAAGTTAAAAGGTAGTACTGTGGATTTCCTTACTATCCCTCCTCCACTAATTAAATCAAAGGCGATCATGCTATGATTACTATTGCCAAGTGGCCCCAACACCCTTATCTCTTGCACTAGATCTGGTGTTCCAATAAGGACTAGGTCTAATATGGCTTCTACTCTGGTTGGTTCATGAACCAGCTGCTCCAAGAAGCAGTCATTTATGTCATCTAGGAACTTTATCTCCCTAGCATGTCCTGCCGTGACACTGACCCAGTCGATACCGGGGTAATTGAAATCGCCCATTATTATTACCGCGCTGTAACGTTTGTTAGCTTCCTTGATTTCTTTGAGCATTTCATCATCCATTTGTTCATTCTGGCTAGGCGGTCGGTAGTACACCCCCACTGCCATCGCCTTCCCCTTTTTACATGGAATTTCAATCCATAGAGATTCTACAGCAAATTTTGTTTCCTGCAAAACTTTAATCCTTTCTGACTCTCTCTCAAGCTCCATCTCTGGTTAGGATCTGCTCCAGATCTCCTATTCCAGGAGGATGGGATGCTGTGGCATCCCAATCCCCAGTCTCTACATCTCAGGGCCTGGTTGCTGAAAGCCTAGAACTTCATGGTCTTAATCTTTCTTAGCAAGAGAAGGATATCCTTTATGCTTCCAGGAAACCATCCACAAGACGCTGTTATGCTTTCAAGTGGAAAAGGTTTACCATATGTTGTTCGCAAAAGGGTCTTAACCCTCTTGTAATTCCTCTGGAATCATTACTGGAATATCTCCTTTATTTGTCTAATGCAGGGCTTAAGACCAATTCAGTGAGAGTTCATTTGAGTGCTATTGCAGCTTCTCTCAAACCTTTAAACGGGCAACCTATTTCCTCTCATCCTATCATAGGGAGATTTATGAGAGGCCTTCTTCTAACTAAGCCTCCCGCTAAGCCACCACCAGTGGCATGGGATTTAAATCTGGTTTTTGGCCAGCTAATGAAGCCGCCTACTACCTCTTTGAAATTCCTTTCCTGGAAGGTTATTTTTCTTATTGCAATCACATCAGCACGTCGCATCAGTGAATTGCAAGCATTGGTGGCTGATCCTCCTTATACAAGGTTCCATCATGATAAGGTAGTTCTTAGGACTCATCCTCACTTTATGCCAAAGGTGGTTTCACCTTTTCATTTAAACCAAGCAGTTTACCTTCCTGTTTTTTTCCCAAGGCCTCATGCCTCTAATGCAGAAAGGAATCTTCATACTTTGGATTGTAAAAGAGCTTTGGCCTTTTACTTGCAAAGGACGCAGCAACATAGAAAGTCCTCTCAACTCTTTGATGCTTTTGATCCTAGTCACTTAGGGCTTCCAGTCTCCAAAAGAACACTGTCCAACTGGATTGCACAGTGTATATCTTTTGCCTATCGGAGTAAGAACCTTTACCTTGAAGGCCATGTCACAGCGCACAATGTGAGAGCCATGGCAGCCTCTATGGCTCATCTTCAATCTGTGTCTATCGACGACATCTGTCGAGCAGCTACCTGGGCCTCGGTTCAAACCTTCACAGCCCATTACTGCTTGGACAAGGACTCCTGCCGGGATGCCTTGTTTGGTCAGGCTGTTCTTCAATACCTGTTCCATACTTAATCAACTCCTACCCACCATCCCTGGTAGGATGCCAGAGATCCATGGGGGGAAGTGGAACCCTTTCAAAAGGGTACACAATTTCTGGGGTTTCTCCCTGGCATCTGTAGCTAGGGAGTCCCCATATGTGAAGACTACATTCCTGCTTGTTCCTGGAGATAGCATAGTTACTCACCTGTAACAGGTGATCTCCGGGAACAGCAGGAATTTAGTCTTCACAACCCACCCACCTCCCCTAGGAGTTGTATCTCTCTATCTTTCTCTCTTTCCCTCTCTCTTTTGTCTCAGCTTTAAACTCAACTGGAGAGGGACAGTTAGGAAAGGCGGGAAGGCAGCACGCAGGCGCTGTGGATGCTCCCAAAGGTTTTCCTATTGGACGCTGGGGAGCGTTCCCGTGAGGCTCCGTCGGTACCGACGATACCCATATGTGAAGACTACATTCCTGCTTGTTCCTGGAGATAGCATAGTTACTCACCTGTAACAGGTGATCTCCGGGAACAGCAGGAATTTAGTCTTCACAACCCACCCACCTCCCCTAGGAGTTGTATCTCTCTATCTCTCTCTTTTTTCTTTCCCTTTCTCTCTCTCTTTGTCTCAGCTTTAAACTCAATTGGAGAGAGACAGTTGGGAAAGGCGGGAAGGAAGCACGCAGGCTCTGTGGGATGCTTCCAAAAGCTTTCTAATTGGACACTGGGGAGCGTTCCCGTGCAGGCTCCGTCGGTACCGATGATACCCATATGTGAAGACTAAATTCCTGCTGTTCCCGGAGATCACCTGTTACAGGTGAGTAACTATGCTTTCCCAATGGTCCCAGGCCTCAGAATGCCTGTCAGACAAGATCGGAGTTACCACACGCCTGACTGCATCTCTGCATTGGTGGCAATCTCTGGAAAATCTTACAGTAGGCTCTCCTTTTCAGCAACCCCTATCTCAGGCTGTACTGACGACGGATGCATCCAAGTTGGGTTGGGGAGCCCACTTGGGCGATCTGTCTAGCCAGGGTCTCTGGACCCCACAGGAGGCTTCTCTTCAAATAAACCTCCTAGAAGTAAGGGCCATTTCCAATGCTATTCAAGTCTTTTGCTTCCATCTCATAAACAAAACAGTTCTGGTGCAAACCGACAATCAAGTGGCCATGTTTTACCTAAACAAACAAGGCGGAACAGGCTCTCTGCAATTATGCAACAAAGCTTTGCAACTGTGGGCCTTTGCCAGAGAGCATCACATTCATTTGTTGGCAGTATACCTTCCAGGCATTCAAAACGTTTGGGCAGACAGGCTCAGCCGGGTCCTGTTGACACACGAGTGGTCTCTCCACTCATATCAACTGGCTCAAGTGTTTCAAGTCTGGAGAACACCAGACATAAACCTCCTTGCAAGTCCAGAGAATGCCAAACTTCCCCGGTACTGTTCCAGACTTCCAGCTCAAAATTGTCAGGCGAGGGATGCATTTCTGCTCCATTGGGGCCAGGATTTTCTCTATGCCTTCCCACCAATTCCCCTAATTCCCAAAACCTTATTCAAACTCCAGAGAGACAGAGGTCGCATGATAGTCATAGCTCCCTGTTGGCCAAGACAAACATGTTATCCTCTTCTCTTAGGTCTCTCTCTAGCCACTCCTCTGGAATTGGGGAGCGCTCCAGATCTTCTGTCCCAGAACAACAGATCCCTACTGCACCCCAATCCCCAGTCCCTTCATCTCAAGGCCTGGCTGCTCAAGGCATAGAATTTCAAGATCTAGGCCTTTCACAACAGGTGAAGGATATTCTTCTAGCTTCCAGAAAACCTTCCACAGGCATTCTTATGCTTTTAAGTGGAAGAGGTTCTCAGTCTGGTGTTCCCAGAGGGGACTAAATCCACTCTTGGTGCCAGTAGAGTCCCTTCTGGACTATCTCCTTCACTTATCAGCTTCTGGTCTCAAGACCAATTCTGTTAGAGTCCATCTTAGTGCTATTGCTGCATCTCATAAACCCTTCGATGGACAACCGATTTCCTCTCATCCTCTTGTTTCAAGATTATTGAGGGGTCTCCTTTTAACAAAACCGCCCATCAGACCACCTCCGGTGGCATGGGATCTTAATCTTGTTCTGGGTCAACTCATGAAGCCACCCTTTGAACCTTTAGCTACTTCGGAGCTAAAGTTTCTTTCATGGAAAGTCATTTTCCTAATTGCTATCACTTCTGCAAGACGCATTAGTGAACTGCAGGCTTTAGTGGCTGACCCACCTTATAGGAGGTTTCATCATGACAAAGTAGTCTTGAGGACTCATCCTCATTTTATGCCAAAGGTGATATCACCTTTTCATTTAAACTAATCGGTTTATCTCCCAGTCTTCTTTCCTAGACCTCATGCCTCCAGCGCGAAAAGAAATCTTCATACCTTAGATTGTAAATGGGCTCTGGCTTTTTATCTTCACAGAACTCAGCCATTTAGAAAGTCTTCTCAGCTTTTTCTGGCTTTTGACTCTAGTCATTTAGGACTTCCAGTCACTAAGAGAACTCTCTCTAAGTGGATTGCAGACTGTATTTCCTTTACTTATCAGAGTAAAGAAATCCCTCTTGAAGACCATGTCACGGCTCATAATGTTAGAGCCATGGCAGCCTCAACAGCTAATCTTCGTTCAGTTGCTATTGATGAGATCTGCAAAGCAGCAACTTGGGCTTCTGTACATACTTTCACTGTCCCCAATTGTTTAGACAAGGACTCCTGTCGGGATGCCTTGTTCAGTCAGGCTTCCATTCCTAGATCAGCTCCTTCCCACCATCCACTCTTGGATGCCTGAGGTCCCTGGGAGAAAACATGGCCCATCTTACATAGATCCGCAACATGCTGGGGTCATCTCTAGGCATTTTTAGCTGGGGAGTCCCCATATGTGAAGACTACAGTCCTGCTTGTTCCTGGGGATAGCGTAGTTACTCACCTGTAAAAGGTGATCTCCGGGAACAGCAGGAATAAGTCTTCATAACCCACCCACCTCCCCTAAGAGTTGTCTTTCTCTCTCTTTCTATTTTTCTTCTACTTCTCTCCTTTGGTCTCAGCTTTCAACTCAACTGAAGTGAGAGAGGTAGTTGGATGGAAAGGCAGCACGCATGCATGGTGGGATGCTCCCAAAAGCTTTCCTTTTGGACGCTGGGGAGCGTTCCCACACAGGCTCCGTCGGTGTCGATGGTACCCATATGTGAAGACTTATTCCTGCTGTTCCCAGAGATCACCTGTTACAGGTGAGTAACTACGCTTTACTGAAATCTAAATACACCACATCTAGGGCTCTCCCTCGGTCCAACTCCCTGGTCATCCAGTCAAAGAAATCAATCAGATTTGTCTGACAAGATCTGCCTCTGGTGAATCCATGCTGCCTCGGATTCTGTAATCCGCTGGATTACAGAAACCTCACTATTTTCTCTTTCAGCAGTGTTTTCAATAATTTACTCACTGCCGAAGTTAAACTAACCGGCCTGTAGTTTTCAACCACATCCTTACTTCCGTTTTTGTGTAAAGGGACCACATGATCCTCTCTCCAGTCCTTTGGCACCACTCCTGACTCCAACGAGGCATTGAAAAGGTCAGTCAGTGGAGCTGCTAGAATGTCCCCAAGTTCCCTCAGTATTCTAGGGTGTATCCCATCCGGTCCCATCGCTTTGTCTACCTTAAGTTGAGCTAGTTTCTCACGAACACAGTCTTCTGAAAATTGTTCAAGATGTCCCTCGCTTCTGTTCCTGTTTGTGGGTGTTTTCCGAGGTCCTGCTCCTGGTTCTTCATCTGTGAATACAGAACAGAAATATTTGTTAAGCAATTCCGCTTTATCCTCTTCAGCTTCTACATATTCCTCCCCTTCACCCTTGAGTCTGACAATATCACTTTTGCCCTTCCTCTTCTCACTAACATATCTGAAAAATGTCTTATCCCCCCATTTAACTGCATTGGCTATTTCCTCCTCTTTTTGAATCTTTGCTTTCCTGATTACTTTGCTAGCTTCTCTAAGTTTTTCCAAATATAGATGCCTGTCTTCCTCTCTCTGTGATCTCTTGTATTTCATGAAGGCCTCCCTCTTTTTCTTCACCTTTTCAGCTACTTCTTTTGAAAGCCATAGCGGTCTCCTTTTCCTTTTACCTTTATTTACCATTTTAACAAAAAGGTTTGTTGCCCTTAAAATATCCCCTTTCAGTTTTGCCCACTGTTTTTCTACATCCCCCAGCTGTTCCCATCCTGCTAATGACTCCCTGAGGTATTGACCCATCTTCGCAAAGTTAGTCTTCCTAAAGTCTAAGACCCTCACCTTTGAATGGATTCTAACAGCCCTAGTCCTAATACTGAACCACAACATCTGGTGATCACTGGATGCAAAATGATCTCCCACTATAACATCAGAAACACTTTAACCATTGGTAAGCACCAAGTCCAGTATGGCCCCTTCACGTGTGGGGTCTGTTGCCAATTGCCTGAATAGTTCTCCCTGTAGAGAATCCAGGATCTCCTTACTTCTAGATGATACTGCAGCAGGAATGTGCCAATCAACATCTGGCATATTGAAATCCCCTATCAGTAGCACTTCCCCTTTCCTAGCAATGCTGCGTATGTCTTCAATTAACTCTCTGTCCACCTCTTCCTCTTGTGAGGGAGGTCTGTATATCACGCCAGTGCAAATAGATTTCTCTTTCGCTCTTTCTAGTTTAACCCACAATGCCTCTTCTCTCCCTTTTAAGCTCTGTAATTCCAAAGCTTTAATAGTATTTTTTACATATAGTGCCACTCCTCCTCCCCTTCTTCCTACCCTGTCCTTTCTGAATAAAGTATAAGCAGGTATAGTTACTTCTCCAGGACCAAGCAGGAAGTCAGTCCTCAAATATGGGTGACGTCTGCGCCGATGGAGCCCCCGTGCGGAGCATTTCCCCAGATTTCAAAGAAAGCCTTTGGGAATGCAGCGCGCCTGCGCGGTCCCCTTCCCGACCAAGGGTGCCATCTTGCTCAGTCTTTCTTTTTCCGTGGAGCCCAATGGACGTAGTTTATGTCACCTGGGAAAAGTAGATTTTTTTTCTGCGATTTTTCGCATTTCTTTATCTGGTTCAACGCCGGTTCCCCGTCCCGCCTGGTCTCGGTACACCGATACCGAGTCCGGATCTTCTTTTTCGGTTTTTGTCCTTTGTGACTAGTGTTCACGCTTTTTCTGTTATTTTCACTGGCAGCCTGGTCTTTTGACCTTTCAGGGGCCTTTTTTCCCCCCATGGCTGCCAGCGGGTTCAAAAAATGTGATCAGTGCAAGAAACGTATGTCTCTCACCGACACACATGACTGCTGCCTCCGATGCCTCGGGCCCGACCATGACCCGCTGGTCTGTGGCCCGTGCGGCAAAATGTCGTTGAAGGCACTTCAGAGCCGTCAGCATCAAAGTGAAAGAATTTTTTCAGAGTCCGTGTCCAGCTGGGCCCGGACTTCATCAGAGGCCTCGGGAGCACAAAAGGAAGAAGAAGCTCATGAGGGCAGCATCAGTGGAGGCCTCTGGGTCCTCGAGGGCCAGGTCACATAGCCCTAACTGCCGCCCCGAGCTCTCGGAGTCGGAGAGACCATCCAAACTACCTTGCATGAGCCGGAGTCCCCGAGTCATGTAAGTTCTGTTGTCCTCGTGGACTCTCCTCCGGGAGAACCGCCGTCGGGGCCCGAGTTGGGGGCTTCTGAGTCTCCTGAGCTTGGACTCAGGCTGACGGCCTTGGAGAGCAGCTTGGCTGCTTTTGTGGAACAGCAGCAGGTACTGATCACTGGCCTGACCGGTGCATCTGCCCCGACCACCGGGACCTCGATGTCTAAGTCGACCCCAGAGGCCGAGCGGATCCTCGAGTCCATCAAGTCTCAAGTCGATCCTCGGCCAAGGTCCCCCTCGACCTCCCGTGTAGGGCCAAGGTCGTCAGACTTCTTGAGGGACATGGTCAAGGCTTTGGCATTCCCTGCGGATGCCGAGGAGGAGCCTCGAGCCGAGGAGCTCGATGCCCTCCCAGTATGTTTTTCCTCCGAAGGAAGCCCTTACTGTACCGGTTCCTCCGATGCTGGAACAGCTGCTCTTTCATATGTGGGAGGCACCGGCCTCGGCGCCGGTTCTTAGCAAATGGGTCGATTCCATTTATCAAGTCCGTAAGAGCCCTGGGTTCCAAAAGGCGCAGCTACTGCACAATTCCATGGTTGTGGAATTGGCCATGCACCGCCTGAAGAATTAGAAGATGCACTCCTCGGTGCCTCCCAGCTGGGAGGCCCGGAACCTGGATGCCCTCGGTAGAAAGTGCTT
Organism: Ichthyophis bannanicus; assembly: GCA_033557465.1. Lineage (NCBI taxonomy): Eukaryota > Metazoa > Chordata > Amphibia > Gymnophiona > Ichthyophiidae > Ichthyophis > Ichthyophis bannanicus. Next base: position 291,145,195 of record CM066033.1, on the reverse strand, counting down.
CCAGGGCTCTATGCTATCTTGCCCTGTCCAGATTTACCAGCTGTACATGGGCATGTACTTATGGGACCTGACAAAGGAGATTGCTGGGTTCTCTGCTGGCCTCTCCAAGGAACACTTGCAGAGGTTCAAAGCCTTGTCTACAGGGATCCGAGAGTGCTCGAAGTTTATCTCTCGAGCAGCCTATGATGGCTTCGAGGCTTCGGCCCAGGTAGCCGCGGCTGGCATCGGTGCACGCAGTCAGGCCTGGCTACAGTCATCAGACCTGGAGTCATGGGTGCAGGACAAGTTGGTCGATGTCCCATGCCGAGGTGACAACCTATTCGGTAAGCCCATGACTGAAAAGGCTGCAGAAATCGAGACTGAGACTCTCACCAAGACAAGGCTGTCCAGAAAGACTTCTGCCCCTTCTCAAAAAAAGAAGGGCTCAGGGGAAAAGCCCTTTTTCCTTAGGAAGGGTGCTGCCTACAAAACCTACCCTCAGTATCAGGCCTCTTCAGCTCCCCAACAGGGCCAGCAGGCCAAAGGGCAGGGGCATGGGCCCCGTAGGCAGAAGACCCCCAAGCTGCAAGCTCCGGCTCCTGCACAGCAGGGAGCGTGGTTTTGTCTTCCACAGCATAGCCTCTCCTCCGCCGGTGGCTCCACTCAGCACAGGAGGTCGGCTGACCCTGTATGCCTACAGGTGGCCAGCCATCACAGGGGATACCTGGGTACTGAGCATAGTCCAAAAGGGCTACATGCTCCACTTCCACCAGCTACCCCCCTCCTACTATCCAGGGGAGCCTCCAAGACTCCCTCTACACAGGAACCTCCTCCTTCAGGAGTTGGCAAGTCTTCTAAAGGAACAGGTGGTTGAACCGGTGCCTCACCACCTGGTACCAAAAAGAACATAGAAACATAGAAACATGACGACAGAAAAAGACCACATGGCCTATCTAGTCTGTCCTTCCATAACAACAACTACAACAGTCCACTTTTTACCTTTAGAGATCCTCTGTGTTGGTCCCATGCTTTTTTGAATTCAGTTACTGTCCTCATCTCTACCACCTCCACTGGGAGACTATTCCATGGACCACTACTCTTTCCGTAAAGAAATATTTCCGCATATCACTCCTGAATCTATCTCCCTTCACCCTCATCCCATGTCCCCTCGTAGCAGAACTTGCTTTCAATTGAAAGAGGCTCTCTCCCTGAACATTTATGCCACGGAGGTATTTAAACATCTCAATCATATCACCTCTATCCCGGCTTTCCTCTAAGGTGTACATATTAAGATCCTTAAGTCTGTCCTCATATGCTTTATAATGAAGCCCATTAATCATTTTAGTAGCAACCCTCTGCACCGACTCCATCCTGTTCACATCCTTTTGAAGGTGCGGTCTCCAGAACTGCACACCATACTCCAAATGAGGTCGCACCAAAGACTTATACAGAGGCATTATCACCTCCTTTTTTCTGCTAGCCATTCCTCTCCGTATGCACCCAAGCATCCTTCTAGCTTTTGCCGTCGCCTTTTCTACCTGTTTAGCTACTTTAAGATCATCAGACACAACCATGCCTAGGTCCCGCTCTTCTTTAGTGGACAAAAGTACTTCACCTCCTATACTGTATTGCTCCCTTGGATTGCTGCAGCCCAAATGCATGACCTTACATTTTTTAACATTAAATCCCAGCTGCCAAATTCTAGACCATTCTTCAAGCTTAGCTAGATCCCTCCTCATGTTATCTACACCTTCCTGGGTGTCTACTCTATTGCAGATTTTGGTATCATCCGCAAAGAGGCAAACCTTACCCGACAGCCCTTCCGCTATATCACTAACAAAGATGTTAAAAAGAATCGGACCAAGGACAGATCCCTGGGGCACACCACTGGTAACATCCTTCTCCTCAGAGTGAGCTCCATTTACTTGTACTCTTTGTCGCCTCCCACCCAACCAATTTCTAACCCAAGCAGTAACTTTAGGATCCATCCCTAGGGTGCTCAGTTTGTTTATAAGTCGCCTGTGAGGAACAGTGTCAAAGGCTTTACGGAAATCTAAATACACCACATCTAGAGCTCTCCCTCGGTCCAACTCCCTGGTCACCCAGTCAAAGAAATCAATCAGATTTGTCTGACAAGACCTGCCTCTGGTGAATCCATGCTGCCTCGGATCCTGTAATCCGCTGGACTCCAGAAACCTCACTATTTTCTCTTTCAGCAGCGTTTCCAATAATTTACTCACTACCGAAGTTAAACTAACCGGCCTGTAGTTTTCAACCACATCCTTACTTCCGCTTTTGTGTAAAGGCACCACATGAGCCTCTCTCCAGTCCTTTGGCACCACTCCCGACTCCGGCCTATCCTAGACTTGTGAAACCTAAACAAGTTTCTGGAGAGGAAAAAGTTCAAGATGCTTACCCTTGGGATACTGCTGCCCTACCTCCAGCAGGGAGACTGGCTATGCTCATTAGACCTAAAGGATGCTTATACTCACATCCTCATCCATCCAGACCACAGACAATATCTCAGATTTGTGGTGGGAGGAAACCATTTTCAGTACAGGGTACTTCCCTTTGGCCTGACCTCTGCCCCCAGGGTTTTCACCAAATGCCTGGCGGTGGTGGCGGCTTATCTCAGGAATCAGGGAATTTTTGTCTTCCCATACCTGGATGACTGGCTCATCAGGGGCCAGTCTCTCCAGGAGGCCAGAGAAGCCACTCTTCGCAATGTCTCTTTTCTTCAGCATCTGGGCTTTGTCATAAACTACGCAAAGTCCACTTTGCTCCCCTCTCAGAACCTAGAGCTTATTGGGGCAAGATTAGACACCCTTCAGGCAAGAGCTTACTTGCCCGAATACAGGGCCCACAGACTACTGGACTTGGCCAACCAGTTCCAAAGCAATTCTTATGTTTCCACCAGGCACTACCTGCGGCTCCTGGGCCACATGGCATCCACTGTACATGTGACTCCGAATGCCCATCTGCACATGCGGGCTGCTCAATGGTGCCTCAGAGATCAGTGGACGCAGGCCACAGGCTACCTTCGAGACAGAGTAAAGGTGTCCAGACCACTTTTGGACTCCTTACAGTGGTGGCTACATCTCCCAAACCTTCTCAGGGGGGTACATTTTCAGGCTCCAGCACACACAAGGGTGCTGATGACCGATGCTTCCTTAAAGGGCTGGGGTGCACATTGCCAGGGCACGTGCACTCAAGGCCTGTGGTCTCCTCGAGAGGCCACACAGCAAATCAATCTTTTGGAGCTGCGAGCTATCCGCTTAGCTCTGCAAAGATTTTCTCATGCCCTCTCTCACCAGTCTGTCCTAGTTCAGACGGACAATCAGGTTGAAATGTTCTATGTAAACAAACAAGGGGGCACAGGGTCTAAACCTCTGGGCCAGGAGGCTCTGGCCCTTTGCTCCGTTGCAGTCAGGCAGGGTATGTTTCTCAAAGCGGTTTATCTACCTGGTCAAGAAAACTTTCTAGCAGACAAGCTAAGCAGGATTCTCCAGCCTCATGAATGGCAGTTGAATCCAGCGGTGCTCCAGCAGATATTCCTCCGCTGGGGACTTCCATCCATCGATCTCTTTGCCAGTCCACTGAGCCATCAGCTGCCCAGGTTCTGCTCCAGACAGCCGCATCCCCTGAAGATGGCAGCAGATGCTTTTCTGATCTCTTGGTCTACGGGCCTCCTGTATGCGTTTCCTCCCACGCCCCTGGTGGCCCGAACTCTGTTCAAGATTCTCTGGGACAAGACCTCAGTGATTCTGGTAGCCCCCAGATGGCCGAGGCAGCCGTGGTTTCCACTTCTGCTGCAGTTGGCGGTGGAAACTCCGTTCCCTCTTGGGTTGCAACACGATCTCCTGTCTCAAGAGCAGGGTTCCCTTCTGCACTCCAATCTCAGGTCCCTCAATTTGATGGCCTGGCTGCTGAAAGGGTAGTTCTTGCTCCCTTACTCCTACCTAAGGAGGTTGAGGAGGTGGTATTGGCCTCTAGGAGACAGTCCACCAGAAAATCCTATGCCCTCAAGTGGTGTAGGTTTACGATATGGTGTGCTCAGTGCAATGAAGACCCTTTCTCTTGCCTTGTGCCAGTAGTACGGCAGTATCTACTTCACCTTTCAGACCTAGGCCTTAAGTCTAACTCTGTACGGGTCCACCTCAGTGCTTTGTCAGCACACCACTCACCGGTGGAAGGACAGTCTCTGTCAGTTCACCCCTTGTTGTCCCGATTTCTCAGAGGTCTGCTTCTTTTCAAGCCTCCGGTTCGTCCACCGGCGACTGACTGGGATTTGAACGTGGTCTTGCAGCAACTTACTCGCTCACCGTTTGAGCCGATGGCTACTTGCCTTTTGCGCTTCCTCTCTTGGAAAGCGCTCTTCCTGGTGGCTCTTACCTCGGGAAGACGTGTGAGTGAACTACAAGCTCTGGTTTCTGATAGACCGTACACGCGGTTCTATAGGAACAGGATGGTCCTACGGACCCATCCCAAGTTCCTTACAAAAGTGGTCTCCTCTTTCCACCTCAATCAGGAGGTGGTCCTTCCGACCTTTTTTCCAGGGCCGCATGCCAGTCAGGCTGAAACAGTCTTGCATACCCTGGACTGTAAGAGGGCGTTGTCTTTTTACATAGAACATACGCGGGGGCATCGAAGGGCTACTCAGCTCTTTGTCTTCTTTGACCCTAATAAGATGGGGTTACCTGTCTCCAAGTGTACATTGTCCACTTGGGTAGCAGATTGTATCACCTGGGCGTATAAGGCAGCCGACCTCCCCTTGCAGGGTTGAGTCATAGCCCACCGTGTCAGGGCGAAAGCCGTGTCAGTTTTTCATATCCACTCTGTTCCGTTGGCAGACATCTGCCGGGCCACAATTTGGTCTTCAAGCCAGACTTTTGCAGCCCATTACTGCCTGGAGAGAGAGTCCCGGAGGGACAATGCTTTCAGACAGGCGGTACTCCGTAAGAGAGGTCTTACAAGTGCACTAGGTGCAAGGAGCTCTTTGCTCTCAGGGAACGAGTCCGTTCTCTAGAGGCTAGAGTAGCAGACTTGGAAAACATAAGAAAGACAGAGAGGTACATAGACAAGACCTACAGGGACATAGTCCTGAAGTCCCACCTCCAGTCTGGCAGCATCCCTGTTGCCATGGAGGAGAGAGGTCACGTGACACGAGAGCATCACCCTGGTGTGGCAGGAAGTGATCCTGTAACTAGGACCTGTCCTCCAGGTGATGTAAAACCCTCTCGCACCGAGGAAGTTTCTCCAGGGCCGTGTGCCCATGAGGGAAGGGTTAGGTCAGCCGTTCTAGTTGGTGATTCGATCATTAGGCATGTAGATAGCTTGGTGGCTGGTGGAGTGAGGATCACCTGGTAACATGCCTGCCTGGTGCGAAGGTAGCGGACCTCACGCGCCACCTAGATAAGGTCTTAGATAGTGCTGGGGAGGAGTCTGCTGTCTTGGTACATGTCGGTACCAATGGCATAGGAAAATGTGGTAGGGAGGTTCTGGAGGCTAAATTTAGGCTTTTAGGTAGGAAGTTGGAATCCAGAACTTCCAGGGTAGCGTTCTCCGAAATGCTTCCCGTTCCACGTGCAGGACCCAAAAGGCAGGCAGAGCTCCGGAGTCTCAATGCGTGGATGAGACAGTGGTGCAGAGATGAGGGTTTTGTATTTGTTAGGAACTGGGGAACATTCTGGGGAAAGGAGAGGCTCTTCCAAAGGGATGGGCTTCACCTTAACCGGGATGGAACCAGGCTGCTGGCATTAACCTTTAAAAAGGAGATAGAGCAGCTTTTAAACTAGATAATAGGGGAAAGCTGACAGTCGCCCAAGAGCGGTTGGTTCGGAAGAATGTATCCTTGAAGGATACTAACAAAAGCAGAGAGGTTCCAAAAAAAGAGTAAAGTAGCCCAAATGCCCTCGAGTATGGAGCAGAGAGAGCTTAAAGATCCCAAATTACCCATGTCTACCAACAACCAAACTAATATGAATAAAATACAGTCTCTAAAATGCTTGTATGCAAATGCTAGAAGTCTAAAAAATAAGATGGGAGAGTTAGAATATATAGCACTAAATGAGAGGTTAGATATGATAGGAATATCAGAGACATGGTGGAAGGAGGACAACCAGTGGGGCACTGTGATACCTGGATACAAACTATATCGTAATGATAGAGCTGATCAAATTGGTGGAGGGTTTGCGCTCTATGTTAGAGAGGGCATTGAGTCAGAAAGGATTAAAGTTTTGCAGGAAACAAAATTTGCTGTAGAATCTCTATGGATTGAAATTCCATGTAAAAAGGGGAAGGCGATGGCAGTGGGGGTGTACTATCGACTGCCTGGCCAGAATGAACAAATTGATGATGAAATGCTCAAAAAAATCAAGGAAGCTAACAAAAGTAATAATAATAGGTGATTTCAATTACCCCGGTATCGACTGGGTCAGTGTCACGGCAGGACATGCTAGGGAGATAAAGTTCCTAGATGACATAAATGACTGCTTCTTGGAGCAGCTGGTTCATGAACCGACCAGAGGGGAAGCCATATTAGACCTAGTCCTTAGTGGAACACCAGATCTAGTGTAAGAGATAAGGGTGTTGGGGCCACTTGGCACCAGTGATCATAGCATGATCACCTTTGATTTAATTAGTGGAGGAGGGATAGTAAGGAAATCCACAGTACTACCTTTTAACTTTCGAAAGGGAGACTATGATAAAATGAGGAAAATAGTTAAGAAAAGACTAAAAGGAGCAGTTGCAAAGGTTAAAGACTTACATCAAGCTTGGGTGTTGTTGAAAAAATACTATCTTGGAAGCCCAGACCAGCTGTATTCCACACTTTAAGAAAAGTGGAAGGAAGTCCAAAACACTGCCAGCATGGTTTAAAGGGGAGGTCAGAGAGGCTGTTGTTGCCAAAAAAGCATCTTTCAGGAAATGGAAAAAAGAGCCAAACGACGAAACCTGGAAACAGCACAAGCACTGGCAAGTCAAATGCAAGGCATTGATAAAACAAGCAAAGGGAGATTTTGAGAAGAAGCTTGCTGCGGAAGCAAAAACGCGAAATAAAGATTTTTCAAGTACATTCGTAGCAAAAAACCTGTGAGAGAGTCAGTTGGTCCATTCGATGATAGAGGAGTTAAAGGGGCACTAAGAGGCAACAAGGCGATAGCGGAGAGACTGAATGAATTCCTTGCTTCGGTCTTTACTGAGGAAGATGTAGGGATGTTACCCATGACTGAAGTGGTATTTAAAGGTGTGGAAGAATTGAAGGAAATATCGATACATCGGGAAGATGTATTACAAGTATTAGATAAACTGAAGAGTAGCAAATCACCTGGGCCGGATGGTATACATCCAAGGGTGTTGAAAGAACTGAAATATGAGATTGCAGACCTGCTATTAGTAATCTGTGAATTTTCATTAAAATCATCTGTAATACCTGAAGATTGGAGGATCGCCAATGTAACGCCAATTTTTAAAAAGGGTTCCAGGGGTGATCCAGGAAACTACAGACCGGTGAACCTCACGTCAGTACCGGGAAAAATGGTAGAAACCATCATAAAGAATAAAATTACTCAGCATGTAGATAGTCATGGCCTAATGGGAGACAGCCAACATGGTTTTAGACAAGGAAGATCTTCTCTTACTAATCTATTATGTTTTTTTGAAAGTGTGAATAAACAGGTGGACAAAGGTGAGTCGGTTGATATAGTGTATCTGGACTTTCAAAAAGCCTTTGACAAGGTCCCTCATCAGAGACTTTTGGCAAAACTAAAGAGTCATGGGATAGGAGGCAGTGTACTACTGTGGATCAGGAACTGGTTAAAAGATAGAACGCAGAGGGTTGGGCTAAATGGTTAGGTGTCAGCAGTTCCCAAAAGCTGAGAAGGTTACCAGAGTTTAAAACCTACTCCACTACAGAAAAAGCTCCAGACTTTAGTGGCTCATCCGCCATACACCAGGTTCCACCATAATAGAGTGGTTCTGAGCACTCATCCTCTATTTCTTTCAAAGGTGATATCCGCTTTCCATCTTAAAAGTTCTGCTGACTTTCTTCTCAAGGCCTTACGCCTACAGAGGGGAAGAGGCGCTACACAGGCTGGACTGTAAATGAGTTATAGCCCTCTACTTAGAGTGGATGAAGGCCCATCAAAAGTCCATCCAGCTGTTTGTTTCTTTTGACCCCAGCAAGATAGAGACTGCTGTTTACATATGCACTCTTTCAATTTAGATGGCAGACTGCATCTCTTTTGCTTATGCCCAGGCTGGCCTGAGCCTTGATGGTCATGTCACAGTTAAGAACATCAGAGCCATGGCTACGTTGGTGGCCAACTTGTGCTCAGTCTCCATGGAAGAGATCTGCAGAGCTGCTATGTGATCTTTGGTCCACACATTCACATCTCACTCCTATCTGGATGGGGATTCCTGACAGGACAGCAACTTCAGCCAATTGGTACTCTGGCATCTGTTTGGGTATTAGAATCCATCTCCATTTCCCCACGACCCTACTTTCCATCCACCCTACTGTCCACCCCAAAAAAAAGTGAATGGTGAAGAAGCTGAATCAGATGTGTTCCCTTGTGTGAACTGTCGTTACTGTACATAGTTGATTCTCCGGTTCTCATTTCAATTTTGCCCCTGTTGGGCTTCTCGGCCTCCTTGGTTTTCGGTAGCCTGTACCTTGGAAGATGCCATTTTGTTTTTTGTTCCTTTTGTAGTTCAAAAAGGTTTATACTCCACTTGGCTTATTGAGGTGTGTCCAAAACTCAAAGATAGTTTTTTAAAAATTGTTCTTAAAGCTGTTTTTAGAAAACCAATGGCAGTGTTTACAAGAAAAAGATTGTTGTTAATCAAATAACTTTAAATTGGAAACTATGAGGACTATTTTAGAAACGCAATTAGTGATTTGAACATTTGAAAATTGGTAGACATGCAAATCACAATGATATCCCCAGAGCCATTTTAGAAAGCCCAAAGATGTACGTGTAGGCATGATCTTGTCTAATTTGTTTGTGGCGTGTCTGGGCGTATGACAAGGGCAGATTAGTAAAGATATATATGCACACACAATTTCCAGTCAGCATTGCACATCTGATATCGCCATCAGGGATGTCCATGGCTTTACCTTCTCCAGAGCATGAACAGGATTAGTAAAGATGCTTGTTTCAGCAAAATAACTATGTATGATGAAGGAAATGCACGTTTAATACACCAATACGTTTCACTCCTTCAAAGATACCTGCCAGTATGTAGAACATGCATTTCTCCAGGCACCAGCACTATAACATGACCCTATATGCAAAATGGCAGGCTGGGACCTGCAAGGAGGTGAGATCTACAGTTGCATTCTATGATAGGGCAGCTTGCACATCTATGTCCCTTATTCATGGACACACTTACACAACGTGTTCAAGTTTCTGAAATATCGAGACTTCCTGCATGTGGCTAGCCCATAACTCTGTGCGTCCCCATTTTTGCTATTATGCAGCAGACACGTGTATCTTCAGGGTGGAGAAAGGCCAATTTTACACGGTACTTACATGTGACCACCTTTTCAGCTGCCCCTCCTGCTATATATTGGACATCTTGACGTGGATGTCCTGATTTGCAGCCAAATGTTCTTTCTAAAATGTGCCTTCACATTGTTCCAGTAAAAAAGGAAGTAATATATTTGGGTGAGTGGAAGAGTAGCCTAGTGGTTAGAGCAACAGCCTACAGCTCCAGAGATCTGGGTTCAAGTCCCACGGGCACTCTTTGTGACCCTGGGCAAGTCACTTTACCCTCCATTGCCTCAGAAGAAAAGGCCTGGCAATCTATTTCCAGTGACACCTTGCCAGGAAAACCCAGGGACTGCTGGGTTGCCAGGAGTCAGCATTGACTTGACACTTGGGTACTGTTATAGCTTTTAGATTACTTTTTGATTGCAAATCAATAAGGTGGTAAGGAATTCTTTTAATGAGATGTCGAATGTGAGGCAGCTGCGCCCATGTTTGGAAAAAATTTCTTTAGGACAGTTGTCCTGCTACTTGTTTTGCTGTGCCTGAACTACAAATTAATATATTTGAGGTGATCATCAAAATCTGTGTGTTTGTTGCAATTGGTTCAAAACTCTGCTGCTCACTTAATCATGGTCGTGTAAAAATCTGACAATATTTCACCCATTCTGTTGTCATTGCACTGGTTTCACATGAGATATAGATGTCAATTTAAATGTTTATACTTAATTTTTAAGGTAGTAAGACTTTTGTTGGATAATGAATAGTTTACACGTTTTTCAGAATATGCTGTTTAACTGTGCATTATATTGTAACTCTCGGAATTTAGTAGTTCTCTCTACTTTAGCTCAGGCAAAGACGACCCAACTAGAAATTTTATACGGAATATGATGCCTAAATATTTATGTATGAATCAAAGATATGTTTTCTTTCAGAAAACTGTCAAAAGCATTTTTTGAGCAAATGTTTTAGATTTTACATTAGGTTTAGTAATTGTTATGTTTAGCATTTTGAGGGTAAACGTGGTGCTTCACCTTCTTAGTTTTAATCTTTTAATGGTATTAACTGTTTAAATACTTTGTTTTCTATTTAACGTTTATTTTTAAATGTTTATTGTTAACTGTTTAGAAGTCATAATGATGTGTGGTTTATAAATATAATAAATGAAATGGAATTTTCTCCTTACTTTGTGAATAAAACATGAAATCAGTCTTTTTAGGCATGTTTATAAGAACATAAGAACATAAGATATGCCATACTGGGTCAGACCAAGGTCCATCAAGCCCAGTATTCTGTTTCCAACAGTGGCCAATCTAGGTCATATGTACCTAGCAGTTTCCCCAAGGGACACAGGTTCCAGAATGCTTGTATTGGTTCAAGCATTGATATCCTGGGTCCCTTCTTAATAATGGTTTATGGACCTTTCCTCCAGGAACTTGTCCAAACTTTTTTTAAACCCAGCTACACTAACAGCCTTTACTACATCCTCCGGTAACAAATTCCAGAGTTTGATTACACGTTGAGTGAAAAAATATTTCCTTTTATTAGTCTTAAATAGTTTACCCTGTAGCTTCATTGCATGTCCCCTAGTCTTTCTATATTCTGATAAGGTAAACAATCGATCTACGCTTACCCGTTCCACTCCGTTCATTAATTTATAGACTTCTATCATATCTCCCCTCAACCGTCTCTTTTCCAGGTTAAAGAGCCCTAACCTTTTTAGCCTTTCTTCATAGGAGTATCCTTCCATCCCTTTTTACCATTTTGGTGGCTCTTCTCTGAACCTTTTCTAAAATCGCTATTGTCATCCCTCATCAGCCCCAGCGGTGAAGACTGGTATTGTTGGGCTTTCTGAGAGTGGTAGTTGTGCCTTACTTATATAGATCACACAGAAAACTTCTTTTCTTTTTAGGGTTTTATTCCCCGTCCCTTGAGGTTTCTTCTTCCAAAGATAACAGAAATTAACAGCCCATTTTGGCTTATAACAAAAGATAAATGAACAACAAAAACAGCTTCCTTCAGCTTATAACTTTTGAACAAAACAAAATAACAAACAGCCTAACTGTCTGCTTGGCTGGAGAGAGAGAGTAAGCTGCAGCCTTGCAACTCATACACTGGAGTTAAGGTCACACAATCACGTTTACCTCAGTGAGAATTCTGGCTCTGTTACAGTGAGAGAACACTCCATCAATTCTGGATTTTCTAATACTTCTGAGTTTTCATACTCCATTAATTCCTGTTCATTAACTTCTCCATTATCAGCTTCAGACGTGGGGTAAAAGTATGGCAGGCTTGCCTCGTCCCCTAGGAAGTTTCTTTTCCCTTCTGAAGCACTGCCTCTCTGGGAAGTATCGTATAACCCTGAGCTGTGCCTTCCAGAGCTCTGCCCCCGCTGGTGTCTTAATAGATAGCTCAGGTCCTTGTTTGACCTGCTAGCTGGGTAATTACGGCAGGCTCCTTGCCGGGTCTGCACTAGCTTCCTAGACTCAGCTGGGCTAGATTGGAAAGCTTGTAACGGCGTTTCCCTAGAAGCTGGGAGCTCACAGTGATAAGGGAAATCTTCAACTTTTCTGGGTGAGTGAAACCCTCTTCTCTTAGTATTTTTATAAACAGGAGAAAAGCTATTGTCAGCCTCTAAATATCTGGGCTTTATGTGGCTATTTCTATGCTTCCAGGGCTCCTCCCTCTCAGATAGCAAATAGCCCTTGTATTCACTCCTTGCCCCTGTACCTGCTGTTGCAGTCTTCTTATATTTCTCCCGTCCTCCAAGCACAAACACACTGTCAGGGTGTTGCTTTCTCACCGAGCCACACAGGTCTCTGGATTCTTTCCAACTTTCACACCGGCTCCCTTGTTGCCTCACTAACTCACTCTCACTGTCTTCATCTCTGTCACACCAGCTCCAGGCTTTCCATGGCTTCAACCGTATCTGCTGTTGCCTTTCAGCTTGTGACCTCTGTTGCCTCAACTCCTCTCTCAAGGATTCCCTCTCTCTCAAGGATTCCCTCTCTCTAATTGTTTGGGAGTCTATTTTATCTGCGTGTCTCCTGACTCCACCTTCACTCAGCTGCACTCTATTGGGCAAAACAAATTCCCTTGCTTTGCTCTCTGGGTGTGTCTTTCTGGGCTCTGTGCACGTGTGCCTAGGTTGTCCCTGGCAACCATCAAACATTCCTCTGTTTACCTTGTCACTTTTTCTGTGATCATTCACACTGATCTGCACTTTCTCGGGTTGCCTTAGGTCTACCCTGTGACACATTCCCCCCCTTAAAACATTACTTGCTGCCGCAGTTTTCAGCGGACAGCATGTAATCCCTTGCGGGGTTCTACAGTGCTGCTCGTGGTAAGCCAAATTAGCTGTGGCCACCCTTTCCTTCCACGGTTTTAATACATTGATGTGGTATATTTGCCTACGCCCGCTTTCATTTTCCACTAGGTATGACACAAAACTTACTTTTTTTACTACCACGGCTGGGCCTTTCCATCTAGATTCAAACTTCGGACCGGGGTCCGCCACTTGTATGAGGACCTTGTCCCCTGCGGCCAGTTCTCTGGTCTGTGTATCCCTATCGTAATATTTTTTCTGGCGCTGCTTGCTACGGTTCAAGTTCTCCATTGAGGCTTGGGACGTTTTCCTTAGGCGCGTCTTTAATTCTTTCAAAAACTGTGGGATCCCCACCTCGGGTACTCTGGGTTCTACCCATTCATCTTTTAAAATATCTAATACACCCCTTGGCGACCTCCCAAACAGAAGTTCAAAGGGGGATACTCCTAGCGAGGTTTGAACTCGTTCTCTGCAGGCATACATCACGAATGGGAGTAATGTATGCCATTCCATCATTTCCCCCTTTCTTAGGCCTCTTCGCAACAAATGCTTTATTGATTGGTTGGTGCGCTCCACCAACCCATTGGTCTGGGGATGATACGCTGACGTTTTTATGTGGCGTATACCGAACGCCTCCCAGACTCTAGCAAGGTACCTAGAAACAAAGTTGGTACCCTGATCCGTTAGGATTTCCTGGGGAAACCCCACCTCGCAGAACAGCTTTATTAGTTCCTGCGCTATGATTTTAGTAGATATATTCCTAAGGGGTATAGCCCATGGGAATCGGGTCGCATGATCTACAATAACTAATAGATACTGGAAACCCCTAGGCGTTTTTATCAATGGGCCTACGATGTCTATCCCCATTCGCCTAATAGGCGTAGCTATTGTGGGCAATGGTATCAAGGGTGCAGCCTTGGGTCTAGATATAGAGACCCTTTGACAGGCAGGGCAAGCATCACAATACCGCTTGGTCTCTTGATACACCCCTGGCCAATAAAAACGTGCTAAAATCTGATCCAGTGTTCCTTGGACACCTTTATGTCCCCCAACTGGATGGTCATGTGCCAAGCGTAAAACTACCGCCTTAAAGGCTACTGGCACCACCAGCTGCTTCCTCACAGCTCCTGTATAGGGATCTAGACTTTCCCTATATAAAATATTCTCATCGAGTAAGAATCGTGGTAATGTATTACGATCCATCTGGGCCCACTCGAAAGCTCTTTTTAAGGCCAAGTCTGCTCTCTGCTCCATCGGAAAGGATGGAAACTTTTGGACAAGGGCAGCGGGGACCCAGGGTAACCCTTCCCCTGTTTCTAATTCCCTTCTTCCTTTGGCTCTCTTATCTCTTTCCTGTTGCTTGGTAGCCCTGGTTTTCTTTCCTTCCCCCACCGGGCTCTGAACTAACTCATCATGGTTAGGTAGTGGATCCCTCTCTTCCGCTTCTGTCCCTTTCTCAGGAGCCTCTTTGACCTCCTCTTCTGTAGGTGTTTCTACTCCCTCTACTGGGGCTTCTTGAGGTTCACCTACCGGGATTTCTTGGGGTTCAACTACCGGGGTTTTGTGGGGTTCAACTACCGGGGCTTGGGATCGTGTGGAGACCAATCCCGTTTTTATGCCTACCCCCTGGCTTAATATACCAGGAAACGAAGGCCAGTCCCGTCCTAAAATTAGTTTTTGGGGTAGCCCAGGGACTACTGCTACCTGTAACTTTCTTTCTGCCCCTAATGCCTTGACGCTTACTTGACGTAAGGGATAGGGAAGCTGTGCGCCGTGTACATATTTATTGCTATTTGTTTTGGTGTTACCGGGCGAGACTGCTTCAAAGTTTCCCAAAATTCTTGGGCAATTAAACTCTGTTCTGCCCCAGAATCTAGTATAGCCATAGCATTTTCTCCATCAACTTGTACCTGTAAACATATGCCTTTCGGCACTGGCTTCTCTGCCCCTACCATAAGGACTGTCTTAACCCTACATTCTTTTATCATATGGCCGGGTCGGCCACATCTATAACACCTCCTAGTGTTCCTCTCTACGTTATTCTTACCAGGGTTATACTCATTCACTCTCCTGGGTGCATACTTTTTACATTCATCCGTTCCAGTCTCACTTGTACCTTTTAAAAGGCTCACATTAGACACAGTAGCCTGCTTTGCTTCTTTAAACACCTCTGCCATTTTAGCTGCTTCTTCGGTATTTAAGCAATTTTGTAATGTTAAGAACGTTTTCATTTCCTGTGGTATGGCTAACAAAAATTGCTCTAAGACAATCTTGTCTAATATAGACTCCAGTGTTCTATTCTCAGGGTCTAACCACTTGTAAACCAGGCTCTTGAGCCTCTGACACAAAGCTTTTGGAGTTTCACTCTCCAACATTACTGCCTCCCTAAACAACCTTTTGTAATGCCTCGGTGTCAGCCCAAGGCGATCCTTTACTGCCTTTTTAATTTCAGCATAATTATTTGCTAGGCTAGCTGGCATGACCTTAAAGGCAGATAAAGCCTCTCTGTTTAGAGTCATGGCGAATCGCATCGCCCATTGTTCTGTAGGCCACTTTAAATTCCCTGCTATGCGCTCAAACGCTTCAATAAAGTCATCGGGGTTATCTTCACGCCCCAAATGTCTCAAAGCAAGACCTGTATGTATGTCTACTTGCGGTACTGTAGATTCTTTCTCTGAAGACTTTCTTAGTAGCGCAGTCATAGCTTCCACCAACGGTCTTTGCTGCTCCTGCATAGCTGCCATATATTGTTCCTGCAGGTGTTGTATCATCCTGGCCTGCTTCTCCTGTTGTTCGTTCATCCAGGCCAGCATATCTTGGGGATCCATCCTCTTTTCCTTTCGCTCTGCACCTGAAATAAAGAGAAAGAGACCACCAAGTGCGGTACAAAACACACAGAAAGGTTTCTTTTCCTCTCTTTTATATCACCCCTTTTCTCACAATATCCTTTCCCGTCCACCCAGGTTACCAATACCCAGGGCCAGATTTGCCTATACGCCACGTACGCCGTGGCGTAGGGCCCACAGCTGGCAAGGGCCCACCGGGAATGTTTTTTGCACAGGGCCCCGCGTTTCAGGGGGCCCCGCGCAAAAAACATTCTGATCCATCATTAAAATTAAAACAAAAAAAAAAAAGCTGTCGCTGCCTCGGCCGGGGCCGGGGCCGCCGCGGCAGAATCGAGTGTGCCGCGGGGGCCCCCCCTGCCCAGCAGAGCCTGGCCTGCCCTCCCCGGTATCACCTCTCGAGTCTCAGCTGCCTCCCTCCAGTCACACGCGCCGGCTTTCAGAGCGCGAGGTGAGTTTCTCCCTCGCTGCTCTGTTAAGCCCGCGGGGGCTGATGGGAAGTCCCATCAGCCCCCGCGGGCTTAAACAGAGCAGCGAGGGAAAAACTCTTCCCTCGCGCTCTGAAAGCCGGCGCGTGTGACTGGAGGGAGGCAGCTGAGAGAGGTGATACCGGGGAGGGCAGGCCCTGCTGGGCAGGGGGGGGCCCAGCGGCACACTCGATTCTGCCGCGGCGGCCCCGGCCCCGGCAGAGGCAGCGACAGCTTTTTTTGTAAAAAAAAATTCGCTGGGCTGGGGTGGGCTGGGGGGGTTAGGACTGGTGATGGGCTGGGGGGGTTAGGAGTGGTAATGGCTGTGGGCTGTTGGGGGGGTTAGGACGGGTTATGGGCTGGGGGGGGTAGGAGGGGTAATGGCGGTGGGCTGTTGGGGGGGTTAGGAGGGGTGATGGGCAGGGGGGGTTAGTAGTGGTAATGGCTGTGGGCTGCTGGGGGGTTAGGACTGGTGATGGGCTGGGAGGGGTTAGGTGTGGTAATGGCTGTGGGCGGTTGGGGGGCTTAGGACTGGTGATAGGCTGGGGGGGGTTAGGAGTGGTAATGGCTGTGGGCTGTTGGGGGGTTAGGACCTATGGGGGGGTTAGGAGTGGTGATGGGCTATGGGGGGGCTATGGGCTATGGGGGAGCTAAGTCTATATGGGCTGATGGGATTAGGACTGGAAGTGGGTTGATGGGGGCTTAGGACTGGTAATGGGCTATGGGGGGGGGCTTAAACTAAAAATTGGGTGATGGGGATTAGGACTGGAAATGGGCTGGTGGGATTAGGACTGGGAGTGGGCTATGGGGGGCTAGGACTGGTAATGGGTTGGGGGATTAAGACTGAAGGTGGGCTGATGGAGTTAGGACTGGTAATGGGCTGTGGGCTGTTGGGGGGGGGGTTAGGATTGGTAATGGGCTATGGGGGGCTAGGACAGGAAATGGGCTGATGGGAAGGGGTTAGGACTTGAGGTGGGCTGATGGGGTTAGGACTGGTAATGGACTGTGGGCTGATGGGGGGGTTAGGACTGGCAATGGGCTATGGGGGGGTTAAGACTGGTAATGGGCTGCTGGCTGATGGGGGCTGTCTGATAATGGGCTATGGGGTGTTAGGACTGATAATGGACTATGGGGTGGGCTAGGACATGAAAAGGTCTGTTGGGGATGGGTTAGGACTTCAGGTGGGCTGATGGGGTTAGGACTGGTAATGGACTGTGGGCTGATGGGGGGGGTTAGGACTGGCAATGGGCTATGGGGGGCTGACTGGAAATGGGTTGATGGGGCTTAGGACTGGAAGTGGGCTGATGGGGGGTTAGGACTGGAAGTGGACTGATGGGGGGTTAGGACTGGTAATGGGTTATAGGGGGGGCTTAAACTGAAAATGGGGTGATGGGGGATAGGACTGGAAGTGGGTTGATGGGGGGGCTAGGACTGGTATTGGGTTGATGGGAGGGGCTAGGACTGGAAATGGGCTAATGGGGGGCTAGGACTGGAAATGGGCTAATGGGGGGCTAGGACTGGAAATGGGCTGATGCAGGGACTAGAAGGGAATGGATGCTGGGTGAGGCTGGAACTAGAAGGGAGCTGGTGTTGGGGGAGGATTAGAATGGGATGGTGCTGGGAGAGTAAAATGGAGAGGGGGAAAAATATTTTGTGTGGGAGGGATAAAAAATCTACAATTGGCCGGGTATTGGGAGAGTAAGTGGGGATTGAGGATGGAGGGGTAAATTTTGAGTAGATGAAATAGGAATGAGGAAAGAGCAAAAGGAGAAAGATTAGTATGTTAAAGCAGATGTAGAGAGAGAATGGAAAAAAAAACCCAAGAAGACAGAAGAAAGGACAAATGGACAGCAGATGGAGAGTTAGCAGAAGACACGAAGAAACCAGAAGAAAGTGGCTGGAACAATTGCAACTGAAAAAAAATGCACAAAAGGTAGAAAAATATCTCTTTATTTTGAATTTATTAACTGGAATATGTCAGCTCTGGGAAATGTGCATCATTAATTTTTGCGCTTTGTTTAGTACAAGAGGAAATTAATTTATAGTTTTATTTCTACAGTGTTGTTGTATATTCCAAGTTTGGCTTTTGGGGTTCCCAGTTTAATTATTGTCTTCCTGTTTCTAAATTGTGATTCCTTGTTTGGTGATGGTCTATGTTGTGCATGTGTAACTGAGCTGAGGTATTCTGTTTATATAATTCCTATTTGACATTGCCACTTGTTCTTTCCCCAGTAGGTCATGTATTGTTGTTCTCTGAAATGTATTGGTTTAATATTTGCAGTGTTGCCTTTTGATAGTTAGGGTATGGTGCTTTGTGAGTCCTGGTAGTGCTGTTAGGATATGGCGGGTTTGCTATGGGTTCTAAATGGGCAGTGTTTGTAGTAGTTCCTAATGTGCCTGGCGGTTGGTACTGGATTATAGTAATGTAGAAACCTTTTAGTCTTTCTTTATCCATATACTCATTAAGAGGCATGTTTACTAAAAGTTAGTGTATGGCAGAGCTACTCAATTCCAGTCCTGGTGGTCCACAATCCTGCAGGTTTTCAGGATATCCCTAATAAATATGCATGAGATATATATGCATTGGAGATATCCTGCCAACCTGACTGGTTTGTGGCCCTCCAGGGCTGGATTTGGAGACCCCTGCCTTACATCTCTGTCATTTACGATTGTGAGTGGGCAAGGTGCAGATGTCCAAGACATCAAAAAAGTTAGATAGCATTTGTCACATTCCTCCTTGCTTCTCACCACCACCAAAATATTATCTATTAGACAACTTTTTGGTGGTGGTGAGAATCGAGGAGGAATGTGACACATTCTATCTACCCTTTTGATATCTAGGATATCTGTACCTTGTTCACTCACAATCTTAAATGACAGAGATGTAAAGCAGGGGTCTCCAAATCCAGCCCTGGAGGGCCACAAACCAGTCAGGTTGGCAGGATACCTCCAATGCATATATATCTCATGCATATTTATTAGGGATATCCCGATAACCTGCAGGATTGTGGACCACCAGGACTGGAATTGAGTAGCTCTGGTGTATGGTAACATTATGCAAATATTTATGCAAATGAGACACCTTATGCAAATGAGGCCCCGCACCGAGTCTCCGCACATGGCCCCGCACCCCCCTTGGGCCGCCCCTGGGCCCACCGGAGGGCTTTAGAGGGAGCCGGGGAAGCCCGCGCGAGGCCCCGGCTCCCTCTGTACAGCCGCCAGCGTGAAGAGCCTTTTCCTTCACGCTGGCGGCTGTTTCTGTGAAGCCGCGAATGCTGGGAAAGGTTAAAGGTTGCCCTTTAACCTTTCCCAGCATTTGCGGCTTCACAGAAACAGCCGCCAGCGTGAAGGAAAAGGCTCTTCACGCTGGCGGCTGTACAGAGGGAGCCGGGGCCTCGCGCGGGCTTCCCCGGCTCCCTCTGAAGCCCCTCAGACAGCCGCGATGCTGTCCGGGGGGCCCGGACTGCAGGGGGGGGCCAGGACTGCACGGGGCGGGCCAGGACTGCACGGGGGCACGGGGGGGGCCCAGGACTGCACGGGGGGCCCAGGACTGCACGGGGGCGGGCCCAGGACTGCACGGAGGCACGGGGGGGGGACACGGGGGGGCCCAGGACTGCACAGGGGGGCCCAGGACTGCACGGGGACATGGGGGGGGGCCCACAATTTTTCTTGGCGTAGGGCCTCACTCTAGCTAAATCCAGCCCTGCCAATACCTCAGTTTCCTGGTAGACTCCAGCATGTGAGAAAAAGGTCTTTTTCACCCCTGGCCGCTCTGCCAGCCGAATCCTCTCCAATATTTCCTGGATCCAACTTCTCCTGCTTTTCAGCACTGTCCTTTTTCTTTTTCATGCAACTTCTTATGCCCCCCGAAAAATTATCCTCAGTTCTACGCCATTTATGTCATCCCTCATCAGCCCCAGCGGTGAAGACTGGTATTGTTGGGCTTTCTGAGAGTGGTAGTTGTGCCTTACTTATATAGATCACACAGAAAACTTCTTTTCTTTTTAGAGTTTTATTCCCCGTCCCTTGAGGTTTCTTCTTCCAAAGATAACAGAAATTAACAGCCCATTTTGGCTTATAACAAAAGATAAATGAACAACAAAAACAGCGTCCTTCAGCTTATAACTTTTGAACAAAACAAAATAACAAACAGCCTAACTGTCTGCTTGGCTGGAGAGAGAGAGTAAGCTGCAGCCTTGCAACTCATACACTGGAGTTAAGGTCACACAATCACGTTTACCTCAGTGAGAATTCTGGCTCTGTTACAGTGAGAGAACACTCCATCAATTCTGGATTTTCTAATACTTCTGAGTTTTCATACTCCATTAATTCCTGTTCATTAACTTCTCCATTATCAGCTTCAGACGTGGGGTAAAAGTATGGCAGGCTTGCCTCGTCCCCTAGGAAGTTTCTTTTCCCTTCTGAAGCACTGCCTCTCTGGGAAGTATCATATAACCCTGAGCTGTGCCTTCCAGAGCTCTGCCCCCGCTGGTGTCTTAATAGATAGCTCAGGTCCTTGTTTGACCTGCTAGCTGGGTAATTACGGCAGGCTCCTTGCCGGGTCTGCACTAGCTTCCTAGACTCAGCTGGGCTAGATTGGAAAGCTTGTAACGGCGTTTCCCTAGAAGCTGGGAGCTCACAGTGATAAGGGAAATCTTCAACTTTTCTGGGTGAGTGAAACCCTCTTCTCTTAGTATTTTTATAACCAGGAGAAAAGCTATTGTCAGCCTCTAAATATCTGGGCTTTATGTGGCTATTTCTATGCTTCCAGGGCTCCTCCCTCTCAGATAGCAAATAGCCCTTGTATTCACTTCTTGCCCCTGTACCTGCTGTTGCAGTCTTCTTATATTTCTCCCGTCCTCCAAGCACAAACACACTGTCAGGGTGTTGCTTTCTCACCGAGCCACACAGGTCTCTGGATTCTTTCCAACTTTCACACCGCTCCCTTGTTGCCTCACTGACTCACTCTCACTGTCTTCATCTCTGTCACACCAGCTCCAGGCTTTCCATGGCTTCAACCGTATCTGCTGTTGCCTTTCAGCTTGTGACCTCTGTTGCCTCAACTCCTCTCTCAAGGATTCCCTCTCTCTCAAGGATTCCCTCTCTCTAATTGTTTGGGAGTCTATTTTATCTGCGTGTCTCCTGACTCCACCTTCATTCAGCTGCACTCTATTGGGCAAAACAAATTCCCTTGCTTTGCTCTCTGGGTGTGTCTTTCTGGGCTCTGTGCACGTGTGCCTAGGTTGTCCCTGGCAACCATCAAACATTCCTCTGTTTACCTTGTCACTTTTTCTGTGATCATTCACACTGATCTGCACTTTCTCGGGTTGCCTTAGGTCTACCCTGTGACACAATATCCTTTTTAAGATACGGCGACCAGAATTGCACACAATATTCAAGGTGCGGTCTCACCATGGAACGATATAGAGGCATTATAATATCTTTTGTTTTATTTTCCATTCCTTTCCTTATCATATCTAGCATTCTATTTGCTCTCTTGGCCGCCGCTGCTGCACACTGGGCCGAGGGTTTTAACATGGTATCAACAATGACGCCTAAATCTTTTTCCTGGGTGGTGGTTCCTAATGCAGAACCTTGCATCGTGTAACCATAGTTTGGGTTGTTCTTCCCTAGGTGCATAACTTTGCACTTGTCCACATTAAATTTCATCTGCCATTTTGATGCCCAGTCTTCCAATTTTTCAAGATCCTCTTGCAATTTTCCACAATCCTCTTGGGTTTTAACAACTTCAAATAGTTTTGTGTCATCTGCAAATTTGATAACTTCACTCGTTATTCCACTTTCCAGGTCATTTATGAATATGTCAAAAAGCAGCGGACCCAGCACAGATCCCTGGGGTACACCACTATTCACCTTCCTCCATTGGGAAAATTGGCCATTTAGCCCTACCCTCTGCTTTCTATCTTTTAACCAGTTCCTGATCCACAATAGTACACTGCCTTCTATCCCATGACTCTTTAGTTTTGCCAAAAGTCTCTCATGAGGGACCTTATCAAAGGCTTTCTGAAAGTCCAGATACACTATATCAACCAACTCACCTTTGTCCACCTGTTTATTCACACCTTCAAAAAAACATAACAGATTAGTAAGACAAGATCTTCCTTGTCTAAAGCCATGTTGGCTGTCTCCCATTAGGTCATGACTATCTACATGCTGAGTAATTTTATTCTTTATGATGGTTTCTACCATTTTTCCCGGTACTGACGTCAGGCTCACCGGTCTGTAGTTTCCCGGATCACCCCTGGAACCCTTTTTAAAAATTGGTGTTACATTGGCGATCCTCCAATCTTCAGGTATTAGAGATGATTTTAATGATAGTTCACAGATTACTGATAGCAGTTCTGCAATTTCATATTTCAGTTCTTTCAACACCCTTGGATGTATACCATCCGGCCCAGGTGATTTGCTACTCTTCAGTTTATCTAATAGTTGTAAGACATCTTCCCGATGTATCGATATTTCCTTCAATTCTTCCGCACCTTTAAATACCACTTCAGTCATGGGTAACATCCCTACATCTTCCTCAGTAAAGACCGAAGCAAAGAATTCATTCAGTCTCTCCGCTATCGCCTTGTCGCCTCTTAGTGCTCCTTTAACCCCTTTATCATCTAATGGACCAACTGACTCTCTCACAGGTTTTTTGCTACTAATGTACTTGAAAAGGTCTTTATTTCGCGTTTTTGCTTCCGCAGCAAGCTTCTTCTCAAATTCTCTTTTTGCCTGCCTTATCAATGCCTTGCATTTGACTTGCCAGTGCTTGTGCTGTTTCCAGGTTTTGTCTTTTGGCTTTTTTTTCCATTTCCTGAAAGATGCTTTTTTGGCAACAACAGCCTCTCTGACCTCACCTTTAAACCATGCTGGCAGTTTTTTGGACTTCCTTCCACTTTTCTTAAAGCGTGGAATACAGCTGGTCTGGGCTTCCAAGATAGTATTTTTCAACAACACCCAAGCTTGATGTACGTCTTTAACCTTCGCAACAGCTCCTTTTAGTTTTTTCTTAACTGTTTTCCTCATTTTATCATAGTCTCCCTTTCGAAAGTTAAAAGGTAGTACTGTGGATTTCCTTACTATCCCTCCTCCACTAATTAAATCAAAGGCGATCATGCTATGATCACTATTGCCAAGTGGCCCCAACACCCTTATCTCCTGCACTAGATCTGGTGTTCCACTAAGGACTAGGTCTAATATGGCTTCCCCTCTGGTCGGTTCATGAACCAGCTGCTCCAAGAAGCAGTCATTTATTTCATCTAGGAACTTTATCTCCCTATGTCAAAGGCTTTGGCGTTCTCTGCAGAGTCGGAGGAAGATCCTCGAGCTGAAGAGCTCGACATCCTCCAGTATGACTCTCCCCACCTGGGAGGCCCTTACTGTACCAGTGCCTCCGATCCTGGAATGACTGATGCAACGCATGTGGGAGACGCCGGCATCGGCGCCGGTGATCAGCAGGCGGATCAACTCGATGAATTGGGTCCACAAGTGTCCTGGGTTCCAAAAAGCACAAATGCCGCACAACTCCATGGTTGTGGAATCGGCCATGCGCCGGCTCAAGAGCCAGAAGACGGACTCCTCGGTGCCTTCTGGCACGGAGGCCTGCAACTTGGAAGCCCTCAGCAGGAAGTGCTACCAGGGTTCCATGCTGACATGTCAGATCCAGGCATACCATGGGCATGTACCTACGAGATCTGGCAAAGGAAATCGCCGGGTTCTCGGCTGGTCTCTCTGAGGGTCCTTTGCAGCACTTCAAGAGGCTGTCCACTGGGGCCCATGAGTGCTTGAAGTTCATGACTCGAGCGGCCTATGATGGCTTCAAGTCGGCGGCCCGGGTAGCTGCGGCGGGCATTGGTGCACACCGCCAGGCATGGCTACAGTTGTCAGACCTCGAGCAATGGGTTCAGGACAAGTTGGTCGATGTCCCATGCCAGGGAGAGAACCTCTTTGGCAAACCCATGATTGAAAAGGCTGCTGAGATTGAGTCCGAGTACATAACCAGGACACGGCTCTCAAAGAAGACATCTGCCCCTTATAAGAAGAAGGGCTCGGATAAGAAGCCCTTTACCCGAGGAAGGGTGCTGCTTACCGAAGCTACCCCCCATTTCAGGCCTCCCCGGCTCCCCAGCAGGGGCAGCAGGCCAAGGGACAGGGGCATGGCCTGCATAAGCAGAAAGCCCCCAAACTCCAAGCACCGGCTCCGGCTCAGCCTGGGAGTGGCTTTTGACTCTCAAGGCATAGCCCCTCTCACCACAGGAGATAGGCAATGCACAGGAGGAAGGTTTGCCCTGTATGCCCACAGGTGGTCAGCCATCACCACAGACGCCTGGGTCCTGCAGATAGTCCATCAGGGCTATCTCCTCCATCTGACCCAGGTGCCTCCTCCTTACTTTCCAGGAGAGCCTCTCAGGTCTCCTCTTCACCGGGACCTTCTTCTGAAGGAGTTAGCAGGTTTTCTCGAGGATCAGGTGGTAGAACCGGTGCCCCACCACCTACAGGGCACCAGGTACTTTCTGGTACCAAAAAGGACAGGAGGCCTCAGACCCGACCTGCACAACTTAAACAAATTCCTGGTGAGGGAGAAGTTCAAGATGCTCTCACTTGGAATATTGCTGCCTTATCTCCGCCAGGGAAACTGGCTATGCTCCTTAGACCTAAAAGATGCGTATACACACATCCTAATTCATCCAGACTACAGACAATATCTACGCTTTGTGGTGGGAGGAAACCAGTATCAGTACAGAGTACTTCCCTTTGGCCTGGCCTCCGCTCCCAGGTTATTCACCAAGTGCCTGGCGGTGGTGACTGCCTTCCTCAGACTACAAGGAGTTTTTGTCTTCCCCTACCTAGACGACTGGCTCATCAGTGCCACGTCAGCCATGGAGGTCCAACAGGCCACATCTCGCACCATTCAGGTGCTTCAGCATCTAGGGTTTGTAATCAATTACCCCAAGTCTACCCTAGTGCCCACTCAACAACTAGAGTTCATTGGGGCCAGACTAGATACCCTTCAGGCAAGGACTTACCTGCCAGTAGACAGGGCACAGAGACTCCTGGCCCTGGTACGTCAAGTGAGTCGCATGTCCCAAATATCAGCAAGACACTTCTTTTGCCTCCTCGGGCACATGGCCTCCACAGTCAATGTGACACCGTATGCCCACCTCCACATGTGAACAGCTCAGTGGTGCCTCAGGGACCAAAGGACACAAGCCACAGGCGGACTCCGAGACAGAGTCAAAGTGTCCAGAAGACTGGTACAGTCCTTAGAATGGTGGCTTCAACCATTCCACTTGGAGGCGGGGGTGACCTTCCAGGCGCCTCGACACACGAGGATCCTGACTACGGATGCATCCTTGCTGGGCTGGGGAGCCCATTGCCAGGGGCTTTGTACTCAGGGCGTGTGGTCTCCGAACAAGAGCACACAACAAATCAGTTTCTTGGAACTTCATGCCATTTGCCTGGCTCTACGAGCCTTCTGTCAAACTTTGGCTCATCAGCCTGTCTTGGTACAAACAGACAACCAAGTAGCCATGTTCTGTGTGAACAAGCAGGGAGGCACGGGATCCCACCTGCTGTGTCAGGAAACTCTGGACCTGTGCTCCTTTGCAATCCCGCATGGCATGTATCTGAGAGCAGTCTACCTACCAGGCCAGGAAAATTACTTAGCCAACAGGCTAAGCAAGATTCTGCAGCCCCACGAGTGGCAGCTGGACAAGAGTATGGCCCAATGGCTTTTTCAGACCTGGGGACAGCCGACACTGGATTTGTTTGCAAGCCCACACAATCACCAGCTGTCCCGGTTTTGCTCCAGGCAGCCACATCCAAACAGGGTGACTGCCGATGCCTTTCTCATCTCATGGTCTGTGGGCTTCCTGTATGTGTTTCCTCCGACGCCTCTGTTGGCCAAAACTCTGTTCAAGATCCTCCATGACAAAGCCTCGGTCATCCTGGTAGCCCCAAGATGGCCGAGGCAACCCTGGTTTCCGCTTCTACTTCAACTAGCGGTGGAAGCCCCAATTCCCCTGGAGTCCTCTCCGAACATCCTGTCAAGAGGGGGGCACTCTCCTGCACCCCAACCTGCAACCTGCACACCACTTTCCAGTAGAAGGAAAGCCTCTTTCTGCACATCCTTTGGTGTCCAGGTTCCTGAGAGGCCTACTTCTGCTGAAGCCCCTGGTTCGCCCTCCGGCAACCGAGTGGGATTTGAATGTGGTCTTAGGGCAGCTTACTTGTCCGCCATTTGAACCGATGACAACTTGCCATCTCCGCTACCTTTCTTGGAAGGTAGTTTTCTTGGTGGCGCTCACATCGGCTCGTCGAGTGAGTGAGCTTCAGGCCCTGGTGTCCGACAGGCCTTATACAAGGTTCTATAGGAACAGGGTGGTGCTCCGCACATACCCCAAGTTCCTTCCGAAAGTGGTCTCTTCGTTCCACCTCAACCAGGAGGTAGTACTACCTTCTTTCCCAAGCTGTATGCCAGTCGGGCAGAGACAGTTCTGCATACTCTGGACTGTAAGAGGGCATTGGCCTTCTACATTCAGCATATGCAAGGCCATAGAAGGGCTTCTCAGCTCTTCGTATCCTATGACCCCAGTAAGCTGGGGATGGCCGTCTCCAAGCGTACGCTGTCCACCTGGGTGGCGGACTGTATTGCCTGGGCATACAGGGCGGCCGAGCTTCCGTTGCAGGGTCGTGTTACGGCCCACCGGGTCAGAGCTATGGTGGCATCAGTGACTCACTTCCGCTATGTTCCGCTAGCAGACATCTGCGGAGCCGCCACTTGGTCTTCGGGTCAGACTTTCGTAACCCATTACTGCCTGGATAGAGAGTCCCAACAGGACAGTGCTTTCGGCCAGGCTGTACTCTGTAACCTTTTCGAGGTCTAGGCAACTCCACCCTTCTGACCTTTCTATGTCAGGCTACCGGAGTGCTACTCTCTCAGTTAGATTCCTATTGTGGCTGCTTGTGGCTCTCATAGAGAGGGCCTATTTTTCAGCTGTGGGTTCTCGGTAGCCTATAGCTGGGGAGTCCCATATGTGAGGACTGACTTCCTGCTTGTTCCTGGAGAAAGCGTAGTTACTCAACTGTAACAGGTGTTCTCCAGGGACAGCAGGAATCAGTCCTCACGACCCTCCCTCCTCCCCTTGGAGTTGCAGTCCTATTATTATATTTTGTTCTTTTTTGCCGTCTTTTTAGCTATGTCATTTGACTGAGCAAGATGGCACCCTTGGGCGGGCATGATGCAATTCCCAAAGGCTTTCTTTGAAAGCTGAGGATTTGCTCTGCACGAGGACTCCATCAACGCTGCCATCACCCATATGTGAGGACTGATTCCTGCTGTCCCCGGAGAACACCTGTTACAGGTGAGTAACTACGCTATTTGACTTGTTCAAATAAGTGTATGGATATTCTAGGGATTACAGCAATATTTATAGTGCGTCATTTTTCTGTGTAGGCCCCTTATGTGAGTTTTAGAAGGTTATCCTGGTATGGTATGGTATGGTATGGTATAGTAGATTTGGCCTTGTAGATCTTCGGTGACTTTTGTAGGTTCTTATATTAGTTCCCAATATGTCTGTTACTGAAGAATGTTTGTTAGATGACCAGAAACAGATTTTTTTTTTAATATAGTGAGGTTTGTGGGTGAATATCAAACTTCTGCTCTGCACCCATTGTTGAGGGAGAGGTTTCTGTGGATATAGAATATATATTCAAAAAGAAAAAGTGAGAAACATAACACAGTTTATAACAAAATAAAATGAGTTATAATTTTATAATTTGGTACTATAAACTGTGCCGTGGTCCTCACTTTTTCTTTGTTCCTTGGTGTGTGAGCATCTTGCATTTCTTTTGCTTTTTTTTGCAGAATATATATTTACATTATCACCATGCTGGTCCAATATGCAGTTTCAGGAGTTATGTTGGGGTTGCCAAGCCCTTCTTGGTCACAAAGTCTCTCTTGTTTTTCAGAGGATGGGAAGTACTGTGTTGAGGCGCCAAGTTGCTCCTGTTTTTGTGGAACTGGGAGGTGCTGCATGGGTGCTGTTAGGCCCCTCTTGTCTGGCATATTTAGCAGCATGTTTCCTAAGCTCTGCGTCATACTGGGTCAGACCAAGGTCCATCAAATCCAGTATCCTGTTTCCAACAGTGGCCAATCCAGGTCACAAATACCTGACAGATTCCCAAAAAGGCATACAGGTTCCTCAGTGCTTGTCCCGGGGCAAGCAGTGGATTTCCCAGGTCCTCTTTAATAATAGTTTATGGACCTTTCCTCCAGGAACTTGTCCAAATCTTTTTTAAACTCAGCTACATTAACAGCTTTTGCTACATTCTCTGGTAATTAATTCCAGAGTTTGATTACGTGGGGCCATAGGCTAACTGCAGAGAGGCAGTTATATCCCCCTGCAGTTACCACATTTCAGCATGGCAAAACATCTTCTGGTGCAACTAAGACCACATTGAGAATGGTATTAGTTGCACTTGCATTACTTGCACTAAGCCATTATGTTAGTTTCTGCCGACCATGCAAATGCCTGTGTGTGAGAGTTCTTTCTCTCGCTTCACTCTGCAGTAAAGCATAATGTTGAGAAAGAAATCCTGTAAACCTAAAGAGTAATGAGTAAAAGCATTTTTTGACTACATACGTCTGTTTTTACTTTGTATTGATATATTCCCTACTTGGTGAAAATCTGTCTCTGTTCTGCATGTGTGACTGAGGCTACATGTTCAGTTAGCATGGAGTTTCTATGTAGGGAGCTGTAGTAATCCGGCTTGTTCAGTTTTCTGAATAGGAATATGGATGTTCTAGGGCCCACTGCAATATTTGTGGTGCTGCTCTTTCTGGGTATGCTCCATGTTGTGTGAGTTTTGGAAGTTAGTGCTGTTATGGAATAGTAGATTTGCTTTATGGCTCCTGTACTCTGCATTCTTGGTAAGGTCAACTTTAGGGTGTTGGTTGGTGGCGGGAGGGGAGTTACTGGAATATGTATTGTCTTTGAGATTTGTGTTCTTTATTCTTCCAGACTGAAATTTAAAATATTTTGTTAGGTCAGATTCAAGGAAATTTCAAAGTTTAAGGGAACGTCTCAGTTTATTTTTGTTTAGTAGCCTGATAGCTTCACCGCTGCTGAGTTCCGGACTTTTCCAGCTCTAGCACAATCCAATCCAGCATTTGAATTCATGGCTACCAGGATTAGTTTCTCATTTTATATATTCCCTCCTCATCAATAATCTGGTCATAGCAAAATAAATCTGATGTGCAGATTGGTGATGATCTGATTGGGTGGGGGGGGGGGGGCTGTGTAAGTGGCTTTTCATTAAATTAAATTTTTTATTGTGTTTTTTTATTGTTACATCTATTTTACTAAATTGCATGGATATGTTTGGACTTAGATTGGTGGCATATACATTTTAAAGTAAAGTATACTAAATTTATGCAAATAATTTTGCAATGAATCTCCGCACATGGCCCTGCATCACCCTCATGCTGCCCCTGGGAGGAAGTAGACAGTGGGGGTGGAGGAAAGCAGAAACCTCAGATTGGGACCAGCATGATTAAGAATAAAATGGTCAGACAACAAAGATAGAAGAGAATTTTATTTTCAATTTAATGAACAGTCTTGGCGCTATCTTTATATTTTTATAAAGTACAGGGAAATACATCTCTTTCTATTTCTCTGGCATTGCATTGTATACAGAATCTGACTTTTTGGGGTTACAGTTTAATTTTTATCTACATATGTTTATTATTAGGTTATGGCCACTTATTCTTTACAGTACTTTGGTGAGGGTCTGTGTTCTGCGTTTGTGGCCAAGGACAGATGTTCTGTTAACATGGAGTTTGTATGAAGGGATCTGTACTGTAGAAATCTGAATTGTTTTAGCTTTTCAAATAGGTATTTGGATGTTCCATGGCCCAGTGCAGTAGTTACAGTTATGCTTTTTTTTGGGGTAGGCTCTTTATGTGAGTTTTGGATGTTGAGCTGGCATGGTATGGTAGATTTGCTCTACAGATTCTCAATGACTTTGTTGTAGGGTTTTGTATTAGTTCACAATATGCCTGGTACTGGAGAATGTTTGTTGTTGTTAGTGAGATGATCGGAATCAGATTTCTTTTTTAAGATACTGTGGGTGAATGTCCTAGTTCTACTCTGCACCCATTATTGAGAGAGAAGGTTCTGTGGATGCAAAATGTATGTTCAAAAAGAAATAGCAAGAACCATAACACAGTTTATAACAACAAAATAAAAATGAGTTATAATTTGGTGTTATAAACAGTGCTGTGGTTCTTGCTCTTTCTTTTAGTTCCTTGGTGTGTAAGCACCTTTCATTTCCTTCACTTTATCTAATCGGCTTTTTGGTTTGGTTCAGTCCCTGGAGTTTTGAGAAAGCCTCCTACCCCCTGCTCGGGGGGGGGGGGGGGGCGCCACTTCATCTCTTGCCTCAGGCAGCAGATTTCCTTGAGCCGCCCCTGAGGAGGAGAGCCTCTTTCAATTGAAAGCAAGCTCTGCTATGAGGGGACATAGGATGAGGGTGAAAGGGGATAGACTCGGGAGTAATATGTGGAAATAATTCTTGACGGAAAGAATGGTAGATGCATGGAATAGTCTCCCGGCGAAGGTAGTAGAGAGTACTGCCACGTCTTTAGACTGGTTTTTGTATTGGTATCAACTGCCACGTCTTTAGACTGTTTTTTGTAGGGGTATGTAGTAGAGAAGAGGACAGTTTCTGAATTCAAAATAACATGGTACAAGCACAGAAGATCTCTAAAGGAAAAAAGGGGACTACTGTAGTTGATATGGAAGGGCAGACTAGATATGCCATATGGCCTTTTTCTGCCATCATGTTTCTATGTAACAGCACCCCTTTAGTACTTGAGCCCTGTGTGTCCGCATCACACGCACAGCCCTAGGTACGGCCTTGGATAGAACCATAGCTTGTGAAACTGATCTAAAATCCTTTTGGTGCTAAACAATCCCCCAAGTGACACAAGACATTAAGCTTAAAATAGGTTGACCTGGTCACCTTCCTAAATTGGGCCTTCAATCCAAGCTTGAAATTAAACAGTACAGCCAATTTAGTTATTCATGACAAATGGGCCAGTTATCCTGACCATATTCTTTAGAAGTACGCCAACAGCCCTATCCTTATGAGACTCTTAAAATTTCAATTTTTTTTTTTGTATTTAAAGATGAGCAATTCCCATGTGTCCATTTGCACACAAAGTAAACACAAGAGCATACATTCTCCAGGACCAAGCAGGAAGTCAGTCCTCACTTATGGGTGACGTCGGCGCCGACGGAGCCCTCGCGGAGCAATTTTCCCCAGCTTTCGCAGAAAGCCTTTGGGAATTGCAGCGCGCATGCGCGGTCCCCTTCCCGCCCAAGGGTGCCATCTTGCTCAGTCTTCTTTTTTCCGCGGAGCCCTACAGACGTAGTTTGTGATCGCCGCTGAAAAAGTTGTTTTTTCGTTTGTTTTTTCTCGGTTCGACGCCGTGTCCCTTTCCCGTCCGGCCGCGATACTCCAATATCGAGTCCGTTCACATTTTTTCATTTTTTTTCCTTGTAACGGGCGTTCCCGCCACTTTTTTTCTTTTTCCCTGGCAGCACGGTCTTTTGACCTCGCAGGGGCCCTTTTTCCCCCGATGGCGGCCAGCGGTTTTAAAAAGTGTGATCGTTGTACTAGACTTATGTCTCTTACCGACACACATGACTGCTGCCTCCGTTGCCTCGGACCCAATCATGACTCGATGAGTTGTGGTCCGTGCAACAAAATGTCCTCGAAGGCATTGAGGAGTCGGCAGTCACAAAAGGAACAAATCTTCTCTGACTCCGCGTCCGGTCGGGCCCGGACCTCGTCAGAGGCTTCGACGTCTCGTGACTCCGGCCCCGAGCATCGTCGGAGTTCCTCTGAGCGGGGGGGGTCTCCCGGCCGGGAACATCGTCGGAAGAGGAAACCCGCGAGGGCAGCGTCGGAGGACGCTCCTGGTCCCTCGAGGGCCAGGTCGCATAGCCCCGTCAGCCGCCCCGGGTCCTCGGAGACGGAGAGGTAGTCGAAGCATCCTCGTATCGAAGTGGAGTCTCCTGGACACGTGAGTACTGTAGTCCTCGTGGACTCACCTCCGAGGGAACCGACGTCGGGCCCGACGCCGTCAGGGCCCGAGTCGGGGGCTGCTGGGTCTTCTGAGTTTGGTCTCAGATTGACAGCCTTGGAGAGCAGTATCGCTGCCTTCATGGACCAGCAGCGGGCATTGATGACCGGCCTCGCCAGTGCATCTGCCCCAACCACCGGGACGTCGATGTCCAAGTCGACCCCGGAGGCCGAGCCGATCCTCGAGTCCATACGAGCTCGAGTCGATCCTCGGCCAAGGTCTCCCTCGGCCTCCCGTTCGGGACCGAGGTCGTCGACGCCGGCCTCGGCGTCGGGGCGGAGGTCCTCGGCACTCGCCCGCACGGAGCCACTCGATTCCTCCACGGAGGAGTCGGGCTGGGACACGGAGTAGGACGAGTCACCCGGTTCTTTTCAGACTCGGTGCGTCCCCTCCGACTCGCCCGAGTCGGAGCCTCGGAGACGATCCCCCCCGGAGGACACCCGGTTCTCTGATTTCGTGAGGGACATGGCCAAGGCTTTGGCCTTCCCCGTGGATCCGGAGGAGGAGCCGAAGAGCCAAAGAGCTCGAGGCCCTCCAGTATGACTCTCACCCGAAGGAGGCCTTTACTGTACCGGTTCCTCCGATGCTGGAGCGGCTGCTCTTCCGCATGTGGGAGAGCCCGGCCTCGACGCCGGTGCTAAGCAAGCGGGTCGATTCCATGTATCGAGTCCGCAAGAGCCCCGGGTTCCAGAAGGCACAACTACCGCACCATTCCATGGTGGTGGAATCGGCCATGCATCGACTTAAGAGTCAGAAGATGCACGCCTCGGTGCCTCCGGGTAAGGAGGCCCGGAACCTGGATGCCCTCGGTAGGAAGTGCTTCCAGGGCTCTATGCTTGCTTGCCGAGTTCAGACATACCAGCTATATATGGGCATGTATCTTCGAGACCTGGCAAAGGAAATTGCCGGGTTCTCTGCCAGTCTCTCCGAGGAACCTTTGCAGAGGTTCCAGGCCTTATCTACTGGCATTCGAGAGTGCTCGAAGTTTATTTCTCGAGCAGCCTATGATGGCTTCGAAGCGTCGGCTCGAGTAGCCGGAGCCGGCATCGGTGCTCGCCGTCAGGCTTGGCTTCAGTCATCCGACCTCGAGCCATGGGTGCAGGACAAGTTGGTCGATGTCCCCTGCAGAGGTGAAAACCTCTTTGGCAAGCCCATGGCTGAAAAGGCGGCAGAACTCGAGTCCGAGACTCTCACCAGAACCCGCCTATCCAGAAAGACCTCTGCCCCTTCACAGAAGAGGAAGGGCTTGGGGAAAAAGCCCTTTTACCCGAGGAAGGTGTCTACCTATAAACAACACCACCCACAATATCAAGCCTCAGCAGCTCCCCATCAGGGCCAGCAGGCTAAGGGACAGGGTAATGGGTCCCGTAGACAGAAGGCCCCCAAACCCACAACACAGGCCCCTGCTCAGCAGGGTGGGGGTTTTTGACTATGCCGGCATAGCCTCTCCCCCTCCGCGGCTTTCGCTCAGCACGGGGGGCCAGCTGACCCACTTTACCCACAGGTGGTCAGCCATAACATCCGATTCCTGGGTGCTGCAGGTGGTTCAAAAGGGCTACCTCTTACATTTTCACCAGGTGCCTCCTCCCTACTTTCCGGGGGAGCCTCCAAGACCCCCTCTGCACAGGGACTTACTCCTTCAGGAGCTGCAAAGTCTGCTCCAGGAACAGGCTGTGGAGCCGGTGCCCCAACACCTGTGGGGTCACGGGTTTTATTCGAGGTACTTCCTGGTACCAAAAAGAACAGGAGGCCTCAGACCCATCCTGGACTTGTGCAACCTCAACAAGTTCCTGCAGCGGGAAAAGTTCAATATGCTTACCCTTGGAATCCTACTGCCCTACCTCCAGCAGGGAGATTGGCTATGCTCCTTGGATCTAAAGGATGCTTATACTCACATCCTTATTCATCCGGACCACCGGCAATATCTAAGATTTGTGGTGGCGGGGAATCATTATCAGTACCGCGTACTGCCCTTTGGCCTCTCCTCCACTCCCAGGGTGTTCACGAAATGCCTGGCAGTGGTGGCAGCCTTCCTGAGGCTTCAAGGCCTCTTCGTCTTCCCCTACCTAGACAACTGGCTCATCCGGGCATAGTCTCCCTTAGAGGTCACTCAGGCCACTCAACGCACAGTGGCTCTGCTTCAGCACTTGGGTTTCGTCATAAACTTCGAAAAGTCCACTTTGCTCCCCTCTCAGGATCTCGAATTCATAGGAGCGTGGCTGGACACTCTGCAGGCTCGTGCCTTCTTGCCTCTGGAACGGGCCAACAGGCTCATAGCTCTGGCCGGCAGGTTCCACAGCGCGTCACCGGCCTCTGCCAGACTATTCCTGCAACTGCTCGGTCACATGGCCTCCACGGTCCATGTCACTCCGAATGCCCGTCTACATATGAGACCTGCTCAGTGGAGCCTTCGCACTCAATGGCATCAGGCCACAGGGAGACTGACGGACTTACTACAGATCTCCGACCGCCTGGTCTCCTCTCTGCAATGGTGGCTTCACCTGCTCAATCTGGTACTCGGCATGACTTTTCAGTCTCCTCCACCTTCCCAAGTGCTAACGACAGATGCCTCTCTCCTGGGATGGGGAGCGCATTGCCAGGGAACATGCACTCAAGGCCTTTGGACACCTTGGGAGACTGCTCAGCAGATAAACTTCCTGGAGCTGCGGGCGATCCGCCTAGCTCTGCGGACCTTCTCTCACCTCACTTCCCGTCGGTCTGTACTGGTGCAGACGGACAATCAGGTTGCCATGTTCTACGTGAACAAACAGGGGGGCACGGGCTCCCTCCTTCTATGTCAGGAGGCTCAGAGACTGTGCTCTTGGGCAGTCGACCACGACATCCTCCTCAAGGCTGTTTACCTGCCCGGGCAGGAAAATTACCTAGCCGACAAACTGAGCCGGATTCTGCAGCCGCACGAATGGAGGTTGAACCCCGTAGTTGTCCAGCGGATCTTCCGCCGGTGGGGCCCTCCCCACCGTGGATCTCTTTGCCAGTCCTCTAAACCGGCAACTTCCCAGGTTCTGCTCCCGGCACCCGCATCCTCTCAGAGTAGCGTCGGATGCTTTCCTCATCTCGTGGTCCACGGGCCTACTGTATGCCTTTCCTCCCACGCCACTGGTGTCCCGGACGCTGTTCAAAGTTGTCCAGGACAGGGCCTCCGTGATCCTGGTAGCGCCCAGGTGGCCGAGACAACCCTGGTTCCCTCTACTCCTACAGCTAGCGGTGGACACCCCTCTTCCTCTGGGGTTTCAGCCCGATCTCCTGACCCAGGATCAGGGTACTCTCCTGCACCCCAACCTCCGGGCCCTTCATCTGATGGCCTGGCTGCTGCAAGGGTAGTCCTAGCTCCGCTCTTACTTCCTCCGGAGGTGGAAGCTGTCGTTCTGGCGTCTCGGCGACCTTCCACCCGGAAATCTTACGCCCTTAAATGGCGTCGCTTCTCGGTCTGGTGTTCTCAGCGCTCTGAGGACCCCTTCGCCTGTTTAGTATCGGTGGTACTGCAATATTTGCTTCACCTCTCCGATCTAGGCCTCAAATCCAACTCTGTCAGGGTCCGCCTCAGTGCTCTCTCTGCACATCATTCGCCGGTGGAGGGCCAGCCTCTTTCCTCACACCCCTTGGTGGCGCGTTTTCTCAGGGGCCTTCTTCTGCTTAAGCCCCCATTGCGCCCTCCAGCTCCTGACTGGGATCTCAATGTGGTCTTGCAAAGGCTTACCTGTCCGCCTTTTGAACCCATGGCTACCTGCCCTCTTCGTTTCCTCTCCTGGAAAACTCTCTTCTTGGTGGCCCTTACCTCCGCTAGGCGCGTTAGTGAACTACAGGCCCTAGTGTCGAAGCCCCCATACACTAGGTTCTACAAGAATAGGGTGGTTTTATGGACTCACCCTAAGTTTCTTCCAAAGGTGGTCTCCCCTTTTCACATCAATCAAGAGGTGGTTCTTCCGACCTTCTTTCCCAGGCCGCATACCAGCCGAGCTGAAACTATTCTGCATACCCTGGACTGTAGAAGAGCATATTCCTTCTACCTTGACCGTACGCGAGAGCATAGAAAGGCTGTCCAGATTTTCGTATCTTTTGACCCCAATCGGTTGGGGGTACCTGTCTCTAAGCGTACTTTGTCCATCTGGGTAGCTGACTGTATCGCCTGGGCTTATGGGGCAGCCGGCCTCTCCTTAGAGAGTCGGGTCACGGCTCACCGTGTCAGGGCGAAGGCTGCGTCGGTGGCTTATCTCCGCTCTGTTCCGTTGGCAGACATCTGCCAGGCCGCTACTTGGTCTTCAAGCCAGACGTTTGCGGCTCATTACTGCCTGGAGAGGGAGTCCCGCAGGGACAGTGCTTTCGGACAGGCAGTCCTCCACAATCTCTTTGAGGTCTAGGCAACTCCTACCCTCCGGCCCTGGTGTTGGGCTACCGGCCGGATTCGTATTCAGAGAAGATTCCTTCCTTCTGTACTGTTGAGCTGGAGGGAGCTCATTTTTCGGCTTGAGGTCTCCGGTAGCCTTAAGCTCGGGAGTCCCATAAGTGAGGACTGACTTCCTGCTTGGTCCTGGAGAAAGAGTAGTTACTCACTTGTAACAGGTGTTCTCCAGGAGCAGCAGGAATCAGTCCTCACTACCCTCCCTCCTCCCCTTGGAGTTGCAGTCATTTTTATTATCTGTTTTGCTAACTTTTTTGCTATCTTTCCGCTATGTCATCAGACTGAGCAAGATGGCACCTTTGGGCGGGAAGGGGACCGCGCATGCGCGCTGCAATTCCCAAAGGCTTTCTGCGAAAGCTGGGGAAAATTGCTCCGCGAGGGCTCCGTCGGCGCCGACATCACCCATAAGTGAGGACTGATTCCTGCTGCTCCTGGAGAACACCTGTTACAGGTGAGTAACTACTCTGACTTAACCATAGAATCCCAAGAATACAAAATAAGCAAAACAACTTGCAAATCAAAAGCATATATTCAGAAACAAATCAGAGATGCCAAAAAAATTGTTAAAGGCTGTAAATAAATATTAAAAAGAGCCAAGGAAAAGACAGACCTTTGAGGCCCTCCTGAGGAAATGAGTCAAATCTGAAACCAATTGCCGACAATGCACCTGCTGTATCATGTTGCCTATAAATAAATCAAATAATTTAAAAGTCTGGCCTTCATTCCCCAAAACGGCTAGGCATGATAACAAAACAGAATGGCTGACATTGTGAAAGGCCAAAGAAATTGCAAGCTATGCCAATAAAAACAACTGGCCTCTATCTATCCTACATAACAACATAACTAAAAGAAACAGTAACTCGTTTTCAGTGCTGACGCCCCTATGAAGACCCAACTGACAGTAAGGCAGACAGCCATTCTTGTCAATAAGAAACTGCCTTAGAGTGAAAAGAAAACGAACCCAGTTTCTTCAGCTGTTAGCCCCTGCTATTCAATGTTCATTGCAGTGTTTTATAGGGTTAGTTCAGGTCTCAGCTTATAATTGTCTTCAGCATGTAATACAAAAGTTCAGACTCTAAAAGTGAAAACAAAATCTTTCTAGAAGTCCTTGTTGTCCCTAGACTGCTGCTTCTGTAAACTATGTCAGTAAGAGCTTTCCTCATCATAGTCTGGAGCTCAGGACTCATGACCCTGCCCTGTCAGACAAAGGGGAATTCTCTCTCACCCTTACCTCCTCCACTTGCTAGCGTTGTTGTGACTCTCGGGCGCATACCCCTTTTAATAACAAACTCTGCAACTCTTTAGAAAAACAAACTCTGTGAATACAGCTTCTCTTCAAGCACAGGCAAAACACTTTCTTCAGTTTCTGGAAGTTGGAATAGCAAGATCACCCTCATCAGCTCTAGCTTGTTAAGCAGCTGTGCACCTCCTGTTAGACCATTTCCTTTCAGCCTGGCTTGTCACTAAAAAGGTAAAACAAAACAGACTCACAGCCATTCACAACCTGCTTCTTGGCATTCCATTTCTATATCATTGGGGGAACTGCAAGGTTTCCTTTCTTTGACGTCTACATGTATCAGTCCAGGTAAATCCTCTTCCTGGTCAAGCCAGAAGATGAGCAGGCTCCAAGGTGGAATGTTCCCCCTCCTGGCTCCATGGCAAACGGATTATGTTTCCAGGGAGGATCATAAACCACACCGTCTTTCTCGGTTGCCTGCTGAGGGATGCTCCTTCCATAGGGACTGTTCTTCACTTCTCATTAAGGAATCCCAGTGAATCTTCCTCTTAGGAACCTGACTCCACCTCCCTTCCCCCAGGGAATTGTATTCCTGGCCTTTAGGGACAGTTTCTATCTCCAGGAAAAAGCAGGAATGTAGTCTTCACATATGGGTATCGTCGGTACCAAAGGAGCCTACGCGGGAACGCTCCCCAGCGTCGAATAGGAAAGCTTTTGGGAGCATCCCACTGCGCCTGCATCGCTGCCTTCCCGCCTTTCCAACTCTCCCTCTTCAGTTTTTCGTTTTCCGCGGAGCTGATAGGCAGCAAACCCTGTCACCGCAGAAAATTTTCTTTTACTGGTTGCGTCTGCTTTCACCGTCGACGCCTATACCAGTACCACCGGTCTTTTCTTCATTTTCTTCTTTCCTAAAAAAAAAAAGAAAAAAGAATTCTTCTTTTTGGAGGGTCTGTCCCCTCTAGGTGCCAGGCGCCATTTTGGGCACTAGGCCCTCCTTTCTTCTAAAATGGAGAAACCATCTAGTGGTTTCAAAAAATGTTCAAAGTGTAGCGGTACCATTTCTGCTACCAACACCCATGACTGGTGTCTTAAATGTTTAGGTCCTGACCATTTACCATCGGAGTGTCTCCTCTATAGAAAGATGACCAAGAGAGGCCTACAGAACAGAGCTGCAAACTCGGCACCCTCTTTGCCGCAGATGTGATGTCCGTTGCTTCGACATCTTCCAGGGCTTCATCTTCCTCCCATGGATCTCAGGTAACTAAACCCAGGTCTTCCAAGACAGGCCGTTCCTCAAGGGGTAGATCTCCTTTGAAGCATTGAGATGCTACTAGCGTTGCCCTCGAGGAAAACATACCGGCAAAACAGCCCCGGCGGTAGGCCACGGCCTCCAAAGCATTAACGGGGCTCCAGAAAATTCCCGAATCTTCCACCTTGGGGGAACTCCTGGTGCCATGTT
This sequence comes from Ichthyophis bannanicus, assembly GCA_033557465.1. Classification (NCBI taxonomy): domain Eukaryota; kingdom Metazoa; phylum Chordata; class Amphibia; order Gymnophiona; family Ichthyophiidae; genus Ichthyophis; species Ichthyophis bannanicus. The sequence goes on along the minus strand of CM066033.1, from coordinate 291,105,821 downwards.
CTGGTGTCGTGGCCTGTTCTACTGGTACCGACATCCAGGCATCGGCAGGGGCTATGGATCAGCGCACCCTAGCCATCGAACGCAGTCTAGCGGCTCTCTTAGCAGCCTCGGTACCGCTAAGACAGCTTCAGACGGTTGCGCATTCATCGGTACCAGTACCGACTGCACCTGCTTTAACCAATGTGCTTCCCCCCATGCCAGCTCTTGAATCAATATCTGGTATTGAGGGCCCGGTATTGAGACAGTATGATGTCAACTTTGATTGATACCGGCATCAAGCAATGCAAGAACACCCGGCGAGGAGATACTTCAAGTACTCCGATTCCGATGACTCCGAGGACTCTGCCGGTACCGGGGTGATTCTACCAGAGGATCCCTCTCCTTCTCCTCAACGTAGGATATCTCCTCCAGAGGACATGTCTTTTCAGGATTTCATACGTGATGTAGCACGAGGACTCTCCATCACAGTGACCCCTGAGAAGGAACCAAGAGCATAAGAATTAGAAATTCTTCAGTACCCAGCAGCTTCTAAAGAAGCTGCTACTCTTCCCATTCACCGAATCTTGCATGACCTCATGCTAAGGATGTGGGAAGCTCCTTTAATGGTGTCTCCACACTCTCGGAGACTCGATACCATGTACCGAGTTCCACAATGCCCTGGTTTTCAGAAGACACAATAACCACACCATTCAATGGTAGTGGAATCGGCGAAGCGTAGGATCAAGAGTGCCAAAATGCATTCTTCCAACCCTCCAGGCCGTGAAGCGAGGACACTTGATGCCTTTGGGCATCGATGCTTTCAAACCTTGATGATATCAGCCAGGATTAGCTCCTACATTCTTTATATGGGATTGTTCCTTAAGGAGGTTACAAGGGATCTAGAGCTCATGGCTCCACTTCTCCCTGATAATAAAAGAACAGACTTACTCACTCTGGTTAAACGTGCTCAGAATGTGTCTAAGTTCATGAATGGTGCAACCTTTGATTTCTTTGAGTGCATTAGCAGGACCTCTGCTATTTCCATCGGTGCACATCTCATTGCCTGGCTTCAGGCATCAGATTTAGAACAATGGGTGCAAGATAAGCTAGGGAATATTCCTTGCACAGGAGAAAATCTCTTTGGCAAGGATTGGCAGGACAAAGCTAATCAGCTTGAGTCTGAAAATACCACCTTGAACAGATTATCAAGGGTTACAGCCAACCCAGCAAAGAAGACGACAATTAAGAACCCCTTTTTCAACAAGAAAAAGAAATTCTACCTATCTTACACCCAGGCATCCATTGTCCAGTTCATGCTCCCCAGAAGGGACAACAGCAACCTAGATAGCGAAAGAAGGCCCTCAGGGGCTTTAACTCCTTCCTAGAGAACTTAGTCATCCTGCCCCTGAAAGGTCCAGAGCCTCTCTGTATCCCTGGAAGATTTTGTCATTTTGCCAAAAGATGGCAACAAATAACATCAGAACACTGGACTCTTTCCATTGTAAGAGAGGGGTACAAACTCCATTTTCACAGTAAGCTCCCTCCTACCATCACAAGACAGTTCAATTCTCAGGCCCTTCCACCATTCTCTTGTGTCAAGAGGTCACCTCACTACTTGCTCAAGGAGCAATAGAGGAGGTACCCATATCCCAACAGGGCATGGGTTTCTACTCCCCCTACTTCCAGACGACTGGCTTTTCCGAGCATCAACAACTCCAGAAGCCAGCTTCGCTCTCTCTCGCACAATGCGAATCCTGCAGTACCTGGGACTGGTCATAAACCTCCCAAAATCTCATCTCACCCCTTCTCTCCCTCTCCTGAGGGATCCGCCTCCTTCAAAATTGCTCGAGACAGCTTTGCTAACGTCTCCTCACAGTTCTTAAATCTTTGCTCCTCCGGCACACCTCTCACCCGCATATTACTCCGCCGCGATCTGTCCTCCAGATCCTCGGTCTTCGCCTTCAGGAGCTCCTGCGCTTGAGCCAGTTCCGCCCATCCTGCTCGCAGATCTACCACCGTGCCCGCTTGATGTTCCAGCATCTCTTCCACTCCTTCCACTCTGGCCCCCAGCTCCTTCACCTCCTGCCGCTACGTGCCCAGAGTCTCCTTTTGGTACCGGCCCATTTCAGCCTTCAGCTCCTCCTTGAAATCGGTTATCCATTCCTTTAGGCCCCCTATAGAAGCGGAGCCCAGGCCCTGCTCGCCCTCGGAATGGGGCCGCTCCGCTCCCTCCTCCGCCATCTTGTCCACATGGTCTGCTCTCTCCGCTTCCCCCAGCATCGCATAGGGGGAGCGTTATTCCGCTAGGCGCTTCTTCACCGACATGCTCTCTGACACCTTAGTCATCTGCCTGCTCCGTCCGCCCCTTCAATCAACGGAGTAGGGTCGTTCGTTTTTAGCTTCCTCTCCGAACGCCCCGGAGCTCGCTCAGAAAGCTGCCATCTCGCTTCCTGACGTCACCAGAAGTCCGAGCCTACGCCTTTTAAGTGGAAAAGGTTCTCTATCTGGTGTTCTAAAAAGGAACTCGATCCCTTTTCAGTGCCAGTGGAGGCGTTACTAGTGTATCTCCTCCATTTATCATCCTCTGGTCTTAAGACTAATTCAGTAAGGGTCCATCTTAGTGGCATTGCAGCTTTTCACAAGCCCTTGGATGGACAGCCTTTTTCCTTTCATCCACTTGTAGCAAGGTTTATGAGAGGTGTACTCTTAACGAAACCTCCCATTAAGCCACCACCCGTGGCATGGGATCTGAATCTTGTCCTTGGGCAGCTCATGAAACCGCCCTTCGAACCCTTAGCCACTACATCTCTAAAGTTTCTTTCTTGGAAAGTGATCTTCCTAATTGCTCTCACTTCTGCAAGACGCATCAATGAGCTACAGGCTTTAATGGCTGATCCTCCTTATACAAAGTTCCACCATGATAAAGTAGTTCTTAGGACTCACCCTCACTTTATGCCAAAGGTGGTTTCGCCTTTTCATTTAAACCAATCGGTTTACCTTCCTCTATTCTTCCCTAGGCCTCATGCCTCCAATGCAGAAAGGAATCTTCACACTCTGGATTGTAAAAGAGCCTTGGCTTTTTACCTTCAGAGAAGTAAACAACATAGAAAGTCTTATTTTTTATTTTATTTATTTAACAATTCTTATATACCACGCTATTTCTCATCAGTGCGGTTTACATCGAAACAATAAACACTTGGACATACAAATAGTCCTACGTTTACAGAAAACAGGGATTTGAACATGGATTAACACGGGAAACTATATACATTTGAGATTTAGCTACAGGTAATTAACAGGTTGGGCTCATAACAAGGTTTTGCTGCCAAGTTTAGCTTCCCAACTTTTTGTTGCCTTTGACTCTCGTCACCTTGGACTACCAGTTTCCAAGCATACCTTGTCTAAATGGATTGTAAATTGCATATATTTTGCATATGAGAATAAGGGACTTTCTATCGAAGGTCATGTCACAGCTGACAGTGTGAGAGCAATGGCAGTCTTTATGGCTAACCTTCGCTCAGTGTCCATTGATGACATTTGTAGAGCAGCCACTTGAGATTTGGTACACACCTTTGCAGCCCACTACTGCTTAGACAAGGACTCCCGTCAGGATGCCTCGTTTGGCCAAGCTGTTCTCCAGCATCTCTTTCAGACTTAGAACAACTCCTACTCGCCGTCCCGGGTTTCGATGCCAGAGATCTATGGGAGGAAGCATGACCCATCTCAACCTGGGTTTCGCAGCTTTGGGGTCATCTCCCTGGCATCTCTCAGCTGGGGAGTCCCCATATTTGAAGACTACATTCCTGCTTGTTCCTGGAGATAGTGTAGTTACTCACTTGTAACAGGTGATCTCTGGGAACAACAGGAATTAAGTCTTCACAACCCACCCACCTCCCCTTGGAGTTGTCTCTCTCTCTCTCTCTCTATCTCCTTCTCTCCTTTGTCTCAGCTATAAACTCAACTGAAGAGGGAGAGTTGGAAAGGCGGGAAGGCAGCGACGCAGGCACGGTGGGATGCTCCCAAAAGCTTTTCTATTGGATGCTGGGGAGCGTTCCCGCGCAGGCTCCATCAGTACCGATGATACCCATATTTGAAAACTTAATTCCTGCTGTTCCCGGAGATCACCTGTTACAGGTGAGTAAGTACGCTTTCCCTGCCCCCAGGAAATGACATTCTCTACTCCTGGGAAGTTTGAGAGTTTATGCAGTTTTAGAACAGCCAGTGCTGGGGTTGTCCCTTCCTTACAGGGCTTGGGGAGATCTGTTTCTGTCACAACTGCTTATGCCATCACTGCTCTTCATGACACAGCCTGTGCCTAGCTACCAGAACGAATTATTAAACAAGGGACTAGATTTTTACAACCCACTATTCTTACGGTTGTTTGGGGGGCCACTTTATTGAGGCTGAGTAGGGATTGCTCCTTTCTAGTGCCAGTGTTAGGGTTTCTAAGGGAACAAGCAGGAAGTCAGCCCTCACATATGGGTGACGTCGGCACCGATGGAGCCCTCTTGGAAGCATCCCCCCAGCTTTCAAAGAAAGCCTTTGGGAGATGCCACCAGTGCATGCGTGGTCCCCTTCCCGCCCAAGGGTGCCATCTTGCTCAGTCTCCTTTTTTCCGTGAAGCCCTTCAGATGTTGTCTGGCTTGTCCCCAGAAAAAGTTGATTATTTTTCTCTCTGAGTTTTACACTCGCCTCCGGTATTGCACCGGTGCTCTTTCCGCCTACCGACCTCGGTGCCTCGGTGTTGGGTTTGGTTTAATTTTTGTAGTTTTTTGTTATTTTCTTTTTCTGGTGTCTTCACGCTTTTTATCTTCCGCTGACAGCCTGGAGGGTCTTCAACTTCACAGGGGTACTTTTTCCCCCTATGGCTACCAGTGGCTTTAAAAAGTGTGATCGGTGCTCTAAAATCATGTCTTTGACTGACACACACAACTGCTGTCTTCACTGCCTCAGGCCAGACCATGACACAGCAGCCTGCGGTCAGTGCAAGAGGTTGTCCATCAAGGCCCGCCAGCAGCAGCACAATAAGTTCTTCCCCGAGTCACCAATGCCTCCGATGTCCAGGGCCTCGTCTGAGGCCCCGACATCTCAGGCGAAACTCTCTGAACCCGAGCCTCGTCATGGGTTCTCAGAAAGGGAGTCTCCCTCAAGGTAATCCAGGAAGAAGAAGAATCCCTTGAAGGCGGCGTCCTTGGATGGTTCCGACCGGCTGGGAGCTCCCCAGGCCCAGTCGCACAGTCCGAGACGCTCGTCCGAGGCAATGGAGAAGGAGCGACCTGCGAAGGTCCCTCGGAAGGATCTGACTGCGGACCAGCCTCGGTGCCCAGACACCATCCTCATCAAGGATTCCCTTTTGGGGGAGCCGGCATCAGGCCCGAGTCTCTCGGTACCCATGTCAAAGGCTACAGAGCCTTTTGGAATGTAGTCCAGAATGGCAGCCCTGGAGCGCAGTTTGTCTGCCTTCATGGACCAGCAGTTGGGTCCTGTTGTCCAGCACAACTGGTTCATCCGCCCTGACCACCAGGCCCTTGATGTCTAAGACGTCCCTGGAGGCCGAGCCGATCCTCGAGGTCCTTCGGCCTCAAGTCGATCCTCGGTTGAGGTCGCGTTCTGAGCCCTGCTCAATGGGACTGCAGTCATCCCTGGCAATTTACCAGATGCCGGCTGTAGGGCATCGGGACCCCTGAGGCCCATGGAGCAGCCATCCTATGAGTCCTAAATGGACTACTCCGAGTGAGAGACAGAGGACGAGGAGTCCCCTGATACCCATCGCCACTGCGACATCCCTTCTGACTCTCCTGTCTCAGAATCTTGACAGCGATCTCCACCTGAGAACATGGGCTTCCTGGATTTTGTCAAGGACACGTCTAAGGCCCTGGCATTCCCTACCGAGTTGGAGGACCACCCTCGGGTGGGTGAGTTGGAGATCCTCCAGTACGAGGCCCCTCCGCGGGAATTGCTCACAGTGCCCATTCCTCCCATCCTGGAACAACTCATGGTCCGAATGTGGGAGACATCGGCGTCGGTGCTGGTGGTGACCAAACTGCTCGACTCGATGTATTGAGCCCGCCAGAGCCTGGGCTTCCAGAAGTCACAACTGCCACATAACTCCAAAGTGGTGGAGTCGGCCATGTGTCGTCTGAAAAGCCAAAAGATGCCCCTCTCGGTGCCCCCGGCAGAAAGGCCCGCACCTTGGACGCCCTCGGCAGAAAGTGCTACCAGGGCTCAATGCTCATTGGCCGCATCCAGGCCTACCAGCTGTACATGGGCATGTACCTGAGAGATCTAGCGAAGGAACTCGCCGGGTTCTCAGCTGGTCTCTCCGAGGAACTCTTGCAGCGGTTCAAGAACCTGGCCAAGGCCATCCGCGAGTGCTCCAAATTCATGTCTCGAGCGGCCTATGACGGGTTCGAGTCGGCGGTCTGGGAGCCGTGGCGGGCATCGGTGCACGCCATCAAGCTTGGCTTCAGTCATCTGACATCAAGCAGTGGATTCAGGACAAATTGGTTGATGTCCCATGCCAAGGAGAGAACCTCTTTTGCAAGCCCATGACCAACAAGGCTGCCGAACTGGAGACCAAGTTCATGACGAGGACCAAGCTCTTGAACACCACTGCCCCTCCCGGATGGAAGGGCTTGAGTAAAAGGTCCTTTTACCCGAGGAAGGGGGCTGCTTACCGAAACTCCCCACATTATCAAGCCTCCCCAGCTCCCTAACAGGATCAGCAGGCCAAGGGACATGTGCATGGCCCACGTAAGCAGAAGGCTCCAAAACCCCAGGCACCAGCCACAGCCCAGCCAGGGCGGAGCTTTTGACTCCTTGTGCATAGCCTCTCTATCCCAAGGAGATCAGCAACCCACAGGGGGGCGTCTGGCCCTCCATGCCCAGAGGTGGGTGGCCATCACCACCGATTCCTGGGCACTAAAGGTAGTCAGGGAGGGTTACCTCCTCCACCTGACTCAGACACCTCCCCCTTATTTCCCAGGAGAGCCCCTCAGATCTCTCCTCCATCAGAATCTTCTTCTGGAATTGGCAGGTCTACTCGAGGACAAGGTGGTGGAACCAGTGACCTACCACCTAAAGGGCAAAGGGTTCTACTCCATATACTTCCTTGTGCCAAAGAGAACAGGGCCTAAGGCCCATCCTCAACCTGTGCAACCTCAACAAATTCCTGGTGAGGGAGAAGTTCAAGATGCTCGCCCTTGGAACATTGCTGCCATACCTCCAACAGGTAGACTGGCTGTGCTCTGTAGACCTCAAGGATGCTTATACTTGCATCCTCATCCACCCCAACCACAGGCAATCTCCAGGAACAAGCAGAAATGAGTCTTCACATATGTGTACGTCGGTACCGACGGAGTCTGTGCGGGAACGCTTCCCAGCGTCCAATCAAAGAGCTTTTGGAAGCATCCCACCACGCCTGCGTGCTGCCTTTCCACCTTTCCCAACTGCCTCTCCTCAGTTTTTGTTTTTCCGCGGAGCCGGCAGGACGTCCTCCTGTCACCACAGAAAATACTTCTTTTAATTCTTTAGTTTTCTTGTGGTCGCGGCTGTCTCCCGACGCCACCGGTACCGCCGGTGTTTCTTTTCTTGTAAATTTTTCCCTTTTAAGGGAATATTTTTTCTTCTGAGTGTCTTACGGTTTCAGGCCTTCCAGGCCTCCCCATGTCCGTCATGGAACCGCCAGCCATTTTCTCCAAGAAATGTTCAAACTGTGGCGCTACAACTTTATTTTTAGACTCCAAAAATTGGTGTCTAACCTGTTTGGGTCCCGACCTTTTCCTCTGGAGCCCTCGGGCTACAGTATTGTGAGAAGAGGTTTTCAATATCGAGTTTCCCTCGATATGATCAAGGCACTGACCATTTCTTTTTCCACACGGGATCAGGTAACCCACAAACAGTCTGTTAAGACTAGCCAACCCTCGAGTTGTAGGTCTCATGCACAGCATGTAGACGGCTCCAGCCTTGCCCTCGAGGGCCCATTGGCTTCAAAACCCCGGCGGGAGTCTACGGCCTCCAAAGCCTATATGGGGTTTCGGGTTGTTCCTAGGGCTCACCCCTCACAGAACATACCTGAGCCATGCCCGGTGGTGGCATCCGCTTTGAGCGGTACCGATACCCCGGCATCGGCACTGGTGTTGGATGTAACACTCCTCACCAGGGATCGTCGTCTGGTGTCCTCGGTACCTACGGGACCGGTGGATACGTTCCAGACTGACTTTCCAGTATCGGTACCGGCACCGATACTACCACCAACGTCGGTACCCTCCAGACGTGCATCGATAGACTCGCTTCCTTCGATGCCGAGTCTGGAATCGATCTCTAGACTGGAAGACTGGGTACCGACACGTGTTGGTACCGACACCTATCGGTACCGGACGCTCGGTACCGAGGGTGACTGCCGAAGGCTTTCGGTTACCTCGGTACCGATTGGGCTGTCACCGATTGCTGTTCCAATGTTGGTGTCGGGTTTGGTTCTGACAGCGGTATCGGTATCGGTACCGGTATCCACAGTAGCATCGTGGCCAGCTCCTTCCATGCTTCTTTCAACAGGATTGCTCCCTTCTATACCAAGTTTGGAGTCGATACCTGGCATGGACGATGGGGTACTAACTGTCGCTGGTCCTGACCCCCAGTACCAGCATCCATCTGTTAAGGATCCCATATTGCACCGTGCAGGATCTTATATTCCTATATACTCAGATAGATCCTCCGGTGCCCAGGCTAGTTCTTCAGATCTAGCCTGTCCAGGGCAGGTTCTCTTTGGAGATCCTTCTTTTCAGAGTTTCCTCCTGGATATGGCAAGATCACTTGCCATTCCTATCCCTGGCCATGATCCTACACAAGGCTCTGTTTCTACCGAAGCAAAGGAGAACATAATGCTTCCTTTGCATCATTCCTTGCAGGATCTTCTTCTAGGAATGTGGGAAGCACCTTCAAGGGTACCCCCACCTTCAAGAGCAACTGATCTCCTATATCAGGTGCCCCCCTCTCCAGGGTTTCAAAAGACTCAACTTCCTCATCATTCCATTGTAGTGGAATCAGCAATGAGGCGGGTGAAGAGTAAGAAAAAGCACTCTTCTTATCCGCCAGGTCATGAGTCTAAGACACTAGATGCCTTTGGACGTCAAACCTTCCAGACATCCATGCTTTCAGCAAGAATTCTCTCATATATTTTTTATATGAGTCTATCTCTTGAGGAGGTCACAAAGAAATTACATCTTTTGACTCCTTTTCTTTCAGAGCCCAAGAGTACAGACTATTCCTCACTGCTTAGTCATATTCAAAATATCTCTTGGTTTCTTACTCGTGCTTCCCTAGACTCATTTGAGTCTGTTAGCAGAACTTCTGCTATAGCCATAGGGGCACGACGTAGAGCCTGGCTTCAGGCTTCAGACTTAGACAAATGGGCTACTCCTTGCACTGGAGAAAATCTCTTCAATAAGGAGTCTTTACGTCAGGTTACTCAGTGGTGCACTGACTTACCTGTTTCTAAGGGCTGTTCTACGCCTTCTTCTTTCCCAGTAGGTAGTGTGATAAGGAAGCTTATCATAGCTCAGGAAGGAGCTATAGGAAAGGTGAAGTGACTCTGAACAAGCAACCTGTCAGTTCTGGTAGAAATAAGAAAACAGAATTTTCCCATAAAAGACTACCAGTCCCAGAATGCACCAGGTTTCCAACAGCCATTAGAGGAGCTGAAGTGGGGAAGCGTGTGTTCAATCAGGAGGGCTATGAGGTAATCCCTAAGCACTCATCTCAAAGGGCAGGGCCTGATTCAGCACAGCTGCGCTGTGTTAGGGAGGAGCACTCATCTGAGCAGAATAAAGGTAGAGTTTATTCTACAGAGAATTATCCTCATTATCCTGAGAATCAGCTTGAGCTTGATCAGTTTCATCTGAAGGATCATCAGAAGCAGAAGCCAAACCGGACGGACAGAGAGGGAAAGAAACCCTCTGGAAGAAAGAGGAGAAAAGCCTTTGAGAGGTCTAGAAGAGTCCAGAGCAGTACGTATTCCAAGGGCCAGCATACACCATTGGACTGGGGAAAGCCAGAGGAATGGTGCTGCAGAGCTAGGAATCTCCAGAGGCTACCTGTGAGGGAGACGGCTGCACGTGGAAGGGACCCTAAGACCTGTGCCAGAAGGTATGTGAAGAGAGATCCAGTGTCCAGGGATCTGGATTGGAAGGCTGGACATAAGAACTGGACTACATACTGGCCAGGCTATATAGAGAGGAACTCTAACAGCAATGGAAGCTCAGGTATGAACACTGATCTATGCCCTAGCTATAACCTTGAAAGACAGCAGGGAAACAAGTATTCTCCTGAAAGTGCTCCATTGAGAGATTCATCTGTGCCAATCCATGATATTGAACCCATGCTTGTTGAAGAAGGGGGAATGATTGCAGATGAAGAATGTGTTTATATGGACTGCTCTCTGTCCAAACTCCTTTGGTGATTTTCTGTTATAAAGTACAGCAACCATCACAAAGAAATACAAACTTGTTCTTTAATCTACTTCAGGAAAGCTCCTGAAGCAGGATTTGACCCACGCAGAAGGAAGCAAGCCAGCTAAGGGGTTTCAGCTGGATAACTGCTAGCAATTGAGCCTTACCTAATTGCTTGTGAGCTAGGAGAGAATCACTTCTGAATCTATGTAGAAAGATATAAGAAGTTAACCTGAAAAGAACAGTTTTTCCCTTCTTTGTGGATCTTGTTGGTTGTTTGATAAATGCTAAGAAAACATTAGCTAATGCCTGACAAGTTTGAATGTTGTTTTCCTGATTTTGATTTTGTTTTTCCAAGTTAAACACTGGAAGCAAGTAACCTGATTTATGTGCTACCAAGCATATCTGTGTTGGGAGAAATAACCCCATAAATAAATATCTTATTGGCTTTACCCAAAAGCACAACTAATTATTGTGAGCAGCTGTGTCTGGTGTGAATGAACTGCATTGCCCACAATCCCTTGCAAATCATATTGATATATGCACTTGCCAAGACTGTGAAGATTCTCACCCAGGCAGCCGTCTGACAGTAGGAAATGTCCTACCAAACTTTCTTCCCCTAGGGGGAGAAGGTTTTATTCATCTTCTGCCCATCATACAGGTGTTCCCAAACAGGGGAAACTTCGCCCTGGTCTGAAGAATTAAACTCTCACCAGGCTCAGCAAACCCAGCAACCGCAGGGTTTCTGATTAATCATCATCATATTTTTGTGCCTCTTGGGGTTTAGAACCTGCAGTTGGCTTCTTCTCAGTAGAAGCCTTCCACTGTTTTCATTCTAAACTCTAGGCATGGATCTCTTTTCACAAGACATCCATTTTTTCTATGTATACGAGCTCTTAGGATATTCATGCCTATAGGTCACAGGTTTCTCCTCTTCTTCCTGCTAGGGAAAGAGGTTTAACAACTATCAAATGATAGTTTTTCTGTACCAGCATGAATTTTTCCTTTCTACAGACTTACCACATGGTAAGTCTCCATTCAGCTCCATCTTCTCTACCCTCTTACCAAGCTTTTCCCCTGTACGAGTGGTACTATTACACTGGAGGGCTTCTTCTTCAGCCCCTCTAGTTTTTGTCACTATTCCAGTGTGGAGTTCTCCTCTCTGAGTTAACTCCTTTCTTTATTTTTGCTTTGGGGCAGCTTATCAGACAGGTATAGAGTTTTTCTACTTCTGTTCTGTCTGTTCTTTCTGTTTTTAAACAGAAAGATTCTTTCTGCTGTCTTACCAGCAGCTGCCCATGCAGGAGCCCTAGTGATTGGACCACTGGTTCTTCTCCACAAGCATCCAGAGTTGTCCTCCACTACATTCTTTCTGGCCTTAGTAGTGACTACAAGACAGTGGATTCATCTTTCTTGGGAAACCTTATCACTACAGGCTTCTCGGATTGTCTTCTATTCTTGCCATCTCCAATTCCCTTGGGTTTGGCAGCATAGTTAATGTAGGTGCTGGTTTTTCCAGCAGCCAGTTCTATCTCCTAATTCTCCTGCATTATGCTCTCTGCAATTCTACAGAGCAGCTTTCCACCATGGGCCTTTGCTAGAGAGCATTAGGTTTTCCTCAAACAGCTGTCCTAGATAGTTGGAAAAGGATCATGCCCCTCATGACTGGAAGGGTTCTTCCTACCCTACTATCTCCTTTTTAAAACAAAGGACGTGGGCCTTCTCTTACGTGAAAGCTTAAAGAGTTGTTCAATTCCCTGGTTTGGTCCTCAGGATTCCCACTGGGAATATGCTCTTTTTTCCTTGCAGCTCGTCCTCATGGTATCCTAATCCCTCATGGACAGCGCATATTTAGCTAAAGAACGCATGATACCCTTTTTGCCCCTCAAGCAGGTCAACTTGGTATCTCATTCCTATGCGTCTTCTGTCCATTTACCATGCTAGAGTTCTGGAGGACTCGGGACTTGCTGCCTGCAGACTGATATTATCCTCTGCTTTTCACGTAACCATCCTGGTTATTTCACTAGCTAGCATTTCTGCAGCAATCTAGTCCAGTGATGGCTAACCTTTTTGAGCCCGAGTGCCCAAACTGCCGCACAAAACCAAAGAATTTCCTCAAAGTGCCAGCACGTCATTTGCATAAGTGGTCTTATTTGCATAAATATTTGCATAATGTTACCATACACTAACTTTTAGTAAACATGTCTCTTAATGAGTGTATGGATAAAGAAAGACTAAAAGATTTCTACATTACTATAATCCAGTGCCAACCGCCAGGCACATTAGGAACTACTACAAACGCTGCCCATTTAGAACCCATAGCAAACCCGCTGTATCCTGACAGCATTACCAGGACTCACAAAGCACCATACCCTACCTATCAAAAGGCAACACTGCAAATATTAAACCAATACATTTCAGTGAATACTGGGGAAAGAGAACAAGTGGCAACGTCAAATAGGAATTTCCTCTTGTACCAAACAAAGCGCAGATGTTAATGATGCACATTTCCCAGAGCTGACATATTCCAGTTAATAAATTCAAAAGAAAGAGATATCGTTCTACCTTTTGTGCATTTTTTTTCAGTTGCAATTGGTCCAGCCATTTTCTTCTGGTTTCTTCATGTTTTCTGCTAACTCTCCATCGTCTGCTGTCCATTTGTCCTTTCTTCTCTCTTCTAGTTTTTTTTCCATTCTCTCTCTCTCTACATCTGCTTTAACATACTAATCTTTCTCCTTTTGCTCTTTCCTCATTCCTATTTCATCCACACAAATTTTACCCCTCCATCCTCAATCCCCAATTACTCTCCCAATACCTGGCCAATTGTAGATTTTTCATCCCTCCTACACAAAATATTTTTCCCCTCTCCATTTTACTCTCCCAGCCCCATCCCATTCTAATCCTCCCCCAACATCAGCTCCCTTCTAGTTCCAGTCTCACCCAGCATCCATTCCCTTCTTCAAGCCCCCCACTTCCCCTCAGCCCATTTCCATTCCAAGCCCCGTCCCCATCAGCTATTTGCAGTTCAAGCCCCCCACTTCCCCTCAGCCCATTTCCATTCCAAGCCCCATCCCCAACAGCTATTTGCAGTTCAAGCCCCCGTCCACTCAGCCGATTTCCCGTCCTAGCAACCCCCCCAACCCATTACCAGTCCTAGCCCCCCATAGCCCACTCCCAGTCCTAATCCCACCAGCCCATTTCCAGTCCTAACCTCCCCATCAGCCCACTCCCAGTCCTAATCCCCCATCACTCAGTGTTTATTTTAAGCCCCCCCCGCCCCTATAACCCATGCTAACCCCCCCCAGCCCCCCTCACCACTCCTACCCCCCCCCAGCCCAGCGCCCATCACCACTCCTAACCCCCCCAGCCAGCCCAGTGCCCATCACCACTCCTAACCCTCCCCAGCCAGCCCAGTGTCCATCACCACTCCTAACCCCCCAGCCCAGTGCCCATCACCACTCCTAACCCCCCCACCCCAGCCCATCACTACTCCTAACACCCCCCAGCCCAGCCCAGCCCATCACTACTCCTAACCCCCCCCACGCCCCCCCCAGCCAATCACCCCTCCTCACCCCCCCCCCAGCCCAGCCCAGCCCAGCCCAGCCCATCACCACTCCTAAGCCCCCCAGCCCAGCCCATCACCACTCCTAACCCCCACCCCCAGCCCAGCCCAGCCCAGGGAAAATTAAAAAAAAAAAGAAACCTGTCTGCTGCCGCTGTCGGGGCCGCCGCGGCAGAATCGAGCGTGCCGCGGGGCCCCCCTGTACCCACCGGCAGAGCCTGTCCTCCCCGTAGCAGCTCTCTCTTTGGAGCTGCAGTCAGACGCGCCGGCTTGCAGAGCGCGAGGGAAGAGTTCCCTCGCTGCTCTGTTAAGCCTGCGGGGGCTGATGGGAAGTTCCCATCAGCCCCCGCGGGCTTAACAGAGTCGCGAAAGGGAAACTCTTCCCTTCGCGCTCTGCAAGCCGGCGAGTCTGACTGCAGCTCCAAAGAGAGAGCTGCTACGGGGAGGACAGGCTCTGCCGGTGGGTACAGGGGGGCCCCGCGGCACGCTCGATTCTGCCGCGGCGGCCCCGACAACGGCAGCAGACAGGGTTGTTGTTTTTTTTTCGATGGCGGACCTTCCCGCGTGCCAGCTGCAAGGCCTTCGCGTGCCACAGCTGGCACGCGTGCCATAGGTTCGCCATCGCTGATCTAGTCTGTTCCTTGTCAGGGAGATTTTTCCCCTGACTCCTTCCATCATAACCAGGAGGAATAGATTCTCTATATATCTTCTCAAGTAGGTTCCACCTTCTTGTTACTAGATGAATCTTTCCTCTTCACATCTCCTATGTGAATATACTTTCTATAGGCATATCTCTGTCTGCTTAACTGCAGACATCTATATATAGGCCTATATATATATATATCTGTATACATCTCTATAGATATATATGTCTGTTATTTGTGTGTGTATAAGTTATGCCCTTCTATATCTCACTATAGATATATATTCTATATGTCTATCTATATATCTATATGTATATATATGTATATATATATACGTATATATATGTGTATCTGTCGAGATATTTATTATAGGTAGATATGTATTTACATACTTATCTATCTGACTGTCTATGCTCATATAGATATATATGTCTCTATATGATTCTGACAGTTGGGCTCTACCCATACTCATGCTGTTCCAGCATGTTTGGGATGCTACACACACAACCACTCCCGTGGTAGTTAACAACTTTTCTACCATAACCCTAATGTTTAGGTACCCCTGAAGCTCTCCATGTTCCAGTATCTTTCCTAGCTACCACCAGTTAGGAAAGACATGGCGGATCTTCAGTAAATCTGAGGCTTTAACGCCTCAGACACCTGTCCTTTCTTTTTGGGATACAGGGTTTTTCCATACCCTTTCTTCCCTCAAGGACTAGGCCGGTTTGTCCAAATCGGTCAGCCTTTCCTCTTTTTGCTCCTAAGAGTGAGCCACTCTGCAGCCAAAAGAGTTTCGGCTTTTTCCATAAAGCCTTCTGCTGAAGGCCTACCGTTTTTGTACTACCCCAGTTGATCCCTGGGGTTACCTCTCACCTTTCAGGATTCTGACCTCCACCATTTGTCCTACAGGTTTATCACCTCCACTTTCAGTGAGGTCCTCCTCGAGGTCCCTCTACTGGATTCCCCAGTAGATTCCATGAACCTCTATACTTTCCTGCAATCCTGTTAGGGGAGGTCCATATTGCAATATTTCATTTCGATATATTTGTTGATAATTATCATCCACACAAGGACTCCTTGTCTGCAGTCCTATGCTAGGTTAGCTGTCTTTACAGCACCTTTCTGTTTCAACTCCTACCCTCCATCCTGAGGATGCCTAGGCGATATGAGGTGTAGCATGTTCCAATCTATAACATGCTGGGACTCCAGGCATCTTAGCTTGGGAGTCCCCATATGTGAAGACTCATTCCTGCTTGTTCCTGGAGATAGCACAGTTACTTACCTGTAACAGGTGATCTCTGGGAACAGCAGGAATAAGTCTTCACAACCCACCCACCTCCCCAGGAGTTGTATCTCTCTATCTATCTTTCCTTTCCTCTCTCTCTCTTTGTCTCAGCTTTAAAACTTAACTGAGGAGAGGCAGTTGGGAAAGGCGGGAAGGCAGCACGTAGGCGTGGTGGGATGCTTCCAAAAGCTCTTTGATTGGACACTGGGAAGCGTTCCCGCGCAGACTCCGTCGGTACCAACGTACCCATATGTGAAGACTTATTCCTGCTGTTCCCAGAGATCACCTGTTACAGGTAAGTAACTGTGCTGTATCTGCAGTTCATAGTAGGAGGCAGGCATTTTCAATACAGGGTGCTCCCCTTCGGCCTAGCCTCTGCCCCTAGTCTTCACAAAATGCCTGGCAGTCATGGCCGCCTTCCTCAGGCTCCAGGGGGGTCTTCGTCTTTCCCTTCCTGGATGACTGGCTCATAAAGGGAGGCACAGCCTCTGAGGTGCAGACCACCATGCGCACCATCTAGGTTCTGCAACACTTGGGCTTCGTCATAAACTACCCCAAGTCTCACCTTCTCCCGATTCAGTGCCTAGAGTTCATTGGAGCAAAGATCAACACTCTCCAGTCGAAGGCCTTTTTGCCCAAGGACCAAGCTGATTGTTTCAGGTCTCTAGCTCGGGATGTACAGTGCCGTCCCTCTGTGCCTGCCTGGCTTCTTCTGCGCTTCCTCAGACACATGGCCTCCACGGTCCATGTCACCCCAGACGCTCGCCTCCACATGAGGACGGCGCAGTGGTGTCTCCAGGACCAGTGTTCTCAGGCCACAGGCCGTCTCCGAGACAGAGTTTCAGTGACCCACCAGTTGGCGGACTCCCTAGTCTGATGGCAGTCGCCCCAGCATCTCGAGGCGGGCATACCCTTTCAGGCCCCAAGCTACTCAAGGGTCTTCACCACGGATGCCTCCCTGCTTAGGTGGGGAGCCCACTGCAGAGATCTCCGCACTCATGGCAAGTGGTCACCATACAAGAGCACCCAGCAGATCAACCTCCTTGAGCTCCGTGCCATACACCTAGCCTTGAGGGTCTTCTGTCACCACCTACGTCACCAGCCAGTGCTGGTCCAGACAGACAACCAGGTAGCGATGTTCTACATGAACAAGCAGGGGGACACGGGGTCTCGTACCCTTTGTCAGGAGGTGCTGCTCCTTTGCTCATACACAATCCAACAGGATATCCTCCTATGGGCAGTGTACCTGCCAGGTCAGGACAATCTGCTGGACGACAGACACAGCAGGGTTCTCTAGCTGCACAAGTGGCAGCTGGACCCCAGAGTGGCCAGTTGGCTTTTCTGGCTCTGGGGGGAACCTGTGATGGACCTGTTTGCCAGCCCGGACAACGTTGAGTTGCCCCGCTTCTGCTCCCAGCAAGCCCACCCCTCCAGGGTGGAAGCGGACGCGTTCCTAGTCTCATGGTCAGAAGACCTCATGTATGCCTTCCCTCTGACACTGCTGATTGCCAAGACCTTGTTCAGGACCCTCCGTGACAGGGTCACACTCATCCTGATAGCCCCTCGGTGGCCCAGGCAGCCATGGTTCTGCTGCTTCTGCAGTTGATCGTGGAGGTCCCCATCCCCTTGGGGACTGCCCCAGGACTCCTATCTCAAGAGAGGGGCTCTGTCCTACACCCCAACCTGGGGTCCCTATCGTTGACAGTGTGGCTGCTGAGAGGGTGGCTCTGGCCCTTTCAACCTTCCGGCTGAGGTGGAGGACATCCTGCTGGCCTCTCGCAAGGCCTCCACTAGGAAGGCTTATGTCATCAAATGGCACAGATTCTCTGTTTGGTGCACCAAACATGGGACTGATCCTTTCTCCTGCCCGGTGGCTCTGGTGTTGCAGTACCTTCTCCACCTCTCTCAGTCCAGGCTCAAATCTAACTCTGTCCGAGTGCACCTGAGTGCCTTGGTGGCACACCACCATCCAGTGGATGGGAAGCCCCTCTCGGTCCAACCGTTGGTGACCCGTTTCCTTTGGGCCTGCTCCTATCAAAGCCCCTAGTTTGCCCTCCGGCAACAAAATGGGACCTCGACATAGTGCTGGGGCAGCTCACTCGCCCACCCTTCAAGCCTCTAGCTACCTGCCACCTTTTCTACCTATCTTGGAAGGTGGCTTTCCTGGTTGCGCTCATCTCCGCTCGCAGAGTTAGCGAGCTACAGGCCCTTGTGGTGGAGGCACCTTATACCAGGTTCTACAAGAACAGAGTGGTGCTTTGCATGCACCTCAGATTCCTGCCAAAGGTAGTGTCGCCCTTCCATCTCAACTAGGAAGTGGTGCTCCATACCTTCTTTCTAAAACCTCACTCCAGTAGGGTGGAGATGGTCCTTCATACCTTGGACTGTAAGAGGGCCTTGTCCTTCTATATCCAACACACTCAGGGCCACCGCAAAGCTTCTCATCTTTTCATCTCCTACGACCCCGGTAGGCTGGGGGAGGCGGTGACCAAGCGTACGCTCTCCACATGGGTGGCGGACTGTATCACTCTCACTTATGAGCAGGCGAGGCTCCTGCTGGAAGGCTGCATCACGACCCACCATGTGAGGGCCATGGCAGCTTCGGTGGCAAACTTGCACTCTGTCCCAATGGTGGACATCTGCCGGACCGCCACCTAGTCTTCAGTCCATGCCTTCGCAGCCCATTACTGTCTAGAAAGAGAGTCCCAATGGGACAGTGCCTTTGGCCAGGCTGTGCTCCGTAACTTCTTTGGGGTGTAGGCAATACTCCGACCCTTCTGTGTTCAGACTACCGGAGTGATGTTTTCATCGGACACAGGGGTCCTATTGTGGTCTATGGACATGGACTAATTTGCTGCTGCTTGCGGCTCCCCATGAGGGAGCCCTATTTTTGCTATGGGCTTTCGGTAGCCTGTAGCTGGGGAGTTCCATATGTGAGGACTGACTTCCTGCTTGTTCCCAGTGAAAGTGTATTTACTCACCTGTAACAGGTGTTCTCCGGGGACAACAGGAATCAGTCTTCACAACCCTCCCTCCTCTCCTTGGAGTTGCTCTTTTACCATTTGTATTTTTGCCGTCTTTTAGCTATGTCATCTGACTGAGCAAGATGACACTCTTGGGCGGTAAGGGGACCACGCATGTGTGGTGGCATCTCCCATAGGCTTTCTTTGAAAGCTGGGAGGATGCTTCCACGAGGGCTCCGTTTGTGCCAACGTCACCCATATGTGAGGACTGATTCCTGCTGTCCCCAGAGAACACTTGTTACAGTTAGTAACTACGCTTCTGGTGCCCCTCTGCAACCTATAGATTGGTGCCCCCTCCCTTTATTAATGCTGGCTACACCCCACCCCACTTTTTCCTAAAACGCCTTTGTGAATTCTTCACATGATACTAGTATTTATCTTTCAAGTTCAGTTTTGTAAGAAAATTGCAGTGAAGGGGCAAATACATAGCCAGAATAAAACTAACTACTGAGCAGTAAATGTATAGCAACATATGAACAGGCTGTGACAGTCCAAGAAAATACTAAATTTTAGATATGGATCAAAAGAAAAACACTCAGCTGTATGAACAGCTCAAAAATATTTTACTCATTGAAAAAATATGCAGGAGAAAGATTTTGTACAGAATGTAGGAATCAAAAACATGATAACTATATAGTCAATGTACATTTAGAAACTAAGCAAAATTGGAGTAATGTTGATGCAAAGAATAGTCGCAATATAGGAACACAGTGACAACACTAATATATTGCTGATTTAAACCACATGTGTTAAGCAGATTTTAATGACAAACCAATAAATCCATGCTTTCCCCTTGTAGGATCACATGATGTGTTTTCATTTCTTGATCAAGCATGTGTTATTCTAGCTTTCTCTCACTCCTAGCTTCACCTCTGTAATAAACATCTTTACCTGTGGCCAACCTGGCCAATGAGACTCAGAGAGGAATATTGTGAAGCAGTATAAGAGCTTTTTATTATTCGTTCCTGCAGCAACGGGTGTCTAAGTAAAGACACATCCCTTTGACATAGCTCTGTGACATTTATACCTTTGTCAAATCTACAAGTCCCTACCCCCAGTATCTTATTGGCTAACTAATACAGTGTTATTGACTTATCTATTGTACTCAGGCAGCACATGTGGGTTTCTACTCCTGTTTACTGTAGCCTCATTCCCTCTAGTTATTCTTTTACTTTATTTAACATTCTCCAGGACCAAGCAGAAAGTCAGTCCTCACATATGGGTGACGTCGGCGCCGACGGAGCCCTCGCGGAGCAATTTTCCCCAGCTTTCAAAGAAAGCCTTTGGGAATTGCAGCGCGCATGCGCGGTCCCCTTCCCGCCCAAGGGTGCCATCTTAGCCAGTCTTCTTTTTTCCGCGGAGCCCTACAGACGTGGTCTTCTTGTCCCCGCAGAAAAAGTTGATTTTTCGTCGTTTATTTCTCTTTTTTCTTCGGTTCGACGCCGGTCTCTTTCCTGCCCGGACTCGCGACGCCGTTGCGAGTCCTTCTCTTATTTTTCGGTTTTTCTGATTTTTCTTGTCAGTTTCGTTTTTTGGTTTTTCGCTGGCAGCCCGGTCCTTTGACCTTGCAGGGGCCCTTTTTCCCCCGATGGCTGCCAGTGGTTTCAAACGGTGTGTTCAGTGTGACAGAAATATGTCACTCACTGACACACACGATAATTGCCTCCGCTGCCTTGGCCCAGATCACGAGGAACTGATCTGTGGGGCCTGCAGCAAAATGTCCTCCAAAGCTTTACGGAGTCGGCGGCATCAGCGGGAAAGAATCTTCGCAGATCCCACCCGTACCCGGACCTTGTCGGAGGCCTCGGCGTCCAGAGGCTCCAGCTCTGAGCATCGCCGGAGTTCCTCCGACAGAGGTTCTCCCTCCGGGGATCATCATCGGAAGGCGAAACCCGCGAGGGCGGCGTCGGTGGACGCTCCTGGTTCCGCGAGGGCCAGGTCGCATAGCCCCGATAGCCGTCCCGGGTCTTTGGAGAAGGAACGTCTCCCGAAGCGACCTCGTTTGGAATCGGAGTTGCCTGCTCGGGTAAGTCCTGTAGACCTCCTGGACTCGCCTCCGAGGGGTCCGACGTCGGGCCCGACGCCGTCGGGGCCCGAGTCGGGGGCTGCTGGGTCACCTGAGGTCGGACTCAGGTTGACGGCCTTGGAGAGCAGACTATCTGCCTTCATGGACCAGCAGCGGGCACTGATCGCTAGCCTCGCTGGCGCCTCTGCCCCGACCGCCGGGACGTCGACGTCTAAGTCGACCCCGGAGACCGAGCCGATCCTCGAGTCCATGCGGGCTCGAGTCGATCCTCGGTCGAGGTCACCCTCGGCCTCCCGTTCGGGACCGAGGTCGTCGACGCCAACTCCCTCGGCGTCGGGGCGGCCGACGCCTCCGCCCGCCCGAACCGACCCCACCGATTCCTCCTCGGAGTCGGCCTGGGAGTCTGAAGTGGAAGAGTCACCTGATTCTTTTCGGACTCGGTGTGTCCCCTCGGACTCCCCTGAGTCCGAACCTCGGAAACAGTCCCCCCCGGAGGATGCCCGGTTCTCGGACTTCGTCAGGGATATGTCCAAGGCTTTGGCCTTCCCTGCGGATCCCGAGGAGGAGCCTCGAGCCGAAGAGCTCGACGCCCTTCAGTATGACTCTCCCGCCAGGGAGCACTTTACTGTACCGGTTCCTCCCATGCTGGAACGACTACTCTTCCGCATGTGGGAGAGTCCGGCATCGTCGCCGGTATTAAGCAAGCGGGTCGATTCCATCTATCGAGTCCGCAAGAGCCCTGGCTTCCA
Organism: Ichthyophis bannanicus; assembly: GCA_033557465.1. NCBI lineage: Eukaryota > Metazoa > Chordata > Amphibia > Gymnophiona > Ichthyophiidae > Ichthyophis > Ichthyophis bannanicus. Next base: position 291,084,108 of record CM066033.1, on the reverse strand, counting down.
AAAAGCACAGCTACCGCACCATTCCATGGTGGTGGAATCGGCCATGCATAGGCTTAAGAGCCAGAAGATGCACTCCTCGGTGCCTCCTGGCAGGGAGGCCCGCAACCTGGATGGCCTCGGTAAGAAGTGTTTCCAGGGCTCTATGCTTGCTTGTCTGGTCCAGACCTACCAGCTCTACATGGGCATGTACCTTAGAGACCTGGCTAAAGAGATAGCCGGATTCTCTGCTGGGCTATCCGAGGAACCTTTGCGGAGGTTCCTAGCCTTGTCCACTGGTATTCGGGAATGCTCCAAATTCATTTCTCGAGCAGCCTATGATGGCTTTGAAGCATCGGCTCGAGTGGCCGCAGCCGGCATCGGTGCCCGCCGACAGGCTTGGCTTCAGTCGTCTGACCTTGAACCCTGGGTGCAGGACAAGTTGGTCGATGTCCCCTGCCGAGGTGAGAACCTCTTTGGCAAGCCCATGGCTGAGAAGGCTGCACAAATCGAGACGGAGACTCTCACCAGAACTAGGCTCTCTAGGAAGACCTCTGCCCCTTCCCAGAAGAAGAAGGGCTCGGGAAAGAAGCCCTTTTACCCGAGAAAGGCGGCTGCCTATAAACACTACCCTCAATTTCAGGTCTCAGCAGCTCCCCAACAGGGTCAGCAGGCCAAGGGACGGGGTAACGGGTCCCGTAGGCAGCAAGCCCCCAAGCCTGCACCACCGGCCCCTGCTCAGCAGGGTGTGGGTTTTTGACTTCATCGGCATAGCCTTTCCCCCTCAGCTGGTTTCTCCCAGCACAGGAGGCCGGCTGGTCCACTTTGCCCACAGGTGGTCCAACATCACATCAGATGCCTGGGTGCTTCAGGTTGTGAGAGAAGGCTATATTCTCCACTTCCACCAGGTCCCTCCCTCCTATTTCCCGTGAGAGCCTCCACGACTCCCTCTGCACAGGGACTTACTCCTTCAAGAGTTAGCAAGTCTTCTTCAGGAACAGGCTGTGGAACCGGTGCCCCACCACCTGAGAGGTCAAGGCTTCTATTCCAGGTATTTCCTAATACCAAAAAGGACGGGAGGCCTCAGACCCATCCTGGACTTGCGCAACCTCAACAAGTTCCTCGTGCGGGAGAAGTTCAAGATGCTTACCCTTGGAATCCTTCTGCCCTACCTCCAGCAGGGAGATTGGCTATGCTCCTTGGATCTAAAGGATGCCTACACGCACATCCTCATCCACCCAAGCCACCGCCAATACCTAAGGTTTGTGGTGGCAGGAAATCATTACCAGTACAGAGTACTGCCCTTTGGCCTATCCTCCGCACCACGAGTCTTCACAAAATGTCTCGCGGTGGTGGCGGCTTATCTCCGGCTTCAGGGCCTCTATGTCTTTCCGTACCTAGACGACTGGCTCATCAGAGCATCGTCCTCTCCAGAAGTCATAAAAGCCACACACCGCACTGTGACTCTTCTCCAGTACTTGGGCTTTGTCATAAATTTCGCAAAGTCCACTTTGCTCCCCTCGCAAGATCTCGAGTTCATCGGCGCAAGATTGCACACTCTTCAGGCGCGAGCTTTCCTGCCTCTCGACAGGGCTCAACGGCTCATGGACCTGGCCGGCCATTTTCGCAGCCAGTCCCTGGTCTCGGCCAGGCGCTTCCTGAGACTACTCGGCCATATGGCTTCCACCGTCCACGTGACCCCCAATGCCCGCCTGAATATGCGGCCTGCTCAGTGGTGCCTTCGCAAGCAGTGGCAACAGGCCACGGGCGGCCTAGCCGACTTAGTGCGGATCTCCGGCCCGCTGGCCTCTTCTCTACAGTGGTGGCTTCATCGGCCGAACCTGGTACTCGGAATGCCTTTTCAGTCTCCTCCGCCTGCTCAAGTGCTGACGACCGATGCTTCTCTCCTAGGATGGGGAGCGCATTGCCAAGGGGCATGTACTCAAGGTCTCTGGACCACGTGGGAGTCTGCGCAGCAGATCAACTTCCTAGCGCTCAGAGCGATCCGTCTGGCTCTCAAGGCTTTCTCCCACCTGACTTCTCGCCGGTCCGTCCTTGTCCAGACGACAATCAAGTTGCCATGTTCTACGTGAACAAACAGGGGGGCACGGGCTCCTTCCTTCTCTGTCGAGAAGCACAGAGGCTCTGCTCTTGGGCCGTCAGCCACGGCATTCTTCTCAAGGCAGTTTATCTCCCAGGCCAAGAAAATTGCCTGGCGGACAAACTCAGCAGAATCCTCCAACCGCACGAGTGGCGACTGGATCCCTTGGTAGTTCAGAAACTTTTTCTGAAGTGGGGCCTCCCCACGATGGATCTCTTTGCCAGTCCTCTCAACCGGCAACTTCCTCGCTTCTGCTCTCGGCAGCCGCATCCCCTTCGAGTAGCGGCGGATGCTTTTCTGCTCTCATGGTCGAAAAGCCTTCTCTATGCCTTTCCTCCCATACAGCTAGTCTCTCGAACTCTTTTCAAGGTTCTCCGAGACAAAGCTTCCATGATCCTGATAGCTCCTCGGTGGCCCAGACAGCCGTGGTTTCCACTCCTGCTGCAACTGGCGGTGGAGGCTCCGTTCCCTCTGGGGTTTCAACCAGATCTCCTAACACAGGATCAGGGGTCCCTGCTACACCCCAACCTCAGATCTCTACATCTGATGGCCTGGCTGCTGAAAGGGTAGTCCTTGCTCCCCTTCTACTGCCGGCAGAGGTGGAAGAGGTCGTCCTAGCTTCCCAGCGACCTTCTACCCGCAAATGCTACGCCCTTAAATGGCGTCGCTTTTCTGCTTGGTGTGCCCAGCAGTCTCAGGATCCCTTCTCCTGCTCGGTGTCGGTGATCTTGCAGTACTTGCTCTACCTCTCTAATCTGGGACTTAAGTCCAACTCCGTCAAAGTTCACCTCAGTGCTCTTTCAGCACATCATGTGCCGGTGGACGGCAGACCTCTTTCCAGCGACCCTCTCGTGGCAAGGTTTCTCCGAGGTCTCCTTCTACTTAAACCACCTCTGCGCCCGCCAGCACCTGACTGGGATCTGAATGTGGTTTTGCAGCGGATCACCTGTCCACCTTTTGAACCTATGGCTACCTGTTCTCTCCGTTTTCTTTCTTGGAAAACCTTATTCCTGATAGCCCTCACTTCCGCTAGACGCGTAAGTGAATTGCAGGCCCTCGTGTCTGATCCCCCTTACACTCGGTTCTACAAGAATAGGGTAGTCCTACGGACTCACCCTAAATTTCTTCCAAAAGTGGTCTCCCCTTTTCACATCAATCAGGAGGTGGTACGTCCAACCTTCTTTCCCAGGCCACACTCCAGCCGAGCTGAAATGGTCCTGCATACCCTGGACTGTAGAAGGGCATTGAACTTCTACCTTGACCGTACGCGGGAGCACCGTAAAGCTGCTCAGCTTTTTGTGTCTTTTGACCCCAATAAATTGGGGCTCCCTGTCTCCAAGCGTACTCTGTCCATCTGGGTTGCTGACTGTATCGCTTGGTCTTATGGGGCAGCCGGACTCTCGTTAGAAAGTCGGGTCACGGCTCATTGTGTTCGGGCGAAGGCTACGTCAGTGGCTTACCTCCGCTCTGTTCCATTGGCAGACATCTGCCGGGCCGCTACTTGGTCTTCGAGCCAGACTTTTGCGGTCCATTACTGCCTCGAGAGGGAGTCCCGCAGGGACAGTGCTTTCGGACAGGCAGTCCTCCGAAATCTCTTCGAGGTTTGAGCAACTCCTACCCTCCATCCCGGATGGGGGCTACCGGTGGGTAATAATTCAGTGAAGATTCCTTCCTTCTGTACTGCTGAGCTAGAGGGAGCTCATTTTTGTGCTTAGGGTCTCCGATAGCCTTAAGCTTGGGAGTCCCATATGTGAGGACTGACTTCCTGCTTGGTCCTGGAGAAAGCGTAGTTACTCACCTGTAACAGGTGTTCTCCAGGAGCAGCAGGAATCAGTCCTCACAACCCTCCCTCCTCCCCTTGGAGTTGCAATCATCTGCTTTAGTTTTTTTGCAAATTTTTATGCTGTCTTTTAGCTATGTCATCTGACTGGCTAAGATGGCACCCTTGGGCGGGAAGGGGACCGCGCATGTGCGCTGCAATTCCCAAAGGCTTTCTTTGAAAGCTGGGGAAAATTGCTCCGCGAGGGCTCCGTCGGCGCCGACGTCACCCATATGTGAGGACTGATTCCTGCTGCTCCTGGAGAACACCTGTTACAGGTGAGTAACTACGCTTTATCTCTTACATGACAAACCATATGCAAGAATGCAGTTTACCGTGTTCTTCTGACATCTTTTATCCCCTTTATGGTAGTTCATACTGATATTAGTCCTTATCTTTCTTTTGCATGTTCAGGTGGTCAATAGTTTATCTACGTTTGTGCTTGCTCCATAAGATCTTTGCATTGCAAAAGGTCAACAGAGCAAGGATCCCTCTTTTAAAGACCGTCCCTGGCCTCTGCAAAACTAGTTTTTTTTTCTGTCTTGCATACATTTCCTACTGAGGGCTCTTGTGTCTTACAATATGGCAACTAAAAGAAGCAACTTTCTTATAAATATAGACACATACATAATCTTTATGTCTTTATGTCAGCCACTTGACTTCTTTTAACACTTTTGGCCTCTCACGGTCCACGCAATATGCCTTCTGGCCTTGGGTTTCTGTTCCTTCTGTCAGTCCTTATCATAAAGGACCACAAAGATCAGGAGATGGGGTGGGGGGGGGGAGAGTCTATCTCTAAGTGCAGAACAAGGGAGTGAGATAAGAATCTACATACCAGACAGTTTTTACAAAGCACTTCTAAAGCCTCTATACTACTACACTTATTTTTGCTTAATTTCCTGATCATTCTGTTAAAATAACAATTTACATTTTTCTATCACCTTTATATAGATACTTTTGTAAAAACAACAGTTTAAACCTTTCTGTCAACTTCCTTCTGGCAGTCATGCAGACAATGTACTGGCAGTAGGAAGTGAAGTTGGAGAGACAGAAAAGCAAAAACAATATGGCCACTTTCCATTCGGACCAGTGAACAAGTTCCATGCTTTTTCCATTACTCTTAGTTTTCAGGATTTCTTTCCCAAAATTATACTTTCTTCCAGAGTGAGGCGAGAGAAAGAACTCTCATACACAAACATTTGCATTGTCGGCAGAAACTAACATAATGGCTCAGCACAAGTAGCGTGGGTGCAGCTAATACCATTTTAATGGATGGCCTTAGTTGCTCCTGCAGCTGTTTTGCCAGGCTGAAATGTGGTAACTGCAGGGGGATATAACTATCTCCCTGAAGTTAGCCTATGACCCCACACCGGTAATGTGACCCACACATGTGTTACCAGCACAGAGCTTAGGAAACATGCTGCTAAATGTGCCAAACAATAAGAGGAGCTCAACAGCACCAACGCAGCAGCTCCCACTTCCACAAAAACAACAAGAGCAACTTGGCGGTCCTAACACAGCATTTTCCACCTTCACAAAAAAAAGTCTCAGTGACCCCCTACACACTGCTTCCAATCCTCAGAAAAATAAGAGAGGGGCTTTGTGATCCCAACACACTTCCCACTCCAAAATAAATGCCAAGAGGGACTTGGCATCTCCAACACAACTTAAAACTGTACACTGGACTAGCATAGTGTTAATGTAAATATATATTTCACAAAAGAAATGCAAGATGTTTTCACACCAAATAACTAAAAGAAAAAGCGAGAATTACAACACAGTTTATAACACCAAATTATAAAATTATAACTAATTTTATTTTGTTGTTATAAAATGCATTATAGTTCTTGCTTTTCCTTTTGGAACATATATTCTGCATATACAGAACCCCCTCTCTCGACAATGGGTGCAGAGCAGAACTAGGACATTCACCCACAGAACTTAATATCTAAAAAAAAAAATCTGATTCTGGTAATATTCACTAAGAACAACATAAACATTCTCCAGTACCAGGCATATTGTGAACTAACACAAAACCCTACAAAAACACTGCAGATTGATGATCCCCCTGCCGCGCTTACCTTGCTTACTGGGTAGCACCGGTCTTGCTCCTTCGCCCATTGGCTCTCAGACCCTTGGGGTTGAGTCAGGTTTCTGGGGGAGGGGTTGGACTGGGCTGACCCTCAGTAAATTTGCATTAGTGTATGGGCTTCAGATTTCTATGCCCCCCTCCCGCTGGACAGGGGAAGAAGAGGCGCCATCTGGCCCATTAGTCTCCAGAGATCAAAGGCCGCCTCCTCCAGAGGAGTCCTTGCGGCCTCCATGTCTACGGGGAAACATGCCATTGTGTCAGACTCTATAACTTGTATTATTTTGTTAATACTATCTTACTGTAGACCATACCAGGACTTAAGAATTTTGACTACTCTTACTTACTTTCAGATATCTTGGGGGAAATAACTGTATCTGGAGTCCATCATTCATGTTATGACCTTAAACATTAGATGCTAACATTTTCTTATGTATTTTAATTCAGCCCAGCAAATCTTGAATTGATTTACAAGTCTGTTTAGTCCAAACATTTTAGTGATATTTTTACTTTGATGTTATTTTGCTGAGGTTGTATATCTTATTTTTTTTCTTTCTTTGTATAAAAAATTGTCACAAAGGAGAACATATCAAGTCTTGTGAAACTCTAAAACCAGTGCAACCAGCAGTTGGCGTGTTGGAATGTCCTTTAGAACCTCCTTCTGTTAAACTAAAGGAAAGAAGCAACTCTGAAGCGGCAGAAGCCTGGTTAGAACAAGCAAGGAAAGAAGCTGGGATTTTCAATTCTGTAACTGTGAGTGTTATTCATTTTGAACATATACCTTAAAAATTTGGCATAAGATAATATACCATATTTATTTGGTGTTCAGATAAGTAATAAATCTGTTTTGGTAGATTATCATACCAAGTGATCTCGAATTGTGAAAGTTCACAAGTTTTAGGTATGTCACCAGGTATCTATACTATAGTCACCTGCTATCAGGCCCGTACCTAGCCCTGTGCGAGCGGTGCGGCCGCACAGGGCGCAAAGGCTTAAGGGGCGCATTTTAGCTTTCTTCCTTTGCCTGCCACCGCCACTTTTTCTTCTCTCAGCGGCAGCAGGCAACAGAAGAAAGCTAACAAGCGCCCCTTAAGCCTTCTGCCGGCATGCTAAGCAGATCTTTCGGAAAGATCTGCTTAGCATGCCAGCGATTTGCACATCGGGCGCGCCTCTTCTCTCCCGCCGCGGGGGGGGGGGGGGCCACGGGGTGCGCGCGCGCCCGATTTGCAAGTCACACAGGGTGCGATCTTCCCTCGGTACGGCCCTGCCTGCTATTGTCACTTTGTGGAAAATGTTACTGTAGTTCTCGTCTCTTCTGATAGTCATATGGGTACAGCATATATTGAGCATCTTTCATTGTTTTTGATGCTATTGTCTTTCTTAGGCAGTAAACATCTTTATTTTAAAATCTATTGTTTTCCATCAACAAGCAGAATTGAGTAAGGCACACACGTGAATAATGTCATTGCATGTCGCTGGGATGGAACAGCTCTCCCAGAGTTTAGAACTTACGTAAATTTCTGAGCATGCATGGCCTTTCCCAGGCACAGCAGTTTCCTCAGTTTTCTCTGCTCTCCCCATATTTTTAAGAGGATTTACCTATGTTCTTTTAAGAACATAAGAAATGCCATACTGGTTCAGACCAAGGGTCCATCAAGCCCAGTATCCTGTTTCCAACAGTGGCCAATCCAGGTCACAAGTATATATCAGGTCACACTATGAAGCAATACAGAGGCATTATAATATATTTGGTTTTATTCTCTTCCTTTCCTTATGATTCCTAGCATTCTATTTGCTTTCTTTGCCGCAGCTGCACCCTGGGCAGAGGGTTTCAACATATTATCCACGATGATACCCAGATCCTTTTCCTGGGTGGTGATTAAGAACATAAGAACATAAGATATGCCATACTGGGTCAGACCAAGTTCCATCAAGCCCAGTATCCTGTTTCCAACAGTGGCCAATCTAGGTCATACGTACCTAGCAGTTTCCCCAAAAGACACAGGTTCTGCAATGCTTGTACTAGGTCAAGCATTGATATCCTGGGTCCCTTCTTAATAATGGTTTATGGACCTTTCCTCCAGGAACTTGTCCAAACCTTTTTTAAACCCAGCTACACTAACAGCATTTACTACATCCTCCGGTAACAAATTCCAGAGTTTCATTACACGTTGAGTGAAAAAATATTTTCTTTTATTAGTCTTAAATAGTTTACCCTGTAGCTTCATTGCATGTCCCCTAGTCTTTCTATATTCTGATAACATAAACAGTTGATCTACGTTTACCCGTTCCACTCCGTTCATTAATTTATAGACTTTTATCATATCTCCCCTCAGCCGTCTCTTTTCCAGGTTAAAGAGCCCTAACCTTTTTAGCCTTTCTTCATAGGAGTATCCTTCCATCCCCTTTACCATTTGGTGGCTCTTCTCTGAACCTTTTCTAATAACGCTATATCCTTTTTAAGATACGGCGACCAGAATTGCACACAATATTCAAGGTGCGGTCTCACCATGGAACGGTATAGAGGCATTATAATATCTTTTGTTTTATTTTTCATTCCTTTCCTTATGATACCTAGCATTCTATTTGCTCTCTTGGCTGCCGCTGCACACTGGGCCGAGGGTTTTAACATGTTATCCACAATGACGCCTAAATCTTTTTCCTGGGTGGTGGTTCCTAATGTGGAACCTAGCATCGTGTAACCATAGTTTGGGTTGTTCTTCCCTAGGTGCATAACTTTGCACTTGTCCACATTAAATTTCATCTGCCATTCCTTATCGGTCCTACAGTTCAGTCCTCCACCACTGGGTAGTGCACCTCCTCCTGCAACATGGAGACTGGACAAGTCAAACTTGTGACATCACCGGGTATATCCTGCTGGTCTTCTCCCATGATCCCCCAGTGTGTCCAGTCTCCATGCAGCATGAGGACGTAGTGAGCCTAGGTGCTGGGCTCACTTGAGAAGCAGTTTAGGAGCAGTTAGTCAGGATTTGATTTACCTTGCATTTCTTTTGCCCTTCTTTAGGTGTAATCCTGTAAATTGAATTCATTTTCATTTAATTTCATTTACTTTTACTTTATTTATTTTCACCTAGTCTGCCTTAGTGTAAAGGGGGGTTCTGGCCCTTTTCAAAGTTCACGCTGCCAGCTAGCCTCTCTGCTTGGGATTCTTCGGTCTCTGTGCCCGGTGATGATCTCTCCCCCAGGACTGTACGGGGGAGAGCTCTGTGGAACACCTGCATTTTGGCAGTGTCCATGCGGCAGATTCCCATCGCGGCGGGAGCCTCAGGCCGTTCGAGGTTCTTTAGCCGGTGGGTCGGGGCTCGCAGCGTCTGCTACTTCTGGTGGCGCGAGGCAGCAGCGTGTCTGGACAGCTCTTCACCCCGCAGCTACAGCGGGGTAACTGCTGCATCCCGACGCCACAAGGGAGTCTCTCGAGTCCGCATGGAGGGGCTCTGAGCTCTTGCCGCCTCTGTGGTGTTTGGCGCCAAACGGGCCTGCTTCGGATTGGCGCCATTTTCTCGGCAGGGGCTGAGGCCTCGTGGCGGAGAGCGGAGCAGCCCCGCGTTTGAGCAGACGACGCTGTTCCACGCGGCTACACCCAGATAAGGACTTCCTTTTGCTGTTACTTTTAATTTTAATTCTAATTTTAATTTCCTTTTAATTTTAATTTCCTTTTAATTTCATGATAGTTTATAGTTCTTTGAATGCAATGTGATTGGTTTGGGTTTTACTTCTTGGGGGGTGCCTTTACCTTTGTCTGCATTCTGGCAGTTAGCGACGTCTGTCAGCAGCAGGTTTCCGTGCTAGGATTTGGCCATTCAGGGTCATCGGCGGCACAACCACCTACAAATTGAGCCCTTTCTGAAATTGTCATTTACATAAGGATGCTATTTCCATGTTTATACGCTTGGAAATTGTGCAGACAGCCTCTAAATGTCGTTATGCCATCTGCAAATTTGATCGCCATACTTGCTGATCTCTTTTCCAGATCATTTCAGTGCAGTAGATGTTACCAGATGCCAGTTCCAGTGCAGATCCCGAGACATTCCACTATTTACGGGTCTCCTGTGAGAAAACTGGCCATTTAGTCCTATTGTGTTCCTGTTTTTGATCCATTTCCCATTCTATAATAGCACATCATCTCCTTCCTCAGGAGAAGTTCATAAGGGGCTTTGTCAAGTACCTTCTAAAACATCCAGATACATATCATTTGGCTTGCTCACATGTTTATTAACCCTTTGAAAAGACAGCTTGGTGCTGCTTTTCAGAACAAGTTCTATCATTTAACTGGCACTGAACTCAGATTCATTGGTCTGTAGTTTCCAAGATCGCCTTTGAAGCTCTTTAAAAAAAAAACAACAACAACAAAAAAAACAATTAGTGTTACATTAGTAACTCTTCAATCTTTAGAGATCATTAATACTAATGTTATGATTGAGCCTGGCTGATATTATGAATGATCACTATTAGACAAAAATTAGCTAGGTTAAGACACTTTGATTTGGTTTTCTGCACTATGTTATCAGAGCGCAGCTTGCCCATTTGGCGGGAACACTGCCCATCTGGGCCATCTGGGGAAAGGCCCCTGCTGGGGATCGTGAGAAGTGTTGCTGGATGGCACAGTCCGGGGCTTAGTGTTCCAGGCTCCTGGAAGGGTTGATAGCGGCAGTCAGGCCTCCCTGTCTTTGCTATGACGGTCACCTAGGTTCAAGCATCCTGTGTTTTGGGTGACAGGAGTGGGACACCTGGACATGTGGTGCTGGATGTTGGATAGGCTCATACTTCTTAGGTGCACTCTCCTTGAGTACGTCTGCATGTCCGTGTTCCGTCTGTGATCTCATGCTCAGGTGATTGTTGCAGCAATGACAGAGATCGCTTGGGATATCGTGAGCGGGGTTGTCATGGGGTTGCAAGGAGTTTGGGCCTCAGTCATCAGCTTTCCCTTTGGTGGCCCGGCTGTCCAGGAGGCACACCTCCAGATCCGCCGGTCCAGTTCTTCTCTGCCTCTTCTCAATGTGGGCTGGGGGGCTGGCAGATCTGGAAATTCACGTCCACTGCATGTTCTACTGTTTTACCTCTGTCTTGGGGTTCTGAGGTCATATATTCCCAATCATTTGTTTGGTGGGGTGCTGCTGTCTGTTGTGCAAGACAAGGTGGTCAACAGTCGGAGGCTGTCGTCTATTCCCCTTACCCCTGAAGGTGCTCACAATTTAAGTTTTTTGTACCTGCGGAGGTGTATGTTGTTAAAGGCTAGCAGGCGCACCTGTGGGACCAGAATCCTCGGTTCTTCCGACCTTCCGTTGAGGTGCGCGTGTGGGGTTTACTCCCTTGGTTGGCTAGCAACTTGCTTCACCCATTGGGCCTTCCCTTTCCTCAAGGCATCGTTGCGTCCCACTTCTTCGTGGGGGCTCGCCGCAGGGCCTGGAGTTATGCTCAGCCGGTTCCAGCCAGGGCTGAGTCCTTGGGGGGAGGCTCCGATCCTAACGATACAGGGAGTGCTGGGATCCGTTCAACCAGGTTCCTTCGGGCCCAGTGTACGTTGTCTTTTGCTGGCCGGTTTAGGTCTTCGGGTCGTGGCGGTGCTCCGAGAAGACCAGTAGGCTGCACAGTGCTTGTCTTGGAGCAAGCGCGGGATATCTGTAGGTTCATATTCAAAGCCGTCCGGTTACATGTCCCTCCATTGTGGAATGCTGTACTAGTAGGCATACTTCATGTGCTGGGCTTACAAGTTGGCTTCCGCGCTGCTCGGCATCAGCCAAGGTGACTGCCGGTTTAGGCTGTGGAGTCAGCCTGGAGGAGGGGCCTTGCGTTCTCTGGACAATGCCCTGTTCGGTTGTGTGCCTTGTGGCCCTTATGGAGTTGTAAAAAGGAAAAAAAAACAAAAAAAACAAAAAAAAAGAATAATCAAACAGGAAAGCCTTCCTAATTGTCCCCACTTCTTTTTTATAAGGTTCTGTCCCTTTCTTCCGGGAGCTTGGCCGGAGCGTGGTTAGACTCAGCTACATTTTGGGGATCCTTTATGTACAAGGCGTTTTAGTGTACACAGCACGCCCAGTGTTCCATCGTCTGACTGGAATGGTACGTGGTACGTCAGCCGTGGCAGGCGTTCACGGACACGGTAGCGGATCGAGCGCTGTAGGTGCTGTCTGAGATCTCCGGGATGGTGGCCTATTTCAATCGGCAGGGTGGAGTCGGTCGGGTGGTCAGGGTGGCCCGAGCGAAGGGACAGCGTGCGCGGTTGAAGCCTTGGCGGCCTGCGTTTCGGTGGGGACACTGTGGTGGCGAATGTCCTTAGCGGGGTCCGAGTGTTTGCCGGAGGAGTGAGATTGCCTCAGGCGGTGTGCGCGCCGCGTGTGCTCAGATGCGGTCAGCCCATATTGGACCTCATGGCGACCTGTCAGTCTGCGGCGACGGGTCGATGTTTAGCAGAGGACATATGAGGCTACTGGATAGCGTCAACGCATTGGTACGGGGCCATGGCCCGGTCCATTCTATGCCTTTCAGAGGTCATAGTGAAAATGGCCGACTGGGTCTGGTTGCTAAGATATGTGCTCTTCATTAGTCAGTGGGGACCATTACCAGTGTATTCTGCAACATTTGCGTGAGCTTGCATAATCTTTACTTGCAACCAATCGAAATAACTGTCCAAAACCAGTTGATGCAGTCACTACTTAAATTTGCCTCGCTTGACAGTAAAAAATAAAATAAAAAAATAAAAATAAAAAAAAGACATCTTTATTTTATACCAATAGGTCACTCACAGCATATTTGGCGATTCCTCGTCCTGGTGTTAATCATGCAGATAATTTCTGCTCTAGTTGTGGTGATGTGACTTTTACATCACAAAAATGGCATATGACTGTGGCGGTTCAGAAAGCCTACAATTTATATTTTGGCTGCAGAATAAAAGATCAGGATAAAAGCTAGGCGCCACACATATGCTGCAATACATGTGTAGCAGATCTCAGGCTGTGGATGGATGGGAAAAGACCATCAAAGTCTTTTGCGGTTCCAATGATCTGGAGAGGGCCCATGGATCAGGTCGGCGATTGCTACTTCTGCATGGTTCCTCCAATTCCGGAGGGCATATCCAGGTGATGTAAGCGGTTGGCCTACTGGCTTTGCGTCGTGGGCGTGGCTACCAGAGTCTCCTTTCTTTTTTGTCACACCATGTAAGACTCCATATCTTCTGAAACAACGCTGGACTCTGGGGCACTTGACACCCTCTTATATGCCCTTGGTGGATCACGCTTGGTTTATTGCAACTCATTGCTTAGCTGCATTCCACATTCTCAATTAAAAAGACTCCAACTGGTCCAGGACATAGCTGTAGAGCTACTTTGTGTTGCAAAGAATAAAGCCCTTAAGATGTATGACAAATAGGGTGTTTGACGCTGGTGGTTTTTCCATTTCCCTCATTTTGCTTCCCACCTCTGTCTGGATGGACCTCGGTTCCGTTCTCCCTTGTGGAATCCGGCTGTGCCTGTCTAGTTGTCGGTTTGGGACTTACGCAAGAACACTTTGCTTGTAACCTGCGTTCCTTGGACCTTAGGTGAGGTTCCATCGCTTTCTGGGAGGTCTCTCTTCGCTGCCTGTCCCTCCGTGGAGGCGGGTTCTGCGGGAGAGCAGCGGTTGCTAACACTTGACACCCTGGTGGGGTCGAGAGCCAAGGGGGAGCTCAAGCGGATTTTTCAGGCGGAGCTCCGGTAGCCTTCTCAGTAGGTCTGTTTCTAGGGCGTTCAGTGTGTTTGCGATGGCGAGTTTGTCTTTCTGAAGCACTAGTGCTGCTTGGGGCAGAGTTCTGTGCTGTTTTCACCAGTGAAGAGGATCCAAGTGGGCTCTCGGTTGTGTCTTCCTGGTTGGCTTACCGCCTGTTGACGTGAGGAGCGGGCTGGGGTCGGTGCCTGCTCTGTTCGTTTAGGGGCCGAGCCGACTGGATAGGTCCCTCCCAATGATTACTGCTCTGGTACATCCCAGTGGTGGAGGACTGAACTGTAGGACCGATAAGGAAATGGAAATTACACTTACCTGGTAATTGATGTTCCTTGAGGGAGTACAGTTCAGTCCTCATTCCCGCCCGGGGATGGATGTTTCATACGCGAGGCGTCAGTTCCGAGTATGCTTTCGGATCCTAGAGTCGGCAACGGGCTCTGATTGGCAGGTAATCGCGAGAGCAACCTTTTCTGCCTATACTCTTCCTTAGTTCTCCTTCCTTCTAGCTCTCTGTCTTCCGCTGTTTGGTGCGCAGGGGGACAGGGGCACGGAGGAGGGTGTTTTCGGCCTTTCTTTTTGGGGCCCTGTGATTTTAAAGTTGAAGTCTGAGCATAGCTTTGTATTTAGTACTTTAACTGGTTGTTTGTTTGCTCCTTTGAGTCTGCTTTGACAGTAGGTCACTGGGGGATCATGGGAGAAGAACAGCAGGATATACCCGGTGATGTCACAAGTTTGACTTGTCCAGTCTCCATGTTGCAGGAGGAGGTGCACTACCCAGTGGTGGAGGACTGAACTGTACTCCCTCAAGGAACATCAATTACCAGGTAAGTGTAATTTCCATTTTTGATGCCCAGTCTTCCAATTTATCAAGATCCTCTTGCAATTTTCCACAATCCTCTTGGGTTTTAACAACTTTAAATAGTTTCGTGTCATCTGCAAATTTGATAACCTCACTCGTTATTCCACTTTCCAGGTCATTTATGAATATGTCAAAAGCAGCGGACCCAGCACAGATCCCTGGGGTACACCACTATTCACTTTTCTCCATTGGGAAAATTGGCCATTTAGCCCAACCCTCTGCTTTCTATATTTTAACCAGTTCTTGATCCACAGTAGTACACTGCCTCCTATCCCATGACTCTCTAGTTTTTCCAAAAGTCTCTGATGAGGGACCTTGTCAAAGGCTTTCTGAAAGTCCAGATACACTATATCAGCTGACTCACCTTTGTCGACCTGTTTATTCACACTTTCAAAAAAACATAATAGATTAGTAAGACAAGATCTTCATTGTCTAAAGCCATGTTGGCTGTCTCCAATTAAGCCATACAAATATGTCTTGGTGTCACTTCTCAGAGCTATATATAACTTCTCAGTCTTTTTTGTGTGCTTAGCTCTACTCTTCACCCTCAAGATGATATATGTTGAAGGTTTTCCCTGTGTTACAACTATTTATTAATTGGTGCTAAAAAGGATGTTTTTCACTAAAGCTTTATAGCTTAAACTATTAAGAAATCTTTATCTGAGGATGCTTATCTGAGACATGGTGAGTTTTCTCCCAACGCCTGAATAATAGCGCCGTAGCGTTTCACAATCGAACGTTTCATCAGGGGATACTCATCTTCACTGCTCAAACTTAGCATTCGTCCTCATTTATAATCTGTAATGTTGAAACAACACTGGGTTTATTTTATGCATCATCTTGTTACTATTTTTACTCTCAATGTGCAATTTAAGAACACTCACCCCATGCCGGCTGTTATGTCATCTGCCAAAAGACGCCACGCGGACTTTGACCCTCTGGGAATTTTAAATGCCTAAGCGGTAAACATGTGACTCAATCATGCTAGCATACATAGGCAAAACCATACGTCCGTTTTGAGTGCGCATGAGGGAGCAGAAGGAGCAAAATCAAATGTGGTTATATGCAAGCGACCATAGTCCAACAATGTTCGGATTTAAAACACAGTTTTGACTCATTAAAATGTTTTTGCCTTGATTTAATTGAACGAGGTTCGGAGGGAAAATCAAGAGATCTTACGTTGTTACAAAGAGAACAAAATGGATTTTCGATTTAGACACAGTGCATCCGAAGGGTCTGAATTTACAAATAGAGTGGGGACTATGTCATTGACGAATTGAAAGTTATGCCAGACTGGAGGTGGGACATCAGGACTATATCCCTTTAGGTCTCGTTTATGTACCTCTCTGTCTTTCTTATGTTTTCCAAGTCTGCTACTCTAGCCTCTAGAGAACGGACTCGTTCCCTGAGAGCAAAGAGCTCCTTGCACCTAGTGCACACGTAAGACCTTTCACCAACTGGGAGAAAATCATACATGTGACACTCAATGCAAAAGACTAGAAAGCCCCCATCCCGCTGCTGGACTGCTGTCTGCATCTTAGTTTTAAGTTTTTGTTTTGATCTTTAAGTTTCTTTACTTAGTAAGGGTTGCTATGGATATGTATACCAATAAAACTGTACCTAATACGTTTAATAAAGCTTCAGGTGAACAAGGTATATTAATCTCAGGTCCTTAGTGTATGACTGATTTGGGTAACAAGCTTCACTTGAGAGCACTTCCTGTCTTTTAAGATGTGTAATTACCTATAAAGCTACTATTATCCCAGGGGTGGGTGGGTGTGGGGAGGGAGGGAGGGAAATAACACTTATTTAAAGAGAGTTGCTACACAGTACCCTGTCTTGTGCTGCTGAGGTAAGCTGTATTCTTATTTGATTTAAATTATAGCTCTTTGCTGCTGCTAGGCTCTAACTTATTATGAAATTTAAACTACAAGCTCTCTGCTGGGTTCTAAATTTAACCAGAAAGCTCTCTTCTGTGTTTTAAATTTAAACTAAAAGTACTTTGCTGATGCTAGGCCCTGAGTGACTATTAAATTTAAAGTACAGCTCTCTGCTGGGTGCCAAATTTAACCAGAAAGCTCTCTTCTGTGTTTTAAATTTAAACTAAAAGTACTTTGCTGATACTAGGCCCTGAGTGACTATTAAATTAAAACTATAAGCTCTCTGCTGGGTATGAAATGTAACCAGAAAGTTCTCTTCTGTGTTTTAAATTTAAACTTAAACTGCTGCTACTAGGCCCTGACTGATTTAACAAAAAATAGTGGGTTCACAGATTAAATAGCTTTAATAAAAATAATTCCTTTCAGAAAATTCCCAGAAGTATATACTCACAATTGCAGATCTCTCTCCAGAAGTAACACAGTCCCTTTTTCTAGTCCTTCAAGACTGAGGATCACAGAGCTCTGGTTGAGCTATTTATGCCTGTGCTGCTGAGGTAAGCTGTGACCAACTTCCTGGATGATTAACAGTCCTTGCTTGGATAGAAGGAGTCTTTCAAAATGGCCTTTTGAACTGCCACCTGGTGTTAACACCTATTGAAAAGGTTTCACAGATCTCTTGCCCCCTAGGTAGAAGACCTCTTTGTAAAGGTCTCTGTTGTTGTTGTTAAGTGCCGTCGAGTCGGAGTCGACTCATGGCGACCCTCTGGATAGCTATCCTAAATTGTGTTCGGTCTTCAGTCAGGCGGCTCATTGACTACAGACTGGTACCCGTAGCTGCTGTTATTGTAGCGATCCATCTCATTGCTGGCCTTCCTCTTTTGCGTTGACCTTCTATCTTGCCAAGCATGATGTCTTTCTCTAATGATCTCTCTCTTCGCATGATGTGTCCGAAGTATGAAAGTCGAAGTCTTGTCATCTGAGCTTCTAAAGAAAGCTTAGGTTTGATTTCCTCTAGTACCGACTGGTTTGTTCTTCGGGTAGTCCATGGTATACACAGTATTCGCCGCCAGCACCATAATTCAAAGGCATCAATTTTCTTCCTGTCTGTCTTTTTCACTGTCCAGCTTTCACATCCATATGATGTTATTGAAAATACCATGGCTTGAACAAGTCGAATCTTTGTATGGAGAGACACATCTCTGCTCTTGAGAATCTTATCTAGGTCTTTCATAGCCAGCCATTCTGCCAAGAGCAATGCGTCGTCTGATTTCTTGACTGCTTGTTGCTTCTTTATTGATAGTTGATCCAAGTAGGTTAAAGTTGTTCACAATTTCAATTTCTTCTCCTTCAACGATGAACCTGTTGATTATGCCAGTTGTCATGATCTTTGTCTTCTTTACATTAAGGTGCAGGCCCATTTTGAGACTATGTTCTTTGATTGTGAGAAGCAAATGTTTCAGATCATCTTCGCTTTCAGCCAGTAATGTGGTATCATCAGCATAGCGAAGGTTGTTGATGAGTCTTCCACCAATCTTCACACCTCTGTTGTCTTCATACAGTCCTGCTTCTCTGATGATTTGTTCTGCATATAAATTAAACAGGTAGGGGGAAAGTATGCAGCCTTGTCTTACACCTTTGCTTATTTTAAACCATTCTGTTTCTCCTTGTTCCGTTCGAACTGTTGCTTCTTGATCAATGTACAGATTACGCAAGAGAACGATCAGGTGTTCTGGTATACCCATGCTTCTTAATGTGGCCCAGAGTTTCTCATGGTTTACACAGTCAAAAGCCTTGCTATAGTCGATAAAGCACAAATAGATATCCTTTTGGTATTCTTTAGTCTTTTCAAGGATCCATCTCACATCCGCAATGATGTCTCTCGTTCCTTGCCCTTTCCTGAACCCTGCTTGCACTTCAGGTAGTTCTTGTTCTAGGTATGGCTGTAGTCTCTTTTGAATAATCTTCAGTAGAATCTTGCTGGCATGTGGGATCAGAGCGATTGTGCGATAATTTCCACAGTCAGTTGGATCACCTTTCTTTAGTATTGGTATAAACACAGATCTTTTCTAGTCAGTTGGCCATGATGTTGTCTTCCATATTTCTTGGCAGAGCCTTGTAAGTACGGTAACAGCTGCATCAGATTGCTGCAATACTTCTATGGGAATGCTATCAATGCCTGGTGCTTTGTTCTTTGATAAGGCTTTCAATGCTGCTTCAACTTCTTCTTTCATCACCAATGGTTCCTGATCATAAGGTATAGGTTGAAACGGCTGTTGGTCCACTTGATCTTTATCATATAAAAACTCTGTATATTCCTTCCAC
Source organism: Ichthyophis bannanicus (assembly GCA_033557465.1). Taxonomy (NCBI): domain Eukaryota; kingdom Metazoa; phylum Chordata; class Amphibia; order Gymnophiona; family Ichthyophiidae; genus Ichthyophis; species Ichthyophis bannanicus. The sequence goes on along the minus strand of CM066033.1, from coordinate 291,065,346 downwards.
CTTTTCTTGATCTTCTCAGCATCATTCAACATAGAACCTTGAGCATCTTGTAACATTCCAATTCGGGGCTGGAACTTTTTCTTTAACTCTCGCAGCTTTAGGAAAGCCGATCTTGTTCTTCCTCTAATAGTTTCTGCTTCTATTTCCTTGCAAGTGTCATTGTAGTACTTTTCCTTGTCCTGTCTTGCTGCACGTTGGAAATCTCTGTTGAGTTCTGCGATTGTCTTTCTTTCTCCTTTGGCTTTAGCTTCTCTGCGTTTCTGGGCAATTTTCAGAGTTTCTTCCGTCATCCATTTTGGCCGTTTTTGCTTTTTCACCTTTTGTAGAGACTTCTCGCTTTCTTCCAGCACAACCTTCTTGATGTCATTCCATAACTCTTCCGGAGCTCTGTCATTTGTATCTAAAGCAGCAAATCGATTTTGCAGGCAGTCTTTAAATTCCAGTGGTATATTCTCAAGGTCATATTTTGGTGCATTCATGAGTGGTTTGCTCTTTTTCAACTTTAGCTTGAGTTTGCATACTAGTAGTTGATGATCTGTACCACAGTCAGCTCCAGGTTTTGTCTTTGTTGATGTTACAGAGCTTTTCCATCGTTGACTTCCACAGATGTAGTCAATTTGATTTTTATACAATCCATTGGGTGAAGTCCATGTGTACAGTCGTCGCTTGTGTTGCTGGAAGAAGGTGTTTGAGATGAATAGATCGTTGGTCTTGCAGAATTCTATCAATCTTTCTCCAGCTTCATTTCTGTTGCCAAGTCCATATTTTCCAACTACTTTGCCTTCTTCTTTGTTGCCAACTTTTGCGTTCCAGTCACCCATGACTATCAGGATATCCTGTTTGCATGTTCTGTCAATTTCAGCTTGTACTTGTTCATAGAACTCTTCAATTTCATTCTCTTCTGCAGCTGTTGTTGGGGCATATACTTGAATTATAGTTGTGTTGATAGGCAATCCTCGTAGACGAATAGAGATTAAGCGTTCGCTGACTGCATTGTATTTCATTACAGTTCTTGCAAGTTTCTTCTTTATTATAAATGCAACACCATTTCTTCTTTGTCTTTCATTTCCAGCATAGTAGACCATGTGATCATCTGATGCAAAGTGCCCGATGCCAGTCCATTTCAGTTCGCTGACACCCAACAGATCCAGTTGTACACGTTCCATTTCATTCTTGACCACCTCCAACTTCCCTTGGTTCATGCTTCGTACGTTCCATGTTCCAATGTGTAAGACATCTTTACAGCTTCTGACTCTCATTTCATGCGCAGCTACATCAGCAGTCAGACTTCCCGAGGGCTTTGATCCAACCACATCATAAATGCTGGCTTTACTCTGAAAAGTCTTCAAGCTCTTCCCCAGTAGCTAGTTGAGTGCCTTCCGACCTGGGAGTCTCATCTTCCAGCACCATAGCACAATTTGTTTTGTTGTAACTATCCATTGGGTTTTCATGGCAAGATACAGAAGTAGATTGCCGGGCCTTCCTTCCGCGCAGTTTAAGTTTGGTGTTGCCGTTGTCACAGAAATGTGATCCTCCGCCGTCAACACTATCCCATTCTGCTGCTGCCCAGATGGGTGGTTTGTCTTCGTCTGGCACCTCAGCTGAGACCTGTCCATCTTGGGAGACCCTGCCAGTAGTTAAACTACCGATAGTTTAGCTCTCAGCATCACTGATGCACGCAAGCCCTCACAGCACGACAAGCTGGTCTCTAGAAGACTTTATTTGCTGCTCTAAGAGTACTGACCCTGTTTTGCCTTTTGTGCTAATCTATATTCTTATTTGATTTAAATTATAGCTTTTTGCTGCTGCTAGGCTCTAACTTATTATGAAATTTAAACTACAAGCTCTCTACTGGGTTCTAAATTTAACCAGAAAGCTCTCTTCTGTGTTTTAAATTTAAACTAAAAGTACTTTGCTGATGCTAGGCCCTGAGTGACTATTAAATTTAAACTACAGCTCTCTGCTGGGTTCCAAATTTAACCAGAAAGCTCTCTTCTGTGTTTTAAATTTAAACTAAAAGTACTTTGCTGATACTAGGCCCTGAGTGACTATTAAATTAAATTAAAACTATAAGCTCTCTGCTGGGTATGAAATGTAACCAAAATTCTCTTCTGTGTTTTAAATTTAAATTTAAACTGCTGCTACTAGGCCCTGACTGATTTAACAAAAAATGGTGGGTTCACAGATTAAATAGCTTTAATAGAAAGAATTCCTTTCAGAAAATTCCCAGAAGTATGTACTCACAATTGCAGATCTCTCTCCAGAAGTAACAGTCCCTTTTTCTAGTCCTTCAAGACTAGAATGTAGAACCTTCATAATGTAGAACCTTGTATCGTGTAACCGTAGTTTGGGTTCTTCTTCCCCAAGTGCATAACTTTGCATTTGTCCACATTAAATCGCATCTGCCATTTGGATGCCCAGTCTCCCAATTTTTTAAGTGTTCTTCTGCATCATTTTTTCTGCATTTCCTTTCTGTTAAAAAAAATGGAAAGAGAAAGCCAACTGAATTTAGCTCATGCCTTTTCTCAGTTCAAGGTGAGTTACATTCAGGTATAGTAGGAATTTTTCTTTTGCTCAGAGGGCTTATAATCAAATTTTGTACTCGAGGAAATGGAAGGCTAAGTGACTTGCCCAAAATAACAAAGAGCAGTAGTGGAATTTGAATCTGGCCTCCATAGTTTGCAACCTGCTGTTCTAACCATTAGGTTATTCCTTTAGGGGGTTATTCTGTGCCACGAATAATGGGGATGGATGCAGGACTTTTCTTTTCAATTGAAAGAGGCTCTCTTCCTGTGCATTTATGCCATGGAGGTATTTATCTGTTTCTATCATAGCTCCTCTCCTCCAAAGTATACATATTGAGATGTTTTCATCTGCCCCTATATCCTTTTGAAGGTGTGGTCTCTAGAATTGCACACAATACTCCAAACGAGGTCTCACCAAAGACTTATACAGAGGTACTATCACCTCCTTCTTCCTGTTGGCCATTTCTCTCCCTCTGCACCAAAGCATCCTTCTGGCTTTTGCGATCACCTTTTCTACCTATTTAGTCACCTTAAGATCATCAGAAACAATCACGCCCAGGTCCCGCTCTTCTTTTGTGGGCAGAAGTACTTCACTCCTTTACTGCACCACTCCCTTGGATTTTTGCAGCCCAAATGCAGATTATCTTAGAAGCACAGGTCTGGGATCTGTGTAGCAAAACAGCATTTACTAAGTATTAATTGCCTTCCGCTTACCCTGACTCCGACCCACCCCAGGCATAATCCTAGCTTTATAGGCTCTGAGACCTATTAAAGGGGGAGAGGTGGTCAAATTCATTTTCAGGTTCAGCAGGCTATCCTCACCAGGAATAGATTAATTAGGGTCCTGACATTAATTAATCTTGTGATGAACAAAGTCCCTTTAACTTATTCAGTATAGTTTGTGATAAGGAAGCTTATCATAGCTCAGGAAGGAGCTATAGAAAAGGTGAAGTGACTCTGAACAAGCAACCTGTCAGTTCTGGTAGAAATAAGAAAACAGAATTTTTCTATAAAAGACTACCAGTCCCAGAATGCACCAGGTTTCCAACAGCCATTAGAGGAGCTGAAGTGGGGAAACGTGTGTTCAATCAGGAGGGCTATGAGGTAATCCCCAAGCACTCATCTCAAAGGGCAGGGCCTGATTCAGCACAGCTGCGCTGTGCTAGGGTGGAACACTCATCTAAGCAGAATAAAGGTAGAGTTTATTCTACAGAGAATTATCCTGATCCTCAGTTTCATCTGGGAGATCCTCAGTTTGATCTTGGAGATCCTCATCTTGGACAGCTTCATCATCTGGAGGATCATCAGAAGCAGAAGCCAGAGCGGACGGACAGAGAGGGCAAGAAACCCTTTGGAAGAAAGAAGAGAAAAGCATTTGGGAGGTCTAGAGGAGTCCAGAGCAGTACGTATACTGGGAGACATTCAAAAGGCCAGCATACACCATTGGACTGGGGAAAGCCAGAGGAATGGTGCTGCAGAGCTAGGAATCTCCAGACGGTACCTGTGAGGGAGACGGCTGCACGTGGAAGGGACCCTAAGACCCGTGCCAGAAGGTATGTGAAGAGAGATCCAGTGTCCAGGGATCTGGATTGGAAGGTTGGACATAAGAACTGGACTACATACTGGCCAGGCTATTTAGAGAGGAACTCTAACAGCAATGGAAGCTCAGGTATGAACACTGATCTATGCCCTAGCTATAACCTTGAAAGACAGCAGGGAAACAAGTATTCTCCTGAGAGTGCTACATTGAGAAATTCCTCTGTGCCAATCCATGATATTGAACCCATGATTGTTGAAGAAGGGGGAGCGGTCTTAGATACAGGCTGTGAATACATGGATTGCTCTCTGTCTAAACTCCTTTGGTAATTTTCTGTTACAAAGTACAACCACCATCACAAAGAAATACAAACTTGTTCTTTAATCTACTCAGAAAAGCTCCTGAAGTAGGATTTAAGCCACGCAGTAGAAAGCAAGCCAGCTAAGGGGTTTCAGCTGGGTAACTGCTAGCAATTGAGCCTTACCTAATTGCTTGTGAGCTCTGAGGGAATCACTTCTGAATCTATGTGTGAAGATATAAGAAGTTAACCTGAAAAGAACAGTTTTTCCCTTCTTTGTGGGTTTTGCTTGTTGTTTGATACACTGCTAAGAAAATATTAGCTAAAGCCTACAGAAAAGACCAGTTTGTTACCAACCAGGTCTTTATTCTTTTGCTTTGATTGCCTGACAAGTTCAACTGTTGTTTTCCTGATTTTGTTTTTCTAAGTTTAACACTGAAAGCAAGTATCCTGTTTTATGTGCTACCAAGCATATCTGTGTTGGGAGAAATAACCCCATAAATAAATATCTTATTGGCTTTACACTCAAGCACAACTAATTATTGTGAGTGGCTGTGTCTGGTGTGAATGGACTGCATTTCCCACAATCCCTTGCAAATCATATTGATATATGCATTTGCCAAGACTGTGAACATTCTCACCCAGGCAGCCGTCTGACAAATGGCGTAGTTTTTCGGATTGCTTTTGCGCAAAGGGATTTACTTGCTGAGGATTACAACTCAAGTCTGAAGGAAAAGACAGTTCAAGCTTAAAAGCTGAAAGAAAAGATTTTCCCTCAACTGCACTTTGGAGGAGAGGTGGCTGTTCCAGGTAGCTGTTCCAGGAAGAAAAGACCCTGTGCAGAGCTGGATTCATCACTGGCATAAGGTAACAAGTACCTGGGCATGTCTAGTGGTGGATGGGAGTAAGGCACAGGGGTAATTGGAAAAAAAAAAAAAAGAAGCAGAAAAAAACACCTGTTTGGAAGGTGGTGCACTGTGGGTTTTTTTGTGTTTTCTTGCAGGGATCAAGATGGATCCAAAGGAACTAGCTCAATGGATGGCAGCCCAGTTTAGCAGGCAGCAGGAGCTAGCACAGCAGGCTCAGGACACTGCTATGGACCAGCAGAGGCCAGTGCTTGATCTGGTGCAAGCCCTAGTTAAGCTGCAGAACCAAAGTGGACCAGATGCAAGACCAGCAGTAAATACTGGTACACCACATGTGGACAGTGTGGGACTCAATCAAGGAATTGGGGCATTTAGTTTTGGGAAGCTAACTCCAGATGATAATGTTGATGATTTTCTAGAGTCTTTTGAAAGAGTGGCACAAGCATTAGCACGGCCAGAGACCCAGTGGGCAGTAAGGCTGGCAGCCTCATTAACTGGAGAGGCGCTTGCAGCTTATAGAGCAATGCCAGCAGCCCAGGCTTTGAATTATAAGGATGTAAAGGCTGCTATTAGAGATCGCCTAGGGTTGTCTATTTCAGAGTATAGGCGAATGTTTAGAGCTACTACATTGAGAGTGGGTGAAACACCCAGGGCTCTGAGTCAGAGAATCAGAGGATTAGCTGTAAAATGGTTGGAGCCTGAGCAAAAGACGGTAGAAATGTTATTAGACATTATTATGCTTGAACAATTTATGTCTGCGGTGCCTAAAGATTTGCACACTTTCCTTATACAGCAAAATTGCCAAAATCTTGGAGAGGCAACCATGCTAGCAGAGAGATTCTTGGAAGCCACGCAGGCTTGCCATAGAATGGGTGGCCCTCTGAAGATGGGTGCTGAGGCAAGCTGTGCTGTATCAGAAAAGAAAATAATTAAAAATGTTTCTGAAAATAAATGTACTGTGCCAAAGCAGATGACACAGTGGAGTAGAAAGAAATGTTTCAAGTGTGGAAAATGGGGACATTTAGAAAAGGGATGCCAGACACACACTAGCTTAATGGGTGTGGATTTAAAACAGCCCAAAGAAGGATTTCTTTTGATGGTTGATGTGCAAGGAATTACCACAAATGCTTTGTTAGACTCTGGGGCAGACCAGAGTATGATGTCAAAAAGGCTTTGGAAGAGAATAGAGGCCCAAGAAGGATTTGTGCCTAGAACCCCTGAAAGCCAAGTTCACATCAGATGCATTCATGGTGCTGCAACATCATATCCCACCTATAGGCTAAGGGTTAAGTGCCTGGGGGAACAAGAGGAAGTCCTTTTAGCAGTGGTGCCTAGGCTACCCTTTGATTTGGTTCTAGGAAGAGACTGGCCAAGATTTAAGCAGGGTCTAGTGGAAGGACTAGGAAAGAAGGAGGGAGAAGGTTTAATGGTAATAGCTCCCGGGCCTTTATTTGGAAGTCCTCAGACCCCAGCTAAAAAGATGGTTAAGCGTCCAGAAGACCAAGCTACCCCAAAGCAGACATTCGTCTTAAAGTACCATAAGGTCACAGAGAAGGCCCAAGCTCCTAAGCGGGCAACCCCTCAAGCTGCTGGGGTTGACCTGTGCAGCATAGAAAATGTGACTGTACCTAGCCAAGGGAGAGCCCTGGTTGACACCGGTCTCCATGTGGAAATATCTATTGGATGCTATGGGAGAGTAGCCCCAAGGTCCAGATTAGCCCTTAAATATTTCATCGATGTGGGTGCAGGAGTAATTGATCCCGATTACAGGGGCAATATTAAAGTTCTGTTATTTAATTTTGGACAGAATGATTATCACGTGAAGACAGGAGACAGAATTGCCCAATTGATCTGTGAGAGGCTGGGTTTTCCACCCGTGGAGGAGGTCACATCCCTGGAAAATTCTGAGCGTGGAACCAAAGGCTTTGGTTCTACTGACGTCAAAGGGGTTAAAAGCCTAGCTGCCACCTGTGCCCGAGAGAGGGAGGTGAATGAAGAGGAAGATTTGGGACCCCAGGTATCTGATTGTAAAGAAAAATCAGAGCCCCAAATAGGTGAGGACCTGACAGTGGTACAACAGGAAGAAATTAGGAAATTGCTTAAAGAATTCCCAGATGTGTTGACACCCATACCTGGGGAGACACATTTGGTTGCCCATGAAATAACAACTCCACCTGGGAAATTAGTTCGTCAAAGGCCATACCGCTTGCCTGAAGCCAAGAGACAGGAAGTAGTGGCACAAGTCCAGGAGATGTTGGACATGGGAGTAATAGAGGAGTCAAAGAGTCCCTGGAATAGCCCCATAGTCCTGGTGCCGAAGACTGATGGATCTTTAAGATTTTGTATTGACTTCCGGCAGGTAAACGCAATATCAGTTTTTGATGCATATCCAATGCCAAGAATTGAAGAGCTGTTGGACCAGCTTGGACAAGCTCAATACTTAACCACCCTTGATATGACAAAAGGATATTGGCAAATCCCTCTAACCAGGGAGTCGAAGCCGAAGACTGCGTTCAGCACCCCCGTTGGCCTTTTCCAGTTCAAGAGGATGCCTTTCGGACTGCATGGAGCAGCGGCTACCTGCCAAAGGTTAGTGGATCAGGTACTTCGACCCCACCAAAATTATGCTTTTGCATATATGGATGATGTCATTATCCATAGTAACACCTGGGCGGAGCATCTAAAGAGGATCAGGGCAGTCTTGTGCTCCATGAAGCAAGCGGGAATCACTTTAAACCCGAAGAAGTGTGCCTTTGCAAATAGGGAGGTAAAATACCTGGGCCACCTAGTGGGAAGAGGAAAAATTAAACCTCTAATGAGTAAGGTAGATAGCATCAGGAATTTTCCCCCTCCAACAACAAAGAAACAACTAAGAAGTTTCTTGGGACTTATTGGATACTACCGCAGATTTATACCGCAATTTGCAGAGAAAAGTGCAATTTTCACGGATATGCTGCGTAAGAATTGTCCAAACCAGCTAAAGTGGACACCTGAAGCTGAAAAAGCATTTTCAGTACTAAAAGGAAAATTGTGTACAGGACCGGTACTGAAAGGGGTGGACTTCAGGAAACCCTTTCTGGTTCAAACAGATGCATCGGATGTAGGGCTAGGAGCGGTTCTATCCCAGTGTCATGAAGGGGAGGAGCATCCTGTGATGTACCTGAGCAGGAAGTTGTCACCGGCTGAACAAATGTATTCCACAATAGAAAAAGAATGTTTAGCTATTAAGTGGTCAGTGGAAGCGTTAAGGTTTTACCTTACAGGGAGAAAGTTCCAGTTGGTCACAGACCATGCCCCACTTAAGTGGTTGCAGCAAATGAAGAACCACAATGCCAGGTTGACACGCTGGTACATGGCCTTACAGGCATTTGATTTTCAAGTGGAACATCGTGCTGGGAAGTTACACAAGAATGCGGATGCCCTTTCCCGTATTACGGACTGTAGAGAAGAAGTTTCACCAGTGACACCAGTCCGTAATAACTTAAGCAGGGGGGTATGTGATAAGGAAGCTTATCATAGCTCAGGAAGGAGCTATAGAAAAGGTGAAGTGACTCTGAACAAGCAACCTGTCAGTTCTGGTAGAAATAAGAAAACAGAATTTTTCTATAAAAGACTACCAGTCCCAGAATGCACCAGGTTTCCAACAGCCATTAGAGGAGCTGAAGTGGGGAAACGTGTGTTCAATCAGGAGGGCTATGAGGTAATCCCCAAGCACTCATCTCAAAGGGCAGGGCCTGATTCAGCACAGCTGCGCTGTGCTAGGGTGGAACACTCATCTAAGCAGAATAAAGGTAGAGTTTATTCTACAGAGAATTATCCTGATCCTCAGTTTCATCTGGAGATCCTCAGTTTGATCTTGGAGATCCTCATCTTGGACAGCTTCATCATCTGGAGGATCATCAGAAGCAGAAGCCAGAGCGGACGGACAGAGAGGGCAAGAAACCCTTTGGAAGACAGAAGAGAAAAGCATTTGGGAGGTCTAGAGGAGTCCAGAGCAGTACATATACTGGGAGACATTCAAAAGGCCAGCATACACCATTGGACTGGGGAAAGCCAGAGGAATGGTGCTGCAGAGCTAGGAATCTCCAGACGGTACCTGTGAGGGAGACGGCTGCACGTGGAAGGGACCCTAAGACCCGTGCCAGAAGGTATGTGAAGAGAGATCCAGTGTCCAGGGATCTGGATTGGAAGGCTGGACATAAGAACTGGACTACATACTGGCCAGGCTATTTAGAGAGGAACTCTAACAGCAATGGAAGCTCAGGTATGAACACTGATCTATGCCCTAGCTATAACCTTGAAAGACAGCAGGGAAACAAGTATTCTCCTGAGAGTGCTACATTGAGAAATTCCTCTGTGCCAATCCATGATATTGAACCCATGATTGTTGAAGAAGGGGGAGCGGTCTTAGATACAGGCTGTGAATACATGGATTGCTCTCTGTCTAAACTCCTTTGGTAATTTTCTGTTACAAAGTACAACCACCATCACAAAGAAATACAAACTTGTTCTTTAATCTACTCAGAAAAGCTCCTGAAGTAGGATTTGAGCCACGCAGTAGAAAGCAAGCCAGCTAAGGGGTTTCAGCTGGGTAACTGCTAGCAATTGAGCCTTACCTAATTGCTTGTGAGCTCTGAGGGAATCACTTCTGAATCTATGTGTGAAGATATAAGAAGTTAACCTGAAAAGAACAGTTTTTCCCTTCTTTGTGGGTTTTGCTTGTTGTTTGATACACTGCTAAGAAAATATTAGCTAGAGCCTACAGAAAAGACCAGTTTGTTACCAACCAGGTCTTTATTCTTTTGCTTTGATTGCCTGACAAGTTCAACTGTTGTTTTCCTGATTTTGTTTTTCTAAGTTTAACACTGAAAGCAAGTATCCTGTTTTATGTGCTACCAAGCATATCTGTGTTGGGAGAAATAACCCCATAAATAAATATCTTATTGGCTTTACACTCAAGCACAACTAATTATTGTGAGTGGCTGTGTCTGGTGTGAATGGACTGCATTTCCCACAATCCCTTGCAAATCATATTGATATATGCATTTGCCAAGACTGTGAACATTCTCACCCAGGCAGCCGTCTGACAAGTTGTATCAGTACAAGTATGCCTAGTAACTTTAAACAAATAGCTAAAAAAAACCCTTAAAATTAGATGCAGACAGCAGTCCAGCAGCGAGATGGGGGCTATCCAGTCTTTTGCATTGAGTGTCACATATACAATTTTCTCCCAGTTGGTGAGGGGCTTTGTGTCCATCAGATGCAAGGAGCTCTTTGCCCTGAGAGAACGAGTCCAGTATCTGGAGGCTAGAGTAGCAAACTTTGAGGACATAAAGAAAACAGAGAGGTACGGAGACGAGATCTACAGGCACTTAGTACTGAAGTCTCACCTCCAGTCTGGCAACCTCTCAGTTGTCATGGAGGAGAGAGATCATGTGAAAGGAGTGCATCACTTTTGTATAGCGGGAAGTGATCCTGTAGCTAAGACCTGTCTGCCAGGAGATGTAAAACCCTCTCGCACCAAGGAGGTTTCTCCAGGGCCATGTGCCCATGAGGTAAGGGTTAGGACATCCATTATGGATGGTGATTTGATCATTAGGCATGTAGATAGCTGGGTGGCTGGTAGATGTGAGGATCACCTGGTAACATGCCTGCCTGGTGGAAGGTAACGGACCTCACATGCCACCTAGACAAGGTTTTAGATAGTGCTGGGGAGGAGTCTGCTGTATTGGTACATGTTGGTACCAATGACATAGGAAAGTGTGGTAGGAAGGTTCTGGAGGCCAAATTTAGGCTTTTAGGTAGGAAGTTAAAATCCAGAATTTCCAGGGTAGTATTCTTTGAAATGCTTCTTGTTCCATGCTCAGGAACCAAAAGTCAGACAGAGCTCCAGATTCTCAATGTGTGGATGTGACGATGGTACAAAGAAGAGAGTTTTGGGTTTGTTAGGAAATGGGCAACATTCTGGGGAAGGAAAGGGATTTTCCAATAGGATGGACTGCACCTTAATCGGGATGGAACCAGGCTGTTGGTATTAACCTTCAATAAGGAGAGAGAGCAGTTTTTAAACTAGATAATAGAGGAAAGCCGACAGTTGCCCAAGAGTGCATGGTTCAGAAGGATGTATCCTTGAAGGATACTAGCAAAAGAAGAAAGTTAGGACATCCTGACAGAGAGGTTCCAATAATGATGAAAGTAACCCAGATGCCCTTTAGATATGATTGGCATCTCAAAGACTTGGTGGAAGGAGGACAACCAATGGAACACTGCGATACCTGGGTACAAACTATATCTCAATGATAGAGTAGATCAAATTGGTGGAGGGGTTGTGCTCTTTGTTAGAGAGAGCATTGATCACATAAGATTAACATTTTGTAGGAAACAAAATACACTGTAGAATCTCTATGGATAGAAATTCCATGTAAAAAGAAGAAGGGTGATGGCATTGGGGGTGTACTACTGACTGTCTTGCCAGAATGAACAGATGGATGATGAAATGCTGAAAGAAATCATGGAAGCTAACAAAAGTTACAACACAATAATGGGTGATTTCATTTACCCTGGTATCGACTGTATCAATGTCACAGCAGAACATGCTAGGGAGATAAAGTTTCTAAATTAAATAAATGACTGCTTCTTGGAGAATCTTGTTCATGAACTGACAAGAGGGGAATAGTGATCATAGCATGATCGCATTTGATTTAAGAAATGGAAGAAGGATGGCAAGGAAATCCACAGTACTATTTTTTAAATTTCAAAAAGGAGACTATGATAAAAAGAGGAAAATAGTTAAGAAAAAACTAAACAGAGCAGCTGCAAAGGTTAAAGATTTACATCAAGCATGGGCGTTGTTTAAAAGTACTATCTTGGAAGCCCAGAACAGATTTTATTTATTTATTTAACCGTTTTTTATACAGCTTTATCATTTCAATCAAAGATGTATTCCACAATTTAAGAAAAGTGGAAGGAAGGCCAAAAACCTGCCAACATGGTTTAAAGGTAAGGCCAGGCAGGCTGTTACAGCCAAAAAAGCATCTTTCAGAAAATGGAAAAAGGTGCCAAATGGCAAAACAAGAAACAACATAAGCATTGGCAAGTTAGATACAAGGCATTGATAAGCCAGGCAAAGAAAGAATTTGAAAAAAGCTTGCTGTGGAATTTGAATAAAAGCTTTTTCAAGTACATTCATAGCAAAAAAACAATGAGAGTCAGTTCGACCATTGGATGATAGAGGGGTAAAAGAATCATTAAGTGAGAACAAGGCCATAACAGAGAGGCAGAAGGAATTCTTTGCTCCGGTCTTTATTGAAAAAGATGTAGGGAAATTACCCATGCCTGAAATGGTATATGAAAGTGATGTAGCAGAAGAATTTAAAGAAATATAGATAAACCGGGAAGATATATTACAACTATTTGCTAAACTGAAGATTAGCAAATCACCTGGACCAGATGGTATACATCTGAAGGTGTTGAAAGATTTGAAATATGAGATTGCAGACCTGCTATTAGTAATCTATGAACTATTCTCAAAATCATCTGTAGTATCTGAAGACTGGAGAATGGCCAGAGTAACGCCAATTTTTAAAAAGGGTTCCAGGTGTGATCAGGTAAACTACAGAGTGAGCTTGATGTACCGGGCAAAATGGTAGAAACCATTATAAAGAATAAAATTACTGAAAATGTAGATAGTCATAGTTTAATGAGAGAAAGCCAAAATGGATTTAGCCAAGGAAAGTCTTGTCTTACCAATCTAATTTTTGAAGGTGTGAATAAACAGGTAGATAAAGGTGAGCTGACTGATATAGTGTATCTGGATTTTCAAAAAGCCTTTGACAAGGTCCCTCAAAGAAACTCTTGGCGAATTAAAAAGTTATGGGATTAGAGGCAGTGTAGTATTATGGTGCTAGGTGCCATTTTGGGCACTAGGCCCTCTTTCCTTCCAAAATGGAGAAACCATCTAGTGGTTTCAAAAAATGTTTAAAATGTAGCAGTACCATTTCTGCTACTGACACCCATGATTGGTCTCTTAAATGTTTAGGTCCTGACCATTTGCCATCAGTGTCTCCTTTGTAGAAAGATGACCAAAAGAGGCCTGCAGAACAGAGCTGCAAAACTCGGCACCCTCTTTGCCTCGGATGCAATGTCTGTTGCATCGACGTTGTCGAGGGCTTCATCTTCCTCCCATGGATCTCAGGTAACTAAACCAAGGTCTTCCAAGACCGGCCGATCCTCAAAGGGTAGATCTCTTTCTAAGCATCGAGATGCTACTAGCATTGCCCTTGAGGAAAACACACCGGCCAGATAGCCCCGGCGGGAGGCCCCTGCCTCCAAAGCAGTAACGGGGTTCCAGGATGTTCCCGAAGCTTCCACCTCCGGAGAATTCTTGGTGCCATGTTCTGGTGTTGTGGCCTGCTCCACCGGTACCGACTCCCAGACATCAGCAGGCTCCATGGATCAACGTATCCTGGCCATTGAGCGCAGTCTTGTGGCTTTATTAGCAGCCTCGGTACCGCTAAAACCGCTATAATCGATGCAGTTATCCGTACCGATAACGGTACCGAATATACCTGCATCGACCGATGCGCCTCTCTCCATGCTTCCTCCCATGCCGGCCCTGGAATCGGTCTCTGGCATCGAGGGTCCGGTATTGAGGCATTCCGATGCCATCTTCGATCGATACCGCAAGAAATACGAGAGCATCCAGCCCGACAATACTTAGAATCCTCCGATTCCGATGATTCTGAGGACTATGTCGGTACCGGGGTGGTTCTTCCGGAAGATCCCTCTCCTTCACCACAGCGTTGGATGTCTCCTCCGGAGGACATGTCCTTTCAGGACTTCATACGTGATATAGCACGGGGACTCTTGATCACCGTGACCCCTGAGAAGGAACCGAGAGCTGAAGAATTAGAAATTTTTCAGTATCTGGCAGCTCTTAAGGAGGCTGCTATCCTTCCCATTCACTGAATTTTGCATGATCTCATGCTTAGGATGTGGGAAACACCCCTGACGGTGTCTCCACATTCTAGGAGACTCTATACAATGTACCGGGTACCACAATGTCCCGGTTTCCAAAAAACACAATTACCACACCATTCCAGGGTGGTGGAATCGGCAATGCGCAGAATCAAGAGTGCTAAGACGCATTCATCCAACCCTCCAGGTCGTGAATCGAGGATTCTCGATGCCTTTGGGCATCGGGCTATCGGCTAGAATAAGCTCTTACATACTTTATATGGATATGTTTCTTCGGGAGGTTGCAAGAGATTTGGAACTCATGGCTCCATTTCTTCCCGATGACAAGAGGGCCGACTTCCTCACTCTGGTCAAACATGCCCAGAATGTTTCTAAGTTCATGAACCGTGCAACCTTTGATTGCTTTGAGTGCATTAGCAGAACCTCTGCTATTTCCATCAGTGCACATCGCATTGCCTGGTTACAAGCATCTGATTTAGAACAATGGATGCAAGACAAGCTGGGGAATATTCCTTGCCCAGGAGAAAACCTCTTTGGCAAGGATTGGCAGGGTAAAGCTTCTGAGCTTGAGTCCGAAAACACCACCTTGAACAGACTATCAAGGACCACAGCCAACCCAGCTAAGAAAAAGACAGCTAAGAAACCCTTTTTCAACAAGAAAATGAAATTCTATCCATCTTACACTCAGGATGTCCACTGCCCAGTCCATGCTCCCCAAAGGGGGCAGCAGCAACCCAAACAACAGAGGAAGGCCCAAGTCCCCAGAGCTCAACCAGCTCAGCAGACACAGCCTCCTCAGGGGCTTTGACTCCTTCCTAGAGAACTTAGTCATCCTACCTCTAAAGGGTCCAGAGCCTCTCTCCATTCCAGGCAGACTCTGTCATTTTGCTGAAAGGTGGCAACAGATAACATCAGAGCAGTGGACTCTCTCCATTGTAACAGAGTGGTACAAACTCCATTTCTACAGTATGCCCCCTCCATTTCCACAGTATGCCCCCTCCCACCATCACAAGACAGTTCAATTCTTGGGCCCCCTTCACCACTCTCTTGTGTCAAGAGGTCACCTCACTACTTGCTCAAGGAGCAATAGAGGAGG
Source organism: Ichthyophis bannanicus (assembly GCA_033557465.1). Lineage (NCBI taxonomy): Eukaryota > Metazoa > Chordata > Amphibia > Gymnophiona > Ichthyophiidae > Ichthyophis > Ichthyophis bannanicus. The sequence goes on along the minus strand of CM066033.1, from coordinate 291,050,048 downwards.
TACCTGTGTCCCAACAGGGCATGGATTTCTCTTCCCCCTACTTCCTCATTCCAAAGAAGACAGGGGGATACAGGCCCATACTGGACCTCAGAGAGTTAAACAAGTATCTGTTCCAAGAAAAATTCAAGATGATCTCTCTCGGAACACTTCTTTACATTAAGAGTCAGGATTGGCCTTGTTCTCTAGATCTAAAGGATGCATACACACATATCCTCATTCATACAGATCACAGGAGGTTTCTTTGATTCCTCTTTCAAGGAAGACAATACCAGTACAGGGTTCTACCCTTTGGACTGGCTTCTGCCCCAAGAGTCTTCACAAAATGCATGGCAGTAGTAGCAGCATTCTTGAGAACTCTGGGGATATTCATCTTCCCCTACTTAGACGATTGGCTCATCAGAGCATCAACAGCTCCAGAAGCCAGCTCTGCTCTCTCCTGTACAATGCAAATCTTGCAGTACTTGCGACTGGTCATAAACCTCCCAAAATCTCATCTCACCCCTTCTCAGTCCCTAGAGTTCATAGAGGCTCTGCTAGACACAAGGCAGTCAAAGACTTTCCTGCCACAACCATGTTGTGTTTGAATACTCCAGCTGGCCTCTCAAGCAGCTATGAAAGCTTTTCTTTTTTTTTTTTTTCTATTTATAGAATTTACAATAATAACACAGGTACACTAAAAAAATTTTTTTTAAACTGCCTCTAATGTTTCGATTGATTTTTACATTTTTTGGTGTGCTGAATCCAAATCTGGTAACCAATTTGCTCCATCACGTACAGATTTTTTGCTACATTGGGTTAGCAGTTTGAGGTGAACGTTTCAGATTGAGTGCGATCGAGATAAAAGTTTCTTGGATGAATTCTTTATACTAATTGTTTAGTAGTTATTCAAATAAGAATAAAGAAAATTGTAACAAGGCAGCACATAAGAATAGAGTAATGTCAACAAAACACACTGTGATGGTAGCAAAATTGTCTGCACTTAAAACAGCCACATACATGTGCACAAACATTGAGCATATAAGAGCGAGGTTAGACACAAAGCAAAGCAAAGAAATGTGCAAAAAATGTTGTACAGGTATGTATGTAAGAATAGAAAATGCAAACCGCACCATTGCAATACATGAAGACAAACACCCGATGGTGTGAAAATAAAATTCTAATAAATGAGATCCGACACTGTGGTAATAACTAGCAAATTTTTATTTCAAAGTTTAGTAAAAACACGATATTTGTCAGCACAGTTTAGATTTTAAAGTCATTCTTGGGTCAATCAATCTCCTGGTGGGCCCGTTTCTTCTTCCCCCGAATGCTTCTCTTGGTGCGCTGCTTGGCGTATTTTTCATCTGGGGTTTCCCGCAGCAGCAACCAGCAGAAATCAGCCATCATAGTGGTGTTCCATCTTCCTTGGTACCTTCTCTCTGCGTCCTTGATGTCCTGGTGAAACCTTTCACCTTGTTCTTCACTGTACGCCCCCAAGTTTTCGGGAAAGTAGTTCTCATGGGAGTGCAAGAAATGGACTTTCAGGCTCATGTTACAGCCTTGTTCTTTGAAGGCATTGAGCATCCTGGCAACAATATCCTTATAGTTCTCATTCCGCCTGTTCCCCAAGAATTTGAGAACAACATCCTTGAAGGAATCCCAGGCTTCTTTTTCCTTTTCAGACATCGTTTCAGCGAATGCTCCATCTGAAATGAGTTTCCTTATATCAGGGCCAACAAACACTCCTTCCTTTAGCTTTGCTTCAGAAAGTCGGGGGAACTTTGAGCAAAGGTACCGAAAGCACTCACCATCTTTTGGAAGGGACTTGATGAATTGCTTAATGAGACCCAACTTAATGTGGAGAGGTGGTAATAGAATTTTATCACGAGGTACCAAGCTCTCATGAAGAACATTTTTCTCACCGGGTCTCAAATACTCCCGAATTGGCCAGTCTTTTTTCCCCCAGTGTAGGTCGCGGGCCCGGCTATCCCACAAGCAAAGGAAGCAGGGATATTTGGTGAAACCGGATTGCTGCCCTAATAGCATGGATAGAATTTTAAAGTCTCCACAAATCATCCACTTATGCTCATCATAACGAATCTTCTGAAGAATCAGGGCCAAATTCTCGTATTTTTCTTGGAGAATAACAGAGTGAGCAATAGGAACTGAAGCAAATGTGTTGCCATTATGAAGAAGAACACCTTTTATGCTGTCTTTTGACGAATCAATGAACAGCCGCCATTCAGCAGGATCATACTTGAGTTTAAACTTTTCCATCACTCCGTATATATCGTTGAAAAATACCAAATCTTCCTCTTTGCTGAAATACTTCAAAAATTGTGTCTCGCGGTTGCGGTACCAATAAAAAGTTGTTCCTGGTGACAATAGATTTTTCTGTTTGAGCCGAGAACCTAGCAGTTGGGCAGCATCTTTTGGGAGTCCTAAATCCCGGACTAAATCATTCAATTCAGCTTGAGAGAAAAGTTCAGGTTTCGGATCTGGTTCAGTTTCAAACTCGGAAGTACTGGACTCATCGGGAAAAGCCATCTGATGAGTCTCATCATGATCAGAACCGTCCACACAAATATGATCCAAAGATTTTGGTGGTTCAGGCACAGGTACTTCGTTGCTATGAGGCATAGGCCTAATTGCTGAGGGAAGGTTGGGGTAACTTATTACGTTCTTATTTTTTAAGTTGTATCCCTTCACAATGCAAGAGCAAAAATAGCAGTCACTGCTGTGGTCTCTTTGTTCACGCCACATCATAGGTATTCCGAAACGAAATGCTTGTTTTTTACCTTTCATCCATAAGCGTAGATCTTCCTCACATGTCTTGCACACTTTGTGAGGAGCCCACGGTTTGTCTTGATCGCCTAACTTCAAACCGAAATAGGCGAAATATACTTTTTTAATAAATGCAGAAATGTTCCTCTGCCGCTTTTTCACGGTATATTCCCCACAAATAAAACAAAAACTGTCCGGAGAGTTGACGCAACCTCTGGCTCTGTGAGCCATCACAAATACACAGCACTGCAAACTACAACTGCAGTGAACCACTTCGGAATAAAGCTGGATTACGACTGAGCAAACAAAAGGTAATAATGAACTTGCAAGAAACTGAAATTTGACAGGAACGTTCATGTCGCAACCACCGTGTTTGAGCGAAGCGAACGAGGCGAGGCGAACAGGAAAGAACATGCGCCAGCGCGAGTACTGGATTTAGCCCCCCGCCTCCCAATTGTCCTGTTAATGTATAAAATGAATACAAAACACTCTAAAATATCATGAGGGAGTGTTTCTAGTTAGTTAACCATTACAACCTCTATTTTGGGCCAAGAAAATAAACTGCAGTTGGCTAAAAAGAAATTATGTGAACATTCCTTATATGGGTAAGAAATCTAATTTTGCAAGAAAACGTGACGTGATGGAACATTTTGGCTATTTTTCCTGGATTCAGCACCCCAAAATCTATAGGAATCAGTTGCAAAACTGGAGGCAGTTTTTTGGTAGTGTACCTGTGTAATCAAGCAACCGCTTGTACAGAAAACAACTACTTGCATAGTAAATATGATACAGAAACATACAATAGGAAAAATACTTATTACAAGAGTTTAGGTAGCCCACAATAATGGGGGAAGTGCCTTGGAAAAAACACAAGGAAAGTGAAGCCTTGATCCAGTAACAGGAAAAAAGATATCTAGAATGGCATCAGGGGCGCGGGACAGAGAAAAAACCTAAATATGACGATCATTATGATGACAAAGCAATCTGGGCACTAATGAATGATGAAAGATCTTCAGGCTGAAAAAACACATATTTCTTATCCTGAAAGAAAACCATACATTTACAAGGAAATCTTAAAATAAAGGAAGCTCCAAGCTGAACCAACCCAGATCTTAACAACAAAAAGGCTTTACGCCTTTTCTGAGTCTCCCTGGAGACGTCAGGGAACATCCCAACCCTCTTCCCCATGAACAGCATAGAACGTTTTTTAAAGTATAATTTCAAAAGCCACTCTCTGTCAGAAGGTAGAGCAAAAGTTACTAACAATGTGGAGACTGGTAAATCATCTTCCCGAGGAGATTGTAACAGAGCAGAAACATCCAAAGTATCCATAGTTAAAGCACCCTCTGATACCACCCCTACTTTCTTACCCGTAGGTAAAAAGTAAGCTCTCACAATTGGGGGAATTAAATCAGTTGGTACTCCCAAATTCTCATGCATATATTTTTTAAATAAATCTATTGGCAACATATTTGCTACAACTGGAAAATTTAACAACCTTACATTAGCAGCTCTAACCACATTTTCTAAATTCTCTAACTTCATTTTCATAGATACATTATCTTTCACAATAGAGTCATTCAACGTTGAAACCTGAGTCATTTTCTGTTCACCCTCTTCAATTTTCAAACGAAGGTTCACCACGTCTCCCTGAACTCCGGACGACAAACTTTCGAATTTTTCCAACTGAGATGTTGTTAACTCAATATGCTGACTGACCATAGAGGAGAGCTGTAGAATAGCTCCCCAAATCGCCTCCAGGAATATCTCCTTAGGGCAGTGTTTTTCAACCTTTTTTGTGCAAAGGCACACTTTTTTCATGAAAAAAATCACGAGGCACACCACCATTAGAAAATGTTAAAAAAATTTACCTCTGTGCCTATATTGACTATATATAAAGTAATTCTCTTGAATAGGAATCAAACACTCACACCAACCCCCCTCCCCTGCTGGTTTACTCACACCCCCCCCCCTCCACTGCTGGTTCACTCACCCACCCCCCTGTCACTTACTCACCCCTCCTGCTGGGTCACTCACTCACTTACCCCCCCTCCCCTGCTGGTTCACTCACACCATCGCCCCCCCCCCTTGCTGGTTCACTCACACCACCCCCCCCCTCCACTGCTGGTTCACTCACACTCCCCCCCCCCCCTTGCTGGCTCACTCACACTCCCCCCCCCTTGCTGGTTCACTCACACACACACCCCCCCCCCCCCTCTGCCCAAGCCGCTGCTGCTTCTGCTTTGTACAGAGCAGCGGCTGCACTACACTTACATTGAAAAGTAAAGAGAAACTGTGTCAGGAGCCCTCCGGTCATCGCAGAGCCCGAGGAAGTGATGTCATGGAGGCGGGCTCCTCACAGGCTGTCTTTCCTTTTCAAATTAACTTTAGTTAATTTGAAAAGGAAAGACAGCCTGTGAGGAGCCCGCCCCCATGACATCACTTCCTCGGGCTCTGCATGATCGGAGGGCTCCTGACACAGTTTCTCTTTACTTTTCAATGTAAGTGTAGTGCAGCCGCTGCTCGGTACAAAGCAGAACCAGCGGCTGCACTGCGATAGGGAATCGCGATCGCGTTAGCGCGGCGGACTTCGGCACAAAAAATGGTTTTTTTCTCTGCCCGCTCCCCGTCTTGCGGCCCGTGCAAAAAACCGGCTTTTCACTGGCCGGTTTTCCAACTGTGCTGGCAGCCGGCCTGGCCATGGAAAAACCGGCCAGGCCGGCTGAAAACCGGCCAGTTGGCAACCCTAATTTGTGAGCCGAGGCCACATGTTACGGATGAAATTGGAATTTTTCCCACGGCACACCAGACAATATCTCACGGCACACTAGTGTGCCGCGGCACAGTGGTTGAAAAACGCTGCCTTAGGGGATTGCAGCAAGGAACCTTTTATAATAGCAGCCTTCGGTGTAGAAGTCTTAAGCCCAGCATCTGCACCTACAGCTCGACTAGGTGGAATAACCGCCTCCAAGATTGTATCCAAGGCCGTTTCCTGGACCCTCACCTCCGAGGGTTGCACTCCAGCGCTTTCCTCCAGCAAGACCCGCTCAGCAGAAACCGCTCCACCACCTTCGGGCGGGGCAGCCTCTCCTCCCGCGAGAAGAGGCGCCGGAGACGTCAAACGCCTAGGCAGTAATCGATCGTCTGGGGAGAGAGAAACCTCCAGGGCATGCGCTACCGGAGCTACCACATCCGACAGCACCACGCCCGCTCGAATCTCCCCTTTCTGCCTCTCTGTCAGCTGAACGAACTTGTCCATCGGTCCCAAGGAATTGGCAGGTACAGGCTCCGCGGGAGGAGCCTTTGCTTTGCCCTTTCGCTTAGGCATGCTCAGCCCAAAAGACGCTCACGCCGCCATCTTGCCACAGACCACTCCCCCCATAGAGAAATATCTATGAAAGCTTTTCTAACTGCTCGAGAGATGCTTCAGCTGCTGGGGCATATGGCATCCACTGTTCATGTGGTTCCCTATGCTCGCCTACACATGCGGGCAGCCCAGTGGACCCTAGCCTCACAGTGGACATAGGCGTCGGGTCGCCTGGGGGACAAAATCAGAAACTCTATACGCCTCATTTCGTCCCTACAGTGGTGGCAATCACTTTCTCTGCTCTTCAAGTATTTCAGAACCGCCTGAGCTACAAGACGGTTCTTGTCCAGACCGACAATCAAGTAGCCATGTTCTGTGTGAACAGGCAGGGTGGGACGGGTTCTCAGGCATTGTGCAACGAAGCTCTATGCCTCTGGGCCTTCGCCAGAGCCATTCAGATCCACCTATTAGCAGTGTATCTTCCGGGCACACAAAATCTTTTGGCAGACAAACTCAGTCGAGTACTGCTGTCACACCAGTGATCTCTTCATCCAGAGAAAATTGCTCGAATCTTTCAGATCTGGGGAACTCCAGATATAGATCTCTTTGCAAGTCTTCAGAATGCCAAACTTCCCCAGTTCTGGTCCAGAATTCCGGTTCAGAACTGTCAGGCAAGGGATGCCTTCCATCTCCATTGGGGTCAGGACTTCCTCTATGCCTACCCACCCATTCCCCTCATTCCCAAAACTCTATTCAAGCTTCAGAGAGACAGGGGCCATATGATCCTCATAGCCCCACGCTGGCCATGACAGACGTGGTATCCACTGCTTCTACGTCTCTCTCAAGCCAAGTCTCTGGAGTTAGGATGTGCTCCAGATCTTCTTTCCCAGGAGAACGGGATGCTATTGCACCCGAATTCTCAGTCTTTACACCTGAAGGCATGGCTGCTGAGAGCCTAGAATTCCAGGATATCAACCTTTCTCCAGGACCAAGCAGGAAGTCAGTCCTCACATATGGGTGACGTCGGCGCTGACGGAGGCCTCGTGCGGAGCATTTCCCCAGCTTTCAAAGAAAGCCTTTGGGAATGCAGCGCGCATGCGTGGTCCCCTTCCTGCCCAAGGGTGCCATCTTGCTCAGTCTTCTTTTTCCGCGGAGCCCAACAGACGTGTGTCTTAGTCACCCGGTTAAAAGTTGATCTTTTCCCTCGAAGATTCGTGTTTTTTTGCCGGTTCGACGTCGGTTCCCCTTCCCGCCTGGGCATGGTACACCGGTATCGAGCCCGGAGCTACTTTTTCAGTTTTTGTCCTTAGAGACTAGCGTTCACGCTTTTTTTCTTTTTCAGTGGCAGCCCGGTCTTTTGACCTTGCAGGGGCCCTTTTTCCCCTGATGGCTGCCAGCGGGTTCAAGAAGTGTGATCGGTGTAAGAAACTGATGTCTCTCACCGACACACATGACTGCTGCCTCCGGTGCCTCAGGCCCGATCATAACCCGATGATCTGTGGCCCGTGCGGCAAAATGTCCTCTAAGGCGCTGAAGAGCCGTCAACATCAACTAGAAAGGATCTTCTCTGACTCCACGTCCGGCCGGGCCCGGACCTCGTCAGAGGCCTCAACGTCTCGGGAGTCCGACCCCGAGCATCGTCGGGGCTCCTCTGAGCGGGGGTCTCCCTCACAGGAACACAAAAGGAAGAAGAAACCCACGAGGGCGGCGTCGGTGGACGCTCTTGGTCCCTCGAGGGCCAGGTTGCATAGCCCCGACCGCCGTCCCGGGTCCTCGGAGTCGGAGAGGCCTGCCAAAATGCCTCGTGTGGAGCCGGAGTCCCCGAGTCACCTGAGTGCTGTTGTCCTCATGGACTCTCCTCCGGGGGAGCCGACATTGGGCCTGATGCCATCGAGGCCCAAGTCGGGGGCTGCTGGGTCTCCTGAGCTCGGACTCAGGTTGACGGCCTTGGAGAGCAGTTTGGCTGCCTTCATGGAACAGCAGCAGGTACTGATCGCCGGTCTGACTGGTGCATCTGCCCCGACCACCGGGACCTCGACGTCCAAGTCGACCCCGGAGGCCGATCCTCGAGTCAATGCGGTCTCGAGTCGATCCTCGGCCAAGGTCTCCCTCGGCCTCTTGTATGGGACCGAGGTCGTCGGAGCGGATGGCATTGGTGCCCGCCCGACCTGAGCCGCTCGATTCCTCCTCGGAGGGATCGGAGTGGGAGACAGAGGACGAGGAGTCCCTGGACACGTTCCAGACCTGCTGCGTCCCATCGGACTCACTGGAGTCCGAGCCTCGGAGAAGGTCCCCCGCAGAGTATACCTGGTTCTCGGACTTCGTGAAGATCATGGCCAAAGCCTTGGCCTTCCCCATGGATTCCGAGGAGGAGCCTCGAGCCAAGGAGCTCGAGGCCCTCCAGTATGACTCTCCATCGAAGGAGGCCTTTACTGTACCAGTTCCTCCGATGCTGGAACGGCTGCTTTTCCGCATGTGGGAGGCACCGGCCTCGGCGCCGGTTCTCAGCAAACGGGTCGATTCCATTTATTGAGTGCGTAAGAGCCCTGGGTTCCAGAAGGCACAGCTACCGCACCACTCCATGGTTGTGGAATCGGCCATGCATCGTCTGAAGAGTCAGAAGATGCACTCCTCGGTGCCCCCCGGCAGGGAGGCCTGGAACCTGGATGCCCTCAGTAGAAAGTGCTTCCAGGGCTCTATGCTGGCTTGCCGTGTCCAGACTTACCAGCTGTACATGGGCATGTACCTCCAAGACCTGGCAAAGGAGATTGCCAGGTTCTCTGCTGGCCTCTCCGAGGAACCTTTGCGGGGATTCGAGAGTGCTCAAAGTTTATATCTCGAGCAGCCTATGATGGCTTTGAGGCTTTGGCCCGAGTAGCAGTGGCTGGCATCGGTGCACGCCATCAGGCCTGGCTACAGTCATCGGACCTCGAGCCATGGGTCCAGGACAAGTTGGTCGATGTCCCTTCCCGGGGTGAGAACCTCTTCGGCAAACCCATGGCTGAAAAGGCTGCAGAAATCGAGACTGAGACTCTCACCAGGACAAGGCTGTCCAGGAAGACTTCTGCCCCTTCTCAGAAAAAGAAGGGCTCGGGGAAAAAGCCCTTCTACCCGAGGAAGGCCTCTGCCTACAAATCCTACCCTCAATTGCAGGCCTCTACAGCTCCCCAACAGAGTCAGCAAGCCAAGGGGTAGGGAAATGGGGCCCGTAGGCAGAAAACCCCCAAGCCGCCAGCTCCGGCTCCTGCACAGCAGGGAGCGGGATTTTGACTCCCACTGCATAGCCTCTCCCCCACAGCTGGCTCCACTCAGCACAGGAGGCCGGCTGACACTGTACGCCCACAGGTGGTCAGCTATAACAGGGGATACCTGGGTACTGAGCATAGTCCAAAAGGGCTATTTGCTCCACTTCAACCAGTTACCTCCCTCCTATTTTCCAGGGGAGCCTCCAAGACTCCTTCTGCACAGGAACCTCCTCCTTCAGGAGTTGGCAAGTCTTCTACAGGAGCAGGCGGTGGAACCGGTGCCTCAGCACTTGAGAGGATGAGGCTTCTACTCCAGGTACTTTCTGGTACCAAAAAGGATAGGAGGCTCAGGCCCATCCTAGACTTGCGAAATCTCAACAAGTTCCTGGAGAGGGAAAAGTTTTTTTTTATAAACTTTATTTAAATTCCATCAATGAACAACAATAAAACATCAAACAATAGCAGCCCGGGGAGTGCACTCTTATCCCCACCGGGGCGCAATATAAAGAAACACAACAGATGGATTATATCATTTTATCCCAACCCACTTCCTCCCACCCACCCATCCCCCACCTCCTCACCCCCCCCCCCCACCCACCCCACAACCAATGTGGAAATCATACAAACACAATCGGCAGCAACTCTATTCCAGTGTCCAGTATCTCAAGTCCCCAACTGGAGGATCTCATTGCGACTACGAACCCCGAGTTGTTGGATATAGGGTTCCCAAATTGACATAAACATGGCCCAACGCTTGACACTGCCCCGCGCCATCCAGCGCTCCGTTAGCATCAAATGGTGGAAACTATTCCGCCATTCAGCAAAGGTAGGCGGCTGGGGGTCCCTCCACAGGCGGAGTAGCGGCCCCTTCCCCACCAGACAAGCCTTCCTCATTAGTAGCCTTTCTCCTCTCTTCGCTGGGGCGGGAGGTCCCATCAGGTCCAATACTACAAAGAGACCAGTCCATCGCAGATGTTGCTGCAGTAACCTGCTCAGAAAAGCGCCTATTTTAGCCCAATAGGAACGTAATCTCCGACATCCCCACCACATATGCAGGAGAGTGGCCAGAGGCTCGGAACAACAAGGACAGCTTCCATCCGTCGGTAGGCGGCTACGAAATGCCCTCCGCGGAGAGAAATTAGCTCGGGTCACGCATTTAAACTGAACCTCCCTCCAACGAGACCCCTGTGCCACATATACTATCCGTCTCAGAGCCGTCGCAACCGATCCCGGGGCAACCTCCCCTCCTAACTCCGCCTCCCATGCCACCTCAACCCCCTGTAGTCAGGAGGTGCTCGGAAGCTGTCCAGGCGGTGTTTCAAAGTAGAGATCGAGGGCGGATGATCCTCCCCCAAACTAAAAAACTCCAAGATTACGGCGGAGCGTTCAATTTGCAGTGCTCCCCGCGGTAAAGATGCTACATAGTGAGAGGCCTGCATGTATGCAAAGCAGTGTCGAGGTGGCAGGTCATACTCCCGGCTCAGCGTCCGAAAGGATTTACAGCCTCCCACAGAATCCACCAAATGCCCCACATTCCGTATGCCTCGCAACCCCCAATCCCGAAAGGTCCCCGTCTCCGAACCGGGAGGAAAATTGATGTTCCCTTGTAGAGGCAACCAGCTGGAGACCCTCCACGTTTCATTCCAATATTTATTGAGTTGTTGCCAGGTTCGTTTAACAGAATCTACCAATGCACTCCGCAGTATACCCCCGGGTAGCTTACATTTCGGGTCATGGAGGACCCCCAACAAGGTAAACGGGTGTACCAAGTTCTCCTCAAACGCCCTAGGTGTATATACTTCGGTATCCCCCAGCCAGTCCCCCAGATGTCGAGCCTGACAGGCCAGACTGTACAACTTCAAATCCGGCAATCCCATACCCCCATGACGCCACGGCCCCACCAGCCGGACCCAGGGGATACGCGCCCTTTTCCCTTGCCATAGAAACGTTTTAATAGAGGCCTCCAGTCGACGAAGATCCCGACCCAGCAGCCAGACTGGTAGAGTCTGCAACCAATACAGAAGCCGTGGCAAGATAATCATTTGGATGGCCGCTATTCTCCCAGAGAGCGATAGGGGTAACGATTCCCATGCCTTTAATTGTGCGGACAAGCGTTTTGAGAAACGATCAAAGTTACAGGCATATAGCGCCCGAGGTCGTCTAGACAATACAATACCCAGATACACAAAATCATCATCCGCCCACCGAAGGGGGAACTCTCCCCCCCACTTGTCACGGAGAAGCCCCAAAACATCCAGGGCCTCCGACTTGTCCCGATTAATGCGGAGTCCGGCAAAGGCCCCAAAACGCGTGAATTCACCTAAGAGGGCCTGCAAAGAAGCACCGGGGCTGGATAGGTGAACCAATAAATCATCTGCAAAGGCCGAGACGGTAAACTCCTGTTGGCCCACCCTCACCCCCTTTATCTCCCCCGAGCCCTCAATAACACAGATCAAGGGGTCCAAGGAGAGGACAAACAGCAAGGGGGAGAGAGGACAGCCCTGTCGCGTGCCTCGCTCCAACGCAAAGGCGTCGGAGAGCACCCCATTGCACAAAATACCCGCTGTTGGAGAGAGATATAAACTCTGCACCAGTTGGCAAAAAGCAGTGCCCAGACCATAACGCGGCAGGAGGTTCCAGAGATAATGCCAATTAACCCTGTCAAAGGCCTTCTCTGCATCGAAGCTAACCAGAAGTGAGGCCTGTTGCCGGGCATGAACCCATTCCAAGGAGGCCAGAATTTTCCGGAGGTTCCGAACCGCGTAACGTCCTTTCACAAAACCTACTTGTGCTTCGTGAACTAAGTGTCCCAACACACCCGCCAGTCGAACAGCCAAAACTTTTGCTAGCAATTTTAGATCAAAATTAAGGAGGGAGATAGGGCGATACGAAGCAGCCGATAATGGGTCTTTGCCCGGTTTTGGGATCAGAGTAATGTGGGCGTGATTCTGCCCCCAACGAAAGGCCCCACGCTCCGCCCTCTCACTGAAGACTTCTCGGAGGAGCGGGCTTACACAGTCACTAAGGATTTTGTAGAATTCTGCACCGAGCCCATCCGGTCCTGGCGTTTTACAACAACTGGCCACCGAGATAGCAGATTGTATCTCCTGCGGGGTAATAGGCTGCTCTAACTCCGCTCTCTGCTCCTCAGAGAGCCGGGGCAAGTCCAATCCACTCAAATAGGTAGACATTGTCTCAGCTGGCCCGGGCTCCGCTCTATACAAAGATTGAAAAAAACCTCGGAAAACCTTAGCAATGTCCTCCCTCCCTTTATGCACCCTACCACTATCGTCTCGAAGTGCCGCCACCAAGGAAGAGCCTCGGCGACCCTGTAGACAGCGCGCCAGCAGCTTCCCAGGTTTCTCCCCATAGCAGTGTAACCGATACCGATAGTAAAGAATTGACTTCTTGGCCCGTTGATGCAGTAACTCATTAAGGTCCACTTGGGCTTCCCAGAGCTGTTTCTTAAGAGCGGGGGAGGGAGCATGAGCACAGCTGCGACGAAGTTTGGTCACCCGTCTTTCAAGCGTAATGATGCGTGCAGCCAAAGTTCGACGCTTCCGAGCAGCAAACCCTATAATATCCCCCTAAGGACCACCTTTGCTGTCTCCCATATCAATTCAGGGTCGTCGATATGGCCTTGATGGTCACTAATAAACTCCTTCCACCTCTGCCGGATAAACTGATGGAACTGCGGGTCGTGATAAAGTCCCAGAGGGAATCGCCAAAGCCGTGTATATGGGACTTCTTCCCCCCATTGCAAGTCCACCCAAACCAAGGCGTGGTCAGAGACCTCCAAAGGGCCAATCTGGGCATCGCCCGTAGGGGCGAATAACGCGGCGGAGAGGAGAAGATAGTCGATACGCGCGCTAGTGCCATGGGCCCTAGATTGGTGGGTATAGTCCTTTTCTAAGGGGTGGAGCAGTCGCCAGGGGTCAATTAAGCCCAGGCGCCGACAAAAATGTTGCAGCACTCGAGACGACAAGACTCTCTCCCGCACCTCCCCCCCCCTAGATGTATCAAGGTCGGCATCTAGGACCCCGTTGAAGTCCCCCCCAAAGATCAGGGGGCAATCAGGCATTTGTTCAACCACCGACGCCAAGCCACTATAAAAACCCGAGTCACATATATTGGGGCCATACAAATTTCCAAGAATTACCTGTCTCCCCTCGAGGTGGCCTGAGACCAAAAGGGACCTCCCGTCTGTATCCGAGCGAATGGTGCCCGCTACAAAACGAAGACGTTTGTGGACTAAAATAACCACACCCCCCTTAACCCCTTTAGCTGGTGATCCCCACACCTGCCCCACCCAGTTCCGACAGAGTTTGGCATGTTCCTCCGCTGACTGGTGAGTCTCTTGGAGCATGGCAATATCGCAGTGATGTCTGGCCAAAGCCTGTAGGATTTTATATCTCTTAATAGGGCTCCCCAGGCCACAAACATTCCAGGAAATAATCTTCAGAGCAACGGGGCAGTGTCAAGGTTCTGGCATGAGTACCTTCCTATGCGTAAAGAGAGGACCCCCCCAGCCTGGAGCCCTCCCAAACCAGCCCTCCAGCTAGAACCCTGCTGCCGATTGGAAAATCCCAGAGTAACAAATATCCCCCCCTCCCCTTCCCCCACAATCCCCCCCACCCCCCCAGTCCCCCCCCTCCCCCCCACTCCCCCCTTCCCTCCTCTCCCCAACCCTCCTCTATCAGTCCGTCCGCGTGGTCGGACAAACCTCCCATGACAAAACGGGCTACCCCTTCTATACCCTTCATAGCCTCCTCTCTAGGGTTCAATCAGCAGCTACCTATAGCTTTGCCCAGCACCCCATAGCCCTCCGAGATTCATAGTGCCCCTCTGCGCTCCATCACACCTAGCACACCGTCAGGGCCCAATGAGTCCCGGGGAGCTCCCCGGGACCCAATACACATCCTGGGGACCCCATATTCTCCACCCACAACCCCCAACGCAGGTCGGGAGTCTAACGGCCAGTGTGACAGCCTCCCCCCGCCCACTCACCAGGCTCGAGGGGGATACACCTGAAGGGTGGAGAGGGAAAAGTTTAAGATGCTTACCCTTGGGATACTGCTGCCCTACCTCCAGCAGGGAGATTGGCTATGCTCCTTAGACCTAAAGGATGCTTATACTCACATCCTCATTCATCCAGACCACAGACAATATCTTAGATTTGTAGTGGGAGGAAAGCATTTTCAGTACAGAGTACTTCCATTTGGCCTAACCTCCGCACCCAGGGTTTTCACCAAATGCCTGGCAGTGGTGGCGGCCTATCTCAGAAACCAGGGCATCTTTGTCTTTCCATACCTGGACGACTGGCTCATCAGGGGTCAGTCTCCACAGGAGGCCAGACAAGCCACTCTTCGCACTGTCTCTCTTCTCCAGCACCTGGGCTTTGTCATAAACTTCGCAAAGTCCACTTTGCTCCCATCACAATACGTAGAGTTCATAGGGGCAAGGTTGGATACCTTACAAGCAATGGCTTATTTGCCTGAGAACAGGGCTCACAGACTGATGGCTCTGGCCCAGCAGTTTCACAGGGGATCTCTGGTCTCTGCCAGACATTTCCTGAGGCTTTTGAGCCACATGGCATCCACGGTCCATGTAACTCCAAATGCTCGTCTGCATATGCGGCCTGCTCAGTGGTGCCTCAGAGCTCATTGGATACAGGCCACAGGAGAATTAAGAGACAGAGTAAGAGTGTCCAAACTACTAGCGGCCTCAGTGGTGGCTGCATCTCCCGAACCTGATCAAAGGGTTGCCTTTCCAGATGCCACCACACACACAGGTGCTGACAACCGATGCTTCTCTTCAAGGTTGGGGTGTACATTGCCAGGGGGCATGCACTCAGGTCCTCTGGTCCCCTTGGGAGGCCACACAGCAGATCAATCTGTTGGAGTTGCGAGCTATTCGATTAGCTCTACAAACTTTCTCTCATGTCCTCTCTCACCAGTCTGTCTTGATTCAGACGGACAACCAAGTAACAATGTTCTATGTGAACAAACAAGGAGGCACGGGATCCAGGCTTCTGTGTCAGGAAGCACAGGCCCTGTGCGCTTTTGCGGTCAGACAAGGCATGTTTCTCAAGGCAGTTTATCTACCTGGCCAGGAAAATTACCTGGCAGACAGGTTGAGCAGGATTCTACAGCCTCATGAGTGGCATTTGAATCCCCTAGTAGCACAGCAGATCTTCCTAAGATGGGGTCTTCCGACCATCGATCTCTTTGCCAGTCCACTGAACCGTCAGCTACCCAGGTTCTGTTTCAGACAACCGCATCCTCTGCGAATAGCAGCAGATGCCTTCCCAATCTCTTGGTCTACTGGCCTGCTGTATGCGTTTCCTCCAATGCCTCTAGTGGCCCAAACCCTATTCAAGGTTCTTCGGGACAGGGCCTCGCTGATCCTGTAGCCCCCAGATGGCCGAGACAACCGTGGTTTCCACTCCTTCTGCAATTGGCGGTGGACACTCCACTCCCTCTGGGGGTGCAACCCGATCTTCTGTCTCAGGATCAGGGATCTCTCCTGCACCCCAACCTCCAGTCCCTCCATTTGATGGCCTGGCTGCTGAAAGAGTAGTTCTAGCCCCTTTACTTCTACCTAGGGAAGTGGAGGAGGTGGTTTTGGCCTCTAGGAGACAATCCACCCGGAAATCTTATGCCCTCAAGTGGCGTAGGTTCTCCACCTGGTGTGCTCAGTGCCAAGAGGATCCATTTTCGTGCCTGGTACCAGTGGTGCTGCAGTATCTGCTTTACCTGTCGGACCTAGGCCTTAAATCCAACTCTGTTCTGGTCCACCTCAGTGCTCTGTCAGCGCACCACTCGCCGGTGGAGGGACAGTCTCTGTCGGTCCACCCCTTAGTGGCCCGCTTCCTCAGAGGCCTGCTGTTGCTCAAGCCTCCGATTCGTCCACCAGCCCCTGAGTGGGATTTGAATGTGGTCTTGCAACAACTTACTCGCCCACCGTTTGAGCCGATGGCTACCTGTCATTTATGCTTCCTTTCCTGGAAGGCATTGTTCTTGGTGGCTCTTACCTCGGCCAGGCATGTGAGTGAACTACAGGCTCTGGTTTCTGATAGGCCGTACACATGGTTCTATAGGAACAGGGTGGTCTTACGGACTCATCCTAAGTTCCTTCCAAAGGTTGTCTCCTCCTTCCACCTCAATCAGGAGGTGGTTCTTCTGACCTTCTTTCCCAGGCCGCATGCCAGCAGGGCTGAAATGGTCTTGCATACCCTGGACTGTAGGAGGGCGTTGTCTTTCTACATTGACTGTACGCAGGGGCATCAAAGGGCTGTTCAGCTCTTCGTATCTTTTGACCCTAATAAGCTGGTGTTACCTGTCTCCAAGCGTACCCTGTCCATTTGGGTAGCAGACTGTATCGCCTGGGCGTACAGGGCAGCCGGCCTCTCCCTGCAGGGTCGAGTCACGGCCCACCGTGTCAGGGCAAAGGCTGCGTCAGTAGCTCATCTCCGCTCTGTTCCGTTGGCGGACATCTGCCAGGCCGCTACGTGGTCTTCAAGCCAGACTTTTGCGGCCCATTACTGCTTCGAAAGGGAGTCCCGCAGGGACAGTGCTTTCGGACAGGCGGTATTCCATAATCTCTAGAGGTTTAGGCAACTCCTACCCTCCGGCCCTTGTGTTGGGCTACCATTCGGGGGCGTTCTCAGAGAAGATTCTTATCACGCATGCTGAGGCTCTAGAGGGAGCCTATTTTTCAGCTTGGGTTCCCGGTAGCCTGAAGCTGGGGAGTCCCATATGTGAGGACTGACTTCCTGCTTGGTCCTGGAGAAAGAGTAGTTACTCACCTGTAACAGGTGTTCTCCAGGAGCAGCAGGAATCAGTCCTCACGACCCTCCCTCCTCCCCTTGGAGTTGCAGTCATATGATTTATTTTTCTGCTTTTTGCTGTCTTTTAGCTATGTCATCAGACTGAGCATGATGGCACCCTTGGGCAGGAAGGGGACCGCGCATGCGCGCTGCATTCCCAAAGGCTTTCTTTGAAAGCTTGGGAAATGCTCCACACGAGGGCTCCATCAGTGCCGACATCACCCATATGTGAGGACTGATTCCTGCTGCTCCTGGAGAACACCTGTTACAGGTGAGTAACTACTCTTTCTCAACAGGTTAAGGATATCCTTTTGGCTTCAAGAAAACCTTCAACAAGGCGGGCCTGTGCCTTTAAGTGGAGAAGGTTCTCTATCTGGTGTTCAAAAAAGGAACTTAATCTTTTTTCAGCTCCAGTGGGGGCGTTACTGGAGTATCTCCTCCATTTATCATCCTCTGGTCTTAAGACTAATTCAGTAAGGGTCTACCTTAGTGTCATTGCGGCTTTCCACAAGCCCTTTGATGGACAACCTGTCTCCTCTCAACCGCTTGTAGCGCGGTTTATGAGAGGCCTACTCTTAACTAAACCTCCCATTAAGCCACCACCCGTGGCATGGGATTTGAATCTTGTCCTTGGGCAGCTTATGAAACCGCCCTTCCAACCCTTAGCCTCTACATCTCTGAAATTTCTTTCTTGGAAGGTAATCTCCTAATTGCCCTCACTTCTGCAAGACGCATCAGTGAGCTACAAGCTTTAGTGGCTGATCCTCCTTATACAAGGTTCCACCATGATAAAGTAGTCCTTAGGACTCACCCTCACTTTCTGCCAAAGGTGGTTTCGCCTTTTCATTTAAACCAGTCAGTTTACCTTCCTTTATTCTTCCCTAGGCCTCACGCCTCTAATGCAGAAAGGAATCTTCATACTCTGGATTGTAAAAGAGCTTTAGCTTTTTACCTTCAGAGAACTAAGCAACATAGAAAGGCTTCTCAGCTTTTTGTTGCCTTTGACTCCAGTCATCTTGGATTACCAGTTTCCATGCGAACTCTTTCTAACTGGATTGCAGGTTGCATATCCTTTGCTATGAGAGCATGGGACTTTCTCTCGAAGGTCATGTCACAGCTCACAATGTGGGAGCAATGGCAGCCTCTATGGCCAACCTTCGCTCAGTGTCCATTGACGACATTTGCAGAGCAGCCACTTGGGCTTCGGTACACACCTTTGCAGCCCACTACTGCTTAGACAAGGACTCCCGTTGGGATGCCTCGTTTGGCCAAGCTGTTCTCCAGCATCTCTTTTAGACTTAGAACAACTCCTACCCGCCGTCCCGGGTTTCGATGCCAGAGATCCATGGGAAGAAGCATGACCCATCTCAACCTAGGTTTTGCAGCTTTCTGGGGTCATCTCCCTGGCATCTCTCAGCTGGGGAGTCCCCATATGTGAAGACTACATTCCTGCTTGTTCCTGGAGATAGCGTAGTTACTCACCTGTAACAGGTGATCTCCGGGAACAGCAGGAATTGAGTCTTCACAACCCACCCACCTCCCCTGGGAGTTGTATATCTCTCTCTCTTTCTCTCTCCTTCTCTCCTTTTGTCTCAGCTATAAACTCAACTGAAGAGGGAGAGTTGGAAAGGCGGGAAGGCAGAGGCACAGGCGCAGTGGGATGCTCCCAAAAGCTTTCCTATTTGACGCTGGGGAGTGTTCCTGCGCAGGCTCCGTTGGTGCCGACGATACCCATATGTGAAGACTCAATTCGTGCTGTTCCCGGAGATCACCTGTTACTGGTGAATAACTACACTTTAGTTAATGGATAGTTTGTGGACAATACGTTGAAACCCTCCGCCCAGTGTGCAGCGTTTGGCCAAGAAAGTTAAATATGGTGGAGGTTCCATAATGTCGTGGGGTTGTTTTGCTGCCTCAGGAACTGGAGACCTAGAATGTTTAAAGGAATCATGAAGTTAGAGGACTACCAAGGTATTTTGGAGTGAAACGTGTCAAAAAGCTAGGTCTGGGTTGAAGATCATGGGTCTTCCAGCAGGACAGTGACCCAAAGCATACATCGAAAAATACAAAAGAATGGTTAAAAGGTTAAAAATAGATTGTTTTAAACTGGCCAGCAATGAGTCCTGTTCTCAGTCCAATTGAGAACCTTTGGAAAGAGCTGAAATCTGACACAGGTAAAAGGAGTCCTGAAAACATTTAGGAGCTGAAACACATCGCAGTTGAAGAATGGATACAGTCATTCCCTCCGATGATACCTCTGACTTCCTGGAATTGGCAGCAGTCTTCTTGTTGGACGCTATATATGATCTAGTCCACTTGGCTTCTTGACAATGGCATGATTGGTTCAGGGATAGCTTTCTCGTGCATCAGGGGATCAGTGGCGGGACAATCTAGAGCCTCACATATGGATGTGTCTCATTTTCTTCAGGAGGTATGACACTTGCATCTACCCCTTGCGTTCAGTCATTCCCTCTTGGGATCTCTGCCTAGTTCTACAAGCCTTGATTTTGGAGCCCTTTGAGCAGGCCACTCTTAAAGATCTGACCCTTAGGACTATCTTCTTGGTCACTGTCTGCTCAGTGAGATATATCTCTGAGTTACAGGCATTGTCATACAGGGATCCTTACTTGTCATTCTCAGAGGAAGTGTGAATATTCACTTGTCCCCTCCGTCTTGCCCAAGGTGGTCTGCCTGCTCTCCTTTGCTAAATGCCAGGGGAAGGACAAGAACATTCATCTGGTGGATGTCAAGAAAGTGCTTCTCCATTATGTTAAGGTCACTAACTCTTTTCCCCTAGTCAGACCATCTATTTGTGTTGTTTGCAGGTCCATGTAAAGGTGCCAAGACTACCCTGGAGCGCAGGATTAAAAAGGCCATTGCCTCAGGGTATCTGTTGTGGAACTAACTGGTTCCGGAGGGTTTGCATGCACACTCCACTCAGGCACAGGCATCCTCTTGTGTAGAGCGTAGCCCAACTGCCCCCTCACACATTTGTTGGGTGGCAATATGGGCATCACTTTACACTTTTGTCAAGCATTACCACTTTACAGTAACGATTTCTACTCAAATCACTCAACTTTCTAACTTAAGTTCAATGTTTTCAATATACTATCATATATCGAAAGCAGGTCTCAGACAAACAATGGCATCAATTATCTGGGTTCCTTTTATCTCCCAGTAGTGTGCCTGTTGACATCAACGACCTGCATTGATATTTGCTTTATCTAAAGATTTGTTTTAACAATGGAAATGCTTGTCGTCCCTTGTTATGTGGCTCCTTATAAAGCTATGGGCTCTCATCACAGCCTTTCTATTATTCAGTTCATTAGTTGCCCCGAGTATTTTAACTTTTGGAACATATTCTTCACCTATCCCACTTAGCTTTCTACAAAATACTCTCTTAGCTGAGACGCCTGGCTTTATTTCTGCACCTCCATTGCTCTTCTTCTTCCTTCCAACGCCGTTATGTGGGCACCCTCTTGCGTTTCACCAATCTGGTTCTTCAGGGGATTTTTCTTACATGTGTCTACAAAAATATTAGATATGTTGCCAGTCACTGAACATTCATACTTGATACTAATCCCTAATCTCAAATAAATTAACATAATTTATTACATACCTAACCAAATACTGCTGCCCGCTTTATCATCCAAACCTCCGGGTTGAATGTTTCACAACCGTCCGAAGAACGCCGCGCATGCGGACTGTCGTCCTGGACGTCAAATTTAAAGAACTACGCTGTCAATCTCCCCTCTCCAAATCCCTCCTACACCTGTTTCTTCTCACCTTGGATTTCCCATTCCTCCGAATGGAACCAAGTGGATCGTTCAACCTACATACATACCGACCACTCGATACCTGCATTCAAACCCCTAGGGTATATTGTGTTCAACTTGTGAATCCATCTTTGCTCTCTAACGAGCAAAGTCTGTTCCCGTGACTTGCCCTGCGTCCCTGATTCGACTTCCTCTATGCACCAGCATTTAAGTTGATCAAAAACATGATCTTGCGAAATACAGTGTTGTACAATCGGGGCCTCTCTCCGTTTACATTGCAACCGACTTTGATGTTCTTGCATTCTAACCCTAAATGGGTGAATGGTTTTCCTGATGTACATCAAATCGCAAGGACAACTAATGGCATATACCACGTGTGTGGAGTCACAAGTCGTCATGCTTTTCAAATGGTAGGACATCCCCCAATACGAGAAGCTGGTTATCTCCATCGTAATGTTACAAATTACACAGTGTAATTTATTTGAGATTAGGGATTAGTATCAAGTATGAATGTTCAGTGACTGGCAACATATCTAATATTTTTGTAGACACATGTAAGAAAAATCCCCTGAAGAACCCGATTGGTGAAACACGAGAGGGTGCCCACATAACGGCTTTGGAAGGAAGAAGAAGAGCAATGGAGGCGCAGAAATAAAGCCAGGCGTCTCAGCTAAGAGAGTATTGTGTAGAAAGCTAAGTGGGATAGGTGAAGAATATGTTCCACAAGTTAAAATACTCGGGGCAACTAATGAACTGAATAATAGAAAGGCTGTGATGAGAGCCCATAGCTTTATAAGGAGCCACATAACAAGGGACGACAAGCATTTCCATTGTTAAAACAAATCTTTAGATAAAGCAAATATCAATGCAGGTCGTTGATGTCAACAGGCACACTACTGGGAGATACAAGGAACCCAGATAATTGATGCCATTGTTTGTCTGAGACCTGCTTTCGATATATGATAGTATATTGAAAACATTGAACATAAGTTAGAAAGTTGAGTGATTTGAGTAGAAATCGTTACTGTAACGTACTTACTCAGAGAAGAGACCTGCAACGATTTGTCTGGAAGCATTACCACTTGGCTGTCCATGCTTGGTCAGACTTGGCCTTTGGCTCAGAGGTCTTGAAAACAGCCGTATCTTCTTCCCACAGTGGAGTCATAGCTTTTGTATAGCCCACATGTCTGGACTGGTCTAGCAGGACGATTTGGAAGGTAACATTTTGCTTACCAGATAATGTCCTTTCCTTGAGTCCTGCTAGAACAGTCCAGGACCCACCCCTGGAACCTAATATGTTCTGCTGTATTTCTCTGCAGTTGGCAATACATGCCTTTATTCTGTTGACAGGTCTTCTATCTGAAAATGTCCTTGTTCACAGTTCTGGTTCCTTGTTCTGTTGAACCTTGTTATCTTCACTGAAGTTGTATGCATTCAGGGATTCTTGACCATGTGTTTGGGTACAGATATTGCATTGGCTGTAGAGCAGTATGAGGTCAGAAGAAACCTCTGGACTTTTCTATGTCTCCACCTCTGCTGGTAGGAAAATGTAACCCACTTGTCTGGACTGGTCTTGCAGGACTGAAAAGAAGGACATTATCTGGTAACATGTCATCTTAAGTGGTATTCCTGAATGAACCTGCCTTGTGGATATTGGGACTGTTTTTCAGTTGTCCTCTTTGACTGTCTTTAAGAAGATTTATTTTCTTAAATTTGAGTTTGTCCACCTTTGTATTTGTGGACTTTGACTACTAATAACTGTTTTTTTTAAATTTAATTTTATTGTTTGTTTCTTCTGTTTTTCTTTTTGGGGGGTTTCATTTCTGTTGCAAGAGGCTTCTTGCAAAAAAACCCTTTTAATATTATTGAAGATAAAATTTTAAAAAAAATTAGATGGAAGGGTTAGACTATATAGAAACGTAATGGCAGAAAAATACCATATGGCTTGTCCAGTCTGCTCTTCCATATCAACTACTTTAGTCCCTTTTTTTCCTTTAGAGATTTTCTGTATTTGTCCCATGCTTTCTAGAATTCATATACTGTCCTCGTTTCTACCACTTCCACTGGGAGACTATTCCACGTATCTATCACTCTTTCCATAAAGAAATATTTCCGCATATTATTACCAAGTATATCCTTTCACCTTAATCCTATGTCCTCTCGTTGCAGAGCTTTTTTTCAATTGAAAGAGGCTCTCCTCCTGTTCATTTATGCCACAGAGGTTTTTAAACATCTCTATCATATCTCTTCTATCCTGACTTCCCTCTAAAGTATACATATTGAGATCTTTAAGTATATTCCCATATGGTTTGTAATGAAGACCACTGACCATTTTGGTTGCAATCCTCTGCATCGACTCCATCCTGTTTATATCCTTTTGAAGGTATGGTCTCCAGAATTGTACACAATACTCCAAATGAAGTCTCACCAAAAACTTATACAAAGGCACTAACACCTCCTTTTTTCTGCTGGCCCATTTCTCTCCCTATGAACCCAAACATCCTTCTGGCCTTCGCCGTCACCTTTTCTACCTGTTTAGACACTTTAAGGTCATCAGAAACAATCACTCCTTGGTCCTGCTCTTCTTTCATGGACAGAAGTACTTTACCCCTTATACTGTAGTGCTCCTTTGGAATTTTGCAGCCTAAATGCATGACCCTGCATTTTTTAGCGTTAAATCTCAGCTGCCAAATTCTCAACCATTCTTCAAACTTATCTAGATCCCTTCTCATGTTATTTATTCCTTCCTGGGTCTATTGCAGATTTTGGTATCGTCCGCAAAGAGGCAAACCTTACCCAACAGCCGTTCCGCAATATCACTAATAAAAATGTTGAAAAGATCGGACCAAGAACTGTGGCATACCACGGCAAAATCCTTTTCCTCAGAGTGAGCTCCATTTACCTATACTCTTTGTTGCCTTCCACTCAACCAATTTCTAACCCAGTCAGTCACTTTATGGTCCATTCCTAGGGTGTTCAATTTATTTATAAGTTGCCTGTGCAGAATGGTGTCAAAAGCTTTACTGAAATCTAAGTATGCCACATCTAGGGCTCTCCCTTAGTCCAACTCTCTAGTTACCCAGCCAAAGAAATCAATCAGATTTGTATGACAAGAC
Organism: Ichthyophis bannanicus; assembly: GCA_033557465.1. Taxonomy (NCBI): domain Eukaryota; kingdom Metazoa; phylum Chordata; class Amphibia; order Gymnophiona; family Ichthyophiidae; genus Ichthyophis; species Ichthyophis bannanicus. Next base: position 291,026,013 of record CM066033.1, on the reverse strand, counting down.
CTGCCTCTAATAAACCCAAACTGTCTCGGATCCTGCAATCCATTGGACTTCAGAAACCTCACTAGCCTCTGTTTTAGCATTTCTGTGCCTTGAATATCACAATACATTTAAAAAAAAACGCAAGTAAAAAGTAGCACCTAATTGCAATACTCCTAATTTTAATAACAAAAATTGTCTATGTCTTTTCTGTGTCTCCCTGGTAACATCTGGTAACACAAGAACTTTAGAACCATAGAAAAGAGCAGCCCTTTCCTAATCTTTCCTCCATTTCAGTCCTCCACCACTGGGTTGTGCACCTCCTCCTGCAGCTTGGAGACTGGGCATGTCAAAATCGTGACATCACTGGATGTAGTCTGCTGGCCTCTCCCATCAGCCCCAATGTGTCCAGTCTCCATGCAGCAGGAGGACGTAGTGAGCCTAGCTGCTGGGCTCACTAAAGTGAAAGATTAGGAGCATTAGTGACATAGAGAGGTTAAGGTTTCATTTTGGCTGTATAATTTAGTTTAATTTAAGGCAAGTTAATATAGGTCTTAGTGAAATCAGTGAAGTGTTAATAAAAAAATAAAAAATAAAAATAAAAAAGGAGGACAGGGGGATCGATCTGAGTTCCGGTGTTCTCCCTCTCTCCTTCAAGCCCCTCCAGTCTACAGCGCTGCTCTCCCTCCCTAGGTGGAACGGGAGGGAGTTGAACAGCGGTACTGCGCTCTGCCTATCGGCGGTGATATTGCCTCATGTTAATGTTTCTTGGGGCGGCAGAGACAACAAATTCAAGAAGGCCCTCTCAGCGGTAGCTGCTCTGTGCTTCAGAGCAGCACTGCGGATGGCTGGGCTGCCGTTTGGAGCGGCGTAGGGCTCCGTGTTGGGGGCAAAGTCGGGCCCGAAGTACGGTGAGTGTGACTTGTGCTGCTAAAGTTTGGCAGGAATCTCTGGCCCTAATTGAGAGGGTTTGGCAGTTAAGAAGAGCCTGAAGAGACGTGAGCGGGCCTTCCGCGTATGTAGATGACACGAGGCTATTATGGTTCCTGATTACCCTGAGGCAACTAGGGGGATACAATCGATTTTTTTTAGTATGATTTAGTTTTTATGTAGTTTTTATTTACTTAGTTTTTATTTACTATCACCCACTCCAATCAAAAACGTTTTGGCGCCAAATCAGGTCAAGTGCAACGCGAGCCGTTGGTTCCCGCACTTTTTTCGAGCGCGAGGCAGGCTAGGGCTTTCACAGCGGCTGTAGTGCCGGTCCGTGGGGGTCAGCCTATTCTAGCGAGTTAGCTACTGTGACACATCTACGTTAATGTATTTTCTTTAATGTGATGGTAAAAAAAAAAAAAAAAAAAGAGTGCAAAGAGGCTCTCTCGGCGGTAGCTGCTCTGTACTTCAGAGCAGTACCGCGGATCACAGGACTGCCGTTCTCAGTGGCGGAGGTCTCGGTGGGGAGATACCGTCTTCCTCTGGAGTTGCTTGCAGGCGGTGTCGAGTAGAAGAAAGGGCTGCTGCACTTTCTCCGTCGGGGCTGCAATGTGTTCCCGGCAAGGGGTTGGCCAAGTCTGACGTGGCTTCGTGGTTCAGCGCATCCACAGTGTGGATCCTGAGGGAGCCTGGTATCCAGTGCTCTTTTTGTGCCTTAAGGTTTTAGTTAGATTTAAATTAATTTCAAAACAATGTTTTTGTTGTTGCCTACTTGTCGAGGTCAGTTTCCTGCCCTAGCAGTGGCACTAAATAATGGTAGCGAGGGAGCAGTTCCCTTAGTGGGGAGATATCTAGGATTTGCCGTTAATCCACTGTGTACGTCTAGAAAGACTGGTTTCAGGGTGCTATTGGGTCTTGCAAAAAAAAAAATATATATATATATTTTTGGTTACCCAAAATAGTCATTCGTGGATTACCGTTCAATTAGAAGGCCTCCTGGATTTTCCTGATTGCAATTTGCTGCTCTGGAGTATACTGTACCTTCTTTCCCAATTTCCTTAGACTTTTGTACTGCAATGCAGAGGTGTCAAATGGGTAATGTGTATGTCAAATCCCTACTGTCTTTCTATTTTGTATGAGTGGCATGATTTGCATCAAGGTTTCGGCTAAGATTTATTTTTCTATTATTCCTGGTCATTACGAAATAGCATTTGCGCTATCAAACCACAGTGTGCTAGAGCTCTCAGCCATCGGGCTAATGCTTTTGGCCCGGCTGCTCCATTACAAATACACAATGGACCAAGGTGCTATTGCAAAGTTTTGCTTCTCAGACACACTGGCAGTAGATAATATTACTCAAGCCATATGATGCCATGCAGCAGGAGGACGTCGTGAGCTTGGGTCTGGGCTCACTTCAGGACAGATAAGGAGCTGTTAGGGTAGCTACCATTAGTTAGATTGGATTTGATTTCCATTGATTAGATTTTAATTGATTACTGTTATGTCTATTGGACCTTGAGTCCTGTCTCTTTAAAAAAAATAAAGAGGCATTTCTGGTTGCACCAGTCCCTCTCTGCCTCACTTTTATTCTATTTCTGTAAAGCGCTGCGTGTCAGATCTCTCCTCCTTGCCTGTTCGGAGGAGAACTCGATGGTAGGCAGTCTCCCTTGGCGGGTTCTCTCCGAATCAGCAGGCCCGCTAGAGCGGAGGGCAAAGAGAACATAGCTCACCGGCACCTTCCCACTCAGCATTCAGTGGAGCGGGGTCGCGCAGGCTGGAGGCTCCCGATATACGCGGCAGAAGGCTGGGCTGCACTGCTTTGTTGGTAAAAGCAGGTAACAAAGCATAACACCGGGTGAAGGGGGAGCGGACCGGCACCGGGTGCGATACCACGAGTCGGGAAGTGTGAGCTAGGTTTGGCGCTATTTCGTGAGCGTGCTGAACGGCGACCATCTTGAGAGCGCGTGTGCACAGCATGGTGGCGCTCGCATTCAAAGCGCAGGACGTCGGGTGTCTCAGAGCCAGGGCCCGAAAAAGCTGTAAGTTCTTGTTGGGAACGGTGTTCACTCTGTTTTTATTTCTTTTGATTCGTTAAGGTGATCTTTATCGCGCGCAGTAATTGTCTGTGGAGCGTTGTTGATAGGATTGAGGAGAGCAGTTTCAGGACATGGTGCCATTTTCGGAGAGGGGATTTTTCTTTCCTCAGGAAATTTTAGTTTATTTTCTTTTGTTTCATTTCATTAAAAATAGGATCCACAAACCTCTTTGGGGGGTTATCTGCATATGTGGGGAAGCGCTCTGCTCTATGGCTTCGCGCCCTCAATGTGTGGTCTGCGATACTCGCAGAGGTACTGCCGCAGACTCCGGGATCTGCCAGGGTGGCGCGTTCGTGGCTACCAGTGTGGAACAACAGAGGGAAGTCAAAGTGCTCCTGAACCATCGGGTTCGAGCCCTTCGACAACTGGTGTGCAAGTTCAGAGCCGTTCCGGCTCCCTCGGCATGGAATTATCTTCGTATGCTGGGGACCATGGCGGTGACCCTGGAGGCGGTGCCTTGGGCCAGATTTCCTATGCGACTGCTCCAGAGGGTGCTGCTTCGTCGGTGGTCGCATCAGACCGATTCGTTGAACAAGCAGCTTCCCTGTCCATTTAAGGTCAGGCAGTCTCTTCGATGGTGGCTGCTTCCGGGGGCCTTGAAGGCGGGAATGTCTCTGGAGCAGCCAGAGTGGCTCCCATTGCTGACGGACGCGAGTCTCGCGGGATGGGGAGCACATTGCCGAGCTTGATTCGCACAGGGCACTTGGTCTGTTCAGGAGAGTGCATGGTCGATAAACCGGCTAGAGCTGAGAGCAGTCTTGTTAGCGCTACAACGGTTCAAGGATGCGGTGACAGTTCGAGCGGCCCGCGTGCTGTTGGACAACTCCGCGACAGTGGCATACATCAATCGACAGGGCGGCACAGGAAGTGCAGCTATGGAAGAGGAAGCAGAGGCGCTGTTCTCTTGGGTAGAACGTCAGCTGCCATCAATCTCGGCAGCGCACATTGCAGAGAAGGACAATGTGCTTGCGGATTTTCTCAGCAGGGTCCGAGTGAATGCCGGAGAGTGGGAGTTGCATCCGGACGTGTTTGCGCAAATAGTCCACAGATGGGGACCTCCGGTAATGGACCTAATGGCGACCTTCCAGTCGGTGAAAGCCAGTCGTTTCTTCAGCAGGAGGTGTGAAAAAATGTCGGAAGGGATCGATGCCCTCATGCAGCCCTAGGTGTCGACGGATCTTCTCTGTCTTCCCACCATGGGCACTCATAGGCCGGGTGGTTCAGCGCATCAAAGCTCACGGGGGAGAGTAGTACTGGTGGCTTCGGACTGGCCGAGTCGGCCATGGTACATCGATCTCATTCGTCTATTCGACGGGGATCCCTGGCGGTTACCGGTGTCGGGATCGGTTGCTACAAGGGCCGCTGCAAATACCTCAGGTGGATCGGTTCTCGCTTAAGGTTGAAAGGGCAAGGTTTAAAAAAAAAAGGGGGTATTCAGGGGCTGTTATTGTGGCTTTACTTAGAGCAAGGACACAGTCCACATCTCTAGCATATGTCCGTATATGGCATATTTTTGAAGACTGGTGCTCGCGGTGGCAAGTTAGGGCGGCTACGGTTTCCGTCTCCTTCATTTTGAGTGTTCTGCAAGATGGGTTTGAGAAGGGGTTTGCAGCCAGTTCCTTGAGAGTGCAGTTGGCGGCCCTTTCCTGCTATCGGGGCAAAGTGCAAGGAGTTGCTCTAGGCGCTCATATTGATGCGTTGCGTTTCCTGTAGGCAGTGACCAGGCTGCGACCTTTGCGAAGACTTTTTGGTTCCGCCGTGGGATCTCAATGTGGTCTTAGGGGCGTTAACCAAAGCACCTTTTGAGCCGTTGCACCAGACATCGATTAAGGATTTGACGTTGAAGACAGTCTTTCTGGTAGCCATGTGTTCGGCGAGGCGCATTTCAGTGTTGCAAGCGTCCTGTAGAGAGCGATTCTTGTCCTTTTCAAGAGAGAAAGTGGTGTTGCGACCAGTTCCGTCCTTTTTGACACAGGTGGTATCTCCTTTCACCTGAATCAAGCATTTTCTCCCCCAGTGCTAGGGGGTGCAAGAAGGGAGCACTTCAGATCATACTTTACGTCGTGTGGACGTTAAACGGGTTCTGCAACAAAATTTGAAGGTTTCGGAAACCTTTCGCAAGTCGGACTGTCTATTCGTGTTGTTCGGAAGTATCCGCAAAGGTGAAGCGGCGGCGAAGGCTTCTATTTCTAGATGAATTAGAGAGGCGATTGCATCGGCTTATCTACTGCAAGGGCTTTCGGTCCCAACGGAGATTCGAGCGCATTCTACCAGAGCACAGGCGATTTCCTGGGTGGAACACAGTTTGGTTCCGCCAGGGAAAATCTGTAGGGCGGCCACCTGGTTGTCCCTTCATACTTTCAGTAAGCACTACTGTCTGGATGTTTTGGCGGCGAATGACGCCTGTTTCAGTTCGGCCTTGTTACGAGCCGGCTGGAAAGGTCCCTCCCAATGAATACTGCTCTGTTACATCCCAGTGGTGGAGGACTGAACTGGAGGAACGATAAGGAAATGATAATTGCACTTACCTGGTAATTGTAGTTCTTTGAGTGAGGACAGTTCAGTCCTCATTTCCGGCCGGGGTGGTGTCGTTGACAGTGGATACTCAGAAGAGAGAAGAGTAGCACTATCGGTTGGTATGAGTATTAAAGGTATATAAATGACTCTCATACTTTGCTTTCTGTTTCTTTTTCTCTGGTATTCTTTTTGCTTCTGAATAAGGCGAAAGGGTAAGGTGCAAGAAGAAGCTCTTTTCAATCTTCAATTTAAAAAAAAAAAGGAGTTATTTGTATATAGCGTAGTTACTCACCTGTAACAGGTGTTCTCCAGGAGCAGCAGGAATCAGTCCTCACATATGGGTGACGTCGGCGCCGACGGAGCCCTCGCGGAGCAATTTTCCCCAGCTTTCAAAGAAAGCCTTTGGGAATTGCAGCGCGCATGCGCGGTCCCCTTCCCGCCCAAGGGTGCCATCTTAGCCAGTCAGATGACATAGCTAAAAGACAGCATAAAAATTTGCAAAAAAACTAAAGCAGATGATTGCAACTCCAAGGGGAGGAGGGAGGGTTGTGAGGACTGATTCCTGCTGCTCCTGGAGAACACCTGTTACAGGTGAGTAACTACGCTTTCTCCAGGACCAAGCAGGAAGTCAGTCCTCACATATGGGACTCCCAAGCTTAAGGCTACCGGAGACCCTAAGCACAAAAATGAGCTCCCTCTAGCTCAGCAGTACAGAAGGAAGGAATCTTCACTGAATTATTACCCACCGGTAGCCCCCATCCGGGATGGAGGGTAGGAGTTGCTCAAACCTCGAAGAGATTTCGGAGGACTGCCTGTCTGAAAGCACTGTCCCTGCGGGACTCCCTCTCGAGGCAGTAATGGACCGCAAAAGTCTGGCTCGAAGACCAAGTAGCGGCCCGGCAGATGTCTGCCAATGGAACAGAGCGGAGGTAAGCCACTGACGTAGCCTTCGCCCGAACACAATGAGCCGTGACCCGACTTTCTAACGAGAGTCCGGCTGCCCCATAAGCCCAAGCGATACAGTCAGCAACCCAGATGGACAGAGTACGCTTGGAGACAGGGAGCCCCAATTTATTGGGGTCAAAAGACACAAAAAGGTGAGCAGCTTTACGGTGCTCCCGCGTACGGTCAAGGTAGAAGTTCAATGCCCTTCTACAGTCCAGGGTATGCAGGACCATTTCAGCTCGGCTGGAGTGTGGCCTGGGAAAGGTCGGAAGTACCACCTCCTGATTGATGTGAAAAGGGGAGACCACTTTTGGAAGAAATTTAGGGTGAGTCCGTAGGACTACCCTATTTTTGTAGAACCGAGTGTAAGGGGGATCAGACACGAGGGCCTGCAATTCACTTACGCGTCTAGCGGAAGTGAGGGCTATCAGGAATAAGGTTTTCCAAGAAAGAAAACGGAGAGAACAGGTAGCCATAGGTTCAAAAGGCGGACAGGTGATCCGCTGCAAAACCACATTCAGATCCCAGTCAGGTGCTGGCGGGCGCAGAGGTGGTTTAAGTAGAAGGAGACCTCGGAGAAACCTTGCCACGAGAGGGTCGCTGGAAAGAGGTCTGCCGTCCACCGGCACATGATGTGCTGAAAGAGCACTGAGGTGAACTTTGACGGAGTTGGACTTAAGTCCCAGATTAGAGAGGTAGAGCAAGTACTGCAAGATCACCGACACCGAGCAGGAGAAGGGATCCTGAGACTGCTGGGCACACCAAGCGGAAAAGCGACGCCATTTAAGGGCATAGCAGTTGCGGGTAGAAGGTCGCCGGGAAGCTAGGACGACCTCTTCCACCTCTGCCGGCAGTAGAAGGGGAGCAAGGACTACCCTTTCAGCAGCCAGGCCATCAGATGTAGAGATCTGAGGTTGGGGTGTAGCAGGAACCCCTGATCCTGTGTTAGGAGATCTGGTTGAAACCCCAGAGGGAACGGAGCCTCCACCACCAGTTGCAGCAGGAGTGGAAACCACGGCTGTCTGGGCCACCGAGGAGCTATCAGGATCATGGAAGCTTTGTCTCGGAGAACCTTGAAAAGAGTTCGAGAGATTAGCGGTATGGGAGGAAAGGCATACAGAAGGCTTTTCGACCATGAGAGCAGAAAAGCATCCGCCGCTACTCGGAGGGGATGCGGCTGCCGAGAGCAGAAACGAGGAAGTTGCCGGTTGAGAGGACTGGCAAAAAGATCCAGCGTGGGAAGGCCCCACTTCAGAAAACGTTTCTGAACTACCAAGGGATCCAGTCGCCACTCGTGCGGCTGGAGGATTCTGCTGAGTTTGTCCGCCAGGCAATTTTCTTGGCCTGGGAGATAAACTGCCTTGAGAAGAATGCCGCGGCTGACGGCCCAAGAGCAGAGCCTCTGCGCTTCCCGACAGAGAAGGAAGGAGCCCGTGCCCCCCTGTTTGTTCACGTAGAACATGGCAACTTGATTGTCCGTCTGGATAAGGACGGACCGGCGAGAAGTCAGGTGGGAGAAAGCCTTGAGAGCCAGACGGATCGCTCTGAGCTCTAGGAAGTTGATCTGCTGCGCAGACTCCCACGTGGTCCAGAGACCTTGAGTACATGCCCCTTGGCAATGCGCTCCCCAGCCTAGGAGAGAAGCATCGGTCGTCAGCACTTGAGCAGGCGGAGGAGACTGAAAAGGCATTCCGAGTACCAGGTTCGGCCGATGAAGCCACCACTGTAGAGAAGAGGCCAGCGGGCCGGAGATCCGCACTAAGTCGGCTAGGCCGCCCGTGGCCTGTTGCCACTGCTTGCGAAGGCACCACTGAGCAGGCCGCATATTCAGGCGGGCATTGGGGGTCACGTGGACGGTGGAAGCCATATGGCCGAGTAGTCTCAGGAAGCGCCTGGCCGAGACCAGGGACTGGCTGCGAAAATGGCCGGCCAGGTCCATGAGCCGTTGAGCCCTGTCGAGAGGCAGGAAAGCTCGCGCCTGAAGAGTGTGCAATCTTGCGCCGATGAACTCGAGATCTTGCGAGGGGAGCAAAGTGGACTTTGCGAAGTTTATGACAAAGCCCAAGTACTGGAGAAGAGTCACAGTGCAGCGTGTGGCTTTTGTGACTTCTGGAGAGGACGATGCTCTGATGAGCCAGTCGTCTAGGTACGGAAAGACATAGAGGCCCTGAAGCCGGAGATAAGCCGCCACCACCGCGTGACATTTTGTGAAGACTCGTGGTGCGGAGGATAGGCCAAAGGGCAGTACTCTGTACTGGTAATGATTTCCTGCCACCACAAACCTTAGGTATTGGCGGTGGCTTGGGTGGATGAGGATGTGCGTGTAGGCATCCTTTAGATCCAAGGAGCATAGCCAATCTCCCTGCTGGAGGTAGGGCAGAAGGATTCCAAGGGTAAGCATCTTGAACTTCTCCCGCACGAGGAACTTGTTGAGGTTGCGCAAGTCCAGGATGGGTCTGAGGCCTCCCGTCCTTTTTGGTATTAGGAAATACCTGGAATAGAAGCCTTGACCTCTCAGGTGGTGGGGCACCGGTTCCACAGCCTGTTCCTGAAGAAGACTTGCTAACTCTTGAAGGAGTAAGTCCCTGTGCAGAGGGAGTCGTGGAGGCTCTCCCGGGAAATAGGAGGGAGGGACCTGGTGGAAGTGGAGAAGATAGCCTTCTCTCACAACCTGAAGCACCCAGGCATCTGATGTGATGTTGGACCACCTGTGGGCAAAGTGGACCAGCCGGCCTCCTGTGCTGGGAGAAACCAGCTGAGGGGGAGAGGCTATGCAGATGAAGTCAAAAACCCCCACCCTGCTGAGCAGGGGCCGGTGGTGCAGGCTTGGGGGCTTGCTGCCTACGGGACCCGTTACCCCGTCCCTTGGCCTGCTGACCCTGTTGGGGAGCTGCTGAGGCCTGAAATTGAGGGTAGTGTTTATAGGCAGCCGCCTTTCTCGGGTAAAAGGACTTCTTTCCCGAGCCCTTCTTCTTCTGGGAAGGGGCAGAGGTCTTCCTAGAGAGCCTAGTTCTGGTGAGAGTCTCCGTCTCGATTTGTGCAGCCTTCTCAGCCATGGGCTTGCCAAAGAGGTTCTCACCTTGGCAGGGGACATCGACCAACTTGTCCTGCACCCAGGGTTCAAGGTCAGACGACTGAAGCCAAGCCTGTCGGCGGGCACCGATGCCGGCTGCGGCCACTCGAGCCGATGCTTCAAAGCCATCATAGGCTGCTCGAGAAATGAATTTGGAGCATTCCCGAATACCAGTTGTCAAGGCTAGGAACCTCCGCAAAGGTTCCTCGGACAGCCCAGCGGAGAATCCGGCTATCTCTTTAGCCAGGTCTCTAAGGTACATGCCCATGTAGAGCTGGTAGGTCTGGACCAGACAAGCAAGCATAGAGCCCTGGAAACACTTCTTACCGAGGCCATCCAGGTTGCGGGCCTCCCTGCCAGGAGGCACCGAGGAGTGCATCTTCTGGCTCTTAAACCTATGCATGGCCCATTCCACCACCATGGAATGGTGCGGTAGCTGTGCTTTTTGGAAGCCAGGGCTCTTGCGGACTCGATAGATGGAATCGACCCGCTTGCTTAATACCGGCGACGATGCCGGACTCTCCCACATGCGGAAGAGTAGTCGTTCCAGCATGGGAGGAACCGGTACAGTAAAGTGCTCCCTGGCGGGAGAGTCGTACTGAAGGGCGTCGAGCTCTTCGGCTCGAGGCTCCTCCTCGGGATCCGCAGGGAAGGCCAAAGCCTTGGCCATATCCCTGACGAAGTCCGAGAACCGGGCATCCTCCGGGGGGGACTGTTTCCGAGGTTCGGACTCAGGGGAGTCCGAGGGGACACACCGAGTCCGAAAAGAATCAGGTGACTCTTCCACTTCAGACTCCCAGGCCAACTCCGAGGAGGAATCGGTGGGGTCGGTTCGGGCGGGCGGAGGCGTCGGCCGCCCCGACGCCGAGGGAGTCGGCGTCGACGACCTCGGTCCCGAACGGGAGGCCGAGGGTGACCTCGACCGAGGATCGACTCGAGCCCGCATGGACTCGAGGATCGGCTCGGTCTGCGGGGTCGACTTAGACGTCGACGTCCCGGCGGTCGGGGCAGAGGCGCCAGCGAGGCTAGCGATCAGTGCCCACTGCTGGTCCATGAAGGCAGATAGTCTGCTCTCCAAGGCCGTCAACCTGAGTCCGACCTCAGGTGACCCAGCAGCCCCGACTCGGGCCCCGACGGCGTCGGGCCCGACGTCGGACCCCTCGGAGGCGAGTCCAGGAGGACTACAGGACTTACCCGAGCAGGCAACTCCGATTCCAAACGAGGTCGCTTCGGGAGACGTTCCTTCTCCAAAGACCCGGGACGGCTATCGGGGCTATGCGACCTGGCCCTCGCGGAACCAGGAGCGTCCACCGACGCCGCTCTCGCGGGTTTCGCCTTCCGATGATGATCCCCGGAGGGAGAACCTCTGTCGGAGGAACTCCGGCGATGCTCAGAGCTGGAGCCTCTGGACGCCGAGGCCTCTGACGAGGTCCGGGTACGGGTGGGATCTGCGAAGATTCTTTCCCGCTGATGCCGCCGACTCCGTAAAGCTTTGGAGGACATTTTGCTGCAGGCCCCACAGATCAGTTCCTCGTGATCTGGGCCAAGGCAGCGGAGGCAATTATCGTGTGTGTCAGTGAGTGACATATTTCTGTCACACTGAACACACCGTTTGAAACCACTGGCAGCCATCGGGGGAAAAAGGGCCCCTGCAAGGTCAAAGGACCGGGCTGCCAGCGAAATACCGAAAAACGAAACTGACAAGAAAAATCAGAAAAACCAAAAAATAAGAGAAGGACTCGCAACGGCGTCGCGAGTCCGGGCAGGAAAGAGACCGGCGTCGAACCGAAGAAAAAAGAGAAATAAACGACGAAAAATCAACTTTTTCTGCGGGGACAAGAAGACCACGTCTGTAGGGCTCCGCGGAAAAAAGAAGACTGGCTAAGATGGCACCCTTGGGCGGGAAGGGGACCGCGCATGCGCGCTGCAATTCCCAAAGGCTTTCTTTGAAAGCTGGGGAAAATTGCTCCGCGAGGGCTCCGTCGGCGCCGACGTCACCCATATGTGAGGACTGACTTCCTGCTTGGTCCTGGAGAACGTGCATTTTACGTTCAGGTTTCAGTGCAAAGTTGGAATTTATATGATAGCTACTTATTTGTTGCTCCTTTGAGTGTGCTTTGTCAATAGATCACTGGGGCTGATGGGAGAGGCCAGCAGACTACATCCAGTGATGTCACGATTTTGACATGCCCAGTCTCCAAGCTGCAGGAGGAGGTGTACAACCCAGTGGTGGAGGACTGAACTGTCGTCACTCAAGGAACTACAATTACCAGGTAAGTGTAATTATCATTTTTTATACTATAATTTCAACAACCAGTCCCTGTCAGAGGTTAAAGCAAAAGTAACAAATGGACACCTTCACCCTATCCAATGATGGGGATTTAAGAATATCTGAAACATTGATAACATCCATTTCTAAATTCTCTTCTGTAGCCCCAGACTCTTTCTTACCATATGGTAAATAGAAAGCCTTAGAAACTGTGGTATTAAATCATGTGGAACAGACAAAACCTCTTGAAGATATTGCTTAAACAAAACAATTGGGGCCATGCCCGGAATAATAGGAAAATTTAACAGATGAACATTTGCAGCACGGGCAGAGTTCTCCAGCACTTCCATCTTGGCCCAAAGAGCAATATTATCTTTAACAAGAGTCATAAATATATCCTCAACATGGTGCACTGTCTGGTCCACAGCCCCAATGTGTGAATTAATTTTCTCAGTCACAGCAACAGACTTCTCCACACATTCTTCCAAAACAGTAATCCTTGTCGAGGTCAAAGCCATCTGTTGAGCTGCAGCCATCAAAAGTGTAGCAATGGCATCCCAAATGTTATCAAGTGTCACAGCTTTCGGCTGCGTTAACTCCAGCAACACAGTAGGTAGAGCAGATGGCGCCACTTCAGACAAGATACCCGCAGTTGAACCACTCAGAAGAGAAGTGCCCACCTCTAATTTACCTCCTGAACGTTCTCCCGGACCTCCCATGGGTTGACTCTCCACATAAGACCTCTGTTGCTCCCTGCCACGGAGCCGTAGGTTTGCCAGATTCTGACGTGCTGCCAGAACCAGACACTGGAGGAGTAGTGGAGACACTTGGAGGCAGAGGCATGGTCCGTGCGTCAGGGGAGAGAGAGACATCCAGGCAAAAGGCAGCAACATCATACTCCTTGTGCTCCCCACCACCTGCTCAAATCTCCCGCTACAACCCAACTGAGGAGGGAGAGTTGGAAAGGCGGCAAGGCAGCTACGCAGGCGCAGTGGGATGCTCCCAAAAGCTTTCCTATAGGACACTGGGGAGCGTTCCCGCGTGGGCTCCATCAGTGCTGACGTCACCCATATGTGAAGACTCAATTCCTGCTGTTCCCGGAGATCACCAGTTACAGGTGAGTAACTACGCTATCTCCAGGAACAAGCAGGAATGCAGTCTTCACATACAAGTGACATTGGCATCATCTGAGCCCGGTGCAAGAACACTCCCCAGCATCCAATAGGAATATTTTTGGGAACATTGCTCCACGCATGTGTGCTGCTTTCCCACCTTTCCAGCAATTCCCCTCAGTCATCTTTTTTACATGGAGCCATCAGGACCTTGTTCTAGTCCCGTTGTGAAGAGACTTCTTTAAAGTTTTTTGGGTACCTCCTCGGTACTTTTACTTTGCCTTCCCGTCACCCGGAGCAGTCCGCATCATACCAATGCCAATTTCTTTTTTACTTTTCAGATATTTTCTTCATTTTTCATTGTGTTTTTCACATTGGGCACCATTGCCCACTTTGATTTGGCCTCCATTCTTTTTGCCAAAATGGAGAAATCCCACAGTGGGTTCAGAAAATGTACTAAGTGCCGTAGTACCATCTCGGCCACCGACCAGCACGACTGTTGTTTAAAATGTCTAGGCCCCAACCACGACATTTCCTCCTGTGCTTCCTGTAAGCACATGATGGCAAGAGGGCTCAAGAACTGAGAGCAGTAGAGAGAGTTAAACTGTTTGGGTCAGACTCGGCCTCTTCGGCACACTCCTCAGGGGCCTCCATGCCGGCAAAGTCGTCACATGCTTCCCATTCATCATCAACGGCAGCAAGAAGCATCAATCGGGATCTCCATCAGAAAAGGTATCAAAGGCTTCGGCGTTGGCATCAAATGTTCCCGTTCCTCGGCATCGACATCAGACTGATGCTCGTTATTGGCACCAACATTCATCGACGGATCCAGATGGCCTTCTGGCCAAGCAGCCCTGGTGGGGGGGATACCTCCTCCAAAGCCACAGAGGGGCTCGGGGATGCTCCCAGGACCATGTCTTCGGTGGAGCCCCTGATTCCTTGCTCAGGGATTGTTGCTCAGGCTTCCGGGCCGGATGTCACACAATCCTCTCTAGTCTCCCTCAGTGAGCGGGTCCAGGTCATTGAACAGAGTTTAGCTATGATCCTGGTAGCCATTGTGCCAGGGCCTTTGAGGCCCTCGGGTTCTACCTTGGAGTGCACTGCTCTGATGCAGTCACTCGAGGCCGGTGCTTCCGATGCTTCCGGAGCCTTCACCGAGGTATCAGTCCCTCAACTCTCAGATCCTCCAATAACCCCGGTTCATTCTGGGGCATTGCGTGCGGCGCATTCCGGCTCCGAGACAGCTCGTCAAGCTCATTGACCTTCAATGTCAGAAACTGAGCATCGTCGTATCGACACATGACAAACATTATTTCCTACCGGACACTGATTTGATGTCATCTGACTCAGATCCTGAATCCGTGGTTTCTGACCTAGGTTGGGACATTCCATCAAATCCTTCTCCGCCAAATGAGAGGAGTCAATCCCCATGGAGGACATGTTCTTTCAGGACTTCATAAAGGACATGGCGGCGGCCCTTTCAGTCTCGGTAACAACGGAACCAGAACCGAGAGTGGATATCTCCAGTGTCCATCCGCACCAAAGGAAGTAGCTACCCTTCCTATTTATAATATGCTGAAGAACTTGATGACTCGAATGTGGGAAGTACCACTCTCCACTCCTGCCATTAGCTGGAGATTGCATACACTGTATCAGGTCCCTCTTTGTCTAGGCTTTGAGAAGCCACAACACATGAGGAGGATCAAAAGTTCCAAGAACCATTCCTCGGTTCCTCCAGGCAAGGATGCTAGGACCCTAGATGCTTTTGGCAGAAAAGCATTGCAAGCTGTCATATTGGGATCCAGGATCAATTCCAACATGCTCTATATGGGCATGTTCTTAAGGGATGTCTCCAGGGAGTTTAGTTCTCTTTTCCCAGAGGAAAAACAGGCTCCTCATAAGGCTCTAGTTCTTCATGCCCAGAACACCTCCAAGTTCCTAACTAGAGCAGTTTTCGATGCTTTTGAGGCTACTAGCAGGACAGCAGCAGCCTGTATTAGGGCAAGGAGGACTGCATGGCTGCAAGCCTCAGATCTGGAGCAGTGGGTACAAGATAAACTCATCAACATCCCTTGCAATGGAGAGAATCTGTTTGGGAAGGGCTGGCGTGAAAAGGCAGAGGAGATCAAAACAGACTATCTCATCATGAAGCGCCTGTCCAGGAAGACAGCTGATCAGAGCAAGAAAAAGACTTCTGCTAAGAAGCCCTTCTACCTAAAAAAGAGGAGGTATTATCCATCCTACCCTTCATACTCTGCTTATCGGCCTCAACAATCCCAACAGAAACAACAGGGTCCTCGTCAACCTAGGAAACCTAAAACATCTAAGGCTCAGCCGACTCTACAACCTCAACCTCCAGCAAGCTTTTGACTCCTTTCTAGGGGCATAGCCAGTTGGTCCCTCAAGCCTCTCTTCCCCCCTCACATCCCAGGGAGATTGACAAATTTTGCCCACAGATGGCCCCTCATCACACTAGAACCCTGGACTTTACAGCTTATCAGTGTGGGCTTTCAGCTCAAATTTAAGGCTCTACACGATGACTGGCTTTGCTCTCTGGATCTGAAGGATGCTTACACACACATCTTGATCCACCCACGGGACAGACAGTATCTCAGATTTGTCTTCCCAGGGGCACCACTATCAATATTGGGTTTTTCCCTTGGGGTTGACTTCAGCACCAAGAGTCTTCACAGAGTGCCTTGCAGTCATAGCAGCCTATCTACGCACCTTGGGAATCTTCATCTACCCTTACTTAGACGACTGGCTCATCAAGGGAGATACCCCTCAAATAGTCGCCACATCACTTCAACAGACCATTCTCATTCTACAACATTTAGGGTTTGTGGTAAATTACCCAAAATCCCACCTGACTCCAACACAAACCCTGGAGTTCATAGGAGCTGAGCTGGATACAAGAGCTCAAGCCTACTTGCCAGAAGGCCACCTCCATCGCCTAGTCACCCTGGCGATCCACTGCCAACAGCAGATGCCCTTTACGGCTCGAGACATGCTACGTCTCCTCAGTCACATGACCTCCTCAGTACATGTTGTTCCATATGCCTGCTTACACATATGCACAGCACAGTGGGCTCTCTCTGAGCAGTGGACGCAGTCAACAGGTCACTTCTCAGACAAGATCACCATTTCATTTCACCTGATGAACTCCATCCATTGGTGGCGAGCACCCCAAAAGCTTCTCGTAGGGTTACCTTTTCAAAAAACCCTGACCACCGATGCTTCCAAGCATGACTGGGGGGCACATCTCCAAGACCTCACCACACAGGGCCAATGGACCCCTTGGGATGCCTCTCAACACATAAATGTTTTGGAGCACAGGACAATTGCAAATGCTCTCAAGGTTTTTTGTCCTCATCTAACCAGACAAACGGTACTTGTTCAGACCGACAATCAAGTTGCCATGTTCTATGTCAACAAGCCAGGGCGGTACGGGTCCTCACCTCCTATGCAATGAGGCAACCCATCTTTGGGATTTTACGATATCCCATAACATTCATCTCCAAGCCATTTATCTTCCTGGGGAGGAGATGCTGTTAGTCGAGAGGCTCAGCCAGGTCCTTCGTCCATATGAGTGGATGCTCCATCACTGGATGGAACAGAGCTTATTCCACTTATGGGGGATGCCCATAGTGGACCTCTTTGCTTCTCTGGTGAATGCCTAGCTGCCTCGTTTCTGTTCAAGGATACCCTCTCCACACAGCGAAAGCTCGGATGCTTTCCTTCCTCATTGGGGGCAGGGTCTGCTTTATGCATTCCCACCAATCCCTCTCATTCCAAAGACACTTTTCAAGTTACAATTGGACAGGGACAAAATGATTCTAATCACCCCATTCTGAACCCGTCAACCATGGTTTCCCCTACTTCTTCATCTGACAGAGTCAGCCTCTCCGTTTAGGCTATGCACCCCACCTGCTTTCGCAGGACCAGGGGACATTACTTCATCCCAGCCTCAAGACTGCCAAGCGTTTCATCCTCTTGGACCTAGGACTCCCAGAGGACGTAACTCAAGTCTTACTTGCTTCTAGGACGGATTCTACAAGATGCACCTACGCCTTTAAGTTGCATAGATTTTCCTCTGTTGCTCCCAGAGAGCTCTCAATCCTTTCACTTGTGCAGTAGAACACGTGCTGCAGTACTTTCTGCATCTCTCTTCATCTGGTCTGAAAACTAATTCTGTCCGAGTACACTTGATTGCAGTTGAAGCCTCTCACCACTCAATTGGGGATCACTGAATTTCTTCTCATCCGTTGGTGGGGCGATTCATGCGGGGGCTCCTTTCAACAAAACCACTAATACACCCCCCACCCTCGTGGTGGCATGGGACTTTAACGTTGTCCTCACGCAACTTCTAAGATCCCCCTTTGAGCCCTTGACTATGGCTCCTCTCAGGTTTCTCACTTGGAAAGCTGTTTTTCTCATCGCTCTGACCTCAGAATGTAGAGTCAGTGAGTCACAGGCTCTGGTGGACTATGCTCCTTACACTCGTTTTCACCATGATAAGGTAGTTCTTAGGACTCATCCTAAGTTCCTTCCAAAGATGGTTACACCTTTCCATCTGAACCAAACCATATCTGTTCTGACCTTTTTTCCTAGGCAGCACACGTCTAAAGTGGAAGCAACCTTACACACTTTGAACTGCAAAAGAGCACTTGCATTCTATCTTGACCGAAGTAAGAGTAATCGCCAATCCTCCCAGCTGTTTGTGTCTTTCAATGGAATCGTTGTACCCTAACTGGATAGACAAGCACAGTAGCTGAGACTGCTCACAAGCCGCCAAAACAGTGATTCCACCCTTAATTTCAACAGCAAAATCTCACCAAGCACGTCATCAATGTACTCAAGTCTCCCCCACCCAGAAAACAACCGGATCACAAGAACAAGAGCTGAGACATCACACCTCATATGGTTTGAGCTGTAAGTACAGCTAGTGTGATCTGTATCACTGCTTACTATCATAAATCCAACCATTATATAACCTTCCTTGTTTCTCCCATATCTGAAACGCATAACCATGTACTCCAAAAGCTTTGATCATAGTCCTCCTACTAGCTACTATCTTCCTCAATACACTGCATACCCATGCAGCAGAGGGTACACAAGCCTTAATATACCAGCACATACCAATAATACAGGAATATACAAGGCAACAATATTAACACAACCAGACATATAGGAAGCCAGAAAGGCTAATAAAAATCGCATCCCCCCTACTCTGAACAAACAAAACCCAAACATATAAACAAATAAAACACTAAGATGCGCTCTAATCAATGCCCGTTCCAACAGAAACAAATTCCATGCCATCAGTGACTACACTGAGGAAAACAACATAGACAATGTGTATAACAGAAACATGGCTGATGGACACAGATCACGTTATACTCAACCAAATTGAATCTTACTCTTACACCACGCACAACTGCACAAGATCTGCAAGAAGAGGTGGAGGAGTACTTGTAATCTCAAGGAAACTACTAGGCTTTCAAACAATATTTTTACACTTTACAACTGGATGCAATATGATAACCTTAACTAACAAACACATCTCTATCTGCCTTGTTTATAGAGCCGCAAGTAGCCTAGATGAAGACCTCTCGCTCATCCTAGAGTAAATTTGCAAACATTCAGGAAACAAAGAGCCCCACAATACTACTAGGAGACCTCAACATCCCATCTACACAAAATAAGGATGCACATGCATTTCAGCAAGCAGTGGAAGACGGGCAATACACCCAAATAATCCATGGCCCAACGCACAGCAAAGGAGCAACATTGGATCTCATGTATATCCTTAATGCACTGCTTAAACAAAACCGCCATCCACTCATCCCAACTTCCACTCCGGTACCCTGGTTGGACCATTACATGCTAAACATCATGCTAATGATACCATCAAAGATTGAAACAATTAGAAGAGTACCAAAGGAGCAAAAGAGATTTGCTCACTTTAATAATGACGCATTCATGAAGCATGTAATTCCAAATCTTCTATCCACTTCAACAAATCTAGAAAATACAATCAAGAATTGGAACTCCACACTGAAAGAAGCTTCATTGCCTCCAAGCAGAAACCACTCAGCACCATGGTACTCAAAAGAGATCAATAACACAAAAAAATCCCTCTGCAGAATGGAAAAAAAATAGAGAAGGTCCAAGACACAGGAAGACCATCGAGAAAACAATACGAAGCTCCAGGAATACCAGAGTCAAATCAATGCTAGTAAAAGGAATACCATACGAAACTCATATTGAAATCTCTAAACAAACCAAGAGAACTGTTCGGCACCGTATGTTCTCTAACCAAGGATAATTCACGATGAGATGAGACTGCACTACTTCACCCTCAAACCATGGCTGACTTCCTAGAAGGAAAACTACAACCCACAGCCTCACAGCCACTATCCCAACTGAAAGAAATTAACTCTACACAAGATTCACCTGAACACTGGAGCTCCTTTTACACACTCTCCAATGACCAACTACAAAACATAGTGTCTAAAATTAACACCACTACCTCCCTCCTAGATCCTTGCCCCATCTCCTGAATTAAGCTAATGGCGAAATAACTAATCCTAACTCTACACTGCATCACATGGCTCTCACTTACACAGGGTATCATGTCCCCTAGCTTTAAACAAAGAATTGTGAGACCAATATTAAAAAAAACAAACACTGGACCTGGCACACCCCAGCTCTTACAGACCCATATCGTCTCCCATTTCTAACAAAGATGATAGAAAAAGTAGACCTAATCCAACTGCAGGTCCATATAGTTCTCCATGCCCAGCTTGATCTCCATCAATATGGGTTCAAGCTAAATCATAGCGTGGAAATGTTTTTCTACTAGACAGAATCATAACCACCATGGACAATATAAGAAAGGGAGTAATCCTAATCTTTATTGATATCAAAGTGGCATTTGACTCCATAATACATTTAATGCTACTGGACCGCCTTAAGGATAGGGGATTAATTGATATCACCCGCCGATGGTTTTCCTCATACCTCAATCAACGCAAGCTTCAAGTAAAATTGGACCCCAACCACTCAAGTCTAATTGACCAACTCCAAGGGATACCTCAGGGATCAGCACTCTCTGCTGTACTATTTAATATATATCTACAATCTGTATGTAACATAATAAAAGGCACAATATCGAATTTATGTGGATGATATTATGATATTTGCCCCATTCCATACTGCTCAACCTGACTACTCCAGGATTATATCATGTTTGGAATCAATGTCTGACTGGCTACAAAGACAAAATCTCCACATAAATTATCATAAATCAGAAGCACTCCTTTTAACCCAAAATAGCTCATTCATTCTCCCGAACAAACTTAAAATCCATCAGAATGACATAGAAGTCAAACAGGAAGTAAAATATCTCGGAGTCACACTGGACCGAAACTTAAACTTCCCAACACATATAGCCAAAGCAGCAAGATCAGCCTACTATAAACTGCGAACAATACAAAGACTCCAACCACTCATGGACAAAAAGAACTTCCGCACAATCTGCCAAGCCATGATCATCCCGATATTGGACTACTGCAATACCATTTATCAAGGCCTGCCAAAACACAGCATTCAACTGCTACAACTAATACAAAACACTGCAGCAAGAATAATATGTGGCATACCAAGGGACACCCACATATCTCCAACTTTAAAACAGTTGCACTGGCTCCCCATTATTCAAATATCTAAAATCAAATCACTTACCATCATCTTTAAATTAATCCACCAGCTGGCACCAATCACCCTTTAACCATTGATAGAAAGAGACTCAGAAATATATAACTGACGAACAACCACCAGTAACCTATTGCTCAACCAAAGACAAAGGCAAAACAGTTAACATGCAACAGAGTGCCCTCCCTCTATGCACCAATGCTCTGGAACTCCTTACCGAACAATATACGAGCCATAACTGACCTACAGGATTTCTGCAAAGCATTAAAGACATTCCTATTCACAGAACACTATGCTAACATTACCCCTGTCTAGTCCCATCTTACCTCTTTATGTATTTATTTACATTCTCTTATATACAATGCTATTCTGCATCAGTGCGGTTTACATTGAACAAACTGAAATTACATTGAACAGTGCATTATAACTTGGAGATAACTATTTTACAGGGAACATGGGCTATGGAGGGTTAAGTGGCTTGCCCAAGACCACAAGGAGCATCTGTGGGACTAGAAACCCCAGTCCTTCTGGCCCAAGGTTGCTGTCCTCTAGTGGGATTTGAACCCCCGACCTTCTGGCCTGAAGTACCTTGCCCCAACCACTAGGCTACTCCTCCACTCCAAAAAGGACCCCTGTCATCCCTCCATGCCTTACCCTCACCCCTTCCCATACTCCAAGATGACCGAATGATCTAAACCTGAGGCTCTAATGATCCATTGTAAAATACTACTGTATAATAGTTTACTGCAATTCCTATGTTATTTTACTTTTACTTCACTTGTTCATTGTATAGTTGTCGTTGTTATACTGTAGACTGCCCTGAATAGGGTGGTATAAAAGACCTGTTAAATAAATAAATGATGTATGGCAAGAGCAAATGCATATACTAACAAGACTGAAGATATTTATATGCACGTTATGCATAGGCTTTCCTCAGGGTGCTGCAATGTATGCATATATTTTATAAAACACACATGTAAATGTGTGCATATATTTTATGCTCATACATGTTCTTTGGGACACATATAAATTTTTGTGAGAGAATCTTAGGTGTCTGTGTTGCCTTTATTGAATACCAACAAAATCTCTTTCACAAATTCATACTCATATCTTGCTCTATTTGCCATCTCTTGGCGGAAGCCGCTACCGCCGATTAGTAAACATACCCCTAAGTTTCAAGAAATCTGCTTCAGGTGCAGGTGAATCGCTTGAAGATTCAAGCAGGCAGCCGTTCTGGTAGGTTGTGCCTAGAGGTGGTGAATAGAGCAAAATATTGATGCATGTTAATAGAGTGGAACAAGCCATTTACCAGTAGTGTTCAGCTGCTAATGTATTAAGTTTTTTCAGTACTTTTACTGAGCATGTTAAGTCAACATTGTGATGGATTGAGTAATCACTTTTCCATATGAGATATTGATATCGTAGTGGCTGGGTTAATAGTGGCAAGTGCTGGAATGTGTGCATATGGTGAACGGTGACAAAATGTGGTTGTTTACACAGTGGAGGAAGGTTTTAAATAAATATAAGGGATTATAAAGATAAAATTCATTAAAAAGGAATAGAAAAATATAATAAGTATATTTGATGGACTAAAAGGACTAAATAAATCGGGACTGATTACTGTTATTTTTTTTTTTCGTTTGTTTCCTCACAGTGGTATGAATTTGTGAAGAAGTTTTTGCTGGTACTTTTTCCTTCAGAGAGTGGGATTTTTTTGTTGAAGTTGCCTTTATTAAATAGACACTTTTTTGGACAGTTCACATAGGGTTCTTGTTAAGTAAGCACCTCCTTAATTATATTCATGTGGGCTTTCTTTAATGGAGGCCTCTCATTAAGGTGCACCTCTGTTTCATAGGATCTCAATGTGGTATTAATTAACAGTTGATGAAAACCCCCTTTTGAGACTCTGAACCTTCGTGGGTGGGACCTGGAAGGTCATATTTTGGTGATGGCCACTTTAGTCTGCAGAGCCGGTGAGATCCAGCCACCTTATACTGAGTTTCATCATAATAGAGTAGTATTCTCTGGGAGCAAGCAAGAAGTCAGTCCTCACATATGGGTGACGTTGGCGCCGATGGAGCCCTCGTGCGGAGCAAATCCCCAGCTTTCAAATAAAGCCTTTGGGAATTGCATCACGCATGCGCGGTCCCCTTCCCAACCAAGGGTGCCATCTTGCTCAGTCTCCTTTTTCCTGCGGAGCCCTCTGGACGTTGTCCCATAGTTGCCGTGGAAAAAGTTTACAAAGTTAGGAAATTCATTTCTTTTCTTTACCGGATCAACATCAGTTCCCCTTCCTGCCTTCGGCTCGGTACACCAGTATCGAGCCCGGCTTGATTTTTCGTTTTTTGTCCTTCGTGACTAGCATTCGGGCTCTTTTTCTTTTTCACTGGCAGCCCGGGTCTTCGACCTCGCAGGGGCCCTTTTTCCCCTGATGGCTGCCAGCGGGTTTAAAAAATGTGATTGGTGTACTAAATTAACGTCCCTCACTGATACACATGACTGCTGTCTCCGGTGCCTTGGGCCTGACCATGACCTGAAGGTCTGTAGCCCATGGAAGAAGATGTCCTCGAAGGTCCTGAGAAGCTGCCAGCAGCACATGATAGGATTTTTCCTGAGTCCGTACCTTCGCGGGCTCGAACCTCGTCTGAGGCCTCTACATCTCGGGGGGGAACACTCCAAGCCCAAGCATCGTAGGGGTTCCTTGGAGAGGGTGTCTCCCTCGCGGGAACATTGAAGGAAGAAACAATCCTCAAAGGCAGCGTCGTTGGATGGCTCTGAACCACTTGGTCCCTCCCAGGACCAATTGCGGAGCCCCGAGCGCTGGCCCGGTTCCTCGGAGATGGAGCATCCAGCGAAGCTTCCTTGACGGCATATGGAGCAGCCGAGGCAGGTAACAACTGTCCTCATCGAGGACTCCCCTCCGGGGGAACCGGCGTTGGACCCGACCCAATGGCTGCAGAGTCTTCTGAACTTGGTCTCAGAATGGTGGCCCTGGAGCGCAGTATGTCTGCCTTCATGGAGCAGCAGCGGGCACTGATTTCCGATCTCACTGGTTCTTCTGCCCCGACCATTGGGCCACTGATGTCTAAGTGGAAAAGCGGAATATAAATACAGCTAAATAAAATAAAATAAATAAATAAGTCGACCCCAGAGGCCATGCGGACTCGAGTTGATCCTCGGCCGAGGTCCCTCTCGGCTTCACGCTCGGGGCCGAGGTCGGGGCAGTCAGTGCCGGGGCCCTCGATGCCAGAGCCCCTCAATTCCTCCTCGGAGGCATCGGAATGGGAAATGGAGGAGGAAAAGTCCCCAGAACCTGTCAGCACAGGGACGTCCCGTCCAATTCCTCGGTGTCCGAGCCTCAGAGAAGGTCCCCCCAGAGGACACTAGGTTCTTGGACTTCGTGAGGGATATGTCAAAGGCTTTGGCATTCTCCATGGAGTCCGAGGAGGATCCTTGAACCGACGAGCTCGAGATCCTCCAGTATGACTCTCCCCCTCGGGAGGCCCTTACTGTACCAGTGCCTCCGATCCTGGAACGACTGATGCTCCGCATGTGGGAGACACTGGCATCGGCGCCGGTGATAAGCAAACAGATCGATTCGATATATCGAGTCCATAAGAGCCCTAGATTTCAAAAGGCACAATTGCTGCACAACTCCATGGTTGTGGAATCAGTCATGCGCAGACTGAAGAGCCAGAAGACGCACTCCTCGGTGCCTACTGGCAGGGAGGCCGCACAACTTGGACGCCCTCAGCAAGAAGTGTTTCCAGGGTTCAATGTTGACCTGTCGGATCCAGGCCTACCAGCTGTACATGGGCATATACCTGAGGGATCTTGCAAAGGAACTCTCCGGGTTCTCGGCTGGTCTCTCCAAGGGACCTTTGCAGCGCTTCAAGAGCCTGTCCACCGGTGTCTGTGAGTGCTCTAAGTTCATGACTCGAGCAGCCTATGACGGCTTTGAGTTGGCGGCCGGGTAGCTGCAGCTGGCATCGGTGCATGCCGCCAAGCATGGCTACAGTCGTCAGACCTTGAGCAATGGGTTCAGGACAAGTTGGTCGATGTCCCATGCCAGGGAGAGAACCTCTTTGGCAAACCCATGACCGACAAGGCTGCGGAGATTGAGTCCGAGTACATGATGAGGACACTGCTCTCAAAGAATACCTCTGCCCTTTATAAGAAGAAGGGCTCGGGTAAGAAGCCCTTTTAACAGAGAAAGGGTACTGCTTACCGAAGCTACCCCCATTTTCAGGCCTTCCCGGCTTCCCAACAGGGGCATGGCCCGCATAAGCAGAAAGCCCCCAAACCCCAGGCACCGGCTCCGGCCCAGCCTGGTAGTGGCTTTTGACTCTCACAGCATGGCCCCTTCTCCCCACAGGGGACAGGCAGTGCACAGGAGGAAGGCTTGCCCTGTATGCCCACAGATGGACAGCCATCACCACCAATGCCTGGGTCCTGCAGATAGTCCATCAGGGCTATCTCCTTCATTTGACCCAGGTATCTCCTCCTTATTTCCCAGGAGAGCTCCTCAGGTCTCCCCTTCACTGGGACCTTCTTCTGAAGGAGTTGGCGGGTCTTCTCAAGGATCAGGTGATAGAACCAGTGCCCCACCACCTACAGGGCAAGAGCTTCTATTCCAGGTAATTTCTGGTACCAAAAAGAACAGGAGGCCTCAGACCCATCCTCGACCTGCGCAACTTAAACAAATTCCTGGTGAGGAAGAAGTTCAAGATGCTCTCACTTGGAATATTGCTGCCTTACCTCTGCCAGAGAGACTGGCTATGCTCCTTAGACCTAAAGGATGCGTATACACACATCTTAATGCACCCAGACCACAGGTAATATCTACGCTTTGTGGTGGGAGGCAATCACTACCAGTACAGGGTACTGCCCTTTGGCCTGGCATCCATCCCCAGTGTATTCACAAAATGCCTGGCAGTGGTGGCCGCCTTTCTCAGACTCCAAGGAGTTTTCGTCTTCCCCTACCTAGACGACTGGCTCATTAGAGCCACTTCAGCCAGAGAGGTCCATCAGGCCACATCTCGCACCATCCAGGTGCTCCAGCATCTGGGGTTTGTAATCAATTACCCCGAGTCTAGGCGTGTTTCCACTCAACAACTAGAGTTCATTGGGGCCAGACTCAATACCCTTCAAGCAAAGGCCTACCTGCCAGCAGACAGGGCAAAAAGGCTTCTAGCCCTGGCACGCCAGGTGAGTCGCAGATCCCACGTATCAGCAAGGCATTTTCTGCGCCTCCTTGGGCACATGGCCTCCACAGTCCATGTAGCACCAGATGCCCACCTCCACATGCGAACTGCTCAGTGGTGCCTCAGAGACCAGTGGACACAGGTCACAGGTGGCCTCCGAGACAGGGTCACGGTGTCCAGACTACTAGTACAGTCTCTGGACTGGTGGCTTCAACCATTCCACTTGGAAGCAGGGATACCTTTCCAGGCTCCTCGACACACGAGGATCCTGACCACAGATGCATCTTTGCTGGGCTGGGGAGCCCATTGCCAGGGGCTTTGTACCCAGGGTGTGTGGTCTCCAAACGAGAGAACACAACAAATCAATTTCTTGGAACTCCGTGCCATCTGCCTGGCTCTACGAGTGTTCTGGCGGACCTTTGCTCACCAACCTGTCTTGGTACAGACAGACAACCAAGTAGCCATGTTCTGTGTGAACAAGCAAGGTGCAATGGGGTCCCACCTACTGTGTCAGGAAACCCTGGATCTGTGCTCCTTTGCAGTCTGGCATGGCATTCATCTAAGGGCAGTTTACCTGCCAGGCCAGTACAACTACTTAGCCGACAGACTAAGCAGGATTCTCCAGCCCTATGAGTGGCAGTTGGACAAGGGAGTAGTCCACTGGCTTTTCCAGACCTGGGGACAGCCAGTAATGGACTTGTTTGAGAGTCCGCTCAATCACCAGTTGTCCCGGTTCTGCTCCAGGCAGCCACACCCGCACAGGGTGGCTGTCGACGCATTTCTCATATCATGGTCTGTGGGCCTCCTGTATGCGTTTCCCCCGACGCCTCTGGTGGCCAAGACTCTATTCAAGATCCTCCAGGACAAGGCCTCGGTCATCCTGGTAGCCCCCAGGCAATGTTCCCTCTAATTTTCTGTAGGCTGTGTGCGCATAAAATATCAGCTGTGCAGCTTTTGAAGGAAGGTTACATTTTTGTGCGCCACATAAGGACACTCAGAGTTAAATACTTTAAAATTTGACTACACATCAGAATACAGTATGTACACCACATTGATTGCACTAGAAAATATTGTAGAACTTGTGAAAACCGTAAATACACAACAACTTTTAAATTTTAAGACATCTGTGTTGTTTTCTATCAGAATCAGAACTGTAATTTTTGTGCGCTCTGTTGTAAAGTATGTGCGCTCGCTCGGCGAGATGTGTGCGTGCGCACACGCGCACAGCTTAGAGGGAACAGTGCCCCCAGGTGGCCAAGGTATCCCTGGTTTCCGCTTCTACTCCAGCTAGCAGTGGAGGCCCCCATTACCCTGAGGTCCTCTCTGAATCTCCTGTTCCAGGAGGGGGGCACCCTGCTGCACCCCAATCTCAGCTCCCTCAACCTAATGGCATGGCTGCTGAAAGGGTAGTGCTCACACCACTTCTCCTTCCAAAAAATGTGGAAGAGGTCTTGCTGGCCTCAAGGAGGCTGTCAACTAGATGGACCTATGCCTTCAAATGGCGTAGGTTTGGAGTTTGGTGCGAGAAGCAGAAGGTGAATCCTTTCTCCTGCCAGGTTGCAGTGGTATTACAATACCTTCTCCACCTTTCGGAATTTGGCCTTAAGTCCAATTCCGTCAGAGTTCATCTCAGTGCCATTGCAGCAAACCACTTACCGGTGGAAGGAAAGCCTTTCTCTGCACATTCCCTGGTATCTAGGTTCTTGAGAGGTTTACTTCTGCTGAAGCCCTCGGTCCGCCCTCTGGCGACCGAATAGGATTTGCATGTGGTTTTAGGGCAGCTTACTTGGCCGCCTTTTGAGCCGATGGCAACCTGCCATCTACGCTACCTTTCTTGGAAGGTAGTTTTCTTGGTGGTAATCACGTTGGCTCGGTGAGTGAGTGAGCTTCAGGCCCTTGTGTCTGACAGGTCTTATGCAAGATTCTTTAGGAACCGGGTGGTGCTCTGCACACACCCCAAGTTCCTTCCAAAAGTGGTCTCTTCGTTCCACCTCAACCAGGAGGTAGTGCTGCCTACCTTCTTTGCCAGGCCGCATGCTAGTCGGGCAGAGACAGTTCTGCATACCCTGGACTGCAAGAGGGCGTTGGCCTTCTATATTCAGCATACGCAGGGCCATAGAAGGGCTGCTCAGCTCTTCGTATGCTATGACCCCAGTAAACTGGGGATGGCTGTCTCCAAGCGTATGCTGTCCATCTGGGTGGCGGACTGTATTGCCTGGGCATACAGGGCAGCCAAGCTTCCGTTGGAGGGTTGCGTCAGGGCCATGGCAGCATCAGCGGCTCATTTCTGCTCTGTTCCACTGGCAGACATCTGCCAGGCTGCCACCTGGTCTTCGGGTCAGACTTTTGCAACCCATTACTGCCTGGATAGGGAGTCCCGATGGGACAGTGCTTTCGGCCAGGCTGTACTCCGTAACCTTTTCGAGGTCTAGGCAACTCCTGCCCTCCGACCCTTCTGTGTCAGGCTACTGGAGTGCTACTCTCTCAGTTAGATTCCTGTTGTGGCTGCTTGCGGCTCTCATAGAGGGAGCCTATTGTTCAGCTGTGGGTTCTCGGTAGCCTATAGCTGGGGAGTCCCATATATGAGGACTGACTTCCTGCTTGTTCCCGGAGAAAGCGTAGCTACTCACCTGTAACAGGTGTTCTCCAGGGACAGCAGGAATCAGTCCTCACGACCCTCCCTCCTCCCCTTGGAGTTGCAGTCCTGTTGTTATTGTTTTTGCTAATTTTTGCCGTCTTTTTAGCTATGTCATTTGACTGAGAAAGATGGCACCCTTGGGCGGGAAGGGGACCGTGCATGCATGATGCAATTCCCAAAGGCTTTCTTTGAAAGCTGGGGATTTGCTCCGCACGAGGGCTCCATCAGCACTGACATCATCCATATGTGAGGACTCATTCCTGCTGTCCCCGGAGAACACCTGTTACAGGTGAGTAACTACGCTTTATGCTCCCATCCCAAGTTGCTGCTAAGATTTTGGACTTCTGCTTTAACTAATTAGTTGTCCTTCTAACATTTTCTTCTGAAATTTCATGTTCATAAAGGTGAACAAGCCCTGCATAGTTTTGATTACAAGAGAACCCTTGTGTACAGATCAAAGCCCTGTCCTTAGAAAAAGATCCACCTGACTTTCCATTTCTTTTGACCCCCATAGATCTTGATGTATTCTTGTAGACAATTTTTAATTGGATAGCAGATTGTATCGCCTGCCTTTAGGAAAGGATATCAGTGCTCATGGCAGGTTGGCCTATCTAAGATCAGTCTTCTCCAGGACCAAGCAGGAAGTCAGTCCTCACATATGGGTGACATTGACGTCGATGGAGCCCCTGCGGAGCATTTCCCCAGCTTTCTATGAAAGCCTTTGGGAATACTGCATGCATGCGCGGTCCCCTTCCCGCCTAAAGGTGCCATCTTGCTCAGTCTCTCTTTTTCCATGGAGCCCTTTGGACGTCTGTCCTAGTTCACCCAGAAAATAGTTAGATTTTTTTCTTGCTATTCCTGCGATTTCATTGCGGCTTTTTGCCCGGTTTGACGCCAGTTCCCCTTCCCGCCGGGTTCGGTACACTGGTATCGAGCCCGTTCTCATTTTTTCATTTTTTGCCCTTCGTGGCTGGCGTTCGCGCCCTTTTTTCTTTTTCCCTGGAAGGCCGGTCCTTTGACCTTGCGGGGGCTCTTTTTTCCCCGATGGCTTCCAGTGGTTTTAAAAAGTGTGATCGGTGCAAGAAACTAATGTCTCTCACCGACATACACGACTGCTGCCTTCGGTGCCTCGGTCCGGATCATGATCCTAAGATCTGTGGACCGTGTGGCAAAATGTCCACTAAGGCACTGCGAAGTCGCCAGCATCAAAATGAAAGGCTTTTCTCTGATTCGGCCGGGCCCGGACCTCGTCTGAGGCCTCGACGTCTCGGGAGTCTGACCCCGAGCATCGTCAGGGTTCCTCGGACAGGGGGTCCCCCGAGCGGGAGCAAAAGAGGAAGAAGCGGCTCGTGAGGGCGGCGTCGAAAGAGGTCCCTGGTTCCTTGAGGGCTAGGTCTCAGACCCCTGACCGCCGTCCTGGGCCCGTGGAACAGGAGAAGCCGTCAAAAGTGCCTCGTGTGGAGCCGGAGTCTGCTGGACATGTAAGTCCTGTTGTCCTCGAGGACTCTCCTCCCAGGGAGCCGACGTCGGGCCCGGCGCCACCGGGGCCAGAGTTGGTGGCTGCTGAGTCTCCTGAGCTGGGTCTCAGGCTGACAGCCTTGGAGTGCAGACTGTCTGCCTTCATGGATCAGCAGCGGGTGCTGATGGCCAGCCTTGCCAGCGCATCTGCCCCGACCACCGGGACATCGACGTCGAAGTCGACCCCGGAGACCGAGCCGATACTCGAGACCATAAAGGCTCGAGGTCGTCCTCAGTCGCGGTCACCCTTGACCTCCCGGTCGGGACCGAGGGCGTCAACGCCGGTGCCTTCGGCGTCGGGGCGGGTGCTGCCGGGCCCCGCGTGGTTGGAGCCAGACTCTTCTTCGGACGAGTTCGCCTGGGAGACAGAGGACGAGGAGTCCCCTGATACCTTCAAGACTCGGTGCGTCCCGTCGGACTCACCGCAGTCTGAGCCCCGGAGTAGATCCCCTCCGGAGGATACCCGGTTCTCGGAGTTCGTTCGGGATATGGCCACTGCTTTGGCGATCCCCGTGGACCCCGAGGAGGAGCCGAAGAGCTCAAGGCCCCCCAGTATGACTCTCCTCCAAAGTAGGCCTTTACTGTGCCGGTTCCTCCGATGCTGGAACGGCTCCTCTTCAGGATGTGGGAGGCACCGGCCTCGGCGCCGGTTCTGAGCAAGCGGGTCGATTCCATTTATCGACTCCGTAAAAGCCCTGGTTTTCAAAAGGCGCAGCTACCACACCATTCCATGGTGGTAGAATTGCCCATGCATCGTCTGAAAAGTCAGAAGATGCACTCCGCGGTGCCCCCTGGCAGGGAGGCTCGGAACCTGGATGCGTTTGGTAGAAAGTGCTTCCAGGGCTCGATGCTTGCTTGCCGTGTCCAGTCTTATCAGCTGTACATGGGCATGTACTTGCGGGACCTGGCGAAGGAGCTTGCCGGGTTCTCTGCTGGTCTGTCCGGGGAACCTTTGCAGAGGTTCAAGTCCTTGTCCTCGGTGATTCGGGAATGCTCTAAGTTCATGTCCCGCGCAGCCTACGATGGCTTCAAGGCCTCGGCCCATGTTGCAGCAGCCGGCATCGCGGCGCAGCGCCAGGCATGGCTGCAGTCATCGGATCTCGAGCCATGGGTTCAAGACAAGTTGGTCGATGTCCCTTGCCGAGGTGAGAACCTTTTTGGCAAGCCCATGGCCGAGAAGGCTGCACAGCTCGAGACCGAGCACCTGACGAGGACAAGGCTGCCTAGAAAGACTTCTGCCCCTTCTCATAAGAAGAAGGGCTCGGGTAAGAAGTCCTTTTACCCGAGGAAGGTGACTGCCTACAAACAGTTCCCACCTTACCAGGCCTCCCCAGCTCCCCCACAGGGTCAGAAGGCCAAGGAGCAGGGACATGGGCCCCGTAGGCAGAAGGCCCCCAAGCCTCAGGCTTCTGCTCCCACTCAGCAGGGTGGGGGTTTTAGACTCCCAAAGCATAGCCTCTCCGTCTCTGCTGTCCCATCCCTGCACAGGAGGTCGACTAGCCCTGTTTGCCCACAGGTGGCCACCCATTACAGGAGACAGTTGGGTCTTAAGCATAGTCCACAAAGGCTATATGCTTCATTTCCATCAGTTGCCTCCTCCTTACTTCCCAGGAGAGCCTCCAAGGCCTCCTCTTCATACAGACCTCCTCCTTCAAGAGCTTCAGGGTCTGTTGCGAGACAAGGCGGTGGAGCCTGTGCCTCCCCACCTCCAAGTTCACGGTTTCTACTCCAGGTACTTCCTCGTACCAAAGAGAACCGGAGGCCTCAGTCCTATTCTCGACCTCAGAAATCTCAACAAGTTTCTAGAGAAAGAAAAGTTCAAGATGCTTACTCTTGGAACACTTCTGCCCTACCTCCAGCAGGGAGATTGGCTATGCTCTTTAGATCTAAAGGATGCATACACTCACATCCTCATTCATCCAGACTACAGAAAGTACCTCAGGTTCATTGTCAGAGGAAACCATTATCAGTACAAGGGGCTGCCTTTCGGCCTCACCTCCGCCCCCAGGGTCTTTACCAAATGCCTGGCGGTGGTGGCGGCCTACCTGAGAAATCAGGGTATCTTTGTCTTCCCCTATCTGGACGACTGGCTCATCAGGGGTCAGATGTGCCAGGAGGCCAGGCAAGCCACCCTCCGAACTATTTCTCTTCTTCAGCACCTGGGTTTTGTCATAAACTTCGCAAAGTCCACTTTGCTCCCCTCCCAGAACTTGGAGTTCATAGGGGCAAGGCTGGACTCTCTGCAGGCAAAGGCTTTCTTGCCAGAAGACAGAGCTCAAAGACTGATAGACTTGGCAAACCAGTTTCTCCAAAGGCCATGGGTTTCCGCCAGACTCTGGCTGCGGCTTCTGGGCCACATGGCTTCGACAGTGCATGTGACTCCCAATGCCCGACTCCATATGAGGCCTGCACAGTGGTTCCTCAGGACTCAGTGGTCACAGTCCACAGGACGCCTCAGAGACAGAGTCAGGGTGTCCAGACCATTCCTGAACTCCCTACGCTGGTGGCTGCACCCCCCCAATCTTCTGCAAGGGGTGCCTTTTCAAATTCCTGGGTTCACAGTGGTGCCTTATAAGGTGCCATGTAAGGTGCCTTATAAGGTGCCTAGTAAGGTGCCTTATAAGGTGCGTATAAGGTGCCGTGTAAGGTGCCTTAAAAGGTGCCATGTAAGGTGCCTCATAAGGCGCCCTATAGGGCCTCCTAGGCTGAGCGCCATATTAGGCGCCCTTGGACATGGCACCGCAGAAGGCACCCTGGGCTATGGAACCATAGGTTAAGGTGGCCTAACAAGGTTATGGTGTCCTAGGTTAGTGTGCCCTAGGGACTGCAAGGTGCCTCAGGATGACATGCATGACCTGTGCGGAACAGAGACAGATGTAGCCCTAACACTAGATAGAGCACTCAGGAAAGGCAATGAACAGGTGAGTGAAGGAGGGAGAAGTGGGAGCCGCTGGACCTGCCATATCTGCGGGCATCCCATGTGCCTGCCAGTACCGATGACAAACATGGTGGGGCAGCTGTACCACAGCACAGGGTGTTGGCAATGTAAAGTGCCAGAAAAACAGTTGGTGGCAGACAATGGGAATACATGTCCCCCAGTGGAGGCAGAGGTGGCAGGATAGTTACAATGATGGGTGGACAGAGGAGTGGTGGTGCCATGCAGATCAGGCACAGGCGAGGCAAGCATGAAGAGGCGCAATGCAGGAAAGGGTATGACATGGGGTGGTAGCCTGCACTGGCAGACAGGACTCTACACAGCTGACAGACGCAGATAGACGGACCGAGGGAATGTTGGCAATTGTGGCGAGGGTATTATGGGCTGGAAGCACAGATCTGCAAAAATATGACCTCTACAGGCATGCACACTATATGAGTAGGACAGGCATGAGAAGGGGGAACAATGAGGAACTGAACCCATGAACACTGCCAAGAATGGCATTGTATTAACCAGTAGGCTATACCCCCATGGTGTATGTCACAGCAATGTCTGGGTACAGAAGGACTGCAGGTCACCGCACAAATTGTCTGCTCTGAGTGCCAGGATAGGGTAAGCCCACCAGTACCCATGATGCAATGCACATGCTGAATAGCTGTCTACAGCTGATCACCAAATGGGGTCTGCACCTCTCCGGTCCCCCAGCTTGGAAAGATGAACTGACAGTGCGTGATACTGGCACAGAGTAGCTACAGACCATGCTATTGTGCAGGTTCTGTGTTCACCCTGAGCGATAGGATGGGTGCCCAGCACTAGGTCCGCAGTACATGTGCTACTAGAGATAGGTCCTGCTGTACATCCCCATCACTACCAGTGTGTGACAGGTGTTCCGTGCAGTGCAGCCAAAGGTCATTTGGTGTCCATCTGTATCCTGCAGTCACATGTGGCCCTGTGGGACCAGACACCAGCCAGATTAGTGTGTACCCCGTGTGAGGGTCTAGCTGATATGGACAGCTGTTATCAGGGCAGAGGGATTCCTAGAATTGCATGAGGTGTGTGTAGCAGTGGCTGTATAGGTCACAGTGGTATACCCTACATACTCCAAAGGGCCCACCATCACCCTTTTGTAGGTAAAGAACAGTGCCCCCACCCCAGGGAAGCAACCTCCATCCTGTTTGTATGAGACAGCCCTCCAGGGTTGGTGGGCCAGAGCCATACCTATGACTGGGACAGTGGCACACCATCAGCAATGCTGGGGTTAGGTCTGGAAACCCCAAGTGCCTCCCACCACTGTCTGCCAGTCACCAGCAGACAGCACAGTCAGACTGTATCTTAAAGGTGTTCCAACCATGCACAGTCTAACTGCAGACAGTCCACCAGGAACTATGTGCAGCAAGCAGGCATCTCAGTGATTGGGACCCCAGCACTGGGGAACACAAATATATCACTAGAGACAAATAGTGTAGAGTGCTATGAGGGAACCTAGACCTGCCATGATCACTGCTCGTTCAGAGTGAGTGCCCTCCCAGCATGCCATGCTGTGGCCACCCTGTCCATGCAGGTGCTGGTCAGGCACTAGTGTCCTAGCCATTGCCCCACACCCTGTGAAGATGCATCCTGGCCAATCTGCCCTGTCCGGGCCATACCCAGAATACCTTGCTCCTCATTATGCATCTAATCAGGCTAACGCTGGTAACTGGGACATTTTGGGCCCAGTAAAGTGTGGGCAGCCACAGAACAATGGATAGACAAACAAACATGCTCACTCCTTTTGCAGCATTATACAAAGATAGGAGTGGTTGGCAGCCCTGCCCGCCACACTAGTCCTGAGCACAGTGCCAACATTGCTAAACTGTGCAGGGGGTAGTAGTAGTGCTCTGGTGATAACATCATCCCACTGCTGGGGCCAACAGCCTGCTGCTCCATGCATCATTGGATTGTGGAGCCTGTGTGAGTGGGTGTTTGCACCCCTGTTCGCCGCTGCTTTGGGCTTTGCACATATTGCTATTGTATCTGCATTGTAGGGTAAAATATAGGGACATGCTATGCTGGAACCACAGCTGGGACTTGAACCTGTGACCCTCTGCTCCTGGACACACTGGCTGGGTGTACTGCACCACACTGATGCCATAGATGCATGGTAGTCCCTGGGGCTACCTGCACTTTTCCTCAGCCAAACCTTTTATGTTGCACTGCACACCACGTACTGCTGCAGAGCATGGCCTAGGTCCACTGCAGGGAGGTGGCACTGCCCCCTCCAGTATGGGCACACGCCCCTCTGCCAAGCTGACGTGGCCATTTGCTGTCGGTGCTGGTAGTGCGCAGTCCCAGGCCATCCACTGTGTAGGTAGGCGCCCGCCTAGGGAGCGGGTTCCGGGGTGGGGGAGGCATACATGGACATCCTCACATCCCCCCCATCACTGCCTACCACTATTATGTCCCCTCCACATGGGGGCAGGATGGCTGGGGGGATGTCAGGTCTGTGCCCCTAGCGACTGTTGGCTAGGGTGGACCAGGTAGATATTGGTGGATTGTGTTTGGCCTTGGTTAACTGCTGTCTTGCTGATCTCCGGTGTCTATGTTCCTATGTGCCACCTAGGCACCCGCCTGGTCCACCCTGTGCCCCAGCTGCTCATGCTACATGTCCCGCCTGCGGCCCCCTATGCCCCATTTGCACCATCGCCATAGTGGCCATTCATACTTTGGCACTATGGTATTGCTGTACATGGAGCACTACTATCACAGTTTTTGGGCTCCCTGCCTGGGCTTTACATTGCTGACACGAAAATTGTTTCGCTCTCCTGCATATGTGCATCTAACGGCAGGTTTTCAATCGCGTTAGGATTCAGCTCTTCAGATCAGCGCGTTAGTGTGAATGGAGCCTCTCCCTGCCCACACTCCGCCCATTGACCCCTTCTCTCCGCCCTCTCTCCACCTTCTGCGGTGTTTTACTGCACCGCGGAACGTGAACGATCGTTAAGTAACGATAACGCGCGTTATGAGACATTAATGCGCGTTAACGTTACTTAACAATCGTTAACGTTACATAACGTGCATTATGTAACGTTACCGCAGTTTAGTAATCATACCCCCTAGTGTGACAGGCTCGGTCAGTCTATCCTCCAGGGTCTTCTTGCGCAGTAGAATCCAACTTTATCCCCTCTAGGACCCTTTACAGTCTTGATAAGAAGTTTGTGCACCCCATGAGATGGTCTGTATTTTAGCACAATTAATGCTCAATCATGATTTGGAGTGGACGAGTAGCTTAATGGTTAGAGTACCGGCTTGGGAAGCCAAGAGACCAGGGTTCAATTCTCACTAGCACTCCTTGTGGCCTTGAGCAAGTCACTTAACTCTCCATTACCTCAGAAAATCCATGTCTATTCAATGTACATCACCAAATTTAAGTTACAATGTAAACGCTTTGACTGAAATGATAAAGTGGTAAAAAACCTGTTAAATAAATAATTTGATCCTAAACTAAACCCCGATAAGAGAGAATCCCATTGTATTCAATAAAAGATTAAACAATAAGTATCCTTGTGCAAAAAATTGTGAGCCCTTCATTCAGTAACAATGGCATCTCCTTGAACTGCACTAAATGTTTCTTGTAACTGTTGATCAGTCTTTTGCATCACTGTTGATGCCCATTCCTGCATACAGAACACTGATTCAACTCTGTGAAATTTGAGGGATTTTTTTTGCATGAGCAACTCACTTCATGTCTTGCTATAATATTTCACTAGGGTTTTAGCTCAAGACTTTGATTTGGTCAATACAAAATAGAAAAATTCTTGTCTTCTGGGGTAGATGAAAAGATAATTTTGGACTTATGTCAAGAGAACATTATTTCAGAAGTCTTTTGGGTAATAGACATGTTCTTTGGCAAACCTGAGGTGGACAGTAGTGTTCTTTTTAGAAAGCAATGGTTTATTCCTAGTTGTCCTCCCATGAACACCAGTCCTATTCAGTTCTTTTTCTTCTGATGGTTGATGCATGAACCCTCACATCAGCTGCAGTAAGAGAGCCATTACATCATGCTCTGGCCAATATGGAGCCTGCTGAACTAGCCACAGTGCTAACTGCACAGGGGACGCTCCTGAAGGAAATAAATCAGTAGCTGGGTCTTATGAATCAGTGTCTCAGAGAGCAACAAGTGCAGAATGAGGAACTATACCCAGACTATTATGCTCACAGAAGTACAGTTTGCAGAACCTGCTTCCCCAGGTCCTATGTCAGAGATAATGCCAGTCCTGCCTCACAAAGAGCCCATGGTTGAGAAACCCTTACACTTTTCTGGAGATCCGAAAGCTTGCCATTGTATTCATCCTTCCGGCCTCCCATTTTTTGACACAAATCTAGGGTGCTCTCTGTTATTTCTGTCCTGACTTGGGAGGCATTAACCTGAGCTTCTCCACTCTGGGAGCAATAGGGCCTAATTGAATTATGGTGCTTCTATTCATGCCTTTAAGAGAGTTTCTGACAACCCAGACTGGCTGGCTTCTGCCTTGTCCAGATGAAACAGGGGCCCCATATAATTGACAAATGTGCAGTTGGTTTTCATACTGTTTTGGCTGAGATTGGTTGAAATAATGAAGCGTTGGTGACAGCTTTTTAGAATGACCTTCCTGACTATAGCCTGCTCTCCCTCTAGGTCATCATCTTCTGACAAGAGCCATCACAGTTAATCTCCTATCTTGGTCTCTCTGAAAATTTACTAGGGCTGAAATCCCTATATTTATTCTTCTAAGAAGCCCTTTTACTAAAATGCACCAAGCGGTTAACTTGTGTTTTAGCATGCATTAACGGCTACCATCAAGAGTAGAGGAGTAGCCTAGTGGTTAGAAGCAACAGTATGGTGACCAGGTGAGAAGGGTTTGATTCCCACTGGCACTCCTTGTGGCCTTGGGCAAGTCACTTTAGCCTCCATTGCCTCGGAAGAAAGGCCTGGCAATCTACTTCTGGTCACATCTTGCCAAGAAAACCCAGGGGCTGCTGGGTCACATTGCAGTTGTTACCATATGGACATGACAGTTACTGCCAACTAATTCCCATGGTAACTGCACATCATGTGATGGGGTGGGGAATGGTTGGGTTAGGGGCAGAAAGTGGTGATGGAGAGCATATTATGGTTAGCATGGAGATACATATATAGAATATGCTCTCAATGTTGTGATTAGCACAGGTGCACTTGTGTTAATTGTGAATGCCACTGCGTTTTGTTAGGGTACTTTTCTGAGTGGTAACTGGCCACACCCAGTGCACTTTTGCGCTTACCACATGTTAGTCTTTACACAAAATGTGTGATAAGCACAATAGGCTTTTAAATGTAGGATCCTAAAAAGTGGGTAGCAACAGAGGTGCCTTTAGTACAAGGAAGAATGTTAAGAGTTTTACATTGATTTTCAGCGCTAGTTAGCTAAATTAGGCTCCTAAATCTAGGTAAATGAATGCCAGACCTAGGTTTCACAACTAGTAAAAAATGCCCAATTATAACAATATCATCTATTTATTCCTTGTGGTTATATCAAACCATTAAATTTTATTTTTATCTTCGTTGAAGGTCTCAGACTTATTTGGCACGCTTCCGGACTAGTGATTCGTCCAAACTCAAGTGCCTATTTGTATCAACGACCTTCTACGAACTTTTTCAAGTGATTTAAGGAAATGAACAGGACGCTCTCCTTATTTCTTAAGCCGATTGTATAAGTTTTTGTTAAAGTGTAAACTCCACTTTACAGATGTTATATTCAGGCTTCAATAAAACCCTTAACTTGTATTTGAAACCTCTTCAGAATGTTCCCATCTCATGCTCCGATCCCAACGCCTCCCTCAGGTGCCTCCTTCGCGTTTCACTATCGTTTCATCAGGGGATCCACATTCACTATTATTTCTAAAAAACAAAATTCAGCAATATAACCACTGTTATGCCGTATTTCCTCATTACCCATGTGTCTTAATACATACGAAGATCACTTACTTGAAAAATAGATATGATGCTGCAAATGTGTAATTCACTTTGAGTAGTGCTAGTATTTTTCTAGCTTTCTTCATCACTTTCATAAAGAATGCCGCGCATGCGGACTACCCAATTCCAACCCTTATTTAAAGAACTTCTTCTAGCAATTCATTGGAGATCCTAATCACACCTCTTGATGACGTACTTATCACTGTCTTCTCACGGAACACCTCCTCCTTGTCTATCACCCATGAGGATTTCCTCCGACTTTTTATATAAGTACATTAATGTCAACTTCATCCCTACCTCTCATTTATCGTCACTCACACCCTAAACCTAAAAATAACTCTTAACGACTAATGATGGATATGCCTGGTAAGTGGGGTCCTGTCTCCATATGTTTATTTATCTTGGATGTCTACCTTTCTTACAGACAGGATGACCATTCTATTGCGGCATTAAGACCCTTAGGCGCTACCGATTCCAAGGCAAAAATCCATTTTTCCTCAAGAAATAATAAAGTTTGCTCTTGTGACTTTCCAGCCACACCTGTGACTTTCCAGCCTACACTTTAACAAAAACTTATACAATCGGCTTAAGAAATAAGAAGAGCATCCCGTTCATTTTCTTAAATCACTTGAAAAAGTTCGTAGAAGGTCGTTGATGCAAATAGGCACTTGAGTTTGGACGAATCACCAGTCCGGAAGCATGCCAAATAAGTCTGAGACCTTCAACGAAGATAAAAATAAGATTTAATGGTTTGATATAACCACAAGGAATAAATAGATGATATTGTTATAACTGAGCATTTTTTACTAGTTGTGTTACATATTGCTCAGAGAAAGACCAGGTCTGGAGTGTTTCATCACAGACCTAGGTTTCAGGCATATGTTTAGGCTTCTAAATTTAAGTAAATTTTGAGTTGAGCATTTATAGGTCAATATTCAAATACCATTGTCACAGTATTTTTTAAAAAGTGGCTGCAGTATTTCAATTATCTGTATATCTCGTATATATTCAGCGCTGCTATGTGGATAGGGAGTGGAATTTAATATACGTGGAGAGCAGTGACTGCCACTGCTTTATAGATACCTATAACCAATTATACTTCATCTTACCTAATTAAACAGTGTCAGAAACATTATTACCACACATTATTACAAGAAGGAGAAAAAGGATCTCAGTACCACTGGGTCTTTTGATCCTGGCTTATAAATCTTGGCCACAGATCAACACCATAACATCAGTGATCCAAAAAGCTCCCACAGATTACCATAATCTCCAGGAACAAGCAGGAATGAGTCTTCACATATGGGTACGTCGGTACCGACGGAGTCTTCGCGGGAACGCTCCCCAGCGTCCAATCAGAACGCTTTTGGAAGCATCCCAACACGCCTGCGTGCTGCCTTCCCGCCTTTCCCAACTGCCTCTCCTCAGTCTTCGTTTTTCCGCGGAGCCGACAGGACGTCCTTCTGTCACTGCAGAAAATTCTTCTTTTATTTTTTAGTTTTCTTGTGGTCGCAGCTGCCTTCCCCGACGCCATCGGTACCGCCGGTGTTTCTTTTCTTTTTTCTTCAACTTATTCCTGTTAGGGAATATTTTTCCCTCTTAGTGCCTGACGGGGTTTTTTCCCGGCCTGCTAGGCCTACCCCTTTTTTCCTCATGGAAGTGCCAGGCACTATTCCTAAGAAATGTTCAAACTGTGGCGGTACAAAATTTATTTTAGACACTCATAATTGGTATCTACCCTGCTTGGGTCCTGACCATTTTCCTCTGGAGTGTCCCTCCTGTAACAGTATAGTGGGAAGAAGTCTTCAGCATCGAGTTCCCCTCGATACGCGGTCCCCATTCAAATTCAGGGCACCAACCACCCCTTCTTCTTCACAGGATCAGGTAACCCAAAAGCAGTCTGTTAAGACTAGCCAGTCCTCGAGTGGTAGATCTCATGCACAGCATAGAGATGCCTCTGGCCTTGCCCTCGAGAACACACTGGCTTTAAAACCCCGGTGGGAGTCTTGGGCCTCCAAATCCTGTGTGGGGTTTCAGGTTGTTCCTGAGGTTCACCCCTCTCCGAACATACCTGAGCCATGCTCGGTGGTGGCATCCGCTTCGAGCGGTACCGCTACCTCGGCATTGGCAATGGTGTTAGATGAAACATTCCTCACCAAGGATCGTAGTCTGGCGTCCTCGGTACCTACAGGGCCGTTGGATACGCTGCAGACCGATCTTCCAGTATCGGTATCGATCCCAGTACCGGTACTGGTGCCGACGTCAGTACCCTCCAGATGTGCATCGATAGACTCGCTTCCTTCGATGCCGAGTCTGGAATCGATCTCCAGTCTGGAAGACTGGGTACCGACTCGCCTTGGTACCGACACCAGAGGGTACCGAAGGCACGGTTCCGATGATCCATGTTTGGCACTCTCGGTTCTTTCGATACCATTAGAGCCGTCACCGGCTGGCCTTCTTCCACCGGTATTGGATATGGTACCGGAGTCAGTACCGGTATCCATTTTACCATCGCTGTCGGTACCTTCCATGCTTCTTTCATCAGGCTCGCTTTCCTCGGTACCAAGTCTGGAATCGATCCCTGGCATGGACGATGCGCTGCCGACTGTGGCTGGTCCCGACCTCCTACGGTACCGGCAACCATCCTTTAAGGATCCCATACTCCACCCTTTAGGATCTTCTACTCCTCTAAAATTGGATAGATCCCTAGGTGCCAATGCTAGTTCTTCAACAGATCTAGCCTGTCCTCCTCTTCCAAGAGGATTTCCCTCTGGGGATTTTTCTTTTCAAGCTTTTCTGCTAGATATGGCAAAATCACTTGCCATTTCTATACCTGGACAGGATCCTACACAAGGGAATACAGAATCCCTGTATATTCCTGGGAATGCAAAGGAGAACATCATGCTTCCTTTGCATCAGTCCTTGCAGGATCTCCTCTTACGAATGTGGGAAGCTCCTTTAACGGTACCCCCACCTTCTAGGGCAACTGATCTTCTATATCAGGTGCCCCCCTCTCCAGGTTTTCAAAGGACTCAACTTACTCATCATTCCATTGTTGTAGAATCAGCAATGAGGCGTATTAAGAGTACTAAAAAGCACTCTTCTTATCCGCCAGGTCGTGAGTCTAAGACTTTAGATGCCTTTGGACGCCAAACCTTCCAGGCATCCATGCTTTCAGCAAGAATTCTCTCATATATTTTCTATATGGGATTATCTCTTGAAGAGGTCACAAAGAAATTACTGTTTTTGACTCCTTTTCTTCAAGAGCCCAAAAGAGCAGACTATTCCTTACTGGTTAGTCATGCTCAAAATATCTCTAGGTTCCTTACTCGTGCTTCCCTAGAGTCCTTTGAGTCTGTTAGCAGAACTTCTGCTATAGCTATAGGGGCACGACGTAAAGCCTGGCTCCAAGTTTCAGACTTGGACAAATGGGCACAAGAAAGACTGGGAAATACTCCTTGCACTGGAGAAAATCTCTTTAACAAGGAGTCTTTACTCCAAGTTGCTCAGTTAACCACTGACATTCCTGTTTCCAGAGGCTGTTCTACGCCTTCCTCTTTCCCAGTTGGTAGGAAATGTCCTACCAAACTTTCTTCCCCTAGGGGGAAAAAGTTTTATCCATCTTCTGCCCATCATACAGATGTTCCCAAACAGGGGAAACATCGCCCTGGTCTAAAGAAACCACAACCTCAATAGGTTCAACAAACCCAGCAGTCGCAGGGTTTCAGATAGATCATCATTACCTCTCCTGGTTGGTGGTTAGAGTTGCAGTCTGCTTCTTTTCACTTGAAGCATCTGCACTAATTTCTTCCTAACTTTTCCTGGATCTCTCTTCACGAGACATCTTTTCTTTTACTCTAAGAGTCTTTATGATGATCATGCCCATAGTTAACAGGTTTCTCTTCCTCTTCTGGGAAAAGAGAAATGACAACTATCAATAAGACAGTTTTTCCCTGTACTAGCATGTATCGTCTTACCTTTCAGAGACTTACTGCATAGTCAGTCTCCTTCAACTCTGTCTTACCTCCCTCTTACTACAACATTCGGTTTGTAAGAGTCGCTCTATTACACTGGTAAGCCCTTATGGTCCTCTACCTATTCCACAGGGGGATTCTCTCTTCCAGAGTTGTCTCCCCTTTTTATTACCTTAGGGCAGCTCATCAGACAATGGGAAGTCTTACCACTCCTATTATGTCTGTTGTTTCTTTTTCCCAATCTAAAAAAAAAAGGGGGAAAATAATTTTTTTTCCGCTGCCCTGGTAGTTGCTGCAGATGCAGCAACTCCTAGTGGTTAAGCCACTGGTTCTGTTCATCACACAACCAGGGTTTCTCCTCCACTAGCAATCCTTCTAGCCTCAGTGCTAAACCCCAAACAGGTTATCAACCTTGTTTGGAAACCCTATTCTCCAGGACCAAGCAGGAAGTCAGTCCTCACTTATGGGTGACGTCGGCGCCGACGGAGCCCTCGCGGAGCAATTTTCCCCAGCTTTCGCAGAAAGCCTTTGGGAATTGCAGCACGCATGCGCTGTCCCCTTCCCGCCCAGGGATGCCATCTTGCTCAGTCTTCTTTTTTCCGCGGAGCCCTACAGACGTAGTTT
The DNA here is from genome assembly GCA_033557465.1 of Ichthyophis bannanicus. Lineage (NCBI taxonomy): Eukaryota > Metazoa > Chordata > Amphibia > Gymnophiona > Ichthyophiidae > Ichthyophis > Ichthyophis bannanicus. Next base: position 290,982,515 of record CM066033.1, on the reverse strand, counting down.
GTTACCGCCGCTGAAAAAGTTGATTTCTTTAGTTTGATTTCTCGTTAAATTTTTTCTCGGTTCGTGTGTCCTCTTCCCACCGGGCTTTTGAGCCCGTTCACGTTTTTTTTTTTTTTTTATTCCAACTGGCGTTCCCGCCACTTTTTCCTTCTTCCCTGGCAGCGCGGTCTTTCGACCTTGCAGGGGTCCTTTTTCCCCCAATGGCTGCCAGCGGGTTTAAAAAGTGTGATCGTTGTGTCAGACTCATGTCTCTTACTGACACGCATGACTGCTGCCTCCGCTGCCTGGGGGCCGAGCATGACCCTATGAGTTGCGGCCCGTGCAGCAGGATGTCCTCGAAGGCCCTGAGGAGTCGGCAGTCGCAAAGGGATCGTATCTTCTCTGACTCCGCGCGGACCTCGTCAGAGGCCTCGACGTCTCGTGGCTCCGGCTCAGACCATCGTCGGAGTTCTTCTGAACGGGGCTCCTCCGGCCGGGAACACCGGCGGGAGAAGAGGCCCGAGAGGGTGGAGCCGGACGGCAATCCTGGTTCCTCGAGGGCCAGGTCGCTCAGCCCGGCCCGACTCCCCGGGCCCTCGGAGGGGGAGAGGCCTTCGAAGCTTCCTCGTCTCAAAGTGGAGACTCCTGGACACGTGAGTGATATAGTCCTCCTGGACTCCCCCACGGATGAACCGCCGTCGGGGCCCGAGTCGGCGGATGCTGGGTCTTCTGAGCTTGGTCTCAGACTGACGACCTTGGAGCACAGTATCTCTGCCTTCATAGACCAGCAGCGGGCATTGATCACCGGCCTCGCCAGTGCATCTGCCCCGACCACCGGGACATCGACGCCCAAGTCGACCCCGGAGGCCGAGTCGATCTTCGAGTCCATACGAGCTCGAGTCGATCCTCGACCTAGGTCTCCCTCGGCTTCCCGTTCGGGACCGAGGTCCTCGACGCCGGCCTCGGCGTCGGGGAGGAGGTCCCCGGGCCCCGCGCGCACGGAGCTGCTCGACTACTCCTCGGAGGAGTCGGGCTGGGACACGGAGGAGGACGAGTCACCCGGTTCCTTTCAGACCTGGTGCGTCCCCTCCGACTCGCCCGAGTCGGAGCCTCGGAGGCGGTCCACCCGGAGGATACCCGGTTCTCCGATTTCGTGAGGGATATGGCCAAGGCCTTGGCTTTTCCCGCGGATCCGGAGGAGGAACCCCGAGCCGAAGAGCTCGAGGCCCTTCAATATGACTCCCCCCCTAGGGAGGCCTTTACTGTACCGGTTCCCCCGATGCTGGAGCGGCTTCTCTTGCGCATGTGGGAAAGCCCGGCCTCGACGCCGGTGTTGAGCAAGCGGGTCGATTCCATGTATCGAGTCCGCAAGAGCCCCGGGTTCCAGAAGGCGCAACTACCGCACCACTCCATGGTGGTGGAATCGGCCATGCATCGACTTAAAAGTCAAAAGATGCACTCCTCGGTGCCTCCGGGTAAGGAGGCCCGGAATCTGGATGCCCTCGGTAGGAAGTGCTTCCAGGGCTCTATGCTTGCTTGTCGGGTCCAGACATATCAGTTGTATATGGGTATGCATCTCCATGACCTGGCGAAAGAAATGACGGGTTTTTCCGCCGGTCTCTCCGAGGAACCCTTGCAGCGGTTCCAAGACCTGTCCACAGGGATTCGAGAGTGTTCGAAGTTCATTTCTCGAGCAGCCTATGATGGCTTCGAAGCATCGGCTCGAGTAGCCGTAGCCGGCATCGGGGCTCGCTGCCAAGCTTGGCTTCAGTCCTCCGACCTCGAGCCGTGGGTGCAGGACAAGTTGGTCGATGTCCCTTGCAGAGGGGAAAACTTCTTCGGCAAACCCATGACCGACAAGGAGGCGGAGCTCGAGTCAGAGACTCTCACCAGTACTCGCCTTTCCAGAAAAACCTCTGCTCCTTCTCAGAGGAAGAAGGGCTCGGGGAAAAAAGCACTTTTACCCGAGGAAGGTGTTCGCTTATAAGCAGCACCACCCACACTATCAGGCCTCGACAACCCCTCATCAGGGGCAGCAGCCTAAGGGGCAGGGTAACGGATCCCGGAGGCAGAAAGCCCCCAAGCCCACCACGCAGGCCCCGGCCCAGCAGGGTGGGGTTTTTTGACTATGCCAGCATAGCCTCTCCCCCCCAGGGGCCCTCGCTCAGCACGGGGGGCCGGCTGACCCACTTTGCTCACAGGTGGTCAGCCGTAACATCCGATGCCTGGGTGTTGCGGGTGGTTCAAAAGGGCTACCTCCTACATTTTCACCAGGTGCCCCCCCCCTACTTCCCGGGGGAGCCTCCCAGACCCCCGCTGCACAAGGACGTACTCCTTCAGGAGCTGCAAAGTCTGCTTCAGGAACGGGCGGTGGAGCCAGTGCCCCAGCATCTGTGCGGTCACGGTTTCTACTCGAGGTACTTCCTGGTGCCAAAGAGAACAGGAGGCCTCAGACCCATTCTGGACTTACGCAACCTCAACAAGTTCCTGCAGCGGGAAAAGTTCAAGATGCTTACCCTTGGAACCCTACTGCCCTACCTCCAGCAGGGAGATTGGCTATGCTCCTTGGATCTAAAGGATGCTTATACCCACATCCTTATTCACCCGGACCACCGACAATACCTAAGGTTTGTGGTGGCAGGGAACCATTATCAGTACCGAGTACTGCCCTTTGGCCTATCCTCCGCTCCCAGGGTGTTCACGAAGTGCCTGGCAGTGGTGGCAGCCTTCCTAAGGTTTCAAGGCCTCTTCGTCTTCCCATACCTGGACGACTGGCTCATCCGAGCATCATCTGCTCCAGAGGTCGCCCAGGCCACCCAGCGTACGGTGGCTCTGCTTCAGCACTTGGGCTTCGTCATAAACTTCGAGAAGTCCGCTTTGCTTCCCTCTCAGGACCTCGAGTTCATAGGGGCATGGCTGGACACTCGGCAGGCTCGTGCCTTCTTGCCCCTGGAACGGGCCAACAGGCTTATGGCTCTAGCCGGCAGGTTCAACAGCAAGTCGCCGGCCCCTGCCAGACAGTTGCTGCAACTGCTCGGACACATGGCCTCCATGGTCCATGTCACTCCGAATGCCCGTCTACATATGAGACCTGCTCAGTGGAGCCTTCGCACTCAGTGGCATCAGTCCACAGGGAGACTGTCGGACCTGATACAGATTTCCGACCGTCTGGTCTCCTCCCTGCAATGGTGGCTTCACCTGCCCAACCTAGTGCTCGGCATGTCCTTTCAGTCGCCCCCACCATCCCGGGTGCTCACGACAGATGCCTCCCTCCTGGGCTGGGGGGCGCATTGTCGGGGGACATGCACTCAAGGCCTTTGGACACCTTGGGAGGCCGCCCAGCAGATAAACGTTCTAGAGCTACGGGCGATCCCCCTAGCTCTGCGGGCCTTCTCTCACCTGACGTTCAGTCAGTCCGTACTGGTGCAGACGGACAATCAGGTTGCCATGTTCTATGTGAACAAACAAGGGGGCACGGGCTCCCTCCTTCTATGTCAGGAAGCCCGGAGGCTGTGCTCTTGGGCTGTCGATCACGACATCCTCCTCAAAGCGGTTTACCTGCCAGGGCAGGACAATTGCCTGGCAGACAAACTGAGCCGGATTCTGCTGCCGCACGAATGGAAGTTGAACCCCGCGGTGGCCCAGCAGATCTTCCTCCGGTGGGGCTCTCCCACTGTGGATCTCTTTGCCAGTCCCCTGAACAGGCAAGCTCCCCAGATTCTGCTACCGGCACCCTCACCCTCTTCGAGTGGCGCCGGATGCTTTCCTCATCCCGTGGTCCACGGGTCTGCTGTATGCCTTCCTTCCCACACCACTGGTGTCCCGGACCTTGTTCAAAGTTGTCCAGGATAGGGCCTCCGTGATCCTGGTAGCGCCCCGGTGGCCGAGACAACCGTGGTTCCCTCTGCTTCTACAGCTAGCGGTGGACACCCCTCTTCCCCTGGGGTTTCAGCCCGATCTCCTGAGCCAGGATCAGGGTACTCTTCTGCACCCCAACCTCAGGGCCCTGCACCTGATGGCCTGGCTGCTGAAAGGGTAGTCCTAGCCCCACTGCTGCTACCCCCGGAGGTGGAAGCCGTCGTCCTAGCATCTCGGCGACCTTCCACCCGGAAGTCTTACGCCCTCAAATGGCGTCGCTTCTCGGTCTGGTGTTCTCAGCGATCTGAGGACCCCTTCGCCTGTCTAGTATCGGTGGTACTGCACTTTTTGCTTCACCTCTCCGATCTAGGTCTCAAATCCAATTCTGTCAGAGTCCACCTCAGTGCTCTCTCTGCACATCATTCACCGGTTGAAGGCCAGCCTCTCTCTTCGCACCCCTTGGTGGTGCGTTTCATCAGAGGCCTCCTTCTGCTTAAACCTCCGTTGTGCCCTCCAGCTCCTGACTGGGACCTCAACGTGGTTCTGCAAAGGCTTACCTGCCCGCCTTTTGAACCCATGGCTACCTGCCCTCTTCGTTTCCTCTCCTGGAAAACTCTCTTCTTGGTAGCCCTCACTTCCGCGAGGCGCGTAAGTGAGCTGCAGGCCCTAGTGTCGGAGCCTCCGTACACTAGGTTCTACAGGAATAGGGTGGTCCTGCGGACCCACCCTAAGTTCCTTCCAAAGGTGGTCTCCCACTTTCACATCAATCAAGAGGTGGTTCTTCCGACCTTCTTCACCAGGCCGCATGCCAGCCGAGCTGAGACTGTCCTTCACACCCTGGATTGTAGAAGAGCCTTGTCCTTCTACCTTGACCGTACGTGGGAGCATAGAAAAGCGGTTCAGCTTTTCGTATCTTTTGATCCCAATTGGTTGGGGGTGCCTGTCTCTAAGTGCACTCTGTCCACCTGGGTGGCCGACTGTATCGCCTGGACTTACGGGGCAGCCGGCCTCTCCTTGGAAAGTCGCTTCACGGCTCAACGGGTCAGGGCGAAGGCCGCGTCCGTGGCTCACCTCTGCTCTGTTCCGTTGGCAGACATCTGCCGGGCCGCTACTTGGTCTTCAGGTCAGACTTTTGCGGCTCACTACTGCCTGGAAAGGGAGTCCCGCAGGGACAGTGCTTTCGGTCAGGCAGTCCTCCACCATCTCTTTTAGGTTTAGGCAACTCCTACTCTCCGGCCCCGGTGTTGGCTACCGGCCGGATGCGTATTTAGAGAAGATTCCTTCCTTCTGTACTGCTGAGCTTCAGGAAGCTCTTTAGGCTTGAGGTCTCCAGTAGCCTTAAGCTTGGGAGTCCCATAAGTGAGGACTGACTTCCTGCTTGGTCCTGGAGAAAGAGTAGTTACTCACCTGTAACAGGTGTTCTCTAGGAGCAGCAGGAATCAGTCCTCACTACCCTCCCTCCTCCCCTTGGAGTTACAGTCATTCTTATTGCATATCTTGCAAATTTTTTGCTGTCTTTCCGCTATGTCATCAGACTGAGCAAGGTGGCATCCCTGGGCGGGAAGGGGACCGCGCATGCGCGCTGCAATTCCCAAAGGCTTTCTGCGAAAGCTGGGGAAAATTGCTCCGCGAGGGCTCCGTCGGCGCCAACGTCACCCATAAGTGAGGACTGATTCCTGCTGCTCCTGGAGAACACCTGTTACAGGTGAGTAACTACTCTTTATCACAGACTGGTTGGTTAACTTCTATTCTTCGCCCCCTTGTCCTTGGCAAAATAGTTTGTTACCCACTGGCTTTAAACAGCCAGTTTTTTCTTCTAACCAACCTGCAGCATGCTCTCTGCAACTCTACAGAGTAGCTTTGCACTATGGGCCCTTGCTAGAGAGCATTAGTATCTTGCCTAGCAGATAACCCCAGATGGTTAGGAGTGGTTCCCCCAGTCATGTTCTCAGGACTGGTAGGTGTTCCCTACCCTTACCATCTCATCTAAAATCTCTTTTGAGACATAAGACACAGGCCTTTCATCACGTGAAAACCTAAAGAATGGCCAATTCTCTGGCTTGGCCCATATCTCCTTTGGACTTCTCGCCAGAGATAGTTTTCTTTCAGTGGTAGCTCAAGGATGCCTGATACCCATCTTGCCCTTATAGGCGGGTCACCATGGTATCTTATTCCACTGGCACCCTCTATCCATTCACCATACTGCAGTTCTGGAGAGATCTGGACTTGCTGCCTGCAGACTGAAGTTATCCTCTGCATTTTTCACGTAGGCCATCCTGGTTATTCAAGAGCTCGAATTCTGAAAGGAATCTAGGCTCCTTCTTGTCAGGGAGACCATTCCTCTGACTCTGTCAGTCATAACCAGGAAAAGAAGATTCTCTATCCATCTATTCAAGCAGGTATCACCCTTCTTGCTATTAGATGAATCTTTCTCTCTCCCCATATTCCTAGGGGGATCTAGTTATATAGGCATCTCTCCAACCACATACCTGGAGACATGTGTCTATATGCCTACATATATATATATATATATATATATATATATATATGTGTGTGTATCTTCTGCCCATGTATATCTCTCTCTATATATATGCATATATACCCTATATGTGTATATATTTAAGAATATATATATATCTACATACATATGTATATATATATATATATATATATATGTATATCTGTTGAGATATATCTTTTAGGTAGATATGTATCCACATACTTATCTATCTGTCTGTTTAGGTTCAGATATCCATATATTCCTATATGACCCTGACAGATGGGCACTACCCCTATCCATGCTGTGCCAGCATGCTTAGGGTTCTACACATACAACCACTCCCTGTGGTAATTAGCAAACTTTTTTCTTACCATAACCTTTCAGGGTTAGGTACCTCTGAAGCTCTCCATGTTCCTTTTTTCTTTCCTAATTGACCCCATTTAGGAAAGACATTGCAGAACTTCAGTTAATCTAAAGCTTAACGCTTCCTAAGTCTGTCCTTACTTTCTTATCAGATACAGGGGTCTCCATACCCTTTCTCTCCTACATGGACTAATTCCAGTGCCAGTCCAGATGGGTCAGACTCATTTTTCTTTTGGTCCTAGGATTGTACTGTTCTTGGGCCAAAAGAGCTTAAGCTTTGTCTAATAGTACCTTCTGCGTTTTCCGCTGAAGCCCTACACCTTTATACTATCCCAGTTTCCCCTGGGGCTATTTCTCACCCTGAAGGGTTCTGGTCTCCACTTGTTTTTTCTACAGTTATTACTGCTACTTCTCAGTGAAGTACTCCTTGAGGATCTTCTACTGGCTCTTCTAACAGATCCATATGAACCTCAACAGAATTTTTACAATGCCACCAAGGGAGGCCCATATTAGAATATTGCACTCAATATTTTACTATTAAATACCCTCTGTACAGGGTCTTTCTCTGTAGAAGTCCTGTTCTAGTCCAGCTGTTCCACAGCACCTTTTCTGTAATTCAACTCCTACCCTCCATCCCCAGGATGCCTGAGGTTCTGAGGAGTATCATGGCTCTTCTAGATTCGCAACATGCTAGGACTCCCTCTGGGCATCTCAGCTTGGGAGTCCCCATATGTGAAGACTCATTCCTGCGTGTTCCTGGAGATAGCACAGTTACTTACCTGTAACAGGTGATCTCTGGGAACAGCAGGAATAAGTCTTCACAACCCACCCACCTCCCCTAGAGTTGCATTTTCTCTATCTCTATCTTTCCCTTCCTTGCTCTCTCTCTCTCTCTTTGCCTCAGCTTTAAAACTTAATTGAGGAGAGGCAGTTGGGAAAGGCGGGAAGGCAGCACGCAGGCGTGTTGGGATGCTTCCAAAAGCGTTCTGATTGGACGCTGGGGAGCGTTCCCGCGCAGACTCCGTCGGTACCGACGTACCCATATGTGAAGACTTATTCCTGCTGTTCCCAGAGATCACCTGTTACAGGTAAGTAACTGTGCTTTATCGATTCTTGCTAGTATGCTATTATTAATATTAGACATATATTAATACAGGTTAACACACAAATACAAAATACAAACTTCAGCACAAGGTTCATCATTAAGATAAACACTCCAACTATGTGCAAAGTGATATTGAGATACATGCTCCAACTATGTGTAAAATTGGGGTACTGGCTGTTGCAGCCATAACTGAGCGGTTATTGAGATAAGCAATGCTGGCAATATTTATGCTGCAGTTTGTGTTTTGTATTTGTGTGTTAACTTGTATTAATATATGTCTAATATTCATAGCATACAAAGAAGGATAAATAATATGGTAATCTGTGGGAGTTTTTTGGATCGCTGATGTTATGGTGTTGATCTGTGGCCAAGATTTATAAGCCAGGATCAAAAGACCTGGTGGTACTGAGATCCTTTTTTCTCCCTCTAGTAATAATGTTTCTGACATGGTTTAATTAGGTAGGATGAAGTATAGTTGGTTATAGGTATTATTCTCTTCATTCTGGTAGTATTGGCAAGGTACTTCAGGCCGGAAGGTCGGAGGTTCAAATCCCACTAGAGGACAGCAACCTTGGGCCGGAAGGACTGGGGTTTCTAGTCCCACAGGTGCTCCTTGTGGTCTTGGGTAAGCCACTTAACCCTCCATAGTCCATGTTCCCTGTAAAAATAGTTATCTCCAAGTTATAATGCCCTGTTCAATATAATTTCAGTTTGTTCAATGTAAACCGCACTGATGCAGAATAGCACGGTATATAAGAGAATGTAAATAAATAAAAAAATAAATTGGACTGATAAGAACTGCTTTATAGATAGCAGCAATATTTGGTCCACTGTTCATATACCTATGAAATTTAATTTAGGACAGCATAGCAATACAAGCAGTGGATGAATATCACTGACTACCTGTAGAGCTTGGTAGAATGCGGGTGCTTTGCCCTTGATTCATCACAACACTATCCAGATAGTACCTAAGTGGTCTGTAAGAATTTTCATTGATAGGTGTAGAAAAGAACTCAAATGGGGACTGAGGTCTCAGGGAAAATTTTAGAGTGTGGGAACAGCTCTGAATATGCTGACAGGTTCACAGGGAGAATTTATGAATAAGTGAAGGCACTCAAGGTTACATCTTGCGAGACAGAATGTTTTTGTTTGCAGAGTGGTTGTCATGACTAGAAGTGGTCAGTATTTGTGTGCCCAGCTTGATCTGAAACATGTAGTGTTTAGCTTTATCTGTAACATTAGATATAGATAAACAAAAAGTAAAGCAAGAAGCATGAGAGTGATAAGATGAAATTGTTGTTGTTAAGTGCCGTCGAGTCGGAGTCGACTCATGGAGACCCTCTGGATAGCTATCCTAAATTGTGTTTGGTCTTGAGTCAGGCGGCTCATTGTTGACAGACTGGTACCCGTAGCTGCTGGTATTGTATCGATCCATCTCATTGCTGGCCTTCCTCTTTTGCGCTGACCTTCTATCTTGCCAAGCATGATGTCTTTCTCTAATGATCTCTCGCTTCACATGATGTGTCCAAAGTATGAAAGTCGAAGTCTTGTCATCTGAGCTTCTAAAGAAAGCTTAGGTTTGATCTCCTCTAGTACCGACTGGTTTGTTCTTCGGGCAGTCCATGTTATACACAGTATTCGCCGCCAGCACCATAATTCAAAGGCATCAATTTTCTTCCTGTCTATCTTTTTCACTGTCCAGCTTTCACATCCATATGATGTTATTGAAAATACCATGGCTTGAACAAGTCGAATCTTTGTATGGAGAGAGATATCTCTGCTCTTGAGAATCTTATCTAGGTCTTTCATAGCCATTCTGCCAAGAGCAATGCGTCGTCTGATTTCTTGACTGCTTGTTGCTTCTTTATTGATAGTTGATCCAAGTAGGTTAAAGTTGTTCACGATTTCAATTTCTTCTCCTTCAACGATGAACCTGTTGATTATGCCAGTTGTCATGATCTTTGTTTTCTTTACTTTAAGGTGCAAGCCCATTTTGAGACTATGTTCTTTGATTGTGAGAAGCAAATGTTTCAGATCATCTTCACTTTCAGCCAGTAATGTGGTATCATCAGCATAGCGAAGGTTGTTGATGAGTCTTCCACCAATCTTCACACCTCTGTTGTTTTCATGCAATCCTGCTTCTCTGATGATTTGTTCTGCATATAAATTAAACAGGTAGGGGGAAAGTATGCAGCCTTGTCTTACACCTTTGCTTATTTGAAACCATTCTGTTTCTCCTTGTTCCGTTCGAACTGCTGCTTCTTGATCAATGTACAGATTGTGCAAGAGTACGATCAGGTTTGCAGCTTGGTTTGCAGCTTGTCGTGCTGTGAGGGCTTGCGTGCATCAGTGATGCTGAGAGCTAAACTATCGGTAGTTTAACTACTGGCAGGGTCTCCCAAGATGGACAGGTCTCAGCTGAGGTGCCAGACGAAGACAAACCACCCATCTGGGCAGCAGCAGAATGGGATAGTGTTGACGGCGGAGGATCACATTTCTGTGACAACGGCAACAACACCAAACTTAAACTGCGCGGAAGGAAGGCCCGGCAATATACTTCTGTATCTTGCCATGAAAACCCAATGGATAGTTACAACAAAACAAATTGTGCTATGGTGCTGGAAGATGAGACTCCCAGGTCGGAAGGCACTCAACTAGCTACTGGGGAAGAGCTGAAGACTTTTCAGAGTAAAGCCAGCATTTATGATGTGGTTGGATCAAAGCCCTCGGGAAGTCTGACTGCTGATGTAGCTGCGCATGAAATGAGAGTCAGAAGCTGTAAAGATGTCTTACACATTGGAACATGGAACGTACGAAGCATGAACCAAGGGAAGTTGGAGGTGGTCAAGAATGAAATGGAACGTGTACAACTTGATCTGTTGGGTGTCAGCGAACTGAAATGGACTGGCATCGGGCACTTTGCATCAGATGATCACATGGTCTACTATGCTGGAAATGAAAGACAAAGAAGAAATGGTGTTGCATTTATAATAAAGAAGAAACTTGCAAGAACTGTAATGAAATACAATGCAGTCAGCGAACGCTTAATCTCTATTCGTCTACGAGGATTGCCTATCAACACAACTATAATTCAAGTATATGCCCCAACAACAGCTGCAGAAGAGAATGAAATTGAAGAGTTCTATGAACAAGTACAAGCTGAAATTGACAGAACATGCAAACAGGATATCCTGATAGTCATGGGTGACTGGAACGCAAAAGTTGGCAACAAAGAAGAAGGCAAAGTAGTTGGAAAATATGGACTTGGCAACAGAAATGAAGCTGGTGAAAGATTGATAGAATTCTGCAAGACCAATGATCTATTCATCTCAAACACCTTCTTCCAGCAACACAAGCGACGACTGTACACATGGACTTCACCCAATGGATTGTATAAAACTCAAATTGACTACATCTGTGGAAGTCAACGATGGAAAAGCTCTGTAACATCAACAAAGACAAAACCTGGAGCTGACTGTGGTACAGATCATCAACTACTAGTATGCAAACTCAAGCTAAAGTTGAAAAAGAGCAAACCACTCATGAATGCACCAAAATATGACCTTGAGAATATACCACTGGAATTTAAAGACTGCCTGCAAAATCGATTTGCTGCTTTAGATACAAATGACAGAGCTCCGGAAGAGTTATGGAATGACATCAAGAAGGTTGTGCTGGAAGAAAGCGAGAAGTCTCTACAAAAGGTTAAAAAGCAAAAACGGCCAAAATGGATGACGGAAGAAACTCTGAAAATTGCCCAGAAACGCAGAGAAGCTAAAGCCAGAGGAGAAAGAAAGACAATCGCAGAACTCAACAGAGATTTCCAACGTGCAGCAAGACAGGACAAGGAAAAGTACTACAATGACACTTGCAAGGAAATAGAAGCAGAAACTATTAGAGGAAGAACAAGATCGGCTTTCCTAAAGCTGCGAGAGTTAAAGAAAAAGTTCCAGCCTCGAATTGGAATGTTACAAGATGCTCAAGGTTCTATGTTGAATGATGCTGAGAAGATCAAGAAAAGGTGGAAGGAATATACAGAGCTTTTATATGATAAAGATCAAGTGGACCAACAGCCGTTTCAACCTATACCTTATGATCAGGAACCATTGGTGATGAAAGAAGAAGTTGAAGCAGCATTGAAAGCCTTATCAAAGAACAAAGCACCAGGCATTGATAGCATTCCCATAGAAGTATTGCAGCAATCTGATGCAGCTGTTACCGTACTTACAAGGCTCTGCCAAAAAATATGGAAGACAACATCATGGCCAACTGACTGGAAAAGATCTGTGTTTATACCAATACTAAAGAAAGGTGATCCAACTGACTGTGGAAATTATCGCACAATCGCTCTGATCCCACATGCCAGCAAGATTCTACTGAAGATTATTCAAAAGAGACTACAGCCATACCTAGAACAAGAACTACCTGAAGTGCAAGCAGGGTTCAGGAAAGGGCGAGGAACGAGAGACATCATTGCGGATGTGAGATGGATCCTTGAAAAGACTAAAGAATACCAAAAGGATATCTATTTGTGCTTTATCGACTATAGCAAGGCTTTTGACTGTGTAAACCATGAGAAACTCTGGGCCACATTAAGAAGCATGGGTATACCAGAACACCTGATCGTTCTCTTGCGTAATCTGTACATTGATCAAGAAGCAACAGTTCGAACGGAACAAGGAGAAACAGAATGGTTTAAAATAAGCAAAGGTGTAAGACAAGGCTGCATACTTTCCCCCTACCTGTTTAATTTATATGCAGAACAAATCATCAGAGAAGCAGGACTGTATGAAGACAACAGAGGTGTGAAGATTGGTGGAAGACTCATCAACAACCTTCGCTATGCTGATGATACCACATTACTGGCTGAAAGCGAAGATGATCTGAAACATTTGCTTCTCACAATCAAAGAACATAGTCTCAAAATGGGCCTGCACCTTAATGTAAAGAAGACAAAGATCATGACAACTGGCATAATCAACAGGTTCATCGTTGAAGGAGAAGAAATTGAAATTGTGAACAACTTTAACCTACTTGGATCAACTATCAATAAAGAAGCAACAAGCAGTCAAGAAATCAGACGACGCATTGCTCTTGGCAGAATGGCTATGAAAGACCTAGATAAGATTCTCTCCATACAAAGATTCGACTTGTTCAAGCCATGGTATTTTCAATAACATCATATGGATGTGAAAGCTGGACAGTGAAAAAGACAGACAGGAAGAAAATTGATGCCTTTGAATTATGGTGCTGGCGGCGAATACTGTGTATACCATGGACTGCCCGAAGAACAAACCAGTCGGTACTAGAGGAGATCAAACCTAAGCTTTCTTTAGAAGCTCAGATGACAAGACTTCGACTTTCATACTTCGGACACATCATGCGAAGAGAGAGATCATTAGAGAAAGACATCATGCTTGGCAAGATAGAAGGTCAACGCAAAAGAGGAAGGCCAGCAATGAGATGGATCGCTACAATAACAGCAGCTATGGGTACCAGTCTGTCATCAATGAGCCGCCTGACTGAAGACCGAACACAATTTAGGATAGCTATCCAGAGGGTCGCCATGAGTCGACTCCGACTCGACGGCACTTAACAACAACAACACGATCAGGTGTTCTGGTATACCCATGCTTCTTAATGTGGCCCAGAGTTTCTCATGGTTTACATAGTCAAATGCCTTGCTATAGTCGATAAAGCACAAATAGATATCCTTTTGGTATTCTTTAGTCTTTTCAAGGATCCATCTCACATCCACAATGATGTCTCTCGTTCCTCGCCCTTTCCTGAACCCTGCTTGCACTTCAGGTAGTTCTTGTTCCAGGTATGGTTGTAGTCTCTTTTGAATAATCTTCAGTAGAATCTTGCTGGCATGTGGGATCAGAGCAATTGTGTGATAATTTCCACAGTCAGTTGGATCACCTTTCTTTAGTATTGGTATAAACACAGATCTTTTCCAGTCAGTTGGCCAGGATGTTGTCTTACATATTTCTTGGCAGAGCCTTGTAAGTACGGTAACAGCTGCATCAGATTGCAGTAATACTTCTATAGGAATGCTATCAATGCCTGGTGCTTTGTTCTTTGATAAGGATTTCAATGCTGCTTTAACTTCTTCTTTCATCACCAATGGTTCCCGATCATAAGGTACAGGTTGAAACAGCTGTTGGTCCACTTGATCTTTATCATATAAAAACTCTGTATATTCTCCAGGACCAAGCAGGAAGTCAGTCCTCACATATGGGTGACGTCGGCGCCGACGGAGCCCTCGTGCGGAGCATTTCCCCAGCTTTCAAAGAAAGCCTTTGGGAATTGCAGCGCGCATGCGCGGTCCCCTTCCCGCCCAAGGGTGCCATCTTGCTCAGTCTTCTTTTTTCCACGGAGCCCGACGGACGTATTTCGTTTTTCCCCGAGGAAAAAGTTGATTTTCCCTATTTTTTCTTTCTTCTCCGGTTCGACGCCGGATCCTTTTCCCGCTCGGACCGATATGCCGGTATCGAGTCCTTTCTCTCTTTTTCGGTTTTTGTCCTTTGTGACTAGCGTTCACGCCTTTTTTCTTTTTTCCCTGGCAGCCCGGTCTTTTGACCTCGCAGGGGCCCTTTTTTCCCCCGATGGCTACCAGCGGGTTTAAGAAGTGTGATCGGTGTAAGAAACTTATGTCTCTTACCGACACACATGACTGCTGCCTCCGCTGCCTCGGACCCGATCATGACCCGATGATCTGTGGTCCATGTGGCAAAATGTCCTCTAAGGCGTTGAGGAGTCGGCAGCACCAAAAGGATAGGATCTTTTCTGACTCCGCGTCCGGACGGGCCCGGACCTCGTTAGAGGCCTCGATGTCTCGGGACTCCGGCCCCGAGCAGCGTTGAGGTTCCTCTGAGTGGGGGTCTCCTTCGCGGGAACATCACAGGAAGAAGAAACCCGCAAGGGTGGCGTCGGTGGACGCTCCTGGTTCCTCGAGGGCCAGGTCGCATAGCCCCGATAGCCGTCCCGGGTCTTCGGAGTCGGAGAGGCCTGCCAAGCATCCTCGTGTCGAGATGGAGTCTCCTGGACACGTAAGTGCTGTAGTCCTCATGGACTCTCCTCCAAGGGAGCCGCCGTCGGGGCCCGAGTCGGGGGCTGCTGGGTCTCCTGAGCTCGGACTCAGGTTGACGGCCTTGGAGAGCAGCTTCGCTGCCTTCATGGAACAGCAGCGGGCATTGATCACCGGTCTCACCGGTGCATCTGCCCCGACCACCGTGACCTCGACGTCCAAGTTGACCCCGGAGGCCGAGCCGAGCTGATCCTCGAGTCCATGCGGGCTCCAGTCGATCCTCGGCCACGGTCTCCCTCGGCCTCCCGTTCGGGACCGAGGTCGTCGACGCCGGTACCCTTGGCGTCAGGGCGGAGGGCATCGGTGCCCGCCCGACCGGAGCCGCTCGATTCCTCCTCCGAGGAGTCGGGCTGGGAGGAGGACAACGAAGAGTCACCCGATACTTTTCGGACTCGGTGTGTCCCATCGGACTCGCCGGAGTCCGAACCTCGGAGACGATCCCCACTGGAGGATACCTGGTTCTCGGACTTCGTGCGGGATATGGCCAAGGCCTTGGCCTTTCCCGCGGATCCCGAGGAGGAGCCTCGAGCCGAGGAGCTCTTGGCCCTCCAGTATGACTCTCCCCCGAAGGAGGCCTTTACTATTCCGGTTCCTCCGATGCTGGAGCGGCTACTCTTCCGCATGTGGGAGACCCCGGCCTCGACGCCGGTGTTAAGCAACGGGTCGATTCAGTCTATCGAGTCCGCAAGAGCCCCGGGTTCCAAAAGGCGCAATTACCGCACCACTCCACGGTTGTGGAATCGGCCATGCATCGACTGAAAAGTCAGAAGATGCACTCCTCGGTGCCTCCCGGCCGGAAGGCCCGGAACCTGGATGCCCTCGGTAAGAAGTGCTTCCAGGGCTCTATGCTTGCTTGCCGTGTCCAGACTTACCAGCTCTACATGGGCATGTACCTCCGAGACCTGGCAAAGGAGATTGCCGGGTTCTCTGCTGGTCTCTCCGAGGAACCTTTGCAGAGGTTCCAGGCCTTGTCCACTGGTATTCGGGAGTGCTCGAAGTTTATCTCTCGAGCAGCCTACGATGGCTTCGAGGCTTCGGCCCGAGTAGGTGGGGCCGGCATCGGTGCCTGCCGACAGGCTTGGCTACAGTCATCCATCCTCGAGCCATGGGTACAGGACAAGTTGGTCGATGTCCCCTGCCGGGGTGAAAACCTTTTCGGCAAACCCATGGCAGAAAAGGCTGCTGAGCTTGAGACAGAGACTCTCACCAGGACTAGGCTGTCCAGAAAAACCTCTGCCCCTTCTCAGAAAAAGAATGGCTCGGGAAAAAAGACCTTTTACCCGAGGAAGTCATCTGCCTATAAACAATACCCTCATTATCAGGCCTCTGCAGCTCCCCAACAGGGTTAGCAGGCCAAGGGGCAGGGGCAGGGTCATGGGCCCTGTAGGCAGAAGGCCCCCAAGCCACCAACACCGGCCCCTGCTCATCAGGGTGGGGGTTTTTGACTCAACAAGCATAGCCTCTTCTCCTCAGCTGGCTTCTCTCAGCACTGGAGGCCGGCTGGCCCACTTTGCCCACAGGTGGTCAGCCGTCACATCAGATACCTGGGTTCTTCATATAGTCCAAAAGGGCTATCTTCTCCATTTTCACCAGGTACCTCCCTCCTATTTTCCAGGGGAGCCTCCAAGACTCCCTCTGCACAGGGACCTACTCCTTCAGGAGTTGGCAAGTCTGCTAAAGGATCAGGCTGTGGAACCGGTGCCTCACCACCTGAGAGGTCACGGCTTTTATTCCAGGTACTTTCTGGTACCAAAAAGAACAGGAGGCCTCAGACCCATCCTAGACTTGCGCAACCTCAACAAGTTCCTGGAGAGGGAAAAGTTCAAGATGCTTACCCTTGGAATCCTGCTGCCCTACCTCCAGCAGGGAGACTGGCTTTGCTCCTTAGATCTAAAGGATGCGTATACTCACATCCTTATTCATCCAGACCACAGACAATATCTCAGATTTGTTGTGGGGGGAAACCACTATCAGTACAGAGTACTACCCTTTGGCCTGTCCTCCGCTCCCAGGGTGTTCACCAAGTGCCTGGCAGTGGTGGCGGCCTACCTGAGGCTTCAAGGTCTTTTTGTGTTTCCGTACCTGGACGACTGGCTCATAAGGGGCCAATCTTCCCAGGAGGCCAATCAAGCCACCCTTCGCACTGTGGCTCTGCTTCAGCACTTGGGGTTTGTCATAAACTTCGCAAAGTCCACTTTGCTCCCGTCCCAGAACTTAGAATTCATAGGAGCCAGACTAGACACTCTTCAAGCGAAGGCTTTTCTGCCTATGGCCTGAGCCCACAGGCTGATGGATTTGCCAGGCAGTTTCGCAGCAATTCCCTGGTCTCTGCCAGGCAATTCCTGAGACTACTCGGCCATATGGCTTCCACGGTTCATGTCACCCCCAATGCCCGCCTGCACATGCGGCCTGCTCAGTGGAGCCTTCGCACTCAGTGGCATCAGGCCACGGGGAGCCTAGCATACTCAGTAAAAATATCGGACCTGCTAGTCTCCTCTCTGCAATGGTGGCTTCATCTTCCGAATCTGGTACTCAGAGTGGTTTTTCAATCCTCTCCGCATTCTCAAGTGCTGACGACAGATGCTTCTCTTCTCGGTTGGGGAGCACATTGCCAAGGGACATGTACTCAGGGTCTCCGGACCCCTTGGGAGGCTGCTCAACAGATAAACTTCCTGGAGCTATGGGCGATACGCCTAGCTCTGAGAGCCTTCTCCCACCTCGCCTCTCACCAGTCTGTACTGATCCAGACGGACAATCAAGTTGCCATGTTCTACGTGAACAAACAAGGAGGCACAGGCTCCTTCCTTCTATGTCAGGAGGCACAACGGCTGTGCTCTTGGGCTGTCAATCACGGAATCCTCCTCAAAGCTGTCTACCTCCCAGGTCACGAAAATTACCTGGCGGACAGACTGAGCAGGATCCTGCAACCACACGAATGGAGGTTGAACTCATTGGTGGTTCAGCAGGTCTTTCTCAGGTGGGGCCTCCCCACCATGGATCTTTTCGCCAGTCCTCTGAACCGGCAACTCCCGAGATTTTGCTCCAGACAACCGCATCCTCTCAGAGTAGCAGCGGATGCGTTTCTGATCTCGTGGTCCACAGGCCTACTGTATGCGTTTCCTCCCACGCCACTAGTGTCCAGAACACTGTTCAAAGTCCTCAAGGACGGGGCTTCATTGATCCTGATAGCCCCCAGGTGGTCGAGGCAACCGTGGTTCCCGCTTCTGCTGCAGCTAGCGGTGGACACCCCTCTTCTTCTGGGGTCTCAGGATCAGGGGACTCTCTTGCACCCCAACCTCCAGTCCCTTCATCTGATGTCCTGGCTGCTGAAAGGGTAGTCCTGGCTCCCCTACTACTGCCTCGAGAGGTGGAAGATGTGGTCTTGGCCTCTAGACGACAATCCACCAGGAAATCCTACACTCTTAAGTGGCGTAGATTCTCCGCATGGTGTGCTCAGCACAGCGAGAATCCCTTCTCGTGCTTGGTAGCGGTAGTATTGCAATATTTGCTTTACCTCTCCAATCTGGGCCTTAAGTCTAACTCTGTCAGAGTTCACCTTAGTGCTCTCTCAGCGCACCACTCGCCGGTGGACGGTAGGCCTCTTTCCAACCACCCTTTGGTGGCTCGTTTTCTCAGAGGCCTCCTTCTGCTTAAGCCTCCTTTGCGTCCACCGACCCCTGAGTGGGATCTGAATGTGGTCTTACAGCGGATTACTTGTCCGCCTTTTGAACCTATGGCTACCTGCCCTCTCCGTTTTCTCTCCTGGAAAACCTTATTTCTGGTAGCTCTTACCTCTGCTAGGCGAGTGAGTGAACTTCAGGCACTAGTGTCTGATCCTCCTTACACTAGGTTCTACAGGAATAGGGTAGTCTTACGGACTCACCCTAAGTTTCTTCCTAAGGTTGTCTCCCCTTTTCACCTCAATCAGGAGGTGGTTCTTCCGACCTTCTTTCCCGGGCCGCATGCCAGCCGGGCTGAGATGGTCCTGCATACCCTGGACTGAAGGAGGGTGTTGTCCTTCTACCTTGACCGTACGCGGGAGCACCGGAGGGCTGTTCAGCTCTTCGTTTCTTTTGACCCCAATAAGTAGGGGCTTCCTGTCTCCAAGCGTACTTTGTCCATATGGGTTGCTGACTGTATCACCTGGGCTTATGGGTCTGCCGGCCTCTCGTTGGAGGGTCGAGTCACGGCTCATCGTGTCAGGGCGAAGGCTGCGTCAGTGGCTCATCTCCGCTCTGTTCCTTTGGCAGACATCTGCCGGGCCGATACTTGGTCTTCAAGCCAGACTTTTGCGGCCCATTACTGCCTTGAGAGGGAGTCCCGCAGGGACAGTGCTTTCGGACAGGCAGTACTCCATAATCTCTATGGGGTTTAGGCAACTCCTACCCTCCGTCCCTGGTGTTGGGCTACCGGTCGGGGGCGTTCTCAGAGAAGATTCCTTCCTTACGTACTGACGAGCTAGAGGGAGCACATTTTTTCGGCTTGAGGTCTCCGGTAGCCTTAAGCTGGGGAGTCCCATATGTGAGGACTGACTTCCTGCTTGGTCCTGGAGAAAGAGTAGTTACTCACCTGTAACAGGTGTTCTCCAGGAGCAGCAGGAATCAGTCCTCACAACCCTCCCTCCTCCCCCTGGAGTTGCAGTCATATGATTTGTTTTTGCTAATTTTTTGCTGTCTTTTAGCTATGTCATCAGACTGAGCAAGATGGCACCCTTGGGTGGGAAGGGGACCGCGCATGTGCGCCGCAATTCCCAAAGGCTTTCTTTGAAAGCTGGGGAAATGCTCCGCACGAGGGCTCCGTCGGCGCCGACATCACCCATATGTGAGAACTGATTCCTGCTGCTCCTGGAGAACACCTGTTACAGGTGAGTAACTACTCTTTCCTTCCACCTTTTCTTGATCTTCTCAGCATCATTCAACATAGAACCTTGAGCATCTTGTAATATTCCAATTCGAGGCTTGGAACTTTTTCTTTAACTCTCGAAGCTTTAGGAAAGCTGATCGTGTTCTTCCTCTAATAGTTTCCGCTTCTATTTCCTTGCATGCATCGTTGTAGTACTTTTCCTTGTCCTGTCTTGCTGCATGTTGGAAATCTCTGTTGAGTTCTGTTATTGTCTTTCTTTCTCCTCTGGCTTTAGCTTCTCTGCGTTTCTGGGCAATTTTCAGAGCTTCTTCCGTCATCCAGTTTGGCTGTTTTTGCTTTTTCACCTTTTGTACAGACTTCTCGCTTTCTTCCAACACAACTTTCTTGATGTCATTCCATAACTCTTCTAGAGCTCTGTCATTTGTATCTAAAGCAGCAAATCGATTTTGCAGGCAGTCTTTAAATTCCAGTGGTATATTCTCAAGGTCATATTTTGCTGCATTCATGAGTGGTTTGCTCTTTTTCAACTTTACCTTGAGTTTGCATACTAGCAGTTGATGATCTGTACCACAGTCAGCTCCAGGTTTTGTCTTTGTTGATGTTATAGAACTTTTCCATCGTTGACTTCCACAGATGTAGTCAATTTGATTTTTATACAATCCATTGGGTGAAGTCCATGTGTACAGTCACCGCTTGTGTTGATGGAAGAAGGTGTTTGAGATGAATAGATCGTTGGTCTTGCAGAATTCTATCAGTCTTTCTCCAGCTTCATTTCTGTTGCCAAGTCCATATTTTCCAACTATTTTGCCTTCTTCTTTGTTGCCAACTTTTGCGTTCCAGTCACCCATGACTATCAGGATATCCTGTTTGCATGTTATGTCAATTTCAGCTTGTACTTGTTCATAGAACTCTTCAATTTCATTCTCTTCTGCAGCTGTTGTTGGGGCATATACTTGAATTATAGTTGTGTTGATAGGCATTCCTCGTAGACGAATAGAGATTAAGCGTTCGCTGACTGCATTGTATTTCATTACAGTTCTTGCAAGTTTCTTCTTTATTATAAATGCAACACCATTTCTTCTTTGTCTTTCATTTCCAGCATAGATAAACAAAAAGTAAAGCAAGAAGCATGAGAGTGATAAGATGAAATTGTACAATGTGGCATTTTTTCCTAACAAAAGAAAGTGCAGCCAAGAGATAGGGAGGAGTTACAGGAGACTGCTCAGGTTTGCAGGTCTGTGAATTCTCCTTAAAGCTTTAGCAGACTTTGTTGTGGTATAATTCTATGTTTTGTTTTCATTGCATTTTTTCTTTCATTTCAAAGATCAGAGATAGGAGACCTCAAGGGCTGAAGAAGGATCCCTTTTTTTGTTGCCGCCAGCTAGGAATTGGTTACATGCAACAATAGGGACTTATCCATATAGCATCTTCTATTATACAGATGTCTTTTGATTATAACCTATACTGCTGTGAAGTTTGGCTAAAATAAGTGAAATATTTAAGCACCTAACAGTACCTAAATTTGTTAGCTCTGCTTTTTTTGAATATCAGGCTCTATCTATCTGACAATGGATATATGGAGTCCCAAAAGCTTAGAAATGGTCTTGTAACCCTGTCTAGACAGATGAACATTAACCACTCTTCATTAGATCCTCTGAATTTTTTTTTGATTGTGGCATGATGAATTACAGCTAATTTTTATAATGAAAACAAAACTCAAAACCTTTGGATCTTTATATAGGACAGAATTCCAAAATTCTGAGGTGCAGATTTATTCTGCAGGGTAGTTTACTTCTTACTCAATTATTTAATCATGTGATTCTTATTAGCCTTTTAATTTTACTAAAGAAACTAGGGGTTGATACACTTACTATTTCACACACTGATTCTGAATCAGTCTTATTGCGCCAGACATTCATCAGTGGCTTCTACGTGATAAAGTAAAGCATCAGCTCTAGCGCTTTACTATATTCAGATATTCAGCTGCACTAAAAGGCACCACTAAATATATAAGTAAGCAGGAACTGAGGCCATTGCTTAACCATTAGGGCTGCTATTTATCTGATTATTAGCTTAATTCTTGTCTTTGATCCACTGCCACAGAAAGCTGCCACTTTTTTAGAAAGTTGATTAATCTGGCTGAAAATGGTAGAAAACAGATGCTGAGTAGACCTTGTGTATTGCCGTAGAATTTGTTTTTGCTGCTTACCTTAATATCCAGAACATCAAAACCCAGAGGCCTTATGGAACACCACCTGTCCCATAATAACCAAAACAACAAAGTGGGTCCCACAAAGCAAGATCCCTGAGAAAAAACATGAAATTTTTGTCGGACAATAATCGTCAGAGAGGGGCAAGGCCCCCTCTGAAGATTGTGTCCCTTTTAATCATTTGCAGTAAAAACTTAAGTGAAAAAAACTTAGAAACACTTAGCTGGCAAAATGGAGTCCATACAAACAGGAAAACGACAGAGTCTTGTGTTTCGGGCTAAACCTTTGTCCGCACTGCTTCAGGTTTCTTAACCCCGCAAATGTGCTCCATAATGTTAGCCTAAACCTACAAGGAAAAAAAATTAAAACCACAGCGTCCAACGTCACCCGGCCACGTGTTTACTGCTGAGCCAACCAGGGGCAGAAAACAACTCTGTAGATGTCATCAAGCCAGCTCATCCCCAGCGAATCAGGATAGACTATGCCATTCTATCTTCAAATTTAAACCATTCGGAGTGACAGAGTTTAAATAGAAGATCCACTGCTGTTCTTTCAACTGTAAGCAGGATAACCTGTCACCATCCTGTGCCAAAGGAGGAATCCAGTCCAATATCCTCCATGAAAATTGGAAAAATTTATAATCAAATTGAAAA
Source organism: Ichthyophis bannanicus (assembly GCA_033557465.1). Lineage (NCBI taxonomy): Eukaryota > Metazoa > Chordata > Amphibia > Gymnophiona > Ichthyophiidae > Ichthyophis > Ichthyophis bannanicus. Next base: position 290,959,894 of record CM066033.1, on the reverse strand, counting down.
GCATATTGCACAATAGGAGCTGTCATTGTTTTTGTACGAATCCTTGAGGCATGTCTATTGTCGCACCCCCAGGTGCCCTACCGGTGAGGCCTTGGTACTGCCTGAGGACTCCCCTGAGGGTGGTAGTTGTACCTTCTCTATAAACCACAAAAGACACTTGTGTTCCAAACTCAGGGTTTTATTCCCCGTCCGTGAGGTATTTTCTCCTTGGCAAAACAAAGCAAACAACCCACTTCGGGCATATAACAGAAATCAAAAGGTTAAACAAAAATAGCTTACTTCAGCTTAAATGCAAAAAGAAAAGAATTAAACATTCTCAATGTTTTTCACTGGCTTTCCTTTTTGCTGCCAGAGCACAGCTCATTCACATGGTTTTCTGTGAGACACGTTTTCCAGCCCACACCTTGTGACTCTTACTCAGGTTATCTTCAACCCTTTTCACCTTAAGGAAAACTCTGGGTCAATTACCGAGACTGAGCATTCCATGGGCTCAGGAACTGTTGCTAACTCTGTATTCTCATATTCCATAGATTCTGGTTCATTAACACTCACGTTTTCAAGGTCAGCTGTTTCAAAAGGATAATGTAGGTTTTCCTCGTCAAGCAGGAAGTTATGCTGTCCTTCTCTCTCAAAGCCTCCCTGGGAACTACCATATACTTTTGCATGAGGCTTATGAGAACTCAGCCCCTGCTGGTAAGCATAAGGACATTCAGGAACTTCCCTGGCTCTGCTGTTAGAGTGATTACGGTAGACTCTGAGCGTGCTCGGGTCTAGCCTTTTCCTCACAGCTGCCCTGGATTGCACTGCTCTATACGGAGGTTGCTCAAACTCTGGGAGTTTAAAGTGGATACTAGAATCACCAGCTTTTCCAAGTAAGTGAGCTTCTCTTCTCCTGGGTTTTCTAGCACAAGGGAAGGGATTATTTCCAAAGCTTATTTCTGGGTGGCTTTTTCTATTGCTGCAGGGTTTTACCCACTCGGGTAGAAAACAGCCACTATCAACACTTCTGGCTTTGTTACCTTGTACTGCAACTCTCCCACGTCTCCCGTGCTCTTCACACATGCATTCAATATCTGGCTTCTGCCTTCCAAATGTTTCACTCTGGGTTTGAGACTCACTCAGACCTTCGTGTGGGCTTGCATGCTGTCCCAGTAATTCAGACTCTCTTTCATTCCACTTCCATACTTTTGCCAGCTTCTGCTGCGCTGACCGTTGTCTCCCCTGCTGTGAGACTTGCTGGTTCACCTCCTCTCCCTCTCTAACTATTTGGGAGCGTATTATATCTCTGTGTTTCTGGGCTCCACCTCTACCCAGCTGATTCCTATCAGGCCAAGCAAACTCCCTTTGCTTGTTATCTGGGTGTGTCTTCTCAGCCCTTACCCACGTGTGCCTAGGTTGTCTATAGCAACCATCTGACAGTTTTTTGTTTATACTGTCATCTCTCCCCTGATCACTGCTGCTGATTTCCATTTTCTCAGGCTCCGATAGGTCCACCTTGTGACACTATCCAATCGTACCCGGAACGGATGGATGGTGCGGCCCACATATTTTAAACCACATACTTTAAACCACGTGTCACAAGTATTAAAGTGGTTTAAATGCCATAATTTTTGAAATGCCAAATCCAACCAGGTGGGTCCCTCCAAAGTGCCGGAGCAGTATGTACATCGCCTGCAAGGGAAATGTCCAACCCACTCTATTGCACTTACAGGAGAAGAAAAATCCATTTAATAACTAAACACGATAACTTAGAACTCTTTTTTCACATCCCCGTAAGGAATTTAGGTCTCAGCAGAATCTTAGAGCACATAAGCAAGGGTTATAACCCATTAATCGTGCTTATCATCACATCAATGACCTAATTCCTTACTCATTTTATATCTTCTTAGAAAATGTATGTTACAAAAAACCTTCGCAGCTCAAAATTGTCTATTTGTCAACCTAAATTCTTATAAGAGCTGACGACAATCAGAATAATTAGAAAAGATTAGCCAAAGGGACTGGAACTTCACCAATTCCTCAGTTAATCTATTGCTCGCTGAACTTTAGACTTGTTCACTGCCCAATAATGTATCCAAGGTTATAACACAAACCATCTTCAAAGGGCTAAAAAGCAAACACTTAGCTTGTCATCAGCGACGAACCAAAAAATGACGGAATGGCAAACAATTCCTCAGTCAATTCCAACACCTGCGGCTGACGCCCTCAGCGTTTCACTTCAAAGGTTTCTTCAGGGAACCACATATTTTGGCTAAACAGAACAAACAATATGATGTTAAATTAACGTTCTTTGTTATGCCAACAGATATAACAAACTGTTTAATATAGCTGATATCACCTTTAAAAATCATGCTGCCCACGTCCCTTTGGCTAATCTTTTCTAATTATTCTGATTGTCGTCAGCTCTTATAAGAATTTAGGTTGACAAATAGACAATTTTGAGTTGCGAAGGTTTTTTGTAACATACATTTTCTAAGAAGATAAAAAATGAGTAAGGAATTAGGTCATTGATGTGATCATAAGCACGATTAATGGGTTATAACCCTTGCTTATGTGCTCTAAGATTCTGCTGAGACCTAAATTCCTTACGGGGATGTGAAAAAAGAGTTCTAAGTTATCGTGTTTAGTTATTAAATGGATTTTTCTATAGTAGTTATAAATATTATACCGTTTACAAATAATTTGGCTACTCCCCTGGGTGTTTGCTTACAGGAGAAGAAACAGCCCACACCAACCATTCCCGCAAATCCCTGAAGCAGGGAGGACAAACGTTTAGCCGGAAACACAGAACTGTGTCGTTTTCCTGTTTGTATGGACTCCATTCTCCCAGCTAAGTGTTGCTAAGTTTTATTTTCACTTTTTACTGCAAATGATTAAAAGGGACACAATCTTCAGAGGGGGCCTTGTCCCTCTCTGACGATTATTGTTCGACAAAAATTTCATGTTTTTTCTCAGGGTTCTTGCTTTGTGGGAGCCACTTTGTTGTTTTGGCTTACCTGAATGGGCTGCTGTTTAACAGGCCGATGCAGAAAGCCGGCGCTAGACCTACGTTCTGATAACGCACATACTTTAAAGTCCGATGCAGGAAGGATAGGATATGAAAATGACCCCCGCATTAACCGCACGCATGCAAATGAGCCACTGCAGCGTTAAACTGGGAGAGCAAGCCAAACACATGCGCATAAGAAACCTGCGCTAGTTTGGCTTGCTCTCCAGGCACCGCGTGGTTAATTTGCATAAGAGTATTTTGATGGTATCGGGAAAAGTCCCCAATGCCATCAAAATACTGTTGGGGCCATACCCGACAAAAAACAATCCCTGATGGTCCAGCGGCCCATTCCCCCCCCCCCCCCCCGACAGTGTTTTGATGGCATTGGAGACGATCACAGCATCGGGAAAAGCCCCCAATGCCATCAAAACACCGAATGGGGCCAGTGCCCCAACAAAAATAATTACCTGTGGTCTAGCAGCCTCTATACCCCCCCACCCCATGTAAAATAAAATAAAAGTTAAAACCTGGTGGTCTAGCAGCCCCTGTACGCCCCACCCCAATCCCCAACCCCAAGTAAAATAAAATAAAAGTTAAAACCTGGTGGTCTAGCAGCCCTTGAACCCCCTATCCCAAAGTAAATGTAAAATTACTTGGTGGTCTAGCAGCCCCTAATTCCAACACCACCCCCCTCTATACCTTAAAATAGATGGGAGTGCTGCCTACGCACTCCTACTCTGGTCCGCCATCTTGTAAAATGGCATGCCTGACCCCGCACGGTGCATCCTGAGATGCACCGGGCAGGGTTATACTGCCATATAAGGCATAGTCTACCTTATATGGTAGTCTGACCTCACCGGAGCATCCCAGGATGCACCATGTGGGGCCAGATGCACCATTTTAGAAGATGGATAGAGCGGGAGCATGTAGGCAGCACTCCTGCCTATCTTAAGCTATACATAGGAGGGTTGGATTTAGGGGCTGCTAGACCGCCAGGTAATTCTACATTTATTTTGGGTTGGGGGTGTGGAGTTCAAGGGCCACTAGGTTTTTATTTTATTTTATTTGGGGATGGGGTGGCGGGTACAGGGACTGCTAGATCACCAGGTTTTAACTTTTATTTCATTTTATTTTGGGTTGGAGGTAGGGGAGTACAGGGGCCACTAGATCACCAGGTACTTATTTTCTGTCAGGACACTTGCCCTGTTTTGATGGCATCAGGGTCATTTCCCGATGCTGTGATTGTCCCCAATGCCATCAAAGTACTGTTGGGGGGCCGCCGGGCCGCCAGGGATTCTTTTTTGTCGGGTACTGGCCCCCGGTAGTGTTTTGATGGCATTGGGGGCTCTTCCCAGTACCTGATCATCTGAGGAGAAGATGATCTAGGCATCGGGGAAAGCACCCGGTGCCATCAAAATACTGACGGGGGGAGAGGCGGAGCCAACAGGGCCTAATTTCTTGCCTCGCCATTTCTTCTGGAAAGAATCCTGAATTCCCTTGTTCATTTGCTCGAAACTGCATAATAGGTGGCGGTGTTTCGAAGTTATTGAGAATTGACTTTGAGTTACCTTTTGAGATAGAGCATGCTCACAGGATTCCAACGCATCCAGCAGCCGCACCCAATCATTATTTGTGCTTTAAGACATTCTCAAGCGATTCAAATTTTAGCTGCTGCAAGAGCACTGGGTCCTATCAAGTTCGAGGGCCGGAACTTCTCGTTCTATCAGGATTTCCATAAAGCGATGGTGGAAAGGAGGAAGCTTTTACTGGCTTTTCGCCCGTGGTTGCAGTTACTTCAGGCTCGGTATGGTCTCCTCTCGCCGGCACGGATGTGGGTCACTCTGCATAATCAAACACGCACATTTGAAGAAATGGCTTTGCTGCGTGCATTCCTGGAAGAGAAGGAAGCCTCTGCAATGACTTCATGATGGAAGTGGGGACTGCTTTGGCTGTGGGTGTTAGAACCATTAGCCTTGGCTTTGGCCGGGGACCCTATATGATGTGTAAGAGGGGGCGGTGAATTACTGGTCTCTGGGCCTTGCTTGATTGCTGCGATAATTTCTCAGGGAGAGCAAAGCTGGGAAGTGTTTTGCAGTAACAGTTCTGTGTGTTTATGGGGTTAGTATGTTTAAGGGAATTTTACAATGTACATTTGTCAGGGTGGGAATTCATTCAAGTTTGCTGTTGTATATTTTGGCAGGTGTGGGACTTGGGTAATGTTGGTTCACCCATTTATACCCCTTAGTTGGGGAGTGGTGTTGTATCCTTGTGGGGTGCTGGTAAGGGGTAGTGGTAGCGAAGGACCGGGTGCACTGTTCCCTCTAAGCTGTGCACACGCACACACCTCGCTGAGCGAGCGCACATACTTTACAACAGAGCGCACAAAAATTACAGCTCTGATTCTGATAGAAAACAACTCAGACGTCTTAAAATTTAAAAGTTATGATTGTAATTACTAGAAATTTCCCGCTTCATTTCATCTATTTTCATTTAATTTGATTAAAATCAATGTGGTGTACATACTGTATTCTGACGTGTAGTCAAATTTTAAAGTATATAACTCTGAGTGTTATGTGGCGCACAAAAATTTAACCTTCCTTTAAAAGCTGCACACAGCTGATATTTTATGCGCACACAGCCTACAGAAAATTAGAGGGAACATTGACCGGGTGGTCTTTGGAAATGGAGCAAACCGTCAGCCTGGTGGAATGTATCTAGTCGAACCCTGTCCCATGGCCACACTTAAATTCTTATCCCTGAATGTGAAGGGCATAAATAACCCTATCAAAAGAAAGAAGATCCTGCTATATTGTAAGGAGGAGAATGCAGACGTGGTTCTCCTGCAAGAGACGCGTCTTCATTCTGCGGAAGCCAGGAAACTGGGGATGGGACAGTATTTGCTTGTGCCCCATTCGGCTGCCTCGCAGAAGAAAAATGGTGTTGCAATATTGGTCAGGAAAAACCTAGTCCCAGTGGTAGTCCAGTCCCGAACTGACTTGGAAGGGAGGTGGTCATGGGTGATGCAACATCTGCAGGGCAGGAAATTAGCCCTAATGAACATATATGCTCCTTATAGGGGTGATGTAGGTTTTTTTCCAACGGGTGGCAGAAGAAGCCTACTCCCTGGCTCCCTTTGAAATTATATTGGGGCGGGGATTTAAACCTGGTCTTGGACCCTCTTCTGGATTGCAATCCCTTCAGAGCACATAGGCGTCAGCAGGCTACCTCAGTGGCCCTTTCTATGATGCAAGAGCTGGGCTTCTCAGATATTTGGCGTGTGAAACATCCCGCTGAGAGGGAATACTCTTTCTTCTCCCTCCCACATGGGTCGCACTCTAGAATAGATTATTTTCTTATATCCAAAACGTTAGTCCCAGGGGTTGTATAAGCCAACATTTGCGCAATGCAAGTGTCGGATCATTCGGCCGTCACTTTTACCTTAGCAGGGGGGAAGCAACAGAACGTAACTCTAGTTTCTTTTTCAGAAGAGAGCTTTTAGGTGATAAATCATTTCAGGAGTACATTAAGCGGGGTATCCAGAAGTACTTTGAGCTCAATATCCCCGGGGACACACCTGGGTGGGCCTGGTGGGAGGCATTTAAAGCTTATATTCGGGCTAAAACAACTAGTTATACAATTAAATTGGATCGTGACAAGAAGGCCAAATTAGTTGCACTAGACGCTCAAATCAAAGCTGGAGAAAGACTGCTGGTGTCCAGAGCGGACTCTGGGATTCTGTTGCGATTACAAAGGCTGAGCTATCAGTATAATAGTATATTAAGCGAAGAAGCAGAGCAGTCCTCTGGGCTCCAGCAGTCTAAGTATTATGTAAGGAAAAATAAAGCAGGTAGTTTGTTGGCGAATACTCTGAAACCCCGTGCTGTAAAGAACAGAATTGAGGCTGTAAAGGGGGAGAATCAGGAAGTTGTGACTAGGAATTCAGAGATGGCGGAGGCCTTTCGTTCCTTCTATCAGAACCTTTATAAGTCAGAGAAAGAATGTGATCCAGCGAGTTACCAGGAACTGATTGCTAAGGTACCCCACCCAAGTCTTACTCCGCGACAAGTAGTAGAGCTGGATAAGCAGATTTCGGCTCGTGAAATCCAGGAAGCATTAGCATCGATGTCTAAAGGGAAAGCGACCGGACCAGACTGTATCCCAGCAGAGTTTTACCAAATATTTGAGATGGAATTAATTCCACATTTGTTAGTTTATTTTGACGTGCTGGAGGCCCAGATTCCAGCTGTGGGCTCTTTCAGTGAGGTCACAATCACTGTCTTGGAAAAAGCGGGGAGGGACCCTCACAAGGTAGAGAATTATCGGCCCATCTCGTTATTGAACTTCGATTACAAATTGTATTCTACGGTGTTGGCCCGGAGATTGGCTAAAGTCATTCCAGATCTGATGAATCCAGATCAGTGTGGGTTCATCGCGGGCCGTTCAACCGCTGATAACGCGTGACTCCTGTTAAATCTTATGGCGATTGCAGAGGGGGGGGATTCTCCGATCGTTGGCCTCTCTTTAGACGCTGAGAAGGCTTTTGATCGGCTGGAATGGGCTTTTCTGAGTCAAGCCTTACAGTGGTTTGGCTTTGGGGACAAATTGTTAAGATTTTTAAAAGTACTGTATACCAGCCCCTCGGCACGTATTTTTGTGAATGGAACAACTTCTTCCCCCTTAGTTCTTCACAGGGGTACTAGGCAGGGCTGCCCTTTATCTCCTCTTTTATTTAATATTGCGCTGGATCCGCTAACTCTAATGATTCAACACTCCAAAGAGATTCTAGGAGTTACGTTAGGCGGTATGCAAATCAAGACGTCTGCATATGCAGATGATTTGTTACTTTTTGCCCATCCCTCTTCGTTGGGGGCCATTTTGAATATAATTGACAAGTACTCTAAGCTATCAGGTTATAAGATAAATTGGGCGAAATTGACTGCCTTTCCAATGAATAGGATGACGTTTAAAGCTATGGTGGCACCATATCCATTCGTATGGGAGTCAGAGGCGATAAAATATCTAGGAGTGAGATATAGTCATAGGCTGGAAGAGACGGTAAAGATCAACACAAAAATTGTGCTGGACATGGTGCAACAATTTACGGTGCAGTGGTCACCTCTCCATCTATCATGGTGGGGTAGACTTGAGCCAATAAAAATGGTCCTAGCGCCAAAAATTAACTATATTTTGGAGATTCTCCATGTTTCGTTACCTTCTGACTTCTTTCGATTGGTAGAGTGCAAAGTTATCACGTTTTTGTGGCAGGGCAAGCCCCCCAGGATTGCGGCCAAAAGGTTAAAAGCGAAGAGAACCTGGGGTGGGATTCAGCTCCCGGACTTTAGAAGTTATCACCAAGCTTTTAGACTTAAGCAGGGGGCGCAGTGGCTTGTATCAGGTGACTCGGGGGAAAGACCCACCTGGCTTAAGGTGCAAGAGCGAATAGTGGCGCCTATTACGGCCGCCCTCCTAATAGGAATGAAACTACCAGTTTCTTTTGCTGCTGGTCCAGTAATTAGGGCCACGCAAGAAGCTTGTCAATCTCTGGAGCAAAAGTTGGGAGTGGCTGACCCCCCCTCGTTACAGATGCCATTATGGTATAACTCGCGACTTAAAATAAGACAAAAGGTAGTGTCGTGGAAGTTGTGGCAGTGTAAGGGTATCTGGTCGATTGGGCAGTTAGTGGATGGGCACACTTGGAAATCCTTTGAGAGGGTGAAGCAGGAGTTCAATTTGCCTAGCTCTTGTTATTTCCAGTGGGTACAGTTACTTCATTGCCTATCCAAAGCGAACTTTGGGGCCAAGAGCTTATCCCCAGAATGGAAGCTATGGGATGTAATGGAGGCTTGCGTAAATGGTAAAGGGATCTGCTCAAGATTCTATGCCCTGCTAAGGGACGGGGTTTCTTCTGGACTGGTGGGGCTGGGGAAAGTATGGGATAGTGATCTGGAGATGTCTGTGTCTCAGAGTACTTGGGAGCGTATTTGGGATAAGACTAATAGAGTATCCCGAGGAGCAGCAATAACTCAGGTGCTATTTTTCATGTCGCATCGGGCTTATATTACGCCAGTGAGAGTGTCTAAATGGAACTCGAAAGTGGGTAACGAGTGTTGGTCGTGTGGGGAATCCCCGGGCACTCTAAAGCACATGTTGTTTAGTTGTTCACATGTTCAGAGTTTCTGGATTAGAATATGGGACAGAGTTCAAAGAGTACTGCAATTCCAGGGGCAACTCTCTTGGAGGACTATTATCCTGCGTTCTAATGATAGGGCATTGAATATAACGAAGGACAAGATTCACTTATTCAACTTTATGATTGTGGTAGCCATCAAAATGATACTAGACTGCTGGAAAGATTCGACTAAATTAGAGGAACTGTTGTGGTGGAATATGTTATGTATGTATGTTAAATATGAAAAACTGCAGGATAGGCGGCTGGCGTATAGAGGGCAGAATATGCTCCAAGAGTCGCAGGATGGTGGTTGCAGTAGCATTAGCTCGGAAAAAGCATTAATTAATAAATGGTGGTATTTAGATGAGTTTGCGAAGTCAGCAAAAGTAACTATCAGGCGCTACTAGGGTCACGGGTTATGCTTTACTTCGCCACAAGGATACGGGGAGGGGCAAGGGGGGGAAGGGGGGAAGGGGGGTGCAGGGGGGTGGGAGGGGGTGGGGGTGTAGGGTCTGGGGTGTAGTGGATAAGATTGTATGTTCTCTGTTTGGTGGCTGTTATGGAGTTGAAAATGTAAATAGTAATGAATAAAAAATATATATATACTGACGGGGGCACGTGTTAGAGGTTAACATCTACTCAGACCCTGCAGTAAAACTTTTGGCACTATAGCTGGTTGCGAAATCCTCTACGCCTGTCTCTGCATCGGCATAGCCATGATTTGCATACAGACCAGTTGATTAAAATACATTTAAATAATTAAAGTCATTTAAATAGATTTAAATATGCATAGCTTTAGTTTGGCGCTAGCTTTTTTGTCGGCGTTTATGTCTGTTTTCTGCATTTAAAGGATTGTAAAGTGTGCTTAAACATGGTGTTAGGGCTCATAAAGCCCATACTAGCTTTCTGCATCGGCCTTTAAGTGCAGAAGTAAGGCCTGGCAATCTATCCTCTGCTCCACTAAGCCAATCTAAATCCTTCATGGAAGCCATGAGGCATCTCCAATTCACCCAACTGGTCCAAGCCCCAACACACACCAAAAGAAACACCTTGGATCTCATATTCATCCAATCCCAATTTCTGGAAACCCATGCAGTAACCAAACCACTGCTCACGGAAGTACCATGGTCAGACCACTACACTGTCACCTGCTACCTCCTTGTATATCTTACCCCGATATCACAGACTATCCACAATATATGCCGCCACCGATTTAAGCCCCTTGATAAATCTACTTTAATAAACAAAGTGCTCCCTTCTCTTGATGAAGAACACCAGGACCTTGACCTCACTATAAACAAATGGATAAGGACAATACAAACCTTTTCCACATCACCTCTCACCAGTACTGTGAAACCACACTACCGAATCCACAACCCATGGTACACACCAAGCTTAAGAGAACTAAAGCAGAAACTGCAGAAACTGGAGCGCAGATGGAGAAGCACATTCAACAATCAGACAAAACAAACCTACCTGCTCACCCTCCAAATGTACCGTTCAGAGACCAACAACACAAAACAAGAACACCACACTAAACAAATAATGAAAGCAATAAACAAACCCAGAGAACTATTCAATATAGTTACTAGACTAATAAAAGACAACAGCAAAGGCCACCAGACTTACACCCTTTGCTGCATACCTGCAATCAAAACACCCCATGCCATCACTCAGTGTGCTTGTTCCTACCACCTGTGGCAACCCCACAGACCTAAACACCACAAATACACTACTGCAGTACTTCAGCCCCACTTCCACAGAACATCTTGAGCACATAATACATAGCATCAATACCACTTCTTCTCTGGACCCATGCCCTGCTACCTGGTTCAAAATCACAAAAACAGAGCTTGCTCCAATTATATATAAGCTAATCACAACCTCCTTCTCCAAAGGATATTTTCCTATATACCTGAAATACTGTATTGCACTTGGGGTTTTGAGGATTGGACAGATTGACACTGCTCAAAAACCCCAAGCGCAATCCAAATGACCCGAGCTCATACAGGCCTATCTCCAGCTTACCATTTATTGCCAGAGTTATCACGAAGGTAGTCCTCTACCAATTGCAAGAACACATTGACTCAAACTCTCCCTTGGACATGCCCCAACACAGATTCCACAACCATGGAGTTAGAAACCTTGCTCATGTCTTTAACAGACCGGCTTATCAAAGGCATAGAAAACACAAAACAAGGCTTCATTCTCTTCTTTCTAGACATTGCAGCAGCTTTCAACACAATATCCCATGACATCCTCCTACAGTATCTTTTCAATATAGGAATATGTGACACTGCCCTAGAATGGCTACAGTCATACCTCACAAATCATTCCCAATATGTACAAATTGGACAAAAGACCTCCAAACAAATCACCCAGATACAAGGTGTCCCTCAAGACTCTACCCTTTCAGTGTTACTATTTAACATCTATATATAGCCAATCTACAATATCATAAGCACATTCAACATCTACTATCATCTTTATGCAGATGATATTATGATATATGCTCCATTTTCCACCACAAACCCAGACTACTCGACAATTACAACCTGTTTCAACACTATAAACCAACAGTTATCAGAACATAATCTCAAGATCAACCTCAAGAAAACAGACATACTGTTCCTCACCAAGAATCAATCCTTCCTCCCCCCCAAAATCATTAAAGGTGAACAACTGCAACCGAGAAGTTAAGTCAGAAGTAAGATACTTTGGTGTTACCATAGATCAGCACTTCATATTCCAACTACATATAAATAAAGTGTCTGAATGCATTTACAGTAAGTTAAGAACCCTCCAATACTTACGGCCCCTTCTTGAACCTTATGAATTCCGGACAATTTTCCAGGCAATGATACTACCACATTTCGACATCCTCTATGGAATTTCAAAGAACTCATTGCATTCACTACAACTTGCACAGCATGCAGCCGCCTGAATTCTGATGTGCTCATCCAGATACAGCTACGTCACACTTATTCTAAAAGAGCTACATTGATTACCTCTCTTCAGTAGAATCAAGTACAAAGCCCTAATAACTACGTTCAAAATAATCCACCAGCTATCCTCCCAATACCTGCAATATATCATAACATGTTGTTGTTGTTAAGTGTCATCGAGTCGGAGTCGACTCATGGCGACCCTCTGGATAGCTATCCTAAATTGTGTTCGGTCTTCAGTAAGGCGGCTCATTGTTGACAGACTGGTACCCGTAGCTGCTGTTATTGTATCAATCCATCTCATTGCTGGCCTTCCTCTTTTGCGCTGACCTTCTATCTTGCCAAGCATGATGTCTTTCTCTAATGATCTCTCTCTTTGCATGATGTGTCCAAAGTATGAAAGTCAAAGTCTTGTCATCTGAGCTTCTAAAGAAAGCTTAGGTTTGATCTCCTCTAGTACCGACTGGTTTGTTCTTTGGGCAGTCCATGGTATAGAAAGTATTCGCCGCCAGCACCATAATTCAAAGGCATCAATTTTCTTCCTATCTTTTTCACTGTCCAGCTTTCACATCCATATGATGTTATTGAAAATACCATGGCTTGAGCAAGTCGAATCTTTGTATGGAGAGAGACATCTCTGCTCTTGAGAATCTTATCTAGGTCTTTCATAGCCATTCTGCCAAGAGCAATGCGTCGTCTGATTTCTTGACTGCTTGTTGCTTCTTTATTGATAGTTGATCCAAGTAGGTTAAAGTTGTTCACGATTTCAATTTCTTCTCCTTCAACGATGAACCTGTTGATTATGCCAGTTGTCATGATCTTTGTCTTCTTTACATTAAGGTGCAGGCCCATTTTGAGACTATGTTCTTTGATTGTGAGAAGCAAATGTTTCAGATCATCTTCACTTTCAGCCAGTAATGTGGTATCATCAGCATAGCGACGGTTGTTGATGAGTCTTCCACCAATCTTCACACCTCTGTTGTCTTCATACAATCCTGCTTCTCTGATGATTTGTTCTGCATATAAATTAAACAGGTAGGGGGAAAGTATGCAGCCTTGTCTTACACCTTTGCCTATTTTAAACCATTCTGTTTCTCCTTGTTCCGTTCGAACTGTTGCTTCTTGATCAATGTACAGATTGTGCAAGAGTACGATCAGGTGTTCTGGTATACCCATGCTTCTTAAGGTGGCCCAGAGTTTCTCATGGTTTACACAGTCAAAAGCCTTGCTATAGTCGATAAAGCACAAATAGTTATCCTTTTGGTATTCTTTAGTCTTTTCAAGGATCCATCTCACATCCGCAATGATGTCTCTCGTTCCTCGCCCTTTCCTGAACCCTGCTTGCACTTCAGGTAGTTCTTGTTCCAGGTATGGTTGTAGTCTCTTTTGAATAATCTTCAGTAGAATCTTGCTGGCATCTGGGATCAGAGCGATTGTGTGATAATTTCCACAGTCAGTTGGATCACCTTTCTTTTAGTATTGGTATAAACACAGATCTTTTCCAGTCAGTTGGCCATGATGTTGTCTTCCATATTTCTTGGCAGAGCCTTGTAAGTATGGTAACAGCTGCATCAGATTGCTGTAATACTTCCATGGGAATGCTATCAATGCCTGGTGCTTTGTTCTTTGATAAGGCTTTCAATGCTGCTTTAACTTCTTCTTTCATCACCAATGGTTCCCGATCATAAGGTACAGGTTGAAACGGCTGTTGGTCCACTTGATCTTTATCATATAAAAACTCTGTATATTCCTTCCACCTTTTCTTGATCTTCTTAGCATCATTCAACATAGAACCTTGAGCATCTTGTAACATTCCAATTCAAGGCTTGAACTTTTTCTTTAACTCTCGTAGCTTTAGGAAAGCTGATCTTGTTCGTCCTCTAATAGTTTATGCTTCTATTTCCTTGCATGCGTCATTGTAGTACTTTTCCTTGTCCTGTCGTGCTGCACATTGGAAATCTCTGTTGAGTTCTGTTATTGTCTTTCTTTCTCCTCTGGCTTTAGCTTCTCTGCGTTTCTGGGCAATTTTCAGAGTTTCTTCCATCATCCATTTTGGCCGTTTTTGCTTTTTCACCTTTTGTAGAGACTTCTCACTTTCTTCCAACACAACCTTCTTGATGTCATTCCATAACTCTTCTGGAGCTTTGTCATTTGTATCTAAAGCAGCAAATCGATTTTGCAGGCAGTCTTTAAATTCCAGTGGTATATTCTCAAGGTCATATTTTGCTGCATTCATGAGTGGTTTGCTCTTTTTCAACTTTAGCTTGAGTTTGCATACTAGTAGTTGATGATTTGTACCACAGTCAGCTCCAGGTTTTGTCTTTGTTGATGTTATAGAACTTTTCCATCGTTGACTTCCACAGATGTAGTCAGTTAGATTTTTTATACAATCCATTGGGTGAAGTCCATGTGTACAGTCGCCGCTTGTGTTGATGGAAGAAGGTGTTTGAGATGAATAGATCGTTGGTCTTGCAGAATTCTATCAGTCTTTCTCCATCTTCATTTCTGTTGCCAAGTCCATATTTTCCAACTACTTTGCCTTCTTCTTTGTTGCCAATCTTTGCGTTCCAGTCACCCATGACTTTCAGGATATCCTGTTTGCATGTTCTGTCAATTTCAGCTTGTACTTGTTCATAGAACTCTTCAATTTCATTCTCTTCTGCAGCTGTTGTTGGGGCATATACTTGAATTATAGTTGTGTTGATAGGCATTCCTCATAGACGAATAGAGGTTAAGTGTTCGCTGACTGCATTGTATTTCATTACAGTTCTTGCAAGTTTCTTCTTTATTATAAATGCAACACCATTTCTTCTTTGTCTTTCATTTCCAGCATAGTAGACCATGTGATCATCTGATGCAAAGTACCCTATGCCAGTCCATTTCAGTTCGCTGACACCCAACAGATCAAGTTGTACACGTTCCATTTCATTCTTGACCACCTCCAACTTCCCTTGGTTCATGCTTCGTACGTTCCATGTTCCAATGCGTAAGCCATTTTTACAGCTTCTGACTCTCATTTCATGCGCAGCCACATCAGCAGTCAGATGTCCCGAGGGCTTTGATCCAACCACATCATAAATGCTGGCTTTACTCTGAAAAGTCTTCAGCTCTTCCCGAGTAGCTAGTTGAGTGCCTTCCGACCTGGGGGTCTCATCTTCCAGCACTATAGCACAATTTGTTTTGTTGTAACTATCCATTGGGTTTTCATGGCAAGATACAGAAGTAGATTTCCGGGCCTTTCTTCCGCGCAGTTTAAGTTTGGTGTTGTTGCCGTTGTCACAGAAATGTGATTCTCCGCCGTCAACACTATCCCATTCTGCTGCTGCCCAGATAGACCCCAGAAAACCTCCAAAGAAGGAATAATACATCAAACCTTCTAATCCTGCTTCCCAAACTGACCAAGTGCAACCAGACAACTTGTGCTAGGGCATTCTCGATATATGCCCCTCGACTTTCGAATGCCCTACCAGGAGGTGCTCTCAGGTGAAGCTCATTACCCAAATCAGTCATACACCAAGGACCTGAGATTAATTAAGCTTCAGGTGAACAAGGTATATTAAACTTCTTAGGTACAGTTTTAGTGGTATAAATATCCATTGCACCCTTTAGTACATATAGAACGTAAAGATCTAAACACAAACTTAAAACTAAGATGCAGACAGCAGTCCAGCAGCGGGATGTGGGCTTTCCAGTCTTTTGCATTGAGTGTCACATGTATGATTTTCTCCCAGCTGGTGAGAGGTCTTACGTGTGCACTAGGTGCAAGGAGCTCTCTGCTCTCAGGGAACGAGTCCGTTCTCTAGAGGCTAGAGTAGCAGACTTGGAAAACATTAGACAGAGAGAGGTACATAGACGAGACCAACAGGGATATAGTCCTGAAGTCCCACCTCCAGTCTGGCAGCATCCCTGTTGCCATGGAGGAGAGAGGTCACGTGACAGGAGAGCATCACCCTGGTGTGGCAGGAAGTGATCCTGTAACTAGGACCTGTCCTCCAGGTGATGTAAACCCCTCTCGCACCGAGGAGGTTTCTCCAGGGCCAAGTGCCCATGCGGGAAGGGTTAGGACAGCAGTTATAGTTGGTGATTCGATCATTAGGCATGTAGATAGCTGGGTGGCTGGTGGACGTGAGGATCGCCTGGTAACATGCCTGCCTGGTGCGAAGGTAGCGGACCTCACACGCCACCTAGATAAGGTCTTAGATAGTGCTGGGGAGGAGTCTGCTGTCTTGGTACATGTTGGTACCAATGACATAGGAAAATGTGGTAGGGAGGTTCTGGAAGCTAAATTTAGGCTTTTAGGTAGGAAGTTGAAATCCAGAACTTCCAGGGTAGCGTTCTCCGAAATGCTTCCCGTTCCACGCGCAGGACCCAATAGGCAGGCAGAGCTCCGGAGTCTCAATGCGTGGATGAGACAATGGTGCAGAGATGAGGGGTTCGGATTTGTTAGGAACTGGGGAACATTCTGGGGAAAGGAGGGGCTCTTCCGAAGGGATGGGCTTCACCTTAACCGGGATGGAACCAGGCTGCTGGCATTAACCTTTAAAAAGGAGATAGAGCAGCTTTTAAACTAGATAATAGGGGAAAGCCGACAGTCGCCCAAGAGCGCATGGTTCGGAAGAATGTATCCTTGAAGGATACTACAAAAAGCAGAGAGGTTCCAAAAAAGAGTAAAGTAGCCCAAATGCCCTCGAGTATGGAGCAGACAGAACTTAAAGATTCCAAATTACCCATGTCTACCAATAGCCAAATTAATATGAATAAAATACAGTCTCTAAAATGCTTGTATGCAAATGCTAGAAGTCTACAAAACAAGATGGGAGAGTTAGAATATATAGCACTAAACGAGAGGTTAGATATGATTGGAATATCAGAGACATGGTGGAAGGAGGACAACCAGTGGGACACTGTGATACCTGGGTACAAACTATATCGAAATGATAGAGCTGATCAAATTGGTGGATGGGTTGCGCTCTATGTTAGAGAGGGCATTGAGTCAGAAAGGATTAAAGTTTTGCAAGAAACAAAATTTGCTGTAGAATCTCTATGGATTGAAATTCCATGTAAAAAGGGGAAGGCGATGGCAGTGGGGGTGTACTATCGTCCGCCTGGCCAGAATGAACAAATGGATGATGAAATGCTCAAAGAAATCAAGGAAGCTAGCAAAAGTTACAGTGCAGTAATAATAATGGGTGATTTCAATTACCCTGGCATCGACTGGGTCAGTGTCACAACAGGACATGCTAGGGAGATAAAGTTCCTAGATGAAATAAATGACTGCTTCTTGGAGCAGCTGGTTCATGAACCGACCAGAGGGGAAGCAATATTAGACCTAGTCCTTAGTGGAACACCAGATGTAGTGCAAGAGATAAGGGTGTTGGGGCCACTTGGCAATAGTGATCATAGCATGATCGCCTTTGATTTAATTAGTGGAGGAGGGATAGTAAGGAAATCCACAGTACTACCCTTTAACTTTCGAAAGGGAGACTATGATAGAATGAGGAAAACAGTTAAGAAAAAACTAAAAGGAGCAGTTGCAAAGGTTAAAGACGTACATCAAGCTTGGGTGTTGTTGAAAAATACTATCTTGGAAGCCCAGACCAGCTGTATTCCACACTTTAAGAAAAGTGGAAGGAAGTCCAAAAAATTGCCAGCATGGTTTAAAGCTGAGGTCAGAGAGGCTGTTGTTGCCAAAAAAGCATCTTTCAAGAAATGGAAAAAAGAGCCAAATGATGAAACCTGGAAACAGCACAAGCACTGGCAAGTCAAATGCAAGGCATTGATAAGGCAGGCAAAGAGAGAATTTGAGAAGAAGCTTGCTGCGGAAGCAAAAACGCGAAATAAAGACCTTTTCAAGTACATTCGTAGCAAAAAACCCGTGAGAGAGTCAGTCGGTCCATTAGATGATAAAGGGGTTAAAGGAGCACTAAGAGGCGACAAGGCGATAGCGGAGAGACTGAATGAATTCTTTGCTTCGGTCTTTACTGAGGAAGATGTAGGGATGTTACCCACGACTGAAGTGGTATTTAAAGGTGTGGAAGAATTGAAGGAAATATCGATACATCGGGAAGATGTCCTACAACTATTAGATAAACTGAAGAGTAGCAAATCACCTGGGCCGGATGGTATACATCCAAGGGTGTTGAAAGAACTGAAATTTGAGATTGCAGACCTGCTATCAGTAATCTGTGAACTATCATTAAAATCATCTCTAATACCTGAGGATTGGAGGATCGCCAATGTAACACCAATTTTTAAAAAGGGTTCGAGGGGTGATCCGGGAAACTACAGACCGGTGAGCCTGACATCAGTACCGGGAAAAATGGTAGAAACCATCATAAAGAATAAAATTACTCAGCATATAGATAGTCATGACCTAATGGGAGACAGCCAACATGGCTTTAGACAAGGAAGATCTTGTCTTACTAATCTGTTATGTTTTTTGAAGGAGTGAATAAACAGGTGGACAAAGGTGAGTCGGTTGATATTGTGTATCTGGACTTTCAGAAAGCCTTTGACAAGGTCCCTCATGAGAGACTTTTGGCAAAACTAAAGAGTCATGGGATAGGAGGCAGTGTACTACTGTGGATCAGGAACTGGTTAAAAGATAGAAAGCAGAGGGTAGGGCTAAATGGCCAATTTTCCCAATGGAGAAAGGTGAATAGTGGTGTACCCCAGGGATCTGTGCTGGGTCCGCTGCTTTTTGACATATTCATAAATGACCTGGAAAGTGGAATAACGAGTGAGGTTATCAAATTTGCTGATGACACAAAACTATTTAAAGTTGTTAAAACCCAGGAGGATTGTGGAAAATTGCAAGAGGATCTTGATAAATTGGAAGACTGGGCATCAAAATGGCAGATGAAATTTAATGTGGCGAAGTGCAAGGTTATGCACCTAGGGAAGAACAACCCAAACTATGGTTACACGATGCAAGGTTCCACATTAGGAACCACCACCCAAGAAAAAGATTTAGGCGTCCTTGTGGATACCATGTTAAAACCCTCGGCCCAGTGTGCAGCGGCGGCCAAGAGAGCAAATAGAATGCTAGGTATGATAAGGAAAGGAATGGAAAATAAAACAAAAGATATTATAATGCCTCTATATCGTTCCATGGTGAGACCGCACCTTGAATATTGTGTGCAATTCTGGTCGCCATATCTTAAAAAGGATATAGCAATTTTAGAAAAGGTTCAGAGAAGAGCCACCAAAATGGTAAAGGGGATGGAAGGCTACTCCTATGAAGAAAGGCTAAAAAGGTTGGGGCTCTTTAACCTGGAAAAGAGACGGCTGAGGGGAGATATGATAGAAGTCTATAAATTAATGAACGGAGTGGAACGGGTAAACGTAGATCGATTGTTTACCTTATCAGAATATAGAAAGACTAGGGGACATGCAATGAAGCTACAGGGTAAACTATTTAAGACTAATAAAAGAAAATATTTTTTCACTCAACGTGTAATCAAACTCTGGAATTTGTTACCGGAGGATGTAGTAAAGGCTGTTAGTGTAGCTGGGTTTAAAAAAGGTTTGGACAAGTTCCTGGAGGAAAGGTCCATAAACCATTATTAAGAAGGGACCCAGGATATCAATGCTTGAACCAATACAAGCATTGTGGAACCTGTGTCCCTTGGGGAAACTGCTAGGTATGTATGACCTAGATTGGCCACTGTTGGAAACAGAATACTGGGCTTGATGGACCTTGGTCTGACCCAGTATGGCATATCTTATGTTCTTATGTTCTTATGTACCACACTACATCAGAGACACCCACAACCTCTAATAACCTTCATGAAGCTGATAAAGACCCACCTGTTCATGGGACATTTCAGTGGTATCACTTGACTCGCCCACCTATGAACTCTCTTTCTGCCCATCCCTTCCTCCCTCCCCCCTACCCCTAATTTAAGATTTGCATCAGACCTTTTACTACCTCGTGCAACCTCTGTATTTTTTTATATAGTTACCTTGTTCTGTGTTTTACCTAACATGTTTAATGTAATATTGTTCCATGTACGGTTGAAGTTTGGTTCTCTGTAAACCGCATTGATCCTCAGAAATGCAGTATAAAAGAATAAATATATACTTCCATTTGCACCTTGCCAAGAAAACCTGGGGGATAGACACAACATGGACAGCTATCCATAGAGTTGCCCGGAGTTGACATCGACTTGATGGCACTTGCCCGCCAGGATCCTTGTTGTTATCTAACCATCTCAGCATCTATTCCTGCCTCCAGACTTTTTCCTCTGATAATGGAATCCCATGCTACCTTAAAATCAGATTAGTTTATATTTGTATTTACATTTTATTTTGCTTTGAATCAGAAGTACTACTGCCTAGTGTGACACACTAATCTAAATGTTAAGACAATACTTTAACTAAATTCCATCACCTAAAAAATGCATATTTTAATTGTAATATATGGGTGCCACGTGTGCTTTTAAAATCATTCCAGAGTCTGACATCTCTTGAAAAGGAGCAGCTAAGGCAACGAGCAGAGTATTTAAAACAGAAACGAGATAAACTAATGGCTAGAAAGATGGAATCAAAGTTTAAGCTACACAAAGAAAAAGCTGAAGATCATGAAGCAAAAGCATCTTCATCAGCCACACAGCAGGTAAAGATGCTGATATTGTGCTATTCATTGAAATCTTAATAAAATATTTTAACAAGTTTGCAATTAACACCTGTTGTTGTTCTCCCCCTCCTCCTCTTTCCCAATTTATTATACTTCCTCCCTCTGCAGTGCCCCACTTTCTATGATATTTCATTGTTTTATTTTGGCTAAATCGCGTTGATGGCTTTTTAGTCCTTTGGGCAGTATATCAAGTGCCTATAAATAAAGGTCATTTTAGGCCATTATTCTACATACCCCTCATCGCTCCCTCTATTCCATGCATGTGAATCGTCTCTTCCTTCCCACCCCTTCCCATGCATACCTGGAGAGCACCCGACAATCTGCCTTTTACTTCTGGCCTCATTCCTTTGGCCGCAATCTGACTAGAACCTAGCTATGCTAAATTTAAAACCTTGCGCAAAACTCATCTGGTCCAAGTAGCTTTCAGCCTCCCAATTGGTTCCCCCTGATTATCTCTGCCTTCCCAGCCCATACCTCATGAAATCAATTGGTCCTCGTGTGTCCTCTTGCACCCTTGCCTTTGGTCTCTGTCCTGTCTCTATCTCATTTCTCTTTATTTAATGGCATTCCTTTCTGGCTTTTAAATTACTTGTTTTACCCCACTAAAGGTGGTATATCAAGTTTTAATAAAATGAAATATTATCCAGTTAGAGAAATGTGTATGCCTGTTTGGACAATGGCATTCAAAATTTCACATTGGAGTTTTTTTTCTAACATACTGATTTTCCAGTCTTACCTTGAATATACAACACCTAAGTCTATTGGCAATATACATTATTTTATCTGACATTTGACATTTAAGACAGTGGCATATCCAGGGCCAGCCCATCCACTAGGGAGGTAAGCAGCCGCCTAGGGCAGCAGACCTCTGCAGGCATCACAGGACGCCATCTGTTGCAGACCATGTGCTTTGGCACACATGGCCTGCTGCAGGCTGCTGCTACATCAAGCTGCCCCCCCCCCCCACATGACACCAGAATCGGCATGGCACAGGTGGGGAGGGTGATGGCATGGCTGAGACTTCTGCCTGGGGCAGCAGAAACCTTGGGCTGGCCCTAGGTATATCCCACTTGATGGCTAAATTAATTTTGCATTTAGTAGAAGAGTGCGGGATGGGAACATGGAGTCAGAAGAATAAAATCTTTTCCTTTTTTACATGTAGACAAAGAGAATAATTTTCAATTGGACAAACTGGGTGGACCATTTTGGTCTTTATCAGCTGTCATTTACTATGGACTTAATATTAAAAAACACCTTTCCTTATCGCTTCTCCGGGCCAGTCCAGGGAAAGGTAGGGTTGTCAATCCCCTATAGTGACTGAGGACTGAAGACTTCAAGCTTTTCTTATGATGTGAAGCCACTCCCCCTGAGGTTAATCAAGCAGTCTTTCAGTCCTCAGTGACTAGAGAGGATCGAAATTACCTTCTCCCTTCAAGTTCCACCTTTGGTTACTTTTATATACCTTTTTTCTTTTCATGTATTTTTGGGTTGGCTCTAGCAGAGCTGATCTTCTATAGTCCTTTCCTATTGTTTATTTAAAACTCGCTGTTACTTTAAGAACGCTGGAGACGTAGAGGACTTAATTATATAGTGAGAGGTAGAGCCTGCCTCTATCACTATATCTGTCTCCCGCTGCAGAGTGATACTGGGGGCCCCAGATTTCTCCTCTGTATTACCCGCGGTGAGTTTGCCGGTATTCCCTCTTGTCAGCGCTTCTTTCGGATGGGCTCAGTTTGGCTTTTGCGGTGAGTTTTTTCTTTTTTCTGACAGTGTTGCTTTTTCGGCGATCGGGACCGCGGGCTTCGGGGTAGTTTACTTTCGCTTTCTGTTTTCTTTTAATCGGTTTGCTGGTTCTTTTGCGATCGCGGACAATTTTGCGAAATGGCTGAGAAGCCTTTAGTGACTTCACCGGAGCCTTCTCCTCACGCCGAAAAGGCGGGAAAGGCGGCCATTTTGCCGGTGTCGGGCAGTGCTCTGACAGAGCCGCAAAAGCCTCAAAAACGTAAAACAAAGTCCTCTCGAGCGGCGGTTTTGAATGAAAGTCCATCCCCAGCTCAGACTTTGCCTCAGGAGGACATGGACTCATTTTTTTCACCGGCGTTTATTCTAGCTATGCACAGAGCATTTCTTCTGAGAACTGCTGAGCCTCTGCTGGTTCCTTCACTTCCTGATCCTAAGCCAGTTCCCATTTCCTTAACACTGCCTGATGATCCAGGTGAGGGATCTTCTCATAGGCAGGATATAGTTCAGGATCCCTTAGATCCTTTATTGTCTCAGGTCCCCTTGTTACAAGAGAAAGGGGATTCTGAATCTGTTACAGGGCATCCTGGGGAGTTGGAAACTGAGGAATTGGAGGAAGGGGAGATAGCTCCAGGAGAAGACCCTAACATTTTCAGAGTATTCCGTAAGGAAGAGCTCACAGCCCTCATTTCACAATCTTTAGCAGCGCTCCATCTCTCCCTTCCAGCGCCTTCTCAGGAGCCCTTAGAAGATCCATTGCTACAGGGTTTTAAGACTGAGCAGAAATGTTTTCCCTTACACAGAGTGATCAAACAGATGATTGACTCAGAATGGGAGTGTCCGGAGTCTTCTTTACGTGGCAGCCGAGCGTTAGCTCGTCTGTACCCACTTCCTCAAGACGTAAAAGACTTATTTCGCATGCCAAAAGTGGATGCGATTATTTCCGCGGTTACAAAGAAGACTACAATTCCGGTGGAAGGGGCTGCGGCTCTTAAGGACCTTCAGGATCGTAAGTTGGAGATTCTTCTCAAACAAGCTTTTGATGCTAGTGCTTTGGCTCTACAGTCAGCTATCTGTGGGGCTTATGTCTCTCGAGCATCCATACGTTGGTTGCAAGGCGATACTTCTCCTGATGCTCCTGCTACAGTGCCCGATGCACCTAAACTGGAATCAGCCGCTGCTTATATGGCGGATGCCTTTTATGATTTGCTGCGTATTGCAGCTAAGACCATGGCCTCTCTGGTAGCTGCCAGATGTTTTCTTTGGTTACGCAATTGGTCGGCGGATGTTTCTTCCAAGTTACGACTGAGCAAATTGCCCTATCAGGGTAAACTACTTTTTGGGGAGGCTTTGGAGAAAATAGTTAAAGATTTGGGCGACACTAAGGGCGGTCGTTTGCCTGAAGACAAACCCAAGCCTTCCCGAATAGTTCCTCCCGGCAGGGGTTTCGGACGGGAATCCCGTAGATTTCGCGGGGCGCGCTTTGCGCCCTATTCCAGGGGCCGTTCTACTTTTCGAGGACATTCCTTTCGGGGAGCCAGGGGATTTGGCAGGTCCTACTTTGGTGCTTCCCAGCCCTCAGCTAAGAAGCCGCAATGAAGGTCAGTTGGTCCAGCCGCTAATTCCGGTGGGAGGATGCCTACAGGACTTTCTAGCGGTCTGGACCACCATTACCTCCGACAAATGGGTGTTGGAGATCATCCGGGAGGGTTATGCGCTCGACTTCGCCTGCCCGTTGTTACCCGCTTTTGTAATGTCTCCCTGTATTCCCGGTCGGAAAAAGCGGGCCATTGCGGAAACGCTGGGTCGCCTATTGCAGCTCAAAGCTATCGTCCCCGTTCCGCGGGACCAATACGGTTGCGGTCGATACTCGATCTATTTTGTGGTTCCCAAGAACGACGATTCTTTTCGTCCGGTTCTGGATCTCAAAGGTGTCAACCGCTCTTTACGGGTGCCTCATTTTCGTATGGAAACCCTCCGTACAGTAATTCGAGCAGTTCAGCCGGGGGAGTTTCTCTCGTCCATCGATCTCACGGAAGCATATCTACACATTCCCATAAGGAGCTCGCATCAGCGTTTTTTGCGCTTCGCTCTCCCCATGGGTCATTTCCAATTTCGAGCGTTACCGTTCGGTCTTGCTACCGCTCCGCGTACTTTCACAAAACTTATGGTGGTTGTGGCAGCAGCGCTTCGAAAGGAGGGGATCAGAGTGCATCCTTATCTCGACGATTGGTTGATCAGAGCCGACTCGCCATCTGCCTCGGTTCAAGCGACGGCTCGAGTGGTGCAACTTCTCGAGCAGCTCGGCTGGGTGATCAACCAAGTCAAAGGTCACCTGCAACCGCAACAGCAGCTGACTTATCTCGGAGCAGTTTGACACCGCACAAGGGAAGGTGTTTTTGCCCGAAGTTCGTGTGGAGAAGCTGCAGCAACAGATCCGAGCATTTCTCCGTTTCACGGCGCCGTCGGCTTGGACATATTTACAGCTGTTGGGATCCATGGCGGCGGCACTGGATCTAGTTCCGTGGGCCAAGGCTCACATGCGCCCCTTGCAGCAGGCGTTGCTTTCCCGGTGGTCTCCGCAGCTTCAGCCTCTCTCTCAGCGTCTCCCCTATCCCGAGAGCGTCCGTCACAGTCTGCGCTGGTGGTTAGTTCGGGAGCACCTCACGGCGGGAATGCCCTTACGGGACCCCTTGTGGGTGTTACTGACCACAAATGCAAGCCTCTCGGGGTGGGGAGCTCATTGTCAGTCACACATTGCACAAGGAACTTGGTCAGCAATAGAGAGTTCGTGGTCTATCAACCGGCTGGAGCTTCGAGCGGTTCGTTTAGCTCTACTTCACTTCGCGGAAGTGCTCCAAGGAAAGGCGGTCAAGGTTTTTTCCGACAATGCGGTGACAGTCGCATATATAAATCGTCAGGGCGGGTCGAAGATTCCCTCCCTCCTGTCCGAATGCCAACAATTGATGGATTGGGCAGAGGCCAATCTTCTGGCCATATCCGCAGCACATGTCGCAGGCAAAGAAAATGTACAAGCGGACTTTCTCAGCCGTCATCTCCTCGATCCAGGGGAATGGGAATTGAATGCGGCAATCTTTCATCAGCTAACGTTGCGTTGGGGACAACCAGTGATGGATCTCATGGCCTCCTACAGCAATGCCAAGGCCAGCCGTTTTTTCAGCAGGCGCAGGGAACGCATGTCGGAAGGTCTCGATGCCCTAGTTCAGCCCTGGCCTCTCGATGTGCTCCTATATGTATTCCCCCCTTGGCCAATGTTGAGTCGAGTTATTCAGCGCGTAGCGAGTCACCGAGGCAAGGTGATTCTCATTGCTCCCGATTGGCCTCGTTGTCCTTGGTATGCCGATCTCGTTCGACTCCTTATAGCTCCGTCATGGCTACTTCCAGTCCGGGTCAACCAGTTGCATCAGGGTCCCATTCTCATGCCGCGAGTGGATCGCTTCTTGCTTACGGCTTGGCTCTTGAAAGGTCGCGCTTAGAACGCAAGGGTTATGCGAGTTCTGTTGTGGCTACCCTTCTACAATCTAAACGTCCTGGAACTTCGTTGGTGTATGTTCGAGTCTGGCGTCTATTTGAGGCTTGGTGCAAGCGCCATGAGGTACCACCTATGACTTCTACCGTGCCTCATCTTCTCCTCTTCCTGCAACAGGGTTTGGATAAAGGGTTGGCTCTCAGTACCCTTAAAGTGCATGTCGCGGCGTTATCTTGTTTTAGGGGCTTGGTTCAACATCGCCGTCTTTCTGCTCATCCGGATGTTCACCGTTTTTTACGGGCAGCACAAATTATCCGTCCTCCTAGACGTCCTATCATACCCCCTTGGGATTTGAATGTTGTCTTGGACGGTTTGTCTAGGTCTCACTTAAAGTCCCTCTGCGCCCAACAGATTCGGGAGTGTTCTTGGAAAACAGCCTTTTTGGTAGCTTTGTGTTCCGCTCGGCGAATTTCCGATTTACAGGCCTTATCGTGCCAAGAGCCTTATCTGCAATTTTTGCCTGAGCGGGTTGTGTTAAGGACGGTTCCTTCTTTTTTGCCTAAGGTACTGTCGGTTTTTCATGTTAACCAATCCATCACATTGCCCGTCTTTTCTGCATGCGATGGATCGCCGATTGATCGAGCTCTTAAGCATTTGGATCTTGGACGGGTGTTACGACTGTATATTAAGCTCTCACAGCCGTTTCGGAAGACGGACAGACTTTTTGTCCAGTGGACCGGTCCACGGAAGGGGCAAGCTGCGTCAAAAGCTACTATCGCTCGTTGGGTTCGCTCTGCTATTGCAGCAGCTTATCAGGCTCAAGGGATTTCCCCGCCTGAGGGCCTCAAAGCTCATTCCACTCGAGCTCTCGCAACATCCTGGGCTGAATTTGCTTTTGTTCCTCCAGTGGATATCTGCAGAGCGGCAACTTGGTCTACCCTGCATTAGTTCACTAAGCATTACCGATTAGATATCCAGGCTAGGGACGATGCCAGAGTGGGAGCGTCAGCTCTTATCGCCGGTTTGGCAGGTCCCTCCCATTCTTAGGTACTGCTTTGGTACTGCCCTACCTTTCCCTGGACTGGCCCGGAGAAGCGATAAGGAAGATGAAATTAGTTCTTACCTGCTAATTGTCTTTCCTTGAGCTTTCTCCGGGCCAGTCCAGGGTCCCACCCTGTTCGCTATCTGCTCGGTTCATTATCAGATCGGTGTTTAGATTGCTCAGGCCTTTAAAGAATTACTTCGTCTCTATCTTCTAAAAGAAGATGCTTAGGGGCCTCTAGTATTCATTCTACATCACTCGCAGCTATTATAGCTTACCTATGTAAATTTATGTTTTTTGAAAAAAAAAAAAAAAAAAACAACAAATTTTTTAGTATTGAATATTTATTTCAAGGACTATAGAATGTTAGCACTATGTTCAGGGTTAATCTGCTGTGTTTAGTTTCTTTCTCTTTAGTCGCTTTGTCAGAAGGAGACTGCTTGATTAACCTCAGGGGGAGTGGCTTCACATCATAAGAAAAGCTTGAAGTCTTCAGTCCTCAGTCACTATAGGGCAGTGATGGCTAACCTTTTTGAGCCCGAGTGCCCAAACTGCCGCACAAAACCAAAGAATTTCCTCAAAGTGCCAGCACGTCAATTAAACCTTAACAACAAGATTTTAGTATCTAAAAACTCTTTATAAAGTTGCCTGAACTATGTAACATCATTTGTAAAGGTTGGAATCTTTGTATTGTCAGAGAATCAATTTGATTCACAATCCTTTGGTTTTCATTTCAATTTATTGGCAATTTATAATGGTTTAATGATTTCATTCAATTTAATGAATTTAGGAAGAATTTGATTCAGTTACACAATATATTTTAAATGTATTATTCACATAACATGTCAAATGTATCCTGAGTAAAAAAAAGATAAACTTCTTAAAACTGTTAACTGTGTCAGGACTCGGTGTGTATTCCCAAAGAATCTATACATGAAAAAAATTAATGTGATGTTTGTTGTTGCATGCATGCTGATAACTTGTCAAAGAGATATCTTTCTACCTTTTGTGCATTTTTTTTCAGTTGCAATTGCTCCAGCCACTTTCTTCTGGTTTCTTCATGTTTTCTGCTAACTCTCCATCATCTGCTGTCCATTTGTCCTTTCTTCTCTCTTCTAGTTTTTTTTTCCATTCTCTCTCTCTACATCCGCTTTAACATACTAATCTTTCTCCTTTTGCTCTTTCCTCATTCCTATTTCATCCACTCAAATTTTACCCCTCCATTCTTAATCCCCACTTACTCTCCAAATACCCGGCCAATTGTAGATTTTTTATCCCTCCCACACAAAATATTTTTCCCCTCTCCATTTTACTCTCCCAGCCCCATCCCATTCTAATCCTCCCCCAACATCAGCTCCCTTCTAGTTCCAGCCTCACCCAGCATCCATTCCCTTCTAGTCCCTGCATCAGCCCATTTCCAGTCCTAGCCCATCAGCCCATTTCCAGTCCTAGCAACCCCCCAACCCAATACCAGTCCTAGCCCCCCCCATCAACCCACTTCCAGTCCTAACCCCATCAACCCATTTCCAGTCAGCCCCCCATAGCCCATTGCCAGTCCTAACCCCCCCATCAGCCCACAGCCCATTACCAGTCCTAACCCCATCAGCCCACCTCAAGTCCTAACCCCTCCCTATCAGCCCATTTCCTGTCCTAGCCCCCCCCATAGCCCATTATCAGTCCTAACCCCCCCATAGCCCATTACCAGACAGCCCCCATCAGCCAACAGCCCATTACCAGTCTTAACCCCCCCATAGCCCATTACCAGTTCTAACCCCCCCAACAGCCCACAGCCCATTACCAGTCCTAACCCCATCAACCCACCTCAAGTCCTAACCCCTCCCCATCAGCCCATTTCCTGTCCTAGCCCCCCCATAGCCCATCAGCACTCCTAACCCCCCCAGCCCCCCCATAGCCCATCAGAACTCCTAACCCCCCCATAGCCCATCAGCACTCCTAACCCCCCCAGCCCCCCATAGCCCATCAGCACTCCTAACCCCCCCAGCCCATCAGCACTCCTAACCCCCCAGCCCCCCCATAGCCCATCAGCACTCCTAACCCCCCCCAGCCCATAAGCACTCCTACAACCCCCCCAGCCCATCTGCACTCCTAAACCCCCCCCAGCCCATCAGCACTCCTAACCCCCCCCCAGCCCATCAGCAATCCTAACCCCCCCCAGCCCAGCCCAGCCCAGCCGAGGGAATTTTTTTTTTTTTTTAAAGCTGTCTTCTCCCGCTGCCGGGGCCGCCGCGGGAGAATCGAGTGTGCCGCGGGTCCCTCCCTGCCCAGCCCAGCCTGCCCTCCCCCTCTATCCGCTCTCTCGTCACAGCTCACAGTGACACACGCCAGCTTTCAGAGCGCGAAGGGATTAGTTTCCCTTTCGCGGCTCTGTTAAGCCCGCGGGGGCTGATGGGAACTTCCCATCAGCCCCCGCGGGCTTAACAGAGCAGCGAGGGAGAAACTCTTCCCTCGCTCTCTGAAAGCCGGCGCGTGTCACTGTGAGCTGCGACGAGAGAGCGGATAGAGGGGGAGGGCAGGCTGTGCTGGGCAGGGGGGGCCCCGCGGCACACTCGATTCTGCCGCGGCGGCCCGGCAGCGGGAGAAGACAGCTTTTTTTTTTTTTTTAATTTTACTTGCGGACCTTCCCGCGTGCCAGCTGCAAGGCCTTCGCGTGCCACAGCTGGCACGCGTGCCATAGGTTCGCCATCGCTGCTATAGGGGATTGACAACCCTACCTTTCCCTGGACTGGCCCGGAGAAAGCTCAAGGAAAGACAATTAGCAGGTAAGAACTAATTTCATCATGCAGTCACTGCCAATGCTGACTACTTAAATCCTTTTTTTCCTTTTAAATTTTCCCTGGTTATATGCATTATTTTATGTGTTAACTGAGAGGCAAGATTAGGGGTGGGCTTGGAGCAAACTGAAGAATTATATGAGAGCAGCGAAATTCCACCACTCTCCATATAACTTCTGTGCATATTCATTTAAGTGGCCAGCGCTGCTGAATATGTAAACAAAGCACCTCTTCTCCTTTCTTCCACAAGCATGGTCCAGGTGTGACAGTTTGAACCCATAGGTCTGGGGACCCTCTTATTCCTTCTCCTCTCACTCAGAGGAAAGTCTCTCATGGGGCAGGCAGACCCTTACAGGGGCCTCCCCGCAGAAGTGCCCTGGAAGAGAATGCTCTGCTTAGCTCTTCTGTCAAGGATCCTGCCTTGCACTCCAGGGGATCAGCTGGTGACTTCATAAATAAAGAAAACAGATTACTGGCATCTGATGACCAGAATGATTCTCTCATTGTTCATCTGTTTTGGAAAGAGGAGCTGGAGGCGTTGATTGATCAAGATATAGCAGCTGCCTTCGACTCACTAAACCACACCATGTTCATAAACAGACTGATGGAAACTGGAATCAGCGGCATAACTCTTTCATCGTTTCAGTCTTTACCTTTCAGATCCGTCACTCCCAAGTCAAGATAAAGAACAGAATCTCTAAGCCAATTAAATTACAACAAGGAATACTCCAAAGATCCTCACTATCCACCCTCCTATTCAATTTATATATATATATATATATATATATATACTACACAACCGGTCTCCAAAATCATACAAGAACAAAACCTACACTATCACTTATATGCAGATGATCTGATGATTTATGCCCCATTCAAATACGGAAAACCAGACGACTACTCTAACATCCTGCATGAAATCAGTCACAAACTGGCTTCAACTTTATAACCTCACAATCAACTATAGCAAATCAGAGGTCCTTACTAGGTGGCATAATGTGAAGCTGCAAGGGGGTAAATTGAGAGGCAATGTCAGGAAATACTTTTTCACTGAAAGGGTGGTGGATGCTTGGAATGCCCTCCCGATGGAAGTGGTGGGGGCAAATACAGTGAAGGAATTCAAGATGGCATGGGACAGACACAGTGGATCCCTTTACAGCAAGAGGATAAAATCAAAATAAACTTAATCATCTAATTTCTCAGCAAATAGGGGTGTCCTACATGGAGCGGTGGGTTCACCCCTAAACAAAGACATGGGGAGGGGTGGCCTGCACAGAGTGGCAGGTGCACATACTCTTGCCATCTTACTGGACAGACTAGATGGACCATACTGGTCTTTATCTGCCGTCATTTACTATGTTACTATGTAAGTTTCCTCTGCCCTATGACTGTCAGATGCTGCATTGACAGAGCAGGAGCTGCAAGTGTACTCCTTCTAGCAGGGTGATCAGAAAACCCTCCAGGGTATTTCCTTTCCCAGAGGTTCTAAAAAGCATGACATGCACGGAATAGGATTCATCTGCCACCCTACTGAAAGTGGGCAGGGTCCTGTGTCAGCTCTGTGCCCTTCTGAGGAAGACCTTGCTGCCAGGATTCGGTTGTCCCCGGTGGATGCGCAGGTGATAGCCATTGCTAAACGTTCCACCATTCCGGTGGGAGGGTGGTGCAGCCCTCAAGGACCAAGAGTTTAGCATGGTTAAGGCTTTCCTAAAAAGCTAGTTTTTGGCCACCTCCTTTATTCTCCAGACAGTAGTTTGCGGAGGGCTTACAGCTTGTGCCCTATTCCATTGGATCCAGTCGCTCCAATGGAATGACACTTCAATACTTCTAGAAATAGCAGCAGATTTCCTGGCAGATGCCATGTATGGTTTGGTCCATTTGGCAGCCAAGGATTTGTCTTTTCCATGGTGGTACATCGCTGGCTTTGGCTTCCTCATTGTGCAGTAGACACAGCATCCAAGTCCCGTTTGTTTGGTATTCCTTCCAGGGGAAGCTTACGTTTGGGGGGTTGGTCAAGGAGCTGGCATCATCTACACCACATCATCATCTGGAGGATAGACAAAGAGCCTTTGAAGCATGGCCTCTCCTTACTTCCGCCACCAGGAGTCTTGGGGGTTCAGGGACTCCCAGAAGGATCACTTGGGGAGGACCCTCCTTTCCTCCCTCTGGCTCCCATTTCCAGACCCAGTCTTTCTGTGGGGCTTGCGGGACCCGCAAGGATCCCCTTCTTCCAAATCTTGGCTCTCCCTTCAGACCCAAAGACAGTATGGGCCTGTGTGACCTCAGACCAGTGGGAGCTCAACATCATTGCGTTTGGATATGTGCTGGAATGCAAGGACCCCGCCCAAATGCCTTTCAGATATCTTCATGTGGGTCTGTAGCCTGGAGGGCCACCATTCAGACTATTCTGGAGAGACGACCCAGCCTCCAGGCTGTTCTTCTGGTGCCAGCTGCCGCACCTGCCAAAAGGAGCAAGGGCCGGTATGCCATTTGCTTTGTGGTGCCAGAGAAGGTTGGGTCCTTCCGCCTGATATTGGACCTTAAGGGCATAGATGTTCACCTTTCACTTCCGCATGGAGACGCAGAGAGCGGACTAGTGAGGAGAGTTTCCTGCATCGCTGGACTTAACCGAGACATACTTCCACATTTCTATCTGCAAGGATCTACAATGCTTCCTGTGCTACTCTGTTCTCGGTTTGCATGTCCAGTTTGCTATGCTACCCTTCGACTTCTCCACTGCACTAGAATTATGATGGTGGCATCGCTGCCCTATGGCATGAAGGGATTGAGGTTCATCTCTGCCTGGATAACTGATTTATTCAAGTCAGGTTGCTTGTGGAGGCCTTCATGTGTTGTCCGAGTGGTGCAGTTTCTGGAGAGTCTGAGCTGGGTGATAAACTATGACAATAGCTTCCTGGAGACTACCCAGTCGTTATCATGGTTCATCACCAACTCAGGAAAGGTTTTCTTTCCTGACAAGAGGGCAGAGAAGCTGCATTCTCAGCTGAGGGCTTTTCAGAGGTGGCAGCTTCCCAAGGCCTGGGGCTACTTCCAACTCCTAGGGTTGATGGCAGCGACGGTCAAGATGGTCCTCTGAGCATGAGCACACTTTCATCAACTGCAAAGATCCCTACTGTCTCATTGGTCTCCTTCATAGGACTTCAGAATCAGGCTCCTTCTTCTCCTCTTGGTAGCAGTCAGCCTGAAATGATGGGAACAGCCTGCTCATCAGCTGAAAGATCTTTCCCTGGATGATATCCAGTGACTTCTGTTAACAATGGATGCCAGCCTGTTCGACTGTGGAGCTCATTGCCAAGGGCAGACTGCCCAGTGTTACTAGAGCAAGTGAGAGGCAGCTTGATACATCGATTGGCTAGAGGCGAGGGTCTTTTACTTGGCTTTTCTGCATCTCTGGAACATAGTTCAAGACAGTCAGTGTGGATCTTCTTGAACAATGCCACGGCAGTAACCAATCTCAACCAGTGAGGGGGCATAAAGAATTCTGGGGCCTCCCTGGAAAATAATACTCCTTGGGTGAAACAGAATCTCCTGGCCCTCTAAGCACAGCATAATGTGGAAGTAGACAACATGGAAGCTATCTCACTCATCACTCCCCCAATCCTGGGGAATGGGAATTCAGTTGATTGGCATTCCAGAGGATCCTGGACAGGTGGGGATGCCCCAAGATGGATTTGATAGTGATCCAGGCCAATGTGAAGGTGCACAGGTTCTTCATCTGCTGCAAAGAAACGGGCTCCAAAGGCATGGTTGCCTAGTTCTACCTTGGCCAAGGCACGTTCTGCTGTATGTGTTTCCTCCGTGGCCTCTCATGGGCTAGTACTTCATTGTGTGGAGCTCCATCTGGGTCCAGTGGTGCTGGTGGTACTGGCTTGGATGAGGAGGCTGTGGTATGCAGATCTTCTGTGCCCCAAGTAAGTTGCCCACCTGCACCTTCCATTGGCACAGAGACTCTTGAGGTAGGGGCCATTCCTGCTGGATGGTCTGGCTCCCCTCTCTCTTCCAGCTTGACTCTTGAGAAATGACACTTAGGGCATAAGGGCTATTCTGCTGCTGTGGTTTCCATGCTTCTGAATGCGAGAAGAGACTCTCTTGTCTTGACTACATGCGCATCTGGTTTCATTTTGAGCACTGGTGTCATGATTGCCACGGCAGCCCTAACATGGTGAACTGGCCAGCTCCTACCTTCCTTCTCCCAGAACGGCCTTGGCTTGTTCTAGAGAGCTTCTTGGCCTTGCACCTGAACATGGCCCATTTCCTGTAGAGAGTTCAGCAATTGTGTCCTCCCCTGTGCTCAGTGGTTCCTTTGTGGTTCTCAGTTTGGTTCTTCATGCCTTGGCAGTTGAGCCATTTGAACCCTTGCAGAGGACTACCCTCAAGGATTTGTCTCTTAAAGCTGCCTTTTTGGTCGCGATCTGCTTAGCAATGTGTCTTGGAGTTGCAGTCCCGGCCATGCCGAGATCCCTATCTGTCCTTTTCAGAAGCCGTGTATTTATGACCTATTCCTTCCTTTTTACCTACAGTGGTATCGGTTTTACATGTCTGCTTGCCTTTGTTCCCAAAGGAACAATGCCAGGGAAGGATAAAGACTTTCTCCTGGTGGATGTTAGATGGGTGTTTGTTAGACACCTCAAGGTCACTAACTGCTACTGAAAGTCAGATAGACTTTTTGTCCTATTTGAAGGACTGCATAAGGGCAAAGCAGTTACAAAGTCTTCCTTGGGCCACTGGATAATGGAATTGATAACCTTGGCCTATCTGTTGCAGGACTGACTGGTCCTGAAGAGTTTGTGTGCATTCCACATGGGCTCAGGCTTCCACCTGAGTGGAGCACAGCTTGGATGTTCACCTAGACATTTGTCAGGCAGCAGCATGGTCATCACTTTCCACTTTTATCAAATATTACTGCTTGGATGTCTATGCTTGGGTGGGCACAGCCTTCGATGTAGAAGTTTTGTTGGTTGCTGTGTCTTCCCACTCAGTGCACAGATTTGGTATGTCCCACTTGTCTGAACTGACCTAGCTAGATGATATTTTACTTACCAGATAATATCCTTTCAGTAGGTCCTGGGATGTTATGATCTGTTCAGCTACAATCTGATAATTTATTTATTTATTTACATTCTCTTATATACCGCGCTATTCTGCATCAGTGCGGTTTACATTGAACAAACTGAAATTACATTGAACAGGGCATTATAACTTGGAGATAACTATTTTACAGGGAACATGGGCTATGGAGGGTTAAGTGGCTTGCCCAAGACCACAAGGAGCACCTGTGGGACTAGAAACCCCAGTCCCCAATGTTTTAATATGACCTATGAGCTTGTCTGAGCTGTTATGAACTGATTTGCTATGTTCTGTTATGACTACTATGATCTGTGATGATCAGCTATTTCCTGCGGTTTAGCCCTGCAAGCTATATTCCTCGATTGACCTTCTACCCACAGGGTATATAGTTCTGTTCTTTGGACTATTAGTCTTTGTTACTCTCATAGGGGCTTGTGCAGCCAGGAGTTCTTATGCATGGTTTGGGTATGAATACTTAGGTAGTATGCCCTCTAGAATAGATGCTCTAGATACAATATAGTACAGGATGAGGTCATCAGAAATCTCTGGATTTTTCTCTGTCGCCATCTCTGCTGGTAGGAGAACACAACCCACTTGTCTGGACTGGCCTAGCAGGACTCAAGAAAAGAACATTATCTGGTAAGTAAAATGTCAGCTTTTTTTTTTATCTGCAGCTGCATATTGGCCCCTATACGATTTTAAGGTTAGTGAGGATGCTATAAAGATATCCAACCTCCCTATGCTAATACAAGTCCTGATCTTATCTATGGTCTCTCCATACATATTACCCTGGCCCTTTTAGACACCCAGTGCTGTTGTAACCACAGTTCTGTTCAGATTACACCATGCCTTCTTGGAAGCACAATGTAGTCATATGCTGTAACCACTACTCCGTAGAGGCCACTCCAGTACATTATTGCTGTCCTCTTGCCACTGAGGATCCTCTGTCTTTATACTATAGATTTTTAAATTCCATTTCTGTTCTCCATTACCTCCACTAGAAAGACATTCCAGGCATCCATTCTTTTTATGGAAAAATGTTTCCTGATGTTCCTGAATCTATACCCTTGGAGGATCACATCATATGGGGAGGGGATTTTGAATGGCAGTGGCCTGCATTATTAAAGCAGCTGGCTTTTGCTGCTTTAACTAATGCCGGATATTCAATGCCATATCCAGCCACCAGTACTGAATATCCGGTCAGCGGTGATATTCATCTGCTGACTGGATAGCTAAAACAGCTAAAGTTAGGTCAGTCTTTTTCTGCCTAACTTTAACCATTTTAGGTTAGCAGCTCAGAGGCTCAATATCCCCACTCCCAGAACACCCCAACATTGTTAGCGTCAACGCCTTTAGATAAGCTAAGAAGAGATATTGAGCATCACAAATTGGGTATGTGCTGCTAAAAATGCCATTGCATACTGTGCTTTTGAATATGCCCCTCATGATTCCTAGTTTTAAAAACTTCCTTTCCTATTAAAAAGATTTTTTTCTTATGCATTATTTAAATGTCTCTATCATATCCTTCTGTAGAGCAACATATAGGTAGGTCTTCATGTCATACTGTTTTGGTTGTAATTTTTTGGACTGCCTCTAGCCTATCTAGATCTTTTCTAGATTATGGTCTCCAGGACTCAACACGGTATTTTAGGTGATGTCTCACCAACACCCTATACACAGCCGGGCCAGATTTAAGATGTTGTTGCCTATGGACAGGATTGGACAGCAGTGTGAAAAGGAGGTTTCTCTCTCAGAGATAATAGAGCATAGTCCTTAAAGTAAGTGGAATCAGACTCCTGTTTAACCCAGGTATTTGGTGCTTTAAAAATGTGGTACCTTAGACAGTTGCCTATGCCTAAATTCAGGCATGATGCAGAGGCATTATCACCTCCTTTTAACTGCTGCTAATACCTCTACCTATGCAACCCAGCATGCCTGTGGCTCTGGCCACCACTTTATCACACTGTTTTGTTACCTTGAAATCATCATACATTATACTTCCAGACTGTCTCCTTGTTGGTGCTTCTATGCTTCTCACCTCCTATTGTTTACCAATCCTTCAATTTTCTGCAACCCAGATGGATGACTTTGCACTTTTTATATGGAGGGGTCAATGCAGAAAGCCATATATTAGAGCTCTGCCCTAAAGCTCAGCACAGGACTTCTTAATACACATGTTAAAAAAAAACTGTTGTGCCCAATACAGTAATCAAATAGTATGCAAATAAGCTGTGTACAAAAAATATGCACTAACATGGGAGAGCACACAGAACACATACTAGCAGCAGTTATACTTTGTGCACAAATAATTGTAATGACCCTGGAAGTTGCTTGTGCTGGAATACTATTTTGCGCATACAGCTTTTACAGTAACAATACTTATGCACAGAATAGCTTTTCAGTACATGCACAGATATATTTGTATGCAACTCCAAGTGCTGATACTACAGTCTGTTTTTCTTCCATTCCATTATTTCAACAAGATAATAAAAAGTTATTGTGATTTAACAGTTCTACCTATTAGTGATATACCGCAGAGACATTTCCAAAGGACTCTGGGAAGATATGCAGCAGCGTTATGCATGGTTTCTTGTGCACATAGTTAATGTGCCATTGCCACCAAAAAAGGAATCTGTGTACATGGAACACTGTGCCTCACTCCATACATGGAAACCGCTTGCAGAAAATGCATGTGGTGCATGCCCCCATGCAATGCTTCCGGTTTTGCACACTTGTGCATATCAGC
This sequence comes from Ichthyophis bannanicus, assembly GCA_033557465.1. Taxonomy (NCBI): domain Eukaryota; kingdom Metazoa; phylum Chordata; class Amphibia; order Gymnophiona; family Ichthyophiidae; genus Ichthyophis; species Ichthyophis bannanicus. The sequence continues at coordinate 290,922,255 of CM066033.1, read as the reverse complement.
AATGGCTCAGTAGGAGCACAAGCCTAATTTCACATCTGTAGAGAATGAACTCCTCACAGAATTTTTTCTGGCAAATGAGAAGAACCCACAACGGATGGATGAGCCTGGAGGAGGCTATAAGAATGTTTTAATCACAGGGCATTCTTACCAAGGGAGGTAAGTAAAAGCTGAGCTGAGGGCACAGATGGTGAGTGTTTGTGGTAACTTGCGCAGGTATGTGGGATGAGTGGATGTGGTATACAGGGGCATGGTCAAGGGTTGGGGTGAGTTGAATGATCAATGAGCTTGTGTTTTGGGGATTGTCAGCTTGGGGTGACATTCAGCTATGGTGCAGAGGAGTATGTGTTTATGGAGTGTCAGCAACAGTGGGCAATACAAATGTCTGGTGCTGGGGCTGGGTTTTAGCGGCGAGTAACCAGAAAATGCATCATGGTTGCAGTAGAGTATTCAGAGGAACAATTTTCCATCTCCCACCACCCTTTCTCTCTTTCTTCTATGGAAAATTAAGCACTTTAGTTGAGGCCACTGGGAGATCAAGCAACAATCAGCATAGCATGCAAAGATGGGAGAAAGGCCTGTATGTGCAAAAAGGAAGAGTTCACTTTAAATTTAGGATCCAACCATAAAGACGGAATCCACTGAAAAGTATACAATTTGCATATTTACAGTATGAGGGGTGCTTGTGTGAGCCCGTCTTATCTCATTTCATTGTACCTTGTCCTCACACTTCCCCCAGTTATCACATTTTGTTAATATCAGTGTCTTTCAGATTGAAGACTTAAAAACAAAGGCTAGATATCTCTGCATGAGACCAACTCATTGGAAGAGGTGTATGTAAACCAGGACCTCTAAACTAGTAAGTACTGCAACACTAGAACGTGAGCTGTGGCAGAGTTTGGGTTTGGATAGCTTATAGATGCAGTTGGGGGTAGATCCTCCTCTCCAGGAACAAGCAGGAAGTCAGTCCTCACATATGGGGTGACGTCGGCACCGACAGAGCCCTCATGCAGAGCAATTCCTCAGCTTTCAAAGAAAGCCTTTGGGATTGCATCACACATGCGCGGTCCCCTTCCCGCCCAAGGGTGCCATCTTGCTCAGTCTTCCTTTTTCCGCAGAGCCCAACGGACGTGGTCCTGTTTCCACCATGGAAAAAGTTGAAAAGTTGATTAGATTTTTCAGCTTCCCGGTTCGACACCAGTTCCCCTTCCCACCCTTGGCTCGGTACACCGGTATCGAGTCTGGTCCTTTTTTTCGTTTTTGTCCTTCGTGACTAGCGTTCACGCTCTTTTTAGTTTTCACTGGCAGTCCGGTTGTTTGACCTCACAGGGGCCCTTTTTCCCCCGATGACTGCCAGCGGGTTTAAGAAATGTGATCGATGTAAGAAGTTGATATCTCTCACCGACACACACGACTGCTGCCTCCGTTGCCTCAGCCCTGACCATGACCCACTGGTCTGTGGACCGTGTGGTAAGATGTCTTCGAAGTCTTTGAGGAGCAGGCTTTTTTCCGAGTCCGCCTCCGGCCGAGCCCGGACCTCGTCAGAGGCCTCAACATCTCAGGAATTGGAGCCCGAGCACTGTCGTGGATCCTCTGAGCAAGGGTCTCCCTCCACGGAACACCGGAGGAAAAAGAAACTCGTGAGGGCGGCATCGCTGGACGCCTCTGATCAGCTTGGGCCCTCGGGTTCCAGGCCGCGGAGCCCGGACCGCCGCCCCTGGTCATCGGAGTCGGAGCGGCCAGCTAAACAACCTCGCAGGGAGCTGGAGGCATTGGACAAGGTAACTTCTGTTGTCCTCTTGGACTCTCCTCCGGGAGAGCCGACGTCGGGGCCCGAGCCGGGAGCTGCGGAGCCTTCTGAGCTCGGTCTCAGGTTGGCGGCCCTGGAGAGCAGCATGGCTGCCCTCATGGAGCAGCAGCGGGCACTGATGGCCAGTCTCGCCGGTCCATCCGCCCCGACCACCGGGACGTCGACATCTAAGTCAACGCCGGAGGCTGAGCCGATCCTCGAGTCGATCAGGTCTCGAGTCGATCTGCGACCAAGGTCCCCCTTGACCTCCCTTCGGGACCGAGGTCATCGATGCCGGTGCCCTCGGCATAGGGGTGGTTGGGCCCAAAGCCCTCGAGGCCAGAGCCCGTCGAGTCCTCCTCGGAGGACTAGGCGTGGGAGACGGAGGAGGAAGACTCCCCAGACACCTTCCGGACCCGGTGTATCCCATCAGACTCGCCAGGTTCGGAGCCTCGGACTAGGTCCCCCCCCGGAGGAAACTCGGTTCTCGGACTTCGTCAGGGACATGGCCAAGGCTTTGGCATTCCCTGTGGATGCTGAGGAGGAGCCTCGAGCCAAAGAGCTCTATGCTCTCCAGTATGACTCTCCCCCGAAGGAGACCTTACTGTACCAGTGCCTCTGATGTTGGAACGGCTGATGCTCTGCATGTGGGAGTCCCCAGTCGATGCCGGTACTTAGCAAGCGGGTCGATTCCATCTGTCGAGTCTGCAAGAGTCCTGGGTTCCAGAAAGCACAGCTGCCGCACAACTCCATGGTTGTGGAATCAGCCATGCACCGGCTGAAAAGCCAAAAGATGCACTCCTTGGTGCCTCCCGGCCGGGAGGCCCAGAACCTGGACGCCCTCGGCAGAAAGTCCTACCAGGGCTCGATGCTGTCATGCCATGTCCAAACTTACCAGCTGTACTTGCGAGACCTGGCAAAGGAGATTGCCGGGTTCTCGGCTGGCCTGTCTGAGGAACCCTTGCAGTGCTTCAAGGCCTTGTCCACGGGGATCAGAGAGTGCTCGATGTTCATGTCTCGAGCAGCTTATGACGGCTTTGAGCCTTCAGCCCGAGTAGCCGTGGCCGGCATCGATGCACGCCGTCAGGCCTGGCTCATGTTGCTGGACCTAGAGTCATGGGTTCAGGACAAGTTAGTCGATGTCCTGTGCCGAGGAGACAACCTCTTTAGCAAACCCATGACTGAGAAAGCTGCAGAACTCGAGTCCAAGTACTTGACCTGGACAAGGTTGTCGAAGAAGACATCTGCACCTTCTCACAAGAAGGTGGCCTCGGGGAAAAAGCCCTTTTTCCCGAGGAAGGGTGTGGCTTACAGAAACTACCCCACTTACCAGGCTGCCCCAGCTCCCCAGCAGGGGCAGCAGGCCAGGGGACAGGGGCAGGGCCCACGTAAGCCGAAGACCCCCAAGCCTCCAGCTCCGGCTCCTATCCAGCTGGGAGGGGGCTTTTTGACTCCCAGTGCATAGCTCCTCTCCCACCAGTGGTTTGGCCCTTGTCATGAAGTGGATCTAGCAGAGCCCATGGAAATAAGTAGAAATACAGATAGTGGATCTGACACTGACACTTCAGACAAGCACATGACAGGGAGTTGCTATAGGCAACATAAACAAACCAGGTCTCGAGCTCTGAGAACACGCCCAAGCTGCAGGAAAGTTCAGGAATCATTAGGGAATGAGGAGCAGCTGAAAGGAGGCGGGGTTGAGACACACGTGGATAAACCTCACTCACCTGGAGTTAGAGGGAAGGGCGAGTGCAAGTTCAGGTTCGGGTTAGACGGAGCTGAGAGAGCAGAAGCAACAGAAATCCTGGAAGCCAGAGAAGTCACAGGAGTTACAGGAATTAGCAGAGGAGCTGAGAGAGCAGCAACTGCAGAAACTCCTGAGAAGTCAAGGAACTCTGAAAGGGCAGAGAACCCCAGGAGCCCAGGACATTCTGCTGGAAGTCTGGGTTGGAGCAGAGCCACTGAGAGGGCTGGGAGAACCGAAAGGTTTAGCTCCAAGGCTGAGAGAGAAAACCCAGGAGTCTGCCATAGAAGGCAGTGCACAGACACCTTTGAACACAGTAACGCTTATACAAAAGGTAACAGAGAAGGCAGTTTTAAAGCCAGGCTGAGACAGGCTGGAAAAGCCAATTACCCAGGCTACAGGGACAGAAAAGATAAAGTCTTCTGGCCTGAAGACAGTTTTGTACCTGGGGAAAAGCCAAAAGGGAAAACCTGTAAGGAATTGCCGTCCTGTTCCACTCCGGTAGCTTCAGCTGTGCCGAGGAACTCTAAGCTGAGAGAGCCAGAAGGTAAGCTTATTACCTCTAATAGAAAGAGAATTGAATGCAGGAACTTCCCATATGATTGGCAGCATTTGAAGGGCTCTCAAGAAAGGAACTCTAGTGAATACGGTAATTGTTTTTCACAGATGTTAACAGAGGAAGAAAAGAAGTCTCTTTGTAATAGGGAGAGACTGCTAAATAACACGTCTAGCTATTTGAAAGAGAGACTGTTTGCAACAGAGAGTGAGGACATGCAGTGTGAAGTGCAGGGGGACCAACCCACTGTTGAATACATGGATTGTACGCTCACAATTGCAGACGAGATCTCCTCTCTATGTTAAAGGAGCTGTGAAACTTTCTAACTGTGAAAGTAACAGAGAAAGGGTTTATGTTTGTTGGGAAAAAGGACTGTTTAAAATAGCTTTTCATTTGCTGTAAAGAAGCTGAAAAAGAAGCAGTTTTTGTTCACATTTTTGTCTCTTTATTTTTGTACCCGAAGTTGGTTTATCTGCCTTGTTTTTCATTACAAAAAGAATCCTCCCGGAAGGGGAATAAAATCCTGTCTTTGAGCCTTATCACGCGTCCGCAACTCATTGCTTGGCTGGTCTATAAGAACTACAACTCCCAGAGAGCATAGCAAGGCTTTCTATATCATTTTTCTGGCCAGTTCAAGATAAGGCCTCAGTGTAGTACCCTGCCTTAACCTGTGGGGTCCCACGCTGGGTGACACCCTGCACAGGAGGAAGGCTGGCCCTGTACGCTCACAGGTGGCTAGCCATTACTACCGACGCCTGGGTTCGGCAAGTAGTCCAGCAGGGCTACTTACTTCACTTCCACCAGGTGCCCACCCCCTTTTTCCCAGGAGAGCCCTCTCAGGCCCCCTCTTCACAGGAACCTCCTCCTGCAGGAGTTGGCAGGTCTGCTACAGGATCAGGCGGTGGAACCGGTGCCCCACCACCTGCAGGGCCAAGGCTTCTACTCCAGGTATTTCCTCATACCAAAAAGAAAAGGAGGCCTTCGCCCCATCCTGGACTTGCAAAATCTAAACAAGTTCCTGGTGAGGGAAAAGTTCAAGATGCTTTCCCTTGGGATCCTACAGCCTTACCTCCACCAGACTGGCTGTGCTCCTTAGAATTAAAGGATGCTTATACTCACATCCTCATACACCCAGACCACAGACAATACCTCAGGTTTGTGGTTGAAGGAAACCACTTCCAGTACAAGGTGCTTCCCTTTGGCCTAGCTTCCACTCCCAGAGTACTTACCAAATGCCTAGCAGTGGTGGTGGCCTTCCTCAGAAGCCAGGGAGTCTTCGTCTTTCCATACCTGGACGACTGGCTCATCAGGGGCCAATTGGCCCACTGCTTGCACAGTCACCCTGCTCCAGCACCTAGGGTTTGTTATAAATCATGAAAAGTCCACTTTACTCCCCACTCAGAACGTGGAGTTCATAGGGGCAAGACTGGACACACTTCAGGCACAGGCGTACCTACCGCTGGACAAGGCAAGGCGGTTGCTGGACTTGGTGCAGCAGGTCCAGCACAAACCTCAAGTCTCCGCAAGGGTCTTCCTCCGCCTCCTGGGCCACATGGCCTCCACGGTGCATGTGACTCCATATGCTCGATTCCACATGCGCACAGCTCAATGGAGTCTCAGAGACCAGTGGACGCATGCCACTGGGCCCCCTCAGAGACAGAGTAATGATTTCCAAGCTGCTGGTGACAGCCTTGCAATGGTGGCTTCACCCTCCCAATTTTCTTCAGGGAGTACCATTCCATCCTCCCTCTCATACCAGAGTGCTGACAACAGATGCCTCCTTGCTGGGCTGGGGTGCCAGGGTTCATGCACTCAGAGTCTGTGATCCTCATGAGAGGCCGCACGTCAGATCAATCTTCTCGAGCTTCGAGCCATCCGCCTAGCTCATCAAGCCTTCTGTCATCTTCTTGCACATCAGTCAGTGCTGATACAGACAGACAATCAGGTAGCGATGTTCTACATTAACAAACAGAGGGGCACAGGATCTCGCATCCTATGCCAGGAAACCCTGGATCTCTGCTCTTTTGCAGTGGCACATCACAGATTCTTCAGGATCACGAGTGGCAACTGAACCAGGATGTAGCCCAGCTGATCTTCAACCGTTGGGGTCTCCCATCCTTGGATCTCTTTGCCAGCCCGCAAAACCATCAGTTGCCCCGGTTCTGCTCGAGGCAGCCGCATCCGCTGAGCGTGACAGCGGATGCTTTCCTGATCTCGTGGGCACAGGGCCTTCTCTATGCGTTCCCACCCACGCCCCTGGTGGCACGCACTTTGTTCAAGATTTTTCGGGACAAGGCCTCAGTCATCCTGGTAGCACCCAGGTGGCCCAGACAACCTTGGTTCCCTCTTCTCCTTCAACTGGCGGTCGAAACTCCACTCCCTCTGGGCGTGCAGCCCGATCTCTTGACCCAGGAACAGGGTTCCTTGCTACACCCCAATCTCAGATCCCTCAACTTAATGGTCTGGCTGCTGAGAGGGTAGTACTTGCTCCTCTACTCCTTCCCAAGGAGGTTGAGGAAGTGTTGCTGGCCTCTAGGAGGCAATCCACTAGAAAATCCTACGTGTTCAAGTGGCGTAGGTTTGAAGGGTGGTGTACCCAGAATAAAGAGGACTCGTTAACTTGTCAAGTACCTCAGGTATTGCAGTACTTGCTCCACCTCTCGGAGTTAGGCCTCAAGTCTAACTCTGTTAGGGTCCACCTGAGTGCGCTATCAGCTCACCACTCTCCTGTGGACGGGCAACCTCTTTCAGCTCACCCTTTGGTATCCCGATTCCTCAGAGGCCTCCTCCTCTTGAAGCCTCCGATTCACCCACCGGCTACGGAGTGGGACTTAAATGTGGTCTTGCAGCAGCTTACTTGCCCACCTTTTAAACCAATGGCCACCTGTCACCTATGGTTCCTTTCCTGGAAAGCACTCTTTCTCCAGTACCAAGCAGGAAGTCAGTCCTCACATATAGGTGACATCGACGTCGATGGAGCCCCTGCGGAGCATTTCCCCAGCTTTCTATGAAAGCCTTTGGGAATACTGCACGCATGCGCGGTCCCCTTCCCGCCTAAAAGTGCCATCTTGCTCAGTCTCTCTTTTTCCATGGAGCCCGTCGGACGCTTGTCCTAGTTCACCCGGAAAACAGTTAGATTTTTCTCACTATTTCCTGCGATTCCATCGCAGTTTTTTGCCTGGTTCGATACACCGGTATCGAGCCCGTTCTCATTTTTTCGGTTTTTGCCCTTCGTGGCTGGCGTTCGCACCCTTTTTTTCTTTTTCCCTGGAAGGCCGGTCCTTTGACCTATCGGGGGTTCTTTTTTCCCCGATGGCTTCCAGTGGTTTTAAAAAGTGTGATCGGTGCAAGAAACTAATGTCTCTCACCGACACACATGACTGCTGCCTTCGGTGCCTCAGTCCAGATCATGATCCTAAGATCTGTGTACCATGGGGAAAAATGTCCACTAAGGCACTTCGAAGTCGCCAGCATCAAAAGGAAAGGCTTTTCTCTGATTCGGCCTCCGGCCGGGCTCGGACCTCGTCTGAGGCCTTGACGTCTCGGGAGTCTGACCCAGAGCATCGTCGGGGTTCCTCGGACAGGGGGTCCCCCGAGCGGGAGTGAAAGAGGAAGAAGCGGCTCGCAAGGGCGGCATCGGATGAGGTCCCTGGCACCTCGAGGGCCAGGTCTCAGACTCCTGACCGCCGTCCCGGGCCAGTGGAACAGGAGAAGCCGTCAAAAGTGCCTCGTGTGGAGCTGGAGTCTGCTGGACACGTAAGTCCTGTTGTCCTCGAGGACTCTCCTCCCAGGGAGCCGTCGCCGGGGCCCGAGTCGGTGGCTGCTGAGTCTCCTGAGCTGGGTCTCAGGCTGACAGCCTTGGAGTGCAGACTGTCTGCCTTCATGGATCAGCGGTGGGTGCTGATGGCCAGCCTTGCTGGCGCATCTGCCCCGACCACCAGGACATTGACGTTGAAGTTGACCCTGGAGACTGAGGCGATACTCGAGACCATGAAGGCTCAAGGTTGACCTCGGTCGTGGTCACCCTCGACCTCCCGGTTGGGACCGAGGGCGTTGACGCCAGTGCCTTTGGCATCGGGGCGGGAGCTGCCGGGCCCCGCGCGGTCGGAGCCTGACTCCTCTTTGGATGAGTCTGCCTGGGAGACGGAGGGCGAGGAGTCCCCTGATACCTTCAAGACTCGGTGCGTCCCGTCGGACTCACCGCAGTCTGAACCCCGGAGTAGATCCCCTCTGGAGGATACCCGGTTCTCGGAGTTTGTTCGGGATATGGCCACTGCTTTGGTGATCCCCGCGGACCCCGGAGGAGGAGCCTCGAGCCGAAGAGCTCGAGGCCCTCCAGTATGACTCTCCTCCGAAGGAGGCCTTTACTGTGCCGGTTCCTCCGATGCTGGAATGGCTCCTCTTCTGGATGTGGGAGGCACCGGCCTCGGCGCCGGTTCTGAGCAAGCGGGTTGATTCCATTTATCGACTCCGTAAGAACCCTGGTTTTCAAAAGGCACAGCTACCACACCATTCCATGGTGATGGAATTAGCCATGCATCGTCTGAAAAGTCAGAAGATGCACTCCGCGGTGCCCCCTGGGAGGGAGGCTCGGAACCTGAATGCGTTTGGTAGAAAGTGCTTCCAAGGCTCGATGCTTGCTTGCTGTGTCCAGTCTTACCAGCTGTACATGGGCATGTACTTGCGGGACCTGGCGAAGGAGCTTGCTGGGTTCTCTGCTAGTCTCTCCGGGGAACCTTTGCAGAGGTTCAAGTCCTTGTCCTCGGGGATCCGGGAATGCTCTACGTTCATGTCCCGCGCAGCCTACGATGGCTTCGAGGCCTCGGCCCGTGATGCGGCAGCCGGCATCACTGCTCGACGCCAGGCATGGCTGCAGTCATCGGATCTCGAGCCATGGGTTCAGGACAAGTTGGTCGATGTCCCTTGCCAAGGTGAAAACCTTTTTGGCAAGCCCATGGCCGAGAAGGCTGCACAGCTCGAGACCGAGCACCTCACGAGGACAAGGCTGTCTAGAAAGACTTCTGCCCCTTCTCATAAAAAGAAGGGCTCGTTTAAGAAGTCCTTTTACCCGAGGAAGGTGACTGCCTACAAACAGTTCCCACCTTACCAGGCCTCCCCAGCTCCCCCACAGGGTCAGCAGGCCAAGGGGCAGGGACATGGGCCCCGTAGGCAGAAGGTCCCCAAGCCTCAGGCCCCTGCTCCCACTCAGCAGGGTGGGGGTTTTTGACTCCCAAGGCATAGCCTCTGCATCTCTGCTGTCCCATCCCTGCACAGGAGGTCGACTAGCCCTGTTTGCCCACAGGTGGCCACCCATTACAGGAGACAGTTGGGTCCTGAGCATAGTCCACTCGGGCTATATGCTTCATTTCCATCAGCTGCCTCCTCCTTTCTTCCCTGGAGAGCCTCCAAGGCCTCCTCTCCACACAGACCTCCTCCTTTAAAAGCTTCAGGGTCTGTTATGAGTCAAGGCGGTGGAGCCTGTGCCTCCCCACCTCCAAGGTCACGGGTTCTACTCCAGGTACTTCCTAGTACCAAAGAGAACCGGCGGCCTCAGGCCTATTCTTGACCTCAGAAACCTCAACAAGTTCCTAGAGAAAGAAAAGTTCAAGATGCTTACTCTTGGAACACTTCTGCCCTACCTCCAGCAGGGAGATTGGCTATGCTCCTTAGATCTAAAGGATGCGTACACTCACATCCTCATTCATCCAGACCACAGAAAGTACCTCAGGTTCATTGTGGGAGGAAACCATTATCAGTACAGAGTGCTGCCTTTCGTCCTCACCTCCGCCCCCAGGGTCTTTACCAAATGTCTGGCGGTGGTGGCAGCCTACCTGAGAAATCAGGGTATCTTTGTCTTCCCCTACCTGGATGACTGGCTCATCAGGGGTCAGACTTGCCAGGAGGCCAGGCAAGCCACCCTCCGAACTATTTCTCTACTTCAACACCTGGGGTTTGTCATAAACTTCGCAAAGTCCACTTTGCTTCCCTCCCAAAACTTGGAGTTCATAGGGGCAAGGCTGGACTCTCTGCAGGCAAAGGCTTTCTTGCCAGAGGACAGAGCCCAAAGACTGATAGACTTGGCAAACCGGTTTCTAAGCAGGTCACTGGTTTCCGCCAGGCTCTGGCTGAGGCTTCTTGGTCACATGGCTTCAACAGTACATGTGACTCCCAATGCCCGGCTCCATATGAGGCCTGCACAGTGGTGCCTCATAACTCAGTGGACACAGGCCACAGGGCGCCTCAGAGACAGAGTAAGGGTGTCCAGACCATTCCTGAACTCCCTACGCTGGTGGCTGCACCCCCCCAACTTACTGCAAGGGGTGCCTTTTCAAATACCTGGGTTCAAGTGGTGTTGACCACCGATGCCTCCCTGCAGGGCTGGGGAGCACATTGTCTGGGCAAGTGCACCCAGGGCCTGTGGTCTCCCTGGGAGGCCACGCAGCAGATCAACCTACTGGAACTCCGGGCTATTCGCTTAGCCCTCAAGACTTATTCTCAAAACCTGGCTCACCAGTCTGTCTTAGTACAGATGGACAACCAAGTAGCCATGTTTTATGTGAACAAGCAGGGGGGCACTGGGTCCAGGCTCCTTTGTCAGGAGGCACAGGACCTTTGCTTGTTTGCGCTCAAGCACAACATGTTTCTCAAAGCTGTTTACCTCCCTGGCCAGGAGAACTGCCTGGCAGACCAGTTGAGCAGAGTTCTGCAGCCCCACGAATGGCAACTCCACCCATTAGTGGTTCAGAAGATTTTCCTGAAATGGGGACTTCCATCCATAGATCTCTTTGCCAATTTCCCTGAACAGGCAACTGCCCAAGTTCTGCTCCAGGCACCCGCATCCCATGAGGTGGGCAGCGGATGCTTTTCTGATTTCCTGGTCTCAGGGCCTCCTCTATGCGTTTCCTCCCACGCCTCTGGTGGCCCGAACCCTGTTCAAGGTTCTAAAGACAAGGCCTCGGTACTTCATGTAGCTCCCAGGTGGCCGAGGCAACCTTGGTTTCCACTTCTGCTTCCAGGTGGGACCAGCGGAGGAAAGACCACAGCCTACCAGATGATAATATTAATAATTCTTTATTAGGGACCCTAATAAAGAATTATTAGTAAAGAATTATTAATATTATCATCTGGTAGGCTGTGGTCTTTCCTCCGCTGGTCCCACCTGGTTGTCTGTTTGCGGAAGATACTCTTCTTTCCTTCCACTTCTGCTTCAACTGGCAGTGGACCCCCCACTGCCTCTAGGGTTGCAGCCCGACCTTCTCTCTCAGGATCAAGGCTCTCTTCTGCACCCAAATCTCTCAATTTTATGGCCTGGAGGCTGCAAGGGTAGTTTTGGCTCCTTGGGGCCTACCTCCAGAAGTTGAAGAGGTCATCCTGGCCTCTAGAAAGCAGTCCACTAGAAAAACCTATGCCCTGAAATGGAAAAGATTTTCTGTGTGGTGTCAGCTGCGTACAGAAGATCCTTTCTCCTGTGCTGTACTAGTAGTGCTTCAGTACCTGCTGCACTTGTCCAATCAGGGCCTTAACTCCAATTCGGGTCCACCTCTCAGCTCTGACAGCTCACCACTCTCTGGTGGAGGGACACTCTGTCGGTTCACCCCTTGGTGTCCCGGTTCCTCAGGGGTTTGCTCTTGCTCAAGCCTCCTGTCCGTCCTCCAGCCCCTGAGTGGGAGTTGAATGTGGTCTTGCAACAACTGACTCGCCCACCGTTTGAGCTGATGGCTACTTGTCCTCTACGCTTCCTTTCCTGGAAGACACTCTTCCTGGTAGCCTTAACCTCGGCCAGACGAGTAAGTGAGCTTCAGGCCCTGATCTATGACAGGCCTTACACCCGCTTTTATAGGAACAGGGTAGTCTATAGGACTCATCCAAAGTTCCTCCCAAAAGTTGTCTCCTCTTTCCACCTCAACCAGGAGGTGGTTCTTCCAACATTCTTCCCTAGGCCTCATGCAAGCCAGGCTGAAGCGGTCCTGCATACCCTGGACTGTAGGAGGGCCTTATCCTTCTATCTTACCGTACACAGGGACATAGAAGGGCTACTCAGCTCTTCATATCTTTTGACCCTAATAATCCGTGTAAGGGCTATGGCTGCCTCAGTAGCTCATCTCCACTCTGTACCGTTGGCAGACATCTGCAGGGCTGCAACTTGGTCCTCAAGCCAGACTTTTGCGGCCCATTACTGCCTGGAGAGGGAGTCCCGTAGGGACAGTGCTTTTGGCCAGGCAGTACTCCGGAATCTCTTGAGGTTTAGGCAACTCCTGCCCTCCAGCCCTCTGTTGGGCTACCGGTGGAGGTTCTTTCAGTGCAAAGCCTTTTCTTTGATGCTGGGACTAGAGGGAGTTCTGTTGTTCAGTCTGGGTTCCTGGTAGCCCAGAGCTAGGGAGTCACCCATATGTGAGGACTGACTTCCTGCTTGGTCCTGGAGAAAGAGTAGTTACTCAGCTGTAACAGGTGTTCTCCAGGAACAGCAGGAATCAGTCCTCACAACCCTCCCTCCTCCCCTGGGAGTTGCAGTTGTACATAGTTATATTTTTTCATTTTTGTGTGCTGTTTTTTAGCTATGTCATTTGACTGAGAAAGATGGCACCTTTAGGCGGGAAGGGGACCGCGCATGCGTGCAGTATTCCCAAAGACTTTCATAGAAAGCTGGGGAAATGCTCCGCAGGGGCTCCATCGACGTCGATGTCACCCATATGTGAGGACTGATTCCTGCTGTTCCTGGAGAACACCTGTTACAGGTGAGTAACTACTCTTTCTGGTGGCACTCACATCTGCGCGACGGGTGAGCGAGCTGCAGGTTTTAGTATCGGATAGGCCGTACACACGGTTTTATAAAAACAGGGTGGTTCTACGTACTCACCCGAAGTTCCTTCCAAAAGTGATTTCCTCATTTCACCTCAACCAAGAGGTGGTTCTTCCAACCTTCTTCCCCAGGCCACACACCAGCAGGGCAGAAGCAGTTCTGCATACCCTGGACTGTAAGAGGGCGCTCGCCTTCTACCTGGAGCGTAAGTGGGGACATCGGAGAGCTTCCCATCTCTTCGTCTCTTATGACCCTAGTAAACTGGATCTACCTGTCTCCAAGCGCACGTTATCCACCTGGGTGGCAGACTGCATCACCTGGGTGTACAGGGCAGCTGACCTCCAGCTGCAGGGACGAATCACAGCCCACTCTGTCAGGGCTAAGGCCGCATCAGTGGCTAATCACCGCTCTGTTCTATTGGCAGACATCTGCCGGGACGCAACTTGATCTTCAAGCCAGACTTTTGCAGCCCACTACTGCCTGGAGAGAGAGTCCTGGCGGGACAGTGTTTTCGGTCAGGCAGTACTCTGTAACCTATTTGAGGGTTAGGCAACTCCTACCCACCGACCCTTTGGTGTCAGGCTACCGTGGGGGTTGTGTTCTCAGAGAAAACTCCTATCACTGCTGCTGCAGCTCTTCTAGAGGGAGCCTTTTTTCAGCTATGGGTTCTCGGTAGCCTATAGCTAGGGAGTCCCATATGTGAGGACTGACTTCCTGCTTGTTCCTGGAGAAAGCATAGTTACCTGTAACAGGTGTTCTCCAGGGACAACAGGAATCAGTCCTCACGACCCTCCCTCCTCCCCTGGAGCTGCAGTCCTTTGATTAATTTTTTCTCATTTTTGCCGTCTTTTTAGCTATGTCATCTGACTGAGCAAGATGGCACCCTTGGGCAGGAAGGGGACCGCGCATGCATGATGCAATCCCAAAGGCTTTCTTTGAAAGCTGGGGAATTGCTCCGCACAAGGACTCCGTCGGCACCAACGTCACCCCATATGTGAGGACTGATTCCTGCTGTCCCTGGAGAGCACCTGTTACATGTGAGTAACTACGCTTTATAGCTGTTCTATTACTGATAATGGAGGGGGGTAGACACTCACTTAAAAAAACAGGGTCATAGATCCATTGAAAACCCCTAACTTGTCACAAGAAGCATGAGATGAATAGCCTTCCTGAGGCCTTCAGGGTCCCTTGCTAGATTTGTACTTTCTACGTGGCCAGGCTCCAAGCCTGGCCTGAAAGTGTATATCTTCAGTCTTTTTAACCATATACATATGCAACCCACCTTGACACTTTAAATGCACTTTTCTTTTTACAGAGCATTCCAGCAACCCGATTGACAAGGGGGAAAATAGAGGAGGAGAGAGAGGACTCCCAACCAGCTGCAAACCAAGCCTGCTTGCCAGCTGCTGACTAGGCCCCTCTTCCTGCTGTTAACTAGAGCCACGCACAAGGCCCCGTTATGCTCGCCACCACCCCTCCACAGGCCTCTCTTATTGATTCTGCCCTGCCTTATCATTACACCCCTACCCCCAGCTACTTCCCTCATTGGGATCACCCCCCCCCCCCCAATCCAAGGACATGAGAAGGAAGAAGATCACATGGTCTTGTGGCTAGAGGTTATCTCCCCAGATGCTGCAGCACCTGCTAATGCATCTACTCCTGCAAAACAGTGTACAGTATCCTGGGAAAGGTAAAAGAGGTGGTATAGCAACTGACCATCATTTTGCAGCTGGTAGACCTCCTGTCTCCCTTTTTTACTTGTTGCCCACCCTTTCCCATAGTGTAAATACTTTTTATCTTTTTCACATTCATAGTTATCTTTTCATTATTTGTCAGTACAAACCATTTTTTGAAAAATGAGAGTTGACTGTTCTTTCAAGGGAGGGGAAGAACAATATGTACAAGGTGAACACCAGGACAGAAACCATCCTGCCCACTGAATGAAACTACCATACTATAGAAACATAGAAAACAATGGCAGATAAAGGCCATTCAGTCTACTTAGTCTGCTCATCCATGAGAACTATTAAGTTCTACAATCCCTTCTTCTCCCTCAGAGATTCTCTGTATTTATCCCATACCTTTTTGAATTCAGAAATATTTCTTGTCTCTACCACTGTAAAGAAATATTTCCTCAGATTACTCCTGTCTATCCACTTTAACCTTCTCTTATGACACTTTATTCCAGAGCTTCCTTTCAATTGGAAGGGAGCCATTTCCTGTGCATTTATTCCACTGAGGTATTTAAATGCTCTATCATATCACCCCCTCCCGCCTTTCCTCCAAAGTATACATATTGAGATCTTTAAGCCTATCTTCATATGCCTAATGACAAAGACCATAGACCATTTTAGTAGCCACCCTCTGGATTGACTCCATCAATATCTTTTTAACAGAATTGTACACAGTACTCCAAATGAAGTCTCATTAGAGACTTGTACAAAGACACTATTACCTTTTTTTTTCCTGCTGGCCATACTTCTCTCTGTATACCCAAGCATTCTTTTGGATTTTGCCATTACCTTTTTTGTTTGGGCACTTAAGATCATTGAATATGATAACCCCCAGGTCCTGCTCTTCTTTCATGCATTGAATAACTTTGCCCTCTATACCATACATCTCCTTTAGGTTTTTGCAGCCCAAATGCATGACCTTGCAGTTTTTAGTGTTAAGTCTTAGATGTCAGATTTTCGACCATTCTACAAGCTTTGCCAGATCCCTCCTCATCTTAAACACACCTTCCATGATGTCTAACCTGTTGCAAATTTTGGTATCATCCACAAAGAGGCATATCTTTCCCAACAGACCTTCTGCAATATCGCTTAAAAAATGTTAAAAAGATCAAGATCAGGAACTGATCCATACAGCACACCTTTGTTAACATTCCTAGCTTCAGAGTAAACTTTATTTACTACATACCTCCGTCGACTCCCATTCAACCAGTTTCTTAGCCAGTCAGTCACTTTAGGGTCCAGCTCTAGGGCACTCAGTTTATTTATAAGTTGCTAATGCGGAATGACGTTGCCTTGCTGAAATGTAAGTATACCACATCTAGTGCTCTCCTCCGATCCAGTTCTTTGGTCACCCAGTTAAAGAATCAATCTAATTTGTCTGGCAAGGCTCCTCTAGTAAAGCCATCCTATCTCAGATCCTGTAGTCCCTTGGATTCCAGAAACCATACCATCCTCAACTTTAGCAGTCTTTCCATTAATTTACTCTGCTTTTGTGGACAAGAACCACATTCACTCATCTCCAGTCCTCTGGGATCACTCCTCACTCTAAAGAACCATTGAAAAGGTCAGCCAGCGGAGCCTTCAATACTTCTCAAGTTCTTTCAATACTCTCAGATGAATCTCTGGCCCCATCGCTTTGTCTGCTTTTAGTTTTGCTAGTTCTTCATGAACACAGTCTTCTGAAAATGATAAAAACATAAGATATGCCACACTGGGTCAGACCAAGTGTCCATCAAGCCGAGAATCCTGTTTCCAAAAGTGGCCAATCCAGGTCACAAGTACCTGTCAAGTTCCCAAAAGGTACCCAGATTCCATGCTACTTGTCCAATGGGTAATGTAATGTCGCTATTACCCCACAGCTTGTGCTTGTAGAGTTAAGCGGCCTGATCCCTTCTTCTGGTAGGAAAATAGTGCTTGGGGAAAGCACTGCCTCCTGGGAGTTGTAGTTTTCACCAACCGAAATAAAGAGAGTAGTGGAGATCGAGTGGTTCAGGCAAATAACAGGATTTTAATTCCCCTTCCAAACGGCTTTTACATAACAGAAAATAAAGAACAGTTGGCCATGTATCTTCTGGCATGAAATAATATAAGAATGTAACATAAACAGCTTCCTATATCAGCATCACAGTAATCCAACTTAAAGAGCAATTCTCTGTTCCAAAAACCTTTGGTGCTTTTTATTCTAGCTGCTACCTGCAGCTCTCTCTCTGCACAGCTTAATCCTAGCACACAGGTTTTATCTTCTCAGACACAGATATTGTACAGTCCATTGACTCAACAGGCAGGTATTCTAAAGATGGTTCTGTTTCCATCGGTTCATATTGGTTCTCAGCAGGAAATGTCTGCAATTGACTACAGGGTGTTTCCAAACACACACCTATTCCTTCAGCATGAGATCTTTCCCTGCAGCCTTCTGCTACACAAGGTTGGGAATGCCCACAGTATTCAGCACACGTAAAGCCCCACCCTTCTGGGCTAATATCAGAGCACTTCTTAAAAACAGCTTTGCTTTTATACCAGTCACTCAGCCTACCTTTTGGCTTTCTTATGGGAGATTCCTTTTGCCCTCCAGGATCAGCTACAGATACAAGCCTTGGAGTTTCCACGTGCACACAAGTCTGTCTTCTTGGTACGTTTCCCTTCTGGCTGCCTTTTATATATGGCACCAAACCTGGGCTGCTTGTACCTGGCTCCTTTGCACTGGTTCTCTGCTCGTTTCTTTTGCTGATTTCCCTTTCTGAGTCAAAGGCCAGAGAATCTTCTGTTACCATTTGGAGCCCTTGGACGCGGAGGCCTCCGACGAGGTCCGGGTACGGCTGGGGTCAGCGAAGATTCTATCACGCTGATGCCGCCGACTTCTCAACGCTTTTGAGGACATTTTGCCGCAGGGCCCACAGATCAGTTCCTCATGATCCGGGCCCAGGCAGCGGAGGCAAAAGTCGTGTGTGTCAGTCAGTGACATATTTCGGTCACACTGACCACACCGCTTAAACCCACTGGCAGCCATCGGGGGAAAAGGGCCCCTGCGAGGTCAAAGGACCGGGCTGCCAGGGAAAAATCGAAAACGAAAGCTGACAAAGTCAGAAAAACCGAAAAAAGTAAGAGGACTCGTGACCGGCGTCGCGAGTCCGGGCGGGAAAAAGATCGGCGTCGAACCGAAGGAAAAAGAATAAAATAATGAAGAAAAATCGACTTTTTCGCGGGGACAAGACGGGGACGTCTGTAGGGCTCCGCGGAAAAAAGAAGACTGGCTAAGATGGCACCCTCGGGCGGGAAGACGACCGCGCATGCGCGCTGCAATTCCCAAAGGCTTTCTTTGAAAGCTGGGGAAAATTGCTCCGCGAGGGCTCCGTCGGCGCCGACGTCACCCATAAGTGAGGACTGATTCCTGCTGCTCCTGGAGAACACCTGTTACAGGTGAGTAACTACGCTTTACCATTAATTCCTCTGAATCCTCACTCCCAAGCCAGTCCTCTGCTTCTCGTGACTGCTCTCTTGCTTGCACTCATGGCTGTTCTAACGGCTGTTCTCCCAGCTTTGCTCTCAGCTGTCCTCCCGGCTGTGTTCCCGGCTGTGCTCCCGGCTGTGCTAACTTCCTTCCTAATGAGCTTCCCTTATATCTCTGGCTTCCTGGGTTTATTCTGACCCCTCCCTCCAGCAGGTGTTCTGCCTAAGCTCGTGACCGATGAGCTGAACTGCAGCAGGGGCGTGTTTCCCTCTCCACTGATCTGCTCTGTTTGTGGTTTCCCTGGAAACCAGGAGCCATGTGCATTTGTTTTCTTTCTTCAACTGAAGCTAAATCCTGCGTTTTATCACTCTCTAAGGGATCTGAGGGACCTTCTACACCACATATCCCCCCCCTTAAGATATTACGGGCTGCCGTATATTTTAACGGACAGCACGTAATCCTGGATAGTGCGTCTGCATTACCATGGAATTTGCCCGCCCTATGCTGCACCACAAAGTCATATGCTTGCAATGCCATGTGCCACCTAGTTAACCTGGCATTGGCATTTTTCATATGATTAAGCCATTTTAAAGGCGCTTGGTCTGTGACTAAACAAAATTTTCGTCCTGTAAGATAAAATCTTAACGTTTCCACTGCCCATTTGATTGCGAGACATTCTCGCTCTACAGTGGAGTATTTTTGTTCTGCCTTAGACAATTTTCTGCTAAGGTAGGTAACTGGGTGTTCTACCCCCTCAAATACTTGGGACATTACGGACCCCAACCCAGTCTCCGAGGCGTCCATTTGTACTATAAATGGCAATTCGAAGTTAACCCCTCTAAGCACCGGGGCCCTACACAACTTTTCCTTTAAAGATATAAATACCCTCTCTGCCTCTGGAGTCCATTTTATATTGTTTGGGGCATTCTTCCGGAGCATTTCTGTGAATAGGGTACTCTCTTCAGCAAATCTTGGAATGAATCTGCGGTAATACCCCACAAGGCCTAAAAATCCCCGCATCTGTCTTTTATTTCTCGGTTGAGGAAAGTTTTTCACACTATCTATTTTACTAGCCAATGGTTTCACCATCCCTCCTCCCACCATGTGGCCTAAATACTTCACCTCTTTACTGGCAAAGAGGCACTTCCCAGGGTTTAAAGTTAAACCCGCTCTCCTTAGGGCTCGGAGGACGGCCTCTATTCGGGGCAGATGTTGAGCCCAAGTGGTGCTATAGACGATAACATCGTCCATATAGGCCATTGCATAATCATGGTGGGGTCTGAGAACTTGGTCAATAAGCCTCTGGCAGGTGGCAGCTGCCCCGTGGAGACCAAATGGCATGCGTTTAAACTGAAACAGACCCACCAGGGTGCTGAAGGCTGTTTTAGGCTTTGATTCTCTGGCCAAAGGTATTTGCCAGTATCCTTTCGTAAGGTCTAAGGTGGTTAAATACCTTGCCTGGCCTAATCTATCTAATAAATCCTCAATTCGAGGCATAGGATACCCATCAAATTGAGAGATGTTATTGACTTGCCGGAAATCTATACAGAAGCGTAAACTTCCGTCTGGTTTAGGCACCAAGACTATTGGGCTTGACCATGGGCTCTTAGATTCCTCTATTATGCCCATTTTTATCATATCCTTCACTTGCGATATGATCTCCTTTTTCTTGGCTTCTGGCAAGCGGTAAGGCCGTTGCCTGATTATCTTTCCCGGCGTGGTGATAATCTCGTGAGCAACTATATTAGTCTCTCCTGGTACCGTTGTCAGAACATCTGCAAATTTGCCCAATAATTTACCCAGCTCTTGTCGCTGCTGTGGCGACAGCTCAGCACCTATACGAGGTACGAGGTTCTGGATTTTCTCTCCAGTCTGCTGGCTGTGGTCCTAAATCTTCTTCCTTTCTCTCTTCAGAGATGGCTGCTAGGCCTCTCATCTCCCCTGCACCAGTAGACCCAAATCCCCCCTCCCCCCGACTCGTGGGGGTCAGTGAAGATACTTCTTCTACCTCAGGGAACCCCACTCGCTCACACACAAGTTGAGCGATTCTATCGCTTGTCTTCACTCTGAAGTCTTCCTTACTGAAATTAAACATCAGGACCTTTACTACTCCACGGTAGTCAGGGTCTATGACTCCCGCCCCTACGTCCAGGAAATATTTAGTAGCTAGACCGGATCTGGGAGCTATGCGCCCATAACATCCTGGAGGAAGCTGTATCTTTACCCCCGTATCTAGTAGGGCTTTCCCTCCTCGTGGCACTATCCTATCCTCCGCACTAAATAAATCGTAGCCTGCGGCAGCTTCTGAAGCTCACTGTGGGCCTTGGGCCTGAGCGGAGACCTTACAATATCTCAAAACAAATTTTTGTTTTCCCAGGGATGCTTTGCCTACTTGCGGCTTGGACTGCGGACTAGCTTTACTGGGCTTGCCTAATAAAGGAGCAGGGATCTTGGTTGCAATGGCTTCTACTCTAGGGATATCCTGTGGTTCTTTCCTTATGGCTAGGGTTTCTGCCTTGGGTGGAATGGCTGCTAAACCTGTTTTCGCCCTAATGCCCTTCTCTATCCCTTGGCTGAAAGAAGGCCAATCTCTTCCGAGGACGATATCCTGCGGAAGGCGTGGTACCACTGCCACCAATACTTCCTTTTCGGTGCCCAACCCTTTTATTGACAGTTTATACACTGGGTAGTATGAGGCTGCCCCATGTACACATCTTATCTTGACCCACCCCACTGCTTGACTCGGTGCTGAGGGCATGTGGGCTTCGATGGCCTGCCAGATCTTTTGGGAAACCATGCTCTGGTCAGCACCCGAGTCAAGGAGTGCCTGGGCCTCAACACCTTCTACTTGTACTTGAAGCACAAATCCCTCACGTGTTTGTTTTACACCCCCAGACACTAGCGCTGTGCGCAGCGCACAATCCCTACGATAATGTCCCAATTCGCCACAATTGAAACATTTCCCTTTTATAACAGATACAACATTATTGGCATTAGGTATCTTATTCCTTGTAAACTTTTCTGATCTCTTAAAGTAGGAGGTTTTTATCTCCTTCAGAGCTTCTGGTTTTGAGGCCCTAGCCAATTCGGCTTCAAAATACCGCTCTGTGAGGCTAGCTGCTTCCTCCGTAGTTTTACAACTTTGGAGCATCAGAAAGGTTTTTACATCAGCTGGTACCGCATTCATATACTGCTCTAGTACAATTGTATCCAATACAGCTTCTAGAGACTTCTGTCTTGGATTAAGCCACTTCCATGCTAAGCCTTTTATTCTATGGAACAGCATTTTAGGGGTTTCATTGGGCTTTAACTTAGCCTCCCTGAACATGCGTTTATAGAATAAAGGGGTTAATCCTAGTCTGTCTTTGACAGCTTCTTTAACTTCACTATAATTAGATGCTAGCGTAGCAGGCATAGACTTATAAGCCGCTAAGGCTTCACCTGAGAGCGACATGGCGAATCTCACCGCCCATTGCTCTTCAGGCAATTTAATAGCCTCTGCAATGCGTTCAAACGCTTCTATGAAATCATCTAAATTATCAGTATGAGTAAACTGTCCCAGTACCATAGCGCTACCATTTGGCAGTCCTACCCACTGGTTAAATGAGGGTACAGGTAGTTCCGGCTCTCTTTGCTTCTTGAGAAGTGCCTCCATTAACTCCATAAGAGGTTTCTGCTGTGAACAGATGGCAGCTGCAGTCTGTTCCTGGGTGTGGTGTGTCAGCTCTAGTTGTTTGTCCCACTGGCTTGACATCCACCGGAGCAACTCTTGTGGATCCATCATGGAATCAGCTGTTCCTGCAAGAAAACAAGAGACAGAAACACACCAAGTGCGGTCCAACAATAAAAAAAACCTTTTTCTTTCCTTTTTTTTTTTTTTTCAATATCTTTCTGCTGCGGCAGATCAATTGCTCCCTTTCTCCTTAATTATCCTCCCACACCTGTGCCCAGCTACCGTTACCTCGGCACAGTGCAGAGTCCAGCACTGAGAAAGTAGCCTCCAATCCCACTGACCGGTTGTCAGGCGATTCTGGATCCCTCTGCTCAGCAGTTTTCCTTGCCTGTAGTGATGTCTTTTCCTTTTTACAAATGTCCTTTGTAATCCATGCAAACATCCGCAAAACTACGCCAACCTGTAATGTCGCTATTACCCCACAGCTTGTGCTTGTAGAGTTAAGCGGCCTGATCCCTTCTTCTGGTAGGAAAATAGTGCTTGGGGAAAGCACTGCCTCCTGGGAGTTGTAGTTTTCACCAACCGAAATAAAGAGAGTAGTGGAGATCGAGTGGTTCAAGCAAATAACAGGATTTTAATTCCCCTTCCAAACGGCTTTTACATAACAGAAAATAAAGAACAGTTGGCCATGTATCTTCTGGCATGAAATAATATAAGAATGTAACATAAACAGCTTCCTATATCAGCATCACAGTAATCCAACTTAAAGAGCAATTCTCTGTTCCAAAAACCTTTGGTGCTTTTTATTCTAGCTGCTACCTGCAGCTCGCTCTCTGCACAGCTTAATCCTAGCACACAGGTTTTATCTTCTCAGACACAGATATTGTACAGTCCATTGACTCAACAGGCAGGTATTCTAAGGATGGTTCTGTTTCCATCGGTTCATATTGGTTCTCAGCAGGAAATGTCTGCAATTGACTACAGGGTGTTTCCAAACACACACCTATTCCTTCAGCATGAGACTTTTCCCTGCAGCCTTCTGCTACACAAGGTTGGGAATGCCCACAGTATTCAGCACACGTAAAGCCCCACCCTTCTGGGCTAATATCAGAGCACTTCTTAAAAACAGCTTTGCTTTTCTACCAGTCACTCAGCCTACTTTTTGGCTTTCTTATGGGAGATTCCTTTTGCCCTCCAGGATCAGCTACAGATACAAGCCTTGGAGTTTCCACATGCACACAAGTCTGCCTTCTTGGTACGTTTCCCTTCTGGCTGCCTTTTATATACGGCACCAAACCTGGGCTGCTTGTACCTAGCTCCTTTGCACTGATTCTCTGCTCGTTTCTTTTGCTGATTTCCCTTTCTGAGTCAAAGGCCAGAGAATCTTCTGTTACCATTAGTTCCTCTGAATCCTCACTCCCAAGCCAATCCTCTGCTTCTCGTGACTGCTCTCTTGCTTGCACTCATGGCTGTTCTAACGGCTGTTCTCCCAGCTTTGCTGTCAGCTGTCCTCCCGGCTGTGCTCCCGGCTGTGCTAACTTCCTTCCTAATGAGCTTCCCTTATATCTCTGGCTTCCTGGGTTTAATCTGACCCCTCCCTCTAGCAGGTGTTCTGCCTCAGCTCGTGACCGATGAGCTGAACTGCAGCAGGGGCGTGTTTCCCTCTCCACTGATCTGCTCTGTTTGTGGTTTCCCTGGAAACCAGGAGCCATGTGCATTTGTTTTCTTTCTTCAACTGAAGCTAAATCCTGCGTTTTATCACTCTCTAAGGGATCTGAGGGACCTTCTACACCACAGTAAGCAGCAGTGGATTTCCCCAATCCTCTTTAATAGTGGTTTATGGACTTTTCTTCCAATAACTTATCCAAATCTCTTTTAAATCCAGCTACATTAATAGCATTTACTACATCTTCTGGTAACAAATTCCAGAGTTCAATTACGCATTGAGTGAAAAAAATATTTTCTTCAATTAGTCTTAAATGTTCTACATTGTAGCTTCATTGTGTGTCCCCCTAGTCTTTCTACTTTTTGAAGAAGTAAACAACCAATCTATTTACCCATTCTACTCCATTCATTATTTTATAGACCTATAAGAACATATCTCCCCTTAACCGTCTCTTTTCCAAGCTGAAGAGCCCTAATCTTTTAAGCTTTTCCTCGTAGGGATATCCTTCCAACCCCTTTACTATTTTTGTCGCTCTTCTCTGTATCTTTTCTAATTCTGCTATATCCTTTTTAAGATATGGTGACCAGAATTGCACACAATATTCAAGATGTGGTTGCACCATGGACCAATACAAAGGCATTATAATATCCTTTCTTTTATTCTCCATTCCTTTCTTTATAATTCCCTGCATTCTGTTTGCTTTCTTGGCTGCTGCTGCATACTGGGCAGAGGGTTTCAATATAATCTTCAGGAACAAGAAGGAATGCAGTCTTCACATATGGGTATCGTCTGTACGGATGGAGCCCGCATGGGAACGCTCCCCTGCATCTAATTGGAAAGCTTTTGGGAGCACTCCATTGCACCTGCGCATTTGCCTTCCCAAGTCCTCTCCTCAGTTTTTTGTTTTCCACGGAGCAAGCAGCTTGTTTTCTTCTGTCACCACCGAAAAACATCATTTTTTGCTTTAAATCTGTGCTCTGCCTTTCTGTCGATGCTGGTACCCTTTCTGATATCAGCCTCAATTTTTTTATTTTTTTCTAGTTTTGGTGGTTTCTACTGCCAAATAGGCCTAGGCTTATCTTTTTCCGCCACAATGGAAAAACACATCAGTGGCTTCAAAATATGTACCAAGTGCTCTGGCATAATATCAGTCACCGATAAACATGACTGGTATTTCAAATGTTTTGGCCCAGACCATTTACCGAATAATTGTCTTTTGTGCCAACAAATGACAAAAAGAGGCCTAAAGAACAGAGCCAGACAGTAAGGTTCTCTGTTTGCCTCAGACTCTATTTCAGTAGCTTCTGCATTGTCGAGGACATCGGCCTCCTCTCTTGGTTCTCAGGTCTCCTCAAAGTCCAAATATAAAACTAAGTCTAAGTCATTGGCATCGAAGACTGATACAGATGTTCAGGGTAAGTCCCTTCATCGTCATCGGGATTCACGGAAAGGTACATCCGATGCAGATCGGCCTGCCAAACAGCCCCGGCGGTAGGACTAGCCCTGCAAAGCACAACAGTGGCTCTAGGACGCTCCCGAGGCCTCGACCTCCGGAGAACTACTGGTTCCATGCTCTGAGACGCTGGCTCAAAGCCCTGTGCATGATTTCACCCAGCCATCGGCCTTCTCCCTCGACCAGCGCATCCTGGCTATCAAGAGGAGTTTGACAGCATTCCTGGCAGCATCAACAGCTCCAAGGGTGCAGGCATCGGCATCCAGCTTAAGACCTACCTCCGAGGCCAATACCAGCCCTTGAACCTGCATCGGGGGATCCTCTCCCTCTGATGCCTGATTTGGAACAGACATGCATTGTCAGTACCCAACAGGTTCACAGTACCGCATCGACCGATCATTGGTATCGGCATCGAGCCTAGACATCAATATTAGACTGTCGATACTTTGACTTTCTATCGGAATCGGACTTTACTTCCTCTGATTCCAATGATGTATCAAAGGATTCTAGGGGAACCCAGGATCTCCCTTCCAATCACTCCCTTCCTCATGTGCAGCATTGGTCCCCGCTAAAAGACATGTCTTTTCAAGACTTCAGTGGAGCCATGGCAGCAGGCCTGCAAATTACTGTGTCATCGGAAATGGAACAGAGGACAGAGGAATTGGAAATCCTCCAATAACCCTCGGCGCCCAAAGAGGCTGTCACTTTACCGGTGCATTGCATCCTGTAGGATCTAATGCTACGTATATGGGAGACCCTGCTAACCATGCCCTGGCTTTCAAAAGCTTCAACTACCACACCATTCCATGGTAGTGGAATTGGCAATGCATCGCATCAAGAGTTCTAAAAATCATTCTTCCTGGCCCCTGAACCACCCCCCTCCCCCCAGTATCTTTCAAAATGAACGGGAGCACTGCCTACGCACTCCCACTCGTGATCTGCCATCTTCAAAATTGGTGGTGCCTGGCACCATGCAATGCCAGGCACCACCATTTTTAAAGATGGCGGACCTCGAGTGGGGGGTGCGTAGGCAGTTCTCCCGCTCATTTTGAAAGTTACTGGAGGGGGGTGGTTCAAGGGCCACCAGGTCTATTTTGTTTGTTAGTCGGGAGAGGGGTGTGGGTTCAGGGGTCTTCTAGGCCACCAGGTCTATTTTCTTTTTAAGGGGGTTCCAGACCGCTAGGCCAACAGGGATTTATCTGTTGGGGCACTAGCCCCCGACAGTATTTTGATGGTATCAGGGGCTTTTTCAAATGCCGTGATTGCCTTCGATTTTCAAATGCCGTGATTGCCTTCGAAGTCATCAAAATACTGTCAGGTGGGGGAATCAGGGCCACTGGGCCATCAGGGATTCACTGTCTTTCGGTGCACCAGTTTGGCAAACTTGGGAAATTTTAGGAACGGGTTCGGGTGAAGTGGTGCAAACCGGCTGAACCCCACCACTGCGCCTAAGCCACAACCAGCAGCATAGCCACAGCCCGCACCTCATTTTTGACTCCTTCCTAGAGAGCATAGCTACTCTGCCTCTACAGGGTCCCCAGCCCATTCACATAGCAGGTGCACTCTGTTCTTATGCCCACAGGTGGCACCTCATCACATCAGAATAATGGACTCTCAACATCATCCAAAAGGGCTATCTGCTTCATTTTGAAAGCTTACCCCCCACCACCTCCACAAGGGATTATCCTGCAAACCCTCTGATGGCCAATCTCCTGTCGGTAGAGATGGCCACCCTGTTAGCTCAGGGGGCTGTAGAAAGAGTTCCTCCCAACAAAGAAGGTAGGAACTTCTACTCTCCTTACTTTCTTATCCCCAAGAAGACCGGAGGGGTCAGGCTCATTCTAGATCTGAGGGGTCAGGCTCATTCTAGATCTGAGGGGTCTCAACAAATTCCTTGTTCAAGAAAAATTCAAAATGATTTCCCTCGATACTCTTCTGCTATACCTTCAGAGGAATGACTGGCTATGTTCTCTAGACTTCAAGGAGGCATACTGTCATGCTGCCGCCCCAGAGGCCAAGGTTGGTATGGGCAGGTCAGATGGACATGAGAGTTTTTTTTATATATTTTGAATTTGGTCCTTCTGTAAGAGGTCTTGGTAATGTTCCCAGGACCTACCGGGGGCCAAAGTTCAAGAGAACACACTAGCCAGAATGTAGGGAAAATAAGGCTTTATTTCCCTTTAAGCACAATGGTTCAAGTTATGGGAGACTACTTCAACAAACTGAAAGAAACCTTGCTTCAGGCAACAAAAAGAAAATATATTCACATTTGCTTTGTTTAACTGTTGCTTCACAGTACTTGGCATAAACAAACTTTACAGGCATTCGCTACTGTTCACTGTTTTATGTTTCATGCACAGACCTTAGGCTACCTGCCTGACAGTAGCTACAGTCCATCGGGGTTTCAGGTGGGTCTTCGTTGAATTCCACCTGCATGGGCTGAGTATCAGACAGCTGTGAATCAGTGTCAGTAAACTCTTGAGGAGTGTACTGAGGTTTCTCATATAACACATTTACTAGCTTCCAATGTTCAGCATTCAAGTCAGGGCCGCGCCCATGTGAGTGTTTGTTATGGCAGTTACTTCCCCTTGCAGGCTGCCTTATGTTATACAGTCTTTTTACCAAGGGCTTGTGCCCTGTTTCACAAACAGTTTGATAGGGAGGATATACTCCAGTATCTTGTGTTTCCTGTCTTCTTAACTTATATTGCTTATCAGAATAAAAAGGTATTTTACCTTGTTTAGTTGAGTCCCATGGCCTGCTCCTGCTGTAGTTCAGCGTGTCTTGAGCAGTAGGCTTTTCACACTCCAGCTGGCCTTCATGCAGAGTCACCACTCTCTCACATTCACACCTTTTACCATTGGAATAAGGAATATTACCATTTGCAGCAAAGACTTCATCCTGGCTCAGATAATGCTTACTGTGTCTTGCCTTTACTGCTGCCGGTTCTTCACACCAAACTCTGGGGTTTATTTCTCCCCTTGTGCCTTTCTTTCCAGTACCTCTCAACCAAGGACTCCTGGAACTCTGTGGCCTCGGATTCACTATGCCCTCCTGCCAGGAACTCCTTCCTCTCTGGTGCTCTGAACACTCCTTATGGTGCTCTCCTTCTTGGTTCCTTTCCAGAAGCTCTCTGTGGTGTGACTCTCCGTGGTCTGCTTTTCCTTGATAAGCCTCTTCTTGATATGCCTCCTTTTGGTAGGCCTTCCTTGGTATGCCTCTCCTTGGTCTCTCTCTCCCTGGTCTCTTTTTAACTTGTCCTAGTTCCTCCTTTTCAAGTTCCCAGCCTTTCTTCAGGGGAACTCCCCCTTTTCTCCATTGGCTGTTAGGTTGCATTACCTCATCAGCTCTGAGGTGCAGTTCTCTGGGCCTTGGAAGGTCACTCCTGCTCCCTCTATTGGGCTCCTCATAATATTGCAGCTGATGATAAAATCTTTTTTCAGGATTTAAAACCCTTTTTTCTCCATGAATAGGCTCTGCGGTACCACATATCCCCCCTCTTAAAATATGACGGGCTGGTGAAGCCCCCTTCACACAGCACAGAATTCGTAGCTGAGCAGCAGTATTGTACTGTAGCTTGCTGTCACCGTATATCTTCCGCCTGTTATTGACTAGTTTTTCTCCTGGGTGATAAGTGTTGGCTACTGCGGCTAGCAACCCTGATCGGTCGCGCCACGATCGAAGAGCGTTGATATGATAGATTTGCGTGCGTCCTGTGGTATCTTGTACCTCGTAAGCGGTGGGTCCCTTAGGTTGAACTACCACATGAGGTCCTCTCCACCGGGCCTCGAATTTGGGGGTAGCTCCCGATACCAAGACCATTACTTTTTCTCCTGCTTGTAGCTGCCTGTGCTTTACCCTCCGGTCATAATAATGTTTTTGTTTCTGTTGACTTTTCTTCAAGTTTTCACTCGCCACCCGCGAGGTTCGTTCTAATCGCCACCGCCACTTCCACTGTCGCCCGAGTTTTCTTCCTCTTCCAACTCCTCGGGGCTGGCCGTGCTGTTGGCTCAATGGGAGTTCCTCCCCGCTTTTCGGCACGGAGTCCTCCTTGTGGTCTTCCACATGGGGGCCCAGGTCTTCTTCTGGAAAATCACTCCCTATGGCCATGAGTCCTTCTAGCTCTGCCTTCCCCGTAGAGCCAAAGCCATCTGCACCTCGACTAGTGGGAGTGAGCATGGTGACCTCTTCCAAGCTGGGGAACCCGACTCGCTCGCAAATCAATTGCGCTATTCTGTCCCCAACCTGAACCACGAAATCTTCTTTAGAAAAATTGCACAGGAGAACTTTTACTATTCCCCTATAATCAGGGTCGATGACCCCTGCGGCTACATCCAAGCTGTGTTTGGCAGCCAATCCTGACCGGGGTGCTATCCTTCCATAACATCCTGGAGGGATTTCCACTTGTATTCCAGTGCTAATTAGCTTCCGCCCCTGCTTCGGGATGACCTGGTCTTCCACACTATGGAGATCATAGCCTGCTGCTTGTGTTGATGCTCTTTGGGGACTACGGGCCTTTTCCGAAGTTTTACAGAACTTCAACACGAATTTCTTAGGCGCCTCCGGTGTTTCCTTTATCAGGCCTCTCTTTGGCTTTCCCCAGAGTGGACTAGGGACCATGGAGTTAGTGGTTGCCGCTAGGCTGCTTCGCTGGGTGCTAAGGCGATCAGTAGGCTCAGGACTACCCGTGTGCTCATGCCTACTGCAGGTGGAATTCATGACTGTCTGAGGAGATAAACCCTCTCTCAGAGTCTTTTTAAATTGCGGCCAGTCGCAACCCAATACCAGCTCTTGTGGTAATCTTGGGACCACGGCTACCAACATTTGTTTTCTCATTCCCCATGCCTTAACCCACAGCTTGTACACGGGATAGCTTGTAGCTGATCCATGAACACATTTAATTTTGACCTGCGCTTCTGGACATTCAGGGACGGACCATCCTTGGTCTTGGATCATAGACCACAGCTGTTTGGACATCATGGATTAGTCCGCACCTGAATCCAGCAGTGCCTTAGCATGAACTCCGTGTATTTTTACTCTCAACACAAAACCTTCTTTTGTTGTCTTTGGGACTTCTCCCACTAATGCAACACGTGAATAACATTCCTTTTTTATATGGCCCTTCTTACCACATGAAAAACATCGTCTTACAGTTTCCACATCCTTAGGGTCATAATTACTCCTAGGGCTATACATTGGTCTGGAGGAACCATCTACCCTCCTAGCTTCCATCCCTAAGTGCATTTTAGGAACCGCTAGCTTTGGCTGGGACACTTTTTCTGCCTCAAGATATCTCTCTGTTAGGCTTATGGCCTCGGTAGTAGTGCAGCAATTCTGAAGAATTATAAAATTTTGCACTCTACTCGGTACTGCATTTAGAAACTGTTCTAAGATTATGGCGTCCATGAGAGTTTCAATATTCTTTCTCTCAGGCTGTAACCATTTGTACGCCAAGCTCTTTACTCTATGTCCCAAGGCTTTCGGAGTTTCATTTGGGTTAAGCATAGTGGCTCTAAACAATTTCCTATAAGCAAATGGGGTGAGACCTATGCGATCTTTAATTGCCATTACTACCTCATCATAATTGTCTGCTAAAGCTGGAGGCATCGACCGGTAGGCGGCTAGAGCCTCTCCCGT
Source organism: Ichthyophis bannanicus (assembly GCA_033557465.1). NCBI lineage: Eukaryota > Metazoa > Chordata > Amphibia > Gymnophiona > Ichthyophiidae > Ichthyophis > Ichthyophis bannanicus. Next base: position 290,891,759 of record CM066033.1, on the reverse strand, counting down.
CAGGGATGCAGCTAGTCTGACTGCCCACTGTTCAGTCGGCCACCGAGCTGACTTTGCTATTCTGCTAAATGAATCCAGAAAATCATCCAGTTTATCACTGGGGCTTAACTTTCCCATTGTCAGGTCACTACATGACCACTGTCCCAACTCTGTGTTATGGAGTTCAGAGGCTCGCAATAGTTCCGCTTCCTTCTTTGCTATTTCTTCCTTCTGCTGGGTTAACCATTTGTCCAATGTGTGCAGAAGAGGTGACTGCTGTTCTTGCATGGCTTTCAGCGCTTGCACTTGGTTCTGCAGCGCTAGTTTCGCCTGCTTGTCAAATTGATTAGCCATCCACGCACATACTTCTTTGGGATCCATGGTAATCTGTAGTAAGGAAACAAAACAACAAAACACAACCAAGTGTGGCTCTTTCACAAAGAAATTTCCTTTCCTAATCCTTTTTTTTTTTTTTTCTCTACTTTCCTTGGTATCCTACACTTTTCAGGTATATCTACGTTTTACCTGATGACAGTGTAGAATCAGCTCTGGAACAGTATACGTCGCTGTCGTTCCGCGATTCTCCGCCGACAGTTGGATACCGGATTTCTCTTTTCCCGGATTTTCTTCCAATCCGCTCCGGATTTGACTGCTCCACTCCGGGTTTTTTTTTTTTTTTTTTTTGTAATCCAAGTGGGTTTTTTTCCGTTTCTTCTTCTTGAAACCTATAGCTCAAGCTTCTTCTCTGTAAGTTGGACGTAGGCTCCACGAAACATCCAACAACTACGCCATTTTTATGTCATGCTGCCGCCCCAGAGGCCAAGGTTGGTATGGGCAGGTCAGATGGACATGAGAGTTTTTTTTATATATTTTGAATTTGGTCCTTCTGTAAGAGGTCTTGGTAATGTTCCCAGGACCTACCGGGGGCCAAAGTTCAAGAGAACACACTAGCCAGAATGTAGGGAAAATAAGGCTTTATTTCCCTTTAAGCACAATGGTTCAAGTTATGGGAGACTACTTCAACAAACTGAAAGAAACCTTGCTTCAGGCAACAAAAAGAAAATATATTCACACTTGCTTTGTTTAACTGTTGCTTCACAGTACTTGGCATAAACAAACTTTACAGGCATTCGCTACTGTTCACTGTTTTATGTTTCATGCACAGACCTTAGGCTACCTGCCTGACAGTAGCTACAGTCCATCGGGGTTTCAGGTGGGTCTTCGTTGAATTCCACCTGCATGGGCTGAGTATCAGACAGCTGTGAATCAGTGTCAGTAAACTCTTGAGGAGTGTACTGAGGTTTCTCATATAACACATTTACTAGCTTCCAATGTTCAGCATTCAAGTCAGGGCCGCGCCCATGTGAGTGTTTGTTATGGCAGTTACTTCCCCTTGCAGGCTGCCTTATGTTATACAGTCTTTTTACCAAGGGCTTGTGCCCTGTTTCACAAACAGTTTGATAGGGAGGATATACTCCAGTATCTTGTGTTTCCTGTCTTCTTAACTTATATTGCTTATCAGAATAAAAAGGTATTTTACCTTGTTTAGTTGAGTCCCATGGCCTGCTCCTGCTGTAGTTCAGCGTGTCTTGAGCAGTAGGCTTTTCACACTCCAGCTGGCCTTCATGCAGAGTCACCACTCTCTCACATTCACACCTTTTACCATTGGAATAAGGAATATTACCATTTGCAGCAAAGACTTCATCCTGGCTCAGATAATGCTTACTGTGTCTTGCCTTTACTGCTGCCGGTTCTTCACACCAAACTCTGGGGTTTATTTCTCCCCTTGTGCCTTTCTTTCCAGTACCTCTCAACCAAGGACTCCTGGAACTCTGTGGCCTCGGATTCACTATGCCCTCCTGCCAGGAACTCCTTCCTCTCTGGTGCTCTGAACACTCCTTATGGTGCTCTCCTTCTTGGTTCCTTTCCAGAAGCTCTCTGTGGTGTGACTCTCCGTGGTCTGCTTTTCCTTGATAAGCCTCTTCTTGATATGCCTCCTTTTGGTAGGCCTTCCTTGGTATGCCTCTCCTTGGTCTCTCTCTCCCTGGTCTCTTTTTAACTTGTCCTAGTTCCTCCTTTTCAAGTTCCCAGCCTTTCTTCAGGGGAACTCCCCCTTTTCTCCATTGGCTGTTAGGTTGCATTACCTCATCAGCTCTGAGGTGCAGTTCTCTGGGCCTTGGAAGGTCACTCCTGCTCCCTCTATTGGGCTCCTCATAATATTGCAGCTGATGATAAAATCTTTTTTCAGGATTTAAAACCCTTTTTTCTCCATGAATAGGCTCTGCGGTACCACAATACACACATCTGCTGATCCACTATCAACCCAGAAAATATTTGTGTTTTCGGGTCCAGCAGATCCATTACCAATACCGGGTGCTCCCCTTTGGGTTAGCCTCCACACCCAGTGTTCACAAAATGCATGGGAGTTGTTGCCACCTATCTTCATACCTCGGGGATCTTTGCCTTCACCTACTTAAACAACTGGCTAATCAGGGGAGAATCCCCAAAAGAGTAAAACTCTCTCTTCATCACACCATTACTATGCTCCAAAATCTGGGATTCATTTTAAACTTTCCCAAATTGCACCTGGTCCCATCCCAGCAGCTCAAATTTATCGGAGCACTTCTAGACACTCATCAGGCCTGAGCTTTCTTCCACAAGGCCGCTCTGTTCATCTCATCAAGCTGACCCACACTATAAAGAGCCACAGTGCCGTGACAGATCAAGAAGTGCTACGACTTCTGTGACTCATAGCCTCCACGGTCCATGTTGTCCCTTATGCCTGCCTGCACATGAGACAAACTCAATGGTGCACTCATCTCAATGGACCCAGGCAACCGGGCATCTCTCAGACAAGATTTGTATCACTCCTCCTCTTGTCAACTCCCTCCAGCATTAGTTTCTGCGTCACAACCATAAACCCATAATTGATCACCAGTAATAATCTTTTTTATGAAATCGGAGTCTTTTCAACGCATTCCAACAACCCCCTGGCTGCACAGTCTATCTTCTTTTTGGTCAGGGGACAAGAGTTTCGGCACAAATTTTGCAGACAGACATCTCATCCACAAATCAACAGTAAGAATGGACTGTACCAACCCAGAACTGATGTCCATTTCCTCAGCAAGCTCCCTGATAGTCAATCGACGATTTGAGCATATTGCAGCATGCACTGCTTCAACTTTATCTTCATTCCTGCTTGTGGATGGCCTTCCTGGCAGCCCTCTTGGAAACATTTGTACCAGTCAAACTCGATCACGATTCATGCATTCATTGCCATACCCTTGCTGTATCTTGTCATAAGTCTCTTTGCACAAATCCCCACGTTTCTGAGAGAACTTAATGCAAATTCACTATTCAGTTTTTTCACTCATCGTAAATCTGACAAACTGCTTTTACATGATATCAAACATCACGTGATTAAAAAAAAGTACAGGTGTGCTGCAGCCATGCTACACTCTGCACATGCAGAGCGCATAACTAGGTCACTGCATGCTTAATATATCATGGTACAACATATTGTTATATAGCTACACAACAAGTCTCGATACTTTTTGATCACACCTCATAAATGCACAGGAGAGCCTCTTTCAGTTGAAAGTAAGCTCTGTAACAAGGGGACACAGGATGAGGTGAAAGGGGATAGATTCAGGAGTAATATGCAGAAATATTTCTTTACGGAAAGAGTGGTAGATGGGTGGAATAGTCTCACAGTGGAGATAGTAGAGACCAGGACAGTATCCAAATTCAAGAAAGCATGGGACAAACACAGAAGATCTCTAAAGAAAAAAAAAGAGACTATAGTAGTTGATATGCTGTAGACTAGATAGGCCATATGGTCTTTTTCTGCCATCATGGTTCTATGCTGCACTTTCTCCTGTCACTAACATTCCTATAAAAAAAAGGTCTTGTCCTCATGTTTTACTATATTGGCTATTTTTTCTTCCATTAGCATTTTTTGCTTTCCTGACTACTTTACCAGTTTTCCTAAGTGTCTCCATATATTACTGTTTGTCTTCCTCTTCTTGCAATCTCATTTAGTTTATGAACGCTAACCTCTTTTCCCTTACCTTATTAGCTACTTCTTTTGAAAACAATAGCAGCCTCTTTTTCCTCTTACTTTTACTTAACTTTTCTAACAAAAAGGTTTGTTGCCCTTAAAGTATCTTTCAGTTTTGTCCACTGTTGTAATACTTTCCCTAGATGCTCCCGTCCAGCTAATGACTCCTTGAGGTATTCCCTTGAAATCTAGGACACTCATTTGTGAGTGAACCATCTCTACCAATGTCCTAATATTGAAGCTAATATCGAGTGATTACCCACTACAACATCAGAAGCAGTTTCCTTATTTGTAAACACCGAGTCCAATATCACCCCCTCCTATGTGGGTTCCACTACTAGTACTGGAACAGTTCTCCTCATATAGAATCCAGGATCTCTCTACTTCTAGATGACACTGCTGCAGGGATATCCCAATCAACAACTGGCAAATTGAAATCTTCTACCCCTTCATATAGCAATCTTGTGAATGTCTTCAATTAAATCTGCCTGTGAGTGAGGTCTGTATATCACACCAATATAAATAGATTTTCCATTCTCTCTTTCCAGACTAACCCATAGAGTTCCTCCTCCTTCCCTCATAAGCCCTGCAGTTCAGTGACTTTAATATAATTATTTTTAATGTATCGCTGCTTCTCCTCCCTGTCTTCCTACCCTGTCTTTTTCTGAATAGATTATAGCCTGCTATTATTACAGCCCAGTCATGGTTTTCCATGTACCTTGTCTTCGTGACCATCGCTACATTCAAGTCAGCCTTTTCCATTAAAGCTTCTAAATCTGGAACTTTATTTCACATATTATGGGCATTAATATACGCAGCTCTCCAGATGTCTCTTTTATTCCCTTTTCTATATTATTTTTTAATGTTTTATTTACATACCTGAGGGCTTTGTTCACTTATTCCTGATGATCCTAATTTAAAGCCCTCCTCACAAAACTAGCCAGTCTGTTGCAGAAACCCTTCTCCTCTTCTTCCATAGGTGGATGCCATCTCTGCTCAGCAGCCTTTGGAAAACCATGACATGGCCCAGGAAGCCACAACACTCTCAATTACACCATTCATGCAGTCAGGCATTCATCTTCTGGATGCAAGCCTCTCAGCTTCAGCCCTGACCCTCAACAGGGATATTGAGGAGAACACTACCTGCGCACCTAACTGCTTCACCTTCTCTCCTAGAGCCAAAGTGGGAACCCAGCAGTATCAGCTGTGCTAACATGAATTAGTAGCTTCAGATAATAGTCAGTAGGCTTGAGGATTCTTGGCAAATATTCCATAATGTCTCAGATCTTTAGCACCAGGCAGACAGCACATCTCCTGGGACATCATGTCTGGATGGCAGATGAATGCTTCTGTATCCCTCAGAAGGGAGTCACCAATCACCATTACTCTTCACTTTCTAGTGGTTGGTGATCCTACAGCTTTGGAGTTTTTGACCTCCGATACCTTCTGTTCTTGGGATGTTGTTAAATGTTCCACTTCTGGGACTGTATACTGATTCCTCAGTTCTAGGAAAAGTGGAATCTCCAGGAACAGGTAGGAATGCAATCTTCACATATGGGTGACGTCTGCACTGATGGAGCCCGCGTGGGAATGCTCCCCAGCATCCAGTAGGAAAGCTTTTGGGAGCACTCCACTGTGCCTGCCTTCCCAACTTCTTTCCTCAGTTCTTCGTTTTCCACAGAGCCAGCAGGACGCATTGTTCCTGTCACCACCAAAAAACTTCTCTTTTTTTTTAGTATTACATCATGCTTCTGCCTTCCTGTTGACGTCGGTTCCATCGAATCAGACACCAGTTCTTTATTTTTGTTTTCCTTCGTGCTTTTCACCACACCATACTAGGCCTCCTCTTCAACTTGAAGACGATATTTTGAAGGCATGGACAAACCAGTCACTGGTTTTAAGAAATATACCAAGTATGCCAATACTATTTCAGTCACTGATAAATATGACTGGTGTTTAAAATGTTTGGGCCCTGACCATCAGCCCAACTCTTGTCTTTTGTGTCAGCAAATGACAAAAAGAGGCCTCAAGAAGCGAGCCAGCGAGTATGGACTGTTGTTCACCTCGGACTCTGTTTCAGTAGCTTCAACTTCACTGCGGGCATTGGCTTCCTCTCAAGGATCTCAGGTTTCTTTTAAGTCCAAACATAAGAGTAAGTCACAATCTCTGGCTGCGTCCAAATCCTCAGAATCAGCATCGAGAACCGATACTGAGGCCAGGGAGCATAAGCATTGAGACTCCCCTAGAAGTGCTTCCAATGTAGACCAGCCAGCCAAAAAGCCCCAGCAGAAGGATTTCTCCTCAAAAACACAAGTGGGGCTCTGGGACGCTCCTGAGGCATCGACCTCCAGAGAGCTACTGGTGGCATGTTCTGGGACAGTGGTTCACAGCCCCATTCTCACCTACGTTATCTTGGTGTTACTCTCGATTCCTCCCTCTCCTTCCATCAACACATTTCCGGTGTGGTACGTACCTCTCTCTTCCACCTTCGCAGGATTAGGGCCGTCCGGCCACTGCTCTCAGCTCCATCCCTCACCACCCTGGTGATTTCCTTAGTAATTATCCGACTCGATTACTGTAACTCTCTCCTCGCTGGCCTCCCCTACTATCAACTTCACAGACTACAGCTCATTCAAAACACCGCTGCCCGTCTTCTCACCTTCTCTTCATGCCGAGATCACATCACTCCTCATCTCCTTTCCCTCCACTGGCTCCCTATCAAGGTTCGCTACCAATACAAAATCCTTATTCTTACACATAGGGCCCTCCACACAAGCACGCCCCAGTACCTTTCCGATCTCATTTACCTCCAACCTGTACCTCGCCTTCTTCGTTCTTCCCACGGCAATCGCCTTTTCCTACCTTCCCCCAAAAATGCACACCTTGAGTCAACCCGCCGCGCCGCTTTCTTCTTTGCAAGTCCCGCTCTCTGGAATTCTCTCCCACACTCCCTCCGCATTGAAATGTCCTTTCCCCGATTCAAGACCCTCCTTAAGACCTATCTTTTTCATCAAGCCTTCAACCTCCCTGACCCCACCTAGAAATCTACATGTCATCTATTAAGTCATCCCCACTTCACCAGCCATGCTTCCTATACCTCCCATCAATTTACACAATCCTGACTTCCCTACTCCCCATAACCCCTCGGACCCTTGGACACCTCCTCTTTTAACCACCCAGCCCTTACCTACCCTCACCTCCTCACCCCCCCTTCCCCCCACCCTCCCCATTTCTCTTCTGTGCTTGTATTGACATCTGTCCTGTTCTATCTTTCCATCTTTATCTCTCGCTCCTTTCCTATCAATTTTTGGCGTTCCTTTCTCCCTTTATTTTCTAGCAGTCCATTATATTGTACACTGCCTTAACGCTTTGGTACAGCGCGGTTTATCAAATATTTCGAATAAAGATAAAGATAAAGATAGGTGACTTCACCCAGACATCGGCAATCTTCCTGGACCAGAGCATGCTAGCTTTTGACAGGAGTTTGGCAGCACTCCTTGCAGCCTCAGTACCGATAACATTGAGAGCTCTGGGAGTGCCATCTTTAGTACCAGGCCTAAAGCTAAGCCTACCAGGACTGATGCCGTCCCTTGAAACGGCATCGTCGGTACCCTCGTTGGAACCGATTGATACCCCCGGTGTCAACAGACACTCTGTTCCAATACCTCTGAGTATCGGCATTGACCTTCAACATCCATGAAGCATTGAGGTCGAACCAAGGATTGCCAATACTTTGATTTCTTATTGGGCTCAGATTCTAGTTTGTCAGATTCTAACGGGGGCTCACTCGGTTCCTGAGAGCTTCCAGACATCCCTTCGGACCCTTCACTCCCTCAAGAGCAGCGTCGATCCCCACCAGAGGATATGTCCTTTCAGGACTTCATCTGGGATATGGCAGCAGTGCTCGCCATTACAGTAGCCTTCGAGAAAAACCAAGGGCAGAGGAATTGCAGATGCTGCAGTACCCTCCAATGCCCACAGAGGCCGTTACATTACCGGTGCATCGTATCCTGCAGGATCTTATACTCCGCATGTTGGAGGCCCCGCTTATGGTTCTGCCTGTCAGCAAGAGACTCAATACCATGTACCGAATACAAGAATGCCCAGGCTTTCAAAAATCTCAGTTCCCACACCACACAATTGTGGTGGAATCGGTGATGCGCCATATAAAGAGCTCTAAGAACCATTCATCCACATCACCTGGCAGAGATTCCAGGACACTTGATGCCTTTGGGCATAAATGCTTCCAGGCATTGATGCTAGCCTCCAGAATAAACTCTTACATGCTATACATGGGCATGTTTCTGAAGGATGTCACCAGGGATCTGGAAACTTTCACCCATCTCCTTCCTGAGGACAAGAGGAGTCCTTTTCAGATACTCATCAAGCAAGGCCAGAACACTTGCAGGTTTCTCACTAGGACCTCTTTTGATGCTTTCGAATCAACAAGCAGAGCTTCAGCAGTCTGCATTGGGGCACATAGGATGGCCTGGTTACAGGCTTCCAACCTTGAACAATGAATCCAAGATAAACTAGCCAATATCCCATATACTGGGGAAAACCTTTTTCGCAAAGAATGGAGGGAAAAGGTAGAAGAGATTGAAACAGGAAAACAGCTGACCCCTCCAAAATGAAGATTCTTCCTAAAATATCTATTTATTCTAAAAAGATGAGATACAGCGTAGTTACTCACCTGTAACAGGTGTTCTCCAGGAGCAGCAGGAATCAGTCCTCACATATGGGTGACGTCGGCGCCGACGGAGCCCTCGCAGAGCAATTTTCCCCAGCTTTCAAAGAAAGCCTTTGGGAATTGCAGCGCGCATGCGCGGTCCCCTTCCCGCCAAGGGTGCCATCTTAGCCAGTCAGATGACATAGCTAAAAGACAGCATAAAAATTTGCAAAAAAACTAAAGCAGATAATTGCAACTCCAAGGGGAGGAGGGAGGGTTGTGAGGACTGATTCCTGCTGCTCCTGGAGAACACCTGTTACAGGTGAGTAACTACGCTTTCTCCAGGACCAAGCAGGAAGTCAGTCCTCACATATGGGACTCCCAAGCTTAAGGCTACCGGAGACCCTAAGCACAAAAATGAGCTCCCTCTAGCTCAGCAGTACAGAAGGAAGGAATCTTCACTGAATTATTACCCACCGGTAGCCCCCATCCGGGATGGAGGGTAGGAGTTGCTCAAACCTCGAAGAGATTTCGGAGGACTGCCTGTCCGAAAGCACTGTCCCTGCGGGACTCCCTCTCGAGGCAGTAATGGACCGCAAAAGTCTGGCTCGATGACCAAGTAGCGGCCCGGCAGATGTCTGCCAATGGAACAGAGCGGAGGTAAGCCACTGACGTAGCCTTCGCCCGAACACAATGAGCCGTGACTCGACTTTCTAACGAGAGTCCGGCTGCCCCATAAGCCCAAGCGATACAGTCAGCAACCCAGATGGACAGAGTACGCTTGGAGACAGGGAGCCCCAATTTATTGGGGTCAAAAGACACAAAAAGCTGAGCAGCTTTACGGTGCTCCCGCGTACGGTCAAGGTAGAAGTTCAATGCCCTTCTACAGTCCAGGGTATGCAGGACCATTTCAGCTCGGCTGGAGTGTGGCCTGGGAAAGAAGGTCGGAAGTACCACCTCCTGATTGATGTGAAAAGGGGAGACCACTTTTGGAAGAAATTCAGGGTGAGTCCGTAGGACTACCCTATTTTTGTAGAACCGAGTGTAAGGGGGATCAGACACGAGGGCCTGCAATTCACTTACGCGTCTAGCGGAAGTGAGGGCTATCAGGAAAAAGGTTTTCCAAGAAAGAAAACGGAGAGAACAGGTAGCCATAGGTTCAAAAGGCGGACAGGTGATCCGCTGCAAAACCACATTCAGATCCCAGTCAGGTACTGGCGGGCACAGAGGTGGTTTAAGTAGAAGGAGACCTCGGAGAAACCTTGCCACGAGAGGGTCGCTGGAAAGAGGTCTGCCGTCCACCGGCACATGATGTGCTGAAAGAGCACTGAGGTGAACTTTGACGGAGTTGGACTTAAGTCCCAGATTAGAGAGGTAGAGCAAGTACTGCAAGATCACCGACACCGAGCAGGAGAAGGGATCCTGAGACTGCTGGGCACACCAAGTGGAAAAGCGACGCCATTTAAGGGCGTAGCATTTGCGGGTAGAAGGTCGCCGGGAAGCTAGGACGACCTCTTCTACCTCTGCCGGCAGTAGAAGGGGAGCAAGGACTACCCTTTCAGCAGCCAGGCCATCAGATGTAGAGATCTGAAGTTGGGGTGTAGTAGGGACCCCTGATCCTGTGTTAGGAGATCTGGTTGAAAACCCAGAGGGAACGGATCCTCCACCGCTAGTTGCAGCAGGAGTGGAAACCACGGCTGTCTGGGCCACTGAGGAGCTATCAGGATCATGGAAGCTTTGTCTCGGAGAACCTTGAAAAGAGTTCGAGAGACTAGCGGTATGGGAGGAAAGGCATAGAGAAGGCTTTTCGACCATGAGAGCAGAAAAGCATCCGCCGCTACTCGAAGGGGATGCGGCTGTCGAGAGCAGAAGCGAGGAAGTTGCCGGTTGAGAGGACTGGCAAAGAGATCCATCGTGGGGAGGCCCCACTTCAGAAAATTTTTTTGAACTACCAAGGGATCCAGTCGCCACTCGTGCGGCTGGAGGATTCTGCTGAGTTTGTCCACCAGGCAATTTTCTTGGCCTGGGAGATAAACGGCCTTGAGAAGAATGCCGTGGCTGACAGCCCAAGAGCAGAGTCTCTGTGCTTCTCGACAGAGAAGGAAGGAGCCCGTGCCCCCCTGTTTGTTCACGTAGAACATGGCAACCTGATTGTCTGTCTGGACAAGGATGGACCGGTGAGAAGTCAGGTGGGAGAAAGCCTTGAGAGCCAGACGGATCGCTCTGAGCTCCAGGAAGTTGATCTGCTGCGCAGACTCCCACGTGGTCCAGAGACCTTGAGTACATGCCCCTTGGCAATGCGCTCCCCATCCTAGGAGAGAAGCATCGGTCGTCAGCACTTGAGCCGGCGGAGGAGACTGAAAAGGCATTCCGAGTATCAGGTTCGGCCGATGAAGCCACCACTGTAGAGAAGAGGCCAGCGGGCCGGAGACCCGCACTAAGTCGGCTAGGCTGCCCGTGGCCTGTTGCCACTGCTTGCGAAGGCACCACTGAGCAGGCCGCATATTCAGGCGGGCATTGGGGGTCACGTGGACGGTGGAAGCCATATGGCCGAGTAGTCTCAGGAAGCGCCTGGCTGAGACCAGAGACTGGCTGCGAAAACGGCCGGCTAGGTCCATGAGCCGTTGAGCCCTGTCGAGAGGCAGGAAAGCTCGCACCTGAAGAGTGTGCAATCTTGCGCTGATGAACTCGAGATCTTGCGAGGGGAGCAAAGTGGACTTTGCGAAGTTTATGACAAAGCCCAAGTACTGTAGAAGAGTCACAGTGCGGTGTGTGGCTTTTGTGACTTCTGGAGAGGACGATGCTCTGATGAGCCAGTCGTCTAGGTACGGAAAGACATAGAGGCCGTGAAGCCGGAGATAAGCCGCCACCACCGCGAGACATTTTGTGAAGACTCGTGGTGCGGAGGATAGGCCAAAGGGCAGTACTCTGTACTGGTAATGATTTCCTGCCACCACAAACCTTAGGTATTGGCGGTGGCTTGGGTGGATGAGGATGTGCGTGTAGGCATCCTTTAGATCCAAGGAGCATAGCCAATCTCCCTGCTGGAGGTAGGGCAGAAGGATTCCAAGGGTAAGCATCTTGAACTTCTCCCGCACGAGGAACTTGTTGAGGTTGCGCAAGTCCAGGATGGGTCGGAGGCCTCCCGTTCTTTTTGGTATTAGGAAATACCTGGAATAGAAGCTTTGACCCCTCAGGTGGTGGGGCACCGGTTCCACAGCCTGTTCCTGAAGAAGACTTGCTAACTCCTGAAGGAGTAAGTCCTTGTGCAGAGGGAGTCGTGGAGGCTCTCCCGGGAAATAGGAGGGAGGGACCTGGTGGAAGTGGAGAAGATAGCCGTCTCTCACAACATGAAGCACCCAGGCATCTGATGTGATGTTGGACCACCTGTGGGCAAAGTGAACCAGCCGGCCTCCTGTGCTGGGAGGAACCAGCTGAGGGGGAGAGGCTATGCTGATGAAGTCAAAAACCCCCACCCTGCTGAGCAGGGGCCGGTGGTGCAGGCTTGGGGGCTTGCTGCCTACGGGACCCGTTACCCCGGCCCTTGGCCTGCTGACCCTGTTGGGGAGCTGTGGAGGCCTGATATTGAGGGTAGTGTTTATAGGCAGCCGCCTTTCTCGGGTAAAAGGGCTTCTTTCCCGAGCCCTTCTTCTTCTGGGAAGGGGCAGAGGTCTTCCTAGAGAGCCTAGTTCTGTTGAGAGTCTCCGTCTCGATTTGTGCAGCCTTCTCAGCCATGGGCTTGCCAAAGAGGTTCTCACCTCGGCAGGGGACATCGACCAACTTGTCCTGCACCCAGGGTTCAAGGTCAGACGACTGAAGCCAAGCCTGTCGGCGGGCACCGATGCCGGCTGCGGCCACTCGAGCCGATGCTTCAAAGCCATCATAGGCTGCTCGAGAAATGAATTTGGAGCATTCCCGAATACCAGTTGTCAAGGCTAGGAACCTCCGCAAAGGTTCCTCGGACAGCCCAGCGGAGAATTCGGCTATCTCTTTAGCCAGGTCTCTAAGGTACATGCCCATGTAGAGCTGGTAGGTCTGGACCCGACAAGCAAGCATAGAGCCCTGGAAACACTTCTTACCGAGGCCATCCAGGTTGCGGGCCTCCCTGCCAGGAGGCACCGAGGAGTGCATCTTCTGGCTCTTAAGCCTATGCATGGCCGATTCCACCACCATGGAATGGTGCGGTAGCTGTGCTTTTTGGAAGCCAGGGCTCTTGCGGACTCGATAGATGGAATCGACCCGCTTGCTTAATACCGGCGACGATGCCGGACTCTCCCACATGCGGAAGAGTAGTCGTTCCAGCATGGGAGGAACCGGTACAGTAAAGTGCTCCCTGGCGGGAGAGTCGTACTGAAGGGCGTCGAGCTCTTCGGCTCGAGGCTCCTCCTCGGGATCCGCAGGGAAGGCCAAAGCCTTGGCCATATCCCTGACGAAGTCCGAGAACCGGGCATCCTCCGGGGGGGACTGTTTCCGAGGTTCGGACTCAGGGGAGTCCGAGGGGACACACCGAGTCCGAAAAGAATCAGGTGACTCTTCCTCTTCAGACTCCCAGGCCGACTCCGAGGAGGAATCGGTGGGGTCGGTTCGGGCGGGCGGAGGCGTTGGCCGCCCCGACGCCGAGGGAGTCGGCGTCGACGACCTCGGTCCCGAACGGGAGGCCGAGCGTGACCTCGACCGAGGATCGACTCGAGCCCGCATGGACTCGAGGATCGGCTCGGTCTCCGGGGTCGACTTAGACGTCGACGTCCCGGCGGTCGGGGCAGAGGCGCCAGCGAGGCTAGCGATCAGTACCCGCTGCTGGTCCATGAAGGCAGATAGTCTGCTCTCCAAGGCCGTCAACCTGAGTCCGACCTCAGGTGACCCAGCAGCCCCCGACTCGGGGCCCGACGGCGGACCCCTCGGAGGTGAGTCCAGGAGGACTACAGGACTTACCCGAGCAGGCAACTCCGATTCCAGACGAGGTCGCTTCGGGAGACGTTCCTTCTCCAAAGACCCGGGACGGCTATCGGGGCTATGCGACCTGGCCCTCGCGGAACCAGGAGCGTCCACCGACGACGCCCTCGCGGGTTTCGCCTTCCGACGATGATCCCCGGAGGGAGAACCTCTGTCGGAGGAACTCCGGCGATGCTCAGAGCTGGAGCCTCTGGACGCCGAGGCCTCCGACGAGGTCCGGGTGGGATCTGCGAAGATTGTTTCCTGCTGATGCCGCCGACTCCGTAAAGCTTTGGAGGACATTTTGCTACAGGCCCCACAGATCAGTTCCTCGTGATCTGGGCCAAGGCAGCGGAGGCAATTATCGTGTGTGTCAGTGAGTGACATATTTCTGTCACACTGAACACACCTTTTGAAACCACTGGCAGCCATCGGGGGAAAAAGGGCCCCTGCAAGGTCAAAGGACCGGGCTGCCAGCGAAAAACCGAAAACGAAACTGACAAGAAAAATCAGAAAAACCGAAAAATAAGAGAAGGACTCGCAATGGCGTCGCGAGTCCGGGCAGGAAAGAGACCGGCGTCGAACCGAAGAAAAAAGAGAAATAAACGACGAAAAATCAACTTTTTCTGCGGGGACAAGAAGACCACGTTTGTAGGGCTCCGCGGAAAAAAGACGACTGGCTAAGATAGCACCCTTGGGCGGGAAGGGGACCGCTCATGCGCGCTGCAATTCCCAAAGGCTTTCTTTGAAAGCTGGGGAAAATTGCTCCGCGAGGGCTCCGTCGGCGCCGACGTCACCCATATGTGAGGACTGACTTCCTGCTTGGTCCTGGAGAATGTCTTCTTACCCACCTTCTGCTGCCTATCAACAACAATTTCCACAGCAGAAATAGCAGGGCCCTAGCCAGCCCAAGAAGCCTAAGGCTCCTAAGCCTCAACTAGCTGCACAGTCACAACCTGCATCTGTTTTTTGACTCTTTCCTGGAGAGCATTGGAATATGCCTCTAGAGGACCTTCAGCCCCTCCACATAGCAGGCAGAAGTTGCCATTAATCTCCAGGAATGAGTCTTCACATATGGGTATCGTCGGTACCGACGGAGCCTGCGTGGGAACGCTCCCCAGCGTCCAAAAGGAAAGCTTTTGGGAGCATCCCACAGCGCCTGCGTGCTGCCTTCCCGCCTTTCCTAACTGCCTCTCTCCAGTTCTTCTTTTCCACGGAGCCAGCAGGTCGTGTTCCTGTCACCGCTGAAGAATTTCTTTATTTTATTTTATTTCTTTGGTCACGCGTCTGCCTTCTCGACGCTGGACCGGTACCGCCGGTCTTTTCTTTCTTTATTCTTAAAAAAAAAAAAAAAAAAAAAAAACCCTACTGTTTTTTCTCACTTCAGTGCATTTTCTTCTTTGGCCTTAGGCCTAGGACATTTTTCCTCATGGAAAAGCCCGCCTCTGGGTTTAAAAAATGCACGAAGTGCAGCGGCACTATTTCTGTCACTGACACCCATGAATGGTGTCTAAAATGTTTAGGTCCTGACCATTCCATTGCGGATTGTGAGTCCTGCTCCATGATGTCTAAAAGAGGTCTACAGAATCGAGCAGCTAAGCTCAGTACCTTGTTTCCCTCGGATGCAGCTTCGGTTGCATCGACTTCTTCTTCCTCACATGGATCTCAGGTAACCAAACTTAAATCCAGCCGGTCCTCGAAGGGTAGATCTCCCTCTAAGTATCGAGATGCCTCCGGGCTTGCCCTCGAGGAATCCGCACCGGCAAAATTACCCCGGCGGGAGGCTCCGACTTCCAAAGCTTTATCTATGGGGTCACAGGTTGACATCGATGGCTCAGCCTCGACCGATCACCTGTTGCCATGTTCTGGGGTACCGGTGGTTCCCACTGGTACCGACATCCAGACATTGGTTGCGTCAATGGATCAGAATATCCTGACCATGCAGCGTGCCATCACGGCATTCATACAAGCTGCGACGCCTTCGGTACCGCAACAAACTCCGTTGCCGGTACCGACATCGATTCCGGTGCCGGTACCGATTGCATCGACATCCGCTTCGGTGTCGACTGCAGCGGTACACTGTTCTGTGATGCCCATCGGTACCGAATCGGTACCGATCACTCCCGATGTCGATACCACCCAGTACGCATATCAGGCTCTGCAGGAGCATCCAGACAGGCGATACTTCGATTCCTCTGAAGACTCTGATGAATCAGAGGTCTCTGTCGAAGCATCGGTGATTCATCCTCAGGAGCCCTCTTCTCCAAAAAGGAGAATGTCTCCTCCAGAAGACTTGTCTTTTCAAGACTTCATTAGGGAAGTGGCCAGGGGCCTTTCCATCTCAGTGGCCCCTGAGACAGAGCCTAGAGCCAAAAAATTAGATATTTTACAATATCCTAAAGCTCCTAAAGAGGCAGCCACTTTACCAATACATGAGATTCTTTATGATCACATGTTGGGCATATGGGAGACTCCTCTCACCACTTCCCCTCATTCTCGCAGGTTGGACACCATGTATCGTGTTCCTCCTTGTCCTGGCTTTCATAAGACTCAGCTTCCTCACCACTTCATTGTGGTGGAATCTGCTATGAAGAAGATAAAGAGTACTAAAAGGCACTCTTCTGCTCCTCCAGGAAGAGAATGCAGAACCTTAGATGCCTTTGGCAGGAGAATTTTCCAGGCCAGTATGCTTGTTGCCAGAATCATCTCCTATAGTCTCTATATGGGGATGTTTCTAAAAGAAGTTACAGATCACCTGCAAACTTTATCTCCTTTTATTTCAGAAGATAAAAGGGAAGAGTTCCTCACCTGGCTCAAACATGCCCAGGATATTTCCAAGTTTTCCAACCGTGCAGCCTTTGACTCTTTTGAAGGTGCCAGCAGAGCCTCGGCCATTGCCATAGGTGCACGCAGAGTTGCTTGGTTACAAGCTTATGATTTGGAACCTTGGGTTCAAGATGGACTAGGAAACCTTCCTTGTACAGGTGAAAACCTTTTTGGCAAAGATTGGCAAGCAAAGGCCACCCAAATGGATGCTGAAAATTCTGCTTTAGATAGACTTTCAAAGTCTACTTCTGCTCCTTTTAAGAAAAGGTTGTTCAAAAAGGGATTTTTTTCCCAAAAAAGGAAAATATTATTCTGCTTATGGTCAGCAGTCATCTACTGCAGGTTGTTTTGCTACAAAGAGACAGCAACAACCGAAACAGGCCAAGCCTAAGGCTGCTAGGACTGCTACGGCCCAACAGCCTCAGCCTCCTCAGGGCCTTTGACTTACAACTAGAGAGCTTAGCCTTTCTGGCTCTAGAACATCCAGAGCCTCTCACCATTCCAGGAAGGTTGGCTTACTTTGCTCCCAGATGGGAACAAATCACAGCAGAGCAATGGACCCTCTCCATCATAAGGGAGGGGTACAAGCTTCATTTCTTAAACCTTTCTCCTCACACCATGGTGAGACAGTTCAATTCTCAGACATCTCTCCTCGACCTTCTGGGTCAGGAGATTACTACCCTTCTTGCCCAAGGGGCAATAGAAGAAGTACCCCTTCTTCAACAGGGCTCAGGGTTCTACTCCCCTTACTTTCTTATCCCAAAGAAAACAGGGGGCTACAGACCCATATTAGATCTCAGAGAATTGAACAAGTTTCTATGCAAGGAGAAATTCAAGATGATTTCTCTCGGTACTCTCCTTCCATACCTTCAGAGTCAGGATTGGCTTTGCTCTCTAGACCTCAAGGATGCGTACACCCATGTCCTCATCCATCCAACACACAGAAGGTTCCTTCGGTTCCTTTATCAAGGGAAGCACTATCAATACAGAGTGCTTCCTTTTGGTCTGGCCTCTGCACCAAGGGTGTTCACAAAATGCATGGCAGTAGTAGCTGCATTTCTACGCACTCTAAGGATATTCGTATTCCCATATCTGGACGACTGGCTCATCCGAGCTCCATCCCAGTCAGAGGCCCAGACTTCTCTAACCTGCACAAGCTGTATCCTTCAGTATCTGGGACTTGTAATAAACTTTCCAAAATCCCATCTCACCCCTACTCAGTCTCTAGAGTTCTTAGGGGCCTTGCTGGATACCACAACTGCAAGGGCCTATCTTCCCCAGGCCCGTTGCTTATGCTTGGTGCAGTTAGCCTCACAAATTCAGTTAAAATCCCATTTAACTGCTCGAGAGATGTTACAACTGTTAGGCCACATGGTATCCACTGTGCATGTGGTTCCTTACGCTCGCCTTCACATGAGGGCAGCTCAGTGGACTCTGTCCACCCAATGGACCCAGGCATCAGGTTGCCTGTCAGACAAAATAGCAACCTCCAGTCACCTCTTTTGGTCCCTCCACTGGTGGAAGTCCACTCAAAATCTGTTGCTGGGGTCCCCCTTTCAACAGGTGTTACCCCAAGCAACCCTTACAACAGATGCCTCTCCAAGAGGTTGGGGAGCTCATCTTCAAGATCTCAATACTCAAGGCATCTGGTCTCTAGAGGAGACATCTCTACATATCAATCTCTTAGAGCTCAGAGCAATTTTTCTAGCTCTCAGAGTCTTCCACACCCTGCTCAGCTACAAGACAGTCCTTATCCACACGGACAACCAAGTAGCCATGTTCTACGTGAACAAGCAGGGCAGGACTGGCTCTCTGTCACTTTGCAACGAAGCTCTGAGATTGTGGGCCTTCGCCAGAGAGCATCAAATTCATCTCATGGCAGTGTATCTTCCAGGGGTTCAAAACTCTTGGGCAGACAGACTCAGTCGAGTTCTGCTTCCACACGAATGGTCCCTCCATGGGGACCAGATAGCCAGGATCTTCCGAATTTGGGGAACCCCGGACATAGACCTCTTTGCAAGTCCGTGGAATGCCAAACTTCCCCGGTTCTGTTCCAGGATTCCGTGTCAGGGAGTTCAGGCCAGGGATGCCTTCCTTCTTCATTGGGGGCAAGACTTCCTCTATGCCTTTCCACCCATTCCCCTAATTCCCAAGACACTCTTCAAACTTCAGAGAGACAAGGGGTCTATGATCCTCATAGCACCACATTGGCCACGCCAAGTGTGGTACCCTCTACTTCTGCCAAGCTCCCTCCCTGGACTTGGGATCTGCTCCAGACCTCCTGTCCCAGGAGGAGGGAACGTTGTGGCACCCAAATCCCCAGTCTCTTCACCTCAGAGCCTGGTTGCTGAAGGCCTAGACCTTCAAGATTTGCATCTTTCTCAGCAAGTGAAGGATATCCTTCATGCTTCCAGAAAGCCTTCCACTAGATGTTCCTATGCTTTTAAATGGAAAAGGTTTACCATTTGGTGTGCAGAGAAGGGTCTTAACCCTCTTGCAATACCTCTGAATTCTTTACTAGAGAATTTGCTGCATTTATCCCATGCAGGCCTTAAAACGAATTCAGTAAGAGTCCATTTGAGTGCTATTGCAGCATCCCTTAAACCTCTCAATGGACAGCCTATTTCCTCTCATCCTCTTATAGCAAGATTCATGAGAGGCCTTCTTTTGACTAAACCTCCCATCAGACCACCTCCAGTGGCATGGGACTTGAATCTGGTTCTTGGCCAGCTTATGCAGCCACCTTTTGAACCCTTAGCCACTACCTCCTTGAAATTTCTTTCCTGGAAGGTTATTTTTCTCATTGCAGTCACTTCAGCTCGTCGCATCAGTGAGCTGCAAGCCTTGGTGGCTAATCCTCCTTATACAAGGTTCCATCATGACAAGGTAGTCCTCAGGACTAATCCACACTTTATGCCTAAAGTGGTCTCACCTTTTCATCTGAACCAGGAGGTTTATTTACCTGTCTTTTTTCCAGGACCTCATGCTTCAAGTGCAGAGAGGAATCTTCATACCCTGGATTGTAAAAGAGCTCTTGCTTTTTACTTACAAAGGACACAGCAACATAGAAAGTCCTCTCAACTCTTTGTTGCTTTTGATCCCTCTCATTTAGAACTTCCAGTCTCTAAGAGAACTCTGTCCAATTGGGTTGCTCAGTGTATTTCTTTCGCCTACCAGAGTAAGAACCTTTCTCTGGAGGGCCATGTCACAGCTCACAATGTGAGGGCCATGGCAGCCTCTATGGCTCATCTAAATTCTGCGTCCATCGACCAGATCTGTTGAACGGCCACCTGGGCCTCGGTTCATACCTTCACAGCCCATTACTGCTTGGACAAGGACTCCCGCCGGGATGCCTTGTTTGGTCAGGCTGTTCTCAAACACCTCTTCCATACCTAACCAACTCCTACCCTCCATCCCTGCCTGGATGCCTGAGATTCATGAGTGGAGGTAGAGCCCTTCCCAGGGACTCACAACCTGGGTGATCTCCCAGGCATCTCTAGCTGGGGAGTCCCCATATGTGAAGACTCATTCCTGCTTGTTCCTGGAGATAGCACAGTTACTTACCTGTAACAGGTGATCTCTGGGAACAGCAGGAATAAGTCTTCACAACCCACCCACCTCCCCTAGGAGTTGTATTTCTCTATCTTTCTTTCCTTTCCTCACTCTCTCTTTGTCTCAGCTTTAAAACTCGAACTGGAGAGAGGCGGTTAGGAAAGGCGGGAAGGCAGCGCGCAGGCGCTGTGGGATGCTCCCAAAAGCTTTCCTTTTGGACGCTGGGGAGCGTTCTCGCGCAGGCTCCGTCGGTACCGACGATACCCATATGTGAAGACTTATTCCTGCTGTTCCCAGAGATCACCTGTTACAGGTAAGTAACTGTGCTTTCCCACAGGTGACACCTCATAACATCTGAGCAGTGGACACGCCAGATTGTCAAAAGGGATTATCAGCTTCATTTCAAAACCTTACCCTCCACCAGCTTCACAGGGGATTATTCCACACAACCCCTTCAAAGCCCTGTCTTAAGAGAAGAGGTGCCCACCCTGTTGTCCCAAGGTGCCATAGAAAGAGTTCCTCCCACTCAAGAAAAGATGGGCTTCTACTTTCCATATTTTCTCATTCCAAAGAAAACAGGAGGATTCAGACCCATCTTAGATCTCAGAGACCTAAACAAGTTTCTGGCCAAGAAAAATTCAAAATTATTTCCCTAGGAACTCTTCTACCATACCTGCAGAGACACAATTGGCCATGTTCTCTAGACCTCAAAGAGGCATACATGCATATACTGATACATCCTTCGCACAGACATTATCTGCGTTTCATGTTTTATGGGAGCCATTATCAATACCAGGTTCTTTCCTTTGGTCTAGCCTCTGCCCCAAGAGTCTTCACAAAATGCATGGCAGTATTCGCTGCCCACTTACGCACCTTGGGGGTATTCATCTTCCCTTACTTAGACTGGCTGATCAGGGGAAACTCACCTCAGGAAGTAACACTCTCCCTCATCGCACCATCATGGTGCTTCAACACCTCAGCTTTGTCATAAACGTCCCAAAGTCTTGCTCCAACCCAACGACTGGAGTTCATAGGAGCATTTTTAGATACCCAACAGACCCGGGCATTTCTTCCACAAGATCGCTGTGCCTACCTCATCGAGCTGGCAGAGCAAGTGCAAAAGCATAGCTGCATCACAGCTCGAGAGATGCTACGACTCCTGGGTCACATGGCCTCCACAGTCCATGTCGTCCCCTACACTTGTTTACACATGCGACAAGCACAGTGGATTCTATCTTTCCAATGGACGCAAGGGAGCGCTAGCTTACTACTTGAGTAGACTCAGAGACAAGATCCACATCATCCCTCACTGATCAAGTCCCTTTAGTGGTGGTGTTCCCCTCAAAACATACTCGTAGGGTCACCTTTTCAGATGCCTCCACCTCAATTTACCCTGACATTGGATGCTTCTAAGCTGGGTTGGGGAGCATACCTGAATGACTTAACAAGACAGGGACTTTGGACACAACAGGAATCTGCCCTGCAGATCAACCTGCTAGAACTCTGGGCACTGACAAATGCTCTAAAGGTTTTTCAACCCCAACTTTCGGGGCAACCTGTTCTAGTCCAAACGGACAATCAAGTAGCAGTGTTCTACTTGAATAAGCAAGGAGGGATGGGGTCCCATCCACTTTGTGAGGAAGCACTTCTCCTGGGTCCTTTGTCATCTCATACTGCATTCACCTCAGAGCGGTGTACCTCCTGGGCAAACTCAATGTCCTTTCAGACAGGCTAGCCGAATCCTTCGTCCACACGAATGGACCTTGCATCGAGAGATGGCTGCTTGGATCTTACAGATGTGAGAAACCCCACTCACTGATGTTTTTACTACTCCACAAAACACACAGCTTCCTCTCTTCTGCTCCAGGGTTCAGTCGCTGCACCGACAGGCCCCAGATGTCTTCCTTCTACACTGGAGACAGGGTCCGCTCTACGCATTTCCTCCCATCCCCTTGATTCCCAAGACACTGTTCAAGCTACAGGCTGACAGGGGCTCCATGATCCCCATAGCCCCTTTTTGGCCCTGTCAACCGTGATTTCCTGTGCTTCATTTGGCGCAGACTCAGCCACTCAACTTGGGATGTGTGCCGAACCTCCTCTCTCAGGTTAACGGGACGTTCCTCCATCCCAACATCCATTCCCTACGCCTGACAACATAGCTGCTGAAGGCCTAGTGCTCGCTAACCTTGACCTGCTACAAGACATCAAGGACATACTACTTGTATCCTGCAAAGTCTCTACCAGACGATCTTATACATTCAAGGAAATCGGCATTCTACTATTTAGGACCCTCTCTCTGGAACTCCCTTACCACCAACCTCCGTACAGAAGAATCATATCCCAAATTCCGTTCTCTCCTTAAGACTCATCTATTCTCCCTAGCTTTCCCCCCCCCCCCCCCTGAATTTCATTTCTCTGTCTCCTATCTTTTGGTCTACCTGATTGTTCTGTCTTTACTTTCTTCTCTTTCTATCATTTATTGTAATTTCTTTTTTCTCTTTCTGTAATTATTAATTTTATTTTGTAAACCGCCCTGATGTTATGGGGGGCAGTATATTAAGTGTGAAATAAACAATAAACAATAAGTGGCATAGATTTGCACTCTGGTGCTCCTCAAAGGTCATTGACCCCTTTTCTTGCCCAGTGAAGTTCTTCTTTCAGTATCTCCTTCATCTAGCCTTAACAGGCCTTAAAACTAACTCAGTCAGCGTGCACCTTAGTGCCACTGCAGCTTATCACAAACCACTATAGGGACAGCCTATTTCCTCATATCTCTTAGTAGCATGCTTCATGCAGGGTCTCTTGCTATCCAAACCACCCATTAAGTTACCTCCAGTAGCTTGGGATCTCAATGTGGTTCTTGCGCAACTACTAAAGCCTCCCTTCGAGCCTTTGGCCACCACTTCGCTGACAATTCTGTCATGGAAGGTACTCTTCCTCATTGCCCTCAAGTCAGCTTGCCGCATCAGTGAACTGCAGTCTGTGGTGGTGGATCCGCCTTATACCCATTTCCACCATGACAAGGTAGTTCTGCATACTCATCCGCATTTCCTTCTGAAGGTAGTCTCCTCCTTCCATCTGAACTAGTCAGTAATCCTACCGATTTTCTTCCCTAGACCACATATGTCTTGAGCGGAAGCAGCGCTGCGCACTTTAGATTGCAAGGGAGCGCTAGCTTACTACTTGAGTAGAACTAAGGATCACAGAAAAGCCTCACAGTTATTTACCTCTTTTAATCGTAGTCACCTAGGCCTCCCAGTGACAAAATGGACTCTATCTAGACCAGTGGTTCTCAAACCCAGTCCTGGGGGCCCACCAGCCAGTCAGGTTTTCAGGATATCCACAAAGAATATGCATGAGAGAGATTTGCATGCCTTCTACTTCTAGTAAATGCAAATCCCTCTCATGCATATTCATTGTGAATATCCTGAAAACCAGACTGGCTGGTGGGCCCCCAGGACTGGGTTTGAGGACCATTGATCTAGACGGATTGCAGATTGCATTTCTTTTGCCTATGCACAGGCAGGACTCTCTTTGGAGGGTCATGCCACTGCCTATTGTCTGGACAGAGACTCCGGTCGGGATGCTGTTTTTGGTTAAGCTGTACTCCAGCACCTCTTTGGTACTTAAACTTAACTCCTACCCTCCATTCCGGACTTCTACAAGAAAGCAGACTACCTTTGGGGGTGGGGAGGAGGTTTTTCGCCTTCCGGAATCTGCAATCTTTTGGCCTCAGGGATCGCACTACTCTACCCCCATATCTGTCTGGCCCGGGGAGCTAGTGAGTCCCATAGGTAAAGACTGCATTCCTGCTTGTTCCTGGAGATAGCATAGCTACTCACTTGTAAAAGGTGATCTCCAGGAACAGCAGGAATCAGTCTTTACAACCCACCCTCCTCACCTAGGAGTTGCAGGGTCTTTGTTTTATTCTTCTTCTCAACTACAAACTCAACTGAGGAGAGGAGTTGGGAAGGTGGGAATGCAGGCACAGTGGAGTGCCCCCAAACGTTTTCCTATTGGACACTGGGGAGCGTTCCTGCGTGGGCTTTGTCAGTGCCAGTGTCACCCATATGTGAAGACTAATTCCTGCTGTTCCTGGAGATCACCTGTTACAGGTGAGTAACTACGCTGTCTGGGTGTTAAGTCTGCAGGTTCTGGTGATCTGTGTCCAGCTGCCATCTTTTCGTACAATGTTCCTAGCAGCTATAACAAATTTACAGTGTTCCAAAATAAGATGTAAACCAGGATAGTACTGTAACTGTAATCTCTAAATCTATGAGACGGCCGATGAGTAGTAGTGCATGATCCATCCAATCAAAGGTTGCTGAGAGATCTAAGAATACTAGAACTACCACGCTACAGGCATCTCAGTAAAGAAATCTAGTTAAGAATTCCCATGAGGGCTTCAGTACTGTGCCCTGTTCTAAACCCAGATTACTATGGATGTAAGGCCTGAGTTTAAACTGTTTACCTTTTTTTTTAAACAATTGAACTAGACTAATTTTTCTACAACTTTAGAGAAAAATGATAAGTTTGAAACAGCACTGTAGCAGCCAAAGATTCATTCTCTAATAGGGGATGAAGTACTGCTGATTTTGAAGGCCTTACGACATAATTCTGTGATGAACATGCATGGGATAGAGCTAACAGAGTTGGAAAAAACTTAGAGAACAACTTGTTAATCATATGCAGGCATAGATCTAAATCTGAAGATAAGGCATTATGCTCTAATTCTACCTTTTCCACTAACAAATTGGTTGGAGGATAAAAAGTTGAGGAAGGTGCACTCAGAGTTAAATCCCAAGAAGACGAATCTTGGACTAAATATCTAACAGAATCTGACTGAGTCCTCCGGACAGAAATCTGCTTGTCCCATGCTATAGCAAACTCTTTGCTAAAATAAATGGCAATGATTCAACTTAATGGGAATTTGAAGAGGCCCAAATAGAAAGTAATTGAGAAAGTTGCATTTAATAATGTGCTATAATAGGATTTTCTAGCCTTTTGAATCTCTCTTTTATAAGAGATTAAGCGTTCTTTGCAATTGAATCAAGAATCATTTGTATTGCAATTTCAACGGACCACTAATTCAACTAAAATAGCTAATAGGGGTCTCTCCCCTTCCTGGAAAACTATAAACAAGTAAGAAATGTAGAGGAGGGTCTCCAGGCAACCTGAGCATCAGACACTTTATAGACGCGACATCCCTTATTTGCAGTTCTTCTCAACCAGTGCGCCTTGAAAAAAATCCTAGGTATGTCTTGGAGGCGACAGCCATGAATATGGCTTGGTATGGTCTCTTGAGGCTCTTGCCCCATCTCTATTGGAAGTACCCTGGAAAATAGCCCTTTGCTTCCAACAGCAGCCCTTCCTTGCCAAGCAGCATGTACGAACAGAAAGGGAGAGGGTGAACTTGGAGCAAAGAGTCACTCTGCTCCTTAACCCGCCCCTCCCTTTTGTTATTCAAGAATAGAAGGGTATTGGGGGGGGGGGGGGGAGAGCCTGGTTTCTGGTCAAGATGGACATGTAATAGCTGTGCTCCGGAGGGCAATAAACAAGAATCCTGAATTCAGCTATCTTTAATCAAATAGTTCCTACCTACATTGATACCATTCGATCCCGGATATGTCTGGCTCCAAACAGATGCGGCTGGATTATCAAATATCGCAAAATGCTAGTGCAAAGAGAACCAAGACGGAACCTCTCTCACCTCACAAGATGGCGGTCATCCGAGATTGTCCTGAGACCTTGCAGGAGATCCTGGCTGAGATTTGGGCAGTCAAGGACTTGGTCAAAGCTAATGGAGAATCACTATGTGCAATGCAGGAAGAAATCAACGCTTTGCGATCCTCTTTGGAGTCAAATATGGCTCGTTTGGAGAAGGTAGAGAGTGTGGTGGCTTCACATAGAGAAAGGCTTGAGGCCGTTGAGAAGCAGGCCAAGTTGATACTTTAATTACAAAGAGAGGTGGAAGACGGTAATAATCGCTCTCGGCGGAATAACATAAGAATACTAGGAGTTCCTGAGGGAGTAGAGGGTCCTGACTTGGTGTCCTTTTTGCAGGCCATGATTCCAGGTGTGTTAAAGTTGCAGTTTGCTATGCTGTTCGAGATCGAGCACGCCCATAGATTGCGTACTCAATCTGTGGTCATGGGCAAGCGTCTACACCCAATCATCTTGAAAGTTTTACATTCTCCAGGACCAAGCAGGAAGTCAGTCCTCACTTATGGGTGACGTCGGCGCCGACGGAGCCCTCGCGGAGCAATTTTCCCCAGCTTTCAAAGAAAGCCTTTGGGAATTGCAGCGCGCATGCGCGGTCGTCTTCCCGCCCGAGGGTGCCATCTTAGCCAGTCTTCTTTTTTCCGCGGAGCCCTACAGACGTCCCCGTCTTGTCCCCGCGAAAAAGTTGATTTTCTTCTTTATTTTATCCTTGTTTTCTTTCGGTTCGACGCCGATCGTTTTCCCGCCCGGACTCGCGACGCCGGTCTCGAGTCCTCTTACTTTTTTCGGTTTTTCTGACTTAGTCAGCTTTCGTTTTCGTTTTCCCTGGCAGCCCGGTCCTTTGACCTCGCAGGGGCCCTTTTTCCCCCGATGGCTGCCAGTGGGTTTAAGCGGTGTGGTCGGTGTGACCGAAATATGTCACTAACCGACACACACGACTTTTGCCTCCGCTGCCTGGGCCCGGATCATGAGGAACTGATCTGTGGGCCCTGCAGCAAACTGTCCTCAAAGGCGTTGAGAAGTCGGCGGCATCAGCGTGAGAGAATCTTCGCTGACCCCAGCCGTACCCGGACCTCGTCGGAGGCCTCCGTGTCAAAAGGCTCCAGCTCGGACCGTCGCCGGAGCTCCTCCGACAGGGGTTCTCCCTCCGGGGACCATCGTCGGAAGGAAAAACCCGCGAGGGCGGCGTCGGTGGACGCTCCTGGTTCCGCGAGGGCCAGGTCGCATAGCCCCGACAGCCGCCCCGGGTCCTTGGAGAAGGAACACGTCCCGAAGCGACCTCGCCTGGAGTCGGAGATGCCTGCCCGGGTAAGTCCTGTGGTCCTTCTGGACTCGCCTCCGCGACAGCCGACGTCGGGCCCGACGCCGTCGGGGCCCGAGTCGGGGACTGCTGGGTCACCTGAGCTCGGACTCAGGTTGACGGCCTTGGAGAGCAGACTGTATGCCTTCATGGACCAGCAGAGGGCACTGCTCGCTGGCTTCGCTGGCGTCGCTGCCCCGACCGCCGGGACGTCGACGTCCAAGTCGACCCCGGAGACCGAGCCGATCCTCGAGTCGATGAGAACTCGAGTCGATCCTCGGTCGAGGTCACCCTCGGCCTCCCGTTCGGGACCGAGGTCGCCGACGCCGACTCCCTCGGCGTCGGGGCGGCTGGCGCCGCACCCTGCCCGGGCCGACCCCACCGAGTCCTCGTCGGAGTCGGTCTGGGAGTCTGAGGAGGGAGAGTCACCTGATTCTTTCCGGACTCGGTGTGTCCCATCGGACTCACCGGAGTCCGAGCCTCGGAAGCAGTCCCCCCCGGAGGATGCCCGGTTCTCGGACTTCGTTAGGGATATGGCCAAGGCTTTGGCCTTCCCTGCGGATCCCGAGGAGGAGCCTCGAGCCGAAGAGCTCGACGCCCTCCAGTATGACTCTCCCGCGAGGGAACACTTTACTGTGCCGGTTCCTCCTATGCTGGAACGACTACTCTTCCGCATGTGGGAGAGTCCGGCCTCCTCGCCGGTCCTGAGCAAGCGGGTCGATTCTATCTATCGAGTCCGCAAGAGCCCTGGCTTTCAAAAGGCACAGCTGCCACACCATTCCATGGTAGTGGAATCGGCCATGCATCGTCTTAAGAGCCAGAAGATGCACTCCTCGGTGCCTCCTGGCAGGGAGGCCCGTAACCTGGATGGCCTTGGCAAGAAGTGCTTCCAGGGCTCTATGCTCGCTTGTCGTGTCCAGACTTACCAGCTATACATGGGCATGTATCTCCGGGATCTGGCTAAAGAGCTAGCCGGATTCTCCGCTGGTCTCTCCGAGGAGCCCTTGCGGAGGTTCCTAGCCTTGTCCACTGGCATTCGGGAATGCTCAAAGTTCATGTCCCGAGCAGCCTATGATGGCTTTGAAGCCTCGGCTCGAGTGGCCGTAGCCGGCATCGGTGCCCGCCGACAGGCTTGGCTTCAGTCGTCAGACCTTGAGCCCTGGGTGCAGGACAAGTTGGTCGATGTCCCCTGCCGAGGCGAAAACCTCTTTGGCAAGCCCATGGCGGAAAAGGCTGCGCAAATTGAGACTGAGACTCTCACCCGGACCAGGCTTTCTAGGAAGACCTCCGCCCCTTCCCAGAAAAAGAAGGGCTCGGGGAAAAAGTCCTTTTACCCGAGGAAGGCGGCTGCCTACAAACAATACCCCCATTATCAGGCCCCTGCAGCTCCCCAACAGGGCCAGCAGGCCAAGGGACGGGGTAACGGGTCCCGTAGGCAGCAAGCCCCCAAGCCTGCACCACCAGCCCCTGCTCAGCAGGGTGGGGGCTTTTGACTCGCTAAGCATAGCCTCTCCCCCCCCGCTGGTTCCTCCCAGCACCGGAGGCCTGCTGGTTCACTTCGCCCACAGGTGGTCCAGCATCACCGCAGATGCCTGGGTGCTTCAGGTCGTGCGAGAAGGCTATCTTCTCCACTTCCATCAGGTCCCTCCCTCCTATTTTCCGGGAGAACCTCCGCGCCCCCCTCTGCACAGGGAGTTGCTCCTTCAGGAGTTAGCAGGTCTTCTGCAGGAACAGGCGGTGGAACCGGTGCCACACCACCTGAGAGGTCAAGGCTTTTATTCAAGGTATTTTCTGATACCAAAGAGAACAGGGGGCCTCAGACCCATCCTGGACTTGCGCAACCTCAACAAGTTCCTTGTGCGGGAGAAGTTCAAAATGCTTACCCTTGGAATCCTTCTGCCCTACCTCCAGCAGGGAGATTGGCTATGCTCCTTGGATCTAAAGGATGCCTACACGCACATCCTCATCCACCCAAGCCACCGCCAATACCTAAGGTTTGTGGTGGCAGGAAATCATTACCATTACCGAGTACTGCCCTTTGGCCTGTCCTCCGCACCGCGAGTCTTCACAAAATGTCTCGCGGTCGTGGCGGCCCATCTCCGGCTTCACGGCCTCTATGTCTTTCCGTACCTCGACGACTGGCTCATCAGAGCAGCGTCCGCTCAGGAGGTCACCAACGCCACGTGCCGCACGGTGACTCTGCTGCAGCACTTGGGCTTTGTCATAAACTTCGCAAAGTCCACTTTGCTCCCCTCACAGGATCTCGAGTTCATCGGCGCAAGGCTGCACACTCCTCAGGCGCGAGCATTTCTACCGCTCGACAGGGCTCAACGGCTCATGGACCTAGCCGACCGCTTTCGCAGCCAGCCCCTGGTCTCCGCCAGGCGCTTCCTGAGACTGCTCGGCCATATGGCTTCCACCGTCCATGTGACCCCCAATGCCTGCCTGAATATGCGGTCTGCTCAATGGTGTCTCCGCCGGCAGTGGCGACAAGCCACGGGCGGCCTTGCAGACCTAGTGCGCGTTTCCGAGCCGCTGGTCTCGTCTCTCCGGTGGTGGCTCCGGCAGCCGAACCTGATATTCGGAATGCCTTTCCAGTCACCTCAGCTGACCCGGGTGCTGACCACCGATGCATCCCTCCTGGGCTGGGGAGCACATTGCCAAGAGGCACGTACTCAGGGCCTCTGGAACACGTGGGAGTCTGCTCAGCAGATCAACTTCCTGGAGCTCAGGGCGATCCGCCTGGCTCTCAAGGCCTTCTCCCACCTGACTTCCCAACAGTCCGTCCTTGTCCAGACGGACAATCAAGTTGCCATGTTCTACGTGAACAAGCAGGGGGGCACGGGCTCCTTCCTCCTCTGCCGGGAGGCACAGAGGCTCTGCTCTTGGGCCGTCAGTCACGGCATTCTCCTCAAGGCAGTTTATCTCCCGGGCCAAGAAAATTGCCTTGCAGACAAACTCAGCAGGGTCCTCCAGCCGAACGAGTGGCGTCTGGATCCCTTGGTAGTTCAGAAGCTCTTCCTCAAGTGGGGTCTCCCCACGGTGGATCTCTTTGCCAGTCCTCACAACCGGCAGCTTCCTCGCTTCTGCTCTCGTCGGCCACACCCCCTTCGGGTGGCGGCGGACGCCTTTCTGATCTCGTGGTCGGGGAGCCTTCTGTACGCTTTCCCTCCCATTCCGCTGGTCTCTCGGACTCTTTTCAAGGTTCTCCGAGACAAAGCCTTCATGATCCTGGTGGCCCCTCGCTGGCCCAGGCAGCCGTGGTTTCCGCTCCTGCTGCAACTGGCGGTGGAGGATCCAATCCCTCTGGGGGTGCAACCGGATCTCCTCACTCAGGATCAGGGGTCCCTCCTGCACCCCAACCTCAGGTCTCTCAACCTCATGGCCTGGCTGCTGAGAGGGTAGTCCTTGCTCCCCTTCTCCTGCCGGCGGAGGTGGAGGAGGTCGTCTTGGCTTCGCGACGGCCTTCTACCCGCAAATGCTACGCCCTTAAATGGCGTCGCTTTGCAGTCTGGTGTACCCAACAGTCTCAGGATCCCTTCTCCTGCCCGGTGTCGGTGATCTTGCAGTACTTGCTCCACCTCTCTAATCTGGGACTTAAGTCCAACTCCGTCAAAGTTCACCTCAGTGCTCTTTCAGCACATCATGTGCCGGTGGACGGCAGACCTCTCTCCAATGACCCTCTTGTAGCGAGGTTTCTCCGAGGTCTCCTTCTACTTAAACCACCTCTGCGCCCGCCAGCGCCTGACTGGGACCTGAATGTGGTTTTGCAGCGGATCACCTGTCCGCCTTTTGAACCTATGGCTACCTGTTCTCTCCGTTTTCTGTCTTGGAAAACACTGTTCTTGATAGCCCTCACTTCCGCCAGACGCGTAAGTGAATTGCAGGCCCTCGTGTCTGATCCCCCTTACACTAGGTTCTACAAGAATAGGGTAGTCCTACGGACTCACCCAAAATTTCTGCCTAAAGTGGTCTCCCCTTTTCACATCAATCAGGAGGTGGTACTTCCAACCTTCTTTCCCAGACCCCACTCCTGCCGAGCTGAGACGGTCCTCCATACCCTGGACTGTAGAAGGGCATTGAACTTCTACCTTGACCGTACGCGGGAGCACCGTAAAGCTGCTCAGCTTTTTGTATCTTTTGACCCCAATAAATTGGGGCTCCCGGTCTCCAAGCGTACTCTGTCCATCTGGGTTGCGGACTGTATCTCTTGGGCTTATGGGGCAGCCGGACTCTCCTTAGAAAGTCGAGTCACGGCTCATTGCGTTCGGGCAAAGGCCACGTCAGTGGCTTACCTCCGCTCTGTTCCGCTGGCAGACATCTGCCGGGCCGCTACTTGGTCTTCGAGCCAGACTTTTGCGGTCCATTACTGTCTCGAGAGGGAGTCCCGTAGGGACAGTGCTTTCGGACAGGCAGTCCTCCGTAATCTCTTTGAGGTCTGAGCAACTCCTACCCTCCATCCCGGATGTGGGCTACCGGTGGGTGATAATTCAGCGAAGATTCTTTCCTTCTGTGCTGCTGAGCTAGAGGGAGCTCATTTTTGTGCTTAGGGTCTCCGGTAGCCTTGAGCTTGGGAGTCCCATAAGTGAGGACTGACTTCCTGCTTGGTCCTGGAGAAAGCGTAGTTACTCACCTGTAACAGGTGTTCTCCAGGAGCAGCAGGAATCAGTCTTCACTACCCTCCCTCCTCCCCTTGGAGTTGCAATCGTCTGCTTATGTTTTTTGCAAATATTTTTACGCTGTCTTTTTTAGCTATGTCATCTGACTGGCTAAGATGGCACCCTCGGGCGGGAAGACGACCGCGCATGCGCGCTGCAATTCCCAAAGGCTTTCTTTGAAAGCTGGGGAAAATTGCTCCGCGAGGGCTCCGTCGGCGCCGACGTCACCCATAAGTGAGGACTGATTCCTGCTGCTCCTGGAGAACACCTGTTACAGGTGAGTAACTACGCTTTTTCAGCAAGTTTTGCAAATAATGGGAGCAGTCAAAGCACTTTCAACTTTAGAATAACAGGGACATAAACTCCTGTTCTTCCCGAACTTCGCAAAGGCAACGGTGGATCGGAGAAAAAGTTTTCTGGTGCTGTGTCCACACTTGGCGCAACTGCAGGCCCGTTTTGGACTGCTATATCCTGCCCGCATGAGAGTCACGCTGCATAACCAGACCAAGACTTTTGATGATCCCGGGAAGTTATATGCATTTCTGGAAGCTAAGGAGTTGGTGGCGATGCAGTGAAAGTCATTCTGCAACTTTTATTTGCTACAGTTTTATGGCGCTTGCTATCATGGGCATTTGACTGGTCTGAGGTCATGTAAAGGCGACTTATCCATGCAGGAGTGACATTTCATTATGTAACATTATTATATACTGGGACATCCATTCTGTATTGTGTGAAGGAGCTCCAGGGTACCATCCTGGCTGAGATGTTTCTTTTGTTTTCTCTCTGTCTTTCTTTCTTTTATAGAACGCGATATTTTGAGTGACATAGAAGACTGGAAGTATTAGGTCTTTTGCCCTCCGTGTCCATCTTGCCTTGGTGGGCTCACCCGCTAAGTTCTGTATGTTACATAGCCCCCCCCCCCCCCGGGTTTGGGTGGTTTTGGGAAGATGTTTTACCAGTTTTAGGCGTTCTTATTAGAACTGATCTTTATTTATTTATTTATTTATTTATTTATGAGACTTGATAGACCGCCCAAACCGGAGCATCAGAGCGGTGTACAATAAAAGCAGGCTGCTAGAAAAATTAAAGAGAGGAAAGGAACGCCATTTAATGGATAGGAAAGTACTGTAGAAATAGAAAGAAGGAAAGAGACAGAGCAATCTAGCTAAAGAATTGGAGGCAGCAGGAAGAACAAGGGAGGGAGGGAGGGGATGGAGTATACGGTGAGAAGGCCTGTGTAGCTGTCAGGGGGGTGCTGGGAGATCGAAAGCCTGGGAAAACAGATGGGTCTTGAGGAGGGCTTTGAAATGTGGAAAAGAAGGTTTGGTGCAGAGTGAGTGGGGAAGAGAGTTCCAAAGAGCAGGACCTAGGAAAAAGAAAGCGGAATGACGGGTAAGTTCGAGATGGGCTTGAGATGGGGAGGGAAGAAAAAGGTGGTTACTGTGAGAAGAACGGAGGAGGTGAGGGACGGGTTGGTGGTAGATGAGGTTGGATAAATATTGAGGAATACCTGTGTGAAGAACTTGTGACGGGGCTGGGGTTAAAATGTGCCTTTTTTTTGTTGGGTTTTCTTCTCTGGGCTATAGGGGCAGCTAACACTTTAAGGGCGCTTAAGAAGTTGTTCTAAAATGTAAACTAAATGCTACAATTTGGTATGTCCCTGCAACATTTGATTGTTAATCAGAACTTTATTGTCAGTATGTTTGCCTTTAAGATCGTTTAACTGAATGTTGGGGCATTAATAATCCCACTAAGAGGAAAAGCTTTTTGCGGTATGGTCGGAAAGAAA
This sequence comes from Ichthyophis bannanicus, assembly GCA_033557465.1. Classification (NCBI taxonomy): domain Eukaryota; kingdom Metazoa; phylum Chordata; class Amphibia; order Gymnophiona; family Ichthyophiidae; genus Ichthyophis; species Ichthyophis bannanicus. The sequence continues at coordinate 290,858,273 of CM066033.1, read as the reverse complement.
GTGCTGACATCTTACTGTTGTAGGAGACACACTTAAATGGAGAGGAGTCGTTGAGGATAAATAGAAAGATATACTCTTTAGGGGTTTCTCAGCTGCCCATCATAAGAACAATGGGGTAGCCATCTTAATGAGGAAAGTTCTATCCCTTATGGATTTTGAAATATCACGTACTGATTTTTCCTAGTTTCCAAGGGACTTTGTTCTAGAACTAGTGAGTCTACTATACCTGAGGCTCACATTTCTGATCATTTTGCAATCTCATTTACCCTATTTGACTCAACGAGCTTTCAGCAGTATAATAGTAAAGTGGTCGCTGCTGGTCTGTTTTATTGTTGGGGTCATCTTAAAGCTATAAATATGACTTTCACTCCTAAAGTGAATTGTATAGTTGAAATGTTGTCAGTTCTCCTTACAGGGAGAGTCTATCTTCAAATGGAAAAGATTTTTGCTCAGTTTCTATGGGAAAATAACTGCCCAGAATTGCTTTCAGGAAGCTTAAATCTTAAAAAGAGGAAGAGGGGTGATTCTCAGGCCTAGTACTGTGATTTTTTACTAAAACAAGGTTTGCGATGGGTGGAGGGGACTGTAGGTTTGCGCTCAATATGGCTTGAACTAGAAGAGAGGTTAAGTAATCCCTTCCTTTAGAACCTTTTTCTTGGCATGGTATCTTATGGGAGGTTGAAGTCTCATAGGGTATACTGGATACTCAGTAGGCCTTTCAAAAGTAGTAAATGCAACTTCTAAGGAGGATTGTCTGATGAAAGGTAGCTAAATGGGTTCAGACAGCTGGGAATGAGTGTTAGTCTCATCGAGGAGATGTCGGCACTTTGAGACAAGTGGTGTGTGATTGTCCTAACATTCAGTTTTATTAGGTTTCAACATGGAACCGTATTAAAGAGGTGCTGGGATTTTGGGCCAATCTCTTCTGGTCTGGGGTTGTTTTTCAATCTGTAATTGGCATCTCGCCGTAACAGCGGGATTTTCCGTTTTAATTAACTTCATATTGGAAATGGCCCTATTCTTCATTATTTCTAAATGGAAAACATGTGGCAGAGCTTGGTTGACGTGATGGGTGGAACACTTGTGCTTATGATATATATATGTGCAAACATCATGGTGTAGTTCTTCCCTTGTATCCATCTTTTCTTAAGTGAAAACTTTTCCTTTGTAGTGGAGTGTGATCTCTGAAGAGGAAACTGCACACCTTCTTTCTTCCTCCAAACTCACCACCTGCTCCTCTGATCCTATCACCTCCCATCTCCTAAGCACCATCTCCTCCACTGTTGTCCCTTCCATCTCTCATATTCTCAATCTATCGCTCTCCACTGCAACAGTCCCTGCAGACTTCAAGCATGCTATGGTCACACCACTCCTCAAGAAACCCTCACTTAATCCCACCTGTTCTTCTAATTATCGACCCATCTCTCTCCTTCCCTTCATTTCTAAACTACTTGAACGTGCGGTTCACCGCCGCTGTCTCGACTTCCTCTCCTCTCATGCCCTCCTGGATCCCTTACAGTCTGGCTTTCGTCCTCTACACTCTACTGAAACAGCTCTTACCAAAGTCTCCAGTGACATGTTCCTGGCAAAATCCAAGGGCCTTTACTCTGTCCTCATCCTTCTTGACCTCTCTGCTGCTTTTGACACTGTTGACCACAACCTTCTCCTTGATACCTTGTCCTCGCTTGGTTTTAGGGGCTCTGTACTATCCTGGTTCTCCTCCTATCTCTCCCATTGCTCTTTCAGTGTGTGTTCTGGTGGCTCCTCCTCCTCTGCTACCCCGCTCCCAGTTGGTGTGTGATAGGCGATGGCCTAGTATGTAGCAGAGCTAGGTCTGAAGCCTTTTCCTCCTGCTTTTAAAATGCTTTTGCTGAAGCCCTTTTTCTCCTGCTTTAAAATGCTTTAAAGTATTATTCCTGATTTTGGAAATTGCAGAATGCTGTCAGCTGTTAGAAAGAAATTCTGTTCTATTCTGGTTTGATAACATGTTTTGCTCTCCTGGAGATAAGAGAATTAAACCTTGGTACTGTTTATTGTTTAGGTAAGTCAGATGTCTCTTTCAGTAGAATGTCCTCCACTGTATCTTTGCCGATTGTGCACTGATGAAAATATAGCAGAGAAACTGAACAGTGTACGAATATTTTGTCTAGCATTATGAAGATTGTTTAGTGGTTGGAGCCAGGGCTAGAGATACGTCCTAGCCTTGCCATGTTTAGCCTCACTTTGTTTTGCTTTTGTTAAGAATGCTTCTGATATGCCTTCCACTATCTTTGTGGCTCACTAACCTTGCGAGAATATCGAAATATACTGTATACTTTAGCAGAAATATTATGTCTAGTGTTATGTCTAATTGCTGACCCGTGGCTAGTGTGACCCAAGCAGGGGGAGCGAGTCCTGGGCCCGGTCAGAGATGTCTATTGGATGAGAGTAAGTGGCCAATTAGGAGTTTTGCCTGTATTAGACTGGAGAAGAAAAGTATATAAACTGTCATTTTTCTGAGCTCTGGGCTCAGACCTTTTGAATGTAACTGCAATCTGAGCCTGTGTACACATTAAACCGGCTTGAATCTTTGCCTGACTCCGGGTATTATTTATTGCATTCTTATCAGCCACAACAGGTGTACCCCAAGGATCTGTCTTGGGTCCGCTCCTTTTCTCCCTCTACACCCAGTCCCTTGGTGCGCTTATCTCTTCCCATGGCTTTCAGTATCATCTGTATGCTGATGACTCCCAGATCTACCTCTCTACGCCTGAAATCTCTCCGACAATCCAGACCCGGATCTCTGCCTGCCTTTCTGACATTGCTGCCTGGATGTCTCACCGCCCCTTGAAACTGAACAGGGCCAAGACTGAACTTCGTATCTTCCCCCTTTCTCAGTCTCTGTGGATAACTCTGTACTGCTTCCTGTTTCCTCAGCCCGCAATCTGGGGGTGGTCTTTGACTCCTCTCTCGCTTTCTCCACACATATCCATCTGGTAGCTAAGACCTGCCATTTCTTTCTCTATAACATCAGCAAAATCAGCACTTTCCTTTCTGAACACACTACTAAAATGCTTATCCACTCCTTAATCACCTCCCGTCTTGACTTCTGTAACCTCCTACTTGCTGGTCTCCCTTTGAATCAAGTTGATCTCCTGTTTATTGTAAATACAACTCAGGGTTCCTGTGTTGTATGGTTGATGTTGAATGTAAACCGCTCTGATCTAAAATAGAGCGGTATAGAAGAACTGTTAAATAAATAAAATAAATAATCATCTTTCTCCCCTTCAATCTGTTCAACACTCTGCTGCGCGGCTAATCTTCCACCAGCCTCATCATGCCCATATTACTCCTCTTCTCAAGTCACTTCATTGGCTCCCTATCCATTTCCGCATCCAGTTAAAACTTCTCCTGCTGACCTATAAATGCATTCACTCTGCGGCTCCTCACTACCTTTCTTTTCTTATCTCTCCTTACAACCCCCCTCGGGAACTTCGCTCTTCTAGCAAACTGCTTCTATCTGTGCCCTCTCTTCTACTGCTAACTCAAGACTTCGCTCCTTTCACCTTGCTGCACCTTACGCCTGGAACAAACTACCTGTGTCTGTGCGCCAGGCACCTTCTCTAACCTTCTTCAAATCCAGGCTGAAAACTCACCTCTTCGCTGCTGCTTTTGGATCTTGATTCACCTGATCTCCTTTTTCTTTCCACTTGCTTTATCCCTGCCTACACGTGTTTGTCTTGACTAGATTGTAAGATCTGATGAGCAGGGACCATCTCTTACCTGTCTGTGCAGCGCTGCATACGACTTGTAGCACTATATAAATGCGTAGTAGTAGTGGTTGCTCTTATATTACCCTTGTAGGCCGAGCAAGCTCGCAGATGTCTTGTGTTTCTTTATATAGCCCCTGATGATCGCATGATGATGGGAGGGACAGGGTGGGGTGGGCTATGTTTAACCTTTTCTTTTCTCATGTTAAAGAGAAGAATTGTGTATTTTGATTTACTGCAATTTGGTTTTCTCTTTTGCCTGTATTTTGTTGGAAAATATAAATAAACAAACTAAAAAAAAAAGAATAGAAGGGTATGGGAGTGACTGGAGCAGACACTGCAGAGCAAAGAAGAGCACCTAAACCAGCTGCTCCTGCCCCTTATGCAGAAGTTACAGATGTCTGCTGGAAAAGAAAGAGGTGAAAAAGTAAGAGATTGATGGAGAAGCAATCTAATTAGGGGGAGATGGAGAGCTAAAAGGATCAGATGTTGCAACAGGCAGAATTGGAGGGTGAAAGATGGTAAAGGAAAGAAGCAAAGGAGAAAGAAAAGGAGGAAAATGCAATAAGAGGAAAAGGATTGTTAGAGAGAGGGGTAAGTGAGGAAGTGATGAAGACAGACAAAAAAAAGGTAACATAGAAAGAAGAGCTAGAAACAGAGATAGGAGAAAACAGACAAAGGAAAACAAAAAAAAAGACTGAATAAAACACCCAAAGGTAGAAAAAGGCATTTTATTTTCAATATAGTGATTAGAAATAGAAATTACACTTACCTGGTAATTGTAGTTCCTTTAGTGACTCCAGTTTAGTCCTCCACTTCTGGGTTGTGCACCTCCTCCTGCAGCTTGGAGACTGGGCATGTCAAACTCATGACATCACTGGATATAGCATGCTGGAATCTCCCATCAGCCCCAGTGAACTACTGACAAAGCAGACTCAAAAGAGCAACAAACAAGTAGCTAACACATTAATAATAATTTAATACTTAAACTGTAAAGGTATAACCGATAACTATTCAGCCAGACAACTCCCCCTTTCAACAATAGGAGACTTATGACCGCGCTTGCTCCCCAGCCCTCTGCCACACCAGACACGCGGAAAGGAGAGCATAGAAAAGTAAAGCCATTCAACGAACACTCAACTGTAATCTCGCACTGAATCCCACAGAACGCACTCTGCTAATGAAGTCATCCCTGGGCGGGAATGAGGACTAAACTGGAGTCACTAAAGGAACTACAATTACCAGGTAAGTGTAATTTCTATTTCCTCAGCATTCCTCCAGTTTAGTCCTCCACTTCTGGGATGTAACAGAGCAGTACTAAAGGGAGGGACCTGTCCAGCCGGAGCGCAAAACCGCCGACCCGAAAAAGGCATCATTTGCCGCCAGAACATCAAGGCGGTAGTGTTTACTGAAAGTATGAAAAGAGGACCAGGTAGCCGCTCTACAAATTTCCACCGGTGGAACCAAGCTGTGTTCCGCCCAGGAAGCTGCTTGCGCTCTAGTGGAATGTGCTATTAAGCCCACAGGCGCTGGACGACCCTGTAAGATATATGCCGACACAATTGCCTCCTTAATCCATCTGGCAATGGACACTTTCATCTCCGCCTCTCCTTTTCATGACCCCCCGAACAACACGAAAAGACGATCTGACCTATGGGAAGATTCGGAAACCTTCAAATAATGCCGCAGCACTCTCTTGATGTCCAGACAGCACAACCCATGGTCTGAAACGTTTTCTCCCCCAGACCCTAGGACCGGCAAAGAAACCGTCTGATTTAAATGAAACAGAGAGGAGACCTTTGGTAAAAAAGATGGAACCGTGTGAAGAACAACCTTCTCTTTAGAAAAACACAAAAACGGCTCCCCTACATGACAGCGCCTGGAACTCCGAGATCCATCTCGCCGAACAGATGGCCACCAAGAAGACTGTTTTCAAAGTTATATCCTTAAGTGACACTTGGCCTAAAGGTTCAAAGAGTTCTTTTTCAAGAGCCCCCAAAACCAAATTGAGATCCCAGGGCGGAACCGAAACTCTACGTGCAGGCCGCATTCTGGTGACTGCTTTAAGAAAATGCACTACATCGACGTGAGATCCTAGAGCCACTCCCTGAACCTTACCTCTATAACAGGACAGAGCCGCTAATTGAACCTTCAAGGAACTGGCTGCTAGTCTTTTATCGAAACCGTCCTGTAGGAAAGCCAATAGCAAAGGAACGGACGCCGTAACCACGCGAAATTGCCGTCGCGAACACCAGTCTTCAAAAAGATGCCAAATGCGCACATATGCCAACGATGTGGAATGTTTTCTCACCTGAAGTAAAGTGGTAATCACCTCTCTGGAATACCCCTTCTTCCTCAACCTAGCCTTTTCAACGGCCAAGCCGTAAGCGAGAACCGACCCAATTGAGGCATTTGAAGCGGGCCCTGGATCAACAGCTTCTCTGATGTCGGCAACCTCCACAGGTCCCCGTCCAGCAAGCACATGAGATCGGCGTACCATGGGCACCTCGGCCATTCCGGAGCCACCAACAGCACCCGCCCCTGATGCACTTCGATCCGTTGAATCACCCATCCGATGAGCGCCCACGGCAGGAAGACATATAGGAGATCCGCCGACAGCCACGGTTGCATCAATGCGTCGATGCCTTCCGACATCCTCTCTCGCCGCCTGCTGAAGAACCGAGTCAATTTTGCGGACTGAAAGGTCGCCATCAGATCCATGATCGGCATCCCCCATCTCTGAACTAGTTGCTCGAACACGTCCAGATGTAACTCCTATTCCTCTGCATCCACTTGGACCTGCTGAGGAAATCCGCCATCACGTTGTCCTTTCCTGCAATGTGCGCCGCCGAGATCGCTGGCAACCGATTCTCCACCCAAGAGAACAGTCCGTCAGCCTCTTCTTCCATGGCTACACTTCCTGTACCGCCCTGCCGATTTATATAGGCCACCATCGCTGCGTTGTCGGACAGTACACGTATCGCTCGCCCTGTCACCATTGTTTCGAACCTTTTCAGGGCTAACAAGACTGCTCTGAGTTCCAGTCCATTGATTGACCATTTGCTCTCCTACGGAGACCAGACGCCTTGCGCGAAGAGCTCTCCACATTGTGCTCCCCACCCCGCAAGATTGGCATCCATCAGCAGCGGGAGCCACTCCGGCTGCTCCAGGGGCATCCCCGCTCTCAGGGACCCGGGCATCAGCCACCAACAAAAGGCCTGCTTGACCCGAGGAGGACAAGGCAGCCTTTTGTTCAACAAGTCAGACTGATGCGACCATCAGCGCAACGACGACTTCTGCAACAGTCTCATATGAAATTGGGCCCACGGCACCACTTCCAGGGTCGTCGCCATTGTCCCCAGCACACGAAGGTAACTCCATGCCGTGGGCGCTGGAGCCGACCTGAAAGCTCACACCAGCTGCTGGAGCGCTCGAACTCTCCGATCCGGCAGAAACACCGCTCCCCTCTGAGTTTCGAACCGTACACCCAGATACTTGAGATCCTGGGACGGTACCATTCGGCTCTTGGTCGGATTGATCACCCAGCCTAGACTCTGAAGAAATGTTACCACCTTGTCTGTAGCTCTCTCGCTCTTGGCTGCAGACTTTGCCCGAATCAACCAATCGTCGAGGTAAGGATGAACCAGGACTCCGTATTTTCATAGAGCCGCCGCCACTACCACCATGATCTTGGTGAAAATGTGTGAAGCTGTGGCAAGACCAAAGGGCAATGCTTGGAACTGGTAATGTCCCCAAGGCAGAGCGAAGCGCAAGTACCTTTGATGAGACGCTCTGATCGGGACGTGCAAATACGCCTCCGTGAGATCGAGGGAAGTCAGAAACTCTCCTTGCCTCACCGCTACAATGACCGACCTTAGCATTTCCATTCTGAAATGTGGTACCCGGAGCAAATGATTTACTCCCTTGAGGTCCAGGATAGGCCAGAGGACTCCATCTTTCTTTGGCACCATGAAATAAATGGAGTACCGTCCCACTCCATAATCTTCCACCGGTACCAGTACTACGGCTCCCAACTGCCCGAGCCGGTCCAGAGTCTGACGGACCGCAAGAGTCTTTGTGTGGCCTCTGCAAGGAGACATCACAAACGAGTCCCGAAGCGGCCTTGCCAAATCTAGCGCATAACCTTTGTGTATGATCTCCAGCACCCACTGATCGGAAGTTATCTGGGTCCAGGCAGGAAGAAACCCCCGAAGCCGCCCTCCTATCAGCTGGTTCCCCGCCTCCTTTCATTGTGGTTTTCGCGCGGACCCTGCAGACGATGCAGCGAATCCTCTACTTGCTCCACAAAAGTCACGAAACCCCTGCGCTCGAGAAGCAAATCTTCCCCTTTGGAAACCACCCAAACGAGAAGTGCGAAATCTAATGAAATCTCTAAACTGACCCCTAAAGGCCGGAGAGAATGTTCCTTGCTTAGGTTTGTCCTCCGGTAGCCTCCCACCCTTGGACTCCCCTAATCCTTTACCAGCTTGTCAAGGTCCTCTCCAAACAATAACTTCCCTTTAAAAGGGAGTTTACTAAGTCTTGACTTGGAAGATCCGTCAGCCACCCAACTCCTGAGCCACAAAGATCTAGGGGCAGCCACCAGCGAAGCCATGCTATTCGCCAAGGCCCTGACCAAATCATAGTGTACATCCGCCAAATAAGCGGACCCTGACTCTAGACGCTCTAGCTCCCTTACACTGTCCTGGTCCAAAGCGGCCGACTGTCTTAAGTGTTGTGACCATCTGAGGCATGCTCTTGCCACCCAAGCTCCACAAATGGAAGCCTGTAATGACAATGCATCCGCCTCAAAGGATTGTTTCAACAACCCATCCACCTTTCTATCCTGCGCATCTTTCAAGGCCGCACTACCTTCCACTGGTATGGTGGTCTTTTTAGTGATCGCGGACACCGCTGCGTCAACTTGCAGCGAGCGGAATTTCTCTTTGTCTTTCTCCGCCAAGGAATAGAGCTTGTTCATTGTCCTAATCCCCCGGAGTCCCGCTTCTGGCTGATCCCACTCATCCTGGATCATCCGATCTACCACCTTGTGGACGGGAAACACTATCTGAGCCTGCCGCACCGCTTGAATGATAGGGTCCTCTCCATCGTCTTCTTCAACCGGCTGCGTCGTGGCGAGCTTTAGCGTCTGGAGGGATTCTGTAATTAGTGCCGTAAGTTCGTCCCTTCGGAACACCTAAATGATTTTCGCCTGATCCTCAGGTTCAGGGATTTCCCCTTCTTCCAACTCTTCCATATCTGCATCAAGCTCCAGGTCTGTGTCTTCCACCTCCTGCCAACCCAGCTCAGAAGAGGGTTGATCCGGTGGGCGAGACCTCTTCGGTGGTCTCAGGGAAAGAGCTCTCCCTTCCGCCCTCCCGGACTGCGGAGTAGCCGAGGGAAGCAACATGGGATCAGGCAACTTACCCTGACGCCTTAAACAAAATGCCTGATGCAGTAACAGGACAAAGTCAGGACAAAAATCTCCCAGCTGCGAACCCGTCCCTGTACCCGAGGACGCAGTAGGGAATGCTGCTGAAGCTTCCGGGTCGGACACCGACGGGGCAGGCCCCCACGGTTCGCCCTCCACTCCTGCCGTGGACCCCTGGGAAGCTGGAACTGCTGTGCCCTCCATCTGCTGCTCCACACTGGCAGAAACAGCAGCACAACCCCTACAGATTTTATTTTTTATTTATTTATTTTATTTACATTCTCTTATATACCATGCTATTCTGCATCAGTGCGGTTTACATTGAACAAACTGAAATTACATTGAACAGGGCATTATAACTTGGAGATAACTATTTTACAGGGAACATGGGCTGCCACCGTGCCTCTATGGGTTCACCAAACCACGCACTGCGGGCGTTCTGACGTGCCAATGAGGCCTGGCCAGGAACCGTGGAACACCCCTCAGTCTAGACAAGTTTTATTTATGTACTATTTATTATTATTATTATTATTATTTTTTTTTTTTTAAACTAACAATTACTAAGCTTTTTCTACTCTACTTCCACCTGCAAACGCCCAGGAGAATGAGGACCCCCTGAAACTATTTTTTTTTTTTTAAACAAGGAACAAAACTAAAGGAATAAAGAAAACAAAAGAACTAAAGAAAAACAAGGGGAAGCTGAGCTAATTACCCCTCGCAGCGGCTTGCAACCCCCGCCGCCGCTCCAAGCAGCCACGCGGTGAAAACCGCTACTTTAAAATGGCCGCAGCTTCTGAGACCCCGGGTTTTGGCGTGCAATCTTGAAGAGGCCCTCTGGCTCAAAAAACACCCCCCCGACTTTGGCATCACCACCGCGAACGGAAGCCTTACCGCCAGAGACCAGGGCTCTTCAAGCTGTGACGTCGCTCCGCTCTAGGCGTAACATCCGCAGCGAGCGCCTCCTCTGCAACTGCTGCTGCAGCTGATCTCACTCCCGCCAGGATTCAGAGTGTCGGGCCATCGCACCTTAGGAGAGTGAGGGGCAGGTGAGCAGCTTCAAGAGCTCTCTCCCGTGCCGTCCAGGGAGAGAAATCCTGTAAATTAAATATAGACATCTTGGTGCGGCAGGGAGACTAGACCCGATCAGCCCTTTTGGGGTTTTTTTGTTTTGTTTTTTAAGAGATACCCCCTAAAACAAATAAATTTAAAGGGACAAACCAAAATTGACTGAAACCCAGAAAATTAAGGACCTAAAAATCTAGAATTCTAACTAAGTTGCTTCTTATTCGTTTCTCTAGTGAGCCCAGCACCTAGGCTCACTACGTCCTCCTGCTGCATGGAGACTGGACACACTGGGGCTGATGGGAGATTCCAGCATGCTATATCCAGTGATGTCACGAGTTTGATATGCCCAGTCTCCAAGCTGCAGGAGGTGGTTCACAACCCAGAAGTGGAGGACTAAACTGGAGGAACGCTAAGGAATATACAGTGATCTGTTAGTTCTATGGCTCCTGGAATAAACTGGATGTACTAGAACCCAGCTGAAAATCCCTAACCTGGGTGTAACTCCCACACAGAATCCAACTATTTCTAACATGTAGATTCTATGTGGGAGTTACACCTAGGTTAATGGTTGGTTTGGGATTTTCAGCTGGGTTCTAGTACATCTAGTATGTTGGCAAGTTGATTTTTTTTCTGGTGCCTACTTCATTCTCTTGTAGGCAGGACATACTCACAAGGCCTGTGTCTGTTGTAATGGTCTAAAAAGTTCTTTGTGATAAAACCACATTCTTGAAATTTTGCTTGTTAAGTATATTTTGAAGGTGGATGCTACAATTTTCCATGGAGACAGTCCACTGCACTACTTCCCATCCCCAAAGAAATACCTACTCTTGTTCACTACTGGCACTATGGTCTCATCACCCACTAGATAACTGGTAATTTTATCCTCCTTCATTCTTTCCCACTAGCAGGAGGAGAGCAGCACTTTTTAGGTTTGTGCCTCCTCTCCTGGCTTTAGTTTGACAAAGCCTGGGATTCTGTAATCTCGCAGGACCTGCTGGCCTCACATGTTCAGACATCAGACTGAAGCCAGCAGAATGAGAAACAGGCAGGGCTGGCACAATGCAATAAGTGTAGCAGGGGGACAAAAATGTTTGGGGGTGTCAGGACCAGCCCTACTACCATTGTAGGCATGGACATAAACATGGAAAGGGAGAGGGTACTGATTTATGGGTTGCAGGGAGGCACAGAAAACCCTAACTCCATCCCAGGTAGAAAATGATGCTCTTCTCCTAATGGTGGGAAGGAGTAAGGTTGAGGATCAACAAAATGTAGTTTGGTGTGCCATGAAGATTGAACAAACTCAGAAGTGTGTCAATAAATAAAAAATGTTGAGAAGTACCGCCTTATTGGAATCACAGACAACTCCATATACTTATGAAACATCATAGCCAACCCACCTCCCTTCCCCATCCTGCTTTTATAATAACAGAAACATTTAGGGTACACTAGTACTGGAATAACCTCATCTCCCTCCTTTAACCAAGTTTCAGTCAATAAACAACATGTAGATTATGCTGTCGTTCCAGTTCCAAACTTAACATAAATGTATTAGCCAGAAAATGAAGATTAATAAAAACTACTGGAACTGGCACTGTTATGGTACCTGTTTCAGTCGCTGCTGAAGCCCCTGAAGGAACTGGCAACAACCATGAAAGCCTAATTCCTTAGCGTCCCTCCAGTCTAGTCCTGTACCATAGGGTAGTGCATCTCTTCCAGCAGCTTGGGAGACTGAGCATGTCACAACTTTGATGACATCAAGGTACATAGGCAGCTGGCACCACCCCCAGCCTTCCAGTAAGCTCAGTCTCCCAGCAGCTGGAGCAGGTGTTTGTTTTCAGTGAGACTCACTGAAGGAACAACTAGGAAGAGTTTAGTTTTAGATTTTGGGTCTGTAAATTTTTTGGGGGGTTTGTCCCTTTAATTTAGAGCAGTGTACTCTTATTGATAAAGTTGTAAGAAAAAAAAAAAAAGGAGAAGTCAGAGCAACGGTGCAGGCAGACCAGATTGCAGGAGCCAAGGTGGTGCCGGCTAAGCAATCAGAGTCTGGCTCCGCTCCCGAACCTCTCCTGTGGGGTGAGGAGCGTCGAGCAAGCAGAAGTGTGCGCTCGGTGTGAAGTGAGTGGTACCGTGCTCCCTGGTTCGAGGTGAGTCTCCGGCGGCAGAAATCGGCGTCAGGGGTTTTTTTCTGGTCAGTGTTGGCTTCTTAGCAGGCTTAATGGGATTCGCGGGGTGTTTTTGAGGCCGCGGGTCTTCTGAAGCTCAGGGTTTTTTTCCTTCTGGGGATTGCCGCCATTTTTGTTAGCGCGGGAAATGGAGCCACGGCAGCACAGTTCACTTCGGCAGCTCTCTTTTGGCGGCAAAAGCACTAGTTTTAAGTGGTTTTAGTAGTTTCTAGTTTTGAATACCTGACAGTTTAGGCCTTCTGATCTCCGTTTGAGAGGAATTGCAAAAAAAAAAAAAAAAAAAGAAAAACAGAAATTGAAGGCTAGAGAATTGCATATTGCTGGCTATGCTGTCAAAGCCACAATGTGGGGCTTGTGGGCAGAGATCGAATTCTCTGTCAGCGGAGGGGTTCTGCAAGGGATGTTCCCTGGAATCTCACGCTGCAGAGCAGTGTGTTTTAGCAGAGGCGTTTTCTGAGACTTCCTTGAGAGAGCAAGGGCCGGAGGTTTCCTCGCAGGCAGATCCAGGGGGGTCCCTTGTCTCTTCATGAAACCCAGCCAGCGGCCTCCGGGGAGCAGACAGCTGCACAGCCGGTTCCAGAAGCCTTTTCTCCGGAGTTTGTTTTATTATTGCATAGAGCCTTTTGTCTGATGCAAGGGAAGGCCAAGGCTCCTGCCCCTGCCAAGAAAAGAGCGCTAGAAGAGTTTTTGGAGGAACAGCCGGGTCCCTCTCAGCCGGTCCTTAAGGCTCATAGGCAAGACCAGGGTGCGGCTGAGGGGGATTCAATTTCCTCAGATGAAGCAGAGGAGCTAGAAGCGCCAGAGGGGGAGGAAGATACTCTCCCTCCGGAGGAGGACTCTAGAATTGTTAGGGTTTTCCGCAAGGAGGAATTGGCGGCTCTCATAGCGGAGTCTCAAAGTGCTTCATATGACTCCGGCAGGGGCAGTGGAAGAAGAGGTGTTAGAGGATCCTATTCTTCAGGCGGTCCGGAAGTCCCAAAAGGTTTTCCCTTTACATAGAGTCATTAAGCAGATGATCCTCGATGAGTGGGAAACGCCTGAGTCAGGGCTCAGGGGTTCTCGTATCCTGTCTCGGTTGTATCCGTTGGTGGAGCAGGACAGGGACATGTTTCGAGCGCCGAGAGTGGATGCGGCGGTGTCAGCAGTAACTAAGAAGACCACTATCCCGGTGGAGGGTAGTGCTGCTCTTAAAGATGTTCAGGATAGGATACTGGATACTCTATTAAAGCAGGCCTTTGATGTCGGGGCATTATCACTCCAGGCTTCGGCCTGTGCGGCCTTAGTAGCCCGTGCTTCCTTGCGTTGGGCGCAGGGGCTTCCGGAGGCAGGGGAGCCAGAAAACGCGGTGGAAGCAGTGGCTAGACTGGAATCGGGCACAGCTTACCTGGTGGACACCTTTTATGACTTAATACGGACACTTTCGAACGCCATGGGGTCGATTGTGGCTGTGCGGCAGTATCTTTGGCTCAGGAATTGGGCAGCGGATGTGTCTTCTAAGACCCGGTTAAGTAAGTTGCCCTTCAAAGGAAAACAGTTGTTCGGGAAGGACCTAGATAAGCTGGTTAAGGATTTGGGGGAGACCAAAGGGGGTCATCTCCCAGAGGATAAACCAAAACAGAGTAGAGTCCCCGTTCCGATGAGGGGTCAATCCCGGGAGTTCAGGCATTTTCGGTCGGTGAGGTTTTCTCCGGTCCAGAGGGGCCGTTTCACTCCTCGGAATCAGCCCTTTCGGGGGTTTCGCGGTACAGCCAGGAGGTTTTATGGTACCGCGGCTTCTGCCCCGAATCAGCGCAAGCAGCAATGAAGTGAGGGGGGCCCAAGTGAGGATCTCTCCTGTAGGGGGCGGTTACAGGAGTTTTACCAGGCTTGGGTCCAGGTCACAACGGATCAGTGGGTTCTCCAGGTGATTCAACAGGGCTACGCGCTCGAGTTTGCCAAGCCTCTGGCGCCGGTTTTTGTGCGATCCCCATGTTGGACGAAGGTCAAGCTGGAAAGGGTGACATCAACGCTACAACGCCTTTTGTGGTTGCAGGCCATAGTGCTGGTACCCGCAGACCAGTGCAGTGCAGGTCGATACTCCATATACTTCATTGTGCCAAAGAAGGAAGGGTCCTTTCAGCCTATTCTCGATCTCAAAAGAGTAAACAGGTGTCTGCGCGTTCCTCGGTTTCATATGGAGACACTACGGTCGGTGATGGTGGCGGTCAAAGAAGGAGAGTTCTTGACCTCCCTGGATCTCATGGAGGCTTATCTGCACATCCCTATTCACCCAGATTATCATCAGTTTCTCCGTTTTGCAGTCCCGATGGGTCATTTTCAGTTTCAGGCGCTCCCTTTCGGGCTCGCGACGGCCCCGCATGTTTTCACCAAGGTCATGGTGGTGGTGGCGGCCGTCTTAAGACGCGAGGGAATTCTTGTTCACCCGTACCTGGACGATTGGCTTATCCGGGTGAAGTCAGAAGCCAAAAGTATCCAAGTAACGATTCGGGTAGTCATCTTCCTGTCTGAATTGGGTTGGGTGATCAATGCAGGCAAGAGTCATTTGATTCCTTCTCAGACTCTCGAGCACCTGGGGGCGAGATTCGATACCTGGGCGGCTTGGGTGTTCCTTCCGCAGAGGAGGGTTGTGGCTCTTCGGTGGTTGGTGTGCTGTTTTTTACGCATGTCAAAGCCGTTGGCTTGGCATTATCTACAGCTCTTGGGCACGATGGCAGCGATGATCGATCTCGTGCCTTGAGCAAGGGCGCACATGAGACCCTTTCAGAAGTCACTGTTATGCAGATGGTCCCATCAACATCAGTCGCTAGATCATCGGTTGATCTGTCCCAAGGAGGTACGGCAGGCGCTCCGCTGGTGGTTGAACGCTGCGAACCTGTCGGTCAGAGTCCCCCTAGACGCTCCACACTGGGTGCCTCTAATGACGGACGCCAGCCTATCCGGCTGGGAAGCCCACTGCGAGGGGCAGGTAGCACAGGGTTTCTGGACAGCGGAAGAGCAGCAGTGGTCCATCAATCATCTGGAGATGCGGGTGGTTCGGAGAGCTCTGCAAGAATTTTCACCGTGGTTGCAAGGTCGCGCAGTGCGAGTTTTTTCAGACAATGCCACCACGGTGGCGTATAGCAACAGGCAGGGGGGCACAGGAAGTGCCAGTTTGGAGGCAGAGGCGGAGCTGCTGATGGCTTGGGCTGAGCTGCATCTCCCGGCAATCTCGGCAGCACATGTAGCCGGAAAGGAGAATGTCGCGGCAGATTTTCTCAGTCGGGTGCGCCTAGACCCAGGCGAGTGGCAGTTAAACGCCGAGGTGTTCGCTCAGATTGTAAGTCTCTGGGGGGAGCCAGTCATGGATCTGATGGCGACCTTTCGGTCAGCGAAGGCCAGTCTTTTCTTCAGTCGTCGAAGAGAAAGTATGTCAGAGGGTCTGGACGCGTTGGTTCAGCAGTGGCCGAAGAATGGTCTTCTGTATGTCTTTCCTCCGTGGGCACTCATCGGTCGAGTGATTCAGCGGCTGGCGGCGCACAAGGGACTGGTGATTCTCATTGCCCCGGATTGGCCTTGGAGACCGTGGTACGCGGACCTAGTACGGCTCAAAGTGACCGAGCCCTGGAGACTGCCCGTTCGTCCAGACCTGTTGATGCAAGGGCCAATTCTCATGTCGCAGGTGGATCGGTTCTCGCTTACGGCATGGCTATTGAGAGAGCAAGTTTGAGAAAGCGTGGTTTCTCTGCGCAGGTGATTGAAACGCTCCTAAGGGCATGTAGGAGGTCTACCTCTCTAGCATATGTTTGCGTGTGGCGAATTTTTGAGAGCTGGTGTAGTCAGAAGGCGTATAGTCCGTTTTTGGCTTCGGTTATGCTAGATTTTTTACAGGCAGGGCTGGAAAAAGGTTTGGCGTGGAATTCCCTGAGGGTTCAGGTGGCAGCCTTAGCCTGTTATCGGGGCAGAATACAGGGCGATTCCTTAGGAAAGCATCCAGAAGTATTGCGATTTCTGAGGGCAGTGAAGAAGTTGCGCCCTCCTGGTAGGCATTGCGTGCCCCCATGGGATCTTAATGTCGTCCTTTCGGTGCTCGTGGGAGATCCTTTTGAGCCGTTGGCTTCTTGTTCATTAAAAGATTTGACGTTGAAAACAGTGTTTCTGGTGGCGATTAGTTCGGCAAGGAGAATTTCTGAGCTTCAAGCCTTGTCATGTAAAGAACTCTTTTTGTTTTTTTCTAAAGAAAAAGTAGTTTTGCGGACAGTGCCATCCTTTTTGCCTAAGGTGCTGTCACCTTTTCATGTAGGGCAGCCGGTAGTGTTGCCGGTGCTTTCCGGCTTGGCGACGGATCCACAGCTTCGTCTGCTAGATCTCAAGCGGCAGCTGAGGCGCTATTTAAAGAGGACAGCTTCGTTTCGCAAGTCAGAGCGTTTGTTCATTTTGTTTGGGGGTCCCTGCAAGGGCGAAGCAGCGGCTAAGTCGTCCATTTCCAGGTGGATCAAGGAGGCGATCTCTTCAGCGTATCTGTTGAAAAGGAAGCCGGTTCAGGAGGGCTTGAGGGCCCATTCCACTAGGGCTCAAGCGGCTTCTTGGGCAGAGTGCAGTTTAGTGGCACCGGTAGATATTTGTAAAGCAGCTACCTGGTCGTCCTTACATACCTTTGCGAAGCATTATCGGTTGGATGTACAGGCAAGGCAGGATGCGAAGTTTGGCTCAGTGGTTATTCAGGCGGGGCTCGCAGGTCCCTCCCGTAGTTAAGGGGCTCTGTTACATCCCTATGGTATGGGACTAGACTGGAGGGATGCTAAGGAAGGTGAAATTAGGCCTTACCTGCTAATTGGCTTTCCTTAAGGAACTCCAGTCTAGTCCCGGAACCCTCCCATCTGTACTTCCGTAGTTCTCAAGTTGGCGATCCCGGTTCTAAAGAAGAGTTATCGTGTGATAGGAGCGGGATCTTCTTTTGGATTGTTCTCTCCATCCGGAGCCGCTGATATCATAAGACTTGGTGGTGTTGTGGGGGTTTGGCAGTTGTTTGTTCATGGCACAGTTGTTTAAAAAAAAAAGTTAGACATATTCGTGGATAGCTACATTTCGGTTCCGGAAAGGAACAGGATAATAGACATACAATAGGTTAGATCATGTTTATATTGATGTTTACTTCTTATTTGTTGCTCCTGTGAGTTCACTTTGTCAGTAGGTTACTGGAAGGCTGGGGGTGGTGCCAGCTGCCTATGTACCCTGATGTCATCAAAGTTGTGACATGCTCAGTCTCCCAAGCTGCTGGAAGAGGTGCACTACCCTATGGTACGGGACTAGACTGGAGTTCCTTAAGGAAAGCCAATTAGCAGGTAAGGCCTAATTTCACCTTTCTACCCTCCTAATCCCTCTCCCCCCACCTTGCATTACATACACGGGCAGGGAGGGAATGACTTGAATCCATATACAACAACCCAACCAACATGTATAAAAGCAAACATCGCCCACTCTCGCAACACATACATCCCACATCCTGCCACCTTCCCCACAGAACCAAAAACATTCATCACCCCACCACCCATACTCTACTGCACATACTCAGTCATCCAAAGCACACTAATCCAACTTTTAAACAACAAAACCAGCGCAATGCTCACCTCAGGTCCTAACCTGGGCCACACCAAGGAGTGATTACCCTTTGATTGTGCCCCCTCCAGGGGCATGCCCACCACCCTGCATCAAATCAGGTTTTAAGATGCTGGCCTGGAAATTTCACTATGTGGTTGGAGCTTCAGTCTCTCTCAGTGGCAGCCCAAGAGACTGTGATGCCTCCGGACTCCTGGATCACCCTCCAGCATGGCTAATGGGTAGATGATGCAAGCAAGCTGTTCCCCCCCACACCACTGCAATCACTAACAGTGGCAGGGAAGTCTTTAGACTTGCTTTTCTCAACTGATTAATGTCTTGTATTGTCAATGTATTTTATGCATGTATTTTGTGAACCACTTAGGTGAAATATATTTTTTGGACTAGTATTGCAAATAAATACATACATACTTGGTCAGACTAAAGGACCATCAAGTCTAGTATCTTGTTTTCAATGGTAGCCAATCTAGGATTCTAAAAAGTAGCTAGATGCCATACTGCTTTCTCCCAGGGATAAAACAGTGGCCTTCTCCAAGTCTATCTTAATAACTATTTATTATAGACTTTCCTTCATGAACTTGTCCAAACATTTTTTAAACCCAGAAATGCAATCTGATTTTATCACATCACCTGACAACAAAATTCAAAGCTTAGTTATGCGCTAAGTGAATTTTTTTTTCTCTAATTTGATTTAAATGTGCTAATTTGTAATTTCATGGCACGTGGCCTAGTCTTTGTACTTTTTGATAGAATGAGCAACTAATTTGTGTTTATACTTCTACTCCATTCACAATTGTATAGACCTCTATCATATCTCTTGTCTCTTTGCCAAGTTGAAGAGCCTCTGTAGTCTTTCCTTATAAGGGAGCTGTTCCATCAGCTTTATCATTTTGATTTCCCTTCTCTATATTTTTTCTAAATCTTTGACATATGCCCATTTTCCTCATTCATTCTACTCGGACTCCCATAGGTACTGCTGCAGAATGCCCCCCCCCCCCCTTTTCTCTTCCTCTTTCTCTCCTGGTTTTTGGTCCCACAGTCAATCCTTATGTGGAGTTCATGGATCCTGAGATTCTGTCACTTCAGAAGTCCTCCCTCCCGCAGTAACAGTTTGAGGGCCCATTCTGAGATGCCTCTAGTGGGCAGCAGGCTGCACCTTTTCTATCAGGAGTGGGCCAGGATCACCAATGATTGCTGGGTGCTAGATACCATTCAGCACGGCAGTGTTCTGGATTTCAAAGAGCCTATTCCAGATTCCTTTATTGTCTCCCCATGTGGTTCTGGGGCCAAGAGAACCGCAGTTCGGATCATGCTGGACTCATTGCTCTATATGCAGGCAGTGGTCTCAGTTTCCCTGACCGAGTGAGGCAAGGCTGCTACTCCATCTACTTTGTGAAGACAAATACGGTTCCTTTTGGCCAACTTTTATCTCAAGGGAGTCAATGCTGACCAGCACACCCTTCATTTCCATCTGGAGACCCTGCAATCAGTGATCCAAGTGGTATGCTGTGGGGGGTTCTTTGCATCTCTGCATTTAGCCGAGGCCTATTTCCACATCCCCATTTGAGAGGATCAGCAGTGCTTTCTCCATTTCGCCATGCTTGGCTCTTATTTTCAGTTTGCCGCTCTCCCTTTTGGCCTCTCCACTGCGCCGAGGACGTTCTTGAAGGTAATAGTGGTAGTGGCCACTGCGCTGAGGCATCATGGGTTCTTTGTTCATACATATCTGAATTATTGATTCATCTGGGCTAGGTCGCAGCCCGAAGCATCTCAGGTTTCAACCCAGGTGGTGCAATTCATAGAGTCTCTGCTGGATGATCACTCGAGGAAAGAGCGGCTTGGAGCCTTCCCAATCACTGGAATACTTGGGAGCATGTTTCAACACTTGAGTGGGCAGAGTTTTTCTGCCTAAAGAGAGGATGAAAAAGTTTGGCCCAGCTGGCAACCTTCCATTCTCAGCAGATTTCCAGAGTTGGATTCTCTGCAGCTTCTCAGTTTGATAGCATGGTGCCTTGGGTGCAAGCTCATATGAAGTCACCTTGCTGTTTTAGTGATCTCCAAGTTCTTAATAGTTCGAGGTCAGGCTTCCCCTCCAGCCAGAGGTGGTGTCCAGGCTGCAGTGGTAGCAGCAACCACAGCATCCAAGGAAGGGTATGCCACTGGACAATCACTTGTGGCTTCTCCTTTTTGCAGATGCCAGCTTGTTTGGCCAGGGAGCCCATCGCAAGAATCAAACAGCTCAAGACAGGCAGAACAGACTGGAGGCGGCATGGCCCATCAACTGTTTTGAGGCAAGGGCCATTCATTTTGCCTTCTGACACTTCTAGATCCTGATCAAGGGCAAAGTGATCCAGATGTGCTCAAAGACATGGCAGTAGTGTACATCAGTTCGCAAGGTGGCATGAAGAATGCCAGTGTGGCACTGGAGATGACCCTGCTGTTCTGGGCGAAAAGGAACTTCCTAGCTCTGTCAGCCCAACACATCGCCCAAGTTGACAATGTGGAGGTGGACATTCTCATGCTCAGTTGCCACTCTCTCGATCCCGGAGCATGGGAACTTAGTCAAATGGCCTTTTGGAAAATTCTGCGCTGCTGGGGGTCATCCTGAGATGGATCTGATGGCAACCCGCTCCAACACCAAGGTGCAAAGATTCTTCAGTCACCACAGAGAGGCAGGCCCCCTGAGTACGTCGATGCCTTAATTCAGTCCTGGCCAAAGCACTGCTTGCTTTTTGTGTTTCCTCCATGGTCTCTTATAGGACGTGTATTTTGGCACATAGAGTGACATCCAGGCTGGATTGTCCTGGTGGCACCAAATTGGCCACAGAGGCTGTGGTTCTCGGACCTGATGCAGCTCGGAGCAGAAACTTTATGGACAAGAACTAAATCTTTTATTTGATATGAAATAAAATTTAAACACAAACTGAGAGCATTTGCTTTTCACATTTTCTTGAAGGGGGCTGCTACATCAAGGGTTGGTCCTTCTGGATGACACAGTTCCCTTTTCACTTCAGGTTTGGCTCTTGAGAGGCATCACTTAGTATGTAAGGGCTATTCTTCTGCTGTGGTTGCTACAGTCCTGCAATCGAGGAGAGGGTCTTACCAGCCTGACCTATGTGCATGTCTGGTGTCTGTTTGAGCATTGGTGCCGTCAGCGGCAGACTAGACTTTCCTTGAAGCCTTATCCTCACTGGATCTCTCACAGATCATCTCAACACAGACCCACATTGGAGGAAACACACTGGACCTGATCTTTGTACCCACCATCCTCCATTCACCTACATATTATATCAAGTAAACCCTGTGCTATGGTTGGATCACTACCTGATATCATTTAACCTCCCCCTCGACCCCCCCGCACTCTAGACACCACAACCCAAACTCCTACAGATGCTTCAATCAAGTCAATAAAGACACACTGATAACTCAAGCAATCCCCAAGCTGGAAACTACCTCAACAGACCTCCCCTCACTGATAGAGAACTAAAACACCACCTTTACATTAGCTGCCTCTGCACCATCAAATCCGAGAACCCATGGTACTCTCTGGAAATCAAACAGGCAAAGACCACCTTAAGAAGACTTGAGAGAAAATAGAGGAGGACCAAAGCACAACCAGATCAACAAGAATATTTGTCAAAACAGTGAGAGTACAATGAATTAACCCTTAACCGCAAGAAGCAGCACAACACTATCATCATCATGAAATCACTAAACCATCCTAGAGAGCTTTTCTCCATAGTCAAAGACCTATCAAGAGCCCCGCAAAACCAAGACACAGATGCTTTAACTCCAGAGACCTATGCATCCTATCTCCAGAACAAGCTATCTTGCCCACAGGCCTCAACAAGTCAACCTATCACCTCCCATCCGATCCAAATCGACCAAATAGAGTAGTTACTCACCTGTAACAGGTGTTCTCCAGGAGCAGCAGGAATCAGTCCTCACATATGGGTGACGTCAGCGCCGACGGAGCCCCCATGCGGAGAATTTCCCCAGCTTTCATAGAAAGCCTTTGGGAATGCAGTGCGCATGCGCGGTCCCCTTCCCGCCCAAGGGTGCCATCTTGCTCAGTCTGATGACATAGCTAAAAGACAGCAAAAAAGCAAAAATAAATCATATGACTGCAACTCCAAGGGGAGGAGGGAGGGTTGTGAGGACTGATTCCTGCTGCTCCTGGAGAACACCTGTTACAGGTGAGTAACTACTCTTTCTCCAGGACCAAGCAGGAAGTCAGTCCTCACATATGGGACTCCCTAGCTTAGGGCTACCAGAGGCCCCAAACTGAAAAATGAGCTCCCTCTAGAGCCTCAGCATGCAAGAACAGAATCTTCTCAGATAATGCCCCCGACAGGTAGCCCAACACCAGGGCCGGAGGGTAGGAGTTGCCTAGACCTCAAAGAGATTATGGAGTACCGCTTGCCCGAAAGCACTGTCCCTGCGGGACTCCCTCTCAAGGCAGTAGTGGGCCGCAAAGGTCTGGCTTGAAGACCAAGTAGCGGCCCAGCGGATGACTGCCAACGGAACAGAGCGGAGATGAGCCACTGACGCAGCCTTCGCCCTGACACGGTGAGCCGTAACTCGACCCTGCAACAAGAGGCCGGCTGCCCTGTAAGCCCAGGCGATGCAGCCAGCTACCCATATGGACAAGGTACGCTTGGAGACAGCCAACCCCAACTTATTGGGGTAATAAGAGACGAAGAGCTGAACCGCCCTCCGGTGCTCCCGGGTACGGACAATGTCCTCCTACAGTCAAGGGTATGCAGGACCATCTCAGCCCGGCTAGCATGAGGCCTGGGAAAGAAAGTCGGAACAACCACCTCCTGATTGAGGTGGAAGGAGGAGACAACCTTTGGAAGGAACTTAGGGTGAGTCCGTAAGACTACCCTGTTCTTATAGAACCTAGTATAAGGTGCTTCTGAAACTAGGGCCTGAAGCTCACTCACTCGCCTAGCTGAGGTAAGGGCCACCAGAAATAGCGTTTTCCAAGACAGAAAACGCATAGGGCAAGTAGCCATAGGTTCAAATGGTGGGCAAGTAAGCCGTTGCAAGACCACATTTAAATCCCATTCAGGGGCAGATGGACGCACTGGAGACTTAAGCAAAAGCAGGCCTCTGAGGAAGCGGGCCACCAAAGGATGACTGGAAAGAGACTGACCCTCCACCTGTGAGTGGTGTGCTTAAAGAGCACTAAGATGAACTCTAACAGAATTGGACTTAAGGCCTAGGTTGGACAGGTGAAGCAAATACTGCAGCACCACTGGTACCAGGCATGAGAAGGGATTCTCGTTGTGTTGAATACACCAGGCAGAAAATCGATGCCACTTAAGGGCATAAGACTTTCTGGTGGACTGCCTCCTAGAGGCCAAGACTACGTCCTCCACTTCCCTAGGCAGTAGTAAAGGCGCTAGGACTACCCTTTCAGCAGCCAGGCCATCAAATTGAGGGACTGGAGATTGGGGTGCAAGAGAGATCCCTGCTCCTGAGACAGGAGATCGGGTTGCATCCCCAGAGGAAGAGGAGTGTCCACCGCTAGTTGCAACAGTAGTGGGAACCAGGGCTGCCTTGGCCACCTGGGGGCCACCAGAATCACTGAGGCCTTGTCCCGGATCACCTTGAATAGTGTCTTGGACACTAGAGGCATGGGAGGAAACGCATGTAGGAGGCCTGTAGACCATGGAATGAGAAACGCATCCGCTGCTGTTCTGAGAGGATGCGGTTGTCTGGAGCAGAACCTGGGAGGTTGACGGTTCAGAGGACTGGCAAAGAGATCCATGGTTGGAAGACCCCATTTCAGGAAGATCTGTTGAACCACTAAAGGGTTCAACTGCCATTCGTGCGGCTGCAGAATCTTGCTCAATCTGTCCGCCAGGTAATTCTCCTGACCTGGGAGGTAGACTGCTTTGAGAAGAATGCCATGAGCGACTGCCCAGGAGCACAGTTTCTGCGCCTCCTGACAGAGAAGACGGGACCCTGTGCCCCCTTGTTTGTTCACATAGAACATAGCCACTTGATTGTCTGTCTGAACTAAGACGGACTGGTGAGAGATGAGATAAGGTTCTCAGGGCTAAGCGGATAGCTCTCAGTTCTAAGAGATTGATCTGCTGTGCGGCCTCCCAAGGAGTCCACAGGCCTTGAGTACATGCCACTTGGCAATGCGCACCCCAACCTTGTAGAGAAGCATCGGTTGTCAGCACCTGAGAGTGTGGAGGTGCCTGAAACGGCACCCCTTGCACTAGATTCGGAAGATGAAGTCATCATTGCAGAGAAGACTGTAGTAGGCTGGACACCCTCACTTTGTCTGCGAGGCTTTCTGTGGCCTGGTGCCACTGAGTCCTGAGGCCCCACTGAGCTGGTCTCATGTGTAGACAGGCATTTGGAGTCACATGGACCGTAAATGCCATGTGGCCTAAGAGCCTCAGGAATTGTCTGGCAGAGACTAGAGAATTGCTGTGGAATAGCCTGGCTAGAGCCATCAATCTGTGGGCCCTGTCCACTGGTAGAAAGGCCTTTGCCTGAAAGGTGTCCAGTCGAGCTCCTATGAACTCCATGTTCTGGGAGGGATGCAAACTGGACTTTGCGAAGTTTATGACAAACCCCAGGTGCTGAAGCAGAGCGACAGTGCGAAGGGTGGCTTGATTGGCCTCTTGCGGGGACTGACCCCTGATGAGCCAATCATCCAGATATGGAAAGACAAAGAGGCCCTGAACCCTGAGGTAGGCCGCCATCACCGCCAGGCACTTGGTGAATACCCTGGGGGCGGATGTAAGGCCAAAAGGCAGTACTCTGTACTGATAATGGTTTCCTCCCACTACAAATCTGAGATATTGTCTGTGGTCTGGATGAATAAGGATGTGAGTATAAGCATCCTTTAGATCTAAGGAGCATAGCCAATCTCCCTGCTGGAGGTAGGGCAGCAGGATTCCAAGGGTAAGCATCTTGAACTTTTCCCTCTCCAGGAACTTGTTCAGGTTTCGCAAGTCTAGGATGGGTCTGAGGCCTCCTGTTTTCTATGGTACCAGGAAGTACCTGGAATAGAAGCCGTGACCTTGCAGGTGGTGGGGCACCGGTTCCACTGCCTGATCCTTTAGAAGACCTGCCAACTCCTGCAGGAGTAAGTCCCTGTGCAGAGGGAGTCTGGGAGGCTCCCCTGGAAAATAGGAGGGGGGTACCTGGTGGAAGTGGAGGAGATAGCCCTTCTGGACTATACTTAGAACCCAGGTATCCTTTGTGACGGCTGACCACCTATGGGCGAACAGGGCCAGCCTGCCTCCAGTGATGAAGGGAGCCAGCTGAGGAGGAGAGGCTATGCCAATGCAGTCAAAATCCCCCTCCCTGCTGAGCAGGAGCTGGAGTAGGAGGCTTGGGGGCCTTCTGCCTACGGGGCCCATGACCCTGCCCCTTGGCCTGATGACCCTGTTGGGGAGCTACAGAGGCCTGATAATGAGGGTACTGTTTATAGGCAGATGACTTCCTCGGGTAAAAGGTATTTTTCCCTGAGCCCTTCTTCTTCTGAGAAGGGGCAGAGGTTTTTCTGGACAGCCTTGTCCGGGTAAGAGTCTCGGTCTCGAGTTCGGCAGCCTTGTCAGCCATGGGCTTGCCAAAGAGGTTTTCACCTCGGCAGGGGACATCGACCAACTTGTCCTGCACCCATGGCTCGAGGTCCGATGACTGTAGCCAAGCCTGACGGCGTGCACCGATGCTGGCCGCGGCTACTCGGGCCGAAGCCTCGAAGCCATCATAGGCTGCTCGAGATATAAACTTTGAGCACTCACGAATACCTCTGCAAAGGTTCCTCGGAGAGACCAGCAGAGAACCCGGCAATCTCCTTTGCCAGGTCTTGAAGGTACATGCCCATGTACAGCTGGTAGGTCTGGACACGGCAAGCAAGCATAGGGCCCTGGAAGCACTTCTTACCGAGGGCATCCAGGTTTCGGGCCTCCCAGTCGGGAGGCACCAAGGAGTGCATCTTCTGACTCTTCAGACGATGCATGGCCGATTCCACAACCATGGAGTGGTGCGGTAATTGTGCCTTTTGGAACCCGGGGCTCTTGCGGACTCGATAGATGGAATCAACCCGCTTGCTCAAAACCGGCGTCGAGGCCGGCGCCTCCCACATGCAGAAGAGCAACCGTTCCAGCATCAGAGGAACCGGAACAGTAAAGGCCTCCTTCGGAGGAGAGTCATACTGTAGGGCCTTGAGCTCCTCGTCTCCTCCTCGGGATCCGCGGGGAATGCCAAAGCCTTGGCCATGTCCCGCACGAAATCCGAGAACCGGGTATCCTCCGGGGGGGGGGGGGGCCTTCTCCGAGGCTCGGACTCGGGCGAGTCCGAATGAACGCACCGAGTCCGATGAGTGTCAGGTGACTCCTCATCCTCCGTCTCCCAGCCGGACTCCTCGGAGGAGGAATTGAGCGGCTCCGGTCAGGCAGGTATCGATGCCATCCACCCCGACGCTGAGGGTACCGGCGTCGACGACCTCGGTCCCGAACGGGAGGCCGAGGGGGACCTTGGCCGAGGATCGACTCGAGCTCACATGGACTCTAGGATCAGCTCGGCCTCCGGTGTCGACTTGGACGTCGATGTCCCGGTGGTCGGGGCAGATGCACCGGTGAGACCGGCGATCAGTGCCCGCTGCTGTTCCATGAAGGCAGCCAAGCTGCTCTCCAAGGCTGTCAACCTGAGTCCGAGCTCAGGAGACTCAGCAGCCCCCGACTCGAGCCCCAGCGGCGCCGGGCCCGACGTCGGCTCCCCTGGAGGTGAGTCCACGAGGACTACAGTACTCACGTGACCGGGGGACTCCATCTCCACACAAGGCTGTTTTGCAGGCCTCTCCGACTCCGAAGACCTGGGACAGCGCTCGTGGCTATGCGACTTGGCCCTCGAGGAGCCAAGTGCGTCCACCGACGCCGCCCTCGCGGGTTTTTTCTTCTTACGATGCTCCCGCGAGGGAGACCCCCTTTCAGAGGAGCCTCGACGCTGCTCGGGGCCGGAGTCCCGAGATGTCGAGGCCTCTGACGAGGTCCGGGCCCGACCGGATGCGGAGTCTTCTCTTCTTTCCTTTTGGTGCTGCCGACTCCGTAACGCCTTAGAGGACATTTTCCCACACGGACTACAGATCATCGGGTCATGATCGGGTCTGAGGCACCGGAGGCAGCAGTCATGTGTGTTGGTGAGAGACATAAGTTTCTTGCACCGATCACACTTTTTAAATCCGCTGGCAGCCATCGGGGGAAAAAGGGCCCCTGCAAGGTCAAAAGACAGGGCTGCCAGTGAAAAAAGAAAAAATGGCGCGAATGCTAGTCACTAAGGACAAAAAACGAAAAAGAGATCCAGGCTCGATACCGACGTATCGGGCCCAGGCAGGAAAGGGAAACCGGCGTCAAACCAAAGAAAAGCAGGTTAACGCAGAGAAAATCAACTTCTTCCTCGGGTGAAACGAATATACATCCGTCGGGCTCCGCGGAAAAAAGAAGACTGAGCAAGATGGCACCCTTGGGCGGGAAGGGGACCGCGCATGCGTGCTGCATTCCCAAAGGCTTTCTATGAAAGCTGGGGAAATGCTCCGCACGGGGGCTCTGTCAGCGCCGACGTCACCCATATGTAAGGACTGACTTCCTGCTTGGTCCTGGAGAAATATGGACATCTTTTTACTATGTCTCCAAAGACCTCTGCATCAATCTCCTGAAATCCTTAAACACGTCCATTTCCCCCCTAGATTTATTTATTTATTTGTGTTCTTTTCTATACCGCCCCTTCCAGAGATCAGGGGCGGTTTACAGAGAACGTGGTAAACATTAAATTACATAGAACATTTTGAGCACATAACAACTATATTTTGAGCACATAATAACTAAATAACTATATTTAGATCCATGCCCAACCCTTTGGATAAAAGCAGTGGCTCAAGAATTAGCTCCTTTCTCTGCAAAATAATAAACTTATCCCTCTCACAAGGGATCCTGCCACTGACACTGAAAATCTCTTCCATAAGACCACTACTGATCTCTTCCATAAGACCACCATCTGTGTCTTGGCTTTGCGGGGCTCTTGATAGGTCTTGGACCAAACGTACCCTGCCTCATATCACCTCATATCCAGCATACCGCTCTTATCCAAATTAATTGAAAAGACGGTCCAACGCCAACTACAAGACCACATTGATGCTTCCTTCCCACTCAACCCGCAACAACATGGTTTCAGAGAGCATCAAGGGGGGCGGAACTTTATTAACATCCATTCTGAACACAGTACTCAAAGGAATCAAAGACATCAGGAAAGGCTTCATCCTAATTTTCATAGACATTACATCTGCCTTTGACTCTATAATTCACTCCACACTGCTGGATAAACTAAGCAAAGTAGGAGTAAGTGACACACCGCTTGCTTGGTTTCATTCATACTTATCTGATAGAAGATCACAAGTAAAGATAAAATCCAATACATCTAGACCTTTTCCACTAAAACAAGGTCTTCCACAAGGCTCTGCACTCTCAGCTCTTCTCTTCAACCTGTATATGCAGCCAGTTTGCAAGATATTACAGCAACATAATGTCCACTACCACCTATACGCAGATGATTTAATGATATACTCCACCCTAGACATAAAGAATCCAGACTACTCTGCCATCTCAGCTTGCATCACTAAACAGAATAGGTCGTATCCTTGAATGACTACTATAATGTAACCACAAAATACCTCATTCAATGTCTCTCTTACGTTCAGTGTTACTGAACTATCCCAACGTTAGCCTCAGAACCAACCATCAACACTTTTTTTTTCTTTTTTTTTTCAACGTTCTGTTTATTAATATCACATCAAAACAAAGACTACACAATAGAATCAAACACTGGTCCACAACGTGGATATAGAACCGTCTCCTGGGTGGGGCTGTGTCTTGTCCACCACCCCAGGATAGTAATAAGAACACAGACCAATAAACAAAAAAAAACAGTACAGCATAACACACCATACACACCCAAATCCCCCCCTCCCCCCCACCCTATACCCCCCTGGAATCCTTATGATACTAACTTACCCCAGGAGCAGACAAACACCCCATCTGATTACCCTCCAACCTTGAGCACCTTGCTGCGGGTTTTAGGTCCCAACTGTTGAATATAGGGCATCCAAATCAGCAAAAAAATAGCCCATCTCTGGGGAAGCCCTTGTGCGCTTCTCCGTTCCAGAAGCATAAGCTGATGTAGGCTATTACGCCACTCCCAAAAGGTAGGGACCACAGGCTCCCTCCAGTGGCGAAGAATAGGGCCCTTACCCACCAGACAAGCCTTTCGCACAAAAATCCGCTCCCATCTCCCCTTCAAATAGGATGTACCCAACTGATCCAGCACAACCAGCATATCTGTCCAGCGGAACTGCTGACGCAACAAACCACTAAGATATGCCCCAATACGCAGCCAATACCGACGGATATAAGAACAGCCCCACCACATATGACCCAAATCCGCTAGAGAACAGGAACATTTAGGGCAATCTCCCTCAAGAGTAAGGTGGCTGCGCAATGCATGTCTCGGAGAGAAGTGAGCTCGAAGAATACATTTGAATTGTACCTCACGCCATCTGGCCCCCTCCACCAATCACGCGACGCGAAGCAGCGCGCCCCGAACAGAACCCGGCACTATCTCACGGCCTAAGTCCCTTGCCCACGAACTTTCCACCACTGAATAGTCTAAAGGCGGACTAAGAAGATCCAATCTCTTCTTTAACTCCGCGATAGTTGGTGGAGACCCCGCCCCAGGGCAAAAAATTCAAGTATCCGCGCCGAGTGCAGCACCGTTAATTCCCGATTAGACAGGGAACCAACATAGTGGGAAAGTTGCGCATGCGCAAGGAAGGACGCCCCCACATTCAGATCATACTCCTTGCATAGCACTGTGATGGGTTTACAGCTCCCGTCCTGTTCCACCACCTGCCCAAGACGCCGTAGCCCCATCCGTTCCCACTGCCGAAAGGGAGCCGAGTCAAGCCCCGGCAAAAAACAAGCATTACCCTGTATAGGCAGCCAACAGG
This sequence comes from Ichthyophis bannanicus, assembly GCA_033557465.1. NCBI lineage: Eukaryota > Metazoa > Chordata > Amphibia > Gymnophiona > Ichthyophiidae > Ichthyophis > Ichthyophis bannanicus. The sequence continues at coordinate 290,828,219 of CM066033.1, read as the reverse complement.
AAACTTCAGAGGAGCTACCCCAATATTTATTCAGCTGCTGCCATGTACGCCGTGTCGCCTGCACCAAAACACTGCTCATCGTACGAGCCGGCAGAGCTACTCGCTGTAAATGTAGAACCGCCTCCAAGGCCTGCGGTGCCACAAAGGCCTCTTCCAATGCTCGAGGGGTATAGACCACTGTATCACCCAACCAATCACCTAAATGCCTAGCCTGACATGCCAAAGCATATCTCCAGAGATCTGGCACCCCAATCCCCCCGTACCTCCACTTCAACCTCAACCGGGTTAATGGTATACGGGCTTGGGACCCCTTCCAAAGGAAAACCCGAATCTCCCGCTCAATACGCACCAGATCCCAGCGCAATAACCACACTGGGAGAGTTTACATCCAATAAAGCACTCGTGGGAGGATCACCATCCCTAGAGCTGCCACGCTACCCAAAAGGGACAACGGAAGGGGCGCCCAGGCCTGCAACTGTGCACGGAGTCTCGCAAAGACACGTTCAAAGTTTTTAGTATATAGCAGCGTTGGCGTCCGTGTCAACAAGATACCCAAATACACAAAAGATTCATCCGCCCACCGGAGAGGAAATCGTCCCTGCCAACTCCCCCTTAACTTACCCCCCACATCCAAAGCCTCTGATTTATCCATATTAATACGGAGTCCTGCAAATTTACCATACAGGGAAAATTCTTCAAGTAAATGAGGCAAGGACTGTTGAGGAGACGTAAGATGAACCAGCATGTCGTCCGCAAAGGCAGCGATCTTGAACCCATAGGGTCCAATACGTACCCCACGTATGCCCGAGGACTCCTCTATCCTCCGCACCAGCGGATCCAAAGTCAGCACAAAAAGCAGAGGGGATAATGGACAACCCTGACGCGTGCCTCTCTCCAGGCTAAATTTATCAGACAGCACCCCATTACAGAGAACTGCGGCGGTAGGGCCTGCGTAAAGCAGCTCCACCATCTTATAGAAGGGGTCACCCAGACCATAGTAGGGCAAAAGACGTTTCAAATAATCCCAATGTACCTGATCGAATGCTTTTTCCGCATCAAAAATAATTAACAAGGATTGCAATTCTCGTTCACGAACCCACTCCATAGATGCCAAAATCTTCCGCAAGTTCCACACGGCATACCGCCCTTTAACAAACCCATCCTGCGAGTCATGCACCAGATCCCCTAAGACAGAGGCAAGTCTATCTGCGAGAACCTTAGCCAACACTTTCAAGTCAAAGTTTAATAATGAAATGGGTCTATAAGAGGCCGCCTGGGTGGGATCCTTCCCTGGTTTCGGTATTAAAGTAATATGTGCATGGTTCATCCCCCAGTCAAATCTCCCCCGGCTCACCCTGCAATGATACATTGCCACCATGGCTTGGGGCACCAAATCCCCTAGTATTTTATAAAACTTTGCCCCGAACCCATCCGGGCCTGGCGCTTTATAACAACTGAGCAGGAGCAAAAAAAAGAAGCGGCAGATACACACCCAATAAACTTAAAAACTTTATTGAACCAAGGGGTGGCCAAAACCCAACACAGGCCGTGTTTCGTAATTACTTCATCAGGGGCTATCCAGGCACACTAAAAAACAAATATATAAATTAATAAAATCAAACTAAAGAACAATAGACATATAAAAAATTGGAAAATTAAAAAGGAAAATACTAATAAAAATAAAATTATAAACATTAATATATAATATAAGCATAAAGGCCAAAATGGACCATATCAATGACCAAATATCTTAAGAACCTTAATAAAAATCATAAAAACCATATATGATCTAGATATATCTAACGTATTTGATTAACCAACAACTCCATAAATAAAATAACACAGAAAATTCATTTATATACACATATATAATTAAATATGAAAATATGTATAATATAAATAAATAAATAATTAAAAATATGAACACTAATTGGAATACAAAAAATGATAAAATAACTAAAACATTTATAAGTATAAAATACAATACACAAAATTACACAAAGAATATAAAACACAACTATAATTCATTGCGAAACAAGAAGGGATGAGGAGACTGGAAGAGTAGGACCCATCTAAAACCAATTGTGTAAATGCTAATAAAATCACATACTATAAAGATGGATATTACCTGTGGGTGTGAAGTACAAAAACTTCACCAGGATCGATAAAAAACTGGCAGATACTAATATCAAAATAGCTTCTAGAAAAAATAAATAAAGATAGTGGTAATAAAAATAGTAGTAATAAACCTGTGACCCATACGCCATATAAAAGAATGGTTATTTAAAACAATATTTTACAATAGAAAAAGGATAAAATTATAAGTGTGTATACATAGTTATAAATTTATCAAGAAACCATGGCTGTTGCCCCCATTGACATATAAGTTGTGTATCTTTATTTTAAAATCTAAACGTACTGTCCTTCTTTAGAATTCATAATCATAAATATAACCAGTACTAAACCCATACTCTGATTGAGTAAATGAAATCATCTTAATGAGGGCTCAATATACATTGATTTAAATATATGTCTAAAAAACTATAAGTAAAACTCTCATAAAATTGTATTTTAATACTATCCCTATTAAAAAACTCATGAGCAAAAAATAATCAAAAAAAGGGGGGTGGGGGGGCTTATTTCTATAGTTATAAAATTTGCCCTTATAAAATAAATTATATTCTCTAATTTTAAAAGGTGAATGTTATGCCCACACAAATATAAATGTATTACTTTATTTTTAATATAAAAAATTAAATATAACAAATTGTTAGAAAACTTCTTTTAAAAATGCTGTACATATTGAAAGACCATGAACAAAAACATGACCTATGACAAAACAAAAAACTCAATAAGCGTAACATAATTATATTGTTTTAAAATATTGAAGGTCATGAATATTGCCCTAATAAAAATGAATAAATGGATTCATTTATTTTAAAATATAGAAGACTTTGGATGTTATCCTCACTCAAAAAACTCATGAGCATAAACATGAACGATCATGAATAATATAACGATTAAAAGAATAAGAACCAACATAAAGGCATAGTATATAGAATATGTAAACAGGAGAGAGGGTTCTCTAAAAAATCTTATATAAAAACAAACAAGACAACCTCCCATCGGTTGTTGAAACTAATAAGACCGCAAAGACATAGTGGAACCTAATAAAAATCAAAAGAAAAGGGGAATCGAAAGATATGCAAAAACAAACCAAAATAGAATTATAAACACACTAAAATCTTTCTTGCCTTAACAACATCCAGTGTATTCCTTGTGCCACGCTATCCAATCCGAGTCTCAGGCGCATAAACCGAAAAACCTTAAAAATGACATCAAAATGTTAATACAACGTCGAAAATATCGGGTGCAGGGAAAGTCCAGGTGAACGCTGAACTAGAGGCACGTACTTGTGTATTAAAGGTCAAAAAACGAAAAATGATCAGTGCCTAATGGAATAAATGTTAATCCAACTATTAAAAGAAACCGGACTGCCATAAAGAGTGGAAAACGCCTTATTTTTAAACATAATTCCATTCTTTATGGCAGTCCGGTTTCTTTTAATAGTTGGATTAACATTTATTCCATTAGGCACTGATCATTTTTCGTTTTTTGACCTTTAATACACAAGTACGTGCCTCTAGTTCAGCGTTCACCTGGACTTTCCCTGCACCCGATATTTTCGACGTTGTATTAACATTTTGATGTCATTTTTAAGGTTTTTCGGTTTATGCGCCTGAGACTCGGATTGGATAGCGTGGCACAAGGAATACACTGGATGTTGTTAAGGCAAGAAAGATTTTAGTGTGTTTATAATTCTATTTTGGTTTGTTTTTGCATATCTTTCGATTCCCCTTTTCTTTTGATTTTTATTAGGTTCCACTATGTCTTTGCGGTCTTATTAGTTTCAACAACCGATGGGAGGTTGTCTTGTTTGTTTTTATATAAGATTTTTTAGAGAACCCTCTCTCCTGTTTACATATTCTATATACTATGCCTTTATGTTGGTTCTTATTCTTTTAATCGTTATATTATTCATGATCGTTCATGTTTATGCTCATGAGTTTTTTGAGTGAGGATAACATCCAAAGTCTTCTATATTTTAAAATAAATGAATCCATTTATTCATTTTTATTAGGGCAATATTCATGACCTTCAATATTTTAAAACAATATAATTATGTTACGCTTATTGAGTTTTTTGTTTTGTCATAGGTCATGTTTTTGTTCATGGTCTTTCAATATGTACAGCATTTTTAAAAGAAGTTTTCTAACAATTTGTTATATTTAATTTTTTATATTAAAAATAAAGTAATACATTTATATTTGTGTGGGCATAACATTCACCTTTTAAAATTAGAGAATATAATTTATTTTATAAGGGCAAATTTTATAACTATAGAAATAAGCCCCCCTCACCCCCCTTTTTTTTGATTATTTTTTGCTCATGAGTTTTTTTAATAGGGATAGTATTAAAATACAATTTTATGAGAGTTTTACTTATAGTTTTTTAGACATATATTTAAATCAATGTATATTGAGCCCTCATTAAGATGATTTCATTTACTCAATCAGAGTATGGGTTTAGTACTGGTTATATTTATGATTATGAATTCTAAAGAAGGACAGTACGTTTAGATTTTAAAATAAAGATACACAACTTATATGTCAATGGGGGCAACAGCCATGGTTTCTTGATAAATTTATAACTATGTATACACACTTATAATTTTATCCTTTTTCTATTGTAAAATATTGTTTTAAATAACCATTCTTTTATATGGCGTATGGGTCACAGGTTTATTACTACTATTTTTATTACCACTATCTTTATTTATTTTTTCTAGAAGCTATTTTGATATTAGTATCTGCCAGTTTTTTATCGATCCTGGTGAAGTTTTTGTACTTCACACCCACAGGTAATATCCATCTTTATAGTATGTGATTTTATTAGCATTTACACAATTGGTTTTAGATGGGTCCTACTCTTCCAGTCTCCTCATCCCTTCTTGTTTCGCAATGAATTATAGTTGTGTTTTATATTCTTTGTGTAATTTTGTGTATTGTATTTTATACTTATAAATGTTTTAGTTATTTTATCATTTTTTGTATTCCAATTAGTGTTCATATTTTTAATTATTTATTTATTTATTTATATTATACATATTTTCATATTTAATTATATATGTGTATATAAATGAATTTTCTGTGTTATTTTATTTATGGAGTTGTTGGTTAATCAAATACGTTAGATATATCTAGATCATATATGGTTTTTATGATTTTTATTAAGGTTCTTAAGATATTTGGTCATTGATATGGTCCATTTTGGCCTTTATGCTTATATTATATATTAATGTTTATAATTTTATTTTTATTAGTATTTTCATTTTTAATTTTCCAATTTTTTATATGTCTATTGTTCTTTAGTTTGATTTTATTAATTTATGTATTTGTTTTTTAGTGTGCCTGGATAGCCCCTGATGAAGTAATTACGAAACACGGCCTGTGTTGGGTTTTGGCCACCCCTTGGTTTAATAAAGTTTTTAAGTTTATTGGGTGTGTATCTGCCGCTTCTTTTTTTTGCTCCTGCTCGGTTGAATGGCTAGTGCTGTTTTTTTGTGGACCCCGCTTTATAACAACTGGCCTGCTGAATAACTCTATACACCTCCTCCACCGTCACCGGGGCATCAAGCTGCACCCGCTGGTCCTCAGTCACCTTCGGCAATTGTAGCCCTCTTAAGTAGCTTTCCATTTCAGCCAAAGATCCCTCCCTTCGCGCATATAGCTGCTGGAAAAAGGATCGAAGCAAGCGAGCTATGGCCACATTGTCCTTGTACAAGTGTCCCTGTTCATCCCGCAGCGCCGCTATCGACCGAGCTCCCCGGCTGCCTTTTAAGCATCGCGTCAGCAGTTTCCCGGGCTTATCCCCGAATCGGTATAACTGATACCTATAATACAAATGAGACTTTTTTGCCCTTTGATGGAGAAGTTCATTGAGGGACGTCTGCAACTCCCAATGTCTCCGCTTATTAACGCCACTGGGGTCCCCCGCACAGCGCCGCCTAGCTCGCACCACTTGCTTTTCAAGCCGAACAATCTGCATTGCCAAAAGTTTTCGTTTCCTGGCACTATATTCAATAATATCCCCTCGTAAGACTACCTTGGCCGTTTCCCAGAGCAGCTCCGGATCGTCTTTGTGTCGCTCATTGTGCATCATAAAAACCTGCCAACACTGAGCAAGATGCATTCTAAAAGCGGCGTCATTATACAGTCCAATAGGAAAGCGCCATATTCTCGTCATCGCAGCCGAGTCCCCCCACGCTAAGTCAATCCACGCTGGGGCATGATCAGAGACTTCTGTGGGGCCAATCTGCGCATCCCCCACCTGTCCGAACAGCTGTTCCGAGACCAGGACATAATCCAGTCGAGCATGGGAACCATGAGCCCTCGACTGATGAGTGAAATCCTTCTCCAGCGGATGTAACAAGCACCAGGGATCCACTATACCGAGACGTCTACATAAGCCCTGTAAGGCTTTGGTGGTGGGGGCCCGCCCTCGCTCTCCCCCATTCCCAGACGTATCCATCGCGACATCCAACACGCCATTCAGATCACCAGCCAAAATCAGCGGGACATCAGGCAGCTGTTCCACTCTAGAAGCTAGTCGAGCATAAAACTCCCGGTCCAAAACATTTGGGCCATACACATTACCCAATACAATAGGCCTTCCTTCAAGGCAACCATACAACAAAATGTATCTACCTTCCGGGTCCCGGTATTCCTTTTCCAGCTCAAAACGAACCCGCTTGCTGATCAAAATAACCACTCCGCCCTTCTTTCCTCTGGCCAGGGCCCCCTAACCTTGCCCCACCCATGCTCTCTGTAATTTAACATGCTCTTCAGCTGTCTGGTGGGTTTCTTGCAACATAGCAACATCACACTTTAGCCTGGCCAAGGCCTGCAACACTTTATATCTTTTAATAGGGTTACCTACTCCGCAAACATTCCACGATATAACCTTCAGGTTGGATAGCAATCAGACATAGCATATAAAACCATTGTACAATGAAAGTAAAGGCAGACCCCCCCAGCCTGAGGTCCCCCCCCAAATCTTTTTATGCTCCTGAACACCACATCCGTAACAACACAACAATTGCACAGTACCCAACCCCACCTCCACCCAACCCTCCCCCCTCCCCTCTCCCTCCCCCTTCTACCCCTCCCCCTCCCCCCTAACCCCCCTCCCCTCCCCTCCCTCCCCCCCTCCTCCACAACCCCTATCCTTCCCCTCCACTCCCCCAGCTTCCCTCTCACAGGGATCACGCTTGATGTGCTACGGCCCCCCTGTCCCACATCCACACTCATACACGAACCCCGCATTCCACCCCCATTCTTCCATACCCCAGCCTCCCCCCTCCCACATTCATCCACACCTCAACTTACCTACACCTCCCCCCCCGCCCAAACGCACCAATCCCCAGCAAAATACAAAACATTTTCGACGACGACATACATTGCCAGAAACATATTACAGAATAGTACAACCCCGGGAGCGATCAACATCCCCCCCAAAGTCCTGAGCAACCACAGTTACTGATATCAGGGGGGAGACTTCCTCTTCGTACCTCCCCTCTCCCCAACTTGACACGGTAGTACAGGAAAGAGGGAGGCCTTAAGGCCAAGCTGACCCAAATTTCTCGCCTCCCGTGTAAACTCTCCAACTTGAAGTCGGTAGCAGCACCACCAGCACACACACAGCGATATTGATAGTCCCAAATAAAGCAGACAGTTCCAGCAAACCGCTATGATACCGCTCTTGTATGCACGGCACAATATTATGAGCAGGCTCCCGTCCGGCGACCGTAGGAAAATGCTCCGGCCATGTTCAGGAATCAAAGAAAGGAAGCCCCTAGGGGACACAGTTCATCGCACCCCTGCTCACAGTCTATAGCTAGGTCCCTTCTGCAGGTACTGGGGATATCCCATAAGCAGTCCTCCGAGGACCCAAGCAAAAGGACTCAACTTGACTCCACTGGGACTCGTCAATCAGGAAGTATAGCTAATCGCTACCATGCTTCTGATCAAATCCACCACATTACTCTGACACAGAGCCTTTGTCCCCACTCCTCAGATTTTCTATGTAGGGGGCTGCTTCGCTCGCCGATTCAAAAACCTTATGCACTCCATTTTGCACAATGTGCAGCCGAGCTGGGTATTGCACAGAAAACCGGACCTTAGCCTCGATCAGTGTCTGGCACAAGGGCGCATAAGCCTTCCGGTGTTGACTCAGAGCTACGGAATAGTCCTGTGCAATGCGTATTTTCATGCCATCTTGTTCAATGACACCTGATTTTTTGGCTGCTCTCAGGACAGCCTCCTTTTGTGGGTATTGTAGAAATTTAGCAAGAACCATCCTGGGTCGACGATCATTCACCAGCCTAGCTCCGACTCGATGAACTCGCTCCAGCTGAATCCGTCCCCTCTCCTCCGCACCGTCCATCAGAGACATTGACAGGGTTTCCACAAATGATTTTAAATCCTTGTCGGGTATCCGCTCAGCAACCCCCAGAAATCTCAAATTATTACGTCTGGAGCGATTCTCCATATCATCAAGTTTGGCCTCGTGCGCCTTGAGCACGGCCTGCACTTTCCCCAGCTCCCGTGTTAAAGTTTGTACCTCCTCTTCAGTGTGCGAGATTCTGTCCTCCGCAGCCTGCATCCGCGTGCCCAGGCCGTCCACGGAGCTCTGCAAGGTGTCCATTTTATCGTGGAGGGCATCAAACTGCACCGATAAGGCCCCTGATACCGCCGCTGAAATCTCCTCTACAGAGGCCAAGGCTGTTGTAGGTACACTCGGCGAGGGCAGATCCGCCATCTTTTGCAGGCCCACAGCCCGATCTTTCTCCCGCCGAGTGGATTTCACTGCCGATGCCATTGATGTCGCTGCCAATCTCGGTGCAAAAGTGATCTCCACTATCTTCCACACTTCGGGAGAGCGATTTTTATTTCTCACGTCCCCAACAAACGGCTCTAAAGTACCGGTACAGGGGTTGGGGGTCCGGAGCCCAGGCGATCAGCGTCCACCCAGGCTTACCACGTCACGTGATCTCCCCAACCATCAGCACTTTAAAATACTGGATACTTTTTTCCAGACATGTGCAGGTTTAACATCAATGGCTATTGTTGGTGAAACACTGTCGTATCACTATATAGTGTGCTGGACTCCAATCATGAATACAATGAAAATGGAGTACTTAACTTATTTACTGGTGTGATACTGCACAGCACTTCTTGACATGACAGCAGCCACCAAATGGCTATCACAATGCAATCTGGAAATCAACTACAAGAAATCAGAGGCCCTCATAATCATGAGACACACCAGATTTAACCCACCTGACACCTTTCCAATAGGAAACAGATCAATCCCGGTAAAGTGCGAGGTAAAATTCGTAGGAATATACCTTGATCAGAGACTCACCTTCCAATCACACATGAGCAAAACAACCACAAAAGTATATTACAGAATGAAGTTTCTGCAAAACCTCCGATCTTTACTTGAGCACAACCACTTCTGCTCTGTCAGGTGCTAATTACACCGCATCTTGACTATTGCAATCTAATCCTACATGGGTTACCCAAATGCTCAATCCATGCCTTACAGCTGGCACAAAACGCAGCAGTACGACTAATCACCAGAACTAATAAACATGCCCACATCACCCCCATATTCGAATCTCTCCATTGGCTCCCCATAGGTTCATGTATAAAATATAAGGCAATAATGATGGCATTCAAAATTCTGCACAATCAGAAGAGTTCCAGACAACATATCAAGGAGGACAGTACCAAAACTCCCTTGTAACCTCGATAACAACTACGGGCACCTCTCAGAATGCACTACATAGAGTGTTTGAAATCTACTTGCCATCCCTATGGAACTCTCTTCCACACCAGCTCAGAGCAACCAATGATACTGCAGACTTCAGGAAAGACTTGAAAACACATCTGTTTACTGAGCACTTCAGTACCACATTACTCAAGTAATTGCACCGGCTATTGCAGTATAAAAACATTTGATAAAACCCTAAGCCTCAGTTTGAGCTTAAGCTCCTGTGTAAATAGTTAAAATGTTCTGTTATCTGTATACACTGTTGACATTGTAAATACTTCTGAAGAAAAATTCCATGTAAGCAAAGTTATGTTCTCTGTAAACCGCCTTGAGAATCTGAAAGGCGGTATATAAAAAATGTTAAATAAATAAATAAATAAAAATAAAATATGGTGGACTTGATGTCCTTTTTTGCCTTTCTTCAGGATGGCCTGGATAAAGATCTTTCCCTTAGCTCCCTGAAGGTTCAGGTGGCAGCTCTATCCTGTTTAATGGGACCTGTGGTGAGATGCGCCATTGCCTCGCACCCAGCATTTCCCATTTTCTTCATGGCATACAACACCTGCATCCCTCCCTGTGTCCAGTTTTTCATTTGTGCGATCTCTGCCTAGTGCCCAGGGCCTTGATGTCAGAGCCCTTCAAGTAGGCTATGCTTGAACATCTGACCCTCAAGACTGTCTTTCTGGTTGCAGTCTGTTCGGCGAGCTGTATTTCCAAGCTGCAAACCTTATCATGCAAGGATCCTTATTTATCCTTCTTAGAGAAACATAAGAACATAACATAAAAACATAAGATATGCCATACTGGGTCAGACCAAGGTCCATCACGCCCAGTATCCTGTTTCGAACAGTGGCCAATCTAGGTCATATGTACCTAGCAGTTTCCCCAAAAGACACAGGTTCCACAATGCTTGTATTGGGTCAAGCATTGATATCATGGGTCCCTTCTTAATAATGGTTTATGGACCTTTCCTCCAGAAACTTGTCCAAACCTTTTTTAAACCCAGCTACACTAACAGCCTTTACTACATCCTCCGGTAACATATTCCAGAGTTTGATTACATGTTAAGTAAAAAAAAGGTCTTTTATTAGTCTTAAATAGTTTACCCTGTAGCTTCATTGCATGTCCCCTAGTCTTTCTATATTCTGATAACATAAACAATCAATCTACATTTACCCGTTCCACTCCGTTCATTAATTTATAGACTTCTATCATATCTCCCCCCTCAGCTGTCTCTTTTCCAGGTTAAAGAGCCCTAACCTTTTTAGCCTTTCTTCATAGGAGTATCCTTCCATCCCCTTTACCAATTTGGTGGCTCTTCTCTGAACCCTTTCTAATAACGCTATATCCTTTTTAAGGTACGGCCACCAGAATTGCACACAATATTCAAGGTGCGGTCTCAGCATGGAATGATATAGAGGCATTATAATATCCTTTGTTTTATTTTCCATTCTTTTCCTTATGATACCTAGCATTCTATTTGCTCTCTTGGCTGAGGGTTTTAGTATGTTATCCACAATGACGCCTAAATCTTTTTCCTGGGTGGTGGTTCCTAATGTGGAACCTTGCATCATGTAACCATAGTTTGGGTTGTTCTTCCCTAGGTGCATAATTTTGCACTTGTCCACATTAAATTTCATCTGCCATTTTGATGCCCAGTCTTCCAATTTATCAAGATCCTCTTGCAATTTTCCACAATCCTCTTGGGTTTTAACAACTTTAAATAGTTTTGTGTCATCTGCAATATTGATAACCTCACTCGTTATTCCCTTTTCCAGGTCATTTATGAATATGTCAAAAAGCAGCGGACCCAGCACAGATCCCTGGGGTACACCACTATTCACCTTTCTCCATTGGGAAAATTGGCCATTTAGCCCTATCCTCTGCTTTCTATCTTTTAACTAGTTCCTGATCCACAGTAGTACACTGCCTCCTATCCCATGACTCTTTAGTTTTGCCAAAAGTCTCTGATGAGGGACCTTGTCAAAGGCTTTCTGAAAGTCTAAATACACTATATCAACTGACTCACCTTTGTCTTCCTGTTTATTCACACCTTCAAAAAACCATAACGGATTAGTAAGACAAGATCTTCCTTGTCTAAAGCCATGTTGGCTGTCTCCCATTAAGCCATGACTATCTACATGTTCAGCAATTTTGTTCTTTATGATGGTTTCTACCATTTTTCCCGGTACTGATGTCAGGCTCACCAGTCTGTAGTTTCCCGTATCACCCCTGGAACCCTTTTTAAAAATTGGCGTTATGTTCGCCATCTTCCAATCTTCAGGTATTACAGATGATTTTAATGATAGTTCACAGATTACTAATAGCAGGTCTGCAATCTCATATTTCAGAGGAGGCAGTGTGCATTCAGCCTGTTCCTTCCTTCTTGCCCAAGGCGGTATCTGTCTTCCACGTGAATCAGGTAGTCTGTCTGCAGTGCCAAGGGAAGGATAAGAATCTTCTCCTGATTGATGCTTCTCCAGTATCGGAAGGTTACTAATTCCTTCCGCAAGTCAGACCATCTATTTGTGGGATCACATTAAGATGACGCAGCCACCAAATCTACTCTGGGATAATGGATCAAGGATACCATTGTATCTACATATCTGTTATGGAACTGATCAGGGTTTGCATGCACACTCTACTTGGGCACAAGCATCCGTGTGGATGGACTATAGTTCAGATGCTCCCTCGGACATTTATCACGTGGTAACAGGGGTATCACTTTCCACTTTTGTCAAGCACTACCGCTTGGATGTCTACACTCAGGCAGACACAGCCATTGGCTGAGAGATCTTAAAAGCCACCGTACCTTCTTCCCACCCAGTGGAGACATAGTTTTGGCACATACCACTTGTCTGGACTGATCTAGTAGAATGATATGTAAGGTGTCATTTTATTTATCAGATAACGTCCTTTCCTTCAGTCCTGCTAGACCAGTCTAGGACCTGCCCTGGAACATGTTCTTGTCTGCCGGCTAATTACCTTCTGACAAGCCTTCTGTTGAAGCTGATCCTATACCTAGTTATGGTTTCTGTTCTGTTGAACCTTGCTATTTTCACTGAGGTTGTGTGAGGCCAGGGTTTTCTGACCATATGCTGGATACGGATACTGGTTTATGCTCCTAGAGGCGCACATGCTGTTAATGGTACAATGATGTCATAAGAAGCCTCTGGTAGTTTCTCTGTCTCTAGATGTGCTGGTAGGGGAACATAACCCACTTGTCTGGACTAGTCTATCTGAACTCAAGGAAAGGACATTATCTGGTAAGTAATACCACCGTGTAAGTGCCATTGAATGTCAAACTGAAAGGCATTTAGATGGTTTGCAAGTCTGCAAACTGCCTAAATGCCTTTGAATATCTCCGCCCCCCTCCCCTGTCTATAATGGAGGTTGTTTTTTCAAATATAGAAAATTCTCAAAATAAGAAAGAAATAAAATATTTTTTGCAAGTTCATTCATTATGAAAAACCTTCTTTACAAATTTAGTTAATTGAATAAGATGATGCTATAGAATGTGTTTGTAATTCAATTTTATTTTTACAGGATATGACAGAAGAGGAAATTAAAAACTTACAAAGACGTCGACAGTTAGCAGAAAAGCTAAAAAAGGAAGTAATTAATAAGTGATGGCTTGCAAAAATTCACCACAGAAACATTATGGACAAGAACTGAATCTTATTTTATATGAAATAAAATTTAACCACAAACTGAGAGCATTTGTTTTTCACATTTTCTGTAAATTTTTCATTCTATGGTATGAAAATCTCAGTTTAGGAAAAAGGTTATATAAATTAATTTTGTAAAATATGTATTGATAGTGAATAGCTTGTCATGTTTAAAATTGTGATTGCTACCAAATTGTTAAACAGCTTGTTTATGTAATTATACAAAACTGCAAACCTTTAAAAGCCATGAATCTACAGTATATCCATTTTATAGAATTATAAAATGCACCTCTCCTAACATATAATTTCTGTAAGTCTTTCAAAAGCAGCATGAAGGTTTAGTCATTATTAATTTTGAAAATTGTCCAAAATGTAATGGATATGGCCTCATTTTTAAAAAAAAAATAAAAAAACCCTTCAATTCTTTGTACAGCAAATACCTTCTTTCAAATCTTTTATGTCAGAGTTTATAGAAGAATCACACTTGTTCTGTATCTGTGCACTAAAGCAACGAGTAATAACATACTGTACAATATGTATTGCATCTACATTTGTTAACCCTTTTGAACCTATTTCTGAACTACTACTACTGAACATTTATATAGTGCTACAAGGTGTATGCAGAGCTACACAGATACAGGTAAAAGACTGTCCCTGCTCATTGGAGCTTACAATCTAATAGAGACAGACAACACAGTAGCTGTAGACATGGGATACAGCTAGGGGGAATGGTAAGGAAACACAAAGGACATCAGGTGAGTCAAGATCCAAAAGCGGCATCGAAGAGGTAAGTTTTCAGCCCGGATTTGAAAAGGGTCAGAGAAGGCGCTTGATGTACAGACTCAGGTAGTTTGTTCCAGGCATAAGGAGTAGGCAAGGTGAAAGGAGCTAAGTCTAGAGTTGGCAATAGAAGAGAAGGGCAACTCCACCATGCACCAATGTGCATGGTGGAAAATCACAATGTTAAGAACAAAACAAAATGGTTAACATAGATGCACTTATAAACCATAGAATGCTGTCATCAAACTTGGACAGTAATCCATCAAACCTAACAAGATTTATTGAACTATAAAGTCCACATCCCTTTGTTACTATGTAATACCATGTCCTTCATCACACATCACCAGATAACTCAGTCTTTCAACTTTATGTGCCAAAATGCTCTTAACCAAACCTTGAATGTGCCATCTCTTGAAACTCATGGTTGGCTTTTAGAAGGAATGACTAATTGCAATGCGTGCTATGGTGTCAATGCTGACTCCTGGCAATCCAGTAGCCACTGGGTTTTCTTGGCAGGTGTGACCAGAAGTAGATTGCCAGGCCTTTCTTCCGACACAATGGAGGGTAAAGTGATTTACTAGTAGGAACTGAACCCTGGCCTTTAGGTCACCAGGCCATTGCTTTAACCACTAGGCTACTCCTCCACATCACACCTGAATTTCAGTCTCCTGTAAAACAATGTAAAAGTTGCCCATCACATCAATTGACTAGGTCATGTTTTTTCCTATTGAGGAAAAAAAATTCATGTGACAGTGTATTAAAAAACACACATGACACATGGTGCTCATCAAACATACGAGTGCATTTAACCTCTGCAGATTTTCTTGGCACTCAAGTGACAGAATCAGTTGGGAATGAAACTCTTTATCAGGCTTCTGAACCAGAAATAAAAGAACATCAAACACAAAGGGGTATGTTTACTGAGCCCGGCGATAGTGTGCAGGATGCCATAAAAGGAGTGAGCGTTTCGGTCTTAATGTAGCAAAACGGAATTATCGCGTGATAACGCGCGCTGTGCACATTATCGGGCGAAACGCCGCTAAGCACGTTAACGCGCGATAATCTTAAGTAGGCGCGCAGATATGCAAACATAGAAGCAGAGGTGTAGCACAATGGTTAATACACTGACGGATGGTACAGGGGTCATGAGTTCAATCCCCCAGTGTGCCTAATGCATAAGGCTGGCTGAGGCATCACCCTTTACGTTTAGGTAGTGATTTTTGAGGCATTTTACTTTTATTTTAATTAGTGCTGCCAGCAAACACACCCTCACGGTGGCGTAACCTAAGGTGCCGCATAAGGCACCCCATAATGCACTCCATAGGGCACATTATAAAGTGCACTGTCTGCCAGGGCACCCTATAATGTCCCCTATAGGACACCTTATAAGGCACCTTATAAGGTGCTTGATAGGGCGCCCTATAAGGTGCCTTATGGGGCGCCTTATGAGGCACCTTAAGGTTACAGTACTCTGAGGGTGTTTTTGCTGGCAGCACTAATGTACATTAAAAATAGACAATGCCTCAGACAGCCCTATCAAATAACCCCACCATGGGTTTGAACCCATGACCTCTGGCTTCACAGGCAGTGAAGTAACCCATGGGCTACAGCTCTATAGCTGTTAACAAACCCTTGGCTGGCTGCAGAAGGACTGCACATCACCACACAAACTGTCTGCTGTGGTTACCAGGATAGGGTTAACCCACCCGTACCCATGATGCACTGCACATGCAAATCAGCAGTCGACAGATGGGCACAAGATGGGGTATGCACCCCCACAGCACCTCGGCCTGGTAGGGGGAACTGACCGTGTGTGGTACTGGCACAGAGTAGCCACAGACCGTCACATTGTGCGGGTACTGTGCTCACCCTGAGGGTGAACTGGGGCACCCAGCACCAGGTCCACAGCACCTTTCATGGCTGAAATATGCCATGCTGCAGGTCCCCATCAGTGCTACTGTGTGTGATAGGTAGTTCCTGCAGACACACCTAGGTTACATCTGTGTCCTTTTGTATTTCTCAGTCATGTCTAGCCCTTATGGGCTATGATGCACCCAGAATAGTGCATATCCTGTGTTGGTGCCATGGTTACATGATATAGGGGGGGGGGGGGTGTTTGGACCCATAGGCAGATTATGTACCACCACACAACCCACCCTCTGGGGCTCAGGGTGGGAAACAGGATCACCCACCAATAGATCCACATTCTACCTCCCTGCAATGGTAGCAGTAGAGGGGACCGTCAAACCCAGTCTTACTGGGGAACAGACACCCTACAGGGCAGGCAATGCAGAGCTGTACACATCCATAAAGCAATAGCAGACAGACAGTAGGCCTGGAAATGCTCAGCTGCCCCCCACCACTATCTGACATTCTCCAGCAGCAAGCCTCCAGCCGCTGCACCCTGCAAGGTGTTCCAGCAAGACACATACTAGCTGCAGACAGCCTGCTAGCTAGTCCATAGTGCATGGTCCTGGAGGAGATGCGTGTACCCAGAACTGGGATGTCAGCATACACACCAAGCAGATAAGTCAGTGATTGGGTCCCAAAAGGGACCCATAAATATCACATGAGAGAAATACTATATAGCACTATGGGGGAACCTAGCCATGCCATGGTCACTGCTCAGTTAGGGTGAGAGTGACCTCCCAGCAGGACATGCTGTGGCCACGCTGTCCGTGCAGGTGGTGGCCGGGCACTACAATGTCCGAGCCATTGCCCTATGCAGATGCAGCCAGGCCAGGCCACCCTATCCAGGCTATTCCCATAGTACCTTGCTCCTCATTATGCACATTGGCAGGCCAATACTGTATAGTAAGTTTGCCTCTTGTGTCCTGTCTTGTCTCTGTTCTCTTCATTCTTTCTTTCCTATTTTATAAATTTGTACATTTCTTTTCCTTTCCCGGCTTCGGCCAAATTTTATGTATTTTTTTTTATTGTATACCGCCTTGATTATTATAGAAAGGCGGTTTTTATCAAATGAATAAACCATAAACTATAACAGTGCTAGCAGTGTGGGCTGTGGAGGGTGTTGGCAGCCACCACACACTGGATAGACAGAGACACACTCCACACACCTATGCCAGCATTGTGCAGCTATAGAGGTGTTTTGGCAGCCCTGGCCACCACACCAGTCCTGGGCACAGTGCAGGCATGGCTATGGTACGCAATACTGTTGGGGTCACTTTGTCAGACACCAGACCTGAGGCACACTCCACAGACATCAGAAAGGTTGCTATGATGCAGCTCAATCAGCAAATTGTGCTTAACGTAGGAATTGCTATCTGCCAGTTATCATAGCATCCTTTTTGATAGCTGTGTACAGTTTTCCCATGTTTAGGGTGGCATTGCTAAGGTATGCAAGTGCTAGTATGGGGAGATGCACGCAGGGCCCAACATCCTGCCTCTCCAGGAGGCTTGGGATAATGGAGCCTGTGGGTGCGGGTGTGTCTGCCCCTGTTGACCGCTGCTCTAGGGCAGAGGTTCCCAACTCCAGTCCTGGAGGGCCAAACACTGTTTGGGTTTTCATGCTGTCCCTAATGAATATGCATGAGATACATCTGCATACCATGGGGGCGGTGCATAGCAATGCAGCACAGCCACATTTATTAGAGGCAGCATAGAACCTGAAGGGTGTTTGGCCCTCCAGGACTGCATTTGGGAGACTCTGCTCTAGGTAATGCGCATGTTTATGGTATCTGTGCTCTGTAGGGTAAAATGTAGGTGTTTTGGGCATGTCTACATCATCTGCACTACAGGTTCTGTCTTAGCACGTTGTAGTAGTGGGTAAAATATGGGGGCTGGGTTGGCAGGAACCACAGCGGGGACTTGAACCTGTGACCTTCTGCTCCTGAACACACTGGCTGTGTGCACTGCACCACCGTGTTGCCACAGAGACAGTGCATTCCCTGGGGATACCATGACTGTTCGTCAGACAGGGCCTGTCTGTTGCAGTGCATGGCACCCACCTACACAGGGCTAGGCCACGGTCTGCTCTGGGCAGCTGCCACTGCCCCCTCCACCACCAGTACTCCTCTGCCACCCTGCTGACATGCCCGTCTGCTGGTGGTGCTGGTGGAGCGCAGTCTCAGGCCATCCATTGTGCGGGTAGGCGGCTGCCTATGGTGCAGGTTCTGGGGTAGGGGTGCCTGCATAGATGTCCACTAGCACCGCCTGCCAATGTTCTGTGCCCTTGGGGGTACCTGCTGGGTACTATCCCCTGTGACACTGTGGGAAGCACACTCGTGCCCATGCTGGGCCCTCATCAGTTGCTGTCTGGCTGCTCTACTGTTTCAGCATTCCTATGGGCCACCTAGGCATCACCCTAGTCCGCACTGTGGCCCAGCTGCAGCACAGCATGTGCCGTCTGCAGCCCTCTGTGTCCCCTTTCCCAGCATCTGTCCAGTTGCCCATTCCGACATGCCCGCCCTGCTGTTGTGGAACATGTGCATGCCATAGGAAACCTATCCAATGGAGAGGGAAACCCTGATCAGCGCTATTTCACTGTGGGATCATTCACCTTGTATGGGGACGGAGCGTAGACCCTTCCAACATTCATATCCTTTTTTAGAGCTTTGTTGGGAGTGTTTTTCAACGTTTCCCATTAATATCACTATTGCCCAGCTTGGTTATGTTTTTTATATATTTTGTTGGGGTATTTTTAATGTTTATTTGCACTTTTGTTCCGTGCACATGTATCACACTTATCACTTTTTTGTAGGTTTCCCTGATTTTGCTGTACACATTGCGGACAGAAATGGTTTCTCTTCCCTTTAAATCGGCTCTAACGCCAGGGTTTCACTGGCGTTAGTTTACAGCCTCGGATTTCACAGCATTAGTGTGTGGAGAGCCTCTCCCCTCCCATACTCCACCCATTGACCCCCTTCTCTCCGCCCCTGGGGAGCCTTCCTCCGCCCTCCGGGAACCTTTCCCCGCCTTCAGTGCTCATTTGTGCCACTGTGCGCGTTATCGCGCGATAAGGTACCTTATCGCGCGATAACGCCACAGAGCGCACATTAAGACGGTTTAGTAAACATACCCCAAAGAGTGTTTTAGGTTCCTGAGGTATTTTGATAATTTTCTGATGCCTTAATATTCAAAAGCAATGAAGCAGCAGTACTTCTTGTGCACCCAACTGAAACACTTTCAGTCCAAAAAAGCCTAAACTCAAATCAAATTGTAAGATGCTTTGCTGGGTGTTCTTCATACAGACAATACAAAAATCCTACAAACTTGATAGACCAGCCATACAAGTAGGTTGTGTTCCCCTACCAGCAGATTGCCCAGGTTTCGGTGACATCACTCCCACGCCTCTATCAGCCTGAGCCACTAGAGGGTAACTGAGTATTCATCCCAAAGCATATGGGAAACCTCACACAACCTCAACGAGGGCAACAATGATTACTCAAACAGTAGAGAAACTATGTACGGGAGAGGCTGAACAGAAGGCTTTCAAGTAGGATATGGACCTGCAGAATGAAGCATATAAATCATAGCGGACCAAGCTACTGCTGCAACATAACAGACCAAACACAGTTCCAGTGGCAGGTCCTAGACTGGTCTATCAGTACTCAAGGAAAGAGTAGTTACTCACCTGTAACAGGTGTTCTCCAGGAGCAGCAGGAATCAGTCCTCACATATGGGTGACGTCGGCGCCGACGGAGCCCTCGTGCGGAGCATTTCCCCAGCTTTCAAAGAAAGCCTTTGGGAATTGCAGCGCGCATGCACGGTCCACTTCCCGCCCAAGGGTGCCATCTTGCTCAGTCTGATGACATAGCTAAAAGACAGCAAAAAATTAGCAAAAACAAATCATATGACTGCAACTCCAAGGGGAGGAGGGAGGGTTGTGAGGACTGATTCCTGCTGCTCCTGGAGAACACCTGTTACAGGTGAGTAACTACTCTTTCTCCAGAACCAAGCAGGAAGTCAGTCCTCACATATGGGACTCCCCAGCTTAAGGCTACCGGAGACCTCAAGCGGAAAAAATGAGCTCCCTCTAGCTCGTCAGCACGCAAGGAAGGAATCTTCTCTGAGAATGCCCCCGACCAGTAGCCCAACACCAGGGCCGGAGGGTAGGAGTTGCCTAAACCCCAAAGAGATTATGGAGTACTGCCTGTCCGAAAGCACTGTCCCTGCGGGACTCCCTCTCAAGGGAGTAATGGGCCGCAAAAGTCTGGCTTGAAGACCAAGTAGCGGCTCGGCAGATGTCTGCCAACGGAACAGGGCGGAGATGAGCCACTGACGCAGCCTTCGCCCTGACACGATGAGCCGTGACTCGACCCTCCAACGAGAGGCAGCTGCCCCAAAAGCCCAGGCGATACAGTCAGCGACCCACATGGACAAAGTACGCTTGGAGACAGGTAGCCCCAACTTATTGGGGTCAAAAGAAATGAAGAGCTGAACAGCCCTCCGATGCTCCCGCGTACGGTCAAGGTAGAAGGACAACGCCCTCCTACAGTCCAGGGTATGCAAAACCATCTCAGCCCAGCTGGCATGCGGCCTGGGAAAGAAGGTCGGAAGAACCACCTCCTGATTGAGGTGAAAAGGTGAGACAACCTTAGGAAGAAACTTAGGGTGAGCACATCAAGCGGAGAATCTACGCCACTTAAGAGCGTAGGATTTCCTGGTGGATTGTCGCCTAGAGGCCAAGATCACATCTTCCACCTCTCGAGGCAGTAGTAGGGGAGCCAGGACTACCCTTTCAGCAGCCAGGCCATCAGATGAAGGGACTGGAGGTTGGGGTGCAATAGAGTCCCCTGATCCTGAGACGGGAGATCGTGTTGAAACCCCAGAGGAAGAGGGGTGTCCACCGCTAGCTGCAGCAGAAGCGGGAACCACGGTTGCCTCGGCCACCTGGGGGCTATCAGGATCAATGAAGCCCCGTCCTTGAGGACTTTGAACAGCATTCTGGACACTAGTGGCGTGGGAGGAAACGCATACAGTAGGCCTGTGGACCACGAGATCAGAAACGCATCCGCTGCTACTCTGAGAGGATGCGGTTGTCTGGAGCAGAAT
Source organism: Ichthyophis bannanicus (assembly GCA_033557465.1). NCBI lineage: Eukaryota > Metazoa > Chordata > Amphibia > Gymnophiona > Ichthyophiidae > Ichthyophis > Ichthyophis bannanicus. The sequence goes on along the minus strand of CM066033.1, from coordinate 290,806,860 downwards.
CTCGGGAGTTGCCGGTTCAGAGGACTGGCGAAAAGATCCATGGTGGGGAGGCCCCACCTGAGAAAGACCTGTTGAACCACCAACGGGTTCAACCTCCATTCGTGTGGTTGCAGGATCCTGCTCAGTCTGTCCTCCAGGTAATTTTCTTGACCTGGGAGGTAGACAGCTTTTAGGAGGATTCCGTGAGAGACGGCCCAAGAGCACAGCCTTTGCGCCTCCTGACATAGAAGGAAGGAGCCTGTGCCTCCTTGCTTGTTCACATAGAACATGGCAACTTGATTGTCCGTCTGGACCAGTACAGACTGGTGAGAGGCGAGGTGGGAGAAGGCTCTCAGAGCTAGGCATATCGCCCGTAGCTCCAGGAAGTTTATCTGTTGAGCAGCCTCCCAAGGGGTCCAGAGACCCTGAGTACATGCCCCATGGCAATGTGCTCCCCAACCGAGAACAGAAGCATCCGTTGTCAGCATTTGAGAATGCGGAGGGGATTGAAAAACCACTCCGAGTACCAGATTCGGAAGATGAAGCCACCATTGCAGAGAGGAGACTAGCAGGTCTGATATCTTTACTGAGTCCGCTAGGCTCCCCGTGGCCTGATGCCACCGAGTGCGAAGGCTCCACTGAGCCGGCCGCATGTGCAGGCGGGCATTGGGGGTGACATGAACCGTGGAAGCCATATGGCCGAGTAGTCTCAGGAATTGCCTGGCAGAGATCAGGGAATTGCTGTGAAACTGCCTGGCCAGATCCATCAGCCTGTGGGCTCTGTCCATAGGTAGAAAAGCCTTCGCTTGAAGAGTGTCTAGTCTGGCCCCTATGAATTCTAAGTTCTGGGACGGGAGCAAAGTGGACTTTGCGAAGTTTATGACAAACCCCAAGAGCTGAAGTAGAGCCACAGTGCGAAGGGTGGCTTGATTGGCCTCCTGGGAAGATTGGCCCCTTATGAGCCAGTCGTCCAGGTACGGAAACACAAAAAGACCTTGAAGCCTCAGGTAGGCCGCCACCACTTCCAGGCACTTGGTGAACACCCTGGGAGCGGAGGACAGGCCAAAGGGCAGTACTCTGTACTGATAGTGGTTTCCCCCACAACAAATTTGAGATATTGTCTGTGGTCTGGATGAATAAGGATGTGAGTATACACATCCTTTAGATCTAAGGAGCATAGCCAGTCTCCCTGCTGGAGGTAGGGCAGCAGGATTCCAAGGGTAAGCATCTTGAACTTTTCCCTCTCCAGGAACTTGTTGAGGTTGCGCAAGTCTAGGATGGGTCTGAGGCCTCCTGTTCTTTTTGGTACCAGAAAGTACCTGGAATAAAAGCCGTGACCTCTCAGGTGGTGGGGCACCGGTTCCACAGCCTGATCCTTTAGCAGACTTGCCAACTCCTGAAGGAGTAGGTCCCTGTGCAGAGGGAGTCTTGGAGGCTCCCCTGGAAAATAGGAGGGAGGTACCTGGTGAAAATGGAGAAGATAGCCCTTTTGGACTATATGAAGAACCCAGGTAGCTGATGTGACGGCTGACCCCCTGTGGGCAAAGTAGGCCAGCCGGCCTCCTGAGCCAGCTGAGGAGAAGAGGCTATGCTTTCTGAGTCAAAACCCCCCACCCTGCTGAGCAGGGGCCGGTGTAGGTGGCTTGGGGACCTTCTGCCTACGGGGCCCTTGACCCTGCCCCTTGGCCTGCTGACCCTGTTGGGGAGCTGCAGAGGCCTGATAATGAGGGTATTGTTTATAGGCAGATGACTTCCTCGGGTAAAAGGTCTTTTTTCCCGAGCCCTTCTTTTTCTGAGACGGGGCAGAGGTTTTTCGGGGCAGAGGTTTTTCTGGACAGCCTAGTCCTGGTGAGAGTCTGTCTCGAGCTCAGCAGCCTTTTCAGCCATGGGTTTGCCGAAAAGGTTTTCACCCCGGCAGGGGACATCGACCAACTTGTCCTGTACCCATGGCTCGAGGTCGAATGACTGTAGCCAAGCCTGTCGGCGGGCACCGATGCCGGCCCCGGCTACTTGGGCCGAAGCCTCGAAGCCATCGTAGGCTGCTCGAGAGATAAACTTCGAGCACTCCCGGATACCAGTGGACAAGGCCTGGAACCTCTGCAAAGGTTCCTCGGAGAGACCAGCAGAGAACCTGGCAATCTCCTTTGCCAGGTCTCGGAGGTACATGCCCATGTAGAGCTGGTATGTCTGGACACGGCAAGCAAGCATAGAGCCCTGGAAGCACTTCTTACCGAGGGCATCCAGGTTCCAGGCCTCCCGGCTGGGAGGCACCAAGGAGTGCATCTTCTGACTCTTGAGTCGATGCATGGCCGATTCCACAACCATGGAGTGGTGCGGTAATTGTGCCTTTTGTAACCCGGGGCTCTTGCGGACTCGATAGATTGATTCGACCCGCTTGCTTAACACCGGCGTCGAGGCCGGGGTCTCCCACATGCGGAAGAGCAGCCACTCCAGCATCGGAGGAACTGGAACAGTAAAGGCCTCCTTCGGGGGAGAGTCATACTGGAGGGCCTCGAGCTCCTCGGCTCGAAGCTCCTCCTCGGGATCCGCGGGGAAGGCCAAGGCCTTGGCCATATCCCGCACGAAGTCCGAGAACCGGGTATCCTCCGGTGGGGATCGTCTCCGAGGTTCGGACTCGGGCGAGTCCGATGGGACACACCGAGTCCGATGAGTGTCGGGTGACTCTTCGTCCTCCGTCTCCCAGCCCGACTCCTCGGAGGAGGAATCGAGCGGCTCTGGTCGGGCGGGCACCGATGCCCTCCGCCCCGACGCCGAGGGTATCGGCGTCGACGACCTCGGCTCCGAACGAGAGGTCGAGGGAGACCATGGCCGAGGATCGACTCGAGCCCGCTTGGACTCAAGGATCGGCTCGGCCTCCGGGGTCGACTTGGACGTCGAGGTCCCGGTGGTCGGGACAGATGCACCGGTGAGACCGGCAATCAATGTCCGCTGCTGTTCCATGAAGGCAGCGAAGCTGCTCTCCAAGGCCGTCAACCTGAGCCCGAGCTCAGGAGACCCAGCAGCCCCCGACTCGGGCCCGACGTCGGCTCCCTCGGAGGAGAGTCCACGAGGACAACAGCACTTACGTGTCCAGGAGACTCCATCTCGGCACGAGGATGTTTGGCAGGCCTCTCCGACTCCGAAGACCCGGGACGGCTATCGGGGCTATGCGACCTGGCCCTCGAGGAACCAGGAGCATCCACCGACACCGCCCTCGCGGGTTTCTTCTTCCTGCGATGTTCCCGCGAAGGAGACCCCCGCTCAGAGGAACCCCGACGCTGCTCGGGGCTGGAGTCCCGAGACGTCGAGGCCTCTGACGAGGTCCGGGCTCGGCCGGACGCGAAGTCAGAAAAATCCTATCCTTTTGGTGCTGCCGACTCCTCAACGCCTTCGAGGACATTTTGCCACACGGACCACAGATCATTGGGTCATGATCGGGTCCGAGGCTGCGGAGGCAGCAGTCATGTGTGTCGGTAAGAGACATAAGTTTCTTACACCGATCACATTTCTTAAACCCGCTGGTAGCCATCGGGGGGAAAATGGCCCCTGCTAGGTCAAAAGACCGGGCTGCCAGGGAAAAAAGAAAAAAGGCGCAAACGCCAGTCACAAAGGACAAAAACCGAAAAAGAGAAAAAGGACTCGATACCGGCGTATCGGTCCGAGCGGGAAAAGGATCCGGCGTCGAACCGGAGAAAAAACAGGGAAAATCAACTTTTTCCTCGGGGAAAAACGTCCGTCAGGCTCCGCGGAAAAAAGAAGACTGAGCAAGATGGCACCCTTGGGCGGGAAGGGGACCGCGCATGCACGCTGCAATTCCCAAAGGCTTTCTTTCAAAGCTGGGAAAATGCTCCACACGAGGGCTCCGTCGGCGCCGACGTCACCCATATGTGAGGACTGACTTCCTGCTTGGTCCTGGAGAAAGGACATTATCTGGTAAGCAAAATGTCACCTTCCATATTGTCCTGCTAGACCACTCCAGACAAATGGGAAGTACCAAGGCTACATCTCCACTGGGCAGGACGAAGACACAGCTGCTTGCAAAATTTTAAAGCCAAAGACCGTGTCCACCCGAGCATGGGCATCCAAGGAGTAATGCTGACAACAAATGTCTGAAGGTGATACCGAGCTACACTCTGCCCACAAGGATGCTTGTGCTTTATCTTTATCTTTATTTACAGAATTTGATGGACCGCCCAGGCCGAAGCATCAGGGCGGTGTACAATACAACAACAGGCTACTGGAAACAAAGTCAGAAAAGAACGCCAAAAACTGATAGGAAAGGAGGGGATAGATTACAGACAGAGAGAGAGAAGAGCCCAGTAGGGGCAAGAGGGACAGAAAGGCGGGAGGGGAGAAAGGAAAGGAAAGGGAAGGGGAGCGGACTATCAAAAGGATGATCATGGGGGGTGGGGGGCACGGCCAGGGGACAGGGCACCGTCATCAGGGAGGGGAAGGTCGAAGGCTTGGCAGAAGAGATGCGTCTTGAGAAGGTTCTTAAAGCGGGGGTAGGAAAGCTCCAAACGAAGAAATAAAGGGAGTGAGTTCCAAAGAGCAGGGCCCAAGAAAAAGAAGGCGGAGTGACGGGTCAGTTCTAAGTGGGCCTGAGAGGGGGAAGGGAGAAAGAGGCGGTTACCGAAGGCGGATCGGAGAAGACGTGGGGAGGGCTGGAGACGGATAACATCCGATAGGTATTGGGGGTGCTGGAATGGAGAGCCTTGTGTGTGAGGATAAGAACCTTGAAGATGAAACGGAATTTGACTGGGAGCCAGTGCAATGCAAAGAGACAGGGAGACACATGGGAGCGGGCCGGGGAACCGGTGACGAGGCGGGTGGCGGCGTTCTGTACTACTTGAAGGCAGCGAAGCTGGGAGGAGGGAAGACCTGCGTAGATGACATTACAGTAGTCTAACCGGGTCATAACTAGGGACAGAACGAGGGTGACAACTGAGGAAGGGGGAAGTGATGCTTGGACAGCCCGAATCCTGCATAGATGGAAAAAGGAAGTACGGATGACAGCAGAGATGTGTTGGTGAAAAGAGAGGGACGAATCCAAGGTAACGCCCAAATACCGCAGGGTCGAGACCAGAGGAATGGGACGGGAAGACATAACAGGTGACAAGCTAGGAGAGGAGAGTCCGAAAGAAAACCAAATCGCGGAGGACTTGGCAGGGTTTGCGTGTAGAAAGTTAGAACCAAACCATGATGAAACAGCGGAAAGACAGTGGTTGAGAGAGGCAAGGTCAGGGACGGAAGAAGAGGTATGATGAACCAGCAGGATGTCGTCAGCGTAAATGTAAAAGGAAATGCCAGATTGTTGAATTAGTAAGGCTAATGGGGCGAGAAAAGCGTTGAAAAGTAGGGGGGCGAGAATAGAACCCTGAGGGACGCCGCAGATTGATAGGGATGGAGTGGAGGCAGAGTGGGAGGAGTGTACAGAAAAGGTGCGTGCAGACAAAAAAGAATGGAACCATTGCAAAACGGACCCACCAATACCAAAGTCAGACAGACGAGCCAGGAGAGTGCGGTGATCAACCATATCAAAAGCGGAAGAAAGATCCAAAGACACCACCAGAGAGAAATCACCACGGTCGTGAGCACAGTGCAGTTCAGAAAGGAGGGCTGCAAGGATGGTTTCAGTGCTGTGGCTTACACAAAATCCGGATTCATGAGGGCGAAGGGCGAAAGTAGAATCTAAGTGAGAAGCAAGTTGAGAGAACACCAACTTTTCGAGGATTTTTGAAAGAAAAGGGAGATTAGTGACAGGTCGCCAATTTGCGGGAGTGGCGGGGTCAAGAGTGGGCTTCTTCAAGAGGGGACGGACAATGGCGTGTTTCCAGCTAGAGGGGAAGAGACCGTAGGAAAGGCTAGTGTTGAAGATGGCGAGTATATAAGGCATGAGAGAGAGGTCAGAGTCGAGCAACCAAGAAGAGGATAAGGGGTCAAGGGGACAGGTGGTCCGGTGGGCAGAGGAGACAACTTTGAGGACTTCGGGGGCAGAGACGGGCGAAAAGGCACGCCAGGTGTGGGGAAAGGCAAAGGAAGGGGGTGGGGAGCTGGCAACAAGGAGAGCAGAAGGGGAGGCAGGAGGAGGGGAAAGAGGAGGAGGGCAGGCAGGGAAGGAGGAGCGGAGGGAAAGGACCTTGTTGGTAAAGAAGGAGGCCAGGGTAGACGGGCTAGGGGCCAATGGAGGAGAGAGAGAAGAGGTGGAGGAGAGGGATTTGAGGATGAGAAAGAGACGTCAAGAGGAGTTAGAGGAGGTGGAGATGAGCTGGGAGTAATAGGACTGTTTAGCCGATGTTATCTGAGAGCGGTAGGAGAGATGAGCTTGCTGAAAGAGAGAGGGAGTCGGGAGTGCGACGTTTCCTCCACAGGCGTACTGCCCGACGGAGGTGGGAGCGGTGAAAGAAGAGACCGGAGTGATACCAGGGGTGACGAGAAGAGGGACGGAGAGGAACAGGGTGAAGGGGAGCAAGATCATCAAGGGCGGCAGAAAGGGTGGAGGACCAAGTGTGGGCTTGTTGGTCAACGGAAAGAGAGAAAAAGTCTGAGGGGAAGAGTGAACTGGCAGGAGGGAAAGAGCGTAATATATGGGGGGTAAGGCGCCGTCTGAAAATTGAGATGGGGGTGCCAATAGGGGGAACCAGTGGACTGGAAGAGGGGAAAGGGAAGGAAAAGAGAAGACAATGATGATCCGACCAGGGAACAGGAACAGTACGAATATTAGACAGTAGGTGGGTAGAATGGGCACACAAACCTTCTGGAGCTGGCCGGTTCCGCAGCAGATATGCCAAGGCAATAGCCTCCTTGATCCAGCATGCCATGTAGACTTTGCTGCTGCATCACCTTTGCATGGGATCAGCAAACAGTACAAAAAGATGGTCCGATAGATGAAAGGCATTCATAACCTCCAAGTACTGGAGAAACCCTCAGACATCCAAAGGGCAAAAATTCTTATCCTTTACCAGAAACTGTTCTGTAGAGAAGGAGGGCAGGCAAACCATCTGGTTCACATGAAAGGGAGAAATCATCTTGGGTGAAAAGGACAGCACAGGCCGAATGGCAACAGCCATCTCCAAAAAAGACAAAGGTCCCTACAAGATAAAGCCTGCAGCTCGGAAATCTGCCTTGCCAAACAAATCTTGCCTTGCCCAAGAATACGATCTTAAGCACCAAATCTTTCAGAGTAGCATGCTTCAGAGGCTCAAAGGGCTCTGACATCATTGCCCTGAGCACCAGACATAGAACCCAGAAAGGAACAACTGATCGGAGGGGAGGACGCAAACACCAAAGTCCCTGAAGAAAATGCAAAAACATCTGTGTGCAAGGCTGGAGACTTACCAACCACAAGACCGCTGAAACAGGCCAAAGCTGCAACCTGAACTTTCAGGGAGCTAAGAGAAAGGCCCTTTCCCAGACCTTCCTGCAGAAAGGTCAACAGAGACAACACCTTGGCTGCCTCAGGAGCTAGCTTTTGTGCCACACCATCGCTCAAAGAGGCACCAGACCTGCACGTATGTAAGGCTGGTAGACCCCCTCCAGGCTCTAAGCAGAGTGGAAACTACTACAAGAGAGTAGCCCTTACACGCTAGCTGAATCCTTTCAAGAGCCAAGCCGTAAGCGTGAAAAGAGCCAAGTCTTCCAGGACAATCGATCCCTAATGGAACAAGCCCCGAAACAGGGACAAAGAGGGGGTTCCTAAGGGAGCCACATCAGGTCCCAGTACCATGCTCTCCTTGGCCAATCTGATGCAACCAGAACAATCTGTCTTGGATGGCATTCTACATGCCAAATCACACGCCCCAACACAGTAGGCATTGCCTTGGCCAAAAATGAACCAGGGAGTCAACGCCATCGGACCCTACCTCTGTGCAGCAACTGAAGAAATGGCATTGGAGCGGGTCACCATCAAATCCATTTTGGGGCGACCCCAATGATGGAGAATCATCTGAAACACCTCCTGATTCAATTCACACTCTCTGGGATTCAGAGAGTGATGACTGAGAAGTCTGCCTCCACAGTGTCCACTCCAGCAATGTGCTGGGCCAACAGAGCTAGGAGTTCTTCTCTGCCCAGGCAGACAAGAGAGCCACCTCCAGGGCCACTCTGGCATGCCTCGTGCCGCCTTGCCATTTGACATATGCCACTGCAGTGGCATTATCTGAAAACACTTGCACCATCTGGCCCTTGACCAAAGGCCATAAACACAAAATGGCCAACCTGATGGCCCTTACCTCAGGGCAGTTGATGGACCATGCCACCTTCCTGCAGATCCAATGGCTCTGAGCCGTTCAGTCTTGTCAATGGGCTCCCCAACCTGAAAGACTGGCATCTGTTGTCAGAAGGATCCACAAGTGATTGTCCAGCGGCATGTCCCTGTGCAGATGATGTAGCTGCTGCCACCACCGCAGACTGGCTTTCACCATCAGTTAGAGCAGAAGCCTGAGCTCAAACTCTTGAGAACTCGGGGACCACCGAGTCAGCAAAGATAGCTGGAGCGGCTGCATATGAGCATGCCCATGGCATCATCTTGATTGTCACCGCCATCAATCCTAGGAGCTGCAGATAATCCCAAACTCTGGAAACCTGTTGCGAACAGACCACCACAAGGCAATCCAACAATCGTTTTACTTTCTCTTCTGGCAGGAAGACTGCCCATTCGAGTATCGAACTGTGCTCCCAGGACTGAGAAGATACCAACAGACTCTTCCCCCAGTTGATCACCCAGCCAAGGCATTCCAGGAAGGACACTACTTGGGTCAATGCCCAAGGTGCCTCCGACAGAGAATGAGCTTGTATGAGCTAGTTGTCCAGATATGAGTGCACACAAACCCTTGGCGCCGCAGCCACCATAACAAGGTAGTGAAGTGGCCAAGGGAAGAGTAGTAAACTGAAAGTGAGAGCCAAGCATGGCAAAATGCAGATATCTTTGCTGATCTTCCCAGATTGCAATATAAAATATAATTCAGCCAAATCCAGAGACACAAGGAACGTCCCTCGGCGCACCTCCTGAATCACTGATCTCAGTTTCCATTCAGAAGTGCCAAACTCGCAAATAAGCATTGACCCACCTTAAGGTCAAGAATTGGTCAGAAGGAGCCATCCGTCTTTGGCAACACAAAATAAATGGAGTATCTGCCTTTGCCCCGATTGGCCGGAGAAACAAGCACCATCGCCTTCAGGTGCAGCAACTTGTTCAATATGATTTGGAAGGCAGCTCTGCCAACTGCAGAACAGCAGTCACCGCTGTGAACTGGTTCTTCAGCAAAGAGTCCACTGTTCGGTCCAGAGTATCCTTCCAGGCCAACACACCTTCCACAGGAATGGTAGTCTGCCTTGTAACCGTCGTGACTTGCCCATCTACCTTTGGTCTGCCAAACCATGTGACGCACTTTTATGGTGGGAGAGCATACATCCTTTTATACTCCCTCAGCCTCTTAGGGGGGGAGTCGGGAAGATTCCATTCCGACTGGAATTAACCTCCAGAAATGGGAAGACTGCAGTGGGTTTCCACACTCCCTGCAGGAGTGGATGGACATTCAGCTCCTGCTCCGCTACTAGAGTGTCAACCAAGTTCAAGATGAAGGAAACTCAGGCAATCAACACTGCCAATTCCTCCTTCCAGAATAGGCAGATAATGCCAGCCTCTTCATAATCCTGTGAAAGCGAAAGTACTTCATCCTCCACGTAAGAGCCCACAGCCAAGATGCCAGAATCAAAATCCCAGTCCAAGTCTTCAACAGATCCTGGCTGATCTGCATTTCCAGAAAGTGACCTCCATCGGGGATGCTTAGAAATAGGCATACGAGCCGGGCTTTCACTCTCAGCCTGTCCTTCACTCTCAGCCTGTCCCTCATGAGACTGAGCTCAGGGGAAATCAGAGGCTGCAAGTTCTGAGTTTCCATGCCAAAATGACCAGGCCTGTTGTAAAAAGGAAAAGAATTCCAGGAAGAACAACCCGGATTCCGGGTGCTCCCCTCTCTGAAAAGGACTCCCAACCACAGGGAGACACAGAGAGCGAGACATCAAAGAGTCCTTTATTCATATCAAGTGACCTTTTGTTTGACATCTCACTCTCTGTGACTTCCTATTCCTGCAAGTACAGTATGTTCCCTGAGGATCCCCAACCACAGGGGACATAGCTGCCACTGAACCCTTAGAGGAAAAGGAGTGGCCAGAAGCACAGTTGCTGGAATCTATGGCTGGCTTACCATCCTTACCTATAGCGCCATCCGTCACATCCTGCACTGAGGTAGGCAAGGCTGGGCCAGCTGAATCCCCTCGCTGGGAGAGGGGAAACGGGCCCTCCAGAGATGTCAGAAGTTGCCATGCAAGAAGAACAGAGCCCAGAATCCGGAGATGAAACACCTTGCTTGCCACAGGCCAAACAATGTTTCCTGAAGATGATAGAGTTAAGGCAAGGATAACCCTTGCTTGTTTTAAGGCCACGCTGACACAAAAAGCATACGCTATCAGAGCATGTACAGTATCGTGTGAAAGGGGCATTGTCAGAAATGCGTGTTGGAGCCACTCGGGTAGAATGTGCGCTAGGTCCACACAATTGCAAGGTGCATGAGAGAACGCTAACAGTGAGCATTGGAAGAAGGTGGGAAACCCACACACTTTGCCAATGGTCCACCACAAATTGCATGCTGGATGGATGGAATTAGGAGCCCCCAACAAGAACAATGACGAGGTCAAGCCTTGGTACTCACCCCCTGAGAGCCCCAGGCAGAAAATAAATGCCAGGTTCAGTGCTACTCCCCTGAAACTGCTTCTCTTGCTGTTCTTAATCTTAACTTTAAAGTGGTTTGCAGTAAGATTCCTTGGAGAGTCTTCTGTGATTTTGGGGGGAGAGTGGGGGGGGGGGGGAAATAGAGGAGAAGGGAGAAGGCACCGAGGTTGTGCAAAGCTGCTGAAAAATCCTTCCAATTTTCTGGCTGCTCAACAGGATAAGAGCATGTAGCTGAACCAATTTTCCCTTCTCCTATGGCTACCAAAAATACCACAGTCTAGTGGAGCCTCCCACATCATGCTCAACTAAGAGTGTCACCCTCAAGGTGGTCGTTCAAGAGCGAAATCCTTTTTCCTCAGTTTTTCTTCAGAGCTGAGAAAATCCAACTACCATCTGCTGGAGACAGAAAAATATTGAGTTGCCCTCTAGTGGCTCAGGCTGATGGAGGCATGGGAGTAACTGTGCCTAGGTTCAGCACTGTATGCACGTGTTTGCATGCATCCGCTTAAATGGACACAAAAAAGATAATATTGAACCTATGGCTATCAGAAATTTTTTTTAAATAGTGGCTGCCATGGATTTTAAAAAAATCAGATATTCAGGGGCAATATCTAGATAGTAAGTGCTGTGGCTCTTGAGATAGCAGCAATATTCAGCTGCTATAAAGCTATCAATCAGTTTGCTCTTAGGAAAGGTTTGTTCCTATCCCTTTTTTTTTTTTTTAAAGTGCCATCAAGACAATGCTGACTCCTGGCAACCCAGCAGCCCCTGGGGTTTCTTGGCAAGGTATGACCAGAAGTAGATTGCCAGACTTTTTCTTCTGAGGCAGTAGAGGGTTAAGTGATTTGCCCAAGGTCACAAGAAGTGCCAGTGGGAATTGAACCCTGATCTCTTGGGTACTAGGCTGTTGCTCTAATCACTAGGCTACTCCTGTGCAGCAGGGATCTGTCCTTGGTTCCATTCTTTTTACATTTTTCTAATATCCTCTGGGACCAAGAAAGAAGTCAGTCCTCATATATAGGTGATGTCACCGATGAAGCCCATGTGGAAAAGCTTCTCAGCTTCTATAGGAAGCTTCTGGAAGGTGCTCCATGCATGTGTGCCAGTCTTCCCGCCCAAAGGAGCCATCCTTACCTCAGTATTTTTTTTTTTTTTTTAACTTGCAGCCCTCCAGATTTCGTCTGTGTTCCAGAATTTAGTTGATCTCTTTTTCGCTAGTTTTCACAATTTTTTTCAGATCGTGTGTTGTTCAGCGTCTTGCTGTCATCTCAGGGAATATCGGGAACATTGCTCTTGTCAGAAATCTGCTGGAAGTCCGAGAACCGGGTGTCCTCTGGGGGGGACCGTCTCAGAGGCTCGCACTCCAGTGAGTCCGAAGGGACACACTGGGTCCGAAATGTGTCCGGGGACTCCTCATCCTCCATTTCCCAGCCCGACCCCTCGAAGAAGGAATCGAGCGGCTCCGGTCGGGCAGGCACCAATGCCATCCGCCCCGACGCCAAGGGTACCGGTGTCGACGACCTCGGTCCCGAACGGGAGGCCGAGGGACACCTTGGCCGAGGATCGACTCGAGAGCGCATGGACTCGAGGATCGGCTCGGCCTCCGGGGTCGACTTGGACGTCGAGGTCCCTGTGGTCGGGGCAGATGCACCAGTGAGACCGGCGATCAGTGCCCGCTGCTGCTCCATGAAGGCAGCCAAGCTGCTCTCCAAGGCCGTCAACCTGAGTCCGAGCTCAGGAGACTCAGCAGCCCCCGACTCGGGCCCCGACGTCGGCTCCCCCGGAGGAGAGTCCACGAGGTTGTTTAGCAGGCCGCTCTGACTCCGAAGACCCGGGACGGCGCTCGGGGCTATGCGACCTGGCCCTGGAGGAACCAAGTGCATCCACCGACGGCACCCTTGCGGGTTTCTTCTTCCTGTTATGCTCCCGCGAGGGAGATCCCCTCTTAGAGGAACCCCGGCGGACGGGGAGTCAGAGAAGATTCTTTCTTTTTGGTGCTGCCGGCTCCTCAATGCCTTTGAGGACATTTTGCCACACAGGCCACAGATCATCGGGTCATGATCGGGCCTGAAGCAGCAGAAGCAACAGTCATGTGTGTCGGTGAGAGACATAAGTTTCTTACACCGATCACACTTTTTAAACCCGCTGGCAGCCATCAGGGGAAAAAGGGCCCCTGCGAGGCCAAATGACAGGGCTGCCAGTGAAAAATAGAAAAATGGCGCGTATCGGGCCCAGGCTGGAAAGGGAAACCGGCGTCGAACCGAAGAAAACACGGGTCCACGCCGAAAAATCAACTTTTTCCTCGGGTGAAAACAAAACACGTCTGTCGGGCTCCGCGGATAAAAGAAGACTGAGCAAGATGGCACCCTTGGGCGGGAAGGGGACCGCGCATGTGCGCTGCATTCCCAAAGGCTTTCTTTGAAAGCTGGGGAAATGCTCCGCATGGGGGCTCCGTCGGCGCCGACGTCACCCATATGTGAGGACTGACTTCCTGCTTGGTCCTGGAGAACCCATTATCAATGCAGGGTTCTCCCTTTCAGCTTGGCATCTGCACCAAGAATTTTCACAAAATGCATGGCCGTAGTGGCGGCTCATCTTCAAAAACATAAAATCTATGTTTTCCCCTACTTGGATGACTGGCTGATAAAGGCAGACTCTCCTGGAGAACTCTGCTCGTCTCAGCAGAAAACTCTAATCTTTCTGCAATCCCTTGGGTTCGTCATAAGCTTTCCAAAGTCACATCTCATTCCAACGCAAAGGTTGGAATTCATAGATGCTGTCCTAGACACCAAGCAGTGCAAAGCTTTTCTTCCGGTGGACCGCATGAACTGCTTGATACAACTGGCCACAAGCATGCGACAAAGTGAAGAGGCTTCAGCAGACTGCTTTCTACACTACCAAGCCACATGGCCTCCAGAGTACATGTAGTCGTATATGCCAGACTCCACATGCGTCAGATGCAATGGACTCTCTCAACCCAGTGGACTCAGGCCACAGGGAACCTACAGGATCTGATCCAAATAACATCTCCCATGGCCGACTCCCTCCAGTGGTGATGCATCCCAGAAAATCTGCTAGCAGGGTCACCTTTTCAGATGCCCCAGTTACAGCATACGCTGATGACCGATGCTTCCAAACAGGGTTGGGGAGCACACATGGAGCCTCTCCGCACACAGGGTCTCTGGACAGCACAAGAGTCCCAACAGATAAACCTTTTGGAGCTTCAAGCAATCATGAAAGCTCTCCAGGTTTTTCGGTATCAACTCTTCAACAGTCCAGTCCTCATACGGACAATCAGATGGCAATGTTTTATATCAACAAAGAGGGGGGAACGGACTCTCTCCCTCTGTGTCAGGAAGCCTGAGAACTTTGGGACTTCGCCTTCCAACGCCACATGAACCTACGTACAGTTTACATTCTAGGAGAGAGCAATCTCCTGGCAGACCGCCTGAGTTTCATCCTGCAACCCCATGAATTGTCTCTCGATCTGACAAAGGCAACAGAGTTGTTCCACCTCTGGGAAACTCCATGGATAGATCTCTTTGCCACGCCACAGAACTCCAAGCTTCCCTGCTTCTGCTCCAAAATACCATCCAAACTCAGTCTGGCATAGGACACATTCATGATCCATTGGGGTCGGGGACTCCTGCATGCCTTTCCCCCATCCCCCTAATCTCGAAGATGCTCTTCAAACTGAGAGCAGACAGGGGCTCCACGATACTCCCAGGCTCACAGTGGTCTCGCCAACCATGGTTTTCCCTCCTACTACATATGGCACACACCTCACCAATCCCGCTGGGATCCAGGCCAGGTCTCCTCTCACAAGACAATGGAGCCCTCCTCCACCCCAATCTCCGAGTCCTTCGCCTAACAGCCTGGCTCCTGAGAGCATAGTTCTTCAGGATCTTCCTCCATCTACGGAGGTCAAGAATATCCTCCTTTCCTCCAGAAAACTCTCCACCAGAAGGGCTTATTCCTACAAGTGGCGAAGATATGCTACATGGTGCTCTCAAAATGCTCACAATCCATTTGAAGCATCAGTTCCAACGCTGATGCACTACCTCTATCATTTATCCTCACTCAGTCTTAAATTAAACTCTGTCCGAGTACACCTTAGTGCCATTTTGGCTTTTCATAACCCTGTCGATAGCAAGCCCATCTCCACAGCTCCTCTAGTGGCACGATTCATGAGGGGTCTACTCCTCACCAAGCCACCTATTCGCCCACCACCAGTGGCATGGGATCTCAACGTGGTGCTAGCTCAACTCCTCAAACCACCCTCTGAGCTGCTAAAATTTATCGTGGAAAGTGCTCTTCCTCATCGCCCTGACCTAAGCCAGGCACATCAGCAAGTTACAAGCCTTGGTGGCTCATGCCCCTTATATGCGTTTTTACCACGACAAAGTAGTCCTAAGGATTCACCCCCACTTCCTCCTGAAAGTGGTCTCTCCTTTTCATATTAATCAAGCTGTCATCCTCCCAGTCTTCTTTTCCACGGTCGCATGCCTCACGTGCAGAAGCAACTCTGCATACCCTGTGATAAGGAAGCTTATCATAGCTCAGGAAGGAGCTATAGGAAAGGTGAAGTGACTCTGAACAAGCAACCTGTCAGTTCTGGTAGAAATAAGAAAACAGAATTTTCCCATAAAAGACTACCAGTCCCAGAATGCACCAGGTTTCCAACAGCCATTAGAGGAGCTGAAGTGGGGAAACGTGTGTTCAATCAGGAGGGCTATGAGGTAATCCCTAAGCACTCATCTCAAAGGGCAGGGCCTGATTCAGCACAGCTGCGCTGTGTTAGGGAGGAGCACTCATCTAAGCAGAATAAAGGTAGAGTTTATTCTACAGAGAATCAGCTTGAGCTTGATCATCTTCATCATCAGGAGGATCATCATAAGCAGAAGCCAAATCGGACGGACAGAGAGGGAAAGAAACCCTTTGGAAGAAAGAAGAGAAAAGCCTTTGAGAGGTCTAGAAGAGTCCAGAGCAGTACGTATACTGGGAGGCATTCCAAGGGCCAGCATACACCATTGGACTGGGGAAAGCCAGAGGAATGGTGCTGCAGAGCTAGGAATCTCCAGATGGTACCTGTGAGGGAGACGGCTGCACGTGGAAGGGACCCTAAGACCCGTGCCAGAAGGTATGTGAAGAGAGATCCAGTGTCCAGGGATCTGGATTGGAAGGCTGGACATAAGAACTGGACTACATACTGGCCAGGCTATATAGAGAGGAACTCTAACAGCAATGGAAGCTCAGGTATGAACACTGATCTATGCCCTAGCTATAACCTTGAAAGACAGCAGGGAAACAAGTATTCTCCTGAAAGTGCTCCATTGGGAGATTCATCTGTGCCAATCCATGATATTGAACCCATGCTTGTTGAAGAAGAGGGGGTGATAGCAGATGAAGAATCTGTTTACATGGACTGCTCTCTGTCTAAACTCCTTTGGTGATTTTCTGTTACAAAGTACAGCAACCATCACAAAGAAATACAAACTTGTTCTTTAATCTACTCAGAAAAGTTCCTGAGTAGGATTTTTAGCCACGCAGTAGAAAGCAAGCCAGCTAAGGGGTTTCAGCTGGATAACTGCTAGCAATTGAGCCTTACCTAATTGCTTGTGAGCTCTGAGAGAATCACTTCTGAATCTATGTGGGAAGATATAAGAAGTTTACCTGAAAAGAACAGTTTTTTTCTTTCTTTGTGGCTTTTGGTTTGTTGTTTGATACATTGCTAAGAGAATATTAGCTAAAGCCTACAGAAAAGACCAGTTTGTTACCAACCAGGTCTTATTTCTTTTGCTTTGATTGCCTGACAAGTTCAAATGTTTTCTTGATTTTGTTTTTCCAAGTTTAACACTGAAAGCAAGTAACCTGATTTATGTGCTACCAAGCATATCTGTGTTGGGAGAAATAACCCCATAAATAAATATCTTATTGGCTTTACCCAAAAGGACAACTAATTATTGTGAGCAGCTGTGTCTGGTGTGAATGAACTGCATTGCCCACAATCCCTTGCAAATCATATAGATATATGCACTTGCCAAGACTGTGAAGATTCTCACCCAGGCAGCCGTCTGACAACCCTCAACTGGAGTGGAGGAGTGGCCTAGTGGTTGGGGCAAGGTACTTCAGGCCGGACGGTCGGGGGTTCAAATCCCACTAGAGGACAGCAACCTGGGCCGGAAGGACTGGGATTTCTAGTCCCACAGGTGCTCCTTGTGGTCTTGGGCAAGCCACTTAACCCTCCATAGCCCATGTAAAATAGTTATCTCCAAGTTATAATGCCCTGTTCAATGTAATTTCAGTTTGTTCAATGTAAACCACACTGATGCAGAATAGCACGGTATATAAGAGAATGTAAATAAATAAATAAATAAACTGCAAGAGGGCTCTGGCCTTCTACCTCCAGAGAACACAAAACCTCAGGAAAACCTTTCAGCTGTTTGTGTCCTTTGATCTAGCACACCTGGGTCTCCTAGTGACCAAATGCTCCCTATCCCGGTGGATAACGGACTGCATATCTTTCTCTTATGACAAAGCAGGACTTTCCCTCGAGGGACACGTCACGGCTCACAATGTCCAGGCTATGTCGGCCTCTGTGGCTAACTTACATATGATGAAATTAAACTTATCTGCTAATTGTAGTTCCTGGAGTGGACCCAGTCTAGTCCCGAAACCTCTGGGTTCCCTATCTCATACAGCAGCTTAGAGACTGAGAAACTCCTCTTTTTGTGACATCACTGGTATATCTATCCCGGATCCGCCTCCTGTCACCAGTTACCTATTGACAAAGCAGACTCACCGGAGCAACAAGAATGAATGAAGAACCAGCATAAACGAACTAGCACTAACTAGAGACATATACAAAAGGTAATTCAACGTGTAACTTTAAAACTGACCAGACCACTCTTCCGTCCAGAGGAAAGGTAAAGACATATTGAAATAGGAGAAAACAGATGCATTCGAGCTTCTTAAAACTTCCTACATAGAAGCCGAGCCCTGTAAATAACCCCTGGACTTACCTGTGAACTGCCTTCAACACTTCAGGCTTTGCAGACAACGTAAGCACTAGGGCGGGATACGAGACTAGACTGGGTCCACTCCAGGAACTACAATTAGCAGGTAAGTCTAATTTCATCTTCCTGATCGTGTCCCCAGTCTAGTCCCGAAACCTCTGGGTTAGTACCAGAGCAGTGACAAAATGTCAAGCATGGGAAGGACCCTGAAGCCCAGCCTGCATCACAGCCGCCCCAAAACCGACGTCCTTTGCCCTTAGCACATCCAACCTGTAGTGTTTTACAAAGGGATTCAAGGACGACCAGGTCACCGCCTTGCAAATTTCTTCCGGAGACACCAACCGCCGCTCCACCCATGAGGCGGCCTGTGCTCTGGTAGAATGAGCTCGCAGCCCTTCTGGTACCGACTTACCTTTCAAGACATACGCAGTAGCAATCGCTTCCTTAATCCACCTGGCAATAGACGCCTTTGAGGCCGCTTCTCCCTTTTTCTGACCTGCAAAAAGGACAAAAAGTCTGTCCGACCTCCGAAAGGACTCTGTCCGCCGGAGATACGTCTTCAATGCCCTGCCTACGTCCAAGAGATGTAGCCTCTTTGCCACTGCCCCCGGGACATCCCAAGGGAACACCGGTAAGGATATGTCCTGACTCACATGGAACGGTGAAACCACTTTTGGCAGAAAAGCTGGCACAGTTCTCAACACTACTTTGGGATCAAAGAAGGAGAGGTAAGGCTCCCTGCAGGAGAACGCTTGCAGCTCAGAGACTCTACGAGCTGAACAGATCGCCACTAGAAAAATCACCTTCAACGTGAGATCCTTGAGCGTTGCCCGAGACAGGGGCTCAAAAGGCTCGCATTCCAGCGCTTCTAACACGAACGGGAGATGCCACTTAGGGATGATCTGTCTGCATGGAGGCCGCAGAAGAGACACTGCTCTTAAAAAACGCTTGACATCTCTCTGACCCCCAATCGTCTGACCACGCACTCTGCCCCTGTAACAAGTTATTGCTGCTACCTGTACCCTCAGCAATGCGGGCGCTAACCCCTTATCAAAGCCATCCTGCAAGAACTCCAATATCTGAGGGATGGTGACCTTCAATGCTGAGAACTTTCTATCCACACACCATGCCTCGAAAATTCTCCAGATGCGAACATAAGCCATTGAGGTCGACCTACGTCTGGCCCTCAATAAGGTAGAAACGACCGCTCCCGAGTATCCGCGAGATGTCAGCCGCGCCCTCTCAAGAGCCAAGCCGTAAGTGAGAACCAATCCACATGGGGCATGAAAAGGGGCCCCTGAGACAACAGATCCACTCGAACCGGAAGGCGCCAAGGCTTTGCCACCAACAGCCGCACTAGGTCCCCATACCAGGGACGAGGTGGCCAATCCGGGGCAATCAGAATCACCTGCCCCCTGAACCTTTCTATCCGCTGAAGCACTCTGCCAACCAGGACCCACGGAGGAAATACATAGAGCAGCTGCCCCACCGGCCAGTCCTGAACGAGTGCATCCAAGCCTTCCGACATTCTTTCTCTTCTGCTGTAAAAGCGACTTGCTTTTGCCGAGTTGAAGGTCGCCATGAGGTCCATGACGGGCGCGCCCCATCTGCGGACGATCATCTGGAATACTTCGGGATGTAGGACCCATTCCCCCGGATCCACCCTCACCCGGCTGAGGAAGTCGGCCTGTACATTGTCTACTCTGGCCACGTGCGCCGCCGATAGGTCCAGGAGATTCGCTTCTGCCCAGCCGCATAACACTCCTGCCTCCGCCTCTAGAGCTATGCTGCTGGTTCCCCCTTGCTTGTTGACACAGGCCACTGCCGTCGCGCTGTCGGAAAATACACAGACCGCCTTTCCGTGGATGATCAAGCGAAACCCCTGTAAGGCGAGAGTCACCGCTCTCAACTCCAACCTGTTGATTGACCACAACTGCTCCTGAGAAGTCCACTGCCCTTGAGTGAACCTGCCCTGACAGTGCGCCCCCCCAGCCCAGCAGACAGGCGTCTGTCATCAGGGATATCCAGACTGGAGACTCCAGCGACGTCCCGTGTTCCAACGACTCTGGAATCAGCCACCACTCCAGCGACTGCCGGACTTCCTCTGAGCAGGGCAGCCTTCGGGATAGCGGGTGCTGCTGATGCGACCATCGGCGAAGAAGCGCTCCCTGCAACGGCCTCATGTGCGCCCTCGCCCACGGCACTGTCTCTATAGTCGCCGCCATGGTACCTAGCAATTGAAGGTAATGCCACGCCGAAGGAGCCCTGAACGCTAGAAACTGTTGGACTAGGCGCCGCAGACTCCGCACCCGCTGATCCATCAGGAAGAGCTTCCCCGCACCTGTTTCGAAGCGAGCCCCTAGGTACTCCAGATTTTGCGAAGGAACTAAGCGGCTCTTGGACACATTGACTATCCACCTGAGGCCCTCTAGAAAGGTCACTACTCGGGCTGTAGCTGACACGCTCTCCGCCTGGGATTTTGCCCTGATCAACCAATCGTCTAGGTAGGGATGCACCAGAATTCCCTCAAGGCTGCTGCCACCACTACCTTGACCTTTGTGAATACTCTCGGGGCCGTCGCTAGTCCGAAGGGTAACGCTCGGAACTGAAAATGTCCGAAAGGAACCGCGAAGCGGAGGAACCTGTAATGATCCGGTCGTATGGGAATGTGAAGGTAAGCTTCCGAGAGATCCAGGGAAGTAAGGAACTCTCCTTTCTGCACCGCCACCGACACGGAGCGCAAGGTTTCCATATGAAAGTGAGACACCCGAAGACAACGATTTACTCCCTTGAGATCGAGAATCGGACGGACCCCGCCGTCCTTCTTGGGAACGACAAAGTAGATGGAGTACCGACCGCTGCCGCATTGGTCCGAAGGAACCGGGACAATCGCCCCGAGCTCCAACAGTCTTTGTACGGTCTCCCAGAGGGCCTTGCGCTTGGCGACCGACCTGCCGGGGGACTGCACGAAGGAGTCTCTGACGGGACGCAGAAATTCCAATGCGTAGCCCTCGGATGACTTCTAGAACCCATTGATCGGACGTGATTTGGGCCCAGGCAGAATAAAACTCCTGCAAACGCCCCCCCACGGGAACTACGGGCGCCTGGGCCCCACTCATCTCATTGTGGCTTTTTGGGAGCGAAAGAGGAGGCGGAGGAGGCCCCAAAGCCCTTTCCTGCTCCCCGAAACCCATGGAAACTTTGACTCCTACCGGGAAAACGCCCTC
Source organism: Ichthyophis bannanicus (assembly GCA_033557465.1). Classification (NCBI taxonomy): domain Eukaryota; kingdom Metazoa; phylum Chordata; class Amphibia; order Gymnophiona; family Ichthyophiidae; genus Ichthyophis; species Ichthyophis bannanicus. Next base: position 290,785,906 of record CM066033.1, on the reverse strand, counting down.
TTTGAAAGGAATTGAATCTCTGGGACCGGAACCGACGAAAATCCCGCTGCTGCCCTCTGCCGACCGGGATTGTACGTCCTGCCTTAGGCTTGTCCTCCAGCAACCTGCCTCCTTTGGACTCTCCAAGGTCCTTAACCAGCTTCTCTAAATCTTCCCCGAATAGCAGGCGTCCCTTAAAGAGGAGCTTACTCAACCAAGCCTTGGAGGAGGAATCTGCCGCCCAATTGCGCAGCCACAAATAATGCCATGCTGCTACTGCGGAAGCCATGCTTTTGGACAATCCTCGCATTAGATCATAATGAATATCCGCTAAGTAAGCCGCTCCCGACTCTAATCTGGCCGCCTCATCTGCTACTTCACTCTCCTGCCCCGCGCGTACCCGCTGAGACCAGCAGAGGCAGGCTCTGGCTACCCAGGCTCCGCAAATAGCTGCCTGGAGCGACAGGGCATTAACATCAAACACTTGCCTTAACAACACATCCAACTTTTTGTCTTGAGAGCCCTTAAAAGCCACACCACCCTCTACCGGGATGGTAGTCTTCTTGGTGACGGCCGCGTCCACTTTGGGGGACCGGAAGACTTCCTTGTCCTGGTCCGACAAGGGATACAGGCGACCCATCACTCGCACACCTTTTAGTGGAGCCTCTGGGGTATTCCACTCTTCCTGTATCATTTCGTGAAATACCCTATGAACCAGAAAAACCCTTTGAGACTTTCTGAAAACCTGCAACAAAGGATCCTCCAGAGTGTCCACCTCCGAAGCTCCGGGGGCCGGCATATTTAGAACTTTCAACGCCTCTGCGATGAGGGCCGGTAACTCCTCTCTTCTGAAGACCCTCACCACTCTGGCCTGGTCTTCTTCCTCGGGGAGCTCGCCTTCCTCAAGCTCCTCTTCGCAATCCAAGCTGAGAAAGGTCCCTCAGAGGAGAAAGATTGCTCTCCTAAGTCCCCTTCACCCCGCGCCCTCTTGGAGCCGCGGGCGGGGACATCCAGCTGAGGTTGGGATGTGGGTCGCTTTAAAGCGCCCCTGCCTGAAATACTTTTCATCTGCGGAGCGCTGCCCGTCACCGATTGCTGCAACAATAAAAGAAATTCCTGAGAGAAAATGGAGGCTAGATGATTAGGCCAAGCCATCAGAGAAGGAGGAATGTCCGACGCGGAGGAGGGCCCTGCCACCGGCTCTTCCTGTGCACCCCCGGAGGCTGCCAAGGTCGAGACCTCTGGATCTGGAAGGGAAGGACCCTCTCTAACCTGCTCCGAGGCAGAAGGGTCCCTCACGCAGGCCTTAAAGACCCCCGAGTCGGTAGCCTTCTTGGCCCACACACAACACACTGGGGCTTGGAAGGCATCGCAGGGCTTCCACGGCACAACGAACACTGCCCGAATACACTAATTACACTCCCGCAGGCACGGCAGAAAAAACTGCTCAGTACCGCGTGCCGCGCTGACAGAGAGGCCTGGTGGAAATAAACTTAGTTTACTCTATTCCAGAAAAAAAACAAATTAAGCCCCTGAGGGTCGCTGCGCTGACATGAAACCCCTCTTGAAGGACTCTGCTCCCCCCCGCGGCACTTGTCTTTTGCCTGCACGGGCCCCTATGCCTGCCCGTGCTTGCCGCACACGTTTGGGCCTAAAGGCACGTTCGCGCCAAAACCACACTGCCATCAGAGCTGCCGCATGCGGCCTTACCTCCTTTGGCGGGAGAACCAACTGTCAGCGTCCTTGAGGGCTAACTCACCTGACGCCGAGTCCGGCAACGCCGCACTGCTAGGAAAAAAGGTCCGCTCACACTGTGACAGGGAGACAAGACCTACGGCTCCGTGCGATCGCTGCGAGCCGACAGGATCGTGCTGGCAGGCAACTCTTCTGCACGGCACCGGTCCGACTCGGGGGAAACAGTGCTTTGAAAATACATTGAAAACTGCTTTTAAAAGAAAGTACTTCTGCTTTCCCGCTCTGCCTAAGACCCACTGCCTAGGCCCAAAAGAAAAGGAGGAGAGGGACGGGAGGGAAGCCTGGACAAAAGATAAGGTCTGAGAGCCTTAAAGACACAGACCCACAGCAAATAAAGCCTCTTTGATTTTTTTTTTTTTCAGTTAGTAAACCCTAGCTAACAGCTATTCCAAATTGTTTCTCCAGTGAGCCCGGAGCTCACCCTCTATCCAGCTGCTTGGAGACTGAGGTAACTGGTGACAGGAGGCGGATCCGGGATGGATATACCAGTGATGTCACAAAAAGAGGAGTTTCTCAGTCTCCAAGCTGCTGTATGAGATAGGGAACCCAGAGGTTTCGGGACTAGACTGGGGACACAACCAGGAAAATACCCATTGCTGAGATTTGTCAAGCTGCTACATGGTCCTCCCATCCATACTTTTGCGGCCCACTACTGCTTGGACAAGGACTCCCGCCGGATGCGGCCTTTGGCCAGGTGGTCCTTCAGCATCTCTTTCTGACCAGATCTTCAAGACAGGGAAGTCAAGGTCAACGACCTTGTCTGACGCTGTGTCCTCTGAGATCTGGGAGCTAGGGAGTACCATATGTAAAGACTACATTCCTGCCTGTTCCTGGAGATAGCATAGTTACTCACATGTAACAAGTGATCTCCGGGAACAGCAGAAATTTAGTCTTCACAACCTGCCTATCTCCCTGTGGAGTTGTAGGGTTCTCTCTATTCTCTCTCCTCTAGTCTCCTTTTAATTCAGCTATATACTCAACTGAGGAGAGTACGCTGGAAGAGCGGGAAGGCACCAGCGCAGGCGCAGTGGACTGCTCCCAAAAGCTTTCTTATTGGTAGTTGAGAAGCTTCCCATGTGGGCTCCGTCGGTACCCAATGTCACCCATATGTGAAGACTAAATTCCTGCTGTTCCCAGAGATGAACTGTTACAGGTGAGTAACTATGCTCTCTGAGACCACCTTAGACAAGCCCTGGTTACATAGGCAGTATAAACAGTTGCCTGCAATACCAATGCAGACATCTTATAGAGCTGTTTCAACTGAAACTCCATTCTCCAATCCTGCGGGTCATTTAGTGCCACTCCCCCCTCCACAGGGTTGATGGTGATCTTTGTTATTGCCATCAAAGGCAGCCACCTTGGGCAGGCACAACCTCTTCTCATCTGGGGGAATAAGGTATAATTTTGACATCCCCTGGCCCACTTCAAGACTAGCTTCTGAAGTGTCCTACTTCGCAGCAATCATATATTTTATGGCCCTGTGAAAAGGAAAATATCTGGGAGGTTTTCAGGTTCCTTCCAAAATCAAGTCCTCTACCGGACCCCATGGCTGCTAGATGTTCCTCTTCAATATTTAAGGCTGCTAGAGCCTGCAGAATGAGGGATGCAAGCTCAATCTTATGAAAAATCTGGATCACTGTAGGTTCCTCCCCAGTAGCGAGCTCCCCTCCCTCTCCCAACATTTCAGGAGTATACTTCAGAAGATTCAGAGTTCTCAAGCAGGTCCAAGGCCGTGTCCTCTGGATCATTCTCCAGCTCCTTGTGGGGCCTCTTGGCCACAGAAAAGCCCTTAGATCAAGGGTAGCCAACTTCAGTCCTGGTGCACCACAATCCAGCCTGGTTTTCAGGATGTACCTAATGAATATTCATGAGATATATTTGCATACACTGAGAGGCAGTGGGTTGCAAATAGCCCTCTCCCAAAAATTGGGAAGGATAGAGGGGCCACCCTTACTCTAAAGGAGGAGAGGCGAGATTTACGGTGAGGGGTCCAGTCCCACTGGGTTATGCAACCCAGGGCCTAGCCAGCTTCTCTTGGCCTGTACAGGAGGCCTTATCTCTCCAATCCAGTTCCAGGTTACACAGGGACTACTCCACCTCCATCTACTGGAGACTGAGAAGTACTGGTTGGTTAAGGTCTGCTCACAACCTTTATAGGGTAAGATAATCAAATCAGTGGTTCTCAGGTTCCATCTGATTGTAAGGAAGCATAAACCCATGAGTCTGGACTGGAGAGTTAAGGCATATCAGATGGCATAACAGTTAAGGCATAACAGATGTTAGATGGATATAAGTTATATCGACCCAATACTTACAAGAGCTCAATTTTTTCACATTGTCCCATCATTGACCTAAGCCCAAAATGAATAGCTCATCCTTCGGTTCAATCTAACCATAACATTACTCACCCTACACTCTCACTAATACCTTCCTTCCTATTCTCTTTCTCCATTCAGTTTCTTCTACCTTGCTTGTCCCACTCTAACTCAAGTTAAGAATTGCCTACGGGACTCATTTCCATTGTATATAGTTACCTATATGAACCATACCTTTGTAAATAGTTTTATAATGTTTTTACTATAACCAAATGTTTAATGTAATTAACAGTATATTGTATATAGTTCATAGAAGTTTCATGTAAAAACAGCTCTGTTCACTGTTTCCTAAATTGTTCATTGTAAACCGCACCTGATCTTTGGAAGGTTGCGGTATATAAGCAACTGTTAAAATAAATAAAAAATAAATAAATAAAATATCAATTTTCTTTGCAGGATGTGGAACAATTCTCTTTAGAAACGTTCCAGATACCAGATCAAAAGTTTTTAAAGGCCTTTTCTTAGCTTGGACTAGATAAAACATCATCAGATCTTACAATCACTGCATTAAAATATTGTATTTGCAGACTGTTCTTGCCCAACTACACAAAATCTAATGTTAGAATGTCCAAGAGCAGGAATGTAGTCCTCACGTATGGGACTCCCTAGCTCCCAGATCTCATGGAGGTTAGAACTTAGATAGGTACATTGACCTTGACTTCCCTGGCAAGGAGATATGGCTTGAAGTGGGCAGGGGGTAGGAGTTGTCTTATGTTCCAAAGAGATGTCGAAGGACCGTTTGGCCAAAGGCCGCATCCCGGCAGGAGCCCTTGTCCAAGCAGTAGTGTGCTACAAAGGTATGGATGGAGGACCACATAGCAGCTCGGCAGATTTCAGCGATCGGTACTGCGCATAGATTTGCCACCAAGGTCGACATTGCTCAAATGTTGTGTGCAGTGATGTGCCCAGTGAAGGATAACACAGGTACACTAAAAAAATTTTTTTTTAAACTGCCTCTAATGTTTCGATTGATTTTTACGTTTTTTGGTGCGCTGAATCCAAATCTGGTAACCAATTTGCTCCATCACGTACAGATTTTCTGCTACATTGGGTTAGCAGTTTGAGGTGAACGTTTCAGATTGAGTGCGATCGAGATAAAAGTTTCTTGGATAAATTCTTTATACTAATTGTTTAGTAGTTATTCAAATAAGAATAAAGAAAATTGTAACAAGGCAGCACATAAGAATAGAGTAATGTCAACAAAACACACTGTGATGGTAGCAAAATTGTCTGCACTTAAAACAGCCACATACATGTGCACAAACATTGAGCATATAAGAGCGAGGTTAGACACAAAGCAAAGCAAAGAAATGTGCAAAAAATGTTGTACAGGTATGTATGTAAGAATAGAAAACGCAAACCGCACCATTGCAATACATGAAGACAAACACCCGATGGTGTGAAAATAAAATTCTAATAAATGAGATCCGACACTGTGGTAATAACTAGCAAATTTTTATTTTAAAGTTTAGTAAAAACACGATATTTGTCAACACAGTTTAGATTTTAAAGTCATTCTTGGGTCAATCAATCTCCTGGTGGGCCCGTTTCTTCTTCCCCCGAATGCTTCTCTTGGTGCGCTGCTTGGCGTATTTTTCATCTGGGGTTTCCCGCAGCAGGAACCAGCAGAAATCAGCCATCATAGTGGTGTTCCATCTTCCTTGGTACCTTCTCTCTGCGTCCTTGATGTTCTGGTGAAACCTTTCACCTTGTTCTTCACTGTACGCCCCCAAGTTTTCGGGAAAGTAGTTCACATGGGAGTGCAAGAAATGGACTTTCAGGCTCATGTTACAGCCTTGTTCTTTGAAGGCATTGAGCATCCTGGCAACAATATCCTTATAGTTCTCATCCCGCCTGTTCCCCAAGAATTTGAGAACAACATCCTTGAAGGAATCCCAGGCTTCTTTTTCCTTCTCAGACATCGTTTCAGCGAATGCTCCATCTGAAATGAGTTTCCTTATATCAGGGCCAACAAACACTCCTTCCTTTAGCTTTGCTTCAGAAAGTCGGGGGAACTTTGAGCAAAGGTACCGAAAGCACTCACCATCTTTTGGAAGGGACTTGATGAATTGCTTAATGAGACCCAACTTAATGTGGAGAGGTGGTAATAGAATTTTATTACGAGGTACCAAGCTCTCATGAAGAACATTTTTCTCACCGGGTCTCAATTACTCCCGAATTGGTCAGTCTTTTTTCCACCAGTGTAGGTCGCGGGCCCGGCTATCCCACAAGCAAAGGAAGCAGGGATATTTGGTGAAACCGGATTGCTGCCCTAATAGCATGGATAGAATTTTAAAGTCTCCACAAATCATCCACTTATGCTCATCATAACGAATCTTCTGAAGAATCAGGGCCAAATTCTCGTATTTTTCTTGGAGAATAACAGAGTGAGCAATAGGAACTGAAGCGAATGTGTTGCCATTATGAAGAAGAACACCTTTTATGCTGTCTTTTGACGAATCAATGAACAGCCGCCATTCAGCAGGATCATACTTGAGTTTAAACTTTTCCATCACTCCGTATATATCATTGCAAAATACCAAATCTTCCTCTTTGCTGAAATACTTCAAAAATTGTGTCTCGCGGTTGCGGTACCAATAAAAAGTTGTTCCTGGTGACAATAGATTTTTCTGTTTAAGCCGAGAACCTAGCAGTTGGGCAGCATCTTTTGGGAGTCCTAAATCCCGGACTAAATCATTCAATTCAGCTTGAGAGAAAAGTTCAGGTTTCGGATCTGGTTCAGTTTCAAACTCGGAAGTACTGGACTCATCGGGAAAAGCCATCTGATGAGTCTCATCATGATTAGAACCGTCCACACAAATATGATCCAAAGATTTTGGTGGTTCAGGCACAGGTACTTCGTTGCTATGAGGCATAGGCCTAATTGCTGAGGGAAGGTTGGGGTAACTTATTACGTTCTTATTTTTTAAGTTGTATCCCTTCACAATGCAAGAGCAAAAATAGCAGTCACTGCTGTGGTCTCTTTGTTCACGCCACATCATAGGTATTCCGAAACGAAATGCTTGTTTTTTACCTTTCATCCATAAGCGTAGATCTTCCTCACATGTCTTGCACACTTTGTGAGGAGCCCACGGTTTACATACATTCTCTTACATTTACATACATTCTCTTATATACCGCGCTATTCTGCATCAGTGCGGTTTACATTGAACAAACTGAAATTACATTGAACAGGGCATTATAACTTGGAAATAACTATTTACAGGGAACATGGGCTATGGAGGGTTAAGTGGCTTGCCCAAGACCACAAGGAGCACCTGTGGGACTAGAAACCCCAGTCCTTCCAGCCCAAGGTTGCTGTCCTCTAGTGGGATTTGAACCCCTGACCTTCCAGCCTGAAGTACCTTGCCCCAACCACTAGGCCACTCCTCCACTCCTTGATCGCCTAACTTCAAACCGAAATAGGTGAAATATACTTTTTTAATAAATGCAGAAATGTTCCTCTGCCGCTTTTTCATGGTATATTCCCCACAAATAAAACAAAAACTGTCCGGAGAGTTGACGCAACCTCTGGCTCTGTGAGCCATCACAAATACACAGCACTGCAAACTACAACTGTAGTGAACCACTTCGGAATAAAGCTGGATTACGACTGAGCAAACAAAAGGTAATAATGAACTTGCAAGAAACTGAAATTTGACAGGAACGTTCATGTCGCAACCACCGTGTTTGAGCGAGCGAACGAGGCGAGGCGAACAGGAAAGAACATGCGCCAGCACGAGTACTGGATTTAGCCCCCCGCCTCCCAATTGTCCTGTTAATGTATAAAATGAATACAAAACACTCTAAAATATCATGAGGGAGTGTTTCTAGTTAGTTAACCATTACAACCTCTATTTTGGGCCAAGAAAATAAACTGCAGTCGGCTAAAAAGAAATTATGTGAACATTCCTTATATGGGTAAGAAATCTAATTTTGCAAGAAAACGTGACGTGATGGAACATTTTGGCTATTTTTCCTGGATTCAGCACCCCAAAATCTATAGGAATCAGTTGCAAAACTGGAGGCAGTTTTTTGGTAGTGTACCTGTGTAATCCTACGTTGTCGTAGCAGAAAGAGATGCAGTCTGCTATTCACAATGATAGGGTGCATTTAGAAACTGGAAGTCCCAGACGAGCTTGATCAAAGGAGACAAAAAGTAGAGCTGACTTTCAGATGAACTCTGTTCTTTGTATGTAGAAAGCCAGAGCTCTTTTGCAGTCCAGAGTATGCAGAGAGGCTTCCACCTGGGAGGCATGCGGCCTGAGAAAGAATACTGAAAGGATGACTGACTGATTGATATGGAAGACGGAGATCGTTTTTGGGAGGAAGTGGCGGTGAGTTCACATAATCACCTTGTCGTGGTAGAAACGTGTGTAGGGGTGTGAGCCACCAGTACCTGTAGCTCACTGACACATCTGTCTGAAGTTAAGGCTATGAGGAAGGGAACCTTCCAAGAGATGTAGCGGAGTTGAGCAGTGGCTAACAGTTCGAAGGGTGGTTTGAGCAGTTGAGCTAAAACGACACTGAGATCCCATGCCACTGGGAGTGGGCAGATGGGCAGCTTGGTAAGCAGGAGACTTCTCTTGAACTGTGTGACTAAAGAGTCGGAGGAGATGGGTTTAACATTCACCATGTCATGGAATGCAGAGATTGTGCTTAGGTGGACTCTTATCGAGGATGATTTGAGGCCTTGAGAAGAGAGGTGCCAGAGGTAGTGGAGTAGGGTCGCAACCGATGTCTGAAAAGGATTGTGTGCATTTTATGAACACCATGCGCCACTTTAGCGAATATACCTTTCTCGTGGAAGGTTTCCTGGAACACAGGAGAATATTTTTGACTTCCTTGGAGAGAGGAAGATGAAGCAATGTTAGGCTTTCACGAGCTATGCTGTTAGGCGAAGGGAGTGAAGGTTGGGATGGAGAAATATTCCGTCGTTCTGGGAGAGGAGACCCGGTGAGGATCCCAGCGGGATTGGTTGACTTTGAGAATGTTGAAGGAGAAGGGGGAACTAGGATTGGCGGGCCCAGAAAGGGGCTATGAGAATCATGTATCCCTTGTCATCTCTGAGTTTGAGAAGTGTTTTCAGGATCAGGGGCGTTGGCAGAAACGCATAGAGAAGCCAGCGATTCCAAGGAATGATGAAAGCATTGTTAGACAGAGGTTTGTTGGCAGCTTCAAGCAAAAGTGGGGAAGTTTGGCATTGCACTGTGTAGCAAATAGGTCTATCCACGGAGTTCCCCAGGTTTCAAACAGGTGGTTGGCCACCGTCTGGTCTAGAGCCCATTTGTGAGGGTGGAGCAATCTGCTGAGCTTGTCCGTCTGCAGGTTGTCCTGACCTGGGATGTAGATTGTTCTGAGCAGTATGTGATGCTGAAGGGCCAGGTCCCGGATCTGGCATGCCTCTGTTTAAAGGGGAAGATAGCCTATATCCCCTTGTTTGTTAATATAGAACATGGTCACTTGATTGCCCGTTCTTACAAGGACAGAACTGTTGGCGAGAAGATGCTTGAAGACCTGGAGAGCTCTCGACACAGTTCAAGTTCCAAAAGGTTTATCTGTTGTGCAGACTCGAGGGTAGTCCAGTGGTCCTGGGTGGAAAGAGCATCCAGGTCAGCTCCCCAGCCGAGTTTTGATGCATCCATTGTTAGGGTATGTTGAGGCTGGAGGGCGCGGAATGGTGACCCTTTGTGGAGATTTTCGGGGGTTGTCCACCATTGGAGTGATTGTGCCATGGGTAGTGAAATAGTGATGGACGAATGCAGACCTTCGGTGGCTTGTGTCCACTGGGTTGAGAGAGTTCACAGTGTCTGGTGCATGTGCAGCCTGGCATTTTGAACTACGTGTACTGTGGAGGCCATGTGGCCAAGCAGCTGTAGAAAGGATCATGCCGGAGCCGACTGGCATCGCCGCATGGTCTCTCATAGGAGTATGAGCTTCTGCATACGGTCCTGTGGGAGAAAAGCCTTGCATTGGACGTTATCCAGGATGGCTCCTATGAACTCCAGAATTTGTGTTGGAATCAGTTGTGATTTTGGAAAGTTGATTACAAAGCCTAGGGACTGTAGAAGGCCTATGGTTTTGTGTTGAGCCCAAGAGAGTCAGCCTTTATGAGCCAATCATCTACGTAGGGGAAGACGTAGATGGGGCTGATGCGAAGATGAGCCACCACAACGGCCATGCACTTCGTGAAGATTCTTGGTGCTGGGGCGAGGTTGAAGGGGAGCACTCTGTATTGATAAAGACTCTCCTGACAAATTGGAGATAATGCCTGTGAGAAGGATGTATGAGAACGTGAGTGTAGGCCTCTTTGAAGTCTAGGGAGCAAAGCCAGTCATTTTGTTGCAAATGAGGAAGGCGGGTCCCCACAGAGATTTTGAACTTTTCTTTTACGAGGAACTTGTTGAGATCTCGGAGGTCTAGGATAGACCTGAAGCCTCCTGATTTCTGTGGGAGAGAAGAATCCCCTGCGATGTTCTTGTAGGGGAAATGGTTCAATGACCCCTTGAGAGAGGAGTGAGGCAACCTCTTGATGTAACAGAGGTCGAGAGAGTTTATGGATAGGGGGCTTGTCCCTTGAAATGATGAGGGGGTAGTCCTCTGAAGTTGACGGTATCCCTTGTGTACGATGGACACTGTCCATTTTTCTGAAGTTATAGTCCTCCATTGAGATATGAACCTTGACAGCCTCCTTGGAATGGAATGGATGGGACTGGCCATGCTCCCTGTGTTAAGAGTCAAAAGGATGGTGCAGAGGCAGCTGGTTCAGACTGAGATGCTTGCTTAATCACCGTGGCTTTTTGGCTTGCTTAGCTCCCCGTTGCTTATGCTGTGGAAAGTAGGCTGGTTGGGAGTAGGCTGGGTAGTATCTTCTCTTTTTTGGGTAGAAGGCTTTTTTAGTTTGAGCCTTCTTCTTGGAGGGATCTGAAGTTTTATGTGACAACTTCTTGAGGGTGGTGTCGTCTGTTTCAAGTTCTCCTGCCTTTTACCTCCAATTCTTTCCAAAGAGGTTTTCACCTGTACAGGGGATATTGGCCAACTTGTCCTGTACCCACTGTTCTAAGCCCGATGCCTGGAGCCAAGCCAACCGTCTGGCCCCTATGGCTATGGAAGATGTTCTACTATTTGATTCGAAGGCATCGAAAGCAGCACTGTTGACGAACTTAGAGAAGTTTTGACTGTGGGTGAGGACTGTCTGAAAAGCAGGGCGCTTCTCCTTCAGGGAGGAATGGAAGAAAATCCTCCCAGTCTTTGTTCAACTCTCTGAGGAACATCCCCATATACAGAATGTATGAGTTGATTCTGCTAGCGAGCATGAAGGCTTGGAAGGTGCGCTTCGTGAAGGAATCGAAGGTTCTTGATTCGCATCCCGGAGGAACCGAGGCATGGTTCTTAGCACGCTTTATGCGACGCATCGCCGATTCTACCACGATGGAGTGGTGTGGGAGTTGCTGCTTCTGGAAGCCAGGGCACTCAGGAACCCAGTACATGGTGTCGAGACGTAGACTTATGAGAGCGACGACAATGGGGTTTCCCACATTCAAAGCATCAGGTTGTGAAGTATGTGGTGCATCGATAAGATGGTTGCTTCTTTCGGTGCAGAGGGATATTACAATATTTTGAGTTCTTCTGCTCTGGGCTCTGGCTCTGAAGCAGCAGGAATGGAGAGACCCGTGGCCATGTCCTTGATAAATTCTTGGAAAAACATATCTTCTGGCAGGGATTTCCTTCTGGTACTGGCCTGTGGTGGTGAAGGTTCGGAGATAACATCTCCGAGGTCGTCTGAGTCCGAGGATTCCGATCCTAGAGAGTATTGCCGGTGTTTAGAGTTGCGGTGCCGGTTGATGTCTTCCAGTTCCGCACGGTGCATGGAAGAGAACGGATCTGCCGGAGGCAGCGGTGCATGCATCGATATTGATGGAGGATCTGGCATTGATGGAGGTATCGGTACCGAGAAAGGTCATCAGAGACAGCATTGGCATGGACACTGGCATCGGTGACAGTACCAGTATTGGGGCAGAGAGTGGCATCGTAGGTGGAATCGACACCAGGGTTGATGGCGGTACAGACATTGGCATTGAGCCGGCTTGTGTTCCTGAGGACAGTGCCAATGTAGCCTGCACTGACATCAGGGCCGATGGTGTTACGTGCACCGAGGTGCTAGTAGGGCTGCTAGAGTGCGTTCCAGAATTAGCATGCATTGATGCAATGACATCTCCAGTGCCTGGTCATCGGATGGAGCAGGGTCAGCCGCCACCGGACCTGAGCATGGCGTTGGAGGTTCCGTGGAGGTGGGCGCTCCGGGTACTTCTAGACTCCCCACTGTGGCTTTGGAGGAGTCCTCCCGCTGGGGATGCTGTGACTTGTTACTGGAATCGGAAGATGTCCAGGATGATTCCCGGTGAGTGCAGGAACGCTCCCAGGACTTGTCCCTTGACTGTTCTCTCAATGTCTTTGGCCTACCAGAGTGGTCCTTCAACCTTTTGCCTTGGTCCTTACGAATATCCGAAGGCTCCCGGGGAAGCAACATCTCCTTATGTGGGAAGGAGAGGATCCTCTCTTGCCATGACCGGAGTCTTTCGAATGCTTGGAACCAGAGGAAGCCTCGAGGAGGTGGAGGCCAAGGAGAGGGTGTCTGCTGGGAAGAGCTCTTCAAACTTTTTGGCTTGATTCCCAAGGCCTTATTTTGTCATCTGCTTGCAGAGTGCGCAGTCTGTGGGAACATGAGTGGGGCCAAGCCATTTTAGGCACCAGTCATGTTTGTCGATTATCAATATTATGCCAAAGCACTTTGTGCATTTTTTAAACCACTGGCTGGTTTTTCCATGGTACCTCAGAAGGTAGCCCTGGTGAGGGCCTCAGAGGAAAAGGAAAGCTCGGAGAGTCTGAGGGAAAGCTTTTTTTTTTTTGAGATAGAAGTATTAGAAATAGAAAGATTAGTGATGGAAAAGAAGTATCGATGATACGGGTAATGGCAGCAGTTCTTCAGCGGGTACAGGAGTGATCCTGTTGGCTCCGCGGAAAAAAAGAGAACGGAGGAGAGTCAGTTAGAAGAGTGGGAAGGCAGCAGCGCAGGCACAGTTGGCTACTCCCAAAGGCTTTCCTATTGGTAGCTGGGGAGCTTCCCGCGCGAGCTCCGTCGCTACCCGATGTCACTCCATATGTGAGGACTACATTCCTGCTTGTTCCTACAGATTAAAGGGTTATGTACATTACACAACCCCATTGTTGTCAGCATTATAGGCTCTTCTACAGCTTGTGAAATGCTCAAATACGAAAACTAGATACAAGGCAACTTTGTGGGTTTCAATGCACTGATATACAGCTCTTTGAATGTAACAATGGAATGGCATGACTCAGGTATTACACGTTTGATGCAATCATAGAAACATGACAGCAGAAAAAGAACATATGGCCTATCCAGTCTGCCCTTCTATATCAACTACTATAGTCCCCATGTAATAGTGAATGAAACAAATGACTGATAATGTGATAGTAATGCAAAACATCAAATTCATAAAGTTTTTTTCTTTACTCACAAATCTGTCAAATGGGTTTGAGTATTCTTTTGCTGCACTTGACGCACATAACATAACAAAATGAGTCACTGTAGGAAGAGTTTTTCTCCATGAACAAGCAGGAAATAAGTCCTCACATATGGGTGATGTCACCGACAGCAATGCACGGAATGCTCCCAAGCTTCCAAAGGAAGCTTTTGGGAGGTGTGTCACGCATGTGTGCCTGCATTCCCTGCCTGCTGTGGCGCCATATTTTCCAGTCTTCTATTTTCCACGGAGCCCCTAGGATGTTTTCCTGCAGTCCAGAAAACTTTCCTTCTCATGTGGCTGAGCCTTCTTTCATTTTTTCACCCATCTGTCATTGGTTAGCCTTTTTCTTACCCTTTGGGTATTTTTTTCTGTTTTTAGCACCTTTTGGCATATTTTCCCCCTTTGAGGGCTTTTTCCCACTCACGGATGATTTCAGTTCGACATGCTGAAAAATACCACCTTGGCAAAATCAAAGCCCGTTCGTGGCTCTAAAAAATGCACCAAATGTGGTAAGACTTTTTCCCACTGACCATCATAATTAGTGCTTGCAATGCCTTGGATCTGACCACCAGCCGGCATTCTGCGAGCTCTGCTTGCAGAAGATACGTCGAGGGCTGAAGGTCTGGGAAATGCAGGAGTCGTCCTCCTTTGATTCAGCATTTTCAGACCTGACCCCCTCTTTCATGCCTGAGGTGGCCAAGGGAAAAGAGCAGAGAGGGGCGTTCCTCTGCAGAGACTCAGTCTTCATAGAAAGAGGAGCACAAGGAGAAGATCTGTATACAGCACCATCGCAAACCATCTTGATGCGAGACGGACAGCAGAGTCCATTCCCAGAGCCCAGGAGATCTGCTGGATATCTCCCAATGCTCCAATCATCATGGAGTCCCCACCTGAGGTTCACCAGAGATGTCCGTGGGTGTGGCATAGACAACCTCATTGGTGGTGGTTCTGGAGGAATACCTATGAGCCTTAGAAGCTCACTTAGCAGCGGTGGAAGCCCTGCAGAATGCAGACTTTGTGGCGCAGAGCACATCGTCACCGCACTCCTTCCAGCCTATCCTGGAGACCCATGCTCTGCCCATCATGTCTGGGACACTGGGTGGGAGATCGATATCAATGCTGGTGACTGGTGCCATTTCTCTCTCCAATGTGTCGGAATCAGAGGTCCCGGGGCACCGCCATGCTGGGTGCAAGGGAGACCATCGACGTGCTCCCCCTCCTGAGCCACGCAGTCAGTGCTCAGAGGAGACTCGGCATTACTTCAACGTCCTCTCGGCATCTGAATCAGAATGGGAAACAGAGGCGGAATCAACATGTCGGATCTTTAGGCCCAGGATTTCCCATCCAAACCGCACCAAATGTGGTAAGACTATTTCTCCCACTGACCGTCATAATTAGTGCTTGCAAAGCCTTGGATCCGACCACCAGCCGGCATCCTGCAAGCTCTGCTTGCAGAAGACACGTCAAGGGCTGAAGGTCTGGGAAACGCAGGAGTTGTCCCTCTGTGGCTCATTTGATTCAGCATATTCAGCCACGACCCCCTCTTCCAGGCCCCTGGAAGACATATCTTTCCAGGATTTTATTCAGGACCTAGGCAAAGCCCTGCCCCCTTTTCTCTGGAATGGGAAAAGAAACCGAGGTCGGAGGAATTGGAACTACTCCGGTACGCGATACCTTAAGAAGTGGTGACAGTTCTCATCCACCATGTCCTGCAGAGGCTGCTACTGCGGCTGTGGGGGGTGCTGCTTACGCTTCTAGCAGTCAGTCACTAGCTTGACTTCCTCTACCGAGTCCAAAAAGTCCTGGAGTTCAAAAAGCCTCAATTACCCCACAATTCCATTGTGGTCCAGTCCACCTTGAAGCGTGCAGAGTGCTAAAACGTACTCCTCAGTACCGCCTACAAGGGAGGCACGGACCCTGGACTTCTTTGGGAGGAGGTGCTTCCAAGGATCCATGTTGATAGCCCGTATCGTGGCCTACCAGACTTACATGGCCATGTTCCTCAAGGATGTCATGCTGGAAATCAAGGCTCTCGCTTTCCTCGTTCCAGAGGACCGCAACAAGTCTTTTTGAGGCCTTGTAGCTCATGGCAAGGATTGCTCAAAGTTTATGGTCCGTGAAGGTACTTTCCGTCTCAAGTGCAGATGGAGCCTAAGGCCCAAGCTCCCCATTCACAGCAGAGGGAGAAAACCCTGAAAGCATAACCTGCCCCATCCAAAACCGGGTGTGGGTTTTTGATGGGGTCTTCAAGAGCACAATCAGTTGATCGTCATCTACTGAAGTCCCCCATAGGTGGTAATGAGGGGTGGCTCAACCACTTTGCCCACCAGTGGCCTCTCGTCACCTCAGATGCCTGGGTGCTACAGATTATCCAAAGCGGCTATTGGTTGCATTTAGCCAAGCTGACACCTCCTTACAATCCCTGGGAGTACCCCATGGACCCTGCGCACCAGAGACTCCTGCAGACCGAGTGTTGTCCTCTCAATGCAGAAAGTCCTCATGGTTCTGAACAACTAGGTCTTCTCCGTCGGGTCTGGTAAGATGATACAGGTCATCTGCGTAGCTCTCTCCTCTGAAGTCTTGCCTCCTCACCTTGTCATCTCAGCACAAGTAGTTAGACCTCAGTCATTAGGTCTAATCACCCTGAGGTACCATCTCCCCAGCTTGTCCACTCAGGTTGAGCATAAAAGAACATTACCATACAGTAGCCTATCCCAGGGTCAACAATAGGCAACAACTGCTCTTTCCCACCTCCTTTATCCTTATTAGGTAAGTTTTCCCCAACTATAAATCTATTGTTATAACCATATGCAAATTTAGAGAGAAATATGAAATTTGCCAGTAACCCTACAGGTGGCTCTGTTGAGTTCATATACACCATTCACAGTTCAGCAAACACCAAGCTTGACACAATGTTTCTATTATTCCCCCCACCCCCCCAGTCAGCCCGCCACCACCCACGTAGCTCTTTCCGAAACTACTTTCACCCGAAAGGTGGGTTGGGCTCAGTGGATCTTGATCTGACTTCCGCTAGATCTCCATACTCTTGAGGTGGGTCAGGAAGGGGAGTTATACTTAGTGTTCATCTCTGAAGGGGAGTCATTAGACCCATCCTCCAGCTCCTCTGGGGAGTCCTCCAACCCTATCTCCATTTCTGACAGGCAATTGTCTGTATCCTGGGAAGGGGATCCCCTGCTTCCTCGTCCTCCCTGGACAGGGCCATGGGTCAGGTATCCATTCTCGGGGCCTCCACTAGATTGGAGCATGCCGAAAGGTCTTTCTACCCTGCTTTTCTTTGCTCTGAACCCTGCTTCTCTCTGGCAGCCCCTGTGAGGGAACATACACCTCATCACACTGAAGATGTGGCCCCGTTGGCTGACCTTGTCATTAAGCAGATTCCCCCGGCCTAGATCAGGCAGGACTTTTACTCCAGATACTTCCTGGTCCCCAGAAAGAGCAACAGGTTCCACCCCATTCTGGATCTGCAAAACCTCAATCTGTTCTTGTGCAAAAAGCTCAAAAGGGTCTCATTGGGAAGCTGCTCCCGTTCCTCCTACAAGATGACTAGCTATGCTCCTTGCATTTGAAGGATGCATACATGCATATTCTGATCCACCCACATCAAAGACAGTACATTCAGTTCATGCTGGGTGCTATCCTTCGTGCTGGCTGCAGTCCCTAGGGTTTTCACAAAGTGCCTGGCAATAGTGGTCTTCCTCCGGACCTGTTTTTTTTTTGTCTTCCCGTACCTAGATGGCTGGCTCGTAAAAGGCCTGCCAGCCAGCGTATGGCGGTCCACAGAGTTCGTCATTCAGGTGCTCGAAGGACTCTGCTTCGTTATCAACTATTTGAAGTCTCACCTCCAGCTGATGCAACAACTGGAGTTCATTGGGGCCCTCCTCAATACCATTCAGGCAAGAGCTTTTCTGTCAGCCGACCGCCTGCAGCACCTAATCGAGATGGAGGGCATACTGCAGCACAAGCACCACACCACGTCGGCACCAACGGAACCTTTGTGGAAGCATCCCCCCAGCTTTCAAAGAAAGCCTTTGGGAGATGCTACCACGCATGCAAGGTCCCCCTTCCCACCCAAGGGTGCCATTTTGCTTAATCAGATGACATAGCTAAAAGACTGCAAAAATAAAAGATGGTAAAGGAACAACTCCAAGGGGAGGAGGGAGGGTTGTGAGGACTGATTCCTGCTGTCCCCGGAGAACACCTGCTACAGGTGAGTAACTACGCTTTCTCTGGGAACAAGCAGGAAGTCAGTCCTCACATATGGGACTCCCCAGCTACAGGCTACCAAAAACCCATAGTGAAAAAACACGGGCTCCCTCATGGGGAGCCACAAGCAGTAGCAATTAAGTCCATGTCCACAGACCACAGTAGGACCCCCTGTGTCCGATGAAAACCAGCACTCCAGTAGCATGAACACAGAAGGGTCGGAGGGTAGGAGTTGCCTAAACCCCGAAAAGATTACAGTGCACAGCCTGGCCGAAGGCACTGTCCCATCAGGACTCCCTTTCCAGGCAGTAATGAGCTGTGAAGGTATTGACTGACCACCATCAGGACTGAGCGCAAATTTGCCACTAAGGCCACCATACCCCTGACATGATGTGTCGTGACACAGCCTTCAAGCAGGAGCCCTGCCTGCTCATAGGCAAGGGTGATACAGTCCGCCACCCAGGTGGACAACGTATGCTTGGTCAATGCCTCTCCCAGCCTACTGGGGGTCATAGGAGACGAAAAGCTGAGTGGCTTTGCAGTGGCCCCGAGTGCATTGGATATAAAAGGCAAAGCCCTCTTACAGTCCAAGGTGTGAAAGACTGTCTCTGCCCTTCTGGAGTGAGGTCTTGGAAAAAGGGTAGGAAGTACCACTTCCTGGTTGAGAAGGAAGGACGATACCACCTTAGAAAGGAATTTAGGGTGTGTGCAGAGCACCACCCTGTTCTTGTACATAAGAACATAAGATATGCCATACTGGGTCAGACCAAGGTCCATCAAGCCCAGTATTCTGTTTCCAACAGTGGTCAAACTAGGTCATATGTACCTAGCAGTTTCCCCAAGGGACACAGGTTCCACAATGCTTGTATTGGTTCAAGCATTGATATCCTGGGTCCCTTCTTAATGATGGTTTATGGACCTTTCCTCCAGGAACTTGTCCAAACCTTTTTTAAACCCAGCTACACTAACAGCCTTTACTACATCCTCCGGTAACAAATTCCAGAGTTTGATTACACGTTGAGTGAAAAAATATTTTCTTTTATTAGTCTTAAATAGTTTATCCTGTAGCTTCATTGCATGTCCCCTAGTCTTTCTATATTCTGATAAGGTAAACAATCGATCTACGTTTACCCGTTCCACTCCGTTCATTAATTTATAGACTTCTATCATATCTCCCCTCAGCCGTCTCTTTTCCAGGTTAAAGAGCCCTAACCTTTTTAGCCTTTCTTCATAGGAGTATCCTTCCATCCCCTTTACCATTTTGGTGGCTCTTCTCTGAACCTTTTCTAAAATCGCTATATCCTTTTTAAGATACGGCAACCAGAATTGCACACAATATTCAAGGTGCGGTCTCACCATGGAACGATATAGAGGCATTATAATATCTTTTGTTTTATTTTCCATTCCTTTCCTTATCATACCTAGCATTCTATTTGCTCTCTTGGCCGCTGCTGCACACTGGGCCGAGGGTTTTAACATGGTATCCACAATGAAGCCTAAATCTTTTTCCTGGGTGGTGGTTCCTAATGTGGAACCTTGCATCGTGTAACCATAGTTTGGGTTGTTCTTCCCTAGGTGCATAACCATGCACTTGTCCACATTAAATTTCATCTGCCATTTTGATGCCCAGTCTTCCAATTTATCAAGATCCTCTTGCAATTTTCCACAATCCTCTTGGGTTTTAACAACTTTAAATAGTTTTGTGTCATCTGAAAATTTGATAACCTCACTCGTTATTCCACATTCCAGGTCATTTATGAATATGTCAAAAAGCAGCGGACCCAGCACAGATCCCTGGGGTACACCACTATTCACCTTTCTCCATTGGGAAAATTGGCCATTTAGCCCTACCCTCTGCTTTCTATCCTTTAACCAGTTCCTGATCCACAATAGTACACTGCCTCCTATCCCATGACTCTTTAGTTTTGCCAAAAGTCTCTCATGAGGGACCTTGTCAAAGGCTTTCTGAAAGTCCAGATACACAATATCAACTGACTCACCTTTGTCCTCCTGATTATTCACTCCTTCAAAAAAACATAACAGATTAGTAAGACAAGATTTTCCTTGTCTAAAGCCATGTTGGCCGTCTCCCATTAGGTCATGACTATCTACATGCTGAGTAATTTTATTCTTTATGATGGTTTCTACCATTTTTCCCGGTACTGATGTCAGGCTCACCGGTCTGTAGTTTCCCGGATCACCCCTGGAACCCTTTTTAAAAATTGGTGTTACATTGGCGATCCTCCAATCTTCAGGTATTAGAGATGATTTTAATAATAGTTCACAGATTACTAATAGCAGGTCTGCTATCTCATATTTCAGTTCTTTCAACACCCTTGGATGTATACCATCCGGCCCCAGGTGATTTGCTACTCTTCAGTTTATCTAATAGTTGTAATACATCTTCCCGATGTATCGATATTTCCTTCAATTCTTCCGCACCTTTAAATACCACTTCAGTCATGGGTAACATCCCTACATCTTCCTCAGTAAAGACTGAAGCAAAGAATTCATTCAGTCTCTCTGCTATCGCCTTGTCGCCTCTTAGTGCTCCTTTAACCCCTTTATCATCTAATGGACCAACTGACTCTCTCACAGGTTTTTTGCTACGAATGTACTTGAAAAGGTCTTTCCTTCGCGTTTTTGCTTCCGCAGCAAGCTTCTTCTCAAATTCTCCCTTTGCCTGCCTTATCAATGCCTTGCATTTGACTTGCCAGTGCTTGTGCTGTTTCCAGGTTTCGTCGTTTGGCTCTTTTTTCCATTTCCTGAAAGATGCTTTTTTGGCAACAGCCTCTCTGACCTTACCTTTAAACCATGCTGGCAGTTTTTTGGACTTTCTTCCACTTTTCTTAAAGCGGGCAATACAGCTGGTCTGGGCTTCCAAGATAGTATTTTTCAACAACAGCCAAGCCTGATGTACGTCTTTAACCTTTGTAACTGCTCCTTTTAGGTTTTTTTAGTTTTAGTAGAACCTGGTATATGGCACTTCTGCCACCAAGACCTGAAGTTCGTTAACTCTGCGAGCGGAGGTGAGTGCAACCAGGAACGCCACCTTCCGTGAGAGGTAACGTAGGTGGCAAATAGCTAGAGGTTCAAAGGGTGGGCAAGTGAGTTGCCCCAACACTACGTTAAGGTCCCATTCGGTTGCCAGAGGGTGAACCGGGGGCTTCTATAGGAGTAGACTACTAAAGAAAGCGAGTCACCAGCGGCTGGACCGAGGGGCTTGCCATCCACTAGGTGGTGGTGCAACACCAGGGCACTGAGGTGCACCCGCCGGACAGAGTTAGACTTAAGCCCAGATTGAGAGAGGTGGAGAACGGGTTAGTCCCGTACTCAGCGCACCAGGCCAAAAACCTGCGCCATTTGAGAGCATAAGCTTTCCTAGTAGAGGTCTTGAGAGAGGCCATCAGGATCTCCTCTGCCTCACCTGAGAGGTTGAAAGGGGCTAGTATCACCCTTTCAGCAGCCACGCTGTCAGCGACAGGTACCCCAGGTTGTGGTGTAGAAGAGAGCCCCCCTTCCTGAGACAGGAGTCCCAGAGAGTTCCCCAATGGGATGGGGATCGCCACCGTTAATCGGAGGAGCAGCAGAAACCACGGTTGCCTGGGCCACCGAGGGGCTATCAGGATGAGCAAGGCCTTGTCGCGGAGGGTCCTGAACAGGGTTTTGGCAATCAGCGGTGTGGGAGGGAAGGCATACATGAGGCTCTCTGACCACGAGATGAGGAACATGTCCACTGCCACCCTGTAAGTGTGGGACTGCCGTGAACAGAAGCGGGGAGACTGAAAGTTGTCTGGACTGGCGATCAGGTCCATCACAGGTTTTCCCCAGATCTGGAAGAGCCAGTCGGCCACTTTGGGGTCCAGCTGTCCAGCTGCTAGAGGACTCTTCTCAGCCTGACGGCCAGCAGGTTGTTCTGCCCTGGTAAGTATGCTGCCCGCAGGAGAATACCCTGTTGGACTGCATATGAGCAGAGGACTAGCGCCTCCTGGCAGAGGGCACGAAACCCCCCCCCCTGCTTGTTCACATAGAACATAGTTGTCTGTCTGGACCAGAACCGGCTGGTGGCGCAGGCGGTGGGCAAAAAGCTTGCAGGGCTAAGTATAATCGGCCACAGCTCAAGAAGGTTGAACTATTGGGGTGCTCTCGTCCGGTGACCAGCTGTCCTGGGTGTGGAGCTCCTCGCAGTGGGCTCCCCAGCTGAGCAGGGAAGCATCCGTAGTAAGGACCTTTAAGGGGCTCGGAGCCTGAAAAGGCATGCCCACCTCGAGATACTGGGGAGACTGCCACCAGACCAGAGAGTCTGCTAGTTGAGGGGTTATGGAGACTGTCTTGGAAGCACCCTGTGGCCTGGGTCTACTGGTCTTGGAGACATCACTGCGCAGCCCTCATGTAAAAGCGAGCATTTGGGGTGATGTGGACCATGGGGGCCATGTGCCCAAGAAGGCACAGAAGGAGCCGAGCGGGCACACTGCTGCATATCCCGTGCCAGAGTCCTGAGGCGGTCGACTCGGTCCCTGGGCAGGAAGACCTTTGACTGGAGGGCGTCCAGTTTTGCTCCAATGAACTCCAGACATTGTGTCGGTAAAAGATGAGTCTTGGGGTAGTTTATGACAAAGCCCAAATACTGCAGGACCTAGATGGTGTGTGCGGTGGCCTGCTGTACCTCTGAGGCCGTGTCTTCCTTTATGAGTCAGTCGTCCAGATAGGGGAAGACAAGACCCCCTGAAGGCGGAGGAAGGCAGCCATGACTGCCAGGCATTTTGTGAAGACCCTTGGTGCAGAGGCCAAGCCGAAAGCGAGCACCCTATAGTGATAGTGCCCGCCCCCCACCAAGAACCACAGGTACTGCCTGCGGTTGGGGTGAATGAGGATGTGGGTGTAGGCATCCTTCAGGTCTAGGGAGCATAGCCAATCTCCCTGCTGGAGGTAGGGCAGCAATGTTCCAAGGGAGGGCATCTTGAACTTCTCCTTCACCAGGCATTTGTTGAGGTTGCGCAGGTCGAGGATGGGCCTTAGGCCTCCTGTACCTTTTTGGCATGAGGAAGTATCTGGAGTAGAACTCCTTGCCCTTGATATGGTGGGGCACCGGTTCCACCACTTTGTCCTCGAGAAGACCTGCCAACTCCTTCAGTAGAAGGTCCTGGTGGAAGGGAGACCTGAGGGGCTCTCCCAGAAAATAAGGGGGAGGTGTCTGAGTCAGGTGGAGGAGGTAATCCTCCCTGACCACCCGAAGTACCCAGGAGTTGATGTGATGATCAACCACCTCTGGGAAAAGTGGGTCAGATGTCCCCTGTGGGCTTCTGACCTCCTTGAGGCAGAGAGGCTATGCTCAAGGAGTCAAAAACTCCCCCCTGGCTGGGCTAGGGCCAGTGCCTGGTATTTTGGAGCCTTCTGCTTATGAAGGCAATGCAAATGTCCCTGGGCCTGTTGACCCTGTTGGGAAGCCTGAAAAGGTGGGTAGTTTCTGTAAGCAGCCTCTTTTCCTCGGGTAGAAGGACTTTTTACCCTGGCCCTTCCGTTGGGTAGGGGCAGCAGTCTTTTTAGAGAGCTTGGTCCTCGTCATGAACTCGGTCTCCTGCTCGGCAGCCTTGCCGATAATGGGCTTGCCAAAGAGGTTCTCTCCTTGGCATGGGACATCGACCAATTTGTCCTGAACCCACTGCTTGAGGTCGGACGACTGTAGCCAAGCTTGGCAGCGGGCACCGCAGACTCAAACCCGTCATAGGCTGCCCAAGTCATGAACTTGGAGCACTTACGGACGGCCTTGGCCAGGTTCTTGAACCGCTACAGGGGTTCCTCGGAGAGCCCAGCTGAGAGCCCAGTGAGTTCCTTCGCCAGGTCTCTCAGATACATGCCCACGTACAGCTGGTAGGCCTGGATGCAGCCGATGAGCATCGAGCCCTTGCAACACTTTCTGCTGAGGGTGTCCAAGGTGCGCGCCTCCCTGCTGGGGGGCACTGAGGAGTGCGTCTTCTGGCTTTTCAGTCGATGCATGACTAACTCCACAACCATGAAGTTATGCGGCAGCTGTGATTTCTGGAAGCCCGGGCTCTGGCAGACTTGATACATCGAGTTGAGCCGCTTGCTCACCACTGGCACAGATGCTGGTGTCTCCCACATACAGAGCATCAGCCATTCCAGGATGGGAGGGATGGGCACCATGAGCGATTCCCTCGGAGGATGCTCGCATTGGAGAATTTCCAACTCATCCACCCGAGGGTCCTCTGTAGGGAACGCCAGGGCCATAGACATATCTTTGACAAAATCAGGGAAGCTCATATTCTGCAGCAGGGACCGCCGCCGAGGTGGCGATGGGTATCGGGGGATTACTCATCCTCCGTCTCCCACTCGTAGTCTGTCAAGGACTCGTAGGAGGGGTGGTCTGTGGACCTCAGGGCTTCCGATGCTCTGCGGCCAGTGCAGAGCACACTTGCCGGAGATGATCGCTGCCCCGTCGAACGGGAATCAGATCGAGACCTCGGCTGAGGATCGGCTCAGCCTCCGGGGACGTCTTAGACACTGAGGGCCTGGTGGTTGGGGCGGATGAACCGGTCGTACTGGACAACAGCGCCCGGTGCTGGTTCATAAAGGCAGACAAACTGTGCTCCAGGGCCGCCATTCTGGACTCCAGGCCAGAAGGCTCTGCAGCCTTCGGCACGGGCACCGAGGGACTTGGGCCCGGCGCCGGCTCCCCCGAAGGGGAATCCTCACGAGGATGGTGTCTAGGGACCGAGGCCAGTCCGAGGTCTAGTTATTCTGGGGGATGTTTGCAGGCTGCTCCTTCTCCAGTGCCTCGGACGAGCATCTCAGACTGCGGGACCTGGCCTGGGAAGCATCCGGCTGGTTGGATTAGTCCAAGGATGCCACCTTCGAGGGTTTTGTCTTCTTTCTGGGTTCCCTTGAGGGAGACCCCCTTTCTGAAGACCCACGGCAGGGCTCGGGTTTGGAGGGGTCCGCCTGAGTTGTTGAGGCTTCAGACAATACCCTGGAGGCTCTTGAGGACCTTGCTGCACATCCTCTTGCAAAGACTGCATGCTGACGGGTCGTGGTCTTGCCTGAGGCAGCGAAGACAGCAATCATATGTGTCAGTTAAGGACATAATTTTCGAGCACCGATCACACTTCTTAAAGCCACTGGTAGCCATGGTGGAAAAAGTACCCCCATGAGGTCAAAGACTCACTGAGCTGCCAGTTGGGGAAAAAGGTGTGAAGACGCCAGAAAATTAGAGAAAACTACATTAAGAGACTTGAACACAATGCCAAGGCAGTGAGGTCAGGTGGTGGGAAGAGTACCAGTGCGAAACCAGAGGCTAGTATGAAACTCAGAGAGAAAAATCAACTTTTTCTGGGGACAAGCCAGACAAACATCTGAAGGGCTCCGCGGAACAAAGGAGACTGAGCAAGATGGCACGCTTGGGTTGGAAGGGGACCACACCTGCGTGGTAGCATCTCCCAAAGGCTTTCTTTGAAAGCTGGGGGGATGCTTCCACGAGGGCTCTGTCGGTGCCGTCACCCATATGTGAGGCCTGACTTCCTGCTTGTTCCTGGAGAACACTTGCTACAGGTAACTACGCGTTCTAAACTGTTTTTCATAAAGCATCCTAACCAATTTTTTTGAAAAATCGGTTCACCCCCATGTAACGATGAGAGTATTAAACTATTTTTAATTTCAACTCTGCAATGCTGCTTTATGATGTTTGATAATGGAAAAATACCAATTCATTGAACAAGGTTTGTCAACACCCCCCCTCCCCCATACCTGTGGCACTTGTAGGCATGGCAACATAAGAATTCAAACTCTTGGGGTAGAGTGATTCAGAAACAAAGATACCTCAATATTGTACCACAAAATTCCCATGGGAAACCATTTGTTCCCTAATTAATATGCTTCAGTAAATAAACTGGGCAGACAGTACCCCAACAATAAATTAGAAAGAAATAAAAGAAACCAGTATAGAAATTTCTTATGATTGAAGTAAATATTATAATGCATACATGGGACATACCTTCAAACTGGTCATTTCTTTTAAGCTTTCATATAAAATATGCATGATGGCTCCTGAATTAAGTAGTAGGGGCAAACTCACAGATGGATTAATGTTCAGAATTACTTCTGGAATAGAGAACATCTGCTGCTTCTGAACTCTACATCTGCTATATATTTTGATGCACATCTTTCGGCTGCCAAGTGATTTGTAAATTAGAATGCCTATTACAATCTGTTTCTATATTAGAAATGACACATCTGGAATAACTTATTTTGATCTAGTAAGAAAAGTCTAAATTTGTATGCACATATGAATAATTTTTATTTGCTTATTAAAAGTCATATTCTAAAAACGGAGACATTTAAAAAAATAATTTACGACTTCCAACAAACTAAGCAAAAGCAGTAATTATGGAATTACAGAGTCACATTTTAATTTCTCAATTTTACAGTTCAGCATCAATATCACCACATAAACAAATGGTGTAAAAACAAGTTCAGTGGTATTCCATACAAAATAAACTTCATGGAAAAAACTATATTTTATATCTACACGAACAGCTCTTCTTTTCCAAATAATAGCTAAAATTGAAATTTACTACACAAGCTCCAAAACAGGAAAACTGATTTATTTTGAACAATTTTCAGGAGAAAATGGACCCAACAGATTACAGGGGCATTCTATATGTAATAGACTGCAGTCTAACATTTAGGGGCTTTTTCTCTCCTTTTTTTTTTTTTTTTAACAGAGTTTTGGGAATCTTCTCACTTCAGCATGATCTCAGATCATATATGGGTAAACATTAAAATATTAACAGTTCATACAGTTTCTTAAAATAAAACCTTCAGAACTGTTTGCCTTAACTAATTCATTCACTTATTTAAAAAAAATCATTTACATCCATGGAATGTTTCTATTCATGTTTTCTTTAAAAGCAGTGTTCATACAACACCTTTGCTGAAAATGTGGTTCAAGTGTTGCATGCTGTCTCAAATAGAGACTGCTATATTGCTACCAAAAACTCCACTTTCCATCTTGGTCCAAAATGACTTCTGTGTTCAATTTAAAAACACCACATTCAGCACTACCTTCCTTCTGTTATTAGTGTTGCTTATAGCCATCTGTTACACACCATAAACAGTGATTGTAGGAACATATGCGCACTAACAAAACAGTTACTTAATACTGTATGTTTTATGTAGTTAATACAAACTAAACACTGCTGGTTTTGCTACAGTGCAGGTGTTTGAGGCACTGATCTACTGACAAGTAGCTTGACGACTGATAATGCTGAAAGCTACTGATCCATCGGCATCAGTATGTCAAAGTGCAGTCCAAAAATATATTTTTGCAGATCTATATCTACTGTTTTGGGTTTTTTTTTTAATATACACTGAAACTTTTCTTTTAAACTGAATATGCACTATTTGCAATTTGTTCCCACCTTTTCAGTTTCTTTCAGAATATTTTGTTATGTTTTATTATAGTGGAATAATGTTTTTTCTTCAATTCTTTAAAAATATTATGGACAACATCATTACAAGTTTAAGATCAGTGGGTCCGTAACTAAAAGCTTTATCCATTTTTGTTCTAGTTCCGATATATACCGCAGCAATCCAGTAGTATTAAAACATATTTTCTGACTTGTTCCTTCCTATAGTCTGAAAACTTAAAACATGTCTTTCTGTGAAGCAGACATTACGGTTTTGATTACTAATGCACTATTTTAGATAACTGGAACAGATTCCCTAAGGGCTACAAAAGCATCAAGTTCTTTGAAGGCTTGGTGTTTACAAAATTAAAACTTTCTACTTAACAGTTTTTTTCCTACTTACAAGTATTAGGGGAGACATCTTTCTGATTTGGACTCTAATTTGTTTATAGAACAGTTGCTGCATTTTAATATGACTTTGAAATAAATGTTCATTTTTTTATGAGCCAAGGCGAGGTCTTTTTCTTGGGGAGGTCGTCTCTTCATCTTCCTCTTCATCATCTGGATAATCCACCAAGCCAACTAGACTCCCCTGCTGTTTGTAAAGAAAAATTAAAACAATAAAATGGCTAAATTTCACCACTCAGAATCGATCAAGATATCACACATTTTACAAATTCACAGGCCGATGGAGAAAGACTATCACGCCTTTTGCACGCAGATTACGCAACATAAACATAAGTTCCATCACACCAAAGGCAGAAAAGAAATTGACGCCAAGCATATTTAAATACTAATAAAGTCTGTGCCCAGTGCAGAGAAACCAAAGCCTTTCACGACAGCACTCCCCAGTATCTCACGGACCTTCTCTTTTTCCACTCCCCTAAACACCCCCCCCCCCCGCTCCTTTCACCTCAATCGTCTTACCCTTCCCTCCCCCTCCCGGGCTCACCTTCAGTCTACCCGTTCTACTGCTTTTTTCTTTGCTGGACCCGCCCTTTGGAATGCCCTCCCCTCTTCCCTCCGTTTAGAACCCCAACACTCTACTTTTAAACGAGACTTGAAAACTCATCTGTTCTCCTTAGCTTTTGATGTTCCCTCTCCTTTTGTGTGACCTCTCTCTCCTCCTACCTTTCGTTTGCTCCTAGGTCTTCTTCCTCTCTCTTTCATGTCCCGTCTATCTGCTTTTTCTCTCAATCTGTCCTATCATATATTGTACATTTCTTTTCTTTTCTGCTGGCTTTTAGCCTTCTTTTATTGAATTTTATATTGTACACCGCCTTGGTTTTGTAGAAAGGCGGTTTTTATCAAATAATAAACAAACATAGAGAAACGCATAAAGGATTACATAACCAGAAAGAGTGCCACTATCTCTACACCTGGTCTGAGGTGACAAACATCTTGCGCATGTAGGGAAAAACTGTTTCAGGGTATGTACTATTGAACAGTTACCTTCAGCAAGAAAATGTTTGCATGTATCTTTCAGCATATAAGCGAAAGTTTGGCATTCAAGAACAAGGTGACATTTTACTTACCAGATAAGGTCCTTTCCTTGAGTCCTGTTAGACCAGACCAGACAGGTTGGTTGTATTCCCCTACCAGCAGATTGGTGGAGACAAAGACCAATGAAAAGCCTAGGTTTCAATGTCATCGCTCCCATGCCTCTATCTTCCTCAGCCACCAGATGTCCTTTCAGTATTCGTCCCAAAGCATATGGTAAATAGAGAGCAAGCCTCACACAACCTCAAATGTGGGCAAGAATGAGTACTTGACAGTAGCAAACTATGTACAGGAAAGCATAAACAGAAAGTTGTCAGTAGAAGATGAGCCTGCAGAGCCATGTACAAAATCATGGCAGACCCAAGAATACCGCAGCAGAAACAGAGCAATACAGTTTAGAGGCAAGCCCTGAACTGGTCTAGCAGGACTCAAGGAAAGGACATTATCTGGTAAATAAAACATCACCACCTATATTATCCTGCTAGACCAGTCCAGACAAGTGGGATGTACCAAAGCTTCAACAACACTGGGTGGGAAGAAGACAGCAGCTCACAAACCTCTTGAGCCAAAGGCAGTGTCCACCTGCGCGTGGACATCCAAGCAGTGATGCTTGACAAAAGTGGAAAGAGATGCCTTCGTTCTCCAGGAACAAGCAGGAAGTCAGTCCTCACTTATGGGTGACGTTGGCACCGACGGAATCCGCACGGAGCAATTCCCCAGCTTTCAAAGAAAGCCTTTGGGATTGCTGCCACGCATGCGTGGCCCTCTTCCCGTCCAAGGGTGCCATCTTGCTCAGTCTCCCTTTTTCCACGTAGCCCTTCGGACGCACGCCCTCGTCCCTCGGAAAAAGTTTTTACTCTTCTGGCCCTTCAGCCTTTTTTTTCGGTTGCACTGGTCCTCCCCCGTCCTCCCCTGCTTCGGCCTTGGGCCAGGGGATTCCTATTTTTCCTTTTTTCCTTCTTTGGGTCCTTTTTGCGCCTTTTTTCTAACTGCTGGCCTCGAGGGCATTCGACCTCACAGGAGCTCTCTCTGCTCTCATGACCACTGGCTTCAAAAAATGTGATAGATGCTCCAAAAATATGTCACTCACGGACACCCATGACTGTTGTCTGTGGTGCCTGGGGGCTGACCACAACCCGGAGCTCTGCTCTCTCTGAAAGAAAATGTCCGCTAAGGCCTTGCTAAGCCATAAGCAGATGACATTTTCTGTAAGGCAGCCCTGGGGTCCCCAGTGGTGCCCCGCTCCATCACTTGCGGGGTCCCCCGCAGTGACTCTGCATCCCAGGCATCACTCCGACCAGGGATCGCCCGAGGTGGAACGGCGAAAGAAGAAGAAGACGATCTTGAAGTCACTGTCGGGGGCTCCAGATAAGTGTGAGTGGTCTCGCGCTCGTTCCCTTAGCCCTCCCGGGCATTCCCGAGTCGGACAAGGAGCAGCAGCAAAAAGTACTTCGTACAGATACAGAGGCCTCTGGCGATGGCACTTGGTCTCCTGAGGGTCGTCTCGGTGGGGACCCCCTCTCCTCCATGCCAGACCCGGTATATGCTGGCACTAGAGCACAGCGTTTCTGCCTTCCTAGCTGTCCAGCAGGTGCTTTTGCCCAGCACGGCTGGCTCACGCCTTCAGACCGAGTTTCTCTCGACTGTGGTCCCGAAAACTGCCTTGGAAACCCCCAAGAGCCATGGGCCTTGTGAGGGTCCTTGGCACTGGTTTCGCTCGCCGTCATGATCCTCGGGGGCGAGGTCTTCCAGAGTCAGTGCCTCCGGCTCCAAGCGGGCCTCGGCCACAGGACATGGGGATCAGCTCGACTCCGAGTCCTTCTCAGACATCTCAGGCTTGGAATCGGATGGGGACACGTCCCCTGAAACCTGCACTCATCGGGACCTTCCTTCTGACTCGTCCCTGCCCGCCTCGCAAAGGCGGTCACATCCCAAAGATACCTCCTTCTTGGTATTTGTACCGGATATGGCTCAGGCCCTGAATCTGCCCACGCAGACTAAGGAAGAGCCAAAGGCAAAGGAACTCAACATATTGCAATATGAGTCTCCCCCCCTAGGGAGTCTCTCACGGTCCCTGCGCTGTCCATCCTGACCCAGCTGCTACTCCGCATGTGGAAAGCATCCGCCTCGGTCCCTATTGTCAGTAAAAGACTCAATGCCATGCACAGAGTCCAGCGCGGTCCTGGGCTTCGAAAGACCCAACTTCCCCATACCTCCATGGTAGTGGAATCTGCGATGCGGAAGCAGAGGAGCCTGAAGTCGCTCTCTTTGGTCCCGCCTGGTAGTGAATCCCATGCCTTCAACGCTCTCGGGCGCAAGTCTTACCAGGGATCCATGCTGGCATGAAGCATCCAGGCATACCACTTATATATGGGTATGTTCCTTTGCGATGTCGCTAAAGAGCTTGGTGGTTTCTCTGCGGGCCTCGGAGGTGAACACCTTCTCAGATTTCAGACACTCCTGAGTTCGGTCGCGGACTACTCGAAATACCTTTCCCGCGCCGCATATGATGGTTTCGAGTCTTCCGCCCGTGTGGCAGTGGCTGGCATTGGAGCACAGCGTCAAGCATGGCTCCAGTCCTCAGACCTGGAAGAGTGGGTCCAGGAGAAACTCTTGGATATTCCCTGCCTCGACGAATAACTGTTCGGCAAGCCCATGGAGGACAAGGCAGTCGAGATCGAGACTGAGTTTGTGACCCGCACCCATCTCTCTTGGAAAACCTCTTCCCTTCCCCGGAAGAAACAGCACAGTAAGAAACCCTTTTTCCAGAGGAAGCGACTCCCTTATCGGGGACACCCACCCTATCCACCTGCCCCTGTGCTGGCGCCTAGTGGTCCAGGCAAAGGGGGAGCTCAGGGTCACCGGAAACCTAAGGGGTCCAAGACCTAACCACCAACGCCACCCCAGCCAGCCCATGATTTTGATGCATAACCTCTTGCCTTCTGCTTCCCCGCTTTTGCGGGCCAATACCGCACCCGAGCAGGGTAGCCCCGGACGCGTTCCTCCTGAACTGGATCTTTGGGCTACTGTATGCGTTTCCCCCACTCCCCTCATTGCAAGAACCCACCACAAGATTCAGCAGGACCGAGCCTCGGTGATTCTCGTGGCTCCCTCGTGGACTCGACAGCCTTGGATCCCGTTTCTACTCTGACTCTCCAATACCCCGGGTCTGCTGACACAGGAGGAGGAAAGGGTGCTTCACCCGAACCTGGACTCGCTATCCCTAACAGCCTGGCGGCTGAAAGGGTCTCTTTATCCTCACTGCATCTCCCAAAAGATATCGAGGAAGTCCTGTTCGTGTCGAGGAAGGACTCGACGAGACGGGCCTACGCCCTCAAGTGGCGCTGCTTCTCGATCTGGTGCTCCAAGCTCCAGATCGATCCGTTCTCCTGCTCCACCGGGTGGGTTCTCCAGTAAGTCCTCCACCTCTCGCAGGTAGAGGAAACCCAATTCGGTCAGGGTTCACCTGAGCGCCATTTCAGCCAACCACTCTGGTTTCCCGCTTCATGCAGAGCCTCTTGCTTTTCAAGCCCCCCGTCCGGCCACTGCCGGTGGAGTGGGACCTGAACATCATGCTCATCACCTTCACTCAGGTGAAGGCTGGGGCCCCGCTGGATCGGCGAGTCACTGTGCACGGCGTCCATGCCAAAATGGTGTCATTGGCTTTGCTGCGCTCAGTGCCTCTGACAGATATTTGCCGGGCTGCAACCTGGTCTTCAGCAAATACCTTCGCTTCACATTACTGCCCGGAGAGGGAGTCCTGCCATCACAGCGCCTTCGGCCAGGCTGTACTCCGTAATCCATTTGGGGTATAAGCAATTCCTGCCCTCCGACCCTTCTTCTGTGGCTACTGGGAACTTGGCCCCAAGGACTTGAGCTCCTTCGGGTCATCAGCATCTACACACAGCTTCGCGGAGGCGCTTTTTGCTTATGGGTTTCGGTAGCCTGTAGCTGGGGAGCCCCATAAGTGAGGACTGACTTCCTGCTTGTTCCTGGAGAAAGCGTAGTTACTCACCTGTAACAGGTGTTCTCCAGGGACAGCAGGAATCAGTCCTCACTACCATTCCACCACCCTTTAAGAGTTGCTATTCTTATCCTCCCCTTGTCATCTGCTTAGTAGGGCTCTAGCTAAGGGATTCTGACTGAGCAAGATGGCACCCTTGGGCGAGAAGAGGACCACGCATGCGTGACAGCAATCCCAAAGGCTTTCTCTGAAAGCTGGGGAATTGCTCCACGCAGGCTGTCGGTACCGACGTCACCCATAAGTGAGGAGTGATTCCTGCTGTTCCTGGAGAACATCTGTTACAGATGAGTAACTATGCTTTGCTGCCTGTCAAACGTCTGCAGGGGCCACCGAGCCCCAGTCAGCCCAGAAGGACACTTGTGCTCGATGCCCCACCCCCCACCGGAACCAGCCAGGGTTCTGTAACAGATATGCTGAGGTAATAGCCTCCTTAATCCAGTGCCCCAAGATCTACTCAATCGCCACTTCACCCTTGTGTGGGCCAGCAAACAGCACAAAAAGATGGTCACATTTACAAAAGGAATTCGTAACCTCCAAGTACTGAAGAAGCATCCTCTGGACATCCACAAGGCAAATATGCTAATCCTTCCCCCGACACTGCTCCTTAGAGGAGGGCAGGCAAACCACCTGGGTCATGTGAAAGGGAGAAAGTACTCAGGCAAGAAGGAAGGCACAGGCTGAAAGGAAATGGCCTCAGTTGAAAATGACAGGTAAGTTTTTCTGCAAGACAGCGTCTGCAGCCCCGAGATCCGCCTTATAGTACAAATCGCGACCAAGACTGAGCATCAAATCCTTCAAGGTAGCGTGCTTCAATGGCTCAAAGGGAGCCGCCATCAGGGCCCTGAGCAATAGAGAGAGATCACCAGGAAGGGGTCACAAACTGAAGGGGAAGACGCAGATGTTGAACCCCTTGGAGAAAACGGGAGACGTCTGGGGGCAAGGCCAAGGATTTGCCCATCATCGGACGACAGAAATAGGTCAAAGCTGCCACCTGAACCTTCAGGAAGCTAAGAGAGAGGCCCTTCTCTAGGCCATCCTGCAGAAAGGCCAACAAGGACGACACCTTTGCCTCCTCAGGAGTCAAGTGCCATGCGCTACACCAGCACTCAAAGAGGTACCATATCCATATGTATGCTAGCTTGGTAGACCTCCTCTGGATATCAAGTATAGCAGAGATTATTTATTTTTTATACCGCGCTCTTTAGGATCAGTGCGGTTTACAATAAACATTAATTGTACAATGCTGGCAGAACATACATTGAACTTTGCACAGAACATGTAAAACAACTTGGTTTAAACGGGGAGAATTAAATAAGATAAGTAATTAACAACAGATATGGTTATAATAAAATAATAGACATGAAGGGTGAACTTGGTTATGTAATGTCACCCCGGCATGAGAATAGTACTGATGGAAAAGGTGATACTTTAGGGCCTTCCTAAATTGTGCAAGGTCAGAAATAGACCAGATATGAGCAGGAAGGGCATTCCAAAGTGTGGGCGCATAAAACACAAAGACTCGGTTCTTGGTTGCAAGGGAGCATCTTATTATCGCAGTGGGGACAGTGAGTGTGTGAGCAGCAACCGATCTTCTGGATCTATTCTGAGGAGTGAGGTGAATAAGATCCTTGAGGGAGGCAGAAGATAGCTTGTTGAGGGCTTTAAAGGTAAGCAGCATTACTTTAAAGGTAAGCCTACAATGGAAGGGAAGCCAATGGAGGTGCTGCAAAATCGGAGTTATATGGTCCCTTCTCGATGCTCCACGTAGGACACCAGCAGCGGCATTCATTGCCAATTGTAGTGGATTAAAAGAGTGCTTCTAGGAAGACCATGTAGTATGGCATTGGCATAGTCAAAATGGGGGGTCACAAGGGCTTGAAAAATCGTACAGAAATCAGCAGGCTCCAGAAGGGGGCTTAGGTGACGAAGTGTTTGTATTCTGTGGTAGACTGCCTTGCTGATGTTGCTAATATATGCTTTCATGTCAAGCTGCTTGTCTAGAGTGATACCCAAGTAGTAGATGATGGGTTTACTTGGGAGCTCTGCGTCTCTGACCTTAATCAAGACGGGGGGGGGGGGGGGGGAGGGTGAAGGATTGATTCCTTGTGATGAATAGGACGTCCGTCATATTAAAGTTGATTCTGAGGCTTTGCGTGCAGAGCCAGTCTGTAACAGCATCAAAGCAGTTTATAATTGGCGAGAAGTCAGGCTGGTCAATAGAGAATGGTGTAAACATCAGATCATCATCAGCATAAATGAGGCAGGAGATGTTGAAGGAGCGGATGATTAAACAGATGGGCTGCATATAAATGTTGAAGAAGAGAGCAGAGAGTGAGAAGCCTTGGGGGACGCCTTGTTTTTGTTGAAAAGGCTCAGAGGTCATGGAGCCAATTCGTACCTGTTGCCACCGGTCCGATAGGTAGGACTTGCACCAATTCAAGGCTGAGGCAAGAATTCCCTTTTCTTGGAGATGTGTAAGCAGCAGCTCATGGTTGACTGAGTCAAAGGCAGAAGCGATATCCATGAAGATTAGAACATAGCCTTGTCTAATATTATCAATTCCAGTGAGTAAGGTGCCGAATAGAGTGGTGAGAAGTGTCTCAACACCATGGAATTCTCTGAATCCCTGCTGGCAAGGGTCGAGAGGAGCAGTAGACTCAATGTGATGTTGAAGTTGGATATGCACGACCTTCTCAATTATCTTGGCCAAAAGGGGAATGCTAGAGATTGGTCAATAAGATTCTACCTTCTGAGGGTTCAACTTGCTATTCTTTAAAGTGGCCGAATGGAGGATTGTTTTAAAGTGAAGGGGAACAACCCCATTGAAAAGGACAGCTTAACACTCGAAGCCCCAAAAGGAATTTTATATAGAAACCCCAAAGTGCGTCAATTTACGCATTATCACGACAACTGCATTTAGCATGAAATGCAGATGTGAATTAATATGAAGTTACTTATTTATTAAATAGGTGCAGTATGTGATGTCATTACATGACATCATCGTGTATTTATTGTTTGTAATGTCAGAGTAAAACTGTAAACAGTGATTGAGATGCACCACCTAATGGGAACATGAAATTTATACCCAGAAGCCCCAAAGTACGTCAATTGATGCATCCAAGACAACTGAGTGCATCAATTGATATACTTTGGGGCTTCTAGGTATAAAGCACAGTTACTTACCTGTAACAGGTGATCTCTGGGAACAGCAGGAATTAGTCCTCACATATGGGTACGTCGGAACCGACGGAGCCTGCGCGGGAAAGCTCCCCAGCTTCCCAGAAAGGAAGCTTTTGGGGCCTCCCACAGCGCATGCGCGCTGCCTTCCCGCCTTCCTGACCAACTCTCTTCAGTTCGAGTTTAAAGCTGAGACAATAGAGAGAGGAAAGGAAAGAGAGAGAGAGAGAGAGAGAGATACAACTCCCAGGGGAGGTGGGTGGGTTGTGAGGACTAATTCCTGCTGTTCCCAGAGATCACCTGTTACAGGTAAGTAACTGTGCTATCTCCAGGAACAAACAGGAATGAGTCCTCACATATGGGGACTCCCTAGCTAAGATGCCGGGGAGATCCCCCACCCCAAGGGTTCCTCATCTTCCTATGGATCTCAGGCATCCATTCAGGAAAGGTGGGCAGGAGTTGTTTAAGAATGGAACAGGTGTCTGAGGACAGCCTGACCAAACAAGGCATTCCGGCGGGAGTCCTTGTCCAAGCAGTAATGGGCTGTGAAGGTATGAACCGAGGCTCAGGTGGCTGCTCGACAGATCTGATCAATGGATACAGAATGAAGATGAGCCATAGATGTGGCCATGGCTCTGACATTGTGAGC
This sequence comes from Ichthyophis bannanicus, assembly GCA_033557465.1. NCBI lineage: Eukaryota > Metazoa > Chordata > Amphibia > Gymnophiona > Ichthyophiidae > Ichthyophis > Ichthyophis bannanicus. The sequence continues at coordinate 290,749,253 of CM066033.1, read as the reverse complement.
TGTGACATGGCCTTCCAGAGAAAGGTTCTTACTCTGGTAAGCAAAAGAAATACACTGAGCAATCCAATTGGACAGTGTTCTTTTTGAGACTGGAAGTCCTAAATGAGAAGGATCAAAAGCAACAAAAAGTTGAGAAGACTTTTGATGTTGCTGTGTCCTGTGAAGGTAAAAGGCAAGAGCTCTTTTACAGTCTAAAGTATGAAGGTTCTGCTCTGCATTTGATGCATGAGGAGCTGGAAAAAAGACAGGTAAATATACTTCTTGATTAAGATGAAAAGGTGAGACCACTTTAGGCATAAAGTGGGGATTTGTCCTAAGGACTACCTTATCATGATGGAACCTTGTATAAGGTGGATTAGCCACTAAAGCCTGCAGTTCACTGATGCGGCGAGCAGAAGTGATTGCAATAAGGAAAATGACTTTCCAGGAAAGGAATTTTAAGGAGGTAGTGGCTAAGGGTTCAAAGGGTGGCTTCATAAGCTGACCAAGAACCACGTTTAAGTCCCATGCCACTGGAGGAGGCCGAATGGGAGGTTTAGTTAAAGTTAGACCTCTCATGAATCTTGCAATAAGAGGATGAGAGGAAACAGATTGTCCATTGATAGGCTGAAGAGATGCTACAATAGCACTCAAATGGACCCTTACAGAATTGGTTTTAAGTCCTGCATTGGAAAGATGCAGGAGATATTCCAGTAAAGAATTCAAAGGTAGTGCTAGAGGGTTAAGACCTTTGTCAGCACACCAAATTGAAAATCTTTTCCATTTAAAAGCATAAGAACGCCTGGTGGAAGGTTTCCTAGATGCATGGAGGACATCCTTCACCTGTTGAGAAAGATTCAAGTCTTGAAGGTCTAGGCCTTCAGTAACCAAGCTCTGAGGTGAAGGGACTTGGGGTTTGGGTGCCACAAAGTCCCCTCCTCTTGAGACAGAAGGTCTGGAGCAGCTCCCAGATCCAGGGAGGGTGCCTGGGAGAGATGCAGAAGTAGAGGGTACCACACTTGGCGTGGCCAGCGTGGAGCTATGAGGATCATAGATCCTTGATCCCTCTGGAGTTTGAATAGAGTCTTGGGAATCAAGGGAATGGGTGGAAAGGCATATAGGAAGGCCTGACCCCAATGAAGGAGGAAGGCATCCTTGGCCTGAGCTTCCTGACACGGAATCCTGGAACAGAACCGGGGAAGTTTGGCATTGTAAGGACTTGCAAAGAGGTCTATGTCCGGGGTTCCCCATTCCTGAAAGATTCTGAGTACCTGATCCATGTGCAGGGACCATTCGTGTGGAAGCAGAACTCGACTGAGTCTGTCTGCCCAAGAGTTTTGGATTCCTGGGAGGTACACTGCCAGGAGATGGATCCGATGCTCTCTGGCGAAGGCCCACAGTTTTAGAGCTTCGTTGCAAAGCGACAGAGAGCCAGTCCCTCCTTGTTTGTTTATGTAGAACATGGCTACTTGATTGTCGGTATGAACAAGAACTGTCATGTTGATGAGGAGGGTATGAAAGACCTTGAGAGCAAGGAAAATTGCTCGCAGCTCCAAAAGGTTGATATGAAGGGTGGTCTCCTGTGGAGACCAAGTGCCCTGAGTGGAGAGGTCTTGGAGATGAGCTCCCCAACCTGCTTGGGAGGCATCTGTAGTGAGAGTTGCTTGGGGTAACAAAGGTTGGAAGGGGGCCCCCCAACAACAGATTTTGATTGGATATCCACCATTGGAGAGACCAAAAAAGACGTTTTGAGGTTGCTATTTGGTCTGAGAGAGCTCCTGAGGCTTGTGTCCACTGGGTGGACAGAGTCCATTGAGCTGCTCTCATATGTAGGCGTGCATAAGGCACCACATGAACTGTGGATGCCATGTGGCCTAGTAGTTGTAGCATCTCCCTGGCCGTCAAGTGGCTTTTGGACTGAACTTGAGAGGCCAAGTGCACTAGACGGTGGCAACGGGTCTGAGGAAGATAGGCCCTTGCAGTGGTGGTATCTAGCCAGGCCCCTATGAATTCTAGGGACTGAGTAGGGGTGAGTTGAGACTTTGGCAGATTGATGACAAGTCCCAGATACTGCAGTATGCGTCTGGTGTGGTCCAGGGAAGTCTGAGCCTGGGACTGAGATGGAGCTCGGATGAGCCAGTCGTCCAGGTATGGGAAGACAAAGATTCCCTGAGTGCGTAGCAATGCAGCTACTATTGCCATGCATTTGGTAAATACCCTTGGAGCAGAGGCTAGACCGAAGGGAAGGACTCTGTATTGGAAATGTTTTCCCTGGAACAGAAACCGTAGGAATTTTCTGTGGGATGGATGGATGAGTATATGTGTGTACGCATCCTTGAGATCTAGAGAACAAAGCCAGTCCTGACTCTGTAGGTATGGAAGGAGAGTGCCTAGAGAAAGCATCTTGAATTTCTCCTTGTATAGGAATTTGTTCAATTCTCTGAGATCCAGAATGGGTCTGTATCCCCCTGTTTTCTTGGGAATGAGAAAATAAGAGGAGTAAAAACCTGACCCTTGTTGAGGAAGAGGAACCTCTTCTATTGCCTTTTGGGTGAGAAGAGTGGTCACCTCTTGGCCCAACAGGTACAGGAGAGAAGGGGGAGAATTGAATTGTCTCACCATGAAATGGGGAGGAAGGCTGGAGAAATGTAGTTTGTAGCCCTCTTTGATGATAGAGAGGGTCCACGGTTCTGATGTGATTTATTCCCATCTGGGAGCAAAATGAGCTAACCTTCCTGGAATGGTGAGAGGTTCTGGTTGTTGCAGAGCCAGAAAGGTTAAGTTCTCTAGAATCAAGTCAAAAACCCTGAGGGGGTTGGGACTGCTGGATTGTAGCAGCCCCTGTAGACTTTGTTCTGGCCTGTTTAGTTTGCTGACGCTTAGGAGCATAGCGAACTTGGGAAGATTGCTGGCCAGTATTTGTGGAAAATCTGGTCTTTTTATAGAAAGTTTTCTTAAAAGGTTTTTTCTTGGCAGGGGTAGAGGTAGACTTAGAAAGTCTATCTAAAGCAGCATTCTCTGCATCCATTTGAGTGGCTTTGATTTGCCACTCCTTGCCAAACAGATTTTCACCTGTACAGGGCAGATTGCACAAGCCTTCTTGTACCCAGGGTTCTAAATCAGAGGCCTGGAGCCAAGCCAGTCTGCGAGCAGCTATGGCAATGCCAGAGGCTCTGCTTGCCCCCTCAAAAGAGTCAAAGGCTGCTCTGTTGGAGAACTTTGAAACATCTTGAGTGTGCTTTAGCAAAAGAAGGAACTCCTCTTGCTTATCCTCTGGGATAAAGGGGAGAAACTGATGTATCTTTAATGCAATCTCTTTCAAAAACATGCCCATATAGAGGCTGTATGAATTGATTCTGGCAATAAGCATGCTAGCTTGGAAGATTTTTCTCCCAAAAGCATCCAGAGTCCTACATTCTCTTCCTGGAGGGGTAGAAGAGTGTCTTTTGGTACTCTTTATCTTTTTCATAGCAGACTTCACCACAATAGAGTGGTGAGGAAGCTGAGTCTTTTGAAAACCAGGAGAAAGAGGAACCCGATACATGGTGTCCAAACGACGAGAATGTGGAGATAGGGTGAGAGGAGCCTCCCACAAGTCCATCATGTGTTCTTGAAGAATTTCATGTATGGGTAAGGTGGCTGCCTCTTTGGGAACCTTAGAGTATCCTAAAATATCCAATTTTTTTGCTCTAGGTTCCTTTTCAGAGGATACAGATATGGAGAGTCCTTTAGCTACTTCAATGATGAAGTCTTGAAAGGACAAATCCTCTGGAGGAGACATTCTCCTTTTTGGAGAAGAGGGCTCCTCAGGAAGAGTAAAAGAGACGTCATCAGAATCATCTGATGTATCAGAATCTTCAGAGGATTCAAAGTATCGTCTATTTGCTTCCAGAGATCGATACGCGTACTGATCGGTACCGACATCGGGCGTACTGGGAATCGGAGTGGTATCGAAGAAAGCTCCGGAACCGGAGACCGGAACCGGCATGCTACTGGAAGAAGATGCTCTAGGTACCAGTATCGGTTGCGGTACCGGAATCGGAACCGATTGTTGCGGTACCGATGGCGGTGCAGCATTAATGAAAGCCAGTAAGGCCTGCTGCATGGATTGTACCGTAGTACCCATAGTCGCCACGACTGCCTGGAAGTCGGTACCGGTGTTAGCCGGTACCCCAGAGCAGTCTAACAGGAGATCGGTCGAGGCCGTGCCATCGATGTCTACCTGTAACCCCATAGGAGGAGCTTTGGAAGCCGGAGCTTCCCGCCGGGGTTGTTTGGCTGGGGCAGGGTCCTCAGGGTCAATTGCAAGGGCCTCTCGCTGCTTAGAGGGAGATTTGCCTTTTGAGGACTTGCCTGAAGAATGTTTGGTTACCTGAGATCCATCAGGAGAAGAAGACCTGGAGGATGTTGATGCTGGAGTATCGGTAGAAAACAGCATATGAAATTTAGCTGCTCTGTTCTGTAAGCCCCTTTTGGACATCAGAGAGCAGGATGGACAATCCGGAATGGAATGGTCAGGCCCCAAACATTTAAGACACCACTCATGGGTATCTGTAACTGAAATAGTACCGGTACACTTAGTGCATTTTTTAAAACCAGAAGCTGGTTTTTCCATGAGGGAGACCTGAGAAGGCCTAGAGGCCTCACAGAAAAAATACACCAAGTGAAGAAAAGGTAATTATTATTATTTTTTTTTAAATAAACGAAAAAACGACCGCGGCGGTACCGGTCCGGAATCGGGGAAGGCAGACACGCGGTCAAAGAAACAAATTAAAATAACAATTTCTTCAGCGGTGACAGGAACATGACCTGCTGGCTCCGCGGAAAAAGAAGAACTGAAGAGAGTTGGTCAGGAAGGCGGGAAGGCAGCGCGCATGCGCTGTGGGAGGCCCCAAAAGCTTCCTTTCTGGGAAGCTGGGGAGCTTTCCCGCGCAGGCTCTGTTGGTTCCGACGTACCCATATGTGAGGACTCATTCCTGCTTGTTCCTGGAGATATTCATTTTCCCGCTAGGTGGTGCATCTGTCATTAATTTTCGATGCACATATTTGAACATCTTGACCTTGCTAACAAAGTCATGGAACATGACTGACATGGTTCTAGCAGTGGCGCTGGTATACAACTTCGAAAATGCATTTGCGTCAATTGATGCACTTTGGGGCTTCTAGTGTTAATGATCTTAGCTAAAATTGGGCTGAATTCAGCACGTAACGATCTTATCCAGAAAGCTGGGCAGGGGTCATTGGGAGAGGTGGGTAGTATTGATGGATGTGATGGTGTCCTCAATGAGCTTTTTGGAAGTGGGTATGAAGGAGGTCAAAGGTGTTAGAAAGCCTGGTATTTGACTTGATGCGGGGCTAGGGAAGGAGGAGTTGGTTAGATTGGTTTTAGCATTTAGATAATCTGCAAATTCTTGAGGGTGTAACAAGTCAGGTTGAATGGTAGTAGGCTCCTTAGCAAGTGACTTAATGATGTTAAATAAATCACGAGGTCTGTTTAGGGAGCGGAGCAAGAGATCAGAAAGGTATTCCTTTTTTTTCTTAACAACTGCACAGCGGTGAGTCTCAAGGCGGGAGATATAGGCAGAATGATCGTCAGAAGACCGTGAACGTTGCCATCATCTTTCAAGCTTCCTAAGTAAAAGTAGAGAAGACCGTAGATCAGAAGAGTACCAACGTGCTATATGTTTTCTTCTTGGTGAGTTATTCAATGCAGGCTGAATTGCAAAGGAGCTAAGGCTCTTGTTCCAGGTAGATATCAGCAAATCAAGATTGGGTGATGTCATGTTAAGTTTTGGTAAAACTTTGTCAATGAGTTCCTCTTTATTAAAGAGCCGGAATAGTCTTGAAGAAGCTGAGGAAGCATTGGCAACATTCCAATGATTGTTGTGAACCTGTGTAATTGGCATTTGAAATTTGATTAAACTGTGATCGGACCATGGGACTGGGGTGATAGAGGGAGAGAAATCATTAATTGAACTAGTAGTTAATAGTGGTGTGAAAACGAGATCCAGCTTATTTCCCTTAGAATGAGTAGGGGTATCAACTATCTGCTTGTAACCCAGCTCAGCAAGTGCTTCGAGAAAAACAAAAGAGTGGTTGTTCTGGAGAGCTGGCAGGTTAAAATCACCTAATACCCAATTTGGTATATGTGAGCTCGTGGGGTTACAAACAAGGCCTAAAATAGTTGAAAGGTCTTCAGGGGAGGAAGATGGGGATCTGTAGATAAGGCAAATGGAAACGTTTTCGTTGGTTACGATAATGGAGTCAAGCTGCGTGGTACTAGTGGAAGAGAGTAGATGGAATTGAAGATCCGTCCTTACGAGGATAAAAACACCTCCACCTCTGCGACCGGATCTATTGCAAGTGTAAATAGAATAGTTGGGAGGGATGAGATGGTTAAGAAGGACTGAGTCAGAATCAGTCAACCATGATTCAGTGTCTAGATTATGACTGGATATGAGGTCAGAGATAGCTGGCCATTTCTTACTAACCGAATGCGTGTTTATGAGAGCACATTTTAAGCTACAAGGATATAGGTGCTTATCTGATCTTTTAGACTTTATGGTATGCTGAAGGGCTATGTAGAGTAAATGCGGGTGTAGATTAGGCTTAAAATCTATTAATAGGCGATGGGGGCCATTAAAACATCTCTTTCCTAGGCCTTGAATGCCTGGAATGGGGCTGTGACTATTAGTGAGAATGGAAGAACTGCAGGATAAATTGACAAGGATGAACCAGCTAGTGAAAGCTAATAAGGAGGATGCCATCTTAAAGGAATAGGAGCTTAAAATGGACGGGGACCTGCTAACTAAATGTGGGAAAGTCAAAAAGGCTAGGGACTTAGGATAGTGGCTAAAACATTGCTGTGAGAGAGTAGTATGAACAGAGAGAAGGAGTGGGCAAGGTAAAGCATTCAACAGCAGTGGGTGTTGCCAGAAAGTAACAGGAGTGCAAGGCTGGTTATAATAAGTAATGGTAAAATAACAATAAAAGGAGGAATAGGTTACAATAGGTTTGGGACTTAGGTGGGATAATAAAGATTATTACAATCTAAGCTGTACAAGTGTGATTACAAGGGAACTACACATCTATTGCAAAGTCTCATAAACGTGGGGAAGAGAATACAGTTGATAGTGACATGAGTAGGCCCTCTTAGGACGAAAGACTCTGTCGCCTCTGGGCACTCGCAAAACACTGGAAAACTCAGATCAGATTCCAGCCTGCGTTCCCCGCCTAAGGGCCACGCCAAAGGCCCCTCTGGCACAGGCGCACCCGATGGTGCCGCCGACTTTAAAGTTATCCTGCAGGTTCTTGAATGGCTTCAGCTGGAAGATCGGGGAGGGGTTCTCCTCTCACTACCTCGTCAGATGTTCGAGGGGGAATGGATGGGATTTCCCGATGTCGGGCTGCCGAGCGGTTGCTATGATTATAGCTGGAGAGTAGCCCTTATGTGCTAGCAGTCTCCTTTCAAGAGCCAAGCCGTAAGTGAGAAGGGAGTCGGGTCATCCAGGATGATCAGTCCCTGCTGCAAATGACCCTGAGATGAAGGAAGCCAAAGGGGAGGTGCTTGAAGGAGTTGAATCAGGTCTCCAAACCATGCTCTCCACGGCCAATCTGACACCACCAGAACAATCCTGCCTGGGTGGCGCTCTATATGCCGAATATCATGCTCCACCAGGGACCACGGAGGAAACATGTATAGTAGCAGCTCACTGGGTCAAGGCTGGATCAGGGTACAGACATCATCAGACCCTATCTCTGTGCAGCGACTGAAGAACTGGAACACTTTAGCATTGGCGTGGGTCATCATCAGATCCATTTCAGGGCAACCCTAACTGTGCACAATCAACTGAAAGCCACATTGTCCATATATTTTAATTGTAGGTTCAAAGGTATACAACAAAAGGATGTCTGTGCAACTTAGAAGTAACAATTTCTGAGAAAAAAAAGGGACTTGAACAGGATTAATGGCACTTTTCACTAATATTTGGTTGCACAATCCTTGGCAGTGATGATAGCTTCCAAACGTTTCTTGTAGCCATCTATAAGTTTTATAACATCTGTCTGCTGGTTGTTCTCCACGCTTCAACTGCGATTTGTTCCAGCTCATGAATGTTTTCAAATTCCTTTTACCAATGGCAGATTTCAGCTCTTTCCAAAGGTTCTCAATTGGACTGAGATCAAGACTCACAGCTGGCCAGTTTAAAACAGTTCATTTTTTTCCTTTTTAACCATTCTTTTGTACTTTTGGATATATGTTTTGTGTCATCGTCCTGCTGAAGGACCCATGACCTTCGACCCAGACCTGCCTTTCTGCCACTAGGTAGCACATTTTGCTCCAAAATACCTTGGTAATCCTCTGATTTCATGATTCCTTTAATACATTTCAGGCCTCCAATTCCTGAGGCAGCAAAACAGCTTTCACAACATTATGGAATCTCCCCCATATTTAACTGTAGGAAGGGTGTTTTTCCCTTATAAGCTTCATTTTTGCCTGTAAATGTATTGCTGATCTGCATTGCCAAAGAGCTCAAGTTTGGTTTCATATGTCCACAGAACATTTTCCCAGAAGGATTGTGGGCAAAGATCAGACACGTCTTTTTATGTCTGTCTTTGAGCAGAGCGGTCCTCCTCAGCCTTTGCCCTCGAAGACCACCTTTGTTTCATGTACGGTGTATGGTGTGGATTGAAACCACCATTTGACATTGCTCCAGGTCAGCCTTAAGCTCTCTGGATGTTGTATGTGGTGCTTTTCCAATAGTTCACACTAATCTTTGAAGACTTCTTGGATTAAATTTCCTCTTCCCACGACGTCCTGAGAGGTTCTTGACAGCTCCATGTGCAGTAAACCTCTTAATAACATTGCAAACTGTAGACAAAGGAATCCCAAGGTCTTTGGAGATGGTTTTGTACCCTTTTGACGTTTGATGATAATGGCTTTCCTGATGGTCTCAGGCAGTTCTCTTGTTTTCACCATTGTGAAAATGGAACAGGGAGTGAATGTGGCCAGTTTAAACATTAGAGATATAGTAACATAGTAAATGGCGGCAGATAAAGACCAGTATGATCCATCTATTCTGCCCAGTACGATGTCAAGAGTAGGGACACCTGCCGCTCTGTGCAGGCCCCCCTTCCCCATGTCTTTGTTTAGGGGTGATCCCACCACTCCTTGTAGTACACCCCTATTTGTTAAGGAATTAGATGGTTCATATTTTGATATTTTCTTATTGCTGTAAAGGGATCCACTGTGTCTGTCCCATGCCCTTTTGAACTCCGTCACCATATTTGCCCCCACCACTTCCATTGGGAGCGCATTCCAAGCATCCACCACCCTTTCAGTGAAAAAGTATTTCCTGGTTGATTCAAGTCATGTGAGTACTGACAATTGATCACAGGTGAGTCTAATTTTACTTACCACAATGGGAATGTGTTTTTTCTGTTTAAAGTGATTTGAATTTTTATAAGGGTGCCAATAATCATGTCCTTCCTCAAAATATAAAACCCAAAAACTTTCACCCACAACATATCCTACAAAATAAGTGAAAGCTAGACTGATCCTAACTTTCAAACTTAGCTCAAATCTATCTAACACTGATTTTTTGTCGGATCACTCACCATGAGGAATTACTCCCTCTTGAGGTGAGTCCTCCTTTTTAATCAAACTTTTCATTAAAACTGTGAACCAGTCTTACAAATGGGAGTCCGCTCATCAGGATATTCCCACAACACTTCAAACACTACACCATCTTCCTATGGTAGACAATCTAAAGCCCAAACAAAATCTCCTTCACAGGATTTGAACGTGGTGTTCTCCATTTTAACATGTGATAAAAATCACATTATTCACCATAAGTCAACCCAGCTCACATTCGGAATTCATCAATCCCCAGAATTTTACTTATCTGAGGTCCATCAGGAATGTATTGGGTCCAAATGGCTACTTTGTATCCAAGCTGCACGAGTGATGGGAGCTGCAGTAGTGGCGCACTGCTTGCAAGCACAACACACTTTCGAAGATCTGCGGTGATTGATCAATGATCAGGTGCTACCTTCAGTGCGTGGAGGGGATCAGGCTATGAAATTACAATATAAGGAGCAGCATTGGATTTATCAATTGTGCTCAATGTCTTCGAGGGGGCTGAATTCTGACATTGAGTGGTGGACATTATAGTAAGCAGTGTTTGGTGTTAGTTTCATTTAGGTGTTGGATAGTTTAAGGTTTAGGGATGCTTTATGATTAATGAATCTACTCAGCTGTTAGAGCTCTGATTGGAAGGAGTATAACTGGAACCGGAACTTTGCTCGGGCAACATTGCTTGACAAAGAGCTATGAAGTAATACAGCTTGAAACACAGTAGTTCCTGGGTGCAGCCTGAATACAAAGTAGCCATTTGGACCCCATACATTCCTGATGGACCTCAGATAAGCAAAATTCTGGGGATTGAAGAATTCCGAATGTGAGCTGGGTTGACTTATGATGAATAATGTGATTTTTATCACGTTAAAATGGAGAACACCACGTTCAAATCCTGTGAAGGAGGTTTCGTTTGGACTTTAGATTGTCTACCATTGGAAGATGGTGTAGTGTTTGAAGTGTTGTGGGAATATCCTGATGAGCGGACTCCCATGTGTAAGACTGGTACACAGTTTTAATGAAAATTTTGATTAAAAAGGACGACTCACCTCAAGAGGGAGTAATTCCTCATGGTGAGTGATCCGACAAAAAATCACTGTTAGATAGATAGATTTGAGCTAAGTTTGAAAGTTAGGATCAGTTTAGCTTTTAATAATCATGTCCTGGCAATGTCCCAGTTCTCATACTATTTTCTTTTTTAATTGGTCGTTTTATTTGATTCTTTTATGTGTCAAACGTGTGCATATAGTCCAGAGCCATTTCACTGACCACTTTTTTTTTTTAGGAGATATCAAGGGGCTGTGCTTGGACGTTAAGGGGTTGAACCGCAAGGGTGCCAGTGATGTTGACCACAACTGTATATCCCACAAATATGTGCAAGGCCTGTTAACATAAGCAAGCCTAGGCAATAGTGCAGAGCAGTCTCCAGTTCCCTGTGGCAGTTTAGGTTGATTAGAGTGAGGCTTAGAGAATTCAGCTGCACATTTGCATAGACTTGCATATTAAGTTGTCAAAAATGTTTACACAAGTTTTCTTGACCTCCAATGTGTCTGGGTAATTATTATTATATATTTTTTTTTTTAGTTTTAAGATTTTGGAAAGTGCGGAAAAATAAATTTTAGTGAACAGGGAAGAAAGGGGGACAGGATGAAGTCGCAGAGATGGAGGAGAAAATGTCAAGGATGGGAGAAGAACAGATAGAAGAGAGAAGATGAGAGGGATATGGGGCTATGAAGAGGGAAGGCATGTCAGGAATAAAGGAAAAATTTGAAGGTGAGATTTTTAGCCCACTTTTTAAAATAATATTTAAGGTAACTTATGGCACAACAAGTCCCCTTCCACGAGGAGCTTACAATCTAAATGGGTACCTAAGGCACAAAGAGATAGAATGATTTGTAGAAATTGAAAAGAATTATCAATGGGAAATGGTGGGATCTGAATCCTCATTTCCTTGACTCTCAGACAATTGCTATTACTTAGCGGCTCTCAACCTAGTCCTCAGGACACACACGGCCATTTAGATTTTCAGAATGTTGACAATGAATATGCATACAAGGCAATAGATGCAGATTTCTCATATGCATATTCAATGTGACTATCCTGAAAACTCAGCAGGCTGGGTGTGTTCTGAAGATCAGGTTTAGAACCCCTGCTCTAATCATTAGGCTACTCTGCCTCCATAACTGCTCGTGTGTTCAAAGTGTGCTGGCAGGGCTTGTTTCATGACCCACCAGTCTACAAAACAAAATAGGCATCGAGACATTTCACTGAACAGCCATTGCAGAAAATGCAACTCAACACTGCAATTGAAAAACCATGCACTTCCTGGTGCTAAAAGCAGTTGACAGACAATTGTGGGACGATTTGGCAGGATGTTAAATAGATACAATCTGTACCTGCACCGGATGATGGTGGAAACCCAACTGGCAGACGTTACATGGTGCTACTGATTCATGCAGAACTGCAGCTTCCCTCTTACCAGCAGGTTGTCCAGCACTAGCACTGGAACACTGCCTATGTTCTCATGAAGACAGTCAAAATAACATCCTGGGTTTTGGCTGTGAAGCAGATTGGGACTTCTAGGCCCTTTGCTGTTGAGAGCAAAGACTTTGTTTTGTCTGGGTGTAGTAGGATTCAGGAGGTACCTCTGCCTATCAGAGTAATAGGTCCTCCTTTGTGTACCCTCCCCCTATGACACCCCCTCATTGTTGAAGAAGCGAGATTGGAAGTGGGCCTGGAGAGGGTCTTAAGAGCATCACTATGCTGCTTGATAAGAGTTGCAGCCTCCTACATCTTATTTCCTTATTTCCATGGCAGCAAGCTTCCCCTGATCATCAACTAAGTGTGAGGCCTAGAGTCATAAGAGTCTCCAGGCACAAATACTCACAAGTGAGGCTCTTGATGCCATATTGAGAATATCATGGCCCCTGGACTATGCATATTATTCCACGCTCCTTTCCTTTGCCCACTAGGGAATTGGGTTGCTCTGTTTTCTCTGAAGGGAGTGAGTCTACAAACCCTTACAAGCCGCACATGATGTTCCGCAAGTGCATGCTCATGAAGAGCTGATAGAATGCTATGTGTGATGTAAGCATACTGTTCTGAAAGAATCTCCTACCAGAAGACAAACATCCAAGCCTCCCTCTGTCTGGGATACTGAAGAATTGATCTTGGAACCTTTGGCTGTTTGGAGAGCAAATCTGATGACCATGGAGTAGTGCAGCAGATGTAGATTCTTGAATCTGTGAGCCTTTTGGACTTTATATATAGAGTCAACCGTCCTAACAGGATGTACAGAAATGGGGGTGGGGTTGGGGAAGCCACCTTTTCATCTATATATCTTTCAGGATTCTGTGAAATGGGCACAGTCAAAGCTTTCGGGGGGGGGGGGGGGTCAAGGGACTGGAGGATTTCCAATGCTTCTGCCCTGGGTTCCATATGCGATGTTTCTGTGTCCATATCTCAGTTTAGTTATAGAGGCAGAACTTTTAAGTTAAAAAAAGAACACTTCCTGTGCCTCGTGTTGTGTGGTTTATGGGATTTTTTGTCCCTGTGAACTATTATATATAGGTAAAACTAGTAGAGTGTTCAGGAAGCATATTTTGGAACATAAAAGTGGGATTTTATGTAAGGTACTAGAAGCTCCGATTGTATTGCATTGTAGTGAAAAGGGTCATTCATTTTCTGATTTACGGTGCTTTTGTTTGGATCAGGTGGCAGTGGGACGTGATGGCCATACCCGAGAGCAAACTTTAATAGTATGCGAACAGAGATGGATTTATATGGTTGGCACGGTAATTCCTGATGGCTTGAATGGATTGATTGGGGCAGCTGTATTTGAGTTGGTAATGCTAGCTTGATGAGTTGTAAGTGTGTGGAGTTGGTTGGTTGGTAGTCGTCGTGTTGGGATAGGTTAGTAGTCTTTTATAAACAGGTGTTCTGGTGTATAGGGTGCATGTACATTGGTACTGGCTGTGCAGGCTGGTTTAAATCAAGCTGAGAGTAGTGCAGCTGGTTGTTTCGCGTATGGAGCCTTGACACTTGTGGGGTGAGTGAGGGAGTTTTTAAATGGTTTTATGTAGATATGTCTTTGGATAATTGTATGGCATTTTGATTATTGTATGCTTTTGTTTTTGTTCTCGTTATTAGTGTCCCCCTGAAGAAGCGATTTGATTCGTGAAACGCTTGTAAGCACTTGGTCTGTGGCGTCGGGGTTGGATTGACCGTATTGAAACTGCAATTGCTGCAAGATAAGTCAGTTTTCTACAGCTTCCCTTTACTTGTTTGGGGGTTCATACAGAGGAGGTCGTTGATGTGAACTGGGCTTATGAATATTGGTGTCTATGATTGAGTGATTTTTTAGTCACGGAAAGCACCGGCCCTTTAATGCTGAGACCCTCCTCTTTATGAGTATTATTTGAACGTGAATGTGGATACAATAATAAGTTGGGTTGAAGAGGTATACCACCATTGTGACTAACAGAGTTTTTTGTTTTATTTGAGTGTTTTGCATTGAACACACTCTAATAGAGACCGCGGTATTTTTGAAACACAAAGCATGGAAGTTCAAACTCCACGCTCAGTGGAAAGATGTTTTTAGTTTTTCTAGTGTTCATATTTCTGAGCTCTGTAATGAAGCTACTCCCTTTGGACTGGATGAGCGAGATGAAGCCTCTATTGAGGCTAATAGTTGGGATAAGATTTTTATTTTGCAGAAGCGCATCGTCCGCTCTGAATTACACCGACTGTCATTAATTGAGTATGTACGACGACAACACATCCCTAGGGGGCTCCGAGTTTATAAGGAACCTCGTTTATTTGCCACTGATGCCTCTTTTCTTGATCGGTGGAATTGTATCCTTAACAAGTGGTCGTTGGATCTGATGGTGTTAGTGACTGACACGGCCAAAACAAATCTTTTGGAATGGAAGAATGAAGTTGAGTCGATGATATCGTCAATGAAGTCAACGGAAACGGAAGTTCGGTTTAAGCAGCAGTTGGAGGATTCTCGGAAGCAGACAGAGGTGTTAAGAGAAGAAGTGAAAAAGTCGAAGGAGAAGAAACTAAAACGTGACTATGAAGACTATACCATTGGGTATGTTTACCCCTGGATGAATATAAATCGTAAGCAGCAAAGAAAGGGGAAGAAACGAGTAGACTTTGATGTATCTTCAGAGGATTCTGGGGGTTCAGGATCGAGTAAGTCTTCACGTGAGAATTTTTTAGAAGAGGGCCAGAAGAAAAAGGAAAGTGTATGAGGCCGACCCAAGAATCAGAGTGGAGGTCACCAAAGGGACTAGTGGTTTCTAATAAGAATGTCCCGGATCCATCGTTAGTAGTGAATTTGTCGAATTTTGTATTATCGGAAGATCATTTGAAAGTATTAAACAGAGGACTATCTTTTGTTCCGGCGCTTCATTTTGATTCTTTCCAATTTAGAGTGGATTTGGAAAGCTTGATGAGAAAATTACATCTTAAAGGTTTTTTTGCTTCCAAATAGTTTAGCTCAAGTGAGCTTGATGGCAGTGTATCAAGAAGAATGAAGATCCCTATGAAATCCTCTTTGAATCCACCGGGGCAGATGCCCCCAGCGCTGTTGGTTTTTAAGAGATTAATTTTACGAGATTTGCAGTACTTAGAATCTTCACCATATCGAACTTCACCTTTTTTTGCGCTCCCGAGAAATGAAAAAGCAGCCTTGGATGACCTGGTCTCTAGATCTGATCTGGTCATTCGAAGAGCAGATAAGGGAGGTGCTATTGTAGTTTGGGCAAGAGAGGACTATATGCGGGAAGCAGAACGTCAGCTGATGGATGTTAATGTTTATGCAATGTTGATAATAGACCCCACGAAGGATCTGCAAAAGAAGATCAAAGATGTGACAATATTAGCTTTAGATGCTAAGATTATTTCAAGGAAAGAATTTTTGTTTTTGAATGTTTCATCTCCAGTTGTAGCAAAGTTTTATCTACTTCCCAAAATTCATAAAAATCGTAGATGTCCTCCAGGTAGGCCCATTGTGTCTACAAGGAGTACAGTGTTGGAACCTTTGTCTGTTTTTGATGATTCTTTTTTGCGCCTGTTGTTGCTTGATATTCCTTCCTATTTGAGGGATACGACTCATTTTTTTTAAAATCTTGAATGAGCATGCATTGTTGGCTGGTTCCTCAGCTGTTCTGTTGGTGACATTAGATGTCACGTCATTATACACTTCAATTCCTCAAGCGGCAGCTCTTCGGGTTGTTGAAAGTGGGCTTCGTGGCCATGGTGACCTGTCAGAAGAAATGATTTGTTTTTTGCTACAGTTAGCTGAATTAGCGATCTTTCAGAATTATTTTGTTTTTGACGATACCATTTACCATCAGATCTCAGGGGTTGCGATGGGGGCGACGGTAGCCCCCCCTATCGCCAATTTATTTATGGGTGAGTTTAAGGCTCAGTGGTTATATGGATCTCCGTTTGCTTCAAGCATCAGTCTGTGGTGCCGTTTCATAGACGATGTGATTGCATTATGGAGTGGAACTTTGAATATGTTTCAGGATTTTGAGGTATGGCTTAACAGTTGTGATGAGAATATTCAGTTTACGAGCACCTGTAATGATAGTGAAATTGTGTTTCTGGATGTGTTGGTTCAGAGGGGTTTCAATTGTTGGAAAACTTCTGTTTATAGGAAACAAACGGATAGAAACACATCCCTACATTATGAGAGTGCCCACCCTTTGCAACTTCGGGATAGTTTACCCTTTTCGCAATTTGTTCGTTATCAAAGGAATTGTTCTGATGATGATGACTTTAGGTTTCAGTTGAGGACTCTAGCTGAAGGGTTCCGTTCTAGGGGATATCCTGAGAGGGTTATTCGTAAGACTTATAAGAGGGCTTGTTTTAGTAATAGGGCACTGTTATTGACACCGCGGGATCGGTCGGGCTTGGATGATGATGATCAAGTAAATTTAATTTCTAAGTACTCTCCGTTGAATTGTCAAATTCAGCGTAGTATCAAGAGACATATGAAGGTTATTAAGACTATCCCGGGATTGGAGAATAAATCGATTAGATGTGTGTGGAAACGACAACGCAATTTGCAAGATTTTTTATGTCCCTTGGTATTGCGTCCTCTAGATGGATTGGACTTGGAGCAGGGCCATAGGGCGTGTGGGAATTGTTCCATATGCGATGTTTCTGGGTCCGTATCTCAGTTTAGTTATAGAGGCAGAACTTTTAAGTTAAAAAAGAGCACGTCCTATGCCTCGTGTTGTGTGGTTTACGGAATTTTTTTGTCCCTGTGAACTATTATATATAGGTAAAACTAGTAATGTTCAGGAAGCGTATTTTGGAACATAAAAGTAGGATTTTATGTAAGGTACTGGAAGCTCCGATTGTATTGCATCCTTCTTGACCTCTCTGCTGCTTTTGACACCGTCGACCACAACCTTCCCCTTGATACCCTGTCATCGCTTGGTTTTAGGGGCTCTGTCCTAGCCTGGTTCTCCTCCTATCTCTCCCATCGCTCTTTCCGTGTCTGTTCTGGGGGCTCCTCCTCCTCCTCTGCTACCCCCACTCCCAGTTGGTCTACCCCAAGTATCTGTCCTGGGTCCGCTCCTTTTCTCTCTCTATACCCAGCCCCTTGGTGCACTTATCTCTTCCCATGGCTTTCAGTACCATCTGTATGCTGATGATTCCCAGATCCACCTCTACACCTGAAATTTCTCCGGCAATCGAGACCCAGATCTCTGCCTGCCTTTCTGACATTACTGCCTGGATGTCTCACCGCCGCTTGAAATTAAACATGTATATAAAGATTATGTAGACAATCCCTCAAATCCAAAAACACCGGCTTAGTAACCACATTAGTAACTTATAATATTTTATAAAAGAAGAACAGGTCTCAGACTTTAACTAGGCACTCTCCTGCAGACTATGTCAATGGATGTGTGCCACTTTTGCATCAACGACCTTCGTTCTCTCTTAATATTATTATGATAAGTGACAGGCGAGTTGACATTCCATATCAAAAAGATAGCAGAATAATTTTTCTTGTCTTATGATTTCCCGACGCCTTCTTTCGGCTGCCGTTTCGCGTTTCACAAACTGGCTGGTTTCTTCAGGGGGTTAGGTTTGAAATGTCTGTTAAGTCTCAGCGATTCCACCTTGAAATTGTTGTGTGTCTCTCAAAACTGGCACTGTCGATACAAACAGTTACTTTAAAGCAAGTTTTCATGCCGTAAACAATAAGAACTAGTCTAGGAGAAAACTTCCACAATACAGCCATCTTAAAATCAGAAAAGAACCTCCTTTTTTACCTCACTATTGATGGTCTTAGTCCTTATGCCTGGCGTGTTAACTTTGAGCCTGTCGGCTTCCCCAAAAAACGCCGTGCATGCGGGCTTGTTAAAGAGAAGATCTTTATCTAGTGAGCTGTTTTGAAACGTCAAATGACGCAATAGTAATCCAACCAATGCAATTTCCAGGAAAGCATTATGTAATGAGGAAAAAGCCTTTTCAGCTACAATATTTAAACCTGAGTCATATCAACGAATCATATTGGCGAATCACAGGTAGGTAGCCCAATCAATAATGTTATTCATGCCTTGTGGGTAAACTGTTTGTAGTTTATAAATCCAGCGTTGTTCACGGATAATTAATGTTTGTTCCCTAGTTTTACCATTTTGTCCTACTTGCACCATATCAAGACAGAAGCATTTAAGTTGTTCAAATGCATGATGTTTGGAAAGGCAATGTGCTACCATAGGCGCTTCTAGCACCTTACACTTAAGTCTGCTGCGATGTTCGTTAATACGAACCCGGAATGGTCTTTCTGTCTTACCTATGTACAGTAAGTCACATGCGCATCTGATGCAATATACAACGTAGCTGGAAGTGCATGTAGTCGATTGGTTTAATGTGTGCCTTATACCCTTATATTGAAAATCTTTTAACGTCTCAGAAATTTCACAAATGTTACATCCCCCACATATTTTATGTCCCTGTAATTCTAGTTGAAGAGAGTCCACTGACAATCTTAATACTGTTGGACTAAGTCTCTCCTTCAAATTCTTATGGCGTGTTCAAACACATCTAATCTGTTTTTGTGCTAGGCCTGGAAGAGTACTGATCACGTTCATATGTTTCTTAAGGGTACGTTTAATATGTGTGCTATAAGGAGAAAACTTAGTGATGAAATTTACTGTGTGATCTTCTGATGATGTCTTGTTCTTGGTTTGAAGAAGTAATGCTCGATTGTTGTATAAAGCCCTAGATAAAGATCTTCTCTTTAACAAGCCCGCATGCGCAGCGTTTTTTGGGGAAGCCGACAGGCTCAAAGTTAACACGCCAGGCATAAGGACTAAGACCATCAATAGTGAGGTAAAAAGGAGGTTCTTTTCTGATTTTAAGATGGCTGTATTGTGGAAGTTTTCTCCTAGACTAGTTCTTATTGTTTACGGCATGAAAACTTGCTTTAAAGTAACTGTTTGTATCGACAGTGCCAGTTTTGAGACACACACAACAATTTCAAGGTGGAATCGCTGAGACTTAACAGACATTTCAAACCTAACCCCCTGAAGAAACCAGCCAGTTTGTGAAACGCGAAACGGCAGCCAAAAGAAGGCGTCGGGGAATCATAAGATAAGAAAAATTATTCTGCTATCTTTTGATATGGAATGTCAACTCGCCTGTCACTTATCATAATAATATTAAGAGAGAACGAAGGTCGTTGATGCAAAAGTGGCACACATCCATTGACATAGTCTGCAGGAGAGTGCCTAGTTAAAGTCTGAGACCTGTTCTTCTTTTATAAAATATTATAAGTTACTAATGTGGAAAAGATCATAGCCGGTGTTTTTGGATTTGAGGGATTGTCTACATAATCTTTATATATGTGTTTACCCTCTATAACATGACCCCACACTTTGAGTGAAATTAAACATGGCCAAGACTGAACTTCTCATCCTTCCCCCTAAAACCTCCCCTCCTCTTCATCCTTTCTCAGTCTCTGTGGATAACTCTGTACTCCTTCCTGTTTCCTCAGCCCGAAATCTGGGGGTTGTCTTTCTCCACACACATCCATCTGATAGCTAAGACCTGCCGCTTCTTTCTCTATAACATCAGCAAAATCCGCCCCTACCTTTCTGAACACACTATTAAAACGCTTGTCCACTCAATCACCTCTCGTCTTGACCACTGTAACCTACTCCTTGCTGGTCTCCCTTTGAATCATCTCTCTCCCCTTCAATCTGTTCAACATGCTGCTGCACAGCTAATCTTTCGCCAGCCTCGTCATACCCATATTACTCCTCTTCTCAAGTCACTTCATTGGCTCCCTATCTGTTTCCGCATCCAGTTCAAACTTCTGCTGACCAATAAATGCATTCACTCTGCGGCTCCTCACTACCTTTCTTCTCTTATCTCTCCTTACAACCCCCCTCGGGAACTCCGCTCTTCCAGCAAACTGCTCCTATCTGTGCCCTTCTCTTCTATTGCTAACTCCAGACTTCGTTCCTTTCACCTTGCTGCACCGTACGCCTGGAATAAACTACCTGTGTCTGTACACCAGGCACCTTCCCTAACCCTCTTCAAATCCAGGCTGAAAACTCACCTCTTCGCTACTGCTTTTGGATCTTGACTCTCCTGATCTCTTTTTCTTTCTCTTGCTTTATCCCTGCCTACACCTTTTGTATTTCTCTTGACTAGATTGTAAGCTCTGATGAGCAGGGACTGTCTCTTATTTGTCTGTGCAGCGCTGTGTATGACTTGTAGTGCTATACAAATGCTCAGTAGTAGTAATAGTAGGTATGCTAAGAGGCCTAGTGATCTTCGTCCGGAGACCCCCTCTCACCAACCAGTCATCCAGGTAAGGGAAGACAAAAATCCCCTGCATCCAGAGAAATGCGGCTACAATCGTTAGGCACTTTGTGAAAACCATGGGAGCGGACATGATTCCAAAGGGAAGAACCCTGTATCGAACGTGCCTGCCGCTGAGGATGAAGCAGAAGTATTGGCAGTGCAGGGGGTGAATGAGGATGTGAGTGTAGGCATTTTTTAGATCCAAGAAGCACAGCCAATCTCCCTAGCTGGAGGTAGGACAGCAACGTTCCAAGGGATACCCATCTTGAATTTCTCTCTGACGAAGAAGCAATTTAGATTGCAGAGATCTAAGATGGGCCAGAAAACGTTCACCTTTCTGGGAACCAAAAAGTAGGGAGTAGAACCCCATTCCAGCCTGAGAGGGCAGAACCAGTTCCACCGCCCTGGCTTCCACCAGGTTGGCTATTTCCAACTGGAGAAGTTCACAATGGTGGGGGATCCAGAGGACATTTCTCTGGAAAGAACTAGGGGAATGTCCTAGTGGTCTGCTCGAAGTGTAGGAGGTAACCCTCCTTAACTATTTGTAATGCCAAGGTATCAGTGGTGATGCTGAGCCAACAGTGGGCAAACGGGCCCAAATGTGCTGTGGAACTAGGCCTGAAAAGGGAAGAAAGGCCGTGGTCTGGAAGTCAAAATCTCCCCCCCCCCCCTCCCAGGATGCAGCTGAAGAGCTGGTTGTGGTTTTGGGGTCTTAGGCCTAATGCTGTTGTCTTTGGCCTTGGCTCTTGACCTGCTTCCCCTGCGGGGGTGCCTGGTAGGAGTGATACTGGGGATAGGCCTTCTTCTTCTTCAAGTAGAAGGACTTTTTCTCTGAAGCCTTCCGTTGGGAAGGATCAGCAGCCTTCCTGGAAAGTGAGGGCATGGTGAGTTGTTCTGTCTCCAACTCAGTAGCCTTTTCCATCATGGGCTTTCTGAAGAGGTTCTCTCACTGGCATGGGACATCATCCAATTTGTCCTGAACCTATTGTTCCAGGTCTGAGGACTGTAGCCAAGCCAGATGGCAAGGACACCAATGTCCACTGCAGCCACTCTGGCCACGGACTCAAAGCAGTCACAGGTTGCCAAATTTGGAGCATTCCTTGGTTTTACTGACCAGGCTCCGGAAGCGCTTGAGATGGTCAACAGAAAGCTCAGTCGAGAACTCGGCAAGCTCCCCTGTCAGATCTCTCAAGTACATGCCAATGTACAGCTGGTATGCCTGAATATGAGCCACAAGCATGGAGCCCTGGTAACACCTCTTGCCAAAGCCATGCATGGAGCGGGTCTCCCGACGTGGGGGCACCGAGGAGTGCGTCTTAGTGCTCTTGATGCAGTTCATGGCTGACTCCACCACCATGGATTTGTGAAGCAGTTGTGTTTTTTCAAAGCTCGGGCTTTTGCAGACTTGATACATGGAATCGAGCTGCTTGCTCACTGTAAGTGGGTTTTCCCACAACCTCAGAAGGAACTGCTCCAGAATGGGGTGGACAGGGACCGTGATGACCTCATTTGGTGGTGTGGGATATAGGATGATCTCAAGCTCCTCCACTCGAGGCTCCTCTTCTGCCTCTAGAGTAAAAGGCAAGGCCTTTCACATATCCCTCACAAACTCCAGGAAGGAAAAGCCCTCGGTAGGGGACCTTCGATGCTCCAGAGGAGTGGAGTGATCCAAGGGCACATCTCGGTGCCTCGCTGTCTCCGGAGACTTGTCCTTAGTCTCCCAGTCAGAGTCAGAGTCACTGAGGAACTCGAGGTACTGACAGGATCAAAGGCTCTGTTGACGATGGGAAGGGCTCCTTGGTTCCTGATGTTCGCAACTGGAAGCACTGGAGGAGACAGGCTGCACCAACTGTGATCAGGAGTGGTCTCGAGATCACAAGGAAACCACAAATATTTCGAGGATTGCTTGCACCTCAGCCAGTGAGGGAGCGGGGGTGGGGGATATTGCGTCTTGAAGGCAATCAGGTTGTGCTTGAGAGCTAGCAACCACTCCACCAGGAGGGAGGGCTCCGCAGCTGCCAGTGTTGGCATCGGCACCAACAAAGTTGACGCTGGCTCCTTCAGAGGGGATTCCACAAGGGTTATAGCTTTGGGAGCCCCACAATGAACTTCTGAAGTATGAGGAGGCAACTCATCCCACCGGGGCAGCTTGGAAGGCTGCTCCCAGTCTGTGCCCTCGCAGTCGCATCAAGGGGTTCAACACGGATGACCAGAGGTTTTACCTCTGGTATCGGCATTGCCCTTCGATGCAGATTTGGACAAAGCCCATTCCTTCCAGGGGCGTTCCTCATCAAAGGAGATCCACTGGTCCAATGCCCTGCGACCTTGAGGCTCAGATGTCACACAGTCTCCTTTCAGAGCTGATACCTCAGACCTTTGGGACCTTTGAGGACGTCGAAGCAGAGGTTGACACAGGGAACAGTGTCGAGGCCTTGGAACCAAACGATCTCCTCTGCTTTTCTCGGTTCTTGAGCCTCTTGCATATCATCTGCAAGCAGAGAGGGCATCTGCTCATGGTTGGCCCCGAGACAGTGAAGGCACGAACTGTCTTAAGTTTGTGATCAAGATTGTCCAAACACAGAGTACACTTTTTAAAGCCAGTGGTTGGATTTGACATGGTTGGGAAGATGGCATCAGCCAAGTCAAAGGACTCCAATGTCTACTCCAATCAGGGGGACATAAGAAAAAACCCATACACATCAAAATGGCAGATGAAATTTAATGTGGACAAGTGCAAAGCTATGCACCTGGGGAAGAACAACCCAAACTATGGTTACACAATGCAAGGTTCCACATTAGGAACCACCACCCAGGAAAAAGATTTAGGCGTCATTGTGGATAACATGTTAAAACCTTCGGCCCAGTGTGCAGCGGCGGCCAAGAGAGCAAATAGAATGCTAGGTATCATAAGGAAAGGAATGGAAAATAAAACAAAAGATATTATAATGCCTCTATATCGTTCCATGGTGAGACCGCACCTTGAATATTGTGTGCAATTCTGGTCGCCGTATCTTAAAAAGGATATAGCATTATTAGAAAATGTTCAGAGAAGAGCCACCAAAATGGTAAAGGGGATGGAAGGATACTCCTATGAAGAAAGGCTAAAAAGGTTAGGGCTCTTTAAGCTGGAAAAGAGACGACTGAGGGGAGATATGAAAGAAGTCTATAAATTAATGAACGGAGTGGAACGGGTAAACGTAGATCGATTGTTTACGTTATCAGAATGTAGAAAGACTAGGGGACATGCAATGAAGCTACAGGGTAAACTATTTAAGACTAATAAAAGAAAATATTTTTTCACTCAACGTGTAAACAAACTCTGGAATTTGTTACCGGAAGATGTAGTAAAGGCTGTTAGTGTAGCTGGGTTTAAAAAAGGTTTGGACAAGTTCCTGGAGAAAAGAGTAGTTACTCACCTGTAACAGGTGTTCTCCAGGAGCAGCAGGAATCAGTCCTCACATATGGGTGACGTCGGCTCCGATGGAGCCCTCGTGTGGAGCATTTCCCCAGCTTTCAAAGAAAGCCTTTGGGAATTGCAGCGCGCATGCGCGGTCCCCTTCCCGCCCAAGGGTGCCATCTTGCTCAGTCTGATCACATAGCTAAAAGACAGCAAAAAATTAGCAAAATAAAGCATATGACTGCAACTCCAAGGGGAGGAGGGAGGGTGGTGAGGACTGATTCCTGCTGCTCCTGGAGAACACCTGTTACACGTGAGTAACTACTCTTTCTCCAGGACCAAGCAGGAAGTCAGTCCTCACATATGGGACTCCCCAGCTTAAGGCTACCGGAGACCTCAAGCCGAAAAAATGACCTCCCTCTAGCTCGTCAGTACATAAGGAAGGAATCTTCTCTGAGAATGCCCCCGACCGGTAGCCCAACACCAGGGCCGGAGGGTAGGAGTTGCCTAAACCCCAAAGAGATTATGGAGTACTGCTTGTCCAAAAGCACTGTCCCTGCGGGACTCCCTCTCAAGGCAGTAATGGACCGCAAAAGTTGAAGACCAAGTAGCGGCCCGGCAGATGTCTGCCAACGGAACAGAGCGGAGATGAGCCACTGATGCAGCCTTCGCCCTGACACGATGAGCCGTGACTCGACCCTCCAACGAGAGGCCGGCTGCCCCATAAGCCCAGGCGATACAGTCAGCGACCCATATGGACAAAGTACGCTTGGCGACAGGTAGCCCCAACTTATTGGGGTCAAAAGTAACGAAGAGCTGAACAGCCCTCTGATGCTCCCGCGTACGGCCAAGGTAGAAGGACAACGCCCTCCTACAGTCCAGGGTATGCAGGACCACCTCAGACCGGTTGGCATGCGGCCTGGGAAAGAAGGTCGGAAGAACCACCTCCTGATTGAGGTGAAAAGGGGAGACAACCTTAGGAAGAAACTTAGGGTGAGTCCGTAAGACTACCCTATTCCTGTAGAACCTAGTGTAAGGGGGATCAGACACTAGTACCTGCAGTTCACTCACTCGCCTAGCAGAGGTAAGAGCTACCAAAAACAAGGTTTTCCAGGAGAGAAAACGGAGAGGGCAGGTAGCCATAGGTTCAAAGGGCGGACAAGTAATCCGCTGTAAGACCACATTCAGATCCCACTCAGGGGCTGGTGGACGCAAAGGAGGCTTAAGCAGAAAGAGGCCTCTGAGAAAACGAGCCACCAAAGGGTGGTTGGAAAGAGGCCTTCCGTCCACCGGCGAGTGGTGCGCTGAGAGAGCACTGAGGTGAACCCTGACAGAGTTGGACTTAAGGCCCAGATTAGAGAGGTAAAGCAAATATTGCAATACTACCGCTACCAAGCACGAGAAGGGATTCTCGCTGTGCTGAGCACACCATGCGGAGAATCTACACCACTTAAGAGCGCAGGATTTCCGGGTGGATTGCCGTCTAGAGGCTAAGACTACATCTTCCACCTCTCAAGGCAGTAGTAGGGGAGCCAGGACTACCCTTTCAGCAGCCAGGCCATCAGATGAAGGGACTGGAGGTTGGGGTGCAAGAGAGTCCCCTGATCCTGAGACAGGAGATCGTGCTGAAACCCCAGAGGAAGAGGGGTGTCCACCACCAGTTGCAGCAGAAGCAGGAACCACGGTTGCCTCGGCCACCTGGGGGCTATCAGGATCACTGAGGCCCCATCCTTGAGGACTTTGAACAGTGTTCTGGACACTAGTGGCGTGGGAGGAAACGCATACAGTAGGCCTGCGGACCACAAGATCAGAAACACATCTGCTGCTACTCGGAGAGGATGCGGTTGTCTGGAGCAGAATCTCAGGAGTTGCCGGTTCAGAGGACTGGCGAAAAGATCCATGGTGGGGAGGCCCCACCTGAGAAAGATCGGCTGAACCACCAACGGCTTCAATCTCCATTCGTGTGGTTGCAGGATCCTGCTCAGTCTGTCCGCCAGGTAATTTTCTTGACCTGGGAGGTAGACAGCCTTGAGGAGGATTCCGTGATTGACGGCCCAAGAGCACAGCCGTTGTGCCTCCTGACATAGAAGGAAGGAGCCTGTGCCTCCTTGTTTGTTCAAGTAGAACATGGCAACTTGATTGTCCGTCTGGACTAGTACAGACTGGTGAGAGGCGAGGTGGGAGAAGGCTCTCAGAGCTAGGTGTATCGCCCGTAGCTCCAGGAAGTTTATCTGTTGAGCAGCCTCCCAAGGGGTCCAGAGACCCTGAGTACATGTCCCTTGGCAATATGCTCCCCAACCTAGAAGAGAAGCATCTGTCGTCAGCACTTGAGAATGCGGAGGGGATTGAAAAACCACTCCGAGTACCAGATTCGGAAGATGAAGCCACCATTGCAGAGAGGAGACTAGCAGGTCGGATATTCTTACAGAGTCCGCTAGGCTCCCTGTGGCCTGATGCCACTGAGTGCGAAGGTTCCACTGAGCAGGCCACATGTGCAGGCGGGCATTGGGTGTGACATGAACCTTGGAAGCCATATGGCCGAGTAGTCTCAGGAATTGCCTGGCAGAGACCAGGGAATTGCTGTGAAACTGCCTGGCCAGATCCATCAGCCTGTGGGCTCTGTCCATTGGCAGAAAAGCCTTCGCCTGAAGAGTGTCCAGCCTTGCTCCTATGAATTCTAAGTTCTGGGACGGGAGCAAAGTGGACTTTGCGAAGTTTATGACAAACCCCAAGTGCTGAAGCAGAGCCACAGTGCGAAGGGTGGCTTGATTGGCCTCCTGGGAAGATTGGCCCCTTATGAGCCAGTCGTCCAGGTACAGAAACACAAAAAGATCTTGAAGCCTTAGGTAGGCCGCCACCACTGCCAGGCACTTGGTGAACACCCTGGGAGTGGAGGTCAGGCCAAAGGGTAGTAACTCTGTACGGATAGTGGTTTCCTCCCACAACAAATCTGAGATATTGTCTGTGGTCTGGATGAATAAGGATGTGAGTATAAGCATCCTTTAGATCTAAGGAGCATAGCAAATCTCCCTGCTGGAGGTAGGGCAGCAGGATTCCAAGGGTAAGCATCTTGAACTTTTCCCTCTCCAGGAACTTGTTGAGGTTGCGCAAGTCTAGGATGGGTCTGAGGCCTCCTGTTCTTTTTGGTACCAGAAAGTACCTGGAATAAAAGCCGTGACCTCTCAGGTGGTGAGGCACCGGTTCCACAGCCTGTTCCTTTAGCAGACTTGCTAACTCCTGAAGGAGTAGGTCCCTGTGCAGAGGGAATCTTGGAGGCTCCCCTGGAAAACAGGAGAGAGGTACCTGGTGAAAATGGAGAAGATAGCCCTTTTGGACTATATGAAGCACCCAGGTATCTGATGTGACGGCTGACCACCTGTGGGCAAAGTGGGCCAGCCGGCCTCCTGTGCTGAGAGAAGCCAGCTGAGGAGAAGAGGCTATGCCTTCTGAGTCAATAACCACCACCCTGCTGAGCAGGGGCTGGTGTTGGTGGCTTGGGGGCCTTCTGCCTACGGGGCCCATGACTGTGCCCCTTGGCCTGCTGACCCTGTTGGGGAGCTGCAGAGGCCTGATAATGAGGGTATTGCTTATAGGCAGATGACTTCCTCGGGTAAAAGGTCTTTTTTCCCGAGCCCTTCTTCTTCTGAGAAGGGGCAGAGGTTTTTCTGAACAGCCTAGTCCTGGTCAGAGTCTCAGTCTCGAGTTCTGCAGCCTTTTCAACCATGGGCTTGTCAAAGAGGTTTTCACCTCGGCAGGGGACATCGACCAACTTGTCCTGTACCCATGGCTCGAGGTTGGATGACTGTAGCCAAGCCTGTCGGCGGGCACCGATGCTGGCCCCGGCTACTCGGGCCGAAGCCTCGAAGCCATCGTAGGCTGCTCGAGAAATAAACTTCGAGCACTCTCGAATACCGGTGGACAAGGCCTGGAACCTCTGCAAAGGTTCCTCGGAGACCAGCAGAGAACCCGGCAATCTCCTTTGCCAGGTCTCGGAGATACATGCCCATGTAGAGCTGGTATGTCTGGACACGGCAAGCAAGCATAGAGCCCTGGAAGCACTTCTTACCGAGGGCATCCAGGTTCCCGGCCTCCCGTCCGGGAGGCACCAAGGAGTGCATCTTCTGACTTTTCAGTCGATGCATGGCCGATTCCACAACCATGGAGTGGGGCGGTAATTGTACCTTTTGGAACCCGGGGCTCTTGCGGACTCGATAGATGGAATCGACCCGCTTGCTTAACACTGGCGTCGAGGCCGGGGTCTCCCACATGCGGAAGAGCAGCCGCTCCAGCATTGGAGGAACCGGTACAGTAAAGGCATCCTTCGGGGGAGAGTCATACTGGAGGGCCTCGAGCTCCTCGGCTCGAGGCTCCTACTCGGGATCCGCGGGGAAGGCCAAGGCCTTGGCCATATCCCGCACGAAGTCCGAGAACCGGGTATCCTCCGGTGGGGATCGTCTCCGAGGTTCGGACTCCGGCGAGTCCGATGGGACACACCGAGTCCGATAGGTGTCGGGTGACTCTTCGTCCTACGTCTCCCAGCCCGACTCCTCGGAGGAGGTGTCGAGCGGCTCCGGGAGGCCGAGGGAGACCGTGGCCGAGGATCGACTCGAGCCCGCATGGACTCGAGGATCGGCTCGGCCTCCGGGGTCGACTTGGACGTCGATGTCCCGGTGGTCGGGGCAGATGCACCGGTGAGACCGGCGATCAATGCCCGCTGCTGTTCCATGAAGGCAGCGAAGCTGCTCTCGAAGGCCGTCAACCTGAGTCCGAGTTCAGGAGACCCAGCATCCCCCGACTCGGGCCCCGACGGCGTCGGGCCCGACGTCGGCTCCCTTGGAGGAGAGTCCACGAGGACTACAGCACTCACGTGTCCAGGAGATTCCATCTCGAGACGAGGTTGCTTGGCAGGCCTCTCCGACTCCGAAGACCCGGGACGGCTATCAGAGCTATGCGACCTGGCTCTCGAGGAACCAGGAGCGTCCACCGACGCCACCCTCGCGGGTTTCTTCTTCCTGCGCTGTTCCCGCGAAGGAGACCCACGCTCAGAGGAACCTCAACGCTGCTCGGGGCCGGAGTCCTGAGACGTCGAGGCCTTTGACGAGGTCCGGGCCCGTCCGGACATGGAGTCAGAGAAGATCCTATCCTTCTGGTGCTGCCGACTCAACGCCTTCGAGGACATTTTGCCACACGGACCACAAATCATCGGGTCATGATCGGGTCCCAGGCAGCGGAGGCAGCAGTCATGTGTGTCGGTAAGAGACATAAGTTTCTTACACCGATCACACTTTTTAAACCCGCTGGCAGCCATTGGGGGGAAAAAGGGCCTCTGTGAGGTCAAAAGACAGGGCTGCCAGTGAAAAAAAAGAAAAAAATGGCGCGAACGCTAGTCACGAAGGACAAAAACCGAAAAAGGAGAGAGTGGGCTCGATACCGGCGTATCGGGCCCAGGCGGGAAAAGGATCCGGCGTCGAACCGAAGGAGAACTACAAAAAATAGGGAAATCACCTTTTTCCTAGGCGAAAAACGAACTACGTCCGTCGGGCTTCGTGGAAAAAAGAAGACTGAGCAAGATGGCACCCTTGGGCGGGAAGGGGACCGCGCATGCGCGCTGCAATTCCCAAAAGCTTTCTTTGAAAGCTGGGGAAATGCTCCGCACGAGGGCTCCGTCGGCGCCGACGTCACCCATATGTGAGGACTGACTTCCTGCTTGGTTCTGGAGAAAGGTCCATAAACCATTATTAAGAAGGGACCCAGGATATCAATGCTTGACCCAGTACAAGCATTGCGGAACCTGTGTCTTTTGGGGAAACTGCTAGGTACGTATGACCTAGATTGGCCACTGTTGGAAACAGGATACTGGGCTTGATGGACCTTGGTCTGACCCAGTAAGGCATATCTTATGTTCTTAAAAAAGAAAAAACATGGTGCTTGAAAGAAATTGGGTGAAAGGTTTAGATAGCATAAACATTAGCCTATGTTATTAGAAAGATAAGTAAAAGGCAAGCTGTTTACCCAGCCTCTCAGTCTCTGGTCAGAGATATCAAACTGTCAGTGTTCGAATTAATTAGAGTGGCCTAAAGCTAGGAAGTCAGAGTAAACATAGGCAAAGGCCTAGCTTACTCTCCCAAAGGCTTTGGTGGATTTTATAATACAAGTGTGTTGTGTATTATTTACAGATTTGTGTATTGTGTTCAATTAACCTTCTCCTTGCTTTGTGTGTGGATTTCTGTGACCCAAGAGCCCTATCTGTTATAGGTGAGGGAGGGGGGGTGCAGAGTACACTTTCAGTTTGTGCCATGACTCAGATCAGATCTCTGTTAAGGCAAGGGCAGAAGGTGCCTGAAGATTTGTGAGTATTATGAAAATTACCAGTGATGGGTAACCTGTTAAGGCAAGGGCAGAAGGTGCCTGAAAGATTTGTGAGTATTATGAAAATTACCAGTGATGGGTAATCTGTTAAATAGACAGGCTCTGTCTCAGATGCATGAATGGCATGACAGAGCTAGGGCTTTAGTGTTTAGAAAAGGTAGCCCTTATTGTATGCTTCTATTGTATGTTTGAGAAGCATGGTGATGTAGCCATCGATTCCGTAGCACATAGGGATTCAGTGACAAAAGGTAATGTGAATTTGCAGTTTCCTTTGGAGGGAACTTTCTCTGTAGATAAGGTCCATTGCCTGAGATATGAATTAGCGGTTAAAGGTAAACCGTGCAATTGTGCTTACATGGTGGGAACGGATGGTACATGATGAAAACATTAGGAATGTTTATGTTTTGAAACAAAAGTTGTTTGTGTTAGGAAATGTAACTATTGACCAGCTGAGCAAGTGCGGGTCACTCGTGTAGCAGAGCTAAGAGAAAAAGAAAATATTTAAAGAGCAACAGAAGTTAGGGGGAGTAGAATTGTGCATTTTGGATATTTGGAATGTCTCCCAGCTCAACGAATTGAGAGCACGTTGAATCAAGAAACGGAAAGTGTTGTACTTGTAATAAGAATCTTAGAAGTAGCAATAGGTCATAGAGTTTCTGTTGCAAAAGAATTAGCATTCTCGGGAAATAAATTACCTATGCCTGGAGTTCAGGATAGCACTAATGATTTGAAATTCAAAGCAAACTTTATAGGTCTTTAAGCAGATTTGTTATTGTGTACTTCTCATTTGTGTGCACTTCTCAAAAGAATTAAGTGTTTCTGCTGAAGTGTGATCAATTACACAGGTACACTACCAAAAAACTGCCTCCAGTTTTGCAAATGATTCCTATAGATTTTGGGGTGCTGAATCCAGGAAAAATAGCCAAAATGTTCCATCACGTCACGTTTTCTTGCAAAATTAGATTTCTTACCCATATAAGGAATGTTCACATAATTTCTTTTTAGCCGACTGCAGTTTATTTTCTTGGCCCAAATTAGAGGTTGTAATGGTTAACTAACTAGAAACACTCCCTCATGATATTTTAGAGTGTTTTGTATTCATTTTATACATTAACAGGACAATTGGGAGGCGGGGGGCTAAATCCAGTACTCGCGCTGGCACATGTTCTTTCCTGTTCGCCTCGCCTCGTTCGCTCGCTCAAACACGGTGGTTGCGACATGAACGTTCCTGTCAAATTTCAGTTTCTTGCAAGTTCATTATTACCTTTTGTTTGCTCAGTCGTAATCCAGCTTTATTCCGAAGTGGTTCACTACAGTTGTAGTTTGCAGTGCTGTGTATTTGTGATGGCTCACAGAACCAGAGGTTGCGTCAACTCTCCGGACAGTTTTTGTTTTATTTGTGAGGAATATACCGTGAAAAAGCGGCAGAGGAACATTTCTGCATTTATTAAAAAAGTATATTTCGCCTATTTCGGTTTGAAGTTAGGCGATCAAGACAAACCGTGGGCTCCTCACAAAGTGTGCAAGACATGTGAGGATGATCTACGCTTATGGATGAAAGGTAAAAAACAAGCATTTCGTTTCGGAATACCTATGATGTGGCGTGAACAAAGAGACCACAGCAGTGACTGCTATTTTTGCTCTTGCATTGTGAAGGGATACAACTTAAAAAATAAGAACGTAATAAGTTACCCCAACCTTCCCTCAGCAATTAGGCCTATGCCTCATAGCAATGAAGTACCTGTGCCTGAACCACCAAAATCTTTGGATCATATTTGTGTGGACGGTTCTGATCATGATGAGACTCATCAGATGGCTTTTCCCGATGAGTCCAGTACTTCCGAGTTTGAAACTGAACCAGATCCGAAACCTGAACTCTCAAGCTGAATTGAATGATTTAGTCCGGGATTTAGGACTCCCAAAAGATGCTGCCCAACTGCTAGGTTCTCGGCTTAAACAGAAAAATCTATTGTCACCAGGAACAACTTTTTATTGGTACCGCAACCGCGAGACACAATTTTTGAAGTATTTCAGCAAAGAGGAAGATTTGGTATTTTGCAACGATATATACGGAGTGATGGAAAAGTTTAAACTCAAGTATGATCCTGCTGAATGGCGGCTGTTCATTGATTCGTCATAAGACAGCATAAAAGGTGTTCTTCTTCATAATGGCAACACGTTCGCTTCAGTTCCTATTGCTCACTCTGTTATTCTCCAAGAAAAATACGAGAATTTGGCCCTGATTCTTCAGAAGATTCGTTATGATGAGCATAAGTGGATGATTTGTGGAGACTTTAAAATTCTATCCATGCTATTAGGGCAGCAATCCGGTTTCACCAAATATCCCTGCTTCCTTTGCTTGTGGGATAGCCGGGCCCGCGACCTACACTGGGGGAAAAAAGACTGGCCAATTCGGGAGTATTTGAGACCCGGTGAGAAAAATGTTCTTCATGAGAGCTTGGTACCTCGTGATAAAATTCTATTACCACCTCTCCACATTAAGTTGGGTCTCATTAAGCAATTCATCAAGTCCCTTCCAAAAGATGGTGAGTGCTTTCGGTACCTTTGCTCAAAGTTCCCCCGACTTTCTGAAGCAAAGCTAAAGGAAGGAGTGTTTGTTGGCCCTGATATAAGGAAACTCATTTCAGATGGAGCATTCGCTGAAACGATGTCTGAGAAGGAAAAAGAAGCCTGGGATTCCTTCAAGGATGTTGTTCTCAAATTCTTGGGGAACAGGCGGGATGAGAACTATAAGGATATTGTTGCCAGGATGCTCAATGCCTTCAAAGAACAAGGCTGTAACATGAGCCTGAAAGTCCATTTCTTGCACTCCCATGTGAACTACTTTCCCGAAAACTTGGGGGCGTACAGTGAAGAACAAGGTGAAAGGTTTCACCAGGACATCAAGGACGCAGAGAGAAGGTACCAAGGAAGATGGAACACCACTATGATGGCTGATTTCTGCTGGTTGCTGCTGCGGGAAACCCCAGATGAAAAATACGCCAAGCAGCGCACCAAGAGAAGCATTCGGGGGAAGAAGAAACGGGCCCACCAGGAGATTGATTGACCCAAGAATGACTTTAAAATCTAAACTGTGTTGACAAATATCGTGTTTTTACTAAACTTTGAAATAAAAATTTGCTAGTTATTACCACAGTGTCGGATCTCATTAGAATTTTATTTTCACACCATCGGGTGTTTGTCTTCATGTATTGCAATGGTGCGGTTTGCGTTTTCTATTCTTACATACATACCTGTACAACATTTTTTGCACATTTCTTTGCTTTGCTTTGTGTCTAACCTCGCTCTGATATGCTCAATGTTTGTGCACATGTATGTGGCTGTTTTAAGTGCAGACAATTTTGCTACCATCACAGTGTGTTTTGTTGACATTACTCTATTCTTATGTGCTGCCTTGTTACAATTTTCTTTATTCTTATTTGAATAACTACTAAACAATTAGTATAAAGAATTCATCCAAGAAACTTTTATCTCGATCGCACTCAATCTGAAACGTTCACCTCAAACTGCTAACCCAATGTAGCAAAAAATCTGTACGTGATGGAGCAAATTGGTTACCAGATTTGGATTCAGCGCACCAAAAAACGTAAAAATCAATCGAAACATTAGAGGCAGTTTAAAAAAAAATTTTTTTAGTGTACCTGTGTTATATTATGATTTAGGCTCTATTCAGGATGTTCTATTCAGCCTAATTTATGTTCTGCCACTGTTAAACTGAAGCAGCTGTGGGAAATGATATTGTGACTACTTAAAGAAGTGTTTGATTTGACTAAAGCTTTTCCGAATTACAGGGATAACCCTGGTAGATTTGTGTCTTTATGGTCTCAGATAATTAATAGTTATAATCCCATTTGGGCAGCTCTGGATAATTTGTGTTTTTTTAATCCAGATGATTTTCATAGGGTCACTTATTCAGTTCGTGACAGACCCTGTGATAGATTTCCAAAAGAAGATTTAAAGAGATAATTTTGTTTTTGTGTAAAAAATAAATAAATAAATAAATAAATTTAGAATTCCTTACAGTAGTATGCAAACTTGTAAAGGATTGGTCGAGATTAACATCTCTAAGGCAGGATAGGGGTGAAAAGGTTACAGATTTTCACACTAGGTGCATGCTAGCTTTTAAAGACTATTCTGGTGAAGCAGAAGACACACCTTCAGGATTCACTAATATTTTTGAAAATGGTTTAAACCCGAGAATAAAAGAGATTTTAGAAACTTAAATAATAGACTGGCCAGCTAGAGCAGCAATTCTGGAAGGAGCTTGATATAGTGATCTGAAATTTATCAAGGATCAGCAAGAAGAGCGAACTAAAATAGATGTGAAAAGACTAAATTGCTCAATTTTACAGATTGTTTATACAGCCACCCATGGGCAGGGGGGAGAGGTAAACACAGAGGAGGTTATGGGAATCCTCAGCAAGGGCGTGGATAGTCCAGAGATACTTGTGGAGAGGCTGGACATTTGCAGCGAGACTGTCCCCGGAATCGGAATCCTGATGGCCAGAGAGCTGATTTCCCTTCTCCCCCTCCAGTACAAGCTGAGTTCACTCCAGTATATCAGTGCTTCTCTAACCCAGAAGATTGTGGAGGTGATACATGGGATGCATGACTATTCCTGAATTTGACTGTAACTCCTCAGGGTGAGTTAGAAGCTAAACTGGGAGGTTCTAATTTGAAATTTGTTATTGATACTGGAGCTACAACATCAGCACTGCGTTTACAGGATTTGCCTGCCATCTATCATACTCAATTAGCACAAGCACCGATAGTACATTGTGAAGGCATTGAGGGAAAGATAATTCCTCATCGTAGACTTGAATATTTACCTTTGCAGATTGGAGAGATTGTATATCCAACTACTTTTCTTGTGGGAGACACTTTGCCAGTGAATCTTCTAGGTCGGGATTTTTTGGTGTCACATCATGCTACTCTATCCTGGATAGGTGGCAAGTTCTCTTTCCAGCTGTACTCTCTCTCTGAAGTGCCGTCTCCTGCAGATGCCAATACCATTCATCCTTCTCTTGGAGAACTTCCGTCTACCTTGTGGGCAGTGCCGGGATCTAATGTTGGATGTTTTTCTATCCCGCCTGTGAAAATCACCATGAAACCTGGAGTGCAGCTTCCTAAACTCAAGCAGTATCCACTGCCAGCAGCTGCCATCGATGGAATTCGTCCTGTGACTGAAGATCTTCAGAAACAAGGTGTCATTTATTCTACAACTTCATTATGTAAGACTCCAATTCTTCCTGTGTTCAAGGCTGACGGTCAGACTTATAGATTTGTGCAAGACCTGCGAGCAGTAAATAATGTGATTTTGCCAATTTTTCCCTTGGTACCTAATCCACATGATATCTGGACAAAGATACCTTCAGGGACTACCTGGTTTTCTGTTGTAGATTTGACACTAGCGAAAGCAAAAAACATGTCTTACCGGTAATCCACGGAGATACTTCAGGCTTCTGTTTACCTGCGCACACTGGGGGGAGACATGGGACTAGACTGGTTCCACTCCAGGAACAACAATTAGCAGGTAAGACTAATTTCACCATCCTGATCGTGTCCCCAGTCTAGTCCTGGAACCTCTGGGTCAGTACCAGAGCAGTAAAGAAATTCAAGCACGGGAGGGTCCCGGCAAACCAGCCTGAAGAACCGCCCTTCCAAACGAGGACTCCTCCACCATTTGTACATCCAGACGATAGTGGCGAACCAAAGAGTTTAAAGACGACCACGTTGCCGCCTTACAAATCTCCACCGGCGACACCAAGCGAAGTTCCGCCCAAGAAGTAGCCTGAGCCCTAGTGGAATGAGCCCTCAATCCCTCCAGCACGATTCTACCTTTCAGCACATAAGCCGTCACAATGGCCTCCTTGATCCACCGGGCAATGGAAGACTGACGCCGCTTCTTCCTTTCTCGGTCCCGCGAACAGCACAAAAAGCCAGTCTGACTTTCAAAAAGTCGCCGTTTGCCGAAGATACTTCTTCAATGCTCGCCACACATCTAGCAGATGCAGCTTTCTCGAGGAAGGGCCGGGAGCACCCTCGGTAAAAACCGGCAAAACAATTTCCTGGTTCACATGGAATGCCGAGACCACTTTTGGAAGAAAAGCAGGCACCGGTCTCAAGACGACCTTAGTCGCAAAAAAGGAAAGATAGGGCTCCCTACAGGAAAGCGCCTGCAGCTCCGATACCCGGCGCACCGAGCAGACTGCCACCAAGAACACCGTCTTCAGAGTAAGATCCTTGACAGACGCTCGCGCTAACGGCTCGAAAGGCTCCCGCTCTAAAGCGTCCAACACGAAGGGAAGGTGCAATTTTGGAAAAACATGTCTAGATGGGGGCCGAACAAGGGCTACCGCTCGCAAAGAGTAGTTACTCACCTGTAACAGGTGTTCTCCAGGAGCAGCAGGAATCAGTCCTCACATATAGGTGTCATCGACGCCGATGAAGCCCCAGCGGAGCATTTCCCCAGATTTCTATGAAAGCCTTTGGGAATGCAGGCATGCATGCGCGGTTCCCTTCCCGCCTAAAGGTGCCATCTTACCTCAGTCAAATGACATAGCTAAGAACAGCACACAAAAAATGTAAAACAAACTATGTACAACTGCAACTCCCAGGGGAGGAGGGAGGGTTGTGAGGACCGATTCCTGCTGCTCCTGGAGAACACCTGTTACAGGTGAGTAACTACTCTTTCTCCAGGACCAAGCAGGAAGTCAGTCCTCACATATGGGTGACTCCCTAGCTCTGGGCTACCGAGGAACCCAGGCTGAACAAGAGAACTCCCTCTAGTCCCAGCAGCAAAGAAAGGCTTTTCACTGACACAACCTCCACCGGTAGCCCAACAGAGGGCAGGAGTTCCCTAAACCTCAAAGAGATTCCGGAGTACTGCTTGGTCAAAAGCACTGTCCCTACGGGACTCCCTCTCCAGACAGTAATGGGCCGCAAACGTCTGGCTTGAAGACCAAGTTGCAGCCCTGCAGATGTCTACCAAGGGCACAGAGCGGAGATGAGTCACTGAGGCAGCCATTGTCCTGACACGGTGGGCCGTGACCCGACCCTGCAAAGGAAGGTCAGCCGCCTTGTAAGCCCAGGTGATACAGTCAGCCACCCAGATGGACAAGGTACACTTGGACACAGCCAACCCAAACTTATTAGGGTCAAAAGAGATGAAGAGCTGAGTAGCCCTTCTATGTCCTTGCGTACCGTCAAGGTAGAAGGATAAGGCACTCCTACAGTCCAGCGTATGCAGGACTGCTTCAGCCTGGCTTGCATGAGGCCTAGGGAAGAATGTTGGAAGAACCACCTCTTGGTTTAGGTGGAAGGAGGAGACAACTTTTGGGAGGAACTTTGGATGAGTCCTAAGGACTATCCTGTTCCCATAAAAGCGAGTGTAAGGCCTATCACAGACTAGGGCCTGAAGCTCACTCACTCGCCTGGCCGAGGTTAGGGCTATCAAGAAGAGTGTCTTCCAGGACAGGAAGCGTAGAGGGCAAGTAGCCATCGGCTCAAAAGGTGGGTGAGTCAGCTGCTGCAAGACCACATTCAACTCCCACTCAGGAGCAGGAGGACGGATTGGAGGCTTGAGCAAAAGCAAGCCCCTGAGAAAGCGGGACACCAAGGGGTGAACCGACAGAGAATGTCCTTCCACCAGTGAGTGGTGAGCTGCTAGAGCTGAGAGGTGGACCCGAACAGAATTGGACTTAAGTCCCTGATTGGACAAGTGCAGTAAGTACTGAAGCACCACTGGTACAGTACAGGAGAAAGGATCCTCTGTATGTAGCTGACACCACACAGAAAACCTTTTCCATTTGAGAGCATAGGTTTTCCTAGTGGACTGTTTCCTAGAGGCTAGGAGAACCTCCTCAACTTCCTGAGGTAGGCCCCAGGGAGCCAAAACTACCCTTGCAGCCTCCAGGCCATCAAATTGAGAGCTTTGAGAGTGGGGTGCAGAAGGGAACCCTGCTCCTGTGAGAGAAGGTCGGGTTGCAACCCCAGAGGCAGTGGGGGATCCACCGCCAGCTGAAGCAGAAGTGGAAACCAAGGCTGTCTCGGCCACCTGGGAGCCACCAGCAGGACCGAGGCCTTGTCCTGAAGAATCTTGAACAGAGTTCGGGCCACCAAGGGCATGGGAGGAAACGCATACAGGAGGCCCTGAGACCAGGGAATCACAAAAGCATCCGCTGCTATCCTCAGAGGATGCGGTTGCCTGGAGCAGAACTTTGGCAGTTGCTTGTTCAGTGGACTGGCAAAGAGATCTATCAAAGGGAGACCCCATTTTAGGAAGATCTTCTGAACTACCAAAGGATGCAGCTGCCACTCGTGGGGCTGTAGAATCCTGCTCAACGTGTCGGCCAGGTAGTTGTCCTGGCCTGGAAGGTACACAGCCTTGAGGAGCATGTTGTGCTTGAGGGCAAATGAACAAAGGTCCTGAGCCTCCCAACAGAGGAGTCTGGACCCAGTCCTGCCCTGTTTGTTCACATAAAACATGGCTACTTGATTGTCTGTCTGAACCAGGACAGATTGATGAGCCAGGGTAGGAGAGAAAGCTTTGAGTGCTAATCGAATAGCTCTGAGTTCTAGGAGATTGATCTGCTGTGCAGCCTCCCAAGGAGACCACAGGCCATGGGTGCACTTGTTCAGACAATGAGCCCCCCAGACCTGCAGGGAGGGGTCTGTGGTCAGTACCACTGTGTACCCAGGAATTTGAAAGGGCACCCCTTGTAGTAGATTGGGTGGGTGCAGCCACCAGCTGAGGGAGTTCAGAAATTGTCTGGACACCCTTATCCTGTCTCTGAGGTTGCCTGTGGCCTGGGACCACTGAGTCCGAAGGCACCACTGTGCAGGCCTCATATGGAGCCTGGCATTGGGGGTCACATGTACTGTCGAAGCCATGTGGCCAAGCAGCCTTAGGGAGAGTCTGGCGGAGACCACTGACCCGCTGAGAAACTGATTTGCTAAGTCCATCAGTCTTTGGGCCCTGTTTGCTGACAAGAATGCCTTTGCCAGGACAGAGTCCAGCCTTGCCCCTATGAACTCCAAGTTCTGGGAGGGGAGCAAAGTGGACTTTGCAAAGTTTATTACAAATCCCAAGCTTTGAAGAAGAGCAATAGTTCTGAGGGTGGCCTGTCGGGCCTCCTGACACGTCTGACCCCTGATGAGCCAGTTGTCCAGATAGGGAAAGACAAAGATGCCTTGATTTCTCAGGTAGGCCGCCACCACTGCCAGGCATTTGGTAAAGACTCTGGGAGCGGAGGTTAGGCCAAAAGGCGTACTCTGTACTGATAATGGCTTCCTCCCACAATGAACCTGAGGTACTTTCTGTGGTCTGGATGAATGAGGATGTGAGTATACGCATCCTTCAGATCTAAGGA
Source organism: Ichthyophis bannanicus (assembly GCA_033557465.1). Lineage (NCBI taxonomy): Eukaryota > Metazoa > Chordata > Amphibia > Gymnophiona > Ichthyophiidae > Ichthyophis > Ichthyophis bannanicus. The sequence continues at coordinate 290,709,640 of CM066033.1, read as the reverse complement.
GCATAGCCAATCTCCCTGCTGGAGGTAGGGCAGAAGTGTTCCAAGAATAAGCATCTTGAACTTTTCTTTCTCTAGGAACTTGTTTAGGTTGCAGAGATCCAGAATAGGTCGAAGGCCACCGGTTCTTTTGGGTACCAGGAAATACCTGGAGTAGAACCCTTGACCTTGCAAGTGGGGAGGCACAGGCTCCACCACCCTGTCCACCAACAGACCTTGGAGCTCTTGGAGGAGAAGATCTGTGTGCAGGGGAGGCTGTGGAGGCTCCCCTGGAAAGTATGGCGGAGGCAGTTGGTGAAAATGTAGTGCATAGCCCCTTTGGACTATGCTCAACACCCAACTGTCCCCAGTTATGTGGGGCCACTGGTGGGCAAAGAGGGCGAGGCGACCTCCTGTGCAGGGTTGGGAGAGCAGGGACGGAGAGGCTACGCTCAAGGAGTCAAAAAGCCCACCCTGCTGAGTGGGAGCAGGGGCCAGAGGCTTGGGGGTCCTCTGCCTACGGGGCCCATTACCCTGCCCCTTGGCTTGCTGACCCTGTGGTGGAGCTTAGGCAGCCTGATACGGAGGGTACTGTTTGTAGGCAGTACCCTTCCTCGGGTAAAAGGGCTTCTTACCCGAGGCCTTCTTCTTGTGAGAAGGGGCAGAGGTCTTCCTAGACAGCCTTGTCCTTGTAAGGTGCTCAGTCTCGAGCTGTACGGCCTTCTCAGCCATGGGCTTGCCAAAAAGGTTCTCACCTCGGCAAGGGACAATCGACCAACTTGTCCTGAACCCATGGCTCGAGGTCCGATGACTGCAGCCATGCCTGGCATCGAGCCGCGATGCCGGCTGCCGCAACTCGGGCCGAAGCCTCGAAGCCAGCATAGGCGGCGCGGGACATAAACTTCGAGCAGTCCCGAAACCCCGAGGACAAGGACTTGAATCTCTGCAAGGGCTCCTCGGAGAGACCAGCAGAGAACCCAGCCAACTCCTTGGCCAGGTCTCGCAAGTACATGCCCATGTACAGCTGGTAAGACTGGACACGGCAAGCAAGCATCGAGCCCTGGAAGCACTTTCTACCCACACCATCGAGGTTCCGGGAATCCCTGCCGGGGGGCACCGCAGAGTGCATCTTCTGACTTTTCAGGCGATGCATGGCTGATTCCACCACCATGGAATGGTGTGGTAGCTGTGCCTTCTGAAAGCCAGGGCTCTTCCGGAGTCGATAAATCAAATCGACTCGCTTGCTTAGAACCGGCGCCGAGGCCGGTGCCTCCCACATCCGGAAGAGGAGCCGTTCCAGCATCGGAGGAACCGGGACAGTAAAGGCCTCTTTCAGAGGAGAGTCGTACTGTAGGGCCTCGAGCTCTTCAGCTCGAGGCTCTTCCTCGGGGTCCGCCGGAATAGCCAAGGCGGTGGCCATATCCCGGACAAACTCCGAGAACCGGGTGTCCTCCGGAGGGGATCTACTCCGGGGCTCAGACTGCGGTGAGTCCGACGGGACGCACCGAGTCTTGAATGTGTTGGGGGACTCCTCATCCTCCGTCTCCCAGGCAGACTCGTCCGACGAGGAGTCAGGATCTGACCCTGTGGGGCCCTGGAGCACCCGCCCCGGCGTCGACGCCCTCAGTCCCGAACGGGAGGTTGAGGGAGACCGCGACCAAGGTCAACTTCGAGCCATGATGGACTCGAGTATCGGCTCGGTCTCCGGGGTCGACTTCGATGTCGATGTCCCGGTGGTCGGGGCAGATGCACCAGACAGGCTGGCCATCAGTGCCCGCTGCTGCTCCATGAAGGCAGACAGTCTGCTTTCCAAGGCTGTCATCCTGAGACTCAGCTCGGGAGACGCAGCAGCCACCGACTCGGGCCCCGGCGGCGGCTCTCTGGGAGGAGAGTCCTCGAGGACCACAGGGCTTACGTGTCCAGCAGACTCCGGCTCCACGCGAAGAACTTTGGCAGGCTTCTCTTGTTCCACGGGCCCGGGGCGACGGTCGGGGGTCTTAGACCTGGCCCTCGAGGAGCCAGAGACCTCCTCCTCCGACGCCCTCACGAGCCGCTTCTTCCTCTTGCGTTCCCGGTCGGGGGACCCCCTGTCCGAGGAGCTTCGACGGCGCTTGGGATCCGAATTCCGAGATGTCGAGGCCTCAGACGAGGTCCGGGCCCAGCCGGAGGCTGAGTCCAGAAAAGTCTTTCTTTCTGCTGCTGTCGACTTTGCAGTGCCTTGGAAGACATCTTCCCACATGGTCCACATGTCTTAGGGTCATGATCAGGACCGAGCCATCGAAGGCAGCAGTCGTGTGTGTCGGTGAGAGACATCAACTTCTTACACCGATCACACTTCTTGAAACCGCTGGAAGCCATCGGGGAAAAAAGAGTCCCCGCGAGGTCAAAGGACCGGCCTTCCAGGGAAAAATCAAAAAAGGGCGCGAACGCCAGCCACGAAGGGCAAAAACCAAAAAAGAAGAATCGGGCTCAATACCGGTGTACTGAACCCGGCGGGAGGTGAACCGGCATCGAACCGGGAAGAAAAAATAGCGAGAATCGCTGAAAAAATCAAACTTTTATCCAGGATGACAGGACGCACATCCGGTGGGCTTCTCGGAAAAAGAAAGACTAAGGTAAGATGGCACCTTTAGGCGGGAAGGGAACCACGCATGCGTGCCTGCATTCCCAAAGGCTTTCATAGAAAGCTGGGGAAATGCTCCGCTGGGGCTTCATCGGCGTCAATGACACCCATATGTGAGGACTGACTTCCTGCTTGGTCCTGGAGAAAAAGCGCTTCACATCTCACTGGGCCGCAAGCGAGTGCCCCGCCAACATGCCCCTGTAACAGGACAAGGCCGCCACCTGAACCCGCAACGAGGCCGCCACCAGCCCCTTGTCAAAACCATCCTGTAAAAACTCCAAGGTCTGGGGAACAGAAGCCTTCAAAGTCTCGCACTTCGTGTCCCCACACCACACCTTCAAAATTCCGAACATACGCTAGAGAAGTAGATCGCTTCCTGGACTTCAATATTTTTATTTATTTATTTTAATTCTCTTATATACCGCGCTATTCTGCATCAGTGCGGTTTACATTGAACAAACTGAAATTACATTGAACAGGGCATTATAACTTGGAGATAACTATTTTACAGGGAACATGGGCTATGGAGGGTTAAGTGGCTTGCCCAAGACCACAAGGAGCACTTGTGGGACTAGAAACCCCAGTCCTTCCGGCCCAAGGTTGCTGTCCTCTAGTGGGATTTGAACCCCCGACCTTCCGGCCTGAAGTACCTTGCCCCAACCACTAGGCCACTCCTCCACTTCAATAAGTTAGCAATGACTGCCGCCGAGTACCCCCGGGATCTTAACCGAGCCCTCTCAAGAGCCAAGCCGTAAGCGAGAACCGATCCACGTGTGGCATCAGCAGAGGACCCTGGGACAGGAGATCCGCTCTGCAAGGAAGGCACCAGGGCTTTGCCACCAACAATCTCACCAGGTCCCCGTACCAGGCCAATCCGGCGCTATCAAAATTACGTGACCTTTGAACCTCTCTACCCTTTGAAAGACCCTTCCTATCAAGACCCACGGAGGAAAGACGTACAGCAGTTGCCCCTCCGGCCAGACCTGCATAAGGGCGTCCAGACCTTCCGACATCCTTTCCCTGCGCCTGCTGAAGAAGCGACTGGTCTTTGTGGACTCGAAGGTCGCCATGAGATCCATGACCGGGGACCCCCATCTGCGAACAATCATGTCGAAGACTTCGGGATGCAGGACCCACTCCCCCGGGTCCACCCACACTTGGCTGAGAAAATCGGCTTCCACATTGTCCACCCCTGCTACATGTGCCACCGACAAGTCTGAGAGATTCGTTTCCGCCCAGACACACAGGGCTGCAGCTTTGGCCTCTAGCGTGACGCTGCTGGTGCCCCCCTGCTTGTTGACATAGGCCACTGCCGTCGCGCTGTCGGACAACACCCGGACCACCTTTCCGGTGAGCAATGAGTGAAACCCCTGCATAGCTAAGCACACCGCTCTTAACTCCAGCCGGTTGATCACCCATGCTCTCTCCTGAGGATTCCAACATCCCTGTGCAAATCTGCCCTGACAATGATTTCCCCAGCCCAACAAACTGGCGTCCGTCATCACTGCCACCCAATCCAGCGCCTCCAAGGATTTCCCCCGTTTCAAGGACTCGGGAAGCAACCACCAGTGCATAGTTTGACGGGCCTCCTCCAGGCAGACCAGTCTCTGGGACAGAGGATCCAGTTGATGCGACCACCGGAGAAGCAATGCTCTTTGCAACGGCCTCATATGAGCTCGAGCCCACGGCACCGTCTCTATCGATGCCGCCATGTTGCCCAACAACTGCAGGTAATGCCATGCCGAGGGAGCCTTGCATTGCAGGAACCTCCCCACCAGCTTGTGCAGGTGCTGAGCTTGCTGTGCTGTGAGAAACACTTTTCCAATCTGGGTGTCGAAACGTGCTCCCAGATATTCTAGGCTCTGGGAAGGTCGCAAGTGACTCTTTGCCACATTGACTATCCACCCCAAACTTTCTAAGAACGTTACCACTCTGGCCATCACCCTCTCGCTCTCGGCCTGGGATTTCGCCGGATCAGCCAATCGTCCAGATAAGGATGTACAAGGATGCCTTCCTTGCGCAGCGCTGCCGCTACTACTACCATGACCTTGGTGAAAACTCTCGGAGCCGTAGCTAGCCCGAAGGGCAACGCTTGGAACTGATAATGACCAAAAGGTACTGCGAATCTGAGAAATTTGCAATGGTCCGGCCTTATGGGAATATGCAGATATGCCTCCGACAGGTCCAGCGACGTAAGATACTCTCCTCGCTGTATGGCCACTATAACGGAGCACAGTGTTTCCATGTGAAAATGTGATACCCGCAGACAACGGTTGACTCCTTTGAGATCCAGGATCGGTCGAACCCCCGTCTTTTTTTGGGACAACGAAGTAGATGGAGTAACGACCGCATCTGGACTGGTCTGAGGGCACGGGGACTATGGCTCTGAGGTCCAGCAACCTTTGTACCGTCTCCCACAGCGCCTCGCACTTTGCAACTGACCTGCCGGGAGACTGAACAAAGCCGTCCCGCACTGGGCGCAAGAACTCCAGGGCACAGCCTTCCCGAATGACTTCCAGCACCCATTGATCCGAAGTAATTTGGACCCAGGCAGGATAAAACTCCTGCAAACGCCCCCCTACGGGAATTAGAGGTGCCTGGGTCCTCCTCGCTTCCTTGTGGCTTTTTGAAGGTATTCGAGGAGGAGGAAGAGGGACCGAATCCTCTTCCTGCTCCCAGAAACCCCTGGTTTCTACTGGGGAAGCGCCCCCACTGGCCCGAAAAGAACCTTTGAGAGCGAAACCGGCGGAAATCTCGCATCTGTCCTCTACCCCCCGGTGTCCCATGGGCCACCTTAGGCTTATCCTCCGGTAACCTCCCTCCTTTGGATTCACCGAGGTCCTTAACCAGTTTCTCTAAATCCTCACCGAAAAGCAGATGACCTTTAAAAGGCAGCTTACTTAATCTAGATTTAGAGGAGCTATCTGCCGCCCAATTGCACAGCCACAAATACCGGCGCGCTGCTATAGCCGATGCCATACTTTTTGACAGACCTCGCATAAGGTCATAATGAATATCCGCCAGGTAGGCCACCCCGGATTCCAATCGGGCAGCCTCTCCCGCCAACGGACTCGGCTGTCCCTCTTGCACCTGCTGTGCCCACCGGAGGCAGGCTCTAGCCGCCTGCAGCGAAATGGCATTGACATCGAAAACCTGCCGCAACATCTAACTTCCTGTCCTGGCCATCCTTGAGGGCCGCACTACCTTCTACCGGTATAGTCTTTTTCTTGGTTACAGCCGAGACGGCCGCGTCCACCTTAGGCGATTTAAAGACCTCTCTATCCTGATCTAGCAACGGGTACAAGCGACCCATAACTCTGGAACCTTTCAGCGGTGCCTCTGGAACATTCCACTCTTCCTGAATCATCTCTTGAAAAACTCTGTGCACCGGGAATGCCTTTTGAGTCTTTCTGAACACCTGCAACAAAGGATCTTTCAGCGATTCATCTTCTGCGGCCGCTGGGACTGGCATATTGAGCGCCTTAAGTGTCTCTACAATGAGCATTGGAAACTCATCTCTCCTGAAGACCCTTACAACCCTGGACTGATGATCTCTCTCCGAAATCTCCCCTTCTTCCAGCTCCTCATCAAACTTCAGACTGTGAGTCTCTTCATCCGAAAGGGGGTCCTCTGACACCCCGGATTGCTCACAAAGTTCACCTTCTCTGCGGGATTTTTTGCCTCCGCCCGGAGAGCTCTCGCCCCGAGGGGACACAGGGCGCTTTCTTGCTCCGCTGATATCCTTTGCAAGTTGCTGTTGCAGCAAATTTCCAAAGACTGTCTGTTGCAGTAAGGCTACAAACTGCTGCGAAAAAATAGAGGACAGCTCCTTTGGCAATGTCGTCTGAGAGGGGGGGGAGCGCCTGAACCGGAGGAAGGGTCTGCCACCGGCTCGTTCTGTGCTAATTCAGGCACTATCGAGGCCGAGGCATCTGGCGCTGGCCCCGGGACTCCGTCCTGCTGTTCTTGGGCCTGAATCAGCTCCCCAGATCCCCCTATACAAGCCTTGCAGACCCCGGTGGTAGAGCCCTTCCTAGCCCCGCACACCATGCACAGCGGCTTGGAAGGCATTGTCTGTATGGAAATACTAAACCGGTCCCTTGCAAACTTCCCCGCTGGAGAAGTGCAATAAGACCTCCAACTGGACTGAGGAAAACCAACTACCTGCCCTTACACCATATTTAAGTTAGACTACAAAGGAAGACACACTAAAACATTGCGAACCAGCCCCCCTTTTTTTTTTTTTATTAGGGGATCGCCAGCAAAGCACTTATCAATCTCCCGGAGCTCCAGAAAAAGTGCGTTCCCTGGGTCTGGAGGCCCGACGCGCCGACGCCACGCGGCAGGGCCAACCGTCTAAAAGCGCGCCAAATCGCGCTGAGAGGAAAAGACAGATGTTATCAGAGTTAACGCTTACCTTGCGCGGCTGTAAGGCGAGTTATGAGGTCCGCTGCAATAACTACGCCTGCCACCGGCACTGGGAGTACTCGGACACCGCGGGCCCGATCTTACACTCCAGTCGCCAAATTCAAGCTTCCAGCTCCGTGCATCGGGGAGAGCTGCCAAACGCACTGGCAGGTAAGATCTGTGTGGCGTCGGCTGAACTCCGCTCTCAGCCCCCCTTGAAATCGTGTGCTTCCCTGCTGCAGACAGGTACCGTTGTGCCCCGGACAAACGGTTTCTGATTCAGCAGGCCCCTCTCACTTCAAAATCAGTAAGAAAGCGTGAAGAGATAGAAGTGAAAAAGGGGGGGGGGGGAGAGGGGGAAAGAGGGAGAGCCAAAAATAAAGAAGCTGTACTGGAACAAGATTTAAAGCCACAGCCCTGAAGTCAAAGGGAATTCCTGTAATTACTCTAAACCCCAAATAGTAAAACTATTCAGTACTAAATCCTCAATTGTTTCTCTAGTGAGCCCGGACCCCCGGGCTCCTATCTATCCAGCTGCTTGGAGACTGAGATAATTGATGACAGGAGGCGGACACCGGAGAGATATACTGGTGATGTCACAAAAGTGGGAATTTCTCAGTCTCCAAGCTGCTGGATGAGATGAGCAACCCAGAGGTTCCGGGACTAGACTGGGGACACGATCAGGAACAACGCTTTCCAGGAGAGAAAACGCAAAGGGCAAGTAGCCATAGGCTCAAATGGTGGGCAAGTAAGCTGTTGCAAGACCAAATTCAAATCCCATGCAGGAGCAGGTGGCGAACCCTGAGGCTTAAGCAAAAGTAGGCCTCTGAGGAAGCGAGCCACTAAAGGGTGGCTTGATAGAGACTGACCCTCCACCAGTGAATGGTGCGCTGAGAGAGCACTGAGATGGACCCTAACCAAGTTGGATTTGAGGCCTAGGTTGGACAGGTGAAGCAAATATTGCAGCACCACTGGTACCAGGCAGGAAAAAGGATCCTCCTTTTGTTGAGCACACCAGGTGGAGAACCTATGCCACTTAAGGGCATAAGACTTCCGAGTGGACTGCCTACTAGAGGCCAAGACCACGTCCTCCACTTCCCTAGGCGGCAGTAACAATGCTAGAACTACCTTTTCAGCAGCCAGGCCATCAGATTGAGGGACTGGAGGTTGGGGTGTAAGAGAGATCCCTGCTCCTGAGACAGGAGATCGGGTTGCACCCCAAGAGGAAGAGGAGTGTCCACCGCTAGTTGCAAAAGAAGTGGGAACCAGGGTTGCTTTGGTCACCTGGGGGCCACCAGGATCACCGAGGCCTTGTCCCGGATCACTTTGAACAGTGTCTTGGACACTAGAGGCGTGGGAGGAAACGCATATAGGAGGCCTGTAGACCATGGAATGAGAAACGCATCCGCTGCTACTCTGAGAGGATGCGGTTGCCTGGAGCAGAAACTGGGCAGTTGACAGTTCAGTGGACTGGCAAAGAGATCTATGGTGGGAAGACCCCATCTTAGGAAGATCTGTTGAACCACCAGAGGATTCAACTGCCATTCGTGTGGCTGCAGAATCCTACTCAATCTGTCTGCCAGGCAATTCTCTTGTCCAGGGAGATAGACCGCCTTGAGAAGTATGCCATGATTGACTGCCCAGGAGCACAAGTCCTGCGCCTCCTGACAGAGAGGTCGGGACCCTGTGCCCCCCTGCTTGTTCACACAGAACATGGCAACTTGATTGTCCGTCTGCACTAAGACGGACTGGTGAGAGAGGACATGAGAGAAAGTCCGGAGGGCTAGGCGGATTGCTCTGAGTTCTAGAAAATTGATCTGCTGTGCGGACTCCCAAGGGGACCAGAGGCCCTGGGTGCATGCTCCTTGGCAATGTGCACCCCAACCTTGGAGAGAAGCATCGGTTGTCAGCACTTGAGAATGTTGAGGTGCTTGAGAAGGCACCCCTTTTAGCAGATTCGGAAGATGACGCCACCACTGTAGAGAAGAAGCTAGTAGCTTGGACACCCTCACTTTGTCCGTCAGGTTTCCCGTGGTCTGCAGCCACTGAGTTCTGAGGCCCCACTAAGCTGGCCTCATGTGCAGACGGGCATTTGGAGTTACATGGACCGTGGATGCCATGTGGCCTAAGAGCCTCAGGAATTGTCTAGCGGAGACCAGAGAATTGCTGTGGAAGTGGCTGGCCAAGTCCATCAGTCTGTGGGCCCTGTCCACGGGCAAAAAAGCCTTTGCTTGAAGGGTGTCCAGTCTTGCTCCTATGAACTCCATGTTCTGTGAGGGGTGCAAAGCGGACTTTGCGAAGTTTATGACAAACCCCAGATGCTGGAGAAGAGCGACAGTGCGGAGGGTGGCTTGATTGGTCTCTTGTGGAGACTGACCCCTGATGAGCCAGTCGTCCAGGTATGGAAAGACAAAGAGTCCTTGAATCCTGAGATAGGCCGCCACCACCAACAGGCATTTGGTGAAAACCCTGGGGGCGGATGTTAGGCCAAAAGGGAGTACCCTGTACTGGTAATGGTTTCCTCCCACTACAAATCAAAGATATTGTCTGTGGTCTGGATGAATAAGGATGTGAGTATAAGCATCCTTTAGGTCTAAAGAGCATAGCCAATCTCCCTGCTGGAGGTAGGGCAGCAGGATTCCAAGGGTAAGCATCTTGAACTTCTCCCTCTCCAGGAACTTGTTGAGATTCCGCAAGTCTAGGATGGGCCTGAGGCCTCCTGTTCTTTTTGGTACTAGAAAGTACCTGGAATAGAAGCCTTGACCTCTCAGGTGGTGAGGCAACGGTTCCACCACCTGTTCCTTCAGAAGACTTGCTAACTCCTGAAGGAGTAGGTCCCTGTGCAGAGGGAGTCTTGGAAGCTCCCCTGGAAAGTAGGAGGGAGGTACCTGGTTGAAGTAGAGGAGATAGCCCCTCTGGACTATGCTTAGCTTCCAGGTATCCCTTGTTACAGCTGACCACCTGTGGGCATACAGGGTCAGCCGGCCTCCTGTGCTGGGAGGGGCCAGCTGAGGAGGAGAGGCTATGCCACTGGAGTCAAAACCACGCTCCCTACTGTGCAGGAGCCGGAGCTGGTGGCTTGGGGGTTTTCTGCCTACGGGGCCCATGTCCCTGCCCCTTGGCCTGCTGACCCTGCTGGGGAGCTGTGGAGGCCTGAAAATGAGGGTATGATTTGTAGGCATATGACTTCCTCGGGTAAAAGGTCTTTTTTCCTGAGCCCTTCTTCTTCTGAGAAGGGGAGAGGTTTTCCTGGACAGCCTTGTCCGGGTGAGAATCTCGGACTCGAGTTCCGCAGCCTTTCCAGCCATGGGCTTGCCAAAGAGGTTTTCACCTCAGCAGGAGACATTGACCAACTTGTCCTGCACCCATGGCTCGAGGTCCGATGATTGTAGCCAAGCCTGACGGCGTGCACCGATGCCGGCCGCGGCTACACGGGCCGAAGCCTCGAAGCCATCATAGGCTGCTCGAGAGATAAACTTCGAGCACTCTCGGATCCCCGATGACAGGGCTTTGAACCTCTGCAAAGGTTCCTCGGACAGACCAGTACAGAACCCGGCAATCTCCTTTGCCAGGTCTCGAAGGTACATGCCCATGTACAGCTGGTAGGTCTGGACACGGCAAACAAGCATAGAGCCCTGGAAGCACTTTCTATCGAGGGTATCCAGGTTCCGGGCCTCCCGGTCGGGAGGCACCGAGGAGTGCATCTTCTGACTCTTTAGACGATGCATGGCCTATTCCACAACCATGGAGTGGTGTGGTAGCTGTGCCTTTTGGAACCCGGGGCTCTTGCGGACTCGATAGATGGAATCAACCTGCTTGCTCAGAACCGGCGTCGAGGCCGACGCCTCCCACATGCGGAAGAGCAACCGTTCCAGCATCGGAGGAACCGGCAGAGTAAAGGCCTCCTTGGGAGGAGAGTCATACTGCAGGGCCTCGAGCTCCTTGGCTCGAGGCTCCTCCTCGGGATCCGCGGGGAAGGCCAAGGCCTTGGCCATGTCCCGCACAAAATCCGAGAACCGGGTGTCCTCCGGTGGGGACCGTCTCTGAGGTTCAGACTCCGGTGAGTCCGAAGGGACACACTGTGTCCGAAAGGTGTTGGGGGACTCCTCATCCTCCGTTTCCCAGCCCGACTCCTCGGAGGAGGAATCAAGCGGCTCCGGTCAGATAGGCACTGATGCCATCCGCCCCACGTCGAGGGTACCAGCGTCAACGACCTCGGTCCCGAACGGGAGGCCGAGGGAGACCTTGGCCGAGGATTGGTTCGGCCTCCGGGGTCGACTTGGACGTCGATGTCCCGGTGGTCGGGGCAGATGCACCGGTGAGACCAGCTATCAGTGCCCGCTGCTGTTCCATGAAGACAGCCAAGCTGCTCTCCAAGCCCGTCAACCTGAGTCCGAGCTCAGGAGACTCAGCAGCCCCCGACTCGGGGCCCGACGTCGGCTCCCCCGGAGGAGAGTCCACGAGGACTACAGCACTCACGTGACTCGGGGACTCCGGCTCCACACGAGGTTGTTTTGCAGGCCTCACCGACTCCGAAGACCCGGGACGGCAGTCGGGGCTATGCGACCTGGCCCTCGAGGAGCCAAGTGCGTCCACCGACGCCGCCCTAGCAGGTTTCTTCTTCCTGCGATGCTCCCACGAGGGAGACCCCCTCTTAGAGGATCCCCGGCGATGCTCGGGACCGGAATCCCGAGACTCGAGGCCTCTGACGAAGTCCGGGTCCGGCCAGACGCAGAGTCAGTGAAGATTCTTTCCTTCTGGTGCTGCCGACTCCTCAATGCCTTCGAGGACATTTTCCCACACGGACCACAGATCATCGGGTCATGATGGGGTCCGAGGCAGCGGAGGCAGCAGTCATGTGCGTCGGTGAGAGACATAAGTTTCTTACACTGATCACACTTTTTAAACCCTTTTGCAGCCATTGGGGGAAAAAGGACCCCTGCGAGGTCAAAAGACAGGGCTGCCAGTGAAAAATAGAAAAATAGCGCGAACGCTAGTCATTTTATTTATTTAATATTTCTTCTATACCGCGCTATTAGCATCAATGTGGTGTACATCAAACCAAACATATACATTGCAGGCAGACTACAATGTATTTACATATGAACAGGGGTAGAACTAGGATAAACAGGGATGAACATCAACAGTTATTACATTGTCAATTATTTACATGCTGAATGTATTTCCCTAACATGTCTATGTAGGGAAGTATCTTGTGAATAAGTAGTGTTTTAGGGCTTTCCTGAATTGTGTCAGGTTGGTGATAACTCTAATGTCTGGGGGGAGGGCATTCCAGGCTTGGGGGCACAAATGCTGAAGGCTCTGTTAGTTGTCTTTGTTTATTTCGTTATTTCTTTCGGGACTGTCAGAGTGTTTACTGCATCAGATCTTCTGCTTCTATTGGGGGGTAAGGTGTGTATCAGCTCAGAGATGGCTAAGGAGGTCTGATTGTTCAGGGCTTTGAAGGTCATAATTATGATTTTATATTGAGTTCTGGCTTGGGTTGGCAACCAATGAAGTCTTTTCAGAATTGGAGTGATGTGGTCAGACCTTGGTATTCCTTCTAGCACCCTAGCGGCCGTGTTCATTGCCAGTTGGAGGGGGTTTAGGGTTGTTTGTGGAAGCCCATACAGTATTGCGTTTGTGAAATCAATGTGTGGCATCACCAGGGCTTGGTAGATTGTTCTGAAATCTGTGTAGTCAAGTAGTGGACGTAAATGATGAAGTGTCCATATTTTGTGGTATATTGACTTTGTTGTGTTTTTTTATATGTGTTTTCATATCCATCCTTTGATCAAGGGTGATGCCTACGTATCGGATTGTGGGTTTAACTGTTAGATCTGTGTCCTTTACCTTTAGCGTGAGTGGGGGTGCGAAGTCCTGGTTCTTCGTAATAAATAGTATGTTGCTCTTGTTGTGGTTGATTCACAAGTTCTGTGTGAGGAGCCACTCCGCGACTGCTTCGAAACAGCTGATCAGGGTAAAATCAGGTTGGTCCGTTTTGAATGGCATATAGAGGAGGATATCGTCTGCATATGCTAGGCAGGCTACATTAAAAGATCGGATCAGGTTGCAAATGGGTTGCATGTAGATGTTAAATAATAACGCAGATAATGAGGAGCCTTGAGGTACTCCCTGTTCTTGTATGAAAGGGTCAGATGTTGTGGCACCGATCCTCACTTGTTGCCATCTGTTGGCCAGGTAGGATTTGCACCATCTCAATGCCAATCCGTGGATTCCTTTTTCTTCAAGGCGTTCGATAAGTATTTGATGACTTACAGAATCGAAAGCAGCTGCAATGTCTAAGAATATAAGGACAAAACCTTGGCGGGTGTTATCTATTCCTGTAATTAAGGTGTTGAAGAGAGAGATGAGGAGGGTCTCCACGCCATGTGCTTCCCTGAAGCCATGTTGGGATGGGTCCAGGGGCGGCTTCAGTATCGATGTGTTGTTGAAGTTGTCATTGTACTACCTTTTCAATTATTTTGGCTAAGAGTGGTATGCTGGATATCGGTCTGTATGATTCGACCTTTAGCGGGTCCAGTTTGTTGTTCTTCAGTAGTGGCCTGATGGAGGTGTGTTTCAGGCTTTGTGGAAAGGTTCCTGTAGCGAACGATTGTTCCAGGATTTTATTTAGGAAGTGGCTTAGTTCATGGCAGAGTTCTCTTATCCAGGACGCCGGACAGGGATCATTTGGTGCAGTGGTAGCATTGATGGAGGCAATGGTATACTCAATCTCTTTGGGTGGTATGGTGTAGAATTCAGTCATTGGGTGTGGGTGTAGCATAGGTAGTGGTGAGGAACTATTGAGGCTGGAGCTTTTGGTGGTCTGGTTCATTTTTTATTTCACATAGTTAGCATAATCCTGGGGTTGAATTATGTGTGCTTGTTCTGGGGTTGGTTCTTGTGCTAATGTTTTTACTATGTTGAATAGGTCATGGTGTTTGTTTATTGATCGTTTGAGGAGGTCAGTATGGAATTGCTTTCTTCTCTCCGCTATTTCTTGGCGATGCTTTTTTAAGTGTGAATGGTATACAGTATGAGCTTCGGTAGATTGAGAACTGAGCCAACGTCTCTCGAGCTTTTGTCATGAAGGACAAAAACTGAAAAAAGAAGTCTGGGCTCGATACCGGTGTACCGGCCCGAGTCGGGAAGGGGAAACAGGCGTTGAACCGAGAAAAAACACGAAAAATCAACTTTTTTCACGGGTGAACACAAACCACGTCCGTCGGGCTCCGCAGAAAAAAGAAGACTGAGCAAGATGGCACCCTTGGGTGGGAAGGGGACCACGCATGCGTGCTGGCAGTCCCAAAGGCTTTCTGTGAAAGCTGGGGAATGCTCCGCATGAGGGCTCCATCGGCGCCGACGTCACCCATATGTGAGGACTGACTTCCTGCTTGGTCCTGGAGAATGGCAGAAATCAATGGTAAAAAAAAAAAAGAAGAACTTATCTCCGGGATTCAGACAGACGTCTTTTTCTGCCCCTTCAGCCGGATCGGCGGCATCGAGGGAGAGCAGGCAGGTGAAGCCTCTCCCTGCTCCCCTCTGACATGGCCAATCAGGCCGAAGATCACCACCACAGCAGCACAGAAGGGGATTTAAACCTTTGGCGTGGCCTTTAGGCGGGGACCAGACACCGAGGCTACTAGGAAACACCAATGATCCCAGCACACAATGCCACCATTGAGATCCCTTCAATCAAGCTTGCTACAACTACAGGAACAACTCATCTCTCTCCATGTAAAAACTGTAAGTCCCCTTTAACCAGTCAGTACAACATCTGTGACTGTAAAATTGGAAAGTAAAAATATATCTATTGCATTACATTCATTTAATTGCTACAGTCTACTTAAAATGTTTAACATAATAACCCATAAGTACACTAAATGCCACTAGATGGCACCATATCACTGTGAATGTTACCAAGAACATATGTATACCTAGAAACTCTACTCTATTGCTACAGAGACCAGTCAACTAACATCAAATTTGTTGATTGAATGTTGAGTATTTTACACTGATTATCACCATGTTCCAAAATCATTTATATCTACTGCTATTCACAGCTCTCCTGCTGTTGCTGACTGCTCAGAAACAATGTTTTGTAGTGGATTCCAATCCTATCCCTATTATTCGTAGCACTAGCTATATGAACACTAAAATCCAACCGTTGCAACTGAGAAGTAAACATCACTCCCTTGTAATCATGTTCCCCTGATCCCTACTTTACCGACAGACCTCCACCTTCATAACACAACCCACACTGTCCCTCTCAAATGCCTACTAATTAACTTACGATCAGTGAGAAACAAAACAGAACTTCTGAATGAATACCTCACAAACCATGACCTGGACATCCTGTGCATCATGGAGACATGGTTTACCGACACAGATACTATCCTTATCAATCAACTAAAACATTTGAACAATTATCTATTTAATTGTTCTAGGCTAGGGCGCAGGGGAGGTGGAGTTTGTGTAATTACCAGGAAGTCCCTTCAGTTCACTCTCATAACTTCAACAAATACCAAGGGTCTGAACACCATCACAATCTCTAATAAAAAGATCTCGATATGCTTTGTCTACCGATCACCAACAGCAGTCACTGAAGAACTGGAATCCATCCTTGAAACCGTCGGCACATATGCAAATCCTAATTGTCTATTAATACTTCTGGGTGACCTAAACCTCTCATCACTTTCTCTGAAGCAAGCAATAGCATTCACTAATGCAATGACCTTCCAATATTACACCCAGATCGTAATGGATCTAACACACACCAAAGGTAACATTCTAGATGTTATTTTCATGTCATCTCACCTGCTGTCGAGAGATACCACCCCCTCCCCTCAACTTACCGAGGTCCCATGGTCAGACCACTATACAATCTCTTTTCACCTATATTTGAAAACTTATATGATCCCCACCAACCACAGAGAGCAGCACTACAGAAGATTTAAACAATTTGATAGAGAACACTTCTGCAAAGCCATCATCTCTAAACTAGACTTGGAATCTGATTATTTGGACGACTTTGTATCTAATTGGAATGGGACGATTTCTGACATTGCAGTTGCACCTCCAGTGAAATCAACTGCTCGCAATCCTCTAACATCACACATCATGGTACACAACAGCCCTGAGGAATATCAAACAAGAACTCAGGAAAGCCAAATGCACATGGAGATGTCAGTTGAACAAACCAAGAAAAACTACTTTCAAATCCTCCAATCATATAGAACCCACACTAATAAAGCAAAGAGACTACCACACCAGAACAATCCTAAAATCTTTAAACAAACCCAGAGAACTATTTGAAATCACCAAATCCATGTTAAGAGAGAAACCTCCAAACAGCACAGACCACACCAGTCCTCAAACACTTGCCCTACACTTCCAATCCAAACTCCAACTTCTTCCATCACCTGCATTAATAGATTTTACTCAGAAACCCTGCAACTCCAACACCTTCCATTCATTCAGCACAGTTTCACTTGACTACCTTGATAACATAATTGGAAATCTCAACACAACCACCTCTCCATTAGACCCCTATCCTTCAAGTTGGTTAAAAGCAACTAGATCTGAATTTGCACTATCTTATGTAGAATGATACAGCTCTCCTTTACCCAAGGATATATGCCAACTATCCTAAAGACTGCTTCCATGCACTCTTTACTAAAAAACTAAACTGAAGCCTGTGGAACCGAACTCATACAGACCTCTCTCAAGCCTCCCTTTCCCTTACAAACATAATAGAAAAAGTGGTGCAGCTCCACAACCACATTAACCTAAATGCTCCACTTGACCAACATCAGCATGGTTGCCACCCAAATCACGGTAAGGAAACACTGATAATTTCACTCATTGACTGACTCATCAAGAAAATAGAGAAACCAAAACAAGCCTTCATACTCATTTTTTTTGATATCACTGTAGTTTTTGAATAAATATGTCATGAGATCCTCTTACAAAAACCACACGGTATTGGCATCACAGACAACGCACTCAGCTGGATCTGATCATACGTGACCGACTGCCAACAAATTGTGAAAACCGAAGATAGAAGTTCGGACCCTTATATGCAAACACATGGTGTTCCCCAGGGCTCATCTCTATGAACCCTATTATTTAACATCTACATCCAGCCAATCTGCAAGATCATCCGGTCACATGATATAGAGTAGTTACTCACCTGTAACAGGTGTTCTCCAGGAGCAGCAGGAATCAGTCCTCACATATGAGTGAGGTCGGCGTCGATGGAGCCCCCATGCGGAGCAGTTCCCCAGCTTTCAAAGAAAGCCTTTGGGAATGCAGGCATGCATGCGCGATCCCCTTCCCGCCCAAAGGTGCCATCTTGCTCAGTCTAATGACACAGCTAAAAAACAGCACAAAAAGAAAATGAACTATATACAACTGCAACTCGAAGGGGAGGAGGGAGGGTCGTGAAGACTGATTCCTGCTGCTCCTGGAGAACACCTGTTACAGGTGAGTAACTACTCTTTCTCCAGGACCAAGCAGGAAGTCAGTCCTCACATATGGGTGACTCCCTAGCTCTGGGCTACCAGGAACCCAGGCTGAAAAATAGAGCTCCCTCTAGAGCCTCAGCAACAGTGAGAGAATCTTCTCTGAGACCACACCTGAACGGGCCGGAGGGTAGGAGTTGCCTAAACTTCAAAGAGATTACGGAGTACCGCTTGCCCGAAAGCACTGTCCCTACGGGACTCCCTCTCGAGGCAGTAGTGGTCCGTAAAAGTCTGGCTTGAAGACCAAGTAGCGGCACGGCAGATGTCTGCCAACAGAACAGAACTACTGATGCGGCGTTCGCCCTGACCCGGTGGGCCGTGACTCGATCCTCCAGGGAGAGGCCGGCTGCCCTGTACGCCCAGGCGATACAGTCTGCCACCCAAATGGACAACATACGCTTAGTGACAGGCAACCCCAATTTATTAGGGTCAAAGGAAATGAAGAGCTGAGAAGCCCTTCTATGCCCCTGCGTACATTCTAGGTAAAAGGACAGCGCCCTTCTACAATCCAGGGTATGCAAGACAGTTTCGGCCCTACTGGCATGCGGCCTGGGAAAGAACGTCGGAAGGACCACCTCCTGGTTGAGGTGGAAGGAGGACACTACCTTTGGAAGAAACTTAGGATGAGTCTGCAAGACTACCCTGTTCCTATAGAACCTGGTATACGGCTTATCAGAGACCAGGGCCTGAAGCTCACTCACCCGCCTAGCTGAGGTGAGTGCCACAAGGAACAACACCTTCCAGGAGAAGAAACATAAATGGCAGGTTGCCATCGGCTCAAAAGGTGGGCGAGTCAGTTGCTGCAAGACCACATTGAGATCCCACTCAGTGGCCGGTGGATGAATAGGAGGCTTAAGCAGAAGCAGACCTCTGAGAAAGCGAGACACCAGAGGGTGGCCTGAGAGAGATTGTCCATCCACCAGCAAGTGGTGAGCTGAGAGGGCACTGAGGTGAACCCGGACAGAGTTGGACTGAAGTCCTAGGTTGGAAAGGTGGAGCAGGTATTGTAGCACCACCTGGACAGAGCAGGAAAAGGGGTCCTCTTACTGTTGAGAACACCAAATAGAGAACCTACGCCACTTCAGAGCATAGGCCTTCCTAGTGGAATACTTCCTGGAGACCAACACCTCCTCTTCAACCTCCCTTGATAGGAGCAAGGACTAGCCTTTCAGCAGCCAGGCCAAAAAATTGAGGGATTTGAGGTTGGGATGCAAGAGGGACCCCTGATACTGAGTCAGAAGGTCGGGTTGCAACCCCAGAGGAAGTGGAGTATCCACTGCCAACTGCAGAAGAGGGAACCACGGCTGCCTGGGCCACCTGGGGGCTTATCAGGATCACCGTAGCTCAGTCCTGCTGGATTTTGAATAGAGTCCGGGCCACCAGAGGTGTGGGAGGAAAGGCATACAGCAGGCTCTCTGACCAGGGGATCAGGAATGCATCTGGCGCTGTTCTCAAGGGATGCGGTTGCCTGGAACAGAACCTGGGTAGTTGCCTGTTCAGCGGACTGGCAAAAAGATCCATGGTCGGAAGACCCCACTTCAGAAAGATCCAGAGGATCCAACTGCCACTCGTGAGGCTGCAGGAGTCTGCTTAGCCTGTCCGCCAGGTAGTTTTCCTGGCCTGGGAGGTAGACTGCCCTGAGGGTCATGCCCTGAGTGACAGCCCAGGAGCAGAGAGCTTGTGCTTCCAGGCACAGAAGTCTGGAGCCTGTGCCTCCCTGCTTGTTGACGTAGAACATAGTCACCTGATTGTCCATCTGAACTAGGACAGACTGGTGAGACAGGATCTGAGAGAAAGTCCCTAAGGCTAGTCGAATGGCCCTCAATTCCAACAGGTTGATCTGCTGGGGGGCCTCCCACGGAGACCACAGGCCTTGGGTGCAGGCCCCCTGGCAGTGTGCCCCCCCAGCCCTGCAGGGAAGCATCGGTTGTCAGTACCTGAGTGTGTGGGGAGGCCTAAAAAGGAACACCCCTGACCAGATTTGGGAGATGCCTCCACCAGCGTAAGGAGTCCACCAAGAGTTTGGACACCTTTATTCTGTCTGACAATTTCCCTGTGGCCTGCAGCCACTGCGCCCTGAGGTGCCACTGAGCCGGCCTCATGTGCAGCCGGGCATGTGGTGTGACATGCACTGTGGAAGCCATGTGACCTAAGAGCCGGAGGAAGTGTCTGGCCGAGACCAGAGAGTTCGCCCAAAACTGGCAGGCATGGATGGTATCCAATCTTGCCCCTATGAACTCCACATCCTGTGAGGGGACCAAAGTGGACTTTGGGAAGTTTATAACGAACCCCAGGTGCTGAAGCAGAGATGTGGTTCTGCAGGTGGCCTGCCTGGCCT
Organism: Ichthyophis bannanicus; assembly: GCA_033557465.1. Classification (NCBI taxonomy): domain Eukaryota; kingdom Metazoa; phylum Chordata; class Amphibia; order Gymnophiona; family Ichthyophiidae; genus Ichthyophis; species Ichthyophis bannanicus. The sequence goes on along the minus strand of CM066033.1, from coordinate 290,689,770 downwards.
CTTGTGGAGACTGGCCCCTGATTAGCCAGTCGTCCAGGTAAGGGAACACAAAGATACCCTGGTTCCTGAGGTAGGCCGCAACCACCGCCAGGCATTTTGTAAAAACCCTGTGGGCGAAGGTGAGGCCAAAAGGAAGCACTCTGTACTGGAAGTGCTTTCCTCCCACCACAAATCTAAGGAATTGTCTGTGACTTGGATGGATGAGGATGTGAGTATAAGCATCCTTCAGGCATAAGGAGCATAGCCAATCTCCCTGTTGGAGGTAGGGCAGTAAGTTTCCAAGGGTAAGCATCTTGAACTTTTCCCTCTCCAGAAACTTGTTCAGATTTCTCAGGTCGAGGATGGGTCTGAGGCCTCCTGTTCTTTTTGGTACCAGGAAGTACCTCGAGTAGAAGCCTTGCCCTTCCACCGCCTGGTCTCTTAGTAGACCTTCCAACTCCTGAAGGAGTAAGTTTCTGTGCAGAGGGGGTCTTGGAGGCTCCCCTGGAAAGTAGGAGGGGGGTATCTGGGTGAAGTGGAGCAGATAGCCCCTTTCGATGATGCTTAACACCCAAGTATCCCCTGTGATGGCTGGCCACCTGTCTGCGTACAGGGTCAGCCGACCTCCTGTGCCCTGGAGAGGAGGAGAGGCTATGCTGGCATAGTCAAAAACCCCCTCCCTTCTGAGCAGGAGCTGGAGTAGGAGGCTTGGGGGCCTTCTGCCTATGGGGCCCATGACCCTGCCCCTTGGCCAGCTGGCCCTGTTGGGGAGCTGCAGAGGCCTGGTAGTGAGGGTAGGTTTTGTAGACAGCAGTCTTCCTCGGGTAAAAGGTCTTTTTCCCCGAGCCCTTCTTCTTCTGAGAAGGGGCAGAGGTTTTCCTGGATAGCCTTGTCCGGGTAAGAGGCTCGGTCTCGGGTTCTGCAGCCTTTTCGGCCATGGGCTTGCCAAAGAGGTTTTCACCTCGGCAAGGGACATCGACCAACTTGTCATGTACCCATGGCTCGAGGTCCGAGGATTGTAGCCAGGCCTGGCGGCGTGCACTGATGCCGTCCCCTGCTACCCGGGCCGAAGCCTCAAATCCATCGTAGGCTGCTTTAGATATAAACTTCGAGCACTCTCGAATACCAGAAGAGAAGGCCTTGAACCTCTGCAAAGATTCCTCGGACAGACCAGTACAGAACCCGGCAATCTCTTTTGCCAGGTCTCGAAGGTACATGCCCATGTACAGCTGGTAGGTCTGGACACGGCAAGCAAGCATAGAGCCCTGGAAGCACTTTCTACCGAGGGCATCCAGGTTCCGGGCTTCCCTGCTGGGAGGCACCGAGGAGTGCATCTTCTGACTCTTCAGGCGATGCATGGCAGATTCCACAACCATGGAGTGGTGTGGTAGCTGTGCCTTTTGAAACCCGGGGCTCTTGCGGACTCGATAGATGGAATCGACCCGCTTGCTTAGAACCGACATCGAGGCTGGCGCCTCCCACATGCGGAAGAGCAACCGCTCCAGCATCGGAGGAACCGGGACAGTAAAGGCCTCCTTGGGAGGAGAGTCATACTGCAGAGCCTCGAGCTCCTTGGCTCGAGGCTCCTCCTCGGGGTCCGCAGGGAATGCCAGTGCCTTGGCCATGTCCCTTACGAAATCCGAGAACCTGGTATCCTCCGGGAGGGACCTTGTCCGAGGCTCGGAACCCGGTGTGTCCGAAGGGACGCACCGAGTCCGGAAGGTGTCAGGGGACTCTTCCTCCTCCGTTTCCCACGCCGATTCCTCCAAGGAGGAATCGAGCGGCTCCAAATGGGCGGGCACCGACGCCATCCGCCCTGACGCCGAGGGAACTGGCGTCGACGACCTTGGTCCCGAATGGGAGGTCGAGGGTGACCTCGGCCGAGGATCGACTCGAGTTCGCATGGTCTCGAGGATCAGCTTGGCCTCCGGGGTCAACTTGGACGTCGATGTCCCGGTGGTCAGGGCAGATGCGCCGGTGAGACCGCCAATCAGCACCCGTTGCTGATCCATGAAGGCAGACAATCTGCTCTCCAAGGCCATCAAACTGAGTCCGAGCTCAGGAGACCCAGCAGCCTCCGATTCGGGCCCCGACGGCGTCAGGCCCAACGTCGGCTCCCTCGGAGGAGAGTCCATGAGGACTACAGTACTCACGTGACTCGGGGCCTCTGACTCTACACTAGGATGCTTTGCAGGCCTCTCCGACTCCGAAGACCCGGGACGGCTATCGGGGCTATGCGACCTGGCCCTCGAGGAGCCAAGAGCGTCCACCGATACCGCCCTCGCGGGTTTCTTCTTCCTTCGGTGCTCCCTCGAGGGGGACTCCCTTTCAGAGGAGCCCCGACAATACTCGGGGTCAGACTCCCGAGACGTCGAGGCCTCTGACGAAGTCTGGACCCATCCAGAGGCAGATTCGGAGAAGATCCTCACACGCTGGTGCTGACGGCTCCGTAATGCCTTGGAAGACATTTTGCCACAGGGACTACAGACCGTAGAATCATGGTCTGGCCCCAGGCACCGGAGGCAGCAGTCGTGTGTGTCGGTGAGAGACATCAGTTTCTTGCACCGATCACACTTCTTAAAGCCACTGGCAGCCATCGGGGGAAAAAGGGCCCCTGCAAGATCAAAAAATTGGGCTGCCAGGGAAAAGAAAAAAGGACAAAAACCGAAAAAAGAGATCCGGCTCGGCACCGGTGTACCGAGTCCAGGCGGGAAAGGAACCGACATCGAACCGAAGAAAAAAACTCGACCCAACGCAGAAAAATCAACTTTTTTCACGGGTGACAAGGACAGGCGTCCATAGGGCACCGCGGAAAAAAGAAGACTGAGCAAGATGGCACCTTTGGGCGGGAAGGGGACCGCGCATGCGTGCCTGCATTCCCAAAGGCTTTCTTTGAAAGCTGAGGAAATGCTCCGCATGGGGGCTCCGTTGACGCCGACGTCACCCATATGAGAGGACTGACTTCCTGCTTGGTCCTGGAGAAATATTATTCCACCTATATGTAGATGATATGTTTTATGCACCATTCTCAACCACATCTCCAGACTTCACTGCTATAGCGCAGTGCTTCAACTCCATTTCCAACTGGCTCTCACAACAAGGCCTTTCCATAAACTACAGTAAAACTGAAGTGCTTTTCATATTCAAAGATCAATCGTTCTACCCACCAAAATCAATTAAAGTCGGACATGCTGAACTAGAAATTAAATCTGAAGTACGCTACCTCGGGTGATCCTTGACCAACAACTGACACTGCTGTCCCACATTAACAGTGTGGTAAAGAATGTCTATAGTAAAATCAGGACACTTCAGTGGCTCCATCCACTCCTTGAACCCCCTGACTACAGGACTCAGGACTGTATTTCAAGCGATTATACTTTCCCCCACTTTGAATTCAGCAATTCAATCCTCCAAGGCCTTCCAAAATCACAGTTGCTCCCACTACAGCTCACACAGCAAACTGTGGCTAGAATCGTAACTGGAACATCAAGGAGCTCCCACATCACCCCCATCATGAAGGAGCTCCACTGACTACCTCTACTATACAGAATTAAATACAAAAACATGACGGCAATATTTAAAATCCTTCACAAGCAATTCTCCAACTACTTGCATACGATAATTGAAAAAATCCTTAACAATCGCCAGAGAAGCACTACTGCATACCACCACCTTGCATCATACCCAGACTTCATCAAATTCAGCCAATCAGCATGTGGACAAGCATTCTTCTTATATGCTCCAACAATATGGAACTCTTTACCAATAAAAATAAGGACCATCTCAGACATGAAGGACTTCAGGAAATTATTAAAAACGCAACTGTTCCGAATTCACTTTGAGGGTGTCACAAATTCAGACTAATCAATGCAATTTTAACCACTGTTAGAATCATGACCATTATACCAGAAGACTCAGGTCCATCGATCCCGTCCCTCACCATCTGACCCCCCCCCTTCATACCTTCAGGTTACTGCTATACCCCAATGGTTTTAAATAATGGTAGCTATATTACTAGCACTACTGATTCTTCTATAAGCATCTACTAGCTCACTATATACCAATAATGATTTGAATTGTTATCCTAATTTTTGTATTTTAATGTTAATAGGTTACTTGTGTTGCTTCCTGTTCCTTGTAACGTTATCTTGTTCCATGTAAGGTTCTTTTCTGTTACCTGTAAACAGTGCTGATCCTTGGAAATGCAGTATATAAATTTTTCAAATAAATAAAATAAAGGGCTCCGGAGAAAAAAAGAAGACTGATGTAAGATAGCTCCTTTGGGCGGGAAAACCGGCACGCATGCATGGAGGACACTCCAAAAGCTTCTTTTGGAAGCTGGGACGTGTTCCCACGCGGGCTCCATCAGTGAGGACTGACTTCCTGCTTGGTAATGGAGAAATATCCCATCACTCAGACCTAAGGGGAAGAAAGGCAATTTGACTAAGCAATTCCAGAATCCAGGCCAGGAGTTCCCTATTACCAGCACTATGGGAAAAGAGTAGTTACTCACCTGTAACAGGTGTTCTCCAGGAGCAGCAGGAATCAGTCCTCACATATGGGTGTCATCGGCGCCGATGAAGCCCCAGCGGAGCATTTCCCCAGCTTTCTATGAAAGCCTTTGGGAATGCAGGCGGGAATGCAGGCACGCATGCGCGGTTCCCTTCCCGCCTAAAGGTGCCATCTTACCTCAGTCGAATGACATAGCTAAGAACAGCACACAAAAATGAAAAAATAAACTATGTACAACTGCAACTCCAAAGGGAGGAGGGAGGGTTGTGAGGACTGATTCCTGCTGCTCCTGGAGAACACCTGTTACAGGTGAGTAACTACTCTTTCTCCAGGACCAAGCAGGAAGTCAGTCCTCACATATGGGTGACTCCCAAGCTCTGGGCTACCGAGGAACCCAGGCTGAACAAGAGAACTACCTCTAGTCTCAGCAGCAAAGAAAGGCTTTTCAAGGACACAACCTCCACCGGGAGCCCAACAGAGGGCAGGAGGGCAGGAGTTGCCTAAACCTCAAAGAGATTCCGGAGTACTGCTTGGCCAAAAGCACTGCCCCTATGGGACTCCCTCTCCAGACAGTAATGGGCCGCAAAAGTCTGGCTTGAAGACCAAGTTGCAGCCCTGCAGATGTCTACCAAGGGCAAAGAGCGGAGATGAGCCACTGAGGCAGCCATTGCTCTGACTCGGTGGGCCGTAACCCGACCCTGCAAAGGAAGGTCAGCCGCCTTGTAAGCCCAGGTGATACAGTCAGCCACCCAGATGGACAAGGTACGCTTGGACACAGCCAACCCCAACTTATTAGGGTCAAAAGAAATGAAGAGCTGAGTAGGCCTTCTATGCCCCTGCGTACGGTCAAGGTAGAAGGATAAGGCCCTCCTACAGTCCAGGGTATGCAGGACTGCTTCAGCCTGGCTTGCATGAGGCCTAGGGAAGAATGTTGGAAGAACCACCTCCTGATTGAGGTGGAAAGAGGAGACAAACTTTGGGAGGAACTTTGGATGAGTCCTGAGGTCTACCCTGTTCCTATAAATCCTGGTGTAAGGCCTATCACAGACCAGGGCCTGAAGCTCACTCACTCGCCTAGCCGAGGTAAGGGCTATCAGGAAGAGTGTCTTCCAGGATAGGAAGCGTAGTGGACAAGTAGCCATCGGCTCAAAAGGTGGGCGAGTCAGTTGCTGCAAGACCACATTCAACTCCCACTCAGGGGCAGGAGGACGGATTGGAGGCTTGAGCAAAAGCAAGCCCCTGAGAAAGCGGGACACCAAGGGGTGAACCAACAGAGAATGTCCTTCCACCAGTGAGTGGTGAGCTGCTAGAGCTGAGAGGTGGACCCGAACAGAATTGGACTTGAGTCCCTGATTGGACAAGTGGAGTAAATACTGAAGCACTACTGGTACAGTACAGGAGAAAGGATCCACTGTATGTAGCTGACACCACACAGAAAACCTTCTCCATTTGAGAGCATAGGTTTTTCTAGTGGACTGTTTCCTAGAGGCTAGGACAACCTCCCCAACCTCCTGAGGCAGGCCCCAGGGAGCCAAAACTACCCTTGCAGCCTCCAGGCCATCAAATTGAGAGCTTTGAGATTGGGGTGCAGAAGGGAACCCTGATCCTGAGAGAGCAGGTCGGGTTGCAACCCCAGAGGCAGTGGGGGATCCACTGCCAGCTGACGAAGAAGTGGAAACCAAGGTTGTCTTGGCCAAATGGGAGCCATCAGCAGGACTGAGGCCTTGTCCTGAAGAATCTTGAAGAGAGTTCGGGCCACCAACGGGCGTGGGAGGAAACGCATACAGGAGGCCCTGAGACCAGGGAATCAGAAAAGCATCCGGTGCTATCCTCAAAGGATGCGGTTGCCTGGAGCAGAACTTTGGCAGTTGCTTGTTCAGTGGACTGGCAAACAGATCTATCCAAAGGAGAGCCCATTTCAGGAAGATCTTCTGAACCACCAAGGGATGCAGCTGCCACTCGTGGGGCTGCAGAATCCTGCTCAACCTGTCGGCCAGGTAGTTCTCCTGGCCTGGAAGGTACACAGTCCTGAGGAGCATGTTGTGCTTTAGGGCAAATGAACAAAGGTCTTGACCTTCCCGACAAATGCGCCTGGACCCAGTCCCGCCCTGTTTGTTCACATAAAGCACAGTTACTTACCTGTAACAGGTGATCTCTGGGAACAGCAGGAATAAGTCTTCACATATGGGTACGTCGGTACCGACGGAGTCTGCGCGGGAACGCTTCCCAGCGTCCAATCAAAACGCTTTTGGAAGCATCCCACCACGCCTGCGTGCTGCCTTCCCGCCTTCACAACTGCCTCTCCTCAGTTAAGTTTTAAAGCTGAGACAAAGAGAGAGAGAGGAAAGGAAAGATAGATAGAGAGATACAACTCCTAGGGGAGGTGGGTGGGTTGTGAAGACTTATTCCTGCTGTTCCAAGAGATCACCTGTTACAGGTAAGTAACTGTGCTATCTCCAGGAACAAGCAGGAATGAGTCTTCACATATGGGGACTCCCAAGCTGAGATGTCCAGAGGGAGTCCTAGCATGTTGCGGATGTAGAAGAGCCATGCAACTCCCCAGAACCTCAGGCATCCTGGAGATGGAGGGTAGGAGTTGAATACAGAAAAGGTGCTGTGGAACAGCTGAACTAGGACAGGACCTCTACAGAGAAGAACCCTGTAGAGAGGAGATCTAGTGGTAAAAATTGAGATATGGGCCTACCTTGTTGGCATTGCAATTCTACTGAGGTTGATATGGATCTGTTAGAAGAACCATTGGAAAACCTCAAGGAGTACCTCACTGAGAAGTAGAGGTAAGAAAAATAGAAAAAACAAGTGGAGGTCAGAACCCTTCAGGGTGAAGAAATAGCCCCAGGGAGAAACTGGGGTAGGGAAAGAGAGGTAGGACTTCAGCGGAAGACGCAGAAGGTACCATTAAGAAAGCTTAAGCTGTGTTGGTCCAAGAAAAATCCAATCCTAGGACCAAAAGAAAAAAAAAAAGAGTCTGACCCAGCTGGACTGGCAGTAGAAACAGTCCATGTAGGAGAGAAAGGGTGTGGAAAACCCCTGTATCTGATAAGAAGTTAAGGACAGACTTAGGGAGCGCTAAGCTTTAGATAAACTGAAGTTCCTCAATGTCTTTCCTGAATGGGTTAAGGAAAGAAAAAGGGTACATGGAGAACTTCAGGGTACCTAACCCTGAGAGGTTATGGTAAGAAAAAGTTTGTTGATCACCACAGGAAGTGGTTATGTGTGTAGAACCCTAAGTATGCTGGTACAGCATTGATAGGGGTGGTGCCCATCTGTCAGGATCATATAGGAATGTATGAATATCTGAATGTAAACAGACAGATAGATAAGTATGTGGATACATATCTACCTAAAAGATATATCTCTATAGAGACATATATATATATATAGATATAGATAGATATATAGATAGATATACATACATTCCTAAAGTTATACACATATAGAGGATATATGCATATATATACGGAGAGACCTGTATGGGCAGAAGATACACAGACAGATATAAATAAATATATATATATATGTATATGTATATGAATATGTAGGCATGTAGACAGATGTCTCCAGGTATGTGGATGAAGAAATGTCTATAGAAATTGATCCCCATAGGAGTATGGAGAGAGAAAAGATTCATCTAACAGCAAGGAGGGTGATACCCGCTTGAATAGATGCATCAAGAATCTTCCTTCCCTGGTTATGATTGAAAAAGTCAGGGGAATAGTGTCCCTGACAAAAGAGAGTCTAAATCCGTTTCAGAATTTGAGCTCTTAAATAACCAGGATGGCCTATGTGGAAAAAGGCAGAGGATAACTTCAGTCTGCAGGCAGCAAGTCCAGATTTCTCCAGAACCGCAGTATGGAGAATGGATAGAGGACGTCACTGGAGGAAGATACCATAGTGACCTGTCTACAAGGGCAGATGGGTATCAGGCGTCCTTTAACTGCCACTGAAACAAAAAAGATCTCTGGCGAGAAGACCAAGGGGATATGGACCAAGCCAGGGAATTTGCCATTCTTTAGGTTGTCACATGAAGAAAAGGCCTGAGCCTCAGGTCTCAAAAGAGATTTTAGATGAGATGGTAGGGGTAGGGAACACCTACCAGACATGAAAAATATGACTGGGGAAACCCCTCCTAACCCTCTGGGGTTATCTGCTAGACAAGATATGATGCTCTCTAGCAAGGGCCCATAGTGCAAAGCTACTCTGTAGAGTTGCAGAGAGCATGCTGCAGGTTGCAAATGCAATGTGTGCCTTTGATTTAGTTAGAAGAAAAAACTGGCTGTTAAAAGCCAGTGGGTAAGAACTATTCTGCCAAGGACAAGGGGCAAAGAATAGAAGTTAACCAAGCAGTCTGTGATAATAGGGTTTCCCAAACGAGGTTGATAACCTGTTTGGGGTTTAGCACTGAGGCTAGAAGAATAGCTAGTGGAGGAGAAGCCCTGGTTGTGTGGTGAACAGAACCAATGGCTTAACCACTAAGAATTAGTGTAATCTGCAGCAACTACCAGGGCAGCGGGCGAAAAATTTCTTTTTCCATCTTTTTAGATTGGAAAAAAGAGACAACAGACATAGTAGGACTATCTAGTGTCTGATGAGCTGCCCTAAGGAAATAAAGGGGGAGACAACTCTTAAATGGAGAATCCCCCTGTGGAACAGGTAGAGGACCATAGGGGCTTACCAGTGTAAAAGAGCCACTCTTACAAACCAGATGCTGTAGCAAGAGGGAGGTAAGACAGAGGTGAAGGAGACTGACTATGAAGGAAGTCTCTGAAAGGTAAGATGATACATGCCAGTACAGGGAAACAACTGTCTTATTAATAGTTGTCATTTCTCTTTTCCCAAAAAGGAAGAGAAATCTGTCAAGTGAGGGCATGATCATCATGAAGACTCTTAGAGTAAAGGAAAAAATGTCTCAAGAAGAGACATCTTGAAAACGTTAGGATAAATTTAGTGCAGATACTTCAGCAAAAAGAAGCAGACTGCCCCTGTAACCAGCAACACAAGGGGAAAAATGACTTATTTAAAACCCTGCGACTGCTGGGTTTGTGGACACTGTTGAGGTTGTGGTTTCTTCAGACTAGGGCGATGTTTCCCCTGTTTGGGAACATCTGAATGATGGGCAGAAGAAGAATAAAACTTTTCCCCCCTAGGGGAAGAAAGTTGGGTAGGACATTTCCTACCAACTAGGAAAGAGGAAGGCGTAGAACAGCCTCTGGAAACAGGAATGTCAGTGGTTAACTGAGCAACTTGGAGTCAATGTTCCCTCTAATTTTCTGTAGGCTGTGTGCGCGTAAAATATCAGCTGTGTGCAGTTTTTGAAGGAAGGTTAAATTTTTGTGCGCCACATGACGACACTCGGAGTTATATACTTTAAAATTTGACTACACATCAGAATACAGTATGTACACCACACTGATTTTAATCAAATTAAATGAAAATAGACTATTACTAAATGAAGCGGGAAAGTTCTAGTAATTACAATCATAACTTTTAAATTTTAAGATGTCTGTTTTCTATCAGAATCAGAGCCGTAATTTTTGTGCGCTCTGTTGTAAAGTATGTGCGCTCACTCGGCGAGGTGTGTGCGCGCGCACACGCGCACAGCTTAGAGGGAACAGTGCCTGAAGTAAAGACTCCTTGTTAAAGAGATTTTCTCCAGTGCAAGGAGTATTTCCCAGTCTTTCTTGAGCCCATTTGTCTAAGTTTGAAGCCTGGAGCCAGGCTTTACGTCGTGCCCCTATAGCTATAGCAGAAGTTCTGCTAACAGACTCAAAGGAGTCCAGGGAAGCACAAATAAGGAACCTAGATATATTTTGAGCATGACTAACCAGAGAGGAATAGTCTGCACTTATAGTCTCTTGAAGAAAAGGAGTCAAAGATAGTAATTTCTTTGTGACCTCATCAAGAGATAATCCCATATAGAAAATATATGAGAGAATTCTTGCTGATAGCATGGATGCCTGGAAGGTTTGGCGTCCAAAGGCATCTAAAGTCTTAGACTCACGACCTGGCGGATAAGAGGAGTGCTTTTTAGTACTCTTCACCCGCCTCATTGCTGATTCAACAACAATGGAATGATGAGGAAGTTGAGTCTTCTGAAAACCTGGAGAGGGAGGCACCTGATATAGAAGATCAGCTGTCCTAGAAGGTGGGGGCACCGTTAAAGGAGCCTCCCACATTCGTAGAAGGAGATCCTGTAAGGAATGATGCAAAGGAAGCATGATGGTATCCTTTGCTGTCCCAGGAATATACAGGGATTCTGCATTGCCTTGTGTAGGATCCTGTCCAGGCATAGAAATGGCAAGTGATCTCATCATATCCATGAGAAAAGCTTGAAAAGAAAAATCCCCAGAGGGAAATTCTTTTGGACAGGCTAGAACTGCTGAAGAACTAGCATTGGCACCGGAGGACCTATCCAACCTTATAGGAATATAAGATCCTTAATGGTGGAGATCCCTAGAGAATGGTCGCCGGTACCGCAGGGGGTCGGGACCAGCAACAGTCGGTAGCATATCGTCCATGCTAGGGATCGATTCCAAACTCGGTATCGAGGGGAGCGAGCCTGAAGAGGGAAGCATGGAAGGCACCGACAGCCATGGTAATGTGGATAACCAGTACCAACTCCGGCACCGTATCCGGTACCAGTGGATGAAGGCCAGCCGGTGACAACTCTATCGGTATGGAAGAAACCGAGAGTGCCGGACATGGATCATCGGAACCGTGCCTTCGGTACCGTTTGGTGTCGGTGCCAAGGCGAGTCGGTACCCAGTCCTCCAGACTGGAGATCGATTCCAGACTCGGCATCGAAGGAAGCGAGTCTATCGAAGCACATCTGGAGGGTACCGACGTCGGTACTAGTATCGGTACCGATACCGATACTGGAGGATCGGCCTGGAGCGTATCCAACAGTCCCGTAGGTACCGAGGACGCCAGACAACGATCCTTGGTGAGGAATGTTTCATCCAACACCATTGCCGATGCCGGGGTATCGGTACCGCTCGAAGCGGATACCACCACTGAGCATGGCATAGGTATGTTCTGTGAGGGGTGAACCTCAGGAACAACCTGAAACCCCACACAGGCTTTGGAGGCCGAAGACTCCCACCGGGGTTTTAAAACCAGTATGTTCTCGAGGGCAAGGCCAGAGGCATCTCTATGTTGTGCATGAGATCTACCATTCGAGGACTGGCTAGTCTTAACAGACTGTTTTTGGGTTACCTGATTCCATGTAGAAGAAGAAGTGGTCGGTGCCCTGAAGCTGGATGGGGACCGCGTATCGAGGGAAACCCGATGCTGAAGACTTCTTCCGACAATACTATTGCAGGAGGGACACTCCGGAGGAAAATGGTCAGGACCCAAACCGGCGAGACACCAATTAGGGGTGTCTAAAGTTAATTTTGTACCGCCGCAGTTTGAACATTTCTTGGGAATAGTGACTGGCGGTTCCATGAAGGAAACTGAGTAGGCCTAGCAGGACTAAGAAAAGCGTGAGGCACTAAGAAGAAAAAAATATTCCTTAAAAAGGAAAATTTTACAAGAAAGGAGGAGAGAAAAACACCGGCGGTACCGGTGGCATCAGGGAAGGCAGCCGCGACCACAAGAAAACTAAAAAATAAAAGAATAATTTTCGGCGGTGACAGGAGGACGTCCTGCCGGCTCCGCGGAAAAACGAAAACTGAGGAGAGGCAGTTGAGAAGGCGGGAAGGCAGCACGCAGGCGTGGTGGGATGCTTCCAAAAGCATTTTGATTGGACGCTGGGAAGCGTTCCCGCGCAGACTCCGTCGGTACCGACGTACCCATATGTGAAGACTCATTCCTGCTTGTTCCTGGAGATAACATGGCCACCTGATTGTCTGTCTGAACTAGGACATATTGATGAGCCAGGGCAGGAGGAAAAGCTTTAAGAGCTAGGTGAATAGCCCTGAGTTCCAGGAGATTGATCTGCTGTGCCGCCTCCCAAGGAGACCAGCGGCCCTGGGTGCACTTGTCTAGACAATGAGCTCCCCAGCCCTGCAGGGAGGCGTCGGTGGTCAGTACCACCGTGTAGCCAGGAATCTGAAAGGGCACTCCTTTTAGTAGATTGGGTGGGTGTAGCCAACAGCTGAGGGAGTTCAGAAATTGTCTGGACACCCTTATCCTGTCCCTGAGGCTGCCTGTGGCCTGTGACCACTGAGTCCGAAGGCACCACTGTGCAGGCCTCATATGGAGCCTGGCATTGGGGGTCACATGTACTGTCGAAGCCATGTGGCCTAGAAGCCTCAGGCAGAGTCTGGCAGAGACTAGTGACCTGTTGAGAAACTGGTTTGCCAAGGCTATCAATCTTTGTGCTCTGTCTTCTGGCAAGAAAGCCTTTGCCAGGAGAGAGTCCAGCCTTGCTCCTATGAATTCCAAATTCTGGGAGGGGAGCAAAGTGGACTTTGCGAAGTTTATTACAAACCCTAGGCTTTGAAGAAGAGCAATAGTTCTGAGGGTGGCTTGTCTGGCCTCCTGGCACATCTGACCCCTGATGAGCCAGTCGTCCAGATAGGGGAAGACAAAGACTCCCTGATTTCTCAGGTAGGCTGCCACCACTGCCAGGCATTTGTTAAAGACCCTGGGAGCGGAGGTGAGGCCAAAAGGCAGTACTCTGTACTGATAATGGTTTCCTCCCACAAGGAACCTGAGGTACCTTCTGTGGTCTGGATGAATGAGGATGTGAGTGTACGCATCCTTTAGATCTAAGGATGCGTAGCCAATCTCCCTGCTGGAGGTAGGGCAGAAGTGTTCCAAGAGTAAGCATCTTCAACTTTTCTTTCTCTAGGAACTTGTTGAGGTTCCTGAGGTCCAGAATGGGTCGAAGGCCACCGGTTCTTTTGGGCACCAGGAAATACCTGGAGTAGAATCCGTTACCTTGCAAGTGGGGAGGCACAGTCTCCACCGCCCTGTCCACCAACAGACCTTGAAGTTCCTGAAGGAGAAGGTCTGTGTGCAGGGAAGGCCTTGGAGGCTCCCCTGGAAAGTATGGTGTGGTCCTCTGCCTACGGGGCCCATTACCCTGCCCCTTGGCTTGCTGACCCTGGGGTGCAGCTTGGGTAGCCTGATATTGAGGGTACTGTTTGTAGGCAGTGCCCTTCCTCAGGTAAAAGGGCTTTTTACCCGAGCCCTTCTTTTTACGAGAAGGGGCAGAGGTCTTCCTAGACAGCCTTGTCCATGTAAGGTGCTCTGTTTCGAGCTGGGCGGCCTTCTCGGTCATGGGCTTGCCAAAAAGGATTTCACCTCGGCAAGGGACATCGACAACCTTGTCCTGAACCCATGGCTCGAGGTCCGATGACTGCAGCCATGCCTGGCGTCGAGCCACAATGCCGGCTGCCGCAACTTGGGCCGAAGCCTCGAAGCCATCGTAGGTGGCGCGGGACATGAACTTCGAGCAGTCCCGAATCCCCGAGGACAAGGACTTGAATCTCTGCAAGGGTTCCCCGGAGAGTCGAGCAGAGAACCCGGCCAACTCCTTGGCCAGGTCCCGCAAGTACATGCCCATGTACAGCTGGTAAGACTGGACACGGCAAGCAAGCATCGAGCCCTGGAAGCACTTTCTACAGACGCCATCGAGGTTCCGGGTCTCCCTGCCGGGGGGCACCGCGGAGTGCATCTTTTGGCTCTTCAGTCGATGCATGGCCGATTCCACAACCATGGAATGGTGTGGTAGCTGTGCTTTCTGAAAGCCAGGGCTCTTCCTGAGTCGATAGATCGAGTCGACTCGCTTGCTTAAAACCGGCGCCGAGGCCGGTGCCTCCCACATCCAGAAGAGGAGCCATTCCAGCATCGGAGGAACCGGGACAGTAAAGGCCTCCTTCGGAGGAGAGTCATACTGCAGGGCCTCGAGCTCTTCAGCTCGAGGCTCTTCCTCGGGGTCCGCAGGAATAGCCAAGGCAGTGGCCATATCCAGGACGAACTCCGAGAACTGAGAATCCTCCAGAGGGGATCTACTCCGGGGCTCAGACTGCGGTGAGTCCGACAGGACGCACCGAGTCTTGAACGTATCAGGGGACTCCTCATCCTCCGTCTCCCAGGCGGACTCGTCCGACGAGGAGTCAGGGTCCGACCCCGTGGGGCCCTGGAGCACCCACCCCGATGCCGGAGGCACCGGCGTCGACGCCCTCAGTCCTGAGCGGGAGGTCGAGGGAGACCGCGACCGAGGTCAACTTCGAGCCATGATGGACTCGAGTATCGGCTCAGTCTCCGGGGTCGACTTCGAAGTCGATGTCCCGGTGGTCGGGGCAGATGCGCCAGACAGGCTGGCTATCAGTGCCCGCTGCTGCTCCATGAAGGCAGACAATCTGCTCTCCAAGGCTGTCATTCTGAGACTCAGCTCGGGAGACGCAGCAGCCACCGACTCGGGCCCTGGCGGTGCCGGGCCCGACGTCGGCTCCCTGGGAGGAGAGTCCTTGAGGACTACAGGGCTTACGTGTCCAGCAGACTCCAGCTCCACGCAAAGAACTTTGGCAGGCTTCTCTTGGTCCACGGGCCCTGGGCAACGGTCGGGGGTCTTAGACCTGGCCCTCGAGGAGCCAAGGACCTCCTCTGACGACGCCCTCGCGAGTCGCTTCTTCCTCTTGTGCTCCCGGTCGGCGGACCCCCTGTCCGAGGAGCTCTGACGGTGCTCGGGATCCGAATCCCGAGATATCGAGACCTCAGACAAGGTCTGGGCCCGGCCGGAGGCTGAGTCCGAGAAAAGCCTTTCTTTCTGCTGCTGGCGACTTCGGAGTACCTTGGAAGACATCTTCCCACATGGCCCACACGACTTAGGGTCGTGATCAGGACCGAGGCACCGGAGGCAGCAGTCGTGTGTGTCGGTGAGAGACATTAATTTCTTACACCGATCACACTTCTTGAAACCGCTGGAAGCCATCGGGGAAAAAAGAGTCCCCGCGAGGTCAAAGGACCGGCCTTCCAGGGAAAAAGCAAAAAAGGGCGCGAACGCCAGCCACGAAGGGCAAAAACCGAAAAAAGAAGAATCGGGCTCGATACCGGTGTACCGAACCCGGCAGGAGGGGAAACCGGCGTCGAACCGGGAGAAAAATCAGCGAGTATCGCTGAAAAAAATCAACTTTTATCCGAGATGACAGGACACACGTCCGGTGGGCTTCTCGGAGAAAAAGAGACTGAGGTAAGATGGCACCTTTAGGCGGGAAGGGAACCGCGCATGCGTGCCTGCATTCCCAAAGACTTTCATAGAAAGCTGGGGAAATGCTCCGCTGGGGCTTCATCGGCGCTGATGACACCCATATGTGAGGACTGACTTCCTGCTTGGTCCTGGAGAAAGGAGGGTTAATCTCCCAGGCAACCCAGGAGAATGGTGCCAGAAGAGGCGGGTTTAACCAGAATATAAAACTTGGGAATAATCCCAGAGTCTCAGTCACATGGAGAAATTCCACTAGCAAGGAGTTGCCAGACATCTGCTTGAGTTAAAAAAAAAACAACAAAAAAAACCCAACCAATGGGTGGTAGTAGCACCAGCTAGTCTATTCAAAACAAAACCTTTGACCTACAAAAAGCAATGAAGAAGATGTCAAGCGGGTGACTTGAAAGCCCAAAAGCAAATTTTTATTAAAAGGAGTTTTTGTTTTTTACCTCACTGGGGAAAGACTTACAACTAAATAGTTGCTACATAGAAAAACTCTAAAGCGCTCTTCTCCCTTTTGGAACTTGTGTGTGTCCTCCAAAGAGAATGTCTGTAAGGTTGCAATGTAGAGATCAGCCCATAAATTCTTTTCACATTACTATACTAACTGAGCACCCTGCAGGAGGCTGGATCAACATTGTTTTTTTCCAAGATCTATTGGAGACAGATCTCAACTTCTTTCCTCGAGGCCTTTTTTTTTCTTACTCAGACAGTTTTTGCTTGTTCCCTAATATCTCCAATTCAGTGGGCACTAGGGCTAGAATCCCAGTGCTATGAGCTTTTATTCACAAATATCTAGAAGTTTCTTCTCCTTACTTTATTTATTTATATATTCCACACAATCCCAAGATCTAAGCAGATCACAAATTTACATACATAGTAAAACACTAGAAGTGAGGTTCACGTCTACCATGGTATGTGCAAAACTAGCCCATTAGGAGAAACTACCCCAAGTAAAACACAGCTAAAAAAGCACCATAAAATAAAATCTAGCAAGCATAAACATATACAATAACTAAACATAAAATCAGAAATTAAGTCTGAAAAATCATACACGGTCATTATTATTACAACATATTAGCTGACTCAACTGTATAAACCCATGTAATTAATGATAAAGTCTAATTCAGGAAAGCCTGCGTGAATTATTAAGCTTAAGCTTCTTCCTGAAAGATATTTTATGCAATTCGAAAGGCAGTGCATTCCATAGGGAGGCTGCTTCTACAGAGAACACATGATTATGTGGATCTCTAACCATATGGATTTAAATTTAAATAATATTCAAAAATGACCTGGAAAGTGGAATAACGAGTGAGGTTATCAAATTTGCAGATGACACAAAACTATTTAAAGTTGTTAAAACCCAAGAGGATTGTGAAAAATTGCAAGAGGATCTTGATAAATTGGAAGACTGGGCATCAAAATGGCAGATGAAATTTAATGTGGACAAGTGCAAGGTTATGCACCTAGGGAACAACCACCCAAACTATGGTTACACGATGCAAGGTTCCACATTAGGAACCACCACCCAGGAAAAAGATTTAGGCGTCATTGTGGATACCATGTTAAAACCCTCGGCCCAGTGTGCAGCGGCAGCCAAGAGAGCAAATAGAAAGCTAGGTATGATAAGGAAAGGAATGGAAAATAAAACAAAAGATATTATAATGCCTCTATATCGTTCCATGGTGAGACTGCACCTTGAAAATTGTGTGCAATTCTGTTCGCCGTATCTTAAAAAGGATATAGCGATTTTAGAAAAGGTTCAGAGAAGAGCCACCAAAATGGTAAAGGGGATGGAAGGATACTCCAATGAGGAAAGGCTAAAAAGGTTAGGGCTCTTTAACCTGGAAAAGAGACGGCTGAGGGGAGATATGATAGAAGTCTATAAATTAATGAACGGAGTGGAACGGGTAAACGTAGATCGATTGTTTACGTTATCAGAATATAGAAAGACTAGGGGACATGCAATGAAGCTACAGGGTAAACTATTTAAGACTAATAAAAGAAAATATTTTTTCACTCAACGTGTAATCAAACTCTGGAATTTCTTACCGGAGGATGTAGTAAAGGCTGTTAGTGTAGCTGGGTTTAAAAAAGGTTTGGACAAGTTCCTGGAGGAAAGGTCCATAAACCATTATTAAGAAGTGACCGAAGATATCAATGCTTGACCCAGTACAAGCATTGTGGAACTTGTGTCTCTTGGGAAACTGCTAGGTACATATGACCTAGATTGGCCACTGTTGGAAACAGAATACTGGGCTTGATGGACCTTGGTCTGACCCAGTATGGCATATCTTATGATCTTATGGAAGGAATATAGAGTAGTTACTCACCTGTAACAGGTGTTTCTCCAGGAGCAGCAGGAATCAGTCCTCACATATGGGTGACGTCGGCGCCGACGGAGCCCTCGCGGAGCAATTTCCCCAGCTTTCAAAGAAAGCCTTTGGGAATTGCAGCGCGGTCCCCTTCCCGCCCAAGGGTGCCATCTTGCTCAGTCTGATGACATAGCTAAAAGACAGCAAAAAAATTAGCAAAAATGAAATGAGAGGACTGCAACTCCAAGGGGAGGAGGAAAGGTTGTGAGGACTGATTCCTGCTGCTCCTGGAGAACACCTGTTACAGGTGAGTAACTAGTCTTTCTCCAGGACCAAGCAGGAAGTCAGTCCTCACATATGGGACTCTCTAGCTTAAGGCTACCGGAGACCTCAAGCGGAAAAATGAGCTCCCTCTAGCTCAGTAGCACAGAAGGAAGGAATCTTCTCTGAAAACGCCCCCGACCGGTAGCCCAACACCAGGGCCGGAGGGTAGGAGTTGCCTAAACCTCAAAGAGATTATGGAGGACTGCCTGACCGAAAGCACTGTCCCTGCGGGACTCCCTCTCCAGGCAGTAATGGGCCGCAAAGGTCTGGCTTGAAGACCAAGTAGCGGCCCGGCAGATGTCTGCCAACGGAACAGAGCGGAGATGAGCCACTGACGCAGCCTTCGCCCTGACACAATGAGCCGTGACTCAACCCTCCAACGAGAGCCCAGGCGATACAGCCCAGGCGATACAGTCAGCTACCCATATGGACAAAGTACGCTTGGAGACAGGTAGCCCCAATTTATTGGGGTCAAAAGAAATGAAGAGCTGAACAGCCCTCCTATGCTCCCGCGTACGGTCAAGGTAGAAGGACAAGGCCCTCCTACAGTCCAAGGTGTGCAGGACCATTTCAGCCCGGCTGGAGTGCGGCTGGGAAAGAAGGTCGGAAGAACCACCTCCTGGTTGAGATGAAAAGGAGAAAACACTTTTGGAAGAAACTTAGGGTGAGTCCGTAAGACTACCCTATTCCTGTGGAACCTAGTGTAAGGAGGATCAGACACTAGGGCCTGCAGTTCACTAACGCGCCTAGCAGAGGTAAGGGCTACCAAAAACAAGTTTTTCCAGGAAAGAAAACGAAGAGGGCAGGTAGCCATAGGTTCAAAGGGCGGACAGGTAATCCGCTGTAAGACCACATTCAGATCCCATTCAGGGGCTGGAGTGCGCAAAGGAGGCTTAAGGAAAAGGAGGCCTCGGAGAAAATGAGCCACCAAAGGGTGGTTGGAAAGAGGCCTGCCATCCACCGGTGCGTGATGTGCAGAAAGAGCACTGAGGTGGACTCTGACAGAGTTGGACTTAAGGCCCAGATTGGAGAGGTAAAGCAAATATTGCAAGACCACTGCCACCAAGCAGGAGAAGGGATTCTCAGACTGCTGAGTACACCACACGGAGAACCGACGCCACTTAAGAGCGTAGGACTTCTGGGTGGAGGGCCGCCTAGAGGCCAAGACGACCTTTTCCACCTCCCGAGGCAGCAGGAGGGGGAGCAAGGACTACCCTTTCAGCAGCCAGGCCATCAGATGAAGGGACCAGAGGTTGGAGTGTAGGAGAGTCCCCTGATCCTGTGACAGGAGATCGGGTTGAAATCCCAGAGGAAGAGGAGTGTCCACCGCCAGCTGCATCAGAAGCGGGAAGTAGGGCTGTCTCGGCCACCGGGGAGCCACTAGGATCATCGAGGCTCTGTCTCTGAGAACCTTGAAGAGCGTCCGAGACACCAGTGGCATGGGAGGAAAGGCATACAAGAGGCCTGTGGACCATGGGATCAGAAAAGCATCCGCCGCTACTCGGAGAGGATGCGGTTGTCGAGAGCAGAATTTGGGAAGCTGCCAGTTCAGAGGACTGGCAAATAGATCCATGGTGGGGAGGCCCCACTTGAGAAAGATCCGCTGAACCACCAACGGATCCAATCTCCACTCGTGGGGTTGGAGGATCCTGCTCAGCTTGTCTGCCAGGTAATTTTCTTGACCTGGGAGATAGACAGCTTTGAGGAGGATGCCGTGAAGGACGGCCCAAGAGCACAATTTTTGTGCCTCCTGACAGAGAAGGAAGGAGCCTGTGCCCCCTTGTTTGTTCACGTAGAACATTGCAACTTGATTGTCCGTCTGGACCAGCACAGACTGGTGAGAAGTGAGGTGGGAGAAGGCTCTCAGAGCTAGACGGATGGCTCTGAGCTCCAGGAAGTTTATCTGCTGAGCAGACTCCCAAGGAGTCCAGAGACCTTGAGTACATGTCCCTTGGCGATGTGCTCCCCAACCCAGGAGAGAAGCATCGGTTGTCAGCACCTGAGTAGGTGGAGGAGATTGAAAATCCACTCCCAGCACCAGGTTTGGCAGATGAAGCCACCACTGCAGAGAAGAGACCAGCAGGTCGGACACCTGTACTGAGTCCGCCAGGCTCCCCGTGGCCTGATGCCATTGAGTGCGAAGGCACCACTGAGTAGGTCGCATGTTCAGGCGGGCATTGGGGGTCACATGGACCGTGGAAGCCATATGGCTGAGCAGTCTCAGGAATTGCCTGGCAGAGACCAGGGAATTGCTGTGAAAGTGGCTGGCGAGATCCATGAGCCTGTGGGCCCTGTCTAGAGACAGGAAGGCTCGCGCCTGAAGTGTGTTCAACCTGGCGCCTATGAATTTGAGATTTTGAGAGGGGAGAAAAGTGGACTTTGTGAAGTTTATGACAAATCCCAAGTGCTGGAGTAGAGTCACAGTGCGATGAGTGGCCTGAGTGGCCTCTTGGAAAGACTGGGCTCTGATGAGCCAGTCGTCTAGGCATGGAAACACAAAAAGGCCTTGTAGTCTTAAATAGGCCGCCACCACTGCTAGGCATTTGGTGAACACCCTGGGGGCGGAGGATAGGCCAAAGGGCAGGACTCTGTACTGGTAATGATTTCCTCCCACAACAAACCTGAGATATTGTCTGTGGTCTGGATGAATAAGGATGTGAGTATAGGCATCCTTTAGATCTAAGGAGCATAGCCAGTCTCCCTGCTGGAGGTAGGGCAGCAGGATTCCAAGGGTAAGCATCTTGAACTTTTCCCTTGCCAGGAACTTGAGGTTTCGCAAGTCCAGGATGGGTCTGAGCCCTCCTGTTCTTTTTGGTATCAGAAAATACCTGGAATAAAAGCCGTGACCTCTCAGGTGGTGGGGTACCGGTTCCACAGCCTGTTCCTGAAGAAGACTTATTAACTCCTGAAGGAGTAAGTCCCTGTGCAGAGGGAGTCTTGGAGGCTCCCCTGGAAAGTAGGAGGGAGGTACCTGGTGAAAGTGTAGAAGATAGCCTTTCTGAATTATATGAAGCACCCAGGTATCTGAGGTGATGGCTGACCACCTGTGGGCAAAGTAGACCAGCCGGCCTCCTGTGCTGAGAGAAACCAGCGGAGAGGAAGAGGCTATGCTGACGGAGTCAAAACCCCCCACCCTGCTGAGCAGGGACCGGAGTTGTAGGCTTGGGGACCTGCCTGACCATGTTGGGGAGCTGCTGAGGCCTGATAATGAGGGTAGTGTTTATAGGCAGCCGCCTTCCTCGGGTAAAAGGGCTTTTTCCCCGAGCCCTTCTTCTTCTGAGAAGGGGCAGAGGTCTTTCTGGACAGCCGAGTCCTGGTCAGAGTCTCGGTCTCGATCTGTGCAGCCTTCTCAGCCATGGGCTTGCCAAAGAGGTTCTCACCTCTACAGGAGACATCGACCAACTTGTCCTGTACCCATGGCTCGAGGTCGGATGACTGAAGCCAAGCCTGTCAGCGGGCACCAATGCCGGCTCCGGCTATCCGAGCCGATGCTTCGAAGCCATCGTAGGCTGCTCGAGAGATAAACTTCGAGCACTCCCGAATACCAGTGGACAAGGCCTGGAACCTCTGCAAAGGTTCCTCGGAGAGACCAGCAGAGAACCCGGCAATCTCCTTTGCCAGGTCTCGGAGATACATGCCCATGTAGAGCTGGTAGGTCTGTACTCGACAAGCAAGCATAGAGCCCTGGAAGCACTTCCTACCGAGGGCATCCAGGTTCCGGGCCTCCCAGCCGGGAGGCACCGAGGAGTGCATCTTCTGACTCTTGAGTCGATGCATGGCCGATTCCACCACCATGGAATGGTGCGGTAGTTGTGCCTTTTGGAACCCGGGGCTCTTGCAGACTCGATAAATGGAATCGACCAGCTTGCTTAACACCGGCGCCGATGCCAGGCTCTCCCACATGCGGAAGAGAAGCCGCTCCAGCATTGGAGGAACCGGTACAGTAAAGGCCTCCTTCGGGGGAGAGTCATACTGGAGGGCATCGAGCTCTTCGGCTCGAGGCTCCTCCTCGGGATCCGTGGGGAATGCCAAGGCCTTGGCCATATCCCGCACGAAGTCCGAGAACCGGGTGTCCTCCGGGGGGACCGTCTCCGAGGTTCGGACTCGGGCTAGTCCGATGGGACGCACCGAGTCCGAAAAGTACCTTGGGACTCTTCGCCCTCCGTCTCCCAGCCCGACTCCTCGGTGGAGGAATCGAGCAGCTCCGGTCGGGCGGGCACCGATGCCCTCCGCCCCGACGCCGAGGCCGGCATCGACGACCTCGGTCCCGAACGGGAGGCCGAGGGAGACCGTGACCGAGGATCGACTCGAGCTCGCATGGACTCGAGGATCGGCTCGGTCTCCGGGGTCGACTTGGACGTCGACGTCCCGGTGGTCGGGGCAGATGCACCGGCGAGGCCAGCGATCAATGCCCGCTGCTGGTCCATGAAGGCAGCAAAACTGCTCTCCAAGGCCGTCAACCTGAGTCCTAGCTCAGAAGACCCAGCAGCCCCCGACTCGGGCCCCGACGGCATCGGGCCCGACGTCGGCTCCTTCGGAGGCGAGTCCACGAGGACTACAGTACTCACGTATCCAGGAGACTCCATCTCGAGACGAGGATGTTTCGAAGGCTTCTCCGACTCCGAGGACCCGGGACAGCTATTGGGGCTATGCGACCTGGCCCTCGAGGAACCAGGGGCGTCCACCGATGCCGCCCTCGCGGGTTTCTTCTTCCTATGATGTTCCCGGGCAGGAGACCCCCGCTCAGAGGAACTCCGACGATGCTCAGGACCGGAGTCCCGGGACGTCGAAGCCTCTGACGAGGTCCGGGCCAGGCCGGACGCGGAGTCAGAGAATATTCGTTTTTTGATGCTGCCGACTCCTCAACGCTTTTGAGGACATTTTGCCACATGGACCACAGATCATCGGGTCATGATTGGGTCCGAGGCAGCGGAGGCAGCAGTCGTGTGTGTCGGTAAGAGACATAGGTTTCTTACAGCGATCACACTTTTTAAACCCGCTGGCAGCCATCGGGGGAAAAAGGGCCCCTGCGAGGTCAAAAGACAGGGCTGCCAGTGAAAAAAGAAAAAATGGCACGAACGCTAGTCACGAAGGACAAAAACCGAAAAATAACGAGCGGACTCGATACCGGCGTATCGGGTTCGTGCGGGAAAAGGATCCGGCATCGAACCGAGAAAAGAATAGTAAATAAAATCAACTTTTTCAGCGGCGATCACAAACAGCGTCTGTAGGGCTCCGCAGAAAAAAGAAGACTGAGCAAGATGGCACCCTTGGGCGGGAAGGGGACCGCGCTTGCGCGCTGCAATTCCCAAAGGCTTTCTTTGAAAGCTGGGGAAATTGCTCTGCAAGGGCTCCGTCGGCGCCGACGTCACCCATATGTGAGGACTGACTTCCTGCTTGGTCCTGGAGAACAAGCAATATCCCGTCTAGAGAAAGCGTAGTTACTCACCTTTAACAGGCGTTCTCCGGGGACAGCAGGAATCAGTCCTCACATATGGGTGACATTGACACAGACAGAGCCCCTTACGCCCACGGGTGTCATCTTGCTCAGTCAGATGACATAGCTAAAAGACTGCAAAAATAAAAGATGGTAAAGGAGCTACTCCAAGGGGAGGAGGGAGGGTTGTGAGGACTGATTCCTGTTGTCCCCGGAGAACACCTGTTACAGGTGAGTAACTATGCTTTCTTCGAGAACAAGCAAGAAGTCAGTCCTCACATATGGGACTCCCCAGCTACAGGCTACCAAAAGCCTGTAGCAAAAATAGGGCTCAGTCATGGAAAGCCGCAAGCAGCAGTAATTTCGTCCGTGTGCACAGACCACAGTAGGACCACTGTGTCTGAGGAAACCAGCACTCCGGTAGCCTGAATACAGAAGGGTCAGAGGGTAGGAGTTGCCTAAATGCCGAAGAGGTTAAGGAGAACAGCCTGGCCGAAGGCATTTCCTGTCGGGACTCTCTTTTCAGGCAGTAAAGGGCTGTGAAGGTATGGACTGAAGACCCAGGTGGCGGCCCAGCAGATGTCCACCATCAGGATGGAGCGCAAGTTTGCCACTGAAGCTGCCATAGCCCTGACATGCTGCGCCGTGACACAGCCTTCTAGCGAGATCCTCGACTGCTCATAAGCGAGGCTGATACAGTCCGTCACCCAGGTGGACAACGTATGTTTGATCACTGCCTCCCCCAGTCTACTGGAGTCATAGGAAATGAAAAGCTGAGAAGCTTTGCGATGGCCCCGAGTGTGTTGGATATAGAAGGACAAGGCCCTCTTATAGTCTAGGGTGTGAAGAACTGTCTCAGCCCAACTGGAGGGAGGTCCTGGAAAGAAGTTAGGGAGCACCACTTCCTAGTTGAGATGGAAGGGCGACACTAGCTTCGGCAGGAATTTGGGGTGGGTGCAAAGCACCACTCTGTTCTTTTAAAACCCGGTATAAGCTGTTTCTGCCACAAGGGCCTGAAGCTCGCTAACTCTTCGAGCAGAGGTGAGTGCAACCAGGAAAACCACCTTCCAAGAGAGGTAGCGAGGCTGGAAGGTAGCCAGAGGCTCAAAGGGTGGGCGATTGAGCTGCCCCAACACAACGTTGAGGTCCCATTCGGTCGCTGGAGGGCGAATCGGGGAGCTTCGATAAGAGCAGGCCCCAAAAGAAACGGGTCACCAACGATTGGACCGAGAGGGGCTTACCATCCATCGGATGGTGGTACGTTGCCAGGGCATTAAGATGCACTCGGACAGAGATAGACTTAAGTCCAGACTGAGAGAGGTGGAGAAGGTATTGTAACACCAGAGCCACCAGGCAGGAGAAAGGATCAGCCCCATGTTCGGCACACCAAATAGAGAACCTGTGCCATTTGAGGGCGTAAGCCTTCTTAGTAGAGGTCTTGCGAGAGGCCAGCAGAATGTCCTCCACCTCAACTGGAAGGTTGAAAGGGGGCAGAGACACCCTCTCAGCAGCCATGCTGTCAGCGACAGGGCACCAGGTTGGGGTGCAAGAGAGAGCACCCCCTCCTGAGATAGGAATCCTGGGGCGGTCCCCAAGGGGATGGGGGCCTCCACCATCAACTGTAGAAGCAGAGGGAACCACGGTTGCCAGGGCCACTGAGGGGCTATCAGGATGAGCAAGGCCCTGTCGTGGAGGGACACGAACAAGGTCTTGGCAATCAGCGGCATCGGAGGGAAGGCATACATGAGGCCTTCCGACCATGAGACCAAAGACGCATCTGCTTGCACCCTGGAGGGGTGGGCCTGCTGGAAACAGAAGCGGGGCAACTGAAAGTTGTCCGGACTAGCGAAAAGGTCCATCATAGGTTCCCCTCAGAGCTGGAAAAGCCAACTGGCTACCCTGGGGTCCAGCTGCCACTCATGCGGCTGGAGAATTCGGCTGAGCCTGTCGGCCAGCAGGTTGGCTTGGCCTGGCAGGTACACTGCCCTGCAGGAGGATACCCTGTCGGACTGTGTACGAGCAGAGGGTTAGAGCCTCTTGACAAAGGGTATGAGACCCCGTGCCGCCTTGCTTGTTTATGTAGAACATCGCCACCTGGTTGTCCGTCTCGACCAGAACCGGCTGGTGATGCAGGTGGTGACAGAAGACCCTCAGTGCTAGGTGTATGGCTCGGAGCTCCAGGAGGTTGATCTGCTGGATTCTATCGTCTGGTGACCAGTTGCCCTGGGTGCGGAGGTCTCCACAGTGGGCTCCCTACCTGAGCGCCTGTGGTGAGTACTCTTGAGGGGCTTGGGTCCTGAAAGGGCATGCCCACCTCGAGATGCTGGGGCGACTGCCACCAGACTAGACAATCCGCCAACTGGCGGGTCACAGAAATTCTGTCTTGGAGGCAGACTGTGGCCTGAGACCACTGGTCCCGGAGACACCACTGCGCTGCCCTTATGTGAAGGTGAGTGTCTGGGGTGACGTGGACCATGGAGGCCATGTGCCCGAGGAGGTGCAGGAGACACTGGGCGAGCACCGAAGGACGGCACTGTATGTCCCAAGCTAGAGACCTGAGATGATTGGCTTGGTCCCTGGGCAAGAAAGCCTTTGACTGGAGAGTGTCGATCTTTGCAGCAATGAACTCCAGACACTGTGCCAGGAGGAGGTGAGACTTGGGGTAGTTTATGACAAAGCCCAAGTGTTGCAGAAACTGGATGGTGTGTGCGGTGGCCTGCTGCACCTCCAAGGCTGAGCCTCTCTTTATGAGCAAGTCATCCAGGTAGGGAAAGAGGAAGACCCCCTGTAGCCAGAGGAAGGCGGCCACGACTGCCAGGCATTTTGTGAAGACTCTTGGGGCAGAGGCTAGGCCGAAGGGGAGCACCCGTGCCTGCCCCCCCATTACCAACCGCAGGTACTGCCTGTGGTTGGGGTGGATGAGGATATAAGCATCCTTGGCAGCAATGTTCCAAGGGAGAGCATCTTGAACTACTCCCTCACCAGCAATTTGATGAGGTTGTGCAGGTCGAGGATGGGCCTTAGGTCCCCTGTCCTCTTGGGCACGAGGAAGTATCTCGCGTAGAACCCCTTGCCCTTGAGGAGGTAGGACACTGGTTCCACTGTTTTGTCCTCGAGAAGACCTGCCAACTCCTTTAGAAGGTGGTCCCGGTGGAGGGAAGACCTGAGGGGCTCTCCTGGGAAATAAGGGGGAGGTGTCTGAGTCAGATGGAGGAGGTAACCCTCCCTGACTAACCTTAGTGCCCAGGAATTGGTGGTGATGGTCACCCACCTCTGGGCATAAAGGGCCAGACATCCCCCTGTTGGCTGCTTATCTCCTTGGAGTAGAGAGACTATGCTCAAGGAGTCAAAAGTCCCCCCCCCCCCCCCCTGGCTGGGCCGGAGCCAGTGCCTGAGGTTTTTCAGCTTTATGCTTATGTGGGCCATGCCTATGTCCCTTGGCCTGCTGACCCTGTTTGGGAGCTGAGGAGGCCTGATAAGGTGGGTATTCTCTAAGCAGCTCCCTTCCTCAAGTAGAAGGGCTTTTTACCAAGAGCCCTTCTGTCCAGGAGGGGCAGCAGTTGTTTTAGAAAGCCTGGTCCTCGTCATGAACTCGGTCTCCAGCTCAGCAGCCTTGTCAGTCATGGGCTTGCCAAAGAGGTTCTCTCCTTGGCAGGGGACATTAACCAATTTGTCCTGAACCCACTGTACAACTGTAGCCAAGCTTGGCGGTGGGCACCGATGCTCACCCGAACCCGTCATAGTCCTCCCAAGACATGAACTTAGAGCATTCATGGACTACTTTGGCCAGGTTCTTGAACCGCTGCAAAGGTTCCTCGGAGAGACCAGCTGAAAACCCAGCAAGTTCCTTCGCCAGGTCTCTCAGGTACATGTCCATGTACAGCTGGTAGGCCTGGATGCGGCCAATGAGCATTGAATCCTGGTAGCATTTTCTGCTGAGGGCGTTCAGGGTGCGGGCCTCCCTGCCAGGGGAAACCGAGGGACTTGGGCCCAATGCTGGCTCCCCCGAAGGGGAATCCTGACAAGGATAGTGTATGTGGACCGGGGCTGGTCCGCGGACGGATCCTTCTGGGGGACCTTCGCAGGTCGCTCCTTCTCCGATGCCTCAGATGAACGTCTCAGACTGCAGAACGGGCCTGGGGAGCACCCGGCTGGTCAGAACCGTCCAAAGATGCCACCTTTGAGGGTTTCTTCTTCTTCCTAGGTTCCCTTGAGGGAGACCCCCTTTCTGAGGACTCACAATGAGGCACGGGTTTGGAAGGCTCCACCTGAGATGTCGGGGCCTCAGACGAGGCCCTGGCCTTCAGAGGCACCGGGACTCGGGGAAAAACGTATCGTGCTGCTGCTGGCGGCTCATGAGGGCCTTACTGGACATCCTCTTGCAGAGACCGCAGGCTGCCGGGTCATGGTCTGGCTCGAGGCAGCGGAGACAGCAGTCGTGTATATCGGTCAAAGACATAATTTTGGAGCACCGATCACACTTCTTAAAGCCACTAGTAGCCATGGGGGAAAAAGGTACCCCTGCAAGGTCGAAGACTCTCCGGGCTGCCAGCGGAAGAAAAAGGCGCGAAGACGCCAGGAAAAGAAAAGAAAGAAAACTATAAAAATAGACCAAACTCGACGTCAAGGCAATGAGGTCGGTAGGCGGGAAGAGTTCTGGTGAGATACCGGAGGAAAGTAAAACTCGGAGAGAAAAATCAACTTTTTCCGGGAACAAGCCAGATGAATGTCTGAAGGGTTCCGCGGAAAAAAGACGACTGAGCAAGATGGCACCCTTGGGTGGGAAGGGGACCATGCATGCGTGGTGGCATCTCCCAAAGGCTTTCTTTGAAAGCTGGGGGGGATGCTTCCACGAGGGCTCCATTGGTGCCGACGTCACCCATATGTGAGGACTGACTTCCTGCTTGTTCCCGGAGAAAGCAGCACACATGGTGGTCGATAAATTCTTAAAACAGATGAAATACATACTGAAGGCTCATGGGTCAAGGCCTTAAAGACCATGACCAAAACCTTGAATGAAATGTGCCACTTGACTGAAAACCAGTGACGATTATACAGTACGGGTATTATATGGTCTTGATGCTTAATTCCGGCAATAAAATGTGGCAGCAGTGTGTTGAATTACCTGAAGGGGTGGGATGGCATAAACTGAAGACCCATATAGAGACTCTTACAGCAGTCCAAGTGCAAGATAATTACCACTATAACCATCTTATGCAAGTCACTGGTAGAAAGAAAAATTCTTATATTCCTAATCATCAACAATTTTGTGCATAGTTTTCACAATGAATGAAATTTTGGCCACATATTTCTAACTGAGTGTCCAGAATGACACCTAGATTCCCAACTTGCGAAGACAATGAAATAGCCCAATCAATAATCTTTAGGTGAGTAGAAACAGTGGGGCTGGAACATCCAACTGAAGTGTACAACCTGAAAGACTACCGAAAGGGATTGCTACTGTTGGAAAGAAATCTGAACTTGTAAGTATTTACCTGCTGGGAAATTCTCTAAATCTTGGGGAAAAGGAAATTCTCTGGGTTAAAGCTGATAAATTTGTGTATTTTAGAATTCAGTGTTTTGTTAAGTCAGTCAAGGCTTAGTACCACCAGAGAGCTTGCATTTAAATCAAAATCAGAGTACAACTTAGCACAGAAGGTAGAACGGTAAAGATTCTTTGAATAGAAAGAAAGAAATTGTTTCTAGAGACTTTTAAAAGAGGCCTTCCAGTTAGGAGGCAAGAGACCTGTGAAATTGATTTAAATAGGTGTTAAAGCCAATTTGAAAGGCTCCCTCTATCAAACCAAGGGCTGTGTGAATCACCCAGAACGCTGTTAAAGAGATTATCTTAGAAGCACATATCAGGGTGCTGCGTAGCAAGCCAGCTTTAACTAAGTGTTTCTTTCCCTCCCAACCACCCCAACTCCCATTCCATCTTAGAATTATAGACTCTTAAAACTATTAAAGGTGGTCAAATTCACTTTCAAGTTCAGCTGGTTATCCTCATCAGGAATAGATAAATTAAGGCCCTGAAATTAATTAATCTTAAGGTGAACAAAGTCCCTTAAGCTGTTATACTGGTACACGTATCCCTAGCAACTTTAAGTAAACAACTTTTCGTGCACCAAGAATCGGTTGAGGTTTTGCAGATCCAGAATGGGGCGGAACCCACCAGTCTTTTTGGGGACCAAGAAGTATCTGGAGTAAAAGCCCTGCCCAATCTGGCCAGGTCGCAGAGTCCATTGGGTACTCCCTGGGATTGTCAGGAGGCAGCAGCTGGGTGAAATTCAACTGATAGCCACTTTAGACGATCTGTAGCAACAGGTGTCAAAGGTGATAAGAGGCCACCTCTGAGGGGAACTTCTGCAGATCACGATCGACTGGCTATGCTCCTAAAGACCCCATCAAAAACGTGCGCCCAGCTTTGGCTGGGTGGCGGGTTGTGTTTGAGGTTTTCTCCCTCCGCTGTGAGCGGGAAGGTTGGGCCTTAGACTGCACTGCAGCTGAGATGGAAAGTACCTCTGTGGGCATGGAAGTAAAGCCTTCTTGAATTGAAATTTCTTTCATGCAGGATCCGCAGTCTTTCTGGAGAGCCTGGTGAGGGTCACCTGCTCCTTTTCCAGCTCTTTGGCTTTTTCCTCCATGGCCTTGCCAGAGGTTCTTACCCCAACAGGAGATGTTGGCAATGTTGTCCTGTAGCCACTGTTTGAGGTTGGAGGACTGCAACCAGGCCATCTGCCACTCAGTGACACCCACGGCCGCAACTCTACCAGTGGATTAAGGTGTCATAAGCATCCTGGAACATAAACTTAGAGCAATCCTTGCCATGAGCAACAAGGCCTCAAAAAGATACATGGCTGTCCTCAGGAACAAGGGAAACAAGATCCTCTATGTTCAGCATGACATCCTTGAGGAACATAGCCATGTACAGTAAGTCTGGTAGGTCAGGATCCAGGCTACCAGAATGGAGACCTGGAAGCACGTTCTCCTGAAGGAGTCCAGGGTACACACCTCCAGTGTGGGTGAAACTGAGTGTGATCACAATGGAACTGTGGGGCAATTGAGGCTTCTCAAACCCTGGAATTTTTTCGACCCAATAGAGGGAGTCTAGCTGGTGGCTATCAGCCAGATGCATAATCAGCGCCTCCCGCAGCAGCAGCAGCCTCTGCAGAACATGGTGGATGGGAACTGTCACCACCTCACGAGAGACCGAGGGGTATTAGAGGAGTTCCAATTCCTCTTCTCTTGGTTCCTCTTAAGATAACAGAGAAAAGGGGATGGCCTTGTCCAGATCCTGGACAAAATCCTGGAAGGACACGCCTTCTGGGGGGCAACTTCCCCCGATCCGGAGGCGGCAATGGATTGGACGGGGGATCCTGGGCCCAAAGATCTGACAAAGTTGATTCCGCTTTGGTTTCCCATTCCGATAGGAAGTGGAAGTAATGTAGAGTCTCCTCCGAGCACAAGACTGCAAGGCTCAGGAGAGGGAGGATGTCGATGGTCACCCTTGCACCCGGCATGCAGATGGTGATGCCTTGGGGCCTCGAACTCTGACACACTGGAGAGGGAGATGGCACCAGCCACCAGTGTCGATACCAGTCTTCCACCCAATGTCCCAGCCGCGACATCAGGGCATGGGTCTCCCGGATAGGCTGGAAGGAGTGCAGTGACAACGTGTTCTGCACCATGAAGCCTGCATTCCACAGAGCTTCAACCGCTGCCAAGGCTCATAGACGTTCCTCCAGAACCACCACCGACAAGGACGTCGATGCCGCAGCTGTGGACATCACCGGGGAACCCTCGGGTGGGGACTTCACAATGACTGGATCATCAGGAGACATTCAGCTGCCCTCCTGGGCATTGGGAATGCACTCTGACATTCGGGTCGGGTCCTCCCGCCGAGAAAGCTTGGATGACCATTCCCAGCCCATGCTGTCCATCTCACAATGAGAGGGGCTGCGATGGCGCTGCACATAGATCTTCTCCGTTTGCTCCCCTTTCGATGAAGACAGTGTCCCTGTAGAGGGGTGCCCCTTTGTTCCAAGTCTTCTGAGTTAGCTCCCTGCTCTTTTCCCTTGGCCACCTCAGGTGTGGACGAGGGGAGTCGGGGCAGAGGATGCTGAATCAGATGAGCCAAAGGGGGGACTCCTGCTTTTCCTGACCCCTCAGCCCTTGATGCATCATCTGCAAGTAGAGCTCGCAGGACACCAGCTGGTGGTCTGTTCCAAGGCATTGTATGCCCCAATTATGGCAGTGGTAGAAATGGTCTTCCCAGATTTGGTGCATTTTTTAAAGTCATTAACCAGCTTTGACATGCCGAAAAATACAGCCTAAGCAAACTCAAACTGAAAAATGACTGTGGGTGTGAAAAAGTCCCAAAAGTCCCAAAGGGAGAAAAAAAACCTGCCAAAAGGCGCAACCCCCCCCCCCCCCCGAAAAAAAAAATACACAAAGGGTAAGAAAAAAGGCTAACCAATGACAGGCGGGTGAAAAAAAATAAGCAAAGGCTCAGCCATGAGGGCAATAAATTCAAACTTTTTTCCAGACTGCAGGAACATGTCCTAGAAGCTCTGCAGAAAAAAAAGAAAAATGGAGAATATGGTGCAGCAGTGGATGGGGAAGACAGGCACGTGCATGCACAGCATACCTTCCAAAAGTTTCATTTGGAGGCTGGAGAGCGTTCTGTGCAGGGCTCAGTCGGTGACATCATCCATATATGAGGACTTATTTCCTGCTTGTTCATGGAGAAATTACAGACCGATGAGCCTGACATCAGTACTGGGCAAAATGGTAGAAACCATTATAAAGAATAAAATTACTGAACATGTAGATAGTCATTGTTTAATGGGAGAAAACCAACATGGATTTAGCCAAGGGAGATCTTGTCTTACTATTCTGTTATAGTTTTTTTGAAGGTGTGAACAAACAGGTAGATAACAGTGAGCCTGTTGATATAGTATATCTGGATTTTCAGAAAGCCTTTGATAAGGTCCCTCAGGAAAGACTCTTGGCGAGTTTAAAAAGTCATGGGATAGGAAGCAGTGTACTACTGTTGATCAGGAACTGTTTAAAAGATAGAAAGGAGAGTACGGCTCAGTAACCAATTTTCTCAATGGAGAAAGGTTAATAGTGAAGTATCCAAGGGTGCTGGGCCCGCTCCTTTTTAACATATTCATAAATGACCAGGAAATGGGAATAACAAGTGAGGTGATCAAATCTGCAGATGACATAAAATTATTCAAAGTTGTTAACACATAAGAGGATTGTGAGAAATTGCAAGAGGACTCTGATAAACTGGAAGACTGGATGTCCAAATGGCAGATGAAATTTATCATTCAATATGTTTATTGAGAGATTTAAATTAATACAATCTTAAACAAAACAGGAAATACCAAGAAATTTTAACAAATGAAGTAAATAAACTAGCATATAAAAAAGAACTGTAATAGTCTACATAATGATGAGTAAAGACCCACATATTACAATATCAAGTAATAAAAAAAGGAAATCAAGAAGTATATAAAATTACCTCCACAACACTGCAGGATACATCAAAATAGGAGCAAAAACACAGAAACCTACTTCTTTTTCCTATCTATTAGAAAAGTTTCCAATCGAGTAACATCAGAAAAAACATATGTACATTCCAGAAAGGTAATAATACATTTACATGGAAATCTAAAAAAAGTAGCGCCCAACTCTAGCACCCTAGGTTTTAAGGCAGAGGTACTCAAATCCAGTCCTGAAGGGCCGCAAACCAGTCAGGGTTTTGGGATATCCCTAATGAATATGCATGAGATAGATTCAAATACAATGGAAGCAGTGCATGCAAATATATCTCATGCATATTCATTAGGGATATCCCAAAAACCTGACTGGCTTGCGGCCCTCCAGGACTGGATTTGAGTACCTCTGTTTTAAGGCCAAAAAGCCTTTCCTACAGGCCTGAGTAGGCTTGGAAACACATATATTTTATAACCACAAAAAGGCTTATCTTTATTTTTAAAATAAGCCTTCAGGACCTGTATTTTGGCAGATGAAATTTAATGTGGACAAGTGCAAAACGTTATGCGCCTAGGAAAGAATCACCCAAACTTTGGTTACATGATGCAAGGTTCCACATTTGAAACCACCACCCAGGAAAAGGATTTAGGTATCATCTTTGATAATACGTTGAAATCCTCTGCCCAGTGTGCAGCGGCGGCCAAGAAATCAAACAGAAAGCGTAGTTACGCACCTGTAACAGGTGTTCTCCGGGGACAGCAGGAATCAGTCCTCACATGAGGATGTT
The DNA here is from genome assembly GCA_033557465.1 of Ichthyophis bannanicus. Taxonomy (NCBI): domain Eukaryota; kingdom Metazoa; phylum Chordata; class Amphibia; order Gymnophiona; family Ichthyophiidae; genus Ichthyophis; species Ichthyophis bannanicus. The sequence goes on along the minus strand of CM066033.1, from coordinate 290,655,736 downwards.
GGCGCCGATGGAGTCCTACGTGGAAGCATCTCCTCAGCTTTCAAAGAAAGCCTTTGGGAGATGCACCATGCATGCTTGGTCCACTTCCTGTCCAAAGATACATCTTGCTCAGTCAATGACATAGTTCAGACAGCAAAAAATGGTACAACTAAGGCAACTCTATGGGGAGGGAGGGTTGTGAGGATTGATTCCTGCTGACCCCAGAGAACATCTGTTACAGGTTAGCAAATACAGTACATTTTCTCTGGGAACAAGCAGGAAGTCAGTCCTCACATATGGAACTCCCTAGCTACAGGCTAAAGAGAACCTGTAGAAAACCACAGCAAGCCATGAGCAGCAGCAAATGAGTCCGAAGGACCCCAGTGTCCAGGGAGAACCCTCACTCCGGTAGCCAGAACACAGAAGGGTCAGAGGGTAGGATTGCCTAAACCCCGAAGAGATTACGGAGTATGGTCTGGCCGAAGGCACTGTCCCGTTGGGACTCATTCTCCAGGCAGTAGTGAGCTGCAAATGTGTGACCTGAAGACCAGGTAGCGGCCCGGCAGATGTCTGCCATCGGGACAGAGCGCAAGTTCGCCACTGAGACCTCCATGGCCTGGACATTGTGCACCATGACTCGGTGTTTCAGCTGGAGCCTGGCCTGTTCATAAGCGAGGGAGATGCAATCCACCACCCAGATAGACAGGATCTGCTTGGTCACTGCCTCCCCCAGCCGACAGGCATCATAGGAGACAAAAAACTGGGAGGCTCTGTGGTGGCCCTGGGTATGCTGTAGGTAAAAGGACAGAGCCCTCTCACAGTCCAGAGTATGAAGGATGGTCTTTACCCTGTTGGCACGAGGCCATGGAAAGAAGGTGGGGAGCACCCCTCCTGATTGAGGTGAAACAAAGTCATCACCTTCGGAAGGAATTTGGGGTGTGTGGATAGTAAGACCCTGTTCTTGTATTTATTTATTTATTTAACAACTTTTATACTAACGGCAGTTTACATGGAACTAATTGCAAACTTGAACTTTACATGGAACAGTATAAATTAGATTAACTTAGCTGAACGAGTTAAACTCTCGAACATTTAGCACAATATGACAGTAGAACATAACTAGTACAATTTAACAGTAGGACATAAGTATGTGGAACTATGACACATAAGGTGATGGTACTGGGCGGAGTAGGTAAAGGGAAGAGCTCAGGATACGTGTATGCAATGTGTTAGTGGGGTGGTTGGGTCCATGGAGTGCTTAAGTGTCGGATTCAAAGTGAACCAAGAAAAGAAGTGTCTTTAATCTTCAGCAGAATTCTCTGCTGTCTGTGAGGGAGCAAAGGTCTGGAGGGAGAGAATTCCATATTGCTGGAGCATAGAAGCAGAATGTTCTGTTGGAGGTGGTGGCGTTGTTGGAGGTGAATGCTGTGGATATGGCCAAGCAGGTGTCGTCGGTACTTCTGCATGATCTTTGGTTTTGGGGCTTGGCTAGCAGAAACTGCAGGGTACTGGCTGAGAGATGTAGAATTGTTCTGAAGGTTGTCAGCGCCACTTTGTATTTCACTCTGCTGTTGATAGGGAGGCAGTGTAACTGCTTTAATATTGGTGTCACATGGCTATAGCGAGGGTAGAACCTGGTATAGGGTGGCTCCGCCACCAGGGTCTGAAGCTTGCTGACTCTGCAGGCAGAGGTGAGCGTCACCGGGAAGACGACCTTCCAGGAGAGGTACCACAAATGGCAGGTAGACAGGTGCTCAAATAGCAGCCGAGTGAGTCGCGCTAGCTCCACATTGAGATCCCACTCCACCCGAGGTGGGCGGATTGGGGGCTTGGAGAGTAGCAGGCTCTGTAGTAAGCAGGTGATGAGGGATTGTGCCAAAAAGAGGCTTGCCCTTGAGAGGGTGGTGGTGCGCTGAGAGAGCACTCAGGTGTACCCCTGACAGAACTGGACTTGAGTCCAGCCTGTGAAAGATGAAGCAGGTACTGCAGCACCGTCTGAGCACCACATGGAGAATCTGTGCCACTTGAAGGCATAGGCATGCCTCATGGAGACCTTGCGGGAGGCCAGGAGGACCTCCTCTACTTCCCCTGAAAGGTTGAAGGGGGCCAAGGCAACCCATTCAGCAGCCAAGCTGTTAGTGCCAGAGACCCCAGATTGGGGTGGAAGAGAGAACCGTCCTCCTGAGTCAGTAGCCCCGGAGAGTTCCCAAGAGGGACTGGAGGCTCCATCGCTAAACGGAGCAGCAGCGGGAACCATGGCTGCCTGGGCAACGGGGGGAGGGGCTACCAGAATTAGCAATGCTTTGTCCCGGATGATTTTGAAAAGGGTCTCGGCGACCAATGGTGTGGGCAGGAAGGCATAAAGGAGGCCCTCCGACCATGGGATGAGGAAGGCATCTGCTACTTCCCAGGAAGGATGAGGCTGGCGGGAACAGAATTGTGTCAACTGAGCGTTGGCCAGACTGGCAAAGAGGTCCATCTGAGGGGTTCCCAAGAGTCAAAACAGCTGTTGGGATACTCTGGGGTCTAGCCGCCATTTGTGCTCAACCTGTCCGCAAGGGTATTGTCCTAACCTGGCAGGTAAACAGCTCTCAGGAGCACTCCCCGGCTGATTGCATATGAGCAGAGGGCTACGACCATGTACCCTCCTGCTTGTTCAGGTAGAACATGTCAACCTTGTTGTCCATCTGGATCAGTACCAGCTGGTGAGGTAGGCAATGGCAGAGAGCTTCGAGGGACAGAAATATGGTCCTGAGCTTCAAGAGGTTGATTGCTGTTGGCTTTCTGCCCTGGACCAGTTGCCCTGCATGCAGAGGCCTCCGCAGTGAGCTCCCCAATCCAGCTGAGAGGCATCTGTGGTAAGGACCTGCTGGGGGATGATGGTCTGGAAGGGCATGCCTGTCCGTAGGTGCTGTGTCACTTGCCACCGGTTGAGCAACTCGGCCAGTGGATGGGTCATGTGCATCCTGTCCCTGAGGAGGTTGGTGGCCTGTGTCCACTGGGATCGGAGGCACCATTGGGTTGCCTCACATGGAGGTGGGCATCCAGTGTAACATGCACTGTGGATGCCATGTGGCCGAGCAAGTGGAGCATGTAACGAGCGGCACTAAGCATCGGCGCTGTACCTCTGCAGTCAGAGTCTCGAGGCGACTTGCCCTATCTAAGGGGAGGAAGGCCTTGGCCTGGCACATATCCAACTGCATCCCTATAACTCCAAGCTTTGGGTAGGAGTGAGATGAGACTTGGGGCAGCTTATTACAAAGGCCAGGTGTTCAGGACACTGATGGTGCAGCATGTGGCCTGCTGTATCTCGGTGGCTGTTTCTCCTTTTATGAGCAGGTCATCCAGATAGGGGAAGACGAAGGCCCCTTGGAGGCAGAGATAGGCAGCCATCACCGCCAGGCATTTTGTGAGGACCCTGGGTGCGGAGGCCAACCCGAAGGGTAGCACCCTATACTGGTAGTGGGCACCCTCGACCACGAATCTCAGGTACTGTCTGTGACTGGGATGGATGCGGATGTGGGCATAAGCATCCTTTAGATCCAAGGAGCATAGCCAGTCTCCCTGATGGAGGTAGGGCATCAATATTCCAAGGGAGAGCATCCTGAACTTCTCCCATACCAGGAATTTGTTCAGGTTCTCCAGGTCTAGGATGGGCCTGAGGCCTCCGGTTCTTTTCGGCATGAGGAAGTACCGGAGTAGAACACCTTGCCCTTTTGGCAGTGAGGCACTAAGTTATACAGCCCTGTCTTCAAGTAGATCTGTGAGCGCCTACCAGAGCAGGGTCTGGTGAAGGGGAGTCCTGGAGGGCTCTCCTGGAAAGGGGGGTCTGGTCCAGATGGAGGAGGTAACCTTCCTTGACCACCTGGAGGGCCCAGGCATCGGTGATGATGTTTGGCCACCGGTGGGCGAAATGGACCAGATGTCCCCCTGTCAGTAGTTGACCTTCTGAGGGTAAAGGGGCTATGTCCAAGGAGTCAAAAACTCCCCCCAGACAGGGCCAGAGCCAGGGCTTTGGGAATCCTCTGCTTGCGGGGGGGGCCTTGACATGCTGCTGTGGAATTCGGAAAGGCTGGTACTGTTGACAGCCTTGCGATAGGCTGGTCCCTTCATCGGATAAGGTGGCTTTTTCCCACCCCGAGGCCTTCCACTTGGGCAGAGTGGTGGTCTTCTTGAAAAGTAGAGTTCTTGTCAGGAACTCAGACTCAAGCTCTGCAGCCTTGTCTGACGTGGGCTTACCAAAGAGGCTCTACCCCTGGCATGCGACATTGACAAGTTTGGCTTAGACCCATTGCTCCACGTCTGAGGACCGGAGTCAGGCCTGGCGTTGGGCAACGATGCCTGCTGCGGGCACCAAGGCTGTGGACTCGAAGCAGTCGTAGGCTGCTTGAAACACAACCTCAGAGCAGTCACCATTGAAGGGGTTCCTCGGAAAGGCTGGCGGAGAACCCGCCAAGCTCCCTCCCCAGGTCTCTCAGGTACATACCTATATATAGTTGGTATCCGTGGATCCGACACGCCAGCATTGAGCCCTGGTAGCACTTTCTGCCGAGGGCATCAAGGGTCCTGGCCTCCCTGCCAAGGGACACTGACTGATGCGTCTTCTGGATTTTAAGACGATGCATAGCGGACTCCCCCACCATGGAGTTGTGCGGAAGCTGAGCCTTCCTGAAGCCCGGACTCCGGCGGACTTGGTACATGGAGTCGCATCGACAGCTGACTATGGGCACCAAGGCTAGTGACTCCCACATTTGGAGGAGTAACCTTTGCAGAATGGGCGGGACGGGCACCATGAGTGACTCCTTTGGCGGAGACTCAAATTGGAGAATATCAAGCTCCTCCATGCGAGGGCCCTTCCCCGAGTCAGTGGGGAATGCCAATGCCTTCGACATGTCCGGCACAAATTTGAGAAATGCTGTGTCCTTAGGTGGTGACCGACGCTTGGCCTCAGGTGGAGATGGGTCTGACAGCATGTCATGGTGCTTGTGAGTGTACAGGGATGTCTCGTCCTCAGACTCCAGTTGGAGTATTTGATGGAGGACTCTATGGCCAGCGATGGCCCTGGGGCCAGTGGTACATAGGCCTTCGAGGCTGCATTGCTGGAGCCATGAGCACTGGTCAAAGATGATCGACAGCCTGAGGAACGAGACCATGATAGAAACTGCTGTCGAGGATCGACTTGAGGCTGTAAGCTCATGGGGATTGGCTTGACAACCGGAGAAGTCCTCGAAGTCGAGGTCCCAATTGTCTGGGCGGATGAGCCAGCCGAACCGCACAACTGCACCCGCTGCATCTCCATGAAGGCAGTCAAGTAGTGCTCCAGGGACTCCATCCTGGATTCCAGTCTAGATGGTACCGCAGCCTTCAGCACGGACGCTGGGATAACCGGGTCTGGGCCTGGGGAGGAGGGGGAGTCCTAGATGAGGATGACCTCTGAGGTCAGAGGCCGATTGCTGGGGGCCGACAATTCCTTCTTGGGGACCTTGGACGGCTGCTCCTCCTCTGACATCTTGGGCCTACTTTGGAGGCTGAGGGATCTGGTGCAGCGCTTGTCCACTTTCCCTGAATCCCACCAAGAGGTCCTTGAGGATTTCTTCTTCCTCTTGCATTCCTGGTCCAGGGAACCCCTGTTGGAGGACCCATGTGCCTGGTCAGTTGTTGCTGGGTCACTACGCGGCACTGGGATCTCGAATAGGGTCCTGGATCGTGGGGTCACCGGGGACTCTGGGGCAGAATCCGACCTGGAAAAACTTTGGACATGCTTCTGCTGATGGAGTTTGATTGCTTTAGTGGAAAACTGCTTGCAAAGGCCAGAAATCTAGGAATCATGGTCGGGACCAAGACAATGGAGGCAAAAATCGTGTGTGTCGGTGAGGGACACATTTTTAGAGCACTGATCACACTTCTTGAAGCCATTGGCCAACAGAGGGGAAAAAGTACCCTGGCGAGGCCAAAGCTGAGGAACTGCCAGCTGGCGGAAAAAGCGTAGCTACTCACCTGTAACAGGTGATCTCCGGGAACAGCAGGAATAAGTCTTCACATATGGGCATCGTCGGTACCGACAGAGCCAGCGTGGGAACGCTCCCCAGCGTCCAATAGGAAAGCTTTGGGGAGCATCCCACAGCGCCTGCGTGCTGCCTTCCCACCTTTCCAACTATCCTTCTTCAGCTGCATTTACAGCTGAGACCAAAGGAGAGAGTAGACAGCGAGAGAGATAGATAGAGACAACTCCTAGGGGAGGTGGGTGGGATGTGAAGACTTATTCCTGCTGTTCTCCGAGATCACCTGCTACAGGTGAGTAACTATGCTATCTCCAGGAACAAGCAGGAATGTTGTCTTCACATATGGGGACTCCCCAGCTGAGAGATGCCAGGGGAATGACCCCAGCAAGCTGCGAACCCCAGGTGAGATGGGTCATGCTTCCTCCCATGGATCTCTGGCATCGAAACCCGGGACGGTGGGTAGGAGTTGTACTAAGTCTGAAAGAGATGCTGGAGCACAGCCTGGCCAAATGAGGCATCCCGACGGGAGTCCTTGTCTAAACAATAGCGGGCTGTAAAGGTGTGCACCAAAGCCCAAGTGGCTGCTCTACAGATGTCATCAATGGACACAGAACGAAGATTAGCCATTGAAGCTGCCATTGCTCTCACATTGTGAACTGTGACATGGCCTTCGAGTGAAAGTCCCTTACTCTCATATGCAAAGGATATGCAATTTGCAATCCACCTAGAGAGAGTTCTTTTGGAAACTGAAGTCCCAAATGACTAGAATCAAAAGCAACAAAAAGCTGAGATTTTCAATGTTGCTTAGTTCTTTGAAGGTAAAAAGCCAAGGCTATTTTACATTCTAAGGTATAAATATTCCTTTCTGCATTAGAGGCATGAGGCCTAGGGAAGAATACAGGAAGGTAAACAGCTTGGTTTAAATGAAAAGGCGAAACCACCTTTGGCATAAAGTGAGGATGAGTCCTAAGAACTACCTTATCATGGTGAAATCTTGTATAAGGAGGATCTGCCACTAAAGCCTGTAACTCACTGATGCGTCTTGCAGAAGTGAGTGCAACTAGGAAGATGACCTTCCAAGAAAGAAACTTTAGAGCTGTAGTGGCTAAAGGCTCAAAGGGCGGTTTCATGAGCTGCCCGAGAACAAGATTCAGATCCCATGCCACCGGCGATGGCTTAATGGGAGGTTTTGTTGAAAGTAAACCTCTCATAAATCTCGCTACAAGTGGATGAGAGGAAATAGGTTGTGCATCCAGAGGTTCGTGAGAAGCAGCAATGGCACTAAGATGGACCCTTATTGAATTGGTCTTAAGACCAGAATCTGATAGATGGAGTAGGTACTCCAGAAGCGATTCGACAGACACTGTATGGGGGTTAAGTTCCCTTTGAGAACACCATACAGAGAATCTCTTCCACTTAAAGGCATAGAATCGCCTTGTAGAAGGCTTCCTGGAAGCCACAAGGATATCCTTTACCTGTTGAGACAGGTTGATATCCGGGAATCCTAGGCTTTCAGTAACGAGGCCCTGAGGTGCGGGGACTGGGGATTCGGGTGCAATAGCATCCCGTTCACCTGGGAAAGAAGATCTGGAGCACATCCCAACTCCAGAGGTGTGGCTTGAGAGAGACACAGAAGCATACCACATCTGCCGTGGCCAACATGGAGCAATGAGTATCATATGACCTCTGTCTCTTTGAAGGTTGAACAAAGTTTTGGGAATGAGGGGAATGGGTGGGAAGGCATAGAGGAAGTCCCGACCCCAATGGTGGAGGAAAACATCCCTTGCCTGACAGTTTTGAGCTGGAATTCTGGAACAGAATCGGGGAAGTTTGGCATTCTGTGGACTTGCAAAGAGGTCTATATCTGGCGTTCCCCAGATTCGAAACACTCGAGCAAGCTGGTCTGAGTACAGAGACCATTCGTGTGGCCGCAGTATTCGACTAAGTTTGTTTGCCCAAAGATTTTGAATGCCCAGAAGATATACCACTAGGAGGTGGATTTGAAGCTCTCTGGCGAAGGCCCACAGTCGCAAAGTTTTGTTGCATAACGACAGAGAGCCTGTTCCGTCCTGCTTGTTCACATAGAACATGGCTACTTGATTGTCGGTCTGGACCAGAACTGTCTTGTAACTGAGATGGGTCTGAAAAACTCGGACAGCATGGAAAATGGCCCTGAGCTCTAGGAGGTTTATGTGAAGACAAGCCTCCTGTGGGATCCAGAGACCCTGAGTTGATAGATCGTGCAAGTGAGCCCCCAACCCAACTCGGACGCATCTGTTAGGGTGGTTTGGCATAGAGACTGCTGGAAAGGAGAACCCACGAGAAGGTTTTCCAGTGACTGCCACCATTGTAGGGATAAAATGAGACATGTGGAGTTTCTGATTTTGTCCGTTAATCGACCCGAGGCCTGTGTCCACAGAGAGGACAGGGTCCATTGGGGTGCTTGCATATGAAGGCGAACATAGGGAACCACATGGACTGTGGATGCCATATGCCACAGAAGCTGAAGCATCTCCCGAGCAGTCAGGAAGACCTTAATAGCTGCTTGGGAGGCCAGCTGTACTATACGAAGACACTGTGGCTGTGGTAGAAAAGCCCTTGACTGCCTTGTGTCTAGACTAGCCCCTATGAATTCTAGAGGCTGATAAGGGGTGAAATGAGATTTTGAGAGGTTTATGACCAGTCCCAACTATCGAAGGATTCACATGGTGAGAGAAAGAGCGAAGCTGACTTCTGGAGCTGTTGATGCTCGAATGAGCCAGTCACCCAAGGTAAGGGAAGACAAATATTTCTAGAGTTAAGAACATAAGAAATGCCATACAGGTTCAGACCAAGGTACATCAAGCCCAGTATTCTCTTTCCAACATGGGTCCATTGATATCCTGGGTCCCTTTTTAATAATGGATTATGGACCTTTCCTCCAGGAACTTGTCCAAACCTTTTTTAAACCCAGCTACACTAACAGCCTTTACTACATCCTCTAGCAACAAATTCCAGAGTTTGATTACACGTCGAGTGAAAAAATATTTTCTCCTATTTGTCTTAAATAGTTTACCCTGTAGCTTCATTGCATGTCCCCTAGTCTTTCTATATTCTGATAATGTAAACAATCGATCTACGTTTACCCGTTCCACTCCGTTCACTAATTTATAGACTTCTATTATATCTCCCCTCAGCCGCCACTTTTCTAGGTTAAAGAGCCCTAACCTTTTTAGCCTTTCTTCATAGGGGTATCCTTCCATCCCCTTTACCATTTTGGTGGCTCTTCTCTGAACCTTTTCTAATAACGCTATATCCTTTTTAAGATACGGCGACCAGAATTGCACGCAATATTCAAGGTGCAGTCGCACCATGGAACGATATAGAGGCATTATAATATCCTTTGTTTTATTTTCCATTCCTTTCCTTATGATACCTAGCATTCTATTTACTCTCTTGGCTGCCGCAGCACACTGAGCGGAGGGTTTTAACATGTTATCCACAATGACGCCTAAATCTTTTTCCTGGGTGGTGGTTCCTAATGTGGAACCTCGCATCGTGTAACCATAGTTTGGGTTGTTCTTCCCTAGGTGCATAATTTGCACTTGTCCACATTAAATTTCATCTGCCATTTTGATGCCCAGTCTTCCAATTTATCAAGATCCTCTTGCAATTTTCCACAATCCTCATGGATTTTAACAACTTTAAATTGTTTTGTGTCATCTGCAAATTTGATAACCTCACTCGTTATTCCCTTTTCCACGTCATTTATGAATATGTCAAAAAGCAGCGGACCCAGCACAGATCCCTGGGGTACACCACTATTCACCTTTCTCCATTGGGAAAAAAGGCCATTTAGCCCTACCCTCTGCTTTCTAACTTTTAACCAGTTCCTGATCCACAATAGTACACTGCCTCCTATCCCATGACTCTCTAGTTTTGCCAAAAGTCTCTGATAAGGGACCTTGTCAAAGGCTTTCTGAAAGTCCAAATACACTATATCAACCGACTCACCTTTGTCCACCTGTTTATTCACACCTTCAAAAAAACATAACAGATTAGTAAGACAAGATATTCCTTGTCTAAAGTCATGTTGGCTGTCTCCCATTAAGCCATGACTATCTACATGTTCAGCAATTTTGTTCGTTATGGTGGTTTCTACCATTTTTCCCAGTACTGACGTCAGGCTCACCAGTCTGTAGTTCCCTGGATCGCCCTTGGAACCCTTTTTAAAAATTGGCGTTACATTCACCATCCTCCAATCTTCAGGTATTACAGATGATTTTAATGATAGTTCACAGATTACTAATAGCAGGTCTGCAATCTCATATTTCCGTTCTTTCAACACCCTTGGATGTATATCATCCGATCCAGGTGATTTGCTACTCTTCAGTTTATCAAATAGTTGCAATACATCTTCCCGATGTATCGATATTTCCTTCAATTCTTCCGCACCTTTAAATACCACTTCAGTCATGGGTAACATCCCTACATCTTCCTCAGTAAAGACCGAAGCAAAGAATTCATTCAGTCTCTCTGCTATCGCCTTGTGCCCTTTAATCCCTCTATCATCTAATGGACCAACAGACTCTCGCACAGGTTTTTTGCTACGAATGTACTTGAAAAAAACTCTTCATTACGTGTTTTTGCTTCTGCAGCAAGCTTCTTCTCAAATTCTTCCTTTGCCTGCCTTATCAATGCCTTGCATTTAACTTGCCAGTGCTTGTACTGTTTCCAGTTTTCGTCATTTAGCTCTTTTTTCCATTTCCTGAAAGATGCTTTTTTGGCAACAACCTCTCTGACCTCACCTTTAAACCATGCTGGCAGTTTTTTGGACTTCCTTCCACTTTTCTTAAAGCGTGGAATACAGCTGGTCTGGGCTTCCAATATAGTATTTTTCAACACCACCCAAGCTTGAGTTCTTAGGAATGCTGCTATTACTGCCATGCATTTCGTTAAGACTTGTGGTGAGGAAACCACGGCTGATTATAGAACTGCACAGGAAAAAGGGTCCTGTCACTTTAATTCAGGTTGTATCAAAGGTTTCCCCGGTAACCAGGAGTCTGTGACTCAGAAGCTAGTCATCCCTAAGCCCCGCCCACAGCAGCACGTCAGAGAGAAGCTTGTCCCTAGTCACATGTGCTGGGAGCAGGGTGTGCCTCAAAGAGAAGGAAAGTTTAAAAAGCTGATTCACAGAACAGAAGTTAGTTCACGAGGTTCAGGGAGTTCACGAGGTTCAGAGAGTTCACGAGGTTCACGAGGTTCAAAGAGTTCAGAAGAGGGGCCAACACGGAGTCCAGGAGGCAGAGCAAGTAAGAGAGTGTTTGCAGAGCCTGAGAGACAGAGTGTGAGAAATACTATTTGCTGTGAAGAGGAGATTGATGAGAGATTGCCAGACACAGCTGGGAATGAGAGGCTGGTGTCAGCAAACGGAAGGTCTGCACTTGAAGAAAAGCATGACTGGTTTGCAGGACGGAGGGAATCCCTAAATACCTCAGAACCAAGGCAAGTCTGTCCTTCTCAATGCCTACAGAGGAAAAGCCCCAGAGAATTACCCATAGGGGAGAAAGCTAAGTTTAAGCATAGCCAGAGTCCCAGGGAAAAGAGAGACAGCTGGTCTAATCAGCACGTAGCTCAGCTAACAGACGAGTTGCTGCAGAAGCAGACTTTACTGAGAAGGCTAAGTGATTTAATAAAGAAGGAAAATAGTCAGCTCTCTGTGCAGATACCTTATGCCATAAGTGAGGGTGATAGAGAGGAAGAAATGGACACAACGAATGTGGATAATAGCATTTTGGATTGTCAGTGTACTATGTGTTTTACCTCTGACGGTGAAGAATCCTAGAAAAGCCATTATAGCTGTGCCATGCTCAGGAAGCACGTTAATTTGTGAAGACGTCACAAACTGCAAGAAACAGCTGACTGTGCTGACAAAGTGAAAAGCTAAGTTACATGTTTAAGGAACATTTAAAAGTTTTGTTTTGGACAACGAGAAGTTGTTCCTGTCTAAGAAGAAAGCATTTATCTGTTTAAAGTTCTGAAAGTGCCAATTTGATTTCTCAAGCAAAGTGATGCCTATTTCTGTTGGAAGTTATATTGCAAAGCATAATTTGTTCCTGTTGTTTTGAAGCAGTACCGTGGATTAAAAATCCTTTCCATACTTTATGCCTCACGCCTCCTGTGTATGAAGAAACCCTGATTACATTAAAAGAAATATTCTCTGTCTTGTGCCTAAACCCTCGGATCACAACTCCTTTGCTTTAGGATAAACTACGATTCCCATCAGCCCTTCTGGCAGCCATTACAGGGAGTCTTGTCTTAAGGCTAAAAGGCGACCTCACCTGCAGCCAGTTACCTACCTGGCCAGGAGGGGGCGACAGACTCTTGGGGCAGAAGCTAGTCCGAAGGGAAGAACCCTGTATTGGAAGTGTCTTCCCTGAAAAAGGAATCAAAGGAATTTCCTGTGATCTGCATGGATGAGAATATGCATATATGCATCCTTTAGATCTAGAGAACACAGCCAGTCCTGACTCTGAAGGTATGGCAGGAGGGTTCCGAGTGAGATCATTTTGAATTTTTCTCGGAACAGATACTTGTTTAATTCTCTGAGGTCTAGCATAGCTTGTGTCCCCCTGTTTTCTTTGGAATGAGAAAGTAGGGGGAGTAGAATCCCGTACCCTTGAGCAAGATGTTAAGCGACCTCCTGACCCAAGAGATTGGTGGCAGGGACCTGAGAATTGTAGGAGGGGGCATACTGTGAAAATGAAGTCTGTACCCTTCTTGTACAATGGACAGAGTCCAGTTTTCTGATGTTATTTGTTGCCATCTTTTGGCAAAATGTCATTACCTGCCCGGGATGGTAAGGGGTTCTGGACCTTTCAGGGGCAGAAAAACTAAGTTCTCTAGGAAGGAGTCAAATCCCCTGAGGAGGCTGAGTCTGTTGAGCCGGTTGAGCTCTTGGAACTTGTGGCTTCCTCTGCTGTCTGTTCTGTTGTTGTCCCCTTTGGGGAACATGAACTGGACAGCATCCCTGATGGGTGTAAAATGGGTAAAACCTCTTTTTCTTGTTGAAAAAGGGTTTCTTGACTGACTTTCTCTTTGCTGGGTTGGCTATAGACTTTGATAGTCTGTTCAAGGTAGTATTTTCAGATTCAATCTGATTAGCCTTGTCTTGCCAATCCTTGCCAAAGAGATTTTTTCCAGTGCAAGGAATATTTCTCAGTTTATCTTGCACCCATTATTCTAAGTCTGATGCCTGAAGCCAGGCAATACGACGTGCACCGATGGAAATAGCAGATGTTCTGCTAATGCATTCAAGCAATCAAAGGTTGCACGGTTTACAAACTCAGAGACATCCTGGGCATGTTTGACCAGAGTAAGGAATTCCACCCTTTTTTGCTCAGGGAGAAGAGGGCTCATGAGCTCCAAGTCACCTGTAACTTCTTTGAGGAACATTCCCATAAAGAGAATGTAGGAGCTAATCCTGGCTGCCAACATGGAGGATTGGAAACATCGATGCCCAAAGGCATCGAGAGTCCTCGATTCACGGCCCAGAGGATTGGAAGAATGTGTTTTAGCACTCTTAATCCTACGCACTGCCGATTCCACTACCATTGAATGGTGTGGTAACTGAGTCTTTTGAAAGCCAGGACAGCTTGGAACTCGGTACATGGTATCGAGTCGTCGAGAGAATGGAGACACCGTCAAAGGAGTTTCCCACATTCTTAGCATAAGATCATGCAAGATTCTGTAAACAGGCAGAGTAGCTGCCTTTTTAGGAGCCTTAGGGTACTGAAGAATTTCTAATTCTTCTGCTCTAGGTTCCTTCTCTGGAGTCACCGTGATTGCAAGACCTCGAGCTAAATCATATATAAAATCCTGGAAGGACATGTCTTCTGGAGGAGACATTCTTCGTTGAGGAGAAGGAGATGGATCCTCTGGAAGGATTGATTTAGTACCGGCAGAGTCATCAGAATCAGATTTATTTATTTTATTTATTTAATGATATTTTTATACCGCCTTATCAAACAATCAAAGCGGTTTAACAAACAAGAAATATAAAAGCAGTGATAATATGAACATGTGGTAATGATAATTACATGTAAAGTAACATAGTGTGTTTTACAGAAAGATATAAAGCGCTATTTACATTGTGTACTATAATACGTGAGCTATAATACAGCTTACTAAATGATTGTTTTTCTCTTCAACATTGAATTAATTATTCAGTTAGACCATAATGCTCAATAAACAGGACAGTTTTTAGTTGCTTTCTAAAGTCTTTAAGGTCCTGAGCTGCTCTTAAATCATTTGGAAGAGAGTTCCAAATCTTTGGTGCCGCAAACGAGAATGCCCTTTCTGTTGTTTCTTTACGTGCTTTTCTAAAGTCAAGTGATGTGTTGACTCTATTGGTAGATCCTAATCTTCTAGGTCTTTTGCTGACGTCTGATTGAATGAGAGTAGCCAGACTGTTTGCAGAACAGTGATGTTTGATTTTGAAAATGTATATAGTGGTTTTATATTTTATACGATAAGCTATAGGTAGCCAATGTAGTTCCTTCATAATAGGAGTTATGTGTTCCTGGCTTGATAATCCGAAGATTATTCGAGCAGCAGTGTTTTGCGCGAGTTGCAAAGGTTTTAGTGATTGCTTATGAAGGCCAAGATATATAGGATTACAAAAATCAAATAATGGCGTGATTAAAGCTTGGCAGACGTTACGGAAGTGGGTTGTTTCGAGTAGTGGTCTTAATCTTCTAATAATCTTCATTCTGTAATATGCGCTCCTGATTGTCTTACTTATATGTGTTTTCAGATTCATTTCTCTGTCAAGGGTCACCCCAAGATATTTTACTTCAGATTTAATGGGAATAATAGAATCTTCTATTAAGATGTCAGGTGGAGGAGGGAAATCAGGGTTTCGAGATACAAATAAGGCCTCAGTTTTGTTGAAATTGATTTCCATGTTATTACATTTACACCAATCAGACATTTGTAGGAGACAATCTGTAATTCTATGATAGTCAGGGTTATTGATTGACACAGGTGTAAATATCATTATATCATCTGCATAGATGGTGTACTTAATGTCATTCTTTGAAGGGATGTTGCAAATTGGTTGTATGTAGATATTGAATAAAAGGGAAGAGAGGGCAGAGCCCTGTGGAACTTCTTGTAAAACTCTTATGTGTTGAGATGCTTTGTCACCTATCTTTACTTGTATGTGTCTCTCTGTAAGATATGACTGAAACCATTTTAATGTGGTACCATAAAGTCCGATCTCCTCTAATCTGTTTAGTAATCTTTTGTGATCCACAGAGTCAAATGCTGCGGAGATGTCGATAAAGATCATTATGATGCCTTTCTTAGAGTCATCTATGGTACGGAGTATATTGTCGAAAAGGTAAATCATTAGGGTTTCTACTCCGTGATTTGGCCGAAAACCATGTTGATTGTCGTCTAAAGGAGCGTAAATATCAATATGATCTTGAAGTTGAAGCTGAACAGTTTTTTCAATAATCTTAGCTAAAAATGGGATACTAGATATTGGCCGATATGCGGCTGGGTTGTTCTTGTCTAAAGTAGTTTTTTTGGGGATTGGTCTGACAGATGCAAGTTTTAATTGCCCTGGCAATAGACCTTGAGTAAGTGAAATGTGCACCATGTGTTGTATAATGTGAAGGAAGCTTGATTTAGTGGCTTTGATCCATGATACTGGACAAGGATCAGAGGGAGAAGTGCTTGTATTTATTGTTGAAATGATATGGGTTAGTTGATCTTTTGATGGAGGCTTGAATGAATCCCAAATCCTATTATGCGAGACTGAATTTTTGTTAATTATAATTTTTGATTCTCTTTTAGAATGAAATTTGTCTTTTAAATAATCCGCAAAACTCTGTGGCTCAATTATTACTTCACCTTCTGTTTTTTGTTCTTTTGTTAGTGTCTTCACAATTTCAAAAAGCTCTCTGGGCTTGTTGATGGCTGAATCAATTAAATTTGTGTGGTATTCTTTTTTTGTGTGTTTAATGTGTTCATCATATTGCTTTAGCGTTGTTAAATATAGTTGTTTTATGTCTGTTGTATTGTGTTTTCTCCATTTACGCTCTATCCGTCTGAGTGCTCTTTTCATTTGACGTAGTGCTATTGAATACCAAGGCTTGTGATGAAGTTTATTATTCCGTGGTTTTTTTGGTCTCGTGTCCGTTGCTCTGGCTGCGTTAGAAATAATGTGATTCCAATTGGTTATTTGAGTTTCAAGCTCATCTGAATCAGTGGACAAGTGAGGTACTGCTTCTTGGATAAATACATCTCTGTCAAATTTCCTAAAACGTCTATGGAAGCTATAGTTGTCTAGGTGCACATTAAAATTTCTTTTTTGTACTAATATCCCTATTTTAACTAAGTGGTGGTCTGACCAAGGTATTGGGGTAATGTAAGGTGTTGTAACAAGACTTTTTGAAATTATATTATTGGATACAAAGATGAGGTCAGGAGAATTACCAAATTTGTGTGTGGAAGCAATAATTATTTGTGTGAACTGTAGGGAAGACATAGCTTGAAGGAATGAATCAGAGTCTCTGTGGCTGATTGACTTAAGATTAAAGTCTCCTAGAACTATTGTGGATTTGTTTGGAGATGTAAGTGCACAAATATTTTCAAGTAATGATGCAAGTTCTAAGGGGGAAGCGTTAGGTGCTCTATAGTGTAGACAAATTGCCATATATTTGTTCTCAATACAGATAGAATTACATTGACGTGAATTATAAGTGCTTTGAATTCTAAATTTTAAATACCTTTTTGCAATTATAAGTACCCCTCCTCCACGTTTTAAAGAGCGAGGGCAACTGTAAGCAGTGTATGTGTCAGGGACCAGCTGATTAATAATTACGTTGTCGGTTGGATTTAACCATGTCTCTGTAATGCAAAGCACATCAGGTTGAGCCTCATCTATATGGTCTACTATTGTATGTATTTTGTTGCATACAGATCTGGCATTAATTAATTCAATTTTCAGTAAATTGTGTGAATTGGGTAAAACTTGAGTTTCTTTTGCCCTGTATATAGAATTATCAATCATGTATGTATATAAATATATCCATGAGACAGGGGGAATCCAGATATAGATGTTTGACAGGCATTGGTATTGGAAATGTTGTGAGTGAAAGAGGCATATTGGAAAGAGCAAAATAAATTGCATATTTAAATTTAACATGAATATTATACTTACTTTTTAGTTGAATGTTTTGCCAGGGTATTATTTTAGTATTGAATGCGCCTATGTTCCACGCCTAAGGGCCACGCCAAAGGGCCCTCTTGCAAGGCCCTCAGGCGCGAGCCCGCAAGGCGCGGGCGCGCCTCAGTAGTGGCAGTTTTTTCAGAACTAAGCAGGGCTCTGATTGGCAGGCTGGATTCTGCTGTGTAAAACACTTCAAAGCCAAACAGCTGATGCTGTCCTGATCTCCCCGATCTCACTTGCAAGCCTCAGTAGTGGCAGTTTTTTCAGAACTAAGCAGGGCTCTGATTGGCAGGCTGGATTCTGCTGTGTAAAACACTTCAAAGCCAAACAGCTGATGCTGTCCTGATCTCCCCGATCTCACTTGCAAGCCTCAGTAGTGGCAGTTTTTTCAGAACTAAGCAGATGATTCGAAGTATCTCTCCGCCGGGTGTTCTTGCAATGCACGGTTCCGGTATCGCTCGAAGTCGGTATCGGGGTGTCTCGGTACCGATCTGTTGATACCTGAGATAGACTCAAGGCTCGGCATGAGGGGAAGCATACCCGCCGAGGCACTCGGTACCGATACCTGTGGAACCGTCTGTAGCAGTCTTAGCGGTACTGAAGCTGCTAAGAGGGCCGCTAGACTGCGTTAGATAGCGAGGATTCTGTGATCCATCGCTCCTGCTGATGCCTGGGTGTCGGTACCGGTGGAAGCGGCTACGACCCCAGAACATGGCACCAGTAGTTCTGCAGAGGTGGAAGCCTCTGGAACATTCTGGAGCTCTGTTAATGCTTTGGAGACGGAGGCCTCCCGCCGGGGCTGTTTTGCCAGTCAACTTTCCTCGAGGGCAACACCAGTGGCATCTCGATACTCAGAAGGAGATCTACCCTTCGGGGACCAGCCAGTCTTAGAAGACTTAAGTTTAGTTACCTGAGATCCATGGGAGGAAGATGAAGCCCTGGAAGACGTTGATGCAACGGACATCGTATCTGCGGCAAAAAGGGTACCGAGTTTTGCAGCTCTATTCTGCAGGCTCCTCTTGGTCATCTTTCTGCAGGAGAGACACTCCGATGGAGAATGGTCAGGACCTAAACACTTAAGACACCATTCATGGGTGTCGGTGATGGAAATGGTACCGTCACATTTAGAACATTTCTTGAAACCACTAGCTGGTTTCTCCATGTTTGAAGAAAAATGGGCCTAGTGCCCAAAATGGCACCTAACTCCGGGAGGGGAAAGGCCTCTGAAAGAAAATCTTTTAGAAAACTAGTTTTTGTTTTTTGAAAAAGAAGAAAAGAGAACCAGCGGTACTGGTGGGTGTCAAAGGAAGGCAGATGCAAACACAAAAAACAAATGAATAAGGATACATTTTTCTGTGGTGACAGGGTATGCGTCCTGTCAGCTCTGCGGAAAATGAAAAACTGAAGAGGGAGAGTTGGAACGGTGGGAAGGCAGCACGCAGGCGCTGTGGGATGCTCCCAAAAGCTTTCCTATTGGACGCTGGGGAGCGTTCCCGTGCAGGCTCCATCGGTACCGACGATACCCATATGTGAAGACATTCTTGCTTGTTCCTGGAGATAAGAAACTTAACTAGGGAAAAAAGGACAGTCTGAAACACAATGCCAAGGCAAGCGAACTTGGAAGCAGGAAAGGAACCAGTTGCAGCCAGAGAAAAACAAAACACTATAGGATGAAATGTAACTGCTTTTTCTGGGGGAATCAGACATATGTCCGGTGGGCTCCATGGAAAAAAGCAGACTGAGCAAGATGGCACCCTTAGGCAGAAAGAGGACCACGCATGTGTGGTGCATCTCCCAAAGGCTTTCTTTGAAAGCTGGGGAGATGCTTCTGCACAGTGCTCAGTTGGCGCCGATGTCACTCATATGTGAGAACCGACTTCCTGCTTATTCCCTGAGAATGCTAGGAAACATAAAGAAAGGAATGGCGAATGAAACCAAGGATATTATAATGCCTCTGTATCGTTCCATGGTCCAACCACACCTTGAATATTGTGTGCAATTCTGGTCACCACATCTTTAAAAGGATATAATGGAATTAGAAAAGGTACGGATGAGAGCTACCAAAATGGTAAAGGGAATGGAAGGATACCTCTATGAGGAAAGGCTTAAAGGTTTAGGGCTCCAACTTGAAAAAGAGATGGCTGAGAGGAGATATGATAGAGATCTATAAATTATTGAATGAGTGGAATGGGTAAACGTAGATCGGTTGTTTACTCCATCAAAAAGTAGAAAGATTAGGAGACACGCAATGACGCTACAATGTAATCCCATTTAAGACTAATGAGAGAAAATATTTTTTCACTCAATGCATAATCAAACTCTGGAATTCGTTACTGGAAGATATAGCAAAAGATGTTAGTGTAGCTGGGTTTAAAAAAAGTTTGGAGAAGTTCCTGGAGGAAAGGTCCATAAGCCCTTATTAAGGAGGACCCAAGAAATCCACTCCTTACCCCAGGATAAGCATCATGGAATCTGTGTACCTTTTTGGAAACCTGCCAGGTACTTGTGACCTGGATTGGCCAATGTTGGAAACAGGATACTGAGCTTGATGGCCCTTGGTCTGACCCAGTATGGCATGACAATCAGTGCAAGTTTATTATGGATCATTCAGGTTTTCACTGTTTTAATACAGAGGGCAGTGTAATCAAAAGTATACAAGGTGCAATCAAAATGTATCAAGACTTATACAATAACACAAGAAGTATAATATTGACAGTGATTACACTCAGTCTCCTTCAAAGTAATCCCCTTCCGATAAAACTCACTTCCTCCAGCATTCCTGCCACTGCTAGAAACAATTTTGAAATGCCTCTTTTGTTAGGATGTGAAGCTGCTGTGTCAAATTCTGCTTAATGGTCTCCAAGTCGTTGAATCTCCTTCCTTTCAGTGGTAATTTCAGTTCTGGAAAGAAAAAGTCACAGGGTGCGAGGCCAGGTGAATATGGAGGCTGACGGACTTGCTCGATTTGGTGTTTGGCCAAAAACTGCTGGACAAGATGTGATGCGTTATCATGATGATGCAACCATTCACCATTCCTGTGCAACTCTGGCCTCTTACGACGAACTGAATCTCTTTGAGTCAGAACTTGGACACAGTACTCCTTATTGATGGTTTGGCCTTTTGGAGCATACTCATGATGAACAATATCCTGGTAATCAAAGAAAACTGTGAGCATGACCTTGACATTCCTCTTCACTTGACGGGCTTTCTTGGGACTGGCAGAGTCTGGAGTCTTCCACTGTGAGGATTGAGCCTTAGTTTCTGCATCATAACCATAAACCCATGAATCATCACCAGTAATAATGTTTTTGATGAAATCAGAGTCACTTTCAACGCATTCCAACAAGTCCCTGCCTGCAGACAGTCAATCTTCCTTTTGGTCAGGGGACAGGAGTTTCGGCACAAATTTTGCAGACACATGTCTCATCCCAAAAACGACAGTAAGTATGGACTGTACTGACCCAAAACTGATGTCCATGCCCTCAGCAAGCTTCCTGATAGTCAATCGACGATTTGAACATATTGTGGCATGCACTGCTTCAACTTTGTACCAGTCAAACTGGAGCACGACTCATGCATTCATCGCTGTCTCATGTCAAAATCATCAATGTTGCCTCCCTGGTGATGGCCCTACCCTTATACTTAATTTCCCCACCCTTGTATGTAACGCCGCTTTGACCCGGTGAAAAGCGGGATATAAATACAGTTAAATAAATAAATAAATAAATTTGTCTTCATTCCTGCTCATGTAGGGCCTTCCAGAACATTTGTCACTGTCAACACTTTGGTGGTCCTCTTGGAAATGTTTGTACCAGTCAAACTCGAGCACGACTCATCGCCATACACTTGCTGTAACTTGTCATAAGTCTCTGTGCGTGAATCTCCAAGTTTCTGGCAGAATTTAATGCAAATTCGCTGTTCACTTTTTTCACTCATCGTAAACCTGACAAACTGCTTTTACACGATACAAAACATCACGTGATTAAAAGTAGTACAGGTATGCTACAGCCATGCTACATTCTGCACATGCAGAACACATAACTAGGTCACTGCATGCTTAATAGCATCGTGGTGTGACATATTGCTATATAGCTACACAACAGGTCTTGATACTTTTTAATCACACATTGTATGACAATGAACTGGTGACTGGAACAAAGAACTGAATGTCATCGGCATATATTCAATAGTTCAGATCAAGCCCACTGAACCGCTTATAAATAGGAGCTAAGTAGATGTTAAATAGGAATGAGTATAAGGAGGATCCCCGAGGTATTCTAGTTGATATTTCAAACCAAGATGAACATTTGTTGGCAATCCTCACCCGTGCTTTGTGATTTGAAAGAAATGATTCAAACCATCAAACTACACCAGCAATGCCTATTTCCCCTCAGTTGCTGCAAGACTATGGCATGATTGATGGTATTAAAGGCTATCAAGATGTCTACTGCACACCTGGGAGTATTCTGCACAAAAAAATTTAAAATTCTGAGCACGATATTTTAAAATTCTACAAAATTCTGCATGTTGTATTAGTACATTTTTTGTGCAGAATTCCCCCATCGTAAAGCCTAACTCCTCATCTAGACTAGAAATTCCCACTGCCTTTTTCCTCCTCAGCTCTCTCGCTCCAATCATAGCTCTTTCCCCAACCCTTCCCTACCCCCCTTCTCTCTCCCTCTAACTTCTAGGAAGATCCCTACTGCTGTCTGACCCAAAGGTCTACCTCTATTTGATCTTCTCTCTCCCTTCTCCATGCACCTACTCTTTTCTTTCTCTTAACTCTCCTCCTTTCTTCGCAGGCACATACCTCTACCTTATTTTTTCCACATCTTCCAGTTATACACCCATCTCTAGCTGCCAACCACCTACCAACTCACTATCAAGTCCTCTCCAACCCCCAGTCACCCCTCTTCAACTCGCCATCAGTCCGCTCCAGCCCCCAGTCACCCTATTCGACTCGCCATCAGTTCTCTCCAACCCAAATCATCTCTCTGACTCACCATCAGTCCTTTCCAGCACCCAGTCACCCCCTTTGACTCACCATCAGCCTTCTCCAGTCCCCAGTCACCCCCCGACCCGCCATCAGTCCTCTCCAGCACCGAGTCACCCCCTGACCCGCCATCAGTCCTCTCCAGCACCCAGTCACCCCCTGACTCGCCATCAGTCCTTTTCAGCACCCAGTCACCCCCTTCGACTTGCCATCAGCACTCTCCAGCCCCCAGTCACTCCTCCGACTCGCTATCAGTCCTTTCCACTCCTAATCACCCCCTCCCCCCCACTTGCCATCAGACCTCTCCAGTTCCCAGTTTCCCCCCCCCCCCAACTCACCATCATCCCCATCTTCTGCCACAACCCTCCCCCAACTCACCATTAGTCCATCTCCGGCCTCTCACTTTCTCTGCCCGATCGTAGTGATGGCATTATAAACGCAGAAGTAGGAGTGTTTATGTTCACTCCCATGACTATGTTTATGTTTATTCAAGCATTTGATATACCGCCCCCCATTACATCGGGGTGATTTACAATACAATAAAATACATAGTGGAAAGGAATAGGAAATTACAATCAATATAGAGAAAAAGGGAGAGAGAGGGAAAAAAAGTTTCAATGAATTTCAGTAGAGGTAGGGAGTGGGGAATAGGAAAGTCAGGGGGGAAGGTTAAAGGCAGAGGAAGACAGGTGGGTATTCAGGAAGGAGCGGAATTTGGGGTAGGACTCTTCCGAAGCCAGCATCACCATGTTTTAAAAAGGTAGACACAGAAGTGCTTCCTGTTTATTTCTAGGGGACAGGAAGTGCTTCTGTTTACTTTCTTAAAAACATAGAAATACCGGCACTGGAAATCTAGCACAGCCGCAGTAGCAAAGGGAAATGCCCCCACAGCTGTGCTGCAGCCAACAGTGAGCAGGCTCGACACCCTTAAAGCTTGAGCGTTCCGGAGCCTGTCTCAATGCTCACTGATGCTGGTGCCAGTGCAGAATTCTGCATAGCAAGTGGAGGATTCTGCGCAGGTTGGGAATTCTGCACAAATGCTGCGCTACGCAGCTGCACAGAATTCCCCCAGAAGTACTAGTAGAACCAAAACAAAGGACCTGCCCTGCTCGAATCCATGCAGAAAACAATTCATAAATGACATCAATAACATTTCCTTGCCATGATGGAGCCAAAATCCAAAATGAAAGGGGTTTAATATTGAATGATTATCATTGAACTCCTGTAAGTGAGAAAGTTCTCTTTTCAATAACATATAGGCACATTTTAAATAGCACACAGAGATCAAAACAGACAGAGGTCAGGACATATTCAATTCTGAACATAATTTAGAAACAGCTCTGATAACCGTGCAGAAGGAAGTGCTGGAAAGCACACTGATTTATATCCACATGCAGTAGGAGAAATCATTTTACAAATATACATGTTAGAAAAATCAACACAAAAATTTGCACTTTGTAAGTGCTGGAATTTTGTAACTGTGAAAAACACAAAAATCCTAAAAGGGATCGATCATGTGAAATCTAATATTTCGCCTAAACAAATTCCAAAAAAATCTCATGAGAACACCAAAAATACACTACCTACTTTATCAAACTTTTATTGTTGGATGTGTTGTCATGTGAGTAAGAGTAGTTACTCACCTGTAACAGGTGTTCACCAGGAGCAGCAGGAATCAGTCCTCACATATGGGTGTCATCAGCGCCGATGAAGCCCCAGCGGAGCATTTCCCCAGCTTTCTATGAAAGCCTTTGGGAATGCAGGCATGCATGTGCGGTTCCCTTCCCGCCTAAAGGTGCCATCTTACCTCAGTCAAATGACATAGCTAAGAACAGCACACAAAAATGAAAAATAAACTATGTACAACTGCAACTCCAAGGGGAGGAGGGAGGGTTGTGAGGACTGATTCCTGCTGCTCCTGGAGAACACCTGTTACAGGTGAGTGACTACTCTTTCTCCAGGACCAAGCAGGAAGTCAGTCCTCACATATGGGTGACTCCCAAGCTCTGGGCTACCGAGGAACCCAGGCTGAACAAGAGAACTCCCTCTAGTCTCAGCAGCAAAGAATGGCTTTTCAAGGACACAACCTCCACCGGTAGCCCAACAGAGGGCAGGAGTTGCCTAAACCTCAAAGAGATTCCGGAGTACTGCTTGGCCAAAAGCACTGTCCCTATGGGACTCCCTCTCCAGACAGTAGTGGGCCGCAAAAGTCTGGCTTGAAGACCAAGCTGCAGCCCTGTAGATGTCTACCAAGGGCACAGAGCGGAGATGAGCCACTGAGGCAGCCATTGCCCTGACACGATGGGCCGTGACCCTACCCCGCAAAGGAAGGGCAGCCGCCTTGTAAGCCCAGGTGATACAGTCAGCCACCCAGATGGACAAGGTACGCTTGGACACAGCCAACCCCAACTTATTAGGGTCAAAGGAAACAAACAGCTGAGTAGCCCTTCTATGGCCTTGCGTACGGTCAAGGTAGAAGGATAAGGCCCTCCTAGAGTCCAGGGTATGCAGGACTGCTTCAGCCTGGCTAGCGTGAGGCCTAGGGAAGAATGTTGGAAGAACCACCTCCTGAATGAGGTGGAAAGAGGAGACAACCTTAGGGAGGAACTTTGGATGAGTCCTGAGGACTACCCTGTCCCTGTAAATCCTGGTGTAAGGCCTGTCACAGACCAGGGCTTGAAGCTCATTTACTCGCCTAGCCGAGGTAAGGGCTATTAGGAAGAGTGTCTTCCAGGAGAGGAAGCGAAGTGGACAAGTAGCCATCGGCTCAAAAGGTGGGCGAGTCAGCTGCTGCAAGACCACATTCAGCTCCCACTCAGGGGCAGGAGGACGGATGGGAGGCTTGAGCAAAAGCAAGCCCCTGAGAAAGCGGGACACCAAGGGGTGACCAGATAGAGACTGCCCCTCTACCAATGAGTGGTGAGCTGCTAGAGCTGAGAGGTGGACCCGAACAGAATTGGACTTAAGTCCCTGATTGGATAAGTGCAGCAAATACTGAAGCACTACTGGCACAGTACAGGAGAAAGGATCCTCTGTACGTAGGTGACACCACACAGAAAACCTCTTCCACTTGAGAGCATAGGTTTTCCTTGTGGACTGTTTCCTAGAGGCTAGGACAACCTCCTCAACTTCCTGAGTTAGGCCCCAGGGAGCCAAAACTACCCTTGCAGCCTCCAGGCCATCAAATTGAGAGACTTGAAATTGGGGTGCAGAAGGGAACCCTGGTCCTGTGTGAGAAGGTCGGGTTGCAACCCCAGAGGCAGTGGAGGATCCCCCGCCAGTTGAAGCAGAAGAGGAAACCAAGGCTGTCTCGGCCACCTGGGAGCTACCAGCAGGACCGAGGCCTTGTCCTGGAGAATCTTGAATAGGGTTCGGGCCACCAAGGGTGTGGGAGGAAACGCATAGAGGAGGCCCTGAGACCAAGATATCAGAAAAGCATCCGCTGCTATCCGCAGAGGATGTGGTTGCCTGGAGCAGAACTTTGGCAGCTGCTTGTTCATGGGGCTGGCAAAGAGATCTATCAAAGGGAGACCCCATTTCAGGAAGATCTTCCGAACTACTGAAGGATGGAGCTGCCACTCGTGGGGCTGCAGTATCCTGCTTAATCTGTCTGCCAGGTAGTTGTCCTGGCCTGGAAGGTACACAGCCCTGAGGAGCATGTTGTGCTTGAGGGCAAAAAACAAAGGTCCTGAGCCTCCCGACAAAGGATCCTGGACCCAGTTCCACCCTGTTTGTTCACATAAAACATGGCAACTTGGTTGTCTGTCTGAATCAGGACAGACTGTTGAGCCAGGGTAGGAGTGAAAGCTTTGAGTGCTAATCGAATAGCTCTGAGTTCGAGGAGATTGATCTGCTGTGCAGCTTCCCAGGGAGACCACAGGCCCTGGGTGCACTTGCCCAGATAATGAGCTCCCCAGCCTTGCAGGGAGGCATCTGTTGTCACTACTACTGTGTACCCTGGAATCTGAAAAGGTATCCCTTTCAGTAGGTTGGGTGGGTGCAGCCACCAGTTGAGGGAGTGCAGAAATTGTCTGGACACTCTTATCCTGTCTCTGAGGTTGCCTGTAGCCTGTGATCACTGAGTCCGAAGGCACCACTGTGCAGGCCTCATATGGAGCCTGGCATTGGGGGTGACATGTACTGTCGAAGCCATGTGGCCAAGCAGCCTCAGGCAGAGTCTGGCGGAGACCAGGGAGCTGTTGAGAAACTGACTTGCCAAGGCCATCAGCCTTTGGCCTCTGTTTTCTGGCAAGAATGCCTTTGCCAGGAGAGAGTCCAACCTTGCCCCTATGAACTCCAAGTTCTGGGAAGGGAGCAAAGTGGACTTTGCGAAGTTTATGACGAACCCCAGGCGTTGGAGAAGAGCAATGGTTCTGAGGGTGGCTTGATTGGCCTCTTGACCTGTCTGACCCCTGATGAGCCAGTCGTCCAGATAGGGGAAGACAAAGATGCCCTGATTTCTCAGGTAGGCCGCCACCACTGTTAGGCACTTTGTGAAGACTCTGGGGGCGGAGGTGAGGCCAAAAGGCAGCACTCTGTACTGATAATGGTTTCCTCCCACGATGAACCTCAGGTACTTCCTGTGGTCTGGATGAATGAGGATGTGAGTGTACGCATCCTTTAGATCTAAGGAGCATAGCCAATCTCCCTGCTGGAGGTAGGGCAGAAGCGTTCCAAGAGTAAGCATCTTGAACTTTTCTTTCACTAGGAACTTGTTGAGGTTCCTGAGGTCCAGAATGGGACGAAGGCCACCGGTCCTTTTGGGCACCAGGAAATACCTGGAGTAGAATCCGTGACTTTGCAAGTGGGGAGGCACAGGCTCCACCGCCCTGTCCACCAACAGACCCTGAAGCTCCTGACGGAGAAGGTCTGTGTGCAGAGGAGGCCTTGGGGGCTCCCCTGGAAAGTATGGGGATGGCAGTTGGTGGAAATGGAGGGCATATCCTTTGTGTATTATCTCCAGCACCCAACTGTCCCCTGTGATAAGGGGCCACTGGTGGGCAAAGAGGGCTAGGCGACCTCCTGTGCAGGGTTGGGGGAGCAGTGGAGGAGAGGCTATGCTCAAGGAGTCAAAAAACCCCACCCTGCTGAGTGGCAGCAGGGGCCGGAGGCTTGGGGGTTCTCTGCCTACAGGGCCCATTACCCTGCCCCTTGGCTTGCTGACCCTGGGGGGCAGCTTGGGTAGCCTGATATTGCGGGTACTTTTTGTAGGCAGTGCCCTTCCTCGGGTAAAAGGGCTTTTTACCCGAGCCCTTCTTTTTATGAGAAGGGGCAGAGGTCTTCCTCGACAGCCTTGTCCGTGTGAGGTGCTCGGTCTCGAGCTGAGCGGCCTTCTCGGTCATGGGCTTGCCAAAAAGGTTTTCACCTCAGCAAGGGACATCGACCAACTTGTCCTGAACCCATGGCTCGAGGTCCGATGACTGCAGCCATGCCTGGTGTCGAGCCGCGACGCCGGCTGCCGCAACTCGAGCCGAAGCCTTGAAGCCATTGTAGGCGGTGCGGGACATGAACTTCGAACAGTCCCGAATCCCCGAGGACAAGGACTTAAATCTCTGCAAGGGTTCCCCGGAGAGACCAGCAGAGAACCCGGCCAACTCCTTGGCCAGATCCCGCAAGTACATGCCCATGTACAGCTGGTAAGACTGGATACAGCAAGCAAGCATCGAGCCCTGAAAACACTTTCTACCAACGCCATCTAGGTTTCGGGCCTCCCTGCCAGGAGGCACCGCGGAGTGCATCTTCTGACTCTTCAGACGATGCATGGCCGATTCCACAACCATAGAATGGTGTGGTAGCTGTGCCTTCTGAAAACCAGGGCTCTTGCGGAGCCAATAGATCGAATCGACTCGCTTGCTAAGAACCGGCGCCGAGGACGGTGCCTCCCACATACGGAAGAGGAACCGTTCCAGCATCGGAGGAACCGGGACAGTAAAGGCCTCCTTCGGTGGAGAGTCATACTGTAGCGCCTCGAGCTCTTCAGCTTGAGGCTCTTCCTCGGGATCCGCCGGAATAGCCAAGGCAGTGGCCATATCCCGGACGAACTCCGAGAACCGGGTGTCCTCCGGGGCTCACACTGCGGTGAGTCTGAAGGGACGCACCGAGTCTTAAAGGTGTCAGGAGACTCCTCATCCTCCGTCTTCCAAGCCGACTCGTCCGAGGAAGAGTCGGGGTCCGAACCCGCGGGGCCCTGGAGCACCCGCCCCGACACCGGAAGTACCGGCGTCAACGCCCTCGGTCCCGAACGGGAGGTCGAGGGGGACCGCGACCGAGGTCGACTCCGAGCCACGATGGACTCGAGTATCGGCTCGGTCTCCGGGGTCGACTTCGATGTCGATGTCCCGGTGGTCGGGGCAGATGCGCCAGACAGGCTGGCCATCAGTGCCCGCTGCTGCTCCATGAAGGCAGACATTCTGCTCTCCAAGGCTGTCATCCTGAGACTCAGCTCGGGAGATGCAGCAGCCACCGACTCGGGCCCCGGCGGCGCCGAGCCTGACGTCGGCTCCCTGGGAGTAGAGTCCACAAGGACAACGGGGCTTACGTGTCCAGCAGACTCCGGCTCCACACGAGGAACTTTGGCAGGCTTCTCCAGTTCCACAGGCCCGGGGCGACGGTCGGGGGTCTTAGACCTGGCCGTCGAGGAGCCAGGGACCTCTTCTGACGATGCCCTCGTGAGACGTTTCTTCCTCTTGCGTTCCTGGTCGGGGGACCTCCTGTCCGAGGAGCTTCGACGGCGCTCGGGATCGGAATCCCGAGATGTCGAGGCCTCAGACGAGGTCCGGGCCTGGCCGGAGGCTGAGTCGGAGAAAAGCCTTTCCTTTTGCTGCTGGCGACTTCGTAGTGCCTTGGAAGACATTTTTCCACAGGCCCCGCACGACTTAGGATCGTGTTCGGGGCCCAGGCACCGAAGGCAGAAGTCGTGTGTGTCGGTGAGAGACATTAGTTTCTTACACCGATCACACTTCTTAAAACCACTGGAAGCCATTGGGGAAAAAAGAGTCCCCACGAGGTCAAAGGACCGGCCTTCCAGGGAAAAAGAGAAAAAGGGCGCGAACGCCAGCCACGAAGGGCAAAAACTGAAAAAGAGGAATCGGGCTCGATACCAGTGTTCCGAACCCGGCGGGAGGGGAACCGGCGTCGAACTGGTAGAAAAAGAGCAAAAAATCGCTGAAAAATCTAATTTTAACCGGGAAAACTGGACACACGTCCGGTGGGCTTCACGGAAAAAAAGAGACTGAGGTAAGATGGCACCTTTAGGAGGGAAGGGAACCGCGCATGCGTGCCTGCATTCCCAAAGGCTTTCATAGAAAGCTGGGGAAATGCTCCGCTGGGGCTTCATCGGCGCCGATGACACCCATATGTGAGGACTGACTTCCTGCTTGGTCCTGGAGAATAAGTCCCTCTAGAAACAATCTGGTCCTTTTTAATAATATTCATGCATCATTTAACTTGAAAATCCAAATTCAGTAGAATTTTTACTAATATAAGAGTATACTTAGCTACATTATTGAAGATTCAACGTTCCAATATCATTCAAACAGATGCAGTAACGCATTTCTAATCATTCACTTTTACAACTTGTTGTGTGTCAGGGTTCAGGTACATAAATCAGTATGTTCCATTATTCCATTCATTATTAAACGGCAAAAAAACCCCCTTCATTACTTGCATGTATGTAGAATCATGATGTTCATCTCACACACTCTGCATCTAACTATCATGTCTCTGGATAAAAATGACACAATGGATAGCAATGCTCCACCAATCCATAGCATGCTAAGTGTTGGAAGCAACCACTGCTGAGGTCCCACAATGGCATCATCCTTGATATGACACTTATCCCATTAATCAAGGACCATAATGAATCAGAATACTGAATACTAATCAATCTCCTAGTTTAAATTCCAAGAGGGTCACAGTGTGTAACCTGAAAAACCAACACTGTCCCACATCTGCAACCTTGCCAGGTGATCACCACCCACTAATGGATCAGAATTTGATCATACGCCACCTAAGATGGTCAAACGTATTATTCAATAATACAATGTTGAACAATGAAGCAACACCCTGTGGACATCAACGAGATGGAGATCCTTATCTTTACCCCAACACTACTTTGAGGAAAACGCTGGTACACACATCACCTATTGACATGAAAGGCAAAAACCACCTTGGGCAAGAAGAAAGGAACAGGGTGAAGGCATAACCGTTTCCACTGAGGTGATCATGTAAGGATCTCTATATGACAAGGCCTGAAATTCGGAGATACAGTAGGCCGAGTAAATGGTCACCAAAATCGCTATCTTGAGAAACAAATCCTTAAGGGTAGCCTGCTTCAACAGCTCAAATGGAGCCCTTATCAAAGTCCGAAAAACTGGCCTAAGGTCCAAGGGTGGGTCTATGGCCTGGACAGGGGGAGCAAATGATGCACCCTCCAGAGTAAACAGGAACATCAAGGTGTGAGGCCATGGAGTGCCTGGTGACCGGTCCTCGGAAGCATGTCAATGCCATGACCTAAACCCCTTAGGGAGCTCAACATGAGCCCTTTGTTAAAACACTCCTGAAGGAATGCCGTCCACTCACCACGGCAAACACCTGTGATCTGGACATCATGCTTCAAAGAGACACCTATTCTAGATATAGGCCAGGCAGGTAGATCTGTGTCTTTCTTTCAAGAAAGTGAAAAGCGCTGTGAAAGAACAACCCTTATTCCTTGGACAGCACCTTTCAAGGGCCAATCCATAAGCGAGAACAGATTCGGGTGTTCAGAAGGACAAATCCCTGACACAGTAGTCCCCTCCATAGGTGGAAGGGAAGGGGCTGCCCCGCCAGCAGCCTCACCAGGTCGACATACCAGGGTCTGAGGCCAGTCCAGCAACACTAGTATCACCAGCTCTGGATGGTCCTCTATCCCATGAATTATATGCCATGGCAGAAAGATATACAGGAGGGAGCCCCACAGCCCTTGGAACTGATCTCTCTCTCTGCTGAAGAATATCTCCACCTTGGCATTTGCTTGCATTGCCATCAGATCCAGTGACAGGCATCTCCAACTGTCTACCACCTGCTGGAAGGCCTGTGGATCGAACTTCAATTCTCCGGTATAGAGGGGGTGCCTGCTGAGGAAGCATGCTTCAACATTTTTAGCACCTGTGATGTGCTGTGCCAAGAGAGCCAACACTGACGCACTGCCCAGAGGAGCAACAATTGCATCTCAAGAGCAACCATCACACTCTTGGTGCTCATATTTGCCTGCTGAAATATGCAACTGCCATTGAGTTGTCCGAGAATATCCAGACTGCGCATCCTTGAACCAGGTGATGAAACTACAGCAAGGTTAGGCAAATGGTCCACACCTTCAAGTGATTGGCTAAGATGACTCACGGGCTGACCACCGACCCTGAGTCATCCACCCCAAGCAGTGCTGCGTATCAGATGTCACCACTAACCAATGCGGATTCTCTAGGGGCACACTCTTTATAACAATGGAGGTCCAGGACTTCTTACTACTGACGGAAGTAAGGGAAGCTGGATCTCATAATCCTGTGAAAAAGGGGACCACTGTGTTAGCAATGCTTTCTGACATGGGCGCAGGTGGGCCCTTGCCCAGGGAACAAGATCTATTGTGGCTGCCATCATGCCCAGCAGCTGCAAATAGTCACAGGTCTTGGGTGCTGGCAGGCTGAAGAATTTGGCTTGTCTTTTGATGCTCAGGAAAACCTTGTCGAAGTGAGTACTGAACCATGCCCAATATACTCCAGGATCTGCGAGGGAACTAGATGGCTCTTGTGGTTCACCACCCAGCCTAAGATTTCCATCAACTGTACCAACTGAGCTGTCACCAGATGTGTATCAGCTAGTTACTTTGCTCTGATGAGCCAGTCATCCAAATATGGGTGCCCTTGTGACAAAGCACCATCGCTGCCAGCACCATAAACTTTGGAAAGGTTCTGGAGGATTTTGTGAGGCTGCAGGGTATAAAATTGGATATGCCTACCCAGATGGCAAACTATAGGGATCTCTGTTGATCTTCTCCAATGAGGATAAGAAAATACACCTTGGCTAGGTCCAAGCAAATCAAAAACTTTTTCTGACCACCTAGAAGACAGATCTTAGTGTCTCTATCCAAAACTGCGACACCCTACAGGCAGATGTTGACCCCACTGCGATAGAAAACCAGCCTGAATGACCCATCCTATTTGAGCACAATGAAAACAGAGTACCTCCGGGTTCTTCTCTGGAAAAGAGTCACTAGAACAATGGCTCAGAGTTGCAGAAGCCTTTCTAGGGTAGTCCTGATGGCTGCCTTCTTGGATGAGGAACTGCACAGAGACTACGAAGTTGTCCAAAATAGACTTGGTGTACTCTAGGACATGACCTTAGTGAATGATGTCAAGAACCCATCAATTGGTGATGGCTCACACCCACTCTCCTAGTGAAGGAGGAGAAGTCAACTGTCCAACAGTGGCTTCCTGGAATGGGACCCTTGTCCATCACTGGGTAGGGCGAAGGCAGCAGATCGCAAGGAAGAAGAGACCCTGGCCTTGTGGGCTCCTCAAAAAGGCTGGGACTTTCCTTGAGCTTTGCTAAACGGTGTCGCCTGCTTACCTGGTTGGTAATGCTGAGAGCCCCTAAACTGGGAGCAAGATGCCAAGTGCTTTGAACCACCCTTCAGTATATCCTTAGGCAGCCGCGGAGGCTTAGTCTCACCCAAGTCTTAGACAAGTTTCTTCAGGTATTCCTCAAAAAGAGCCAACTCTTAAAAGGAAGCTTGGTCAGATAGGCCTCCATGAACCAATGCCAGAGCCACAGCCAGTGTCTGGACACTGTAGCTGCTGCAATTGCTCTTGCCAAAAGTTGAATAAGATCATACTAAGCATCTGCAAGAAAGGCTGCCACAAACTCAAGGGAGGTTGATGCCATGTCTTCTGGAAGCTGCTGGACCCAGTGTGGAAACACACTTGCTGCCAGGCCCACTCAGACAGATGCCTGTAGCCCAAACAATGAGGACAAGAAGACAGTCTTCAATAGTGACTCCATCTTGCAGTCTTGCTGATCTCTGAAGGCCATGCCCCCCTTCAGCTGGAATTATGGTGCACTCTGTGACAGCTGCCACTAATGCATCAACCTTGGGGAAACACAAAGCACTGCATACTTCTACCCCTCAATACCTGGCCGACTTACTCCATTTTCACACTCCACGCCACACTCCTCGTTCATTACACCTTAACAGACTTGCACTACCATCCCCTTCACACGCTCATCTCCAGTCCACACGCTCCTCAGCCTTCTTCTTTGCAGGCCCTGCACTATGGAACTCCCTCCCCCCCTCTCCGCCTTGAGCCCCACTACCCTACCTTCAAACGCTCCCTTAAAACCTACTTGTTCTCCCTCGCCTTTGACCTTCCCCCTCCCTAGCCCTGTCCCCCTTTCCCTCCCTCTGTCCTACCTGCTCTTGTCTCTATCACTTTATCTATTTGAATTGTAATTTCCTTTCCAATTTCCGGCCTTGTGCTACTCTGTTTATACTTTTTATTGTGAACCGCTCTGCCTACTAATGAAGGGCGGTCAAGCAAATAAATGAACATGAACATGAACACTCAGCTGTCTATATCAGTTTGAGGCGAGCATATGAAGCTCCCCATAATCTTAGTGCCCTGCACAGGAGTGTCTTGGGCTTCCCATTCTCTGCAAGGACCATGCATCAGAGAAACTGCAGCAGGGTAAAACCTTCAAAGGTCTAAGTCTGATTTCTCTTTCTTCTCTGCAGGTGCTTTGGCAATACAGAGCGATGATGAGATTTGGGCAATCAAGGCTGATAAATCCACTCACCGGAAAATAAGGTCAACCAAAGAGTCATGATTCTTCTCCTCTTCAGGCGATGAGAGCACCTCTTTTTCCAAGCTATCCCCACTGTCTGGACTATCCAGTGCAAAATACTTGTCTCATTCTTGGAATCCAACTACTAGCTGTCACCCTTTGGGGATAGATCCCAGAGCATGGAGGTATCCCTGGAGGTCCTGCACACACACACATGGCTCGGGGGGGGGGGGGGCTTCTGTGCCCTCACCCCGAAGTGTCAGCTTTTGCAGTGGGCCCCAAGGGGAGTAGCTGGAGGAACTTTGCCACAGGGGCTCGAGCAGAAATGTGCCTTGCAGACAACTAGCCAGAGATCCCTGGCCCCAAACAGAGCCCTTTGCTAGAGGCACCACACTTGGTGCATAAAATGAAGAAAGCCATCTGAAGAATCCTCAAAAGACTGAGAGAGGGAGGCGGCCCCCAGGGCTTCCCTCGCTCCCAACTACTGAAGGAGGACTGGTAAAGCCTGCCAAGGGCTGGAGCTGTTGAAGCCTGACAAAAGGTGCCATTTCCGACCTTTGCTGACACGGGGGCCAGTGGAGAGGCCGTGTGATCATCCAGGATTTGTTACAGAGGAGAGGCCTGGGAAACTGTGGCATGCTTTCCAACACAGGCTGCACACTACTGACAAAGTCTGTCCATTTGATGTGGTTGACACTTGTCGCAGGCCAGACAGCAACTGTGGCCTGGCTTGCCCATACCATGGGAAAGAAAAGAGCTGTGGCTTAGCATGGTGACCAGCCAAAGCCATCCAAAGACCTGTCCGCCTTCAATCAAAGTCCCAGTGGAAGATAGGAACAGCAAAGAGAAAGACGTGCAGTTCCAACTGTGAGACTGTCATCTGCAGAGGCTATATGGCCTAAAAGAGCTAGCATAGCGGCAAACAATGTTGCAATGTCTTCTCCCCCTCACATTTTGATACAACACGGACACGGAGATAAGTTCAAAGTCTGCCCCTCTGGCCTCAACGAGCCAAGCTCCATCACTCACTATCCCCGGGGAGCTTCTTGCACAAACTGTACCCTGCTGGAATTCTGACAGGGCTGCTCCATAGTCAGACTTTTGTTTTTATCTTTTCAAATTAAGGGGGCAAGGGGAGGGGGGCTGGCTGGCACATAGAAGCCTTGTAAGGGTATTCCATGAAATCCTACTTGACCTGCACCCAAGGGTGTTGCTGGGGCTCAACCGGTTAGTCACAGCTGACGGGCAGCTAAGATACCCCTCCAAGTGAAGGCTTCTGAGGGGTATCCACAGATGTTGTTGTTGTTAAGTGCCGTCGAGTCGGAGTCGACTCATGGCGACCCTCTGGATAGCTATCCTAAATTGTGTTCGGTCTTGAGTCAGGCGGCTCATTGTTGACAGACTGGTACCCGTAGCTGCTGTTATTGTATCGATCCATCTCATTGCTGGCCTTCCTCTTTTGCGTTGACCTTCTATCTTGCCAAGCATAATGTCTTTCTCTAATGATCTCTCTCTTCGCATCATGTGTCCAAAGTATGAAAGTCGAAGTCTTGTCATCTGAGCTTCTAAAGAAAGCTTAGGTTTGATCTCCTCTAGTACCGACTGGTTTATTCTTCGGGCAGTCCATGGTATACACAGTATTCGCCGCCAGCACCATAATTCAAAGGCATCAATTTTCTTCCTGTCTATCTTTTTCACTGTCCAGCTTTCACATCCATATGATGTTATTGAAAATACCATGGCTTGAACAAGTCGAATCTTTGTATGGAGAGAGACATCTCTGCTCTTGAGAATCTTATCTAGGTCTTTCATAGCCATTCTGCCAAGAGCAATGCGTCGTCTGATTTCTTGACTGCTTGTTGCTTCTTTATTGATAGTTGATCCAAGTAGGTTAAAGTTGTTCACAATTTCAATTTCTTCTCCTTCAACGATGAACCCGTTGATTATGCCAGTTGTCATGATCTTTGTCTTCTTTACATTAAGGCGCAGGCCCATTTTGAGACTATGTTCTTTGATTGTGAGAAGCAAATGTTTCAGATCATCTTCACTTTCAGCCAGTAATGTAGTATCATCAGCATAGCGAAGGTTGTTGATGAGTCTTCCACCAATCTTCACACCTCTGTTGTCTTCATACAATCCTGCTTCTCTGATGATTTGTTCTGCATATAAATTAAACAGGTAGGGGGAAAGTATGCAGCCTTGTCTTACACCTTTGCTTATTTTAAACCATTCTGTTTCTCCTTGTTCCGTTCGAACTGTTGCTTCTTGATCATTGTACAGATTGCGCAAGAGAACGATCAGGTGTTCTGGTATACCCATGCTTCTTAATGTGGCCCAGAGTTTCTCATGGTTTACACAGTCAAAAGCCTTGCTATAGTCGATAAAGCACAAATAGATATCCTTTTGGTATTCTTTAGTCTTTTCAAGGATCCATCTCACATCCGCAATGATGTCTCTCGTTCCTCGCCCTTTCCTGAACCCTGCTTGCACTTCAGGTAGTTCTTGTTCCAGGTATGGTTGTAGTCTCTCTTTTGAATAATCTTCAGTAGAATCTTGCTGGTATCAGAGCGATTGTGCGATAATTTCCACAGTCAGTTGGATCACCTTTCTTTTGTATTGGTATAAACACAGACCTTTTCCAGTCAGTTGGCCATGATGTTGTCTTCCATATTTCTTGGCAGAGCCTTGTGAGTACGGTAACAGCTGCATCAGATTGCTGCAATACTTCTATGGGAATGCTATCAATGCCTGGTGCTTTGTTCTTTGATAAGGCTTTCAATTCTGCTTCAACTTCTTCTTTCATCACCAATGGTTCCCGATCATAAGGTACAGGTTGAAACGGCTGTTGGTCCACTTGATCTTTATCATATAAAAACTCTGTATATTCCTTCCACCTTTTCTTGATCTTCTCAGCATCATTCAACATAGAACCTTGAGCATCTTGTAACATTCCAATTCGAGGCTGGAACTTTTTCTTTAACTCTCGTAGCTTTAGGAAAGCCGATCTTATTCTTCCTCTAATAGTTTCTGCTTCTATTTCCTTGCAAGTGTCATTGTAGTACTTTTCCTTGTCCTGTCTTGCTGCACGTTGGAAATCTCTGTTAAGTTCTGCGATTGTCTTTCTTTCTCCTCTGGCTTTAGCTTCTCGGCGTTTCTGGGCAATTTTCAGAGTTTCTTCCGTCATCCATTTTGGCCGTTTTTGCTTTTTCACCTTTTGTAGAGACTTCTCGCTTTCTTCCAACACAACCTTCTTGATGTCATTCCATAACTCTTCCGGAGCTCTGTCATTTGTATCTAAAGCAGCAAATCGATTTTGCAGGCAGTCTTTAAATTCCAGTGGTATATTCTCAAGGTCATATTTTGCTGCATTCATGAGTGGTTTGCTCTTTTTCAACTTTAGCTTGAGTTTGCATACTAGCAGTTGATGATCTGTACCACAGTCAGTTCCAGGTTTTGTCTTTGTTGATGTTACAGAGCTTTTCCATCGTTGACTTCCACATATGTAGTCAATTTGATTTTTATATAATCCATTCGGTGAAGTCCATGTGTACAGTCGCCGCTTGTGTTGCTGGAAGAAGGTGTTTGAGATGAATAGATCATTGGTCTTGCAGAATTCTATCAGTCTTTCTCCAGCTTCATTTCTGTTGCCAAGTCCATATTTTCCAACTACTTTGCCTTCTTCTTTGTTGCCAACTTTTGCGTTCCAGTCACCCATGACTATCAGGATATCCTGTTTGCGTGTTCTGTCAATTTCAGCTTGTACTTGTTCATAGAACTCTTCAATTTCATTCTCTTCTGCAGCTGTTGTTGGGGCATATACTTGAATTATAGTTGTGTTGATAGGCAATCCTCGTAGACGAATAGAGATTAAGCGTTCACTGACTGCATTGTATTTCATTACAGTTCTTGCAAGTTTCTTCTTTATTATAAATGCAACACCATTTCTTCTTTGTCTTTCATTTCCAGCATAGTAGACCATGTGATCATCTGATGCAAAGTGCCCGATGCCAGTCCATTTCAGTTCGCTGACACCCAACAGATCAAGTTGTACACGTTCCATTTCATTCTTGACCACCTCCAACTTCCCTTGGTTCATGCTTCGTACGTTCCATGTTCCAATGTGCAAGACATCTTTACAGCTTCGGACTCTCATTTCATGCGCAGCTACATCAGCAGTCAGACTTCCCGAGGGCTTTGATCCAACCACATCATAAATGCTGGCTTTACTCTGAAAAGTCTTCAGCTCTTCCCCAGTAGCTAGTTGAGTGCCTTCTGACCTGGGGGTTTCATCTTCCAGCACCATAGCACAATTTGTTTTGTTGTAACTATCCATTGGGTTTTCATGGCAAGATACAGAGGTAGATTCTTCCACACAGTTTAAGTTTGGTGTTGTTGCCGTTGTCACAAAAATGTGATCCTCCGCCGTCAACACTGTCCCATTCTGCTGCTGCCCAGATGGGTGGTTTGTCTTGGTCTGGCACCTCAGCTGAGACCTGTCCATCTTGGGAGACCCTACCGATAGTTTAGCTCTCAGCATCACTGGTGCACGCAAGCCCTCACAGCACAACAAGCTGCAAACCAAGTGAGATATCCACAGATATGCCCTGAAAATTCCCAACTCTGGCTCCACAGGGAGGGTGGCCCAGGAGCCTTAGGATCCCTGCAGCTGCACCAGTCCAGCAACCACCTTCAGCTGGAAACAGAAAATACTGAAGGATGTCACTAACTGCACAAAGAAAAACAAAACACAAAGAAACCCCCCCCCCCTCCGCTATTGGCAATACTTAATACAAAATATTACTAACAATTACCACAGCACCCCTTCCCAAAATCATCAAGCATTAATTCACTTCTTTTTGTTGGATGGAGCCAGGGGAGGTTAGAACAGTTCCCTAACCACACCAGATGGCAACATCCATTTTATTCAAACATATGCTGCTTAACAGCCGAGAAACCTAGCTTATTCTTTAGTGGAAAACTTGTTCAAAATCGCAGCAAAACACGATCCTCTGAAAATAAGGCACGACGTGCACGTTTCGGAAATGGTTCCTGTATCACGTGCAGTGCTCTTCAGTATGTGTTAACCGCCAAAAAACGCCGAGCTTTTCACCCGGTCCATTTTCTCAGAACAGGCCTCACATTGGCTACTCACGCCATCAATCGCAGCTGTGCTCCAATCAGACAGCAGGGAAAACCCCACAAGTCAGGGGAACCGTACCGCGTCATAGATGAGGTATTCAATTAAGGCTAGCCCAATCGATTTCCTTATTCAGGCCAAGAGGGGACACGGTATTTAATCAAAAGATCCAAGATTGTTCACACCGTTGCAACTGGGAGATGCGATCACCCCCCCCCCCCCCAAGGGTTCAGGGGGACATGATCGATAACCGTCCAAGTCAAGTGAGAAAACTCATGATGGTACCGCAAACAATGATCCACTATGGGAGCAGAAGACACCTGATTTCGAAGTCGCGACGCATGCTCAGCCAACCGAGTCCTCATAATTTGAGAAGTCCGTCCAACATAGATCAAAGGGCATGGACATTGTAACAGGTATACTACAAAAGATGATGTGCAATCAGTATTCCGTTTTCGATAGAACAGTCGTCCCATCCTAGGATGAATCCAGTCATGTTCTTGCTGTGTGGTAGCACAATATACACAATCCCCACAACTAGTATGTC
This sequence comes from Ichthyophis bannanicus, assembly GCA_033557465.1. NCBI lineage: Eukaryota > Metazoa > Chordata > Amphibia > Gymnophiona > Ichthyophiidae > Ichthyophis > Ichthyophis bannanicus. The sequence continues at coordinate 290,616,043 of CM066033.1, read as the reverse complement.
CGACTACCTGTACAGGGGGTGGAGTCGGCTGATCCACTGGAAGAGTAGATCTAACCAGCAAATCCCTAAGATTAGCACCCCGAGTGTACGCAGAGGCTTATCAAAGCAGGGATGTACACTCAAAATATGCCAATGTTTTCTCAATAATCGGACAATATCGGGGCTCAACGTAGAATATGGCAAGATCCCCACCACCGCCTCAATAGGATCATTCAAACGCCCCCCTCGAAATGCCTCATCCATCAACCATTCTCGATGCACATGTAAGGCTCTCAAAAATGCCGTACGGATCACTTTGGATGGGTACCCCCGCTGTGCTAAACGACAACACAACTCCTTAGCATGACATCGAAAATCCACCTTAGTTGAACACAAGCGACGAAGGCGCAGGAATTGTCCAAAAGGGAGGCCCCTACATAGGGGACCAGGGTGAAAACTACTATAGTGCAATAGGCTTTTCCGTTGGACACTTTTACGAAAAAGAGTCGTTCGGAACCCCTCACCCTCCTTAATAATGGACATATCAAGAAATTCAATTTGACATTCAGCAATTTGTGCAGTAAAAGTTAAATTTGACTTACAGCCATTCAGCCACAGGAGGAATTCATCCAAGACGACACGATCCCCTCTCCACAATAGAAAGACATCGTCCAGAAAACGCTTCCAAAACACAATATACTGAAAATAGTGGGAGGTATACAGCATGTGTTCTTCAAAAATGCCCCATATAGAGGGTGGCTATAGAAGGTGCTGCTGATGCCCCCATGGCAACACCAAAAATCGTTGGTAAAATTTACCTTCTGACAGAAAATAATTACATCGCAAAACGAATTCCATTAGCTCAATGAGAAACTGAGCTAGGAGCCGAGGGGGAGCAGCCGCAAAAAACTGAGGTAATAGAACCATAACCTCATCTTGATTTATATTCGTATAAAGTGCGGCGACGTCCAAGGTCACCAGTAATAAATCCTGAATTGGAGGAACTACAGTAGAGAGCTGTTGCATAAAGTGGGTAGAATCTCTCACATAGGACTTAACAAGAGCTGCCTCCTTTTGCAAAAAATATCGCAAAACTGAGACAAGGGTTCTAGCACAGAACCCCGGCAAGATACTATAGGCCGACCGGTGGGAGAAACCAGGGACTTGTGTATCTTTGGGACCATATAGATAACAGGCACCTTCGGATGGGGTACAATCAAGAACCGTTTTTCTCTCGATGTTATCCATCCCTTCTCAGCTCCCATTTCAACCAAAGATTTTATCTCCTGTTGGAGTTGTTGTGTAGGATCCACATCCAAAGGTTTATAGGTCAGTAAGTCTGCCAAGTGGGATCTTAAAACGTGCAAATAATCCTCAGTAGATTGTAGAACAATAGCACCACTTTTATCAGCCTTCCGAATGGTAAAAGAGGTATCCCGCCGAAATTGTTGTACAGCTGTCCACCCTTGCTTATTCAAATTCACCCAGGTCTTCTTATTTCTCAGTTCAAGAAGGGATAGGTCATGCAGAACCAGTTTATGAAACGAAGCCTAGTACCACTGATGTCTTCACTGGAAACTTCTAGGTTTTTTTCTCAGTCTCCTTTATCTGCTGGCAAGGGGACACTGTTGAAAGTAACCTGAAGTGGGGTACCAGGGCCCTTCGAAAGGGTTAATATGGAGAATGGCTTGAAATGTTGCTGACAGTCTGAAGCCAAGCAGCCTGGAGAAAGATGTGTTATAAAAGCCAAGGTTGTACTTTGGGATGACAATGTTTGTGAGTACAAGAGAGAATGCTTTGTTTTTAGGATGCTAGAGCTGAGAAATGTCTGTGCTCTGACCTATAATATGTAGATAAAGCTTGACGTAGAGCTGAATTTGTACCATGTAACCGTTTTTTCCCTAATAAAAGGAGGTGTGACGGCCTAGCTTGATGGGAATCTGCACAAGTGTGCACACCTGTGAATTCCTCACTTAAGCTTAAGTTGAACTGTTTTATATAACACTCTGTGTGCTTCTTTAATTGCAGTTGAATTTAGAAAACTGAAGTCCAAGGACCATGGTTAACGTTTGCTCCTGGTCAGGGGTAGAACAGGCTAAGAGATCCATTCAGTTGGTGCCGTGCCAGGAAATTGATTTCTCTTCATTCAAGGCAAGGCAGACAGGACAGAGAATTGTATGTGTGGAGTACAGACAGTTTAAGAGAGGCAGCCTACTGTAAACATGATGATATTGCAAAGTCCTTCAGGAGGGTCTTTTTTTCAGAGGAGCTGCAATGTTTGAAGATAATGGTACATGTGAAAAATTGAAGAGAAACATATACATTTTGTATTAGAAAAGAAAGTAATGATTCATCTGTTTGCTTTTCTGATGACGACTTTTCAAAAGGATAATGTTTTCTGGTTGAAAAAGATTTAAAAAGTCTGGCTTTCACTTGGTAATTAATTGTTGTGCTTTCATATGCCAATTTTCTTCCTTAGTAAGTCAGAGCTGTATTTCGTCAGACTTGTAAGATGATATTTAAAATGTCTGTGTTCTTAGCTTTGTTAGATGGTAACGTGTAAAGAAAGATTTGTCCGATTTTATTTCACTCTTCGGTCTTGGGTAAGATACTTTCAATTGTTTTTTTCTGTTTTGAGTTGTGCATGTTTTATTTAATTTTATTTATTTGTTTTTACATACCGTGCTATTACAGATCAGTGCGGTTTACATGAAACATATGAATGCGTGTTACAAATAACACTTACATTACAGGAGTTATAACATGGTTTACATCTGAGGTATAACTAGGAACATATTTATATTACAGAAGTTATAACTGGCACAAATTTACAGTACATTTTGGTTTCTAGAGAGCTGCATTTTGTTTTGATAGCTTTCTGATCTCAGTATGAATGAAAAAAAATCCAGATAAATGTTATAGGGCTGTGATTTCCGTGCATGTTGATTTTTGTTTTGGTTTTAATAATCCTTAATTTAAAAATAGCAGTAAGTTTTAAGCCTTAGTCTGTAAGGACCAGTATGTTACGATGGTCTACGTATAAAGATGTAGTTGGTGGTATGAGCAAGTGATTAGTAGGTACTGTGTGACGTGAGATATGATATTAATAGTGACAGAAAGATTTTTGATAGACAGCAAACTGATGAGAGTAGTCTAATGATGTGTTGGTTTAATGAATATGGAAAGGGAGATGAGATTCCATGATTGATTTTGAAGTGTTAATATTATTTGGACAGGTAGTGTTTTTTTTCTATCTGTATGGGCTTGTACTGTAGTATGGAATGGATTCTCTGAGTCAATCGATTGGGAAAGGGAATGTATTGTACACCTAAGTAAGAACCTTAGAAATAGACAGTATAGATAACAAGTCTGGCAGAGTTCTGTGTGTTTACAGTAACTCTCTAGTGAGAGATATTGTCACAGTTATCTGGTGAGAAGGCCTTGAATGCAAGTTTTGTTAAGAAGCTTCTTTTAAACAAAAATAGTTAACAGTTAAAGTACAGCCTGAAAGCGTAGTTACTCACCTCTAACAGGTGTTCTCCGGGGACAGCAGGAATCAGTCCTCACATATGGGTGACACTGGCACTGATGGAGCCCTCGCGGAAGCATCCCCCCAGCTTTCAAAGAAAGCCTTTGGTAAATGCCACCACACATGCCTGGTCCCCTTCCCGCTCAAGGGTGCAATCTTGCTCAGACAGATGACTTAGCTAAAAGACGGCAAAAACAAAGATGGTAAAGGAGCAACATCAAGGGGAGGAGGGAGGGTTGTGAGGACTGATTCCTGCTGTCTCCGGAGAACACCTGTTACAAGTGAGTAACTATGCTTTCTCAGGGAACAAAGCACTCAGGGCAACCGCAAGGCTTCTCAGCTGAAGCTTTGATGACTACCAGAATTTCGTAAACCTGAAGCAGGGTCGGCGTGTTGAGACCCGAAATGTCGCACGTAGTTAATTTCAATTCTTGGCGGCTCCAAAGCTCGATGGATGGCTTGAGGAAAGTTTGGCAGCAAAAGCTTGGTTATAAGCTCAGCCAAAAAAGTTAAGTGTTGAAAAAGTTATTTATTCACTCACACACTTATTAAAAAGGAGAGCCCACAGCGAGGGGACGGATTTCATTCCACCCACTTTGGCGGGGCAGCTCCAACAAAAAGAAAAAAAAGAGAACTTCACCATTTTTTGAGTCAGAGTATATTTTTATGATTCTCAGGGAACAAGCAGAAAGTCAGTCCTCACATATGGGACCCCCTAGCTACAGGCTACCGAAGGCCCATAGCAAAAAATTGGACAACCACGAGGGGAGCCGCAAACAGCAGCAAATGAGTCCGTGTCCGATAAACCAGCACTCCGGTAGCCTGAACACAGAAAGGTCGGAGGATAGGAGTTGCCTAGACTCCGAAAAGGTTATGGAACACAGCCTGGCCGAAGGCACTGTCCCGTCGGGACTCTCTTTCCAGTTAGTAATGGGCTGAAAAAGTATGGACTGAAGACCAAGTGGCGGCCCGGCAGATGTCCACCATCGGGACAGAGCGCAAGTTTGCCACCAAAGCCACCATGGCTCTGACACAGTGTGCCGTGATGCGGCCTTCCAGCAGGAGCTCCGCCTGCTTATAAGCGAGGGTGATACAGTCCACCACCCAGGTGGACAGCATATGCTTGGTCACCTCCTCCTCCAGCCTACTCGGGTCGTAGGAGATGAACAGATGAGAAGCCTTGCGGTTGCCCCGAGTGCGTTGGATAAAGAAGGACAAAGCCCTCTTACAGTCCAAGGTGTGAAGGACCATCTCCGCCCGACTGGAGTGAGTTCTTGGGAAGAAGGTAGGGAGCACCACTTCCTGGTTAAGGTGGAAGTGGGACACTACCTTTGGCAGGAATTTGGGGTGCGTGCAAAGCAACACTCTGTTCTTGTAGAACCTGGTATAAGGCGCCTCCACCACAAGGACTTGGAGCTCTCTAACTCAGCGAGCGGAGGTGAGAGCAGCAGGAAAACCACCTTCCAAGAGAGGTAACGAAGGTGGCAGGTAGCTAGAAGTTCAAAGGGTAGGTGAGTGAGCTGCCCCAACACTACATTGAGGCCCCATTCAATTGCCAGAGGGCGAAACGGGGGCTTCGATAAAAGCAGACCCCAAAGGAAACAGGTCATCAACGGTTGGACCGAGTGGGGCTTACCATCCATCAGATGGTGGTATGCTGCCAGGGCACTAAGGTGCAACTGTACAGAGTTAGACTTGAGTCCAGACTGAGAAAGGTGGAGAAGGTATTGTAAAACCAGAGCCACCGGGCAGGAGAAAGGATCAGCCCCATGTTGGGCGCATCAAGCAGAGAATCTGCACCATTTGAGGGTGTAAGCCTTCCTAGAAGAGGCCTTGTGAGAGACCAGCAAAATGTTCTCCACATCAACCAGAAGGTTGAGAGGGGCCAGAGTCACACTCTCAGAAGCCATGCTGTCAGCGAGAAGGACCCAAAGTTGGGGTGCAAGAGAAAGCCCACCTCCTGAGACAGGAGACCCGGGGCAGTCCCCAGGTAGATAGGGACCTCCACTGCCAAACTCAGAAGCAGCGGGAACCACGGCTGCCTGGGCCACAGAGGAGCTATCAGGATAAGTGAGGTCCTGTCGCGAAGGATCCTGAACAGTGTCTTGGCAATCAGCAGTGTCGGAAGGAAGGCGCATATGAAGCCTTCCGACCATGAGACCAGGCATGCGTCCGCTGCCACCCTGGAGGTGTGGGCCTGCTAGGAGCAGAAATGTTGCAACTGAAAGTTGTCCAGACTGGCAATCAGGTCCATCACGGGTTCTCCCCAGAGTTGGAAAAGTCGACTGGCTATTCTGGGGTCCAGCTGCCACTTGTGCGGCTAGAGATCTCTGCTGAGTCTGTCGGCCAGCAGGTTGTTCTGGCCTGGCAGGTACACTGCCCACAGGAGGATACACTGTTTGACTGTATATGAGCAGAGGACCAGTGCCTCCAGACAAAGGGCACAAGACCCCATGCCCACCTGTTTGTTCACGTAGAACATCGCCACCTGGTTGTCCGTCTGGACCAGCACCAGCTGGTGATGTAAGTAGTGACAGAAGACCCTTAGGGCAAGGTGAATGGCCTGGAGCACCAGGAGGTTGATCTGCTGGACACTCTCATCTGGGCTCCCCAGCCGAGCAGGGAGGCGTCCGTGGTAAGGACCCTCGAGTGACTTGGGGCCTGAAAAGGCATGCTCGCTTCGAGATGCCAGGGCAACTGCCATCAGTCCAGAGAATCTGCCAACTGGTGGGTCACCGAGACTCATTCCCGGAGACTGCCCGTAGCCTGAGACCACTGGTCCTGGAGACACCACGGTGCCATCCTCATATGGAGGCAAATGTCTGGGGTGACGTGAACCATGGACGTCATGTGCCCGAGGAGGAGCAGGAGAAGCCGGGCAGGCATCAAGGGACAGTGTTGTACGTCCCGAGCTAGGGACCAAAGACGATCACAGCTCTGTCCTTGGGCAAGAAGGCCCTCGACTGGAGGGTGCCGATCTTTGCTCTGATGAACTCCAGGCACTGTGTCAGGAGGAGGTGAGACTTGGGGTAGTTTATGACAAAGCCCAAATGTTGCAGAACCTGGATGGTGTGAACGGTGGCCTGCTGTGCCTCCCCTTATGAGCCAGTTGTCCAGGTAGGGAAAAACGAAGATCCCCTGGAGCCGAAGGAAGGCGGCCATGACTACCAGGCATTTTGGCATTTTGTGAATACCCTTGGGGCAGAGGCTAGGCCGATGGGGAGCACTCTATATTGAAAGTGCCTGCCCCCTACTACGAACCGCAGGTACTGCCTGTGGTTGGGGTGGATGAGGATGTGAGTATAAACATCCTTGAGGTCTAAGGAGCATAGCCAGTCTCCCTGTTGGACGTATGGCAATGGTGTTCCAAGGGGAGAGCATCTTGAACTTCTCCCTCACCAGGAATTTGTTGAGGTTGCGCAGGTTGAGGATAGGCCTTAGGCCCCCTGTCCTCTTCGGGACGAGGAAGTATCTGGAGTAGAACCCCTTGCCCGTGAGGTGGTGGGGCACTGGTACCACCGCCTTGTCCTCGAGAAGACCTGCCAACTCCTTCAGGAGAGGGTCCCGGTGGAGGGGAGACCTGAGGGGCTCTCCCGGGAAATAATAGGGAGGTGTCTGAGCCAGGTGTATGAGATAACCCTCCCTGACTACCCTTAGTCCCCAGGAATCAGTGGTGATAGCCACCCATCTCTGGGCATAGAGGGCCAGGCATCCACCTGTGGGCTGCTGATCTCCTTGGGGTAAGAGGCTATGCTCAAGGAGTGAAAAACTCCTCCCTGACTGGGCTGGGGCCAATGCCTGGAGCTTTGGAGCCTTCTGCGTACACGGGCCATGCCCATGTCCCTTGGCCTGCTGACCTTGTTGGGGAGCCGGGGAGGCCTGATAAGGTGGGTAGTTTCAGTATGCAGCTCCCTTCCTTGGGTAAAAGGGCTTTTTACCCAGGCCCCTTCCATCAGGGAGGGGCAGTGGTCTTCTTAGAGAGCCTGTTCCTCGTCATGAACTAGGTCTCCAGCTCGTAGCCTTGTCAGTCATTGGTTTCCCAAAGAGATTCTCCCCTTGGCATGGGACATCAACCAATTTGTCCTGAACTCACTGCTCGAGATCGGATGACTGAAGCCAAACTTGCACTGAATCCTATAGGCCGAAGACAACGACTAATGTGAATGAAAGAAAGTCTGCAATACTACTGAAAGCCAGAAAGAAGCAAATATCTAATCAATACAGGCTGGTTAGTCTAATCTCTGTGATTAGTAAATTATTGGAAAGGCTACTAAAAGAGAGAATAGTGAGGTTTCTGGAGTCCAATGGCTTGCAGGATCCGATGCAGCATGGATTCACCAGAGGCAGGTCTTGTCAGACAAATCTGATTGATTTCTTTGACTGGGTGACAAGGGAATTGGACATAGGGACATCCTTAGATGTGGTGAATTTAGATTTCAGTAAAGCCTTTGACACCGTTCTGCAAAGGCAACTTATAAACAAACTGAGCACCTTAGGGATGGACCCTAAAGTTACTGATTGGAAATTGGTTACTGTTTAGAAATTGGTTGTGTGGGAGGTGACTAACAGTACAGGTAAATGGAGCTCACTCTGAGGAGTAGGTGGTTAACAGTGGTGTACCGCAGGGATCTGTCCTTGGTCAGATTCTTTTTAACATCTTTGTTAGTGATTTTGGAAGGGCTGACGGGTAAGGTTTGCTTGTTTGTGGATGATACCAAAATGTACAGTAGACACCCAGGAAGGAGCAGATAACATGAAGGGATCTAGCAAAGCTTGAAGAATAGTTTAGAATTTGGCAGCTGAAATTTAATGCTAAAAAATGCAAGAGTGGTACAGTGTAGAGGGTGAGGTACTTCTGTCCATGAAAGGAGAGCAGGACCCTGGGTGTAATTGTGTCTGACGATCTTAAAGTAGCTAAATAGGTAGAAAAGGAGACTATGAGAGCCAGAAGGATGCTTGGGTGTATAGGAAGAGGAATGGCCAGCAAAAAACAGGAGGTAATAATGCCTCTTTATAAGTCTCTGGTGTGACCTCATTTGGAGTATTGTGTGCAATTCTGGAGACCGCACCTTCAAAAGGATATAAGCAGGTTGGAGTCGGTGCAGAGGGGTGGCTACTAAAATGAAGCATATGAGGACAGACTTAAAAATCTTAATATGTATAACTTTAGAGGAAAGGCAGGATAGGGGAGATATAATAGAGAAGTTTAAATACCTCTATGGCATAAATGCACAGGAGGAGAGTCTCTTCCGATTGAAAGCAAGCTCTGCTACAAGGAGACACAGGATGAGGGTGAAAGGGGATAGACTCAGGATAATATGCAGAAATATTTCTTTATGGAAACAGTGGTAGACAAGTGGAATAGTCTCCCAGTGGATGAGGTAAAGACTAGGACAGTATCTGAATTCAAAAAAGCATGGGACAAACAGAGGATCTCTAATGGAAAAAAGGGCACTATTGTAGTTGATGGAAAGGCAGACTAGATGGGCAAAGTGGTCTTTTTCTGCCGTCATGTTTCTATGATTCCAGCACTGCTACAGAAAGATATATATGCAGTCATGAAGCTGGGTAGACAGTCACTGACACTGTCCAAGATGTGCATAGCACAGCCCAGAGTGAAAAAGATAATTCTGCTGGAGAACTTGCAGCTGTGGCCAGTGTGGTGTTGGGAATCTGGGTGCAAATTTCTGAACTACTGAAAGATCTATGAAGAGCAGTTAGCTACTGTCAGAATATTCTGCGGGCAAGAATAATTGGTAAAGCCTTACTCTCTTATTGAGATCTAGCAAGTGCCAACAATGTCACACAGTTGTGGTTAATTTGCAGGATGCTTGTAATCCTCTCTCTATATTGTCAAATGGAGCAAATGTATAAAGACTTCTTCCAACCAGCAAGATGAAGTTCGCCTGTGAACCAGATGTGGTTCTTAGGACTCTGAAGCAAGTGAAGAGTAAGGCGTTCTTTACTATGGCAGATGATTTATTTTGAACTCGGATGTGTTTCAGCTATCATTCATTTGTAGTGATTCTGTCCAGAATCAGAGGGGGGACTGTTGAAAGTAACTTGAAGTTGGGTACCGGGGCCCTCTGAAAGGGTTAATATGGAGAATGGTATGAAAGTCTGAAGCCTAGCAGCCTGGAGAGAGATATGTTATAAAAGCCAAGGTTGTACTCTGGGATGACCTTGTTTGTGAGAACAAGACAGAATGTTTTGTTTTTAGAATGCTGGAGCTGAGAAAGATCTGTGCTCTGACCTATAACGTAGATAAACAAAGCTTGAAGAAGAACTGAATTTGTACCATGTAACAGGTTTTTTTCCCTAATAAAAGGAGGTGTGATGGCCTAGCTTAAGAGGGAATCATGGGAACCTTCACAAGTGTGCATACCTGTGAATTCCTCATTTAAGCTTAAGTTGTACTTTTTTATAAAACGCTCTGTGTCTGTGAGCTCCTTTATTTGCAGTTGAATTCAGAGACCTAAAGTCCAAGGATTGAAGTTAGATTTTGCTACCTGGTCAGGGATAGCAAAGGCTAAGACATCCATTCAGACATCACATATTTTTATGGACTGGTCTAGCAGGATGATCTGGAAAACTTAAAATAAACAAATGGGGATGGCCAAAAGGAATACTTTTTAAATACCTATATGTGACAGGGAGAAGCTGTAAAAATCCAGACATGAACAATTTTGGCCTTTAACATACATTCCCTATATGAAATGGGGAATACACAGGTAGATTTTTGTTCCGCCCAGGCCATGCCCCCAACACACCCCCTTGCAATTTGACATATTATGGATATCCAGATGTTAAATCAACCCTCTTTTAAAATTGCCATTTACATGTGGATGCAATTTACATGTGAATTGCGAATAAGGTTTCTAAAATAACCCACTTAGTCTGGTTGCTGCAGTGATGTTTTTGGCTGGGGATCATACACCAGTGCTCTTTCTGGAACCTTGAAGTCCAGCTATTAGGTGTTACCTTTGAGCAATGATTACAAGTCCCTTCTGCCCTTACCCTCTCCAGGGCTATGAATACTGCTTTCACAGCATCCCTAGTTGACCCCGTGAGCAGATGTTTAGACTTAAGGAGTCACCCATAGACCTATTACATGGCAGTGCATAACACTGCCACCAAACTGCCTCAACTCTACTCTTGGCATGGAGGCCCATTTTTATAATTTGGGGTGGGGGTGTATTGATCTTTTTGTTTAAACATAAGCCTAGATTAAACAGAGGTTTTTGGTTCTCCTGTTTTTGCCTTCTGGTAAAAGCCCTCAGCAAGTGAAACAAACAATGGTATCGAAGAGCTAAAAAAAAAAAAAAAGAGCAGCACTTGGAAAGCTGTGCATACTAATGCCCATAATACAGGCTCTAATGGAAGGCACTGGCTAAGATGAAATAGCAGTCATGGAGATGTGGTATACTGAGAACTATGGCTGTGATACAGTTATACTGGGCTACAAGGTTTTTAAGAAAGACAAGGTTGAAAGAGAGGGAGGAAAAAATAATATTAAAGACAGAGAATTGCAGGACTTACAAGGTAAGAAGGTACAAAGTGTTAATCTAGAAAGGAAGAATAGAATATCTAGTTACATTAGTGTAATATTTAGATCTCGCCTACAGGTAGAAGAAAGAGGTGGTTTTGAGATGAGGAAGATATGCTGCAAATTTGATGCGGATATTGTTGGAATTTGTGAGACAACATTATGGGGACTGTTTTTGAGGTCATTTAGAAGGGCCAATATCCTGTGATCAACAAAAGTTGAATATGCATATAGCGGAAGGATAAGCATTCATGCTTTTGGTAGATGGAATGATCGAGTGACGGCAATACAAACAGGCTTTTCATTTTACAATCTGCCTAGATCAACAGTTTGCCTAGATCAACAGTTGGAACGTGAGATAAGGAGAGGAATGTGAGATACGGAGAAACACGAGATGTGAAATATGATATGTATGTAATGTGGAATATGAAACGTAATATGAAATGAAACATAACATGTTTGTTCTCATGCGTTTATAATGGAACGTGAGATACGGAGAGGAACGTGAAATACAGAGAAACATGAGATGTGATACATGATATGTATGTAATGTGGAATATGAAACGTAACATGAAATGATACATGAAGTGTTTGTTCTCATTCATTTATAATTAATGTAGAGTACAGCATTTATTGTTATACATTTGTATATTTGTGGGGTTTTTTTTTTTTAAGAGTACTTAGAATTTTCATGTAATAATTTAATAAATTAATATATGAGAAATTTGGTAATAATACTCACTAGTGAGAGAACTATTTTTTATAATATGTATTTACATATAGCAAGTGTATAAGTATGTTTATTATATTTATTCAAGAGTTTTTTGCATTGTGTATTTTGGATAGGTATTAAAACCTTTGCATCATATCACCCTTCTCTGCCTTTTCTCCAAAGTATACATATTGAGATATTTAAGTCTGTCCACATATACCTTACGACAAAGCCCACTGACCATTTTGGTAGCCACCCCCTGCACCGACTCCATCCTGTTTATATCCTTTTGAAAGTGTGGTCTCTAGAATTGCACACAATACCCCAAATGAGGTCTCATCAAAGATTTATACAGAAGCACTATCATGTCCTTCTTCCTGTTGGTTATTCCTCTCCCTATGCATCCAAGCATCCTTCTGGCTTTCGTCATCGCCTTTTCTGCCAGTTTAGCCACCTTAAGATCATCAGAAAGAATCATACTCTTCTTTCGTGGACAAAGTACTTCACTCCCTATACTATACCGCTCCCTTGGATTTTTGCAGCCCCAATGCATGATCTTACAATTTTTAGCATTAAATCTCAGCTGCCAAATTCTCAACCATTCTTCAAGCTTCGTGAGATCTCTCTTATGTTATCTACTCCTTCATGGGCAGACAAAGACAAAACAAGGCCTTATCCAGTCTGCCCATCCGGAAGAACTATTCAGTTCTACAATTTCTTCTTCCTCAGCATGGCTATTTATCCCATGCTTTTTTGAATTCAGATACATTTCTTGTCTCAGCACCTCCACTGTGAGGCTGTTCCATGCATAGACCACCCTTTCCATAAATAAATATTTCCTCAGTTTACTTCTAGTCCCTTTTACCTTCATCTTATGAATGTTCATTCCTAAGCTTCCTTTCATTTAGAAAAGGGCCACCTCGTGTGCATTTATTCTACAGAAGTATTTAAATGTCTCTATCGTATCACAACTCTCCCAACTTTCTTCCAAAGTAAACATATTGAGATCTTTAAGCCTATCCATATATGCCTTATAATGAAGGCAAAGGGCCATTTTAGCATTTGCTCTCTGGATCAACTCCATCCTTCTTTATAAACCCGTTGAAGGTGCAAACTCCAGAATTGTACACAGTAGTCCAAGTAACCTTCTCAGCTTTGGGAACTGCTGACACCTAATCAGGAGTTAGTGGGCCTGATTACCTGAGAGCAGCCGAGGCCTGCATAAAAGGCTCCAGAGCCCTGCCCTGTAGAGGCATTCGTAACAGGGGCTCTACAGGTCAAACGGTAAGGATTTGAGGGTTTATTTTTATTAAATTGCTAGCTCTCTGACTGGGAGCTCTTAAAAGGGTTTTTGTATATTTTTAAAGCAAAGTTACTTTCTTTTTGGTGCTTTAGTAGAAATTTCCTTGAGCAGAGTAGGAGGGTTGTACTCTAGTAACCTTCTCAGCTTTTGGGAACTGCTGACACCTAATCAGAAGTTAGTTCCCTCCCTACCCACCCCGACTCCCACCCACCCCTAGTGAGCAGTCTTGCTTTATAGGGCACCTCCCCATTTAACAAGGCACAGAGACTTGGAGCAGCACATTTTGAATATAATTAAAGAGATTTAACTGCTTTTTCTCTGAAAGGACAGCTGGGAAACCGTCTGGTACTTGGTAGATCTCTCTTTTTTTGCTTTAACAGATACCTTAGCTCAACGAACAGAAAAATGGCTGGGAAAAATCGTATCACTAAAGCTGCTTCCCCCGTTACAGCTTCTGCCTCTGTCCAGACAGAGGTCCTAATGCCAGTTGAAGGACCGGTTCCATGTGCAGGGTGCCTGCATGCTGAAGCTCTGAGGAAACAAGTGGAGGAACTCAGAGAGGAGGTGGTGAGGCTGAGGAGCATTCAACACATTGAGAAGTACATTGATGAGATGCTTCTTGCAGCAACCAAGCTCTCCAGCAGAGGAGAAGATGGGTGCCAACAGAATGACGAAGGTTGGATACAAGTCACCAGGGCCTGCAGAATCACCAATCCAACTTCTCCAGCCCTTGAATTGAAGAATCATTATGCAGTCCTGGAAGTAGAGGAGATGAAAGCACCCCTGGAAAGGTAAGAACCAGAGCTCAAGTACCCCAAAGTTGCAGAATCAGTGACCACAAGGAAGCGAAGGGTAGTGGTGGTTGGAGACTCTCTTCTGAGGGGTACTGAGGCGTCCATCTGCCGACCAGACTTGATGTCCAGAGAGGTATGCTGTCTGCCTGGTGCCAAAATCCAAGATGTTATGGAGAGTTTGCCGAGACTCATCAAACCCACTGACTATTACCCAATGTTGCCAATCCATGTTGGAACAAATAATACTGCCAGGTATCCCTCGGAACATATCAAAAGTGACTTCATGGCTCTGGGACAGAGGGTGAAGCAGTTAGGTGCACAGGTGGTGTTCTCTTCAATCCTCCCTGTTGAGAGTAAAGGCCAAGGCAAAGAGGCTCGCATCCTGGAGATGAATGCATGGCTGCGTTTTGGTTTCCTAGACCATGGGATGCTGTTCCAAGGGTTGCAGAGCAGAGATGGCATCCATCTGTCTAAGAAAGGTCAACGCATCTTCGGTAGTAGACTGGCTAATCTACTGAAGAGGGCTTTAAACTAGATTCATTGGGGATGGGTGAAGAAAGCCCCAGGTAGGTGATACATTAAATACCTTTATGGAAATGGGTAACAGGGGTAACATATGGAAAGAAGTGTTATAAATGCCTGTAGCATGGGCAATAAGATCCCTGATATTGAAGCTTTGGTGGGAGTGGCTGACTTGGATTTAGTGGCTGTTACAGAAACATGGTTCACAGAAAACCATGATTGGGATGTAACTATACCCGGCTATACTTTATTCAGAAAGGACAGAATAGGAAGAAGGGGAGGAGGGGTGGCACTATATATAAAAACTACTATTAAAGCTTTGGAATTACAGAGCTTAAAAGGGAGAGAGGAGGCACTGTGGGTTAAACTAGAAAGAGGGAAAGAGAAATCTATTTGCATTGGTGTGATATACAGACCTCCCTCACAAGAGGAAGAGGTGGACAGAGAGTTAATTGAAGAAATATGCAGCATTGCTAGGAAAGGGGAAGTGCTACTGATAGGAGATTTCAATATGCCAGATGTTGATTGGCACATTCCTGCTGCAGCATAATCTAGAAGTAAGGAGATCCTGGATTCTCTACAGGGAGAACTATTCAGGCAATTGGTAACAGACCCCACACGTGAAGGGGCCATACTGGACTTGGTGCTTACCAATGGTGAAAGTGTTTCTGATGTTGTAGTGGGAGATCATTTTGCATCCAGTGATCACCAGATGGTGTGGTTCAGTATCAGTATTAGGACTAGGGCTCTTAGAATCCATTCAAAGGTGAGGATCTTAGACTTTAGGAAGTCTAACTTTGCCAAGATGGACTAATACCTCAGGGAGTCGTTATTGGGATGGGAACAGCTGGAGGAGGTAGAAAAACAGTGGGCAAAACTGAAAGGGGATATTTTAAGGGCAACCAATCTTTTTGATAAAATGGTAAATAAAGGTAAAAGGAAAAGGAGACCACTATGGCTTTCGAAAGAAATAGCTGAAAAAGTGAAGAAAAAGAGGGAGGCCTTCATGAAATACGAGAGATCACAGAGAGAGGAAGACAGGCACCTATATTTGGAAAAACTTAGAGAAGCTAGCAAAGTAGTCAGGAAGGCAAAGATTCAAAAGGAGGAGGAAATAGCAAATACAATAAAATGGGGGGATAAGACATTTTTCAGATATGTTAGTGAGAAGAGGAAGGGCAAAAGTGGTATTGTCAGACTCAAGGGTGCAGGGGAGGAATATGTAGAAGCTGATAAAGATAAAGCGGAATTGCTTAACAAATATTTCTGTTCTGTGCTCACAGATGAAGAACCAGGAGCAGGACCTCAGAAAACACCCACAAACAGGAATAGAAGTGAGGGACATCTTGAACAATTTTCAGAAGACTGTGTTTGTGAGAAACTAGCTCAACTTAAAGTAGACAAAGTGATGGGACCGGATGGGATACACCCTAGAATACTGAGGGAACTTGGGGACGTTCTAGCAGCTCCACCGACTGACCTTTTCAATGCCTTGTTGGAGTCAGGAGTGGTGCCGAATGACTGGAGAGAGGCTCATGTGGTGCCTTTACACAAAAGCGGAAGTAAGGATGTGGTTGAAAACTACATGCCGGTTAATTTAACTTTGGTGGTGAGTAAATTATTGGAAACGCTGCTGAAAGAGAAAATAGTGAGGTTTCTGGAGTCCAGTGGATTACAGGATCCGAGGCAGCATGGATTCACCAGAGGCAGGTCTTGTCAGACAAATCTGATTGATTTCTTTGACTGGGTGACCAGAGAGTTGGACCGAGGGAGAACCCTAGATGTGGTGTATTTAGATTTCAGTAAAGCCTTTGACACTGTTCCTCACAGGCGACTTATAAACAAACTGAGCACCCTAGGGATGGACCCTAAAGTTACTGCTTGGGTTAGAAATTGGTTGGGTGGGAGGTGACAAAGAGTAAAGGTAAATGGAGCTCACTCTGAGGAGAAGGATGTTACTAGTGGTGTGCCCCAGGGATCTGTCCTTGGTCCGATTCTTTTTAACATCTTTGTTAGTGATATAGCGGAAGGGCTGTCGGGTAAGGTTTGCCTCTTTGCAGATGATACCAAAATCTACAATTGAGTTGACACCCAGGAAGGTGTAGATAACATGAGGAGGGATCTAGCTAAGCTTGAAGAATGGTCTAGAATTTGGCAGCTGGGATTTAATGCTAAAAAATGTAAGGTCATGCATTTGGGCTGCAGCAATCCAAGGGAGCAATACAGTATAAGGGATGAAGTACTTTTGTCCACTAAAGAAGAGCGGGACCTAGGCGTGGTTGTGTCTGATGATCTTAAAGTAACTAAACAGGTAGAAAAGGCGACGGCAAAAGCTAGAAGGATGCTTGGGTGCATACGGAGAGGAATGGCTAGCAGAAAAAAGGAGGTCATAATGCCTCTGTATAAGTCTTTGGTGCGACCTCATTTGGAGTATAGTGTGCAATTCTGGAGACCGCACCTTCAAAAGGATGTGAACAGGATGGAGTTGGTGCAGAGGGTGGCTACTAAAATGATTAGTGGTCTTCATTATAAAGCATATGAGGACAGACTTAAGGATCTTAATATGTACACCTTAGAGGAAAGGCGGGATAGAGGTGATATGATTGAGATGTTTAAATACCTCCGTGGCATAAATGTTCAGGGAGAGAGTCTCTTTCAATTGAAAGGAAGTTCTGCTACGAGGGGACATGGGATGAGGGTGAAGGGAGATAGATTCAGGAGTGATATGCAGAAATATTTCTTTATGGAAAGAGTAGTGGATCCGTGGAATAGTCTCCAAGTGGAGGTGGTAGAGATGAGGACAGTAACTGAATTAAAAAAAACATGGAACAAACACAGAGGATCTCTAAAGGTAAAAAGGGGACTGTTGTAGTCGTTGATATGGAAGGACAGACTAGATAGCCACGTGGTCTTTTTCTGTCGTCATGTTTCTATGTTTCTAAATGAAGTCTTACTAGATACTTGTATAAAAGCTCTATTATGTCCTTTTTCCTGCTGGCCATTTCTCACCCTATGCACACAAGCATCTTTCTGTTTTTTGTAGTCACCTTTTCCTCCTGTTTGGTCACTTTAATATCAACTTATACAATCATATACTGCCTGCTCACCTCAGCTTGCCTTTCTGCTGCTGCTGCTGTAATCATTAATTGTGCTGTGCTCTGCTCTGCTTCCAGGCATCATTCTGCTCTGCCTCTCCAGTGTTCTCCCCCCACTCCCGGAAGTGATGCGACTGCCCTCTCTGCAACCACTTCCTGCAACAGTGCCTCTCTGCCATAAAAGCAAGCCCTCTGTGGCGTTTTGCGCTACCAAGAAGCAGGGCATGCTCCTTGGGGCGACTCCTGGGGCTTTTCTTTGATTCCTCGTTCTGCTTCTGTGCTCTCTCCAACCCCCCCCCCACCCTGGATTTTCCAACCTTCGTATCCCTGTCTGCTAAGACCTTTCTCTGCGCACTCTCTCTGCCTTTCTGTCTTCTGTTCTTCCTCCTAATCACCTCTATCCCTGTTCACTAGGGCTGGCGCCTGGCCTTAGCTCACTCACCCCCCCTGCCTTTCCTCTCACGCTCCTCTGCTAACCTTTTGCCTTGACACATCTCCTCATCCACCCCCCTCCCAGCCTCCCTTTTCCCCCTATTGCACCTAGCTCTCCTCAACTGCCGTTCCCTGCGCTCCAAGGCCATCCCAATTCATGACCTCCTCCTGCAACACTCCCTCGATTTTTTTTCTGTCTGTCTGAAACCTGGCTCCGTGATGGTGATGAACCCCTCCTCAACCACTGTCTCCTCCTGGGTTACTCCGCCTTTGCCACCTCTAATCGGGGTCGGTCTGGTGGGGGGATCACAGCCATCTACCGCTCCTCTCCTGCCTTATACTATCCAGAGTCCCTCCTACTTTGCTTTGATTCCTCCCCTCCCCTTTCTTCTTATCTACTTGCCCCCTGCTTTCCCCCTCACCTTTGGGACTCCCTCCTCCTCACCCTGAGGTCTTCCTCCTTTACCCTCATGTCTTCTTTTTTGGGGACTTCAATGTTCACCCTGATTCTCCTTCTACCTCCCGTGACTCCTCTTTTCTTGACCTTCTTGCTGACTTGTCTCTCTGTCAACATGTCTCTTTTCCCACTCATTCTGCTGGCCACACCCTGGATCTTGTGAACTCATCCTGCACCTCCCCCTTTTACCCCCTCTGCCTTGTCCTCCCCTCCCAGTCCCTTGGTCAGATCACTTCTGTCTCTTCTTTCATGTTAATCTTACCACTGCCTTGCCTCCTAGACAGCCATCGTCCTCTCCCTCGTCCTCCTCTTTCGCACATCGCATCACACCCAACACCCTCCAACAGTTTCCCTCTTCAGACACCCTCTTCCCACACTCTGTCTCCCAACCTTCAAGTTGAGGTCTGGAAGCCACCCTGTCCCTAAGCTCTTGATGCCATTGCCTCTCCTCGCCTGACCCCTCACCCCCCGTTGACCAGGCTATCATCCCCGGTTTCACCAATCGCCTCTTTCTCTACCATGCCCATCTCAATGGCGCCAAACGCCTCTGGCACAAACATCCCTCCGAGGATTCTCTGTCCCATTTCCGCTACTACCACTCTCAATACTGTTCCCTTATACATGCAGCTAAGCGCCCCTATACCACCAACCTTATTCCCTCTTCTTCCAATTCCTCCCACCAGCTCTACTTCATTCTCCGCTCCCTTTCGGACTCTCATACTTCCCCTTCCTCAGCCCCCCCCACCCTTCCAGACCCTGCCCTCCTAGTAGGCTTCTACAGTACCAAGGTCCAGGATCTTTGTTTCTCTTTTTCCTCCGGCCCCTCCCCTCTTTCCCCCCCCCCCCCCAACATCCACTCTCCCACTCTCCCACCCTGCCCTTCCCCCCTCTCCCCCTGCAAACTCATCTCTCGCCCATCAGTGGTCCTCCTTTCATCCTGTCCCCCTGCCGAGTTATCCAGAGTGCTCTCCCACTCCCGCAAGACTACCTGTCAGTTTAACCTCATCCCCTCTAACTGGCTCAGTGAGCCTTCTCTTGCGCTCCTCCCTTTCATCTCTCCATCTTTAATTCCAGCCTTTCCTCTGGTCTCTTTCCTACCCCTTTTGAAAGCATGCCATAATTTGACCCATCCTCAAGAAACCACCCCTGGATCCTTCTGTCCCTGCCAGTTGGTGCCCTAGCTCTAACCTCCCTTTTCTTTCCAAACTCCTGGAAAAACTAGTCTTTGCACAGCTCACCTCTCACCTAGATTTTGCACTTATCCTGCACCCCCGTCAGTCTGGTTTTCGCCCTGGACACAGCACCAAAATTATTCTCACTTCCCTCCTCAATGAACTTCACTCCTCCCATGATCAGGGTTTTATTCTATCATAGTCTCCCTTGATCTGTCCTCTGCCTTTGACCTTGTGGATCATTGTACACTTCTCACTCTTCTCTCTGATGCCGGCCTCAGTGGTTCTGTGCTTCACTGGTTCCGCTCTTTTCTGTCCGCCAGGTCTTTTTCCGTCTTTTCTGGTGTCTCCTCCTCACCCAGCACCCCCCTTCCCTGGGGTGTTCCCCAAGGCTCTGTCCTGGCCTCCCTTTCTCTTCAATATTTTCCTGGCCCCCCTCACACTTCTCATTCAGCAGCACTGTATCTCCGCATACTATTACGTGGACGACATCATCCTCCTCCATCACACTGACCCTACTGCCCCCCGACATCACCCCCCTCAATGACTGTCTTTCCTCTGTGAGCACTTGGCTAACTTCAAACTTTCTCCATATCAACCTGGACAAAACCTAAGCCATCTGGTTCACGTTTGGTAGCCCTGTCCCTATTCTTGAACCCTTTCCTTCCTCTTCCCCATCTTTCTGGTTCCCTTCCTGTGTTACTTAGGTGTTACTCTGCTATATCATTCCATGATCACCTATCATCCATAATTCGCCATTCCTTCTGCTCCCTCCCCAGATCCGCACCATCCGTCCTTTCTTCCCCACTCCCTCCTTGGTTACCCCTCTCCTCTCCCTAGTTATGAGCAGAATCAATTACTGTAACATTGCCTTGGCCGGTCTCCCCCAATATCAATTATGAAGACTCCAACTGTTACAAAATACTGCAGCGTGTCTGGTCACCCATACTGACCATGTCACCCCTCTTCTTATTCACCCCCACTGGCTCCCTGTCACCTACCATATCCAGTACAAAGTCTTAATTCTTCTTCATAAGTCTATCCACACTGGCTCCCCCCCAATATTTCTCCAATATGATACGTCTCCATACACCCCTCCCCCCATTGCTCGCTTCGTCACATCCACATCAACCATATGTTTCTTCCCCCTCCTTCTCTTGCACACTTGGAATCCACCAGAAATTCTGCTTTTTCCTCGGTCACAAGCTGTGGAACTCCTTCCCTCCAGATCTCAGGCTAGGTTCAAATCTCTTCTTAAGACATACCTCTTCTGCTCTGCTTTTGATATCCCTGCCCCTCCTGCACCCAGCTGAGGATCTTGTCTCTCTCTCCTCTTTCTGCCTCCTCTGCCCTTTTCACATTGCTCTCTCTCTTCATCTCTCCTGTCGTAACCATGGCATTCTTTCCCTTTCCGGCAATTTGTTTTTAATGTATTGTAAACAGCTTTTATATTTTACTATAAAGCGTTATATCAAGAACTGAATAAAGATAAAGATCATCCCCAGGACCCCTTCCTTCTTTCATTAGAAGAAATAATTAACCTCCATAATATATCACCCTTTTCTTTTAGTGCAGCCCAAAAGTGTAATTACTCACCTGTAACAGGTGTTCTCCAGGGGCAGCAGGAATCAGTCCTCACATATGGGTGACGTTGGCACCGATGGAGCTCCGCAGAAGCATCTTCTCAGCTTTCAAAGAAAGCCTTTGGGAGATCCCACGAGGCATGTGTGGTCCCCTTCCTGCCCAAGGGTGCCATCTCAGTCAGATGACATAGCTAGTGCCAATAAAAGATGATGGCAAAAAGTTTACAGCAACTCCAAGGGGAGGAGAGAGAGTTGTGAGGACTGATTCCTGCTGTCTCTGGAGAACACCTGTTATAGGTAAGTAACTACACTTTCTCCAGGAACAAGCAGGAAATCAGTCCTCACATATGGGACTCCCTAGCTTACAGGCTACCGAGAACCTGTAGAAAAACACGGCCCAACCGTGAGTACCCACAAACGAATCTGAGGAAAGACTCTAGGGACCCCACTATCCAGGGAGAACCATTGCTCCAGCAGCCTGAACAAGAAGGGTCAGAAGGTAGAACTTTCCTAAACCCCAAACAGATTACAGAGTACAGCCTGGCTAAAGGCGCTGTCCCATCAGGACTCCCTCTCCAGGCAGTACTGAGCTGTGAAGGTGTGAACTGAGGACCAGGTGATGGCCTGGTAGATACCTACCACAGGGACAGAGCGTAGGCTTGCAACCGAAGTTGCCATAGCCCCAACATTGTGCGCCGTGAACCAGCGCTCAAACAAGAGCTCAGTTTGATTGTAGGCAAAGGTGATGCAGTTCGCCAACCAGGGACAGGGTCCGCTTGGTAACAAGCCTGGGGTTGTAGGAAACCAAAAGCTGTGAGCCTTTGCGGTGGTTCTCAGTATGTTGCAGGTAGAAAGACAGGGCCTTCTTACAATCCAGAGTATGGAGGATGGCCGCTGCCTTGTCGGGCATGGGGCCGTGGAAAGGTGGTGGGGAGCACCACCTCCTGGTTGAGGTGGAAAGTGAATACCACCTTCGGAAGGACAACTCTATTCTTGTAGAACCTGGTGTAAGGTGGCTTGGCCACCAAGGCCTGAAGCTCACTGACTCTGCAGTCAGACGTGAGCGCCACCAGAAAGACGACCTTCCAAGAAAGTGACAGGTAGCCAGTGGTTCAAAAGTCAGCTTGGTAAGCTGCGTCAGAACCACGGTGAGATCCCATTCCGCCGGGGGCAGGCGAATGAGAGGCTTAGAGAGCAGGAAGCCCCGCATAAATCGAGTAATGAGGGGCTGTGCAGAAAGAGGTTTGCCCTCTCTAGAATGATGGTGCGCCGAGAGCATGCTCAGGTGCACTCTGATGGAGTTGGACTTGGGTCTGGGTTGTGACAGGTGAAGCAAGTACTGTAGCACTGTGTGCACCTGGCAAGAGAACGTGTCAACCCAATGTTCTACACACCATACTGAGAATCTGCGCCACTTGAAGAGGCGGAGCAACAGGAAAAAAGCGTAGTTACTCACCCGTAACAGGTGTTCTCCAGGGACAGCAGGAATCAGTCTTCACTTACGGGGTGACGTCGGCACCGACAGATCCCACGTGGAGCAATTCCCCAGCTTTCAAAGAAAGTCTTTGGGATTGCTGCCACACATGCGTGGTCTTCTTCACGCCCAAATGTGCCATCTTGCTCAGTCAGGTCCCCAAGCAAGAGCCTTACTAAGCAGATGGCAAGGGAAGGACAAAAACAGCAACTCCTCAGGGGAGGTGGGAGGGTAGTGAAGACTGATTCCTGCTGTCCCTGGAGAACACCTGTTACAGGTGAGTAACTACGCTTTCTCCAGGAACAAGCAGGAAGTCAGTCCTAACTTATGGGACTCCCTAGCTACAGGCTACCGAGCCTGTAACCCAAAACGCCTCCGCGAGGCCATGAGCAGAAGTCGATGCCCGGAGGAGCCTGAGTTTTCGGGTCCCCGGGGCAAAGCTCTTGGTAGCCGTCAAAGAAGGGTCGGAGGGCAGGAGTTGCTTATACCCCAAATAGATTATGAAGTACAGCCTGGCCGAAGGCGCTGTCCCGGCAGGACTCCCTCTCCAGTCAGTAGTGTACAGCGAAACTTTTCACTGAAGACCAGGTCGCAGCCCAGCAGATGTCCGTTAGAGGAACTGAGCGCAGCGAAGCCACCGAGGCTGCTTTGGCTCAGACGCCGTGCATGGTGACCTGCCAATCCAGTGGGGCGCCCGCCTTTGCTTGGGTGAAGGCAATCCAGTTCACCACCCAGGCGGAGATGGTGCGCTTGGTGACTGTCTGCCCCAGGCAATTGGGGTCGTAGGTGACAAAAAGCCGGTTGGACTTGCAATGAACCTGGGTACGCTGCAGGCAGAAGTCAAGAGCCCTCTTGCAATCGAGTGCATGCAACACTGCCGATGCCTGGTCAGCATGCGGTCTCGGGATGAAAGTCGGTATGACTATCTCCTGATTGAGATGAAAGTCCGAGACCACCTTTGGTAGGAACTTGGGATGGGTAGGGAGGACCAATGTATGGAGCCTCAGCCATGAGGGCCTGAAGTTCGCTGACTGGGCGAGCTGAGATCAAAGTCACCAGGAAGACCACTTTCCAAGAGAGATGCTGAAGCGAGCACGCTGCCATCGGCTCGAAGGGCGCTCATGTGTGCTGCATCAGCACACAAGTTGAGGTCCCAATCCACTGGCAGAGGCCGGATGGAAGGCTTGGAAAGCAGTAGACCTCGCATGACGTGAGAGACAAAGGGTTGCCCCGAGAGGGGTTTCCGCTCGATGTGGAGGTGTTTTGCCGAAATGGCGCTCGGGTGTACCCTGACCAAATTGGATTTCATCCCTGCCTTCGAGAGGTGGAGGAGGTAGTGGAGGATCCACCGGGTAGAGAAGGAGAATGGGTCAATCTGAAGCTCGGAGCACCAGAGCGAGAAAAGCCACCACTTAAAGGCATACTGTGAACCGATCATTCAGCTTATGTGCTCCAAAATTGTGGAATACCCTCCCACCACACATTAGGGCCATCTCTGATATCCCCCAGTTCAAAAAGGCCTTGAAGCATCACCTTTTCATCATATACTTTCCAGAGAACACAATAACACAAGTTCATCTAAACAGCTCCAATCCCATCCCTATCTAACATGATACTTTTTCAAGTAATATTACTATCATATGTATATAGTTCAAGTTCTATTATCATTTGTTAAAATTACCCCATATTTCCAAGTTTATCTTCCTGTTCCATGTAAAAACAGATATATGTATCTTATCTTATCTGATGTTTTGTAGTTCTATGTAAACCGCGCTGATAATAAATAGTGCGGTATATAAAAATGTTAAATAAATAAATAAATAATAAATAAATAAATAAATAATACGCCCATCTCATTGAGTCCTTCCTCGACGTGAAAAGGATCTCCTTGATATCCTCGGGAGACGCAGCAGAGCTAAGGCAACCCGTTCAGCCACCAAGCTGCAAGGGACAGCGAGGCCAGGTTCGGGTGGACCACCCGACCCTCCTCCTGTATCAACAGGCCCAGGGCGCAGCCCAGGGAACTGGGGGTTCAGACGCAAGTCGGAGCAGAAGTGGGAACCAAGGCCATTGAGGCCATGAGGGGGCCACGAGGATCACTGAAGCTCGGTCCTGCTGAGCCTTGTGGAGGGTCCTCGCGATGAGAGGAGTGGGAGAGGACGGGTAAAGGAGGACGGAGGTCCAACTCAACAGGAACGCATCCGGGGCCACCCTGCTCGGGTGCAGAAACAGGCCACAGAAAAGGGGAAACTGTGCATTTGCCAGACTGACAAACAGGTCCATGGATGGGGGTACCCCCCACTGATGGAACTAGACGCCGGCGACCTCCAGATCCAAGCGCCACTTGTGTGGGCGGAGGATCCTGCTGAGTTTGTCCGTGAGGACATTCTCCTGGCCTGGGAGGTAGACTGCTCGCAGGGTCATCCCCTGGCACGACGCAAAGGAGCAAAGAAGGATCGTCTCTCAGCAGAGGAGGCACGATCCTGTTCCCCCTTCCTTGTTGACGTAAAGCATGGCTACCCTGTTGTCGGTCTGCACGAGCACCGACTTTCCCCTCAAATAGACCTCGAAGGCCCTCAGGGCCAATCAAACCACCTAAAGCTCGAGCAGGTTGATCTGCTGCAGAGACTCCTTGGGCAACCACTGCCCCTGGGTGCACAATGCGCCACAGTGGGCTCCCCACCCTAGCAGGGAAGCAACTGTCATTAGGACGAACTCGTGCTGTGGGGTCTGAAAAGGCATTCCCCCAAGGAGACTTCAGGGGTCCCGCCACCAGCTCAAGGAGTTGTGGAGACTGCGGGAGTCCCGGATAGGATCTCAGAGGCGGCCAAAGGCCTGGCTCCATTGAGCCCTGAGGCACCACTGGGCTGTCCGCATGTGCAAGTGGGCGTAGGGGACCACATAGACAGTGGAGGCCATGTGCCCAAGGAGGCGCAGCATGGCTCACGCCATAACCGAAGTCCTGTTTTGGACGTGAGACGCCACGATCTGAAGGTGGTCTGCTCGATCCGTGGGAAGGAAGGTGTCATCCACATCATGTTGAGGCATGCGCCGATGAACTCCAGGGTCTGCACCGGCTTGAGGTGAGACTTGGGGTAGTTGAGCAGGAATCTGAGGCACTCAAGGAGAAGGATCATGTGCGCTGCTGCCAGGTGGGCTTCGCCGATTGAGGACCGCCTGATGAGCCAGTCGTCGAGGTAGGGGAAAACGGGTATCCCTGCCGCCTGAGGGAGGCAGCAGCTGCGGAGAGGCACTTTGTGAAAACCGACAGTGTGGACGGAAGCCCGAAGGGTAGCACTCTGTACTGGCAGTGTTCCCCCTTTACCCTGAAGCGCAGGTATTGCCTGTGCTGAAGGTGAACTAGTATGTGGGCGTAAGCGTCCTTGAGATCCAAGGAGCATAGCCAATCGCCTTGCTAAAGGAAGGGGCAGCAGGACGTCAAGAGATAATATCTTTAACTTCTCCTGCACCAGGAACTTGTTGAGGTTTCTGAGGTCGAAGATGGGGAACAGGCCCCCATCTTTTTCGGGACGAGAAAGTAGCGGGAGTAGAACCCCTGACCTTGAAGATGCAGCGGTACCTTCTCGACCACTCGTTGGGTGAAGAAGTTGGACAGTTCCTGCTACAAGGTGGTCTGGTGCACGAGGAGCCAAGCAGGCTCCGCTGGGGAGAAGGGAGGAGGGTGCCTGTCCAGGAGGAGACAGTATCCGTCTCGGATTACCCGGAGGACCCAGGTGTCTGATGTGATCGACGCCCACTCTGGGGAGAACAGGGACAGGTGTCCCCCCATCGGTGGAAGAGCTGCCGGGGAGTGAGAAGCTATGCCGATGGCATCAAAACCCCTGCGAAGGCTGGAGCAGCGCTGGTGGTCGGACCTTAGGCCCTTTAGGTTTTGCAGTGGCCATGTGCACCTCCCTTGACCTGCGTGCCGGGAGTTGGTGCAGAGGTGGGCGGGAAGGGTGGGTAACACCCAATAAGGGAGCCCTTTCCTTTGGAAGAATGGCATTTTAGGAGGAGGTTTTGCGTGAGAGACGAGTTTAAGTCACACTCCGTTTCTATCTCAGTGGCCTTATCCTCCATCGGTTTACCGAACAGCTGTTCGCCAAGGCAAGGGACGTCCAAGAGCTTCTCTTGGACCCACTGCTCCAGGTCCGAAGACTGGAGCCATGCCTGGCACCAGGCACCAGGCCCCAATGCCGGCGGGTGACAAACCTGTCATATGCGGCATGGGAGAGGTACTTCGAACACTCCGCGACGGATTTGAGGGTCTGGAACCGCCAAGCTCCTTGGCAAGGTCCCGCAGGAACATGCCCATATAGAGCTGATGCCTGGATATGGCAAACGAGCATGGAACTCTGATAGGCCTGATGCCCCAGGGTGTCGAGAGCTCTCAACTCCCTACCTGGGGAGACCGAAGAGTGAGACTTCAGGCTCTTTTGCTTCCACATCGCCTACTCCACAGCCATAGAGGTGAGGGAGCTGGTCTTCCAGAACCCCGGGCCACGTTGAACCCTATACATGGCGTCAAGGCGCTTGCTCAAGATTGGGGACCAAAGCAAGTGTCGCCCACATATGGAAGGAGCAGCCTTGACAATATAGGGGGGCCCGGGACAGTAAGAGATTCCCAAGGTGGGGACTCATACTAAAGAATATTGAGCTCCTCAGCTCACGATTCCTCTTCAATCTACATAGCCAGGCTGAGGGCCCATGCCATGTCCCGCACGAATGCCAGGAACCATGTGTCCTCGGGCGGCGAATACATCTGATAGGTAGGCGGGGACAGGTCCAAAGAGAGGTCCCTGTGGAAGTATCCCCATCCGACCCCCAGCCCGAGAGGTCTGAGGAGGAATCCAACTCAGGCAGATCACTGCGTCCAGAGGCTGAGGTCTGCTTGGAGCCAGAGGCCTTGGAAGATTGCGCTCCCGAGGACCGGGAAGGTGAAAGAGACCGATGCAGAGGATCCTCATGAGGCCCGTGGTCCTTGGGGGTTTCCAGGGTGGATTTTGGTGTCCCTCTCGAGGGAACCTCAGTCTCGAGGCACAGGCCAGCCATGCTAGGCACGAGCGCCCGCTGGGCAGCTAAGAAGGCAGAAAACCTGCACTCTAGTGCCAGCATTCAGGACTCCCACGTGGATGTGGGATCCTGCGACGCCGACACCGGAGTTATCAGGTCTGGCGTGGAGGAGGAGGAGAGGGGGTCCTCACCAGGACGACCCTCAGGAGAACTGGGTGCCATCGCCAGAGGCCTCTGTATCTGTACGAGGTACCTTTCGAGGTTGCTCCTTGTTAGACTCTCGGGAACGCCGCAGGGGACTGAGCGCCCACGCTTATCCAGAGCCCCCGACAGCAATTTCGAGGCCGCCGCCTTTTTATACCACTCCACTTCAGGGACCCCTGGTCGGAGTGCCGTTGAGAACGCGGAACCGAAGTGAGGGATCCCACCAGTGAAGGGGAAACTGAGGGTGCCACAGAGGATTCTGGGGCCACCTTCCGGAAAATGTCATCAGACTTCTGCTTACAGCTGAGGAGGGCCCTGGAGGACATTTTCTTGCAAAGAGAGCCGAGCTTCGGGTCATGGTCGGCCCCAAGACAACAGTCATGTGTGTCTGTGAACAACATGTTCTTGGAGCATCTGTCGCATTTTTTAAAACCGGTGGCCATAGGGGCAAAAAGGACCCCCGCTAGGTCGAAGACGTTAGCGGCCAGTGGCTGGGGAAAAAAAGGGCGCGAAGCCCACAAAAGAAAAAATAAACTTTTAATTATTATTATTTTTATTATTTACATTCTCTTATATACCGCACTATTTTGCATCAGTGCGGTTTACATTGAACAAACTGAAATTACATTGAACAGGGCATTGAACTTGGAGATAACTATTTTACAGGGAACATGGGCTATGGAGGGTTAAGTGGCTTGCCCAAGACCACAAGGAGCACCTGTGGGACTAGAAACCACAGTCCTTCCGGCCCAAGGTTGCTGTCCTCTAGTGGGATTTGAACCCCCGACCTTCCGGCCTGAAGTACCTTGCCCCAACCACTAGGCTACTCCTCCACTCCACTTTTAAGAAGAGTATCCCCTCACTCAAGGAAAAAAGGGAGAGCAAGGGGGGACAGAAGAGGACTGGTGCAACCAGAAAAAAACATGGTCAAAGGGCCGAAAACTAAACACTTTTTCCGAGGGACAAGGACATGCATCCGAAGGGCTCTGCGAAAAGAGACTGAGCAAGATGACACCTTTGGGTGGGAAGAGGACCACGCATTCATGGCAGCAATCCCAAAGGCTTTCTTTGAAAGCTGGGGAATTGCTCTGCACGGGCTCCGTCGATGCAGACATCACCCCATAAGTGAGGACTAACTTCCTGCTTGTTCCCGGAAAACCAAGGCTGCCTGGGTCATCTCGGAGCCACTAGGATAATAGAAGCCTTGTCCCGCATGACCTTGGAGAGTTTGGGCAATTAGTGGCGTGGGAGGGAAGGCATACAGAAGGCCCTCTGACCATGACATGAGGAAGGCGCCCACCGCTACCCAGGATTGATGTGATTGGTGACAGGAGAAGTGGGGCAGCTGAGCATTGGTTGGGCTGGCGAAGTGGTCCAGACTTGGGGTTCCCCATAGTCTGAAGAGCTGCTCTGCCACCCTGGGATCTAGTTGCCATTTGTGCGGCTGGAGGACCCTGGTCAGCCTGTCCGCTACGGCATTGTCAGAGAAGCATTCCCTGGATGATCGCGTACGAGCAGAGGGCTTCTACCTCCTGGCAGAAGCGCTGAGATCCTGTGCCCCCTACTTGTTTAGGTAGAACATCGTGACCTGGTTATCCATTTGGACTAGAAACATAGAAACATGACGACAGAAAAAGACCACATGGCCTATCTAGTCTGTCCTTCCATAACAACAACTACAACAGTCCACTTTTTACCTTTAGAGATCCTCTGAGTTGGTCCCATGCTTTTTTGAATTCAGTTACTGTCCTCATCTCTACCACCTCCACTGGGAGACTATTCCATGGATCCACTACTCTTTCCGTAAAGAAATATTTCCGCATATCACTCCTGAATCTATCTCCCTTCACCCTCATCCCATGTCCCCTCGTAGCAGAACTTGCTTTCAATTGAAAGAGGCTCTCTCCCTGAACATTTATGCCACGGAGGTATTTAAACATCTCAATCATATCACCTCTATCCCGCCTTTCCTCTAAGGTGTACATATTAAGATCCTTAAGTCTGTCCTCATATGCTTTATAATGAAGCCCATTAATCATTTTAGTAGCAACCCTCTGCACCGACTCCATCCTGTTCACATCCTTTTGACGGTGCGGTCTCCAGAACTGCACACCATACTCCAAATGAGGTCGCACCAAAGACTTATACAGAGGCATTATCACCTCCTTTTTTCTGCTAGCCATTCCTCTCCGTATGCACCCAAGCATCCTTCTAGCTTTTGCCGTCGCCTTTTCTACCTGTTTAGCTACTTTAAGATCATCAGACACAACCACGCCTAGGTCCCGCTCTTCTTTAGTGGACAAAAGTACTTCACCTCCTATACTGTATTGCTCCCTTGGATTGCTGCAGCCCAAATGCATGACCTTACATTTTTTAACGTTAAATCCCAGCTGCCAAATTCTAGACCATTCTTCAAGCTTAGCTAGATCCCTCCTCATGTTATCTACACCTTCCTGGGTGTCTACTCTATTGCAGATTTTGGTATCATCCGCAAAGAGGCAAACCTTACCCGACAGCCCTTCCGCTATATCACTAACAAAGATGTTAAAAAGAATCGGACCAAGGGCAGATCCCTGGGGCACACCACTGGTAACATCCTTCTCCTAAGAGTGAGCTCCATTTACTTGTACTCTTTGTCGCCTCCCACCCAACCAATTTCTAACCCAAGCAGTAACTTTAGGGTCCATCCCTAGGGTGCTCAGTTTGTTTATAAGTCGCCTGTGAGGAACAGTGTCAAAGGCTTTACGGAAATCTAAATACACCACATCTAGAGCTCTCCCTCGGTCCAACTCCCTGGTCAACCAGTCAAAGAAATCAATCAGATTTGTCTGACAAGACCTGCCTCTCGTGAATCCATGCTGCCTCGGATCCTGTAATCCGCTGGACTCCAGAAACCTCACTATTTTCTCTTTCAGCAGCGTTTCCAATAATTTACTCACCACCGAAGTTAAACCAACCGGCCTGTAGTTTTCAACCACATCCTTACTTCCGCTTTTGTGTAAAGGCACCACATGAGCCTCTCTCCAGTCCTTTGGCACCACTCCCGACTCCAACAAGGCATTGAAAAGGTCAGTCAGTGGAGCTGCTAGAACGTCCCCAAGTTCCCTCAGTATTCTAGGGTGTATCCCATCCGGTCCCATCGCTTTGTCTACTTTAAGTTGAGCTAGTTTCTCATGAACACAGTCTTCTGAAAATTGTTCAAGATGTCCCTCGCTTCTGTTCTTATTTGTGGTTGTTTTCTGAGGTCCTGCTCCTGGTTCTTCATCTGTGAACACAGAACAAAAATATTTGTTAAGCAATTCCGCTTTATCCTTATCAGCTTCTATATATTCCCCCCCTGCAACCTTGAGTCTGACAATACCACCTTTGCCCTTCCTCTTCTCACTAATATATCTGAAAAATGTCTTATCCCCCCATTTTATTGCACTGGCTATTTCCTCCTCCTTTTGAATCTTTGCCTTCTTGACTACTTTGCTAGCTTCTCTAAGTTTTTCCAAATACAGATGCCTGTCTTCCTCTCTCTGTGATCTCTCATATTTCATGAAGGCCTCCCTCTTTTTCTTCACTTTTTCAGCTACTTCCTTCGAAAACCATAGCGGTCTCCTGTTCCTTTTGCCTTTATTTACCATTCTAACAAAAAGGTTGGTTGCCTTTAAAATACCCCCTTTCAGTTTTGCCCACTGTTTTCTACATCCCCCAGCTGTTCCCATCCCACTAACGACTCCCTGAGGTATTGGCCCATCTTCGCAAAGTTAGTCTTCCTAAAGTCTAAGATACTCACCTTGGAATGGATTCTAACAGCCCTAGTCCTAATACTGAACCACACCATCTGGTGATCACTGGATGCAAAATGATCTCCCACTACAACATCAGAAACACTTTCACCATTGGTAAGCACCAAGTCCAGTATGGCCCCTTCACGTGTGGGGTCTGTTACCAATTGCCTGAATAGTTCTCCCTGTAGAGAATCCAGGATCTCCTTACTTCTAGATGATACTGCAGCAGGAATGTGCCAATCAACATCTGGCATATTGAAATCTCCTATCAGTAGCACTTCCCCTTTCCTAGCAATGCTGCGTATGTCTTCAATTAACTCTCTGTCCACCTCTTCCTCTTGTGAGGGAGGTCTGTATATCACTCCAATGCAAATAGATTTCTCTTTCCCTCTTTCTAGTTTAACCCACAAAGCCTCCTCTCTCCCTTTTAAGCTCTGTAATTCCAAAGCTTTAATAGTAGTTTTACATATAGTGCCACTCCTCCTCCCCTTCTTCCTACCCTGTCCTTTCTGAATAAAGTATAGCCAGGTATAGTTACATCCCAGTCATGGTTTTCTGTGAACCATGTTTCTGTAACTGCCACTAAATCCAAGTCAGCCACTCCCACCAAAGCTTCAACTTCAGGGATCTTATTTCCCATACTACGGGCATTAATACACACTGCTTTCCATATGTTACCCCTGTTACCCATTTCCATAAAGGTATTTAATGTATCACCTACCTGGGGGCTTTCACTTACCTAGGGGCTTTCTTCACCCATCCCAAACGAATCTAGTTTAAAGCCCTCTTCAGTAGATTAGCCAGTCTACTACCAAAGATACACCGACTAGCACCGACTGGTTCCGCAGGCAGTGGGAGAAGGCCTTGATCACCAGGAAAATGACCTTGAACTTCAGCAGGTTGATCTGATGGCTGGCTCTCCGCTAGGGACCAGTTGCCCTGTGTGCACAATTCCTTGCAGTGAGCACCCTAGCCCAGTAGGGACATGTCCATAGTGAGGATCCTCTGGGGATTTGGAGACTGGAAGGGCATGTCCTCCTGCAGATGTTGTGTGCTCTGCCACCAGTCAAGTGACTCCGCTAGCTGATGGGACACTAAGACCCTGACCCGGAGCCTGCCTGTGGCTTGAGTCCACTGTGAGCGGAGACACCACTGAGCCGCCCGCATGTGGAGGTGGGCATTGGGAACCATGAACTGTGGATGTCATATAGCCTAGTAGGCGGAGCACGGACCATGCTGACACTGCGTGATGGTGCTGCACCTCGGTGGCCAGGGTCCTGAGGCGATCTGCCCTGTCCAAGAGAAGAAAGGCCTTGGCCTGGAGAGTGCCCAGTTGAGCTCCTATAAACTCCAAGTCCTAAATTGGAGTGAAGTAAGACTTGGGGTGGTTTATCATGACCCCCAAATACTGAAGGACCTTGAAGGTGCAGCCCGTGACATGGTGCACCTCGGTGGCCATGTCCTCCTTTATGAGCCAGACAAAGGCCCCTTGGAAATGGAGGTAGGCAGCCACCACAACCAGGCATTTGGTGAACACTCTTGGTATGGAGACAAGGTAGAAAGGTAGTACCCTGTATTGATCGCCCCCGACCATGAACCTTAAGTACTGCCTGTGACCGGGATGAATAAGGATGTGAGTGTAAGCATCCTTGAGGTCCAATGAGCATAGCCAATCTTCCTGGTGGAGATAGGGCAGCAATATTCCAAGGGAGAGCATCTTGAACCTCTCCTGCACCAGGAACTTGTTCAGGTTTCACAAGTCCAGAATGGGCTTTAGACTCCCTGTTCTTTTTGGGACCAGAAAATAATGGGAGTAGAAAGCATAGTTACTCACCTGTAACAGGTGTTCTCCAGGAACAGCAGGAATCAGTCCTCACATATGGGTGACGTCGGCGCCGACGGAGCCCTCGTGCAGAGCAATTTCCCCCCAGCTTTCAGAGAAAGCCTTCGGGAATGCCTCGCACATGCACGGTCCCCTTCCAGCCCAAGGGTGCCATCTTGCTCAGTCTGACGACATAGCTAAAAGACAGCAAAAAAATAATAAAAAGCAATAATAGGACTGCAACTCCAGGGGAGGAGGGAGGGTCGTGAGGACTGATTCCTACTGTCCGTGGAGAACACCTGTTACAGGTGAGTAACTACGCTTTCTCCAGGAACAAGCAGGAAGTCAGTCCTCACATATGGGACTCCCTAGCTACAGGCTACCGAGAACCTATAGCTGAAAAAAGGCTCCCTGTAGGCGAGCCACAACAGCAGTGAGAGAATTTTCTCCGAGAATGCATCCCCCACAGTAGCCTCACAAAGGAGAGTCGGAGTTGCCTAAATCTCAAATAGATTCCGGAGTACCGCCTGACCGAAAACACTGTCCCGCCGGGACTCCCTCTCCAGGCAGTAATGGGCTGCAAAAGTCTGGCTTGAAGACCAAGTTGCGGCCTGGCAGATATCTGCCAACAGAACAGAGTGGTGATTAGCTACTGATGCGGCCTTAGCCCTGACACAGTGGGCCGTGATATGACCCTGCAGCTGAAGGTCAGCTGCCCTGTACGCCCAGGTGATGCAGTCTGCCATCCAGGTGAATAACATGCGCTTGGAGACCGGTAGACCAGTTTACTAGGGTCATAAGAGACGAAGAGCTGAGAAGCCCTCCAATGTCCCCGTGTACGCTCCAGGTAGAAGGCGAGCGCCCTCTTACAGTCCAGGGTATGCAGAACTGCTTCTGCCCTGCTGGTATGTGGCCTGGGAAAAAAGGTTGGAAGAACCACCTCTTGGTTCAGGTGAAACGAGGAAACCACTTTTGGGAGGAACTTGGGGTGTGTGCGGAGCACTACCCTGTTCTTGTAAAACCTATCGGACACTAGAGCCTGCAGCTCACTCACACGCCTAGCCGACGTGAGTGCCACCAGGAATAGCACCTTCCAGGAGAGGAAGCGCAGATGGCAAGTGGCCATCGGCTCGAAAAGAGGGCGAGTAAGTTGCTGCAAGACCACATTGAGATCCCACTCCGTCGCCAGAGGGCAGATTGGAGGTTTCAGCAGGAGCAGGCCCCTGAGAAACCTGGCTACTAAGGGGTGAGCCGAGAGAGGCTGACCGTCTATCAGTGCATGGTTAGCCGACAAGGCACTCAGGTGGACCCTAATGGAGTTAGACTTTAGGCCTAGTTCCGAAAGATGAAGTAGGTACTGTAACACCTCGGGAACCTGAGATGAGAAGGGTTCTACAGTATGGTTGTTGACACCACACTTGGAACCTGCGCCATTTACACGCGTAGGATTTTCTGGTGGATGGCCTCCTGGAGGCTAACACCACTTCTTCTATGCCTTCGGGTAAGAGCAAAGGTACCAGCCCTAACCTCTCAGCAACCAGGCCATCAAATTGAGGGATATGGGATGCACCAGGGAACCCTGCTCCTGGGTGAGGAGGTCGGGCTGTACCCCCAAGGAGAGAGTGGTTTTCATCGCCAGTTGAAGCAGAAGTGAGAACCAAGGCTGCCTGGGCCACCTGGATTACCCAGGCCTTGTCCCTGCGAATCTTGAAGAGAGTTTGTGCTACCAGTGGCATAGGCGGGAAAGCATACAGGAGGCTTCCCGACCAAGGGAGAAGAAACACATCTGCTGCTACCCTGAGGGGGTGCGGCTGTCTGGAGCAAAAGCGGGATAACTGATGATTCTGTGGACTGGCAAAGAGATCTATGGACGGGAGGTCCCAGTGGTTGAAAAGCTGCTGGGCAATCTCCCTGTTCAGTTGCCATTCGTGGGGTTGAAGAACCCTGCTCAGTCTGTCTGCCAGGCAGTTCACTTGGCTGAGTAGGTAAACTGCATGGAGAGACATGTTGTGTCGAATTGCGAAGGAACAGAGATCCAGGGACTCCTGGCAAAGCATCCACGAACCTGTGCCGCCCTGTTTGTTCACATAGAACATAGCCACCTGGTTGTCCGTCTGTACTCGGACAGACTGGTTGGAGAGGACAGGAGCAAAGGCTTGTAGAGCTAAGCGAATGGCCCGGAGTTCCAACAGGTTGATCTGGAGTGTGGCCTCCTGAGGAGTCCACTGACCTTGAGTGCAAGAGCCCTGGCAATGGGCTCCCCAACCCATCAAGGAGGCATCCGTGGTCAGTACCCTGGTGTGCACGGGAAACTGGAACGGTACCCCTCGCAGGAGGTTCCCCGATTGTGACCACCACTGCAGGGACTGCACTAGGGGTTTGGATACTGCCACTCTGTCGGACAGGCGTCCCGTGGCCTGTGACCACTGATCCTGCATGTTCCACTGAGTTGTCCGCATGTGCATGCATGCAAAAGGAGTAACATGAACCTTGAAGGCCATGTGGCCGAGCAGGCGTAAGAACCTCCGTGCTGATATTTGGGATACTTGACTCACCATGGCCACCTGAGACAGCAGGCGGTCTGCCCTGTCCAGTAGCAAGTAGGCCCTCGCCTATACGGTGTCGAGCCTTGCTCCTATGAATTCCAAGTTTTGGGTGGCGAGCAAAGAGGACTTTGCATAATTGATGACGAACCCCAGATGCTGTAAAAGCGCTATTGTGTGCGCTGTGGCGTGGTGCGTCCCCTGAGCTGACTGGCCCCTTATGAGCCAGTCGTCTAGGTAAGGGAACACAAAGCTCCCCTGGCTTCTGAGGAAGGCCGCTACCACAGCTAGGCACTTGGTGAAAACCCTTGGAACGGAAGCCAGACCAAAGGGAAGCACTTTGTATTGGAAGTGGTTTCCTCCGACCACAAACCTGAGGTATTGTCTGTGGTCTGGATGTATGAGGATGTGTGTATAAGCATCCTTTAGATCCAAGGAGCACAGCCAGTCTCCCTGCTGGAGGTAAAGCAGAAGGATCCCAAGTGAAAGCATCTTGAACTTTTCCTTTACCAAGAACTTGTTGAGATTTCACAGGTCTAGGATGGGGCGAAGGCCTCCTTGTCTTTTTGGTATCAGGAAATACCTGGAGTAAAAGCCTTTCCCCTGAAAGTGGTGGGGCACCAGTTCCACTGCCTGATCCTTGAGCAGACCAGCCAACTCCTGCAAGAGGAAGTTCCTGTGCAAGAGGGGTCCGGGATGCTCTCCTGGGAAATAGGAGGTAGGCACTTGGCTGAAATGGAGTAGATAGCCATCCTGGACTATTCTGAGAACCCATGTGTCGGATGTAATGACTGGCCACCTGTGGGCGTACAGGGACAGCCGACCTCCTGTGCAGGGCCGAACCACTGGTGAGAGAGGAGCTATGCAGAGGGAGTCAAAAACCCCCTCCCTGCTGGGCAGGAGCAGGAGCTGGAGGCTTGGGGGTTTGAGGCTTATGAGGGCCATTCCCCAGTCCCCTGGCATGCTGCCCCTCTTAGGGAGCTGGGGAAGCCTGGTAAGTGGGGTAGTTTCTGTAAGCCTGTCCCTTCCTCGGGTAAAAGGGCTTTTACCCCCGAGGTCTTCTTCCTGTGAAAAGGAGCAGATGTCTTCTTTGACAGCCCTGTCCGGGTCAGGTACTCGGACTCGAGTTCAGCAGCCTTCTCAGTCATGAGGTTATCTCCTCGGCAGGGGACATCGACCAACTTGTCCTGTACCCATGGCTCGAGGTCAGACGACATGAGCCAAGCCTGGCGCCTGGCACCAATGCCGGCCGCGGCTACCCAGGACGAAGCCACGAAGCCGTCGTAGGCTGCTCGAGACATAATCTTCGAGCACTCTCTGATCCCGGTGGACAGGGCCTTGAAGGGCTGCAAGGGTTCCTCGGAGAGGCCAGCAGAGAACCCGGCAATCTCCTTTGCCAGGTCTCTTAAGTACATGCCCATGTACAGCTGGTAGGTCTGGACACGGCATGACAGCATCGAGCCCTGAAAGCACTTTCTGCCGAGGGCGTCCAGGTTCTGGGCCTCCTGGCCGGGAGGCACCGAGGAGTGCATCTTTTGGCTCTTGAGCCTTTGCATGGCCGATTCCACAACCATGGAGTTGTGCGGCAGCTGCGCTTTTTGGAACCCGGGGCTCTTAAGGACTCGATAAATGGAATCGACCCGTTTGCTGAGGACTGGCGCCGAGGCCGGCGACTCCCACATGTGGAGCATCAACCGTTCCAGCATTGGAGGCACCGGTACAGTAAGGGCCTCTCCTTCGGAAGAGAGTCACACTGGAGGGCATCAGCTCCTCGGCTCGAGGCTCCTCCTCGGCATCTGCAGGGAAAGCAAAGGCCTTGGCCATATGCCTCACAAAGTCCGAGAACCTGGTGTTCTCCGGGGGCGACCGTCTCTGAGGTTCCAAACCAGGGGAGTCTGATGGGATGTACTGGGTCCGGTGGATATTGGGCGAGTCTTACAGCGTGAGGCTACCAAGGATACTGGGGCAGAATCTGACCTGTGGAAGATGTCGTCTTGCTTCTGCCAATTACTTTGGATGGTCTTAGCAGACATCTTTTTACACAGGGCACAAACCTCTGGGTCATGGTCAGCACCTAGACACTGGAGGGAGCAATCATGTATCGGCTCTTTGCACACCGACCACACTTTTTGAACCCATTGGGGCAAAAAGTACCCCTGTGAGATTGAAGAATCTCGACGCAGCCAACAGTTAGAAAAGGGCATGAAATCACGCTGGAAGAAAAAATGAAAAACAGTGCCGAGACTCTATGCCAGGGCAAAGGGGCTTGGAGGCAGGAAAGGGGACCAGTGCTAACCGGAGAAAGAAGGGCAGTTTATGCACAAAATATCAACTTTTTTCCAGGGAAAAAAGACAGACGTCTGTTGGGCTCTGCTGAAGAAGGAAGACTGAGTAAGATGGCACCCTTGGGCGGGAAGGGGACCACACATGCGTGGTGGTATCTCCCAAAGGCTTTCTTTGAAAGCTGAGGAGATGATTCTGCAGGGCCCATCGGTGTCGACATTACCCATATGTGAGGACTGACTTCCTACTTGTTCCTGGAGATGCATGACCTAGCATTTTTTAACATTACATTTTAGCCGCCAAATTATTGATCATTCCTCAAGCTTCACTAGATCCCTCCTTGTGCTATCCACACCTTCCAGGGTGTCTAACCTGTTGCAGATTTTGCTATCATCTACAAAGAGGAATACTTATCCTGACAGACCTCCCGCAATACCATGAACTGATACCTTAGGAACATCACTAATAATGGCCCCATCTTCAGAATGAACTCCATTGACTCTACTACCCTGTTGTCTCCCACCCAACCAGTTTCTTACTCGGTCAGTCACTTTAAAGTTCATCACATGAGCACTCTATAAGTTGCTGATGCAGAATGGTGTGTCAAAGACCTTGCTAAAACCTAAGTATACCACATCTAGTGCCCTCTCTCAAGCCAATTCTCTGGTCACACAGCCAAAGAAATCAATCAGCTTTGGTCTCACAAGATCTACCTCTAATAAAGCAATGCTGTCTCAGATGCCGTAATCCCTTTGGATTCCAGAAACTGCATCATCCTCTGTTTTAGCAATGGTTCAATTAAGTTAATTTCCACAGATGTCAGATTAACTAGTCTGTAGTTTCAAACCTCTTCCTTACTTCCACTTTTGAAGACAGGAACAAAATTTGCTCTTCTTCAGTCCTCCAGGATCACTCTCAATTCTAAAGATGCATTGAAAAGGTCAGCCAGAGGAGCCACCAGTATTTCCCTTTGAATACCCTCGGATGTATCCCGTCCGGTCCCATCGCTTTGTCCACTTTTAGTTTTGCTAACTCCTCATGAACAGATTCTGCAAAATATTTGAGTTCTACCTCGCTTTCATTCCCATTTGTGTTTGTTTTCTGAGGTGCCATTACTGGCCCTTCATCTGTGAACACAGAACCGAAATATTTGTTAAGCAAGTCCACTTTATCTTAATCAGCCCCTATTATACTCCTCTTCTTCTCTCTAGTCTCTCACAATGCCGCCCTTGCACTTCCTCCTATCCCTTATGTACCTAAAAAAAAAAAATCTTGTTCCCATGTTTACTGTATGGGCTATTTTTTTCTTCCATTTGCATCTTTTCATTCTTACTTTACCAGCTTTCCTTAGCTTCTCTAGACATTGCTGTTTGTCTTCCTCTTTCTACAATCTCTTGCAGTTTATGAAGGGTAACTACTTTTTTCTTACCTTTCCTTACTTTTGTTTGAAAGCCCCAATTTGTTATTACTGGTTGATTTTATTGCTCATTACAATGAAGGAAATAGCGGGAATGGGATTGTTAGTGATTTTTTAAAAATAGTTTATTGCACTTAAGGTTTTAGAATAATGTGGACTATCTGACTCAATCAAAGGCAAGATTTTAGACTTAGTTTTCTCTGTTATAATGTGAATTTTAAGATCCTAATCCAGAGGCTGGAAGTCCTTCCTGTGGGTTTATCTTGTAGGTTAGGTTGTGATTAACATACCACACCTTCAAAGATTTCCATCCTTGCCACAAAGGAACACTTGCTGGTGTCAGAAGGGCCTTTGGACATACAGACTGCTGATGCAGATTGGATTATTTATAAAACCAGATACACTATTATCAACAGGCTCACCTTTATCTACCTGTTTATTCAAACCTTCAAAAAAAATTTAACAGAATAATAAGACAATATCTTCTTTGGCTAAATCCATATTGGCTTTCTCCCATTAAAACATGACTATCTACATGTTCAGAAAGTATAGTTACTCACCTGTAGCAGGTGTTCTCCGGGAACAGCAGAAATCAGTCCTCGCATATGGGTGACATCACAGATATAGCCTGTACGGGAACACTTCCCAGCTTCCAAAGGAAGCTTTTGGAAGGTACTCCATGTATGCGTGCTGGTCTTCCTGCCCGAAGGAGCCATCTCACCTCAGTATTATGACATAGCTTAATGAAGCCCAAAAAATGTAGTTACTCACCTGTAACAGGTGTTCTCCAGGGAAAGCAGGAATCAGTCCTCACTTATTCCACTACAATGGAGGTATGGGGAAGTTGGGTCTTTTGGAAGCCAGAGCCGCGCTGGACTCTGTATATGGCATTGAGTCTTTTACTGACAATAGGGACAGAGGTAGGTGCTTTCCACATGCGGAGGAGCAGTCGGGTCAGGATGGACGGCACAGGGCCTGTGAGAGACTCCTTAGGGGAAAACTCATATTGCAAGATGTCGAGTTCCTCTGCCCTTGGCTCTTCCTCGGTCTGTGTGGGCAGATTGAGGGCCTGAGCCATATCCCATACAAATACCAAGAAGGAGGTATCTTCGGGAGGAGACAGAAGGAAGGGATGGGTCAGAAGGAAGGTTCCGATGGGCGAGGGTTTCAGGGGACATGTCCCCATCCGATTCCTAGCTGAAGAGGTCAGAGAAGGACTCTGAGTCGAGCTGATCCCCATGTTCAGTGGCCGAGGCCTGCTTGAAGCCGGAGGCACGGACTCTGGAAAACCTCGCCACTGAGGTGAGGACTCTCACGAGGCCCATGGCTCTCGGGGGTTTCCAAGGCAGTTTTTGGGACCACAGTCCAGGATCCCTTGGTCTCGAGGTGCAAGCCAGCCATGCTGGGCAAATGCGCCTGCTCGGCAGCTAGAAAGGCAGAAATGCTGCACTCTAGCGCCAGCATATGGGACTCCCACTCAGGGGTGGGTCCCTGTGACGCTGACGCCGGTGTTACCGGGTCTGGTATGGAGGAGGAGGGGGGTCCTCATCGGGATGACCCTCAAGAGACCGGGCGCCATCGCCAGAGGCTTCCGTATCTGTAGGAGGTACCTTTCGAGGCCACTCCTTGTCTGACGCTCGGGAATGCCGGGGAGGGCTAAAGGAACGAGCATGAGACCGTTCACGCTTTTCCGGAGCCCCCGACAGCAACTTCGAGGTCTTCTTCTTCTTTCACTATTAAACCTTGGGCTAACCCTGGTCGGAGTGACACCTAGGACACGGAGTCACTGTGGGGGACCCCGCAAGTGGTGGATCGGGGCGCCACCAGGGACCCCTGGGCTGCCTTACGGAAAATGTCGTCCGACTTCTGCTTATGGCTTAGCAAGGCCTTAGCGGACATTTTCTTACAGAGCGAGCAGAGCTCCGGGTTGTGGTCAGCCCCCAGACA
Organism: Ichthyophis bannanicus; assembly: GCA_033557465.1. Taxonomy (NCBI): domain Eukaryota; kingdom Metazoa; phylum Chordata; class Amphibia; order Gymnophiona; family Ichthyophiidae; genus Ichthyophis; species Ichthyophis bannanicus. Next base: position 290,574,440 of record CM066033.1, on the reverse strand, counting down.
CCGCAGACAACAGTCGTGGGTGTCCGTGAGCAACATATTTTTGGAACATCTGTCACATTTTTTGAAGCCGGTGGCCAGGGGGGCAGAGAGAGCCCCTGCAAGGTCGAATGCCCTCGAGGCCAGTGGTTAAAAAAAAAGGCATGAAAAGAGACCGAAGCAAGAAAAAAAGGAATTCCCTGGCCCATAGCTGAAGTGGGGGTGTCGGGGAGGACGGGAGAGGACCAGTGTAACCAGAAAAAAGGCCGAAGGGCCAGAAGAGAAAAATCTTTTCCGAGGGACGCGGACATGCGTCCAAAGGGCTCCCCGGAAAAAGGGAGACTGAGCAAGATGGCACCCATGGGCAGGAAGAGGACCATGCATGTGTGGCAGCAATCCCAAAGGCTTTCTTTGAAAGCTGGGGAATTGCTTTGCGTGGGCTCCGTCAGTGCCAACGTCACCCATAAGTGAGGACTGACTTCCTGCTTGGTCCTGGAGAAAGAACACAACTCCATGGGGAGGAGGGAGGACTGATTACTGTTGTTCCTGGAAAACACCTGCTGCAGGTGAGTAACTACAGTTTCTCCAGGACCAAGCAGGAAGTCAGTCCTCAAATATGAGACTTCCTAGTTACAGGCTATGGAAAGCGTAGTTACTCACCTGTAACAGGTATTCTCCAGGGACAGCAGGAATTAGTCCTCACATTTTGGGTGACGTTGACAGAGCCCTCACAGAAGCATCTCCCCAGCTTTCAAAGAAAGCCTTTGGGAGATGCTACCATGCATGTGTGGTTCCCTTTTCGCCCAAGGCTGCCGTCTTGCTCAGTCAGGTGCCATAGCTGGAGCCCCACCAAGATGGGAGAAATAAACAGCAACTCCAAGGGGAGGAAGTGGGATTGTGAGGACCGATTCCTGCTGTCCCTGGAGAACACCTGTTACAGGTGAGTAACTACGTTTTCTCCAGGAACAAGCAGGAAGCAGTCCTCACATATGGGACTCCCTAGCACCAGGCTACCAAGAACTGGTAGAAAATCATGGTCCAGCTGCAAGCAAATCTGAGGACAGACTCTGAGGACCCCCAGCATCCAGGGAGAATAGAGGCTCTGGTAGCCTGAAGAAGGGTCGGAGGGCAGGAGTTGTCTAAACCCCAAAGAGGTTACGGCGTATAGCCTGGCCGAAGGTGCTGTCCCATCGGGACTCCCTCTCCAAGCAGTAATGGGCTGTGAAAATGTGGATGGAAGACCAGCTGGCAGCCCAGCAGATGTTTGAGGTTCGTGACCGAGGTCACCATCACCCTGACATCGTACCTCAGCTCGACTCTGCGCGAAGGCAATGCAATCCGCCACCCAGATGGACAGGATGATAGCTTCCCCCAGACGACTGGGGTCATATGAGACAAAAAGTTGCAAAGCTTTGTGATGGCCCTGGGTGTGCTTCAGGTAGAATGAAAGGGCACTCCTTGCAGTCCAGGGTATGGCGGACAGCCGATACCCTATCAGCATGGGGCCAATGGAAGAAGGTAGGAGTACTACCTCTTGGTTGAAGTGGAAGCCAGACACTACCTTCGGCAGGAATTTTGGGTAAGTGCAGAGCACAACCCTGTTCTTGCAGAATCTGGTGTCGGGTGGCTCAGCCACTAGGGCCTGAAGCTCACGGACTCTGCGGGCAGAGGTGAGTGCTACCAGGAAGGCCACCTTCCAGGAGAGGTATCGTAGGTGGCAGGTCACCAAGGGCTGGAAGGATGGCTTGGTGAGCTGTGCCTGAACCACATTGAGGTCCTATTCCACCAGGGGTGGGCAGATGGGAGGCTTAGATAGCAGTAAGCCCTGCATGAAATGGGTAATAAGGGGTTGTACGGATAAAGGCTTGCTCTCTATCGAGTGGTGGTTCACGGAGAGGGCACTCAGATGCACCCTGACAGAGAATGGCTTAAGTCCGGATCACGAGAGATGAAGCAAGTACTGCAGCACCACAGGTACCAGGCAAGAGAACGGGTCCACCCATTGCTCTGTGCACCACACAGAAAACCTGTGTCACTTGAAGGTGTAGGCCCGTCTTGTGGAGGCCTTGTGAGAGGACAGGAGGACTTCCTCCATCTCCCTCGGCAGGTTGAGGGGCGCTAGGGTGACCCGTTCAGCAGCCATGCCATGAGTGACAAGGAGCCCAAGTTGGGGTGGAGGTCCGAGCCCTCCTCCTGGGTCAAAGGTCCCAGGGAGTCCCCGAGAGGGACTGGAGACTCTGTCGAGAGACGGAGCAGCAGAGGGAACCAAGGCTGCCGGGGCCACCAAAATGAGGGAAGTCCCATCCTGCTGGATCTTAAGCAGTGTCCGTGCTATCAGTGGTGTGAGAGGGAAAGCATACAGCAGACTCTCTGACCAAGGGAGCAGGAATGTATTTACTGCTATCAAGGCCAGATGCGGGTGAAGGCCGCAGAAATGCAGTAGCTGAGTGTTGATCGGGCTGGCAGAGGTCCAGGCTCAGAGTGCCCCACAGCTGCTGCGCCACCTCAGGGTCTAGGCGCCACTCGTGCGGCTAGAGGACCATGCTCAGCCTGTCTGTCAGAGTGTTGTCCTGGCCAAGAAGGTATATCACTCTAAGGAATATGCCCTGTCTGATCGCATATGAGCAGAGGACCACTGCCTCCTGACACAAGCGATAGGAACCTGTGACTCCCTGCTTGTTGAAGTAGAACATTGTGACCCGGTTGTCCGTCTGGACGAGCACCGACTGGTGCTGCAGGAGGTACTGGAAGGCCTTTAGCGCAAAGAAGACGGCCCTGAGTTCCAGCAGATTGATCTGCTGTTGGCTTTTCTCAGGGGACCAGAGTCACTGGGTATGCAGATTCTCGCAGTGGACTCCCCAGCCCAACCGGAAAGCATCTGTTGTGAGCACCCTCTGGGAGTTTGGGGGCTAAAAGGCATGCCCTGTTGCAGATGCCGTGCAACCTGCCACCAGTTGAGTGACACCGCCAGCTGACAGGACACCGATACTCTGTCCCGAAGTCGGAAGGTGGCCTGGGTCCATTGTAAACGAAGACACCACTGAGCTGCCCGCATGTGGAGGCAGGCGTTGGGAACTACATGAACCGTGGAGGACATGTGGCTGAGGAGGCGAAGCATCAACCGTGCTGACATGGTGCGGTGGCACTGGACCTCCGCTACTAGGGCTGTGAGGCAATCTATCCTGTCTTGTCGTCCAGTCCCCTTGTGGAGCCAGCTCCTTTCCTGCCTGTGAGCTTCGAGGGCATCGAACCTGGGGACGGTGTTGAGGTCTTTGAACCAAACAATTCCCACTGCTTCTCCTGGTTCTTGAGCCTCTTCCGCATCATCTGCAAGCAGAGAGGGCAAGTCAAAGGCTCATGGTCGGCCCAGAGACACTGAAGGCAGGAACTGTTGCGGTCGGTTATCGAGATGGTCCAACTACACTGAGTACACTTTTTAAAACCACTGTATAGGAAGACAGCTCCCATCAAGTCAAAGGACTCCAATGTCCTCACCAACCACGTGGGCGTGAGAAAAAACACTCACAAAAAAATAAAATCCAAAAAACACATGATGCTGAGGTACCAATGGCCCACAGGATCGCTGAAGGCGAAAGGATGACACAAATTGAGACACGGCAAAAAAAAACAACAGTAGTAAAAATACCAACTTAACTCAGGGTTTCAAACAGACGTCCGAAGGGCTCCGTAGAAAAAAGAAAACTGAGGTAAGATGGCTCCCTTCAGTGGTTAGACTGGTACACATGCATGGAGTACCTTCCAAAAGCTTTCTTTGGAAGCTGGGAAGTGTTCCTGTGCGGCCTCAGTTGGTGAGGTCACCTATATGTGAGAACTGACTTCCTGCTTGGTCCTGGAGAATTTTATTTTTTATAATGGTTTCTACCATTTTGCCCGGTACTGACATCAGGCTCACTGGTCTGTACTTTCCCAGATCACCCCTGGAACATTTTTTAAAAATTGGCATTACACTGGCCATTCTCCAATCTTCAAATACTACAGATGAATTTAATAAACTTATCATGACAGCATTCAAAATCATCAGAGTATTAGCCCCCCTACCCTATCTCAACTTAACAAAAAAAAACCCCAATGATCAACACTGAAGAGGCGCAATGAATAACACCCTCCTATTCCCCTCTGATTACAGAATGACAAAACAATACACAAGTAACAAGGCATTTGAGTATCTCTCTCCAATGCTCTGGAACTCATTACCACAGGGACTTAGAAATATAACTGACCTTTCCACTTTTCGCATACATCTCAAAACTTTCTTATTTCTAGAACATTTTCGACAAACAAAGATCACTCCAACTAAATGACCTGACGTAACCTTGAGAAGAATCAAGCACCTTACACTGCACAATTTCTCTACTTACTCTCAACCCCACAATACATTATATTGCTCTGATTACCTCTTCAAAAATGCATAATATTGAAAGCACGTTAGTTATCAAGAACAGACAATAATTGTAAATAGTTTTCTGGTATTCGAATCATGTATATCTCTCTGATTGTTTGTTAGTTATATGTCATCACTACCTTGTTCAATGTAATTCAGTTATTTTATGTAAACCGTTATGATTCTTGATATGGCGGTATAAAAATCCCAAATAAAATAAATAATAGTTCACAGAACATTAATAGTAGGTCAGCAATATCATATTTCAGTACTCTCGGATGCATACCAGCCAGTCCAGGTGATTTGCTGCTCTTTATCAAATACAGTCAAACCTCGGTTTTCGTTTGCCCCAGTTTTCATATGCTTCGGTTTTCGACGTCTTTTTCCATTGAGATTTTGTCCCAGTTCTCGTCCATCTGCTCGGTTTTCGTACGATTTTAAAATGGTCCGTTCCAGGGGGGATCGTCCAGTAAAGTACACTACTTAGCTTGTTTTTGCGATCCAGACCTCTTTGCTTTCAGCGATCCTTTGAGAAATACAAGGATCAAAGGAATCAAATACCAGAATCAAAGGAGTGAGTGTGGCTGATCTGATGCTTCCAACACGCTCAATTAGAGGACCCCCTGCTGGGACTTCCTGCTGACGGCGAAACTTTGATCGGTCTTCCAAACATGCCAGGCCTGATGGGTCTTCCAAACTTGCTGCTGAGCATTTCTTCCAGCTTGTAATTTGCTTTTGAGACGGAATCGGAGGCCGGTGAGAGAGTCGGGATCAGATTACAGTGCTGTATCTGTGTGTGTGTGCTGTCCTGTGACGATCGGGCAGGTGAAAGAAGTGACAGGAGCTGTTCTACTGCCTGGCTGAGGCTTTGGGGGCCCGTGCTGCTGCAGCCATTGCCACATGGCTCTGGAACGCATGCTCAGCTCTGCGTTCCAGGTTGCCTGAGCAGGAGAGTGGTGTTTCCGGTGGCTGTGGCTGGTGCCTTTACTGGAGGCTTTATTTTTGTGGATCCTTCTTGTTTTTTTCTTTTTTAATTCCTGTGCCCAATCTCCTCTCTGGGTGTCTGGCTGAAGATCTGCATGTTGATCACTGTGTTAATCTTTCTTCCTTCTAAGCAGTTTAAACGATCTGTCTGCCAAAAATACCTCTGGAGCACCATCTTGTGGCCAGAAGTGGGATTGATTCTCTTCCTGATTGTATTTTTTGTGAATATTTTTGGGTGTCTGGAACGGATTAATTGGATTTATATTATTTCTTATGGGAAATATTGCTTCAGTTTTCATACGTTTTAGTCAGACTTTTTTGAACGGATTAATCATGAAAACCGAGGTTTGACTGTAGTTGTAATAAATTTTGAAAAACTGAGATGTGTTTCAATTCTTTTGATACATCACCTTTAAATACTATTTCAGGCATGGGTAACTTTCTCTACATCTTCTTCAGTAAAGACCGAAGCAAAGAACTCATTCGGTCTCTCAGCTATGGCTTTGTCCTCCCTTAGCGCCCTTTTTACCCCTCTATCTTCTAAAGGTCAAGGGGTCTGATCTAGAATATATACACATTTTTAATTGAAATGGTGGTGGATGTGTAGAACAGCCTCCTAGTGGAGGTAGTGGTGATGTGAATTGCATGTGAATTCAAGAAAGCATGTGATATTCAAAAACGGAATATCTGAGGGTAAGGAACAGATATGTAGAGTTCAGTTCTTATGGACGGGTAGACGGGAGAGGCTGTATGGTTTCTTTTCTGTCATCATTTTTTATGTATGTGTTTCTAAGAAATAAACATCTACTCCAATAAAATGCATAAGGGTGGGAATAGTTTTTTTATGTTTATGTTAGTGACATAAGAAAGTGAAAAGGCGATATTATGAGACTCAAGGGTGAAGGGGAGTGATACATAGATACTAGCAAGGATAAAGTTAAATTACATAAATATTTCTGTTCTGTGTTCACAGATGAAGGGCCAGGTACAGGACTTCAGAAAACAAACAAAAACAGGAATGAAAGTGAGATAGACTTCTAACAAATTTCAAACGACTACTTGTAAAGAGCTAGCCAAAATAAAAATAGACAAGGGTACCGAATGAACTTAAGGAAGCTCTGGTGGCTCTAACTGTCTGATCTTTTTAGATTTCTTTAAAGCCAGAAGTGGTCCTGGATGACTGGAGTGAGTCGATGTGGTTCCTGTCCACAAAGACAGAGGTCTGACCTCTATGATCAATAAATTAATGGAAATGCTGCTAAAACAGAGCATAGTGCAGTTTCTGAAATCCAATGGATTACAGGCTCCATCACAGCATGTTTTTACCAGAGATAGCCCTTGTCAGACAAATCTTATCAACTTCTCTCTGTTCATACAGTCAAAGCTGGAACAAGGAAAAGTGTCAGATGTGGTACACTTTGATTTCAATGAGGCCTTTAATACAGTTCCACATTGGCTACATACTGTATAAACAAACTAAATGCTGTTTGTATAGGCCCTAAAAGGACTGACTGGGCTAGAAACTGGTTGAGTGGGAGATGACAGAGAATAGTGGAAAATGGAGTTCACTCTGGAGATAGGAGTGCTACAAGAGGGATATCACAAGGACTGGTTGTTGGCCCCATGCTTCTTAACAATTTTGTAAGCAATATTGTGGAAGGGTTGTCAGGAAATCTGCACCTGGGTAGATACCCTGGAAGGTGTGAAGAACATCATGAGGGACTAGCAAAGCTTGAAGAATAGTCTAAGTTTTAATGCTAAAAAACTGCAGAATCATGTATTTTGGCTGCAAAAATCCAAGGGAGTGGTACAGAATGGGGATGAAGTACTTCCACACTTGCAAAGAATAGGACTTGGAGGATAACTGTATTTGATGATCCTAAGGTGGCCAAACAGGTAGAAAAGGCGATGACAAAAGCCAGAAAGATGCTCGAGTGCACAGGGAGAAGAATGGTTAGGAGGAAAAGGGAGGTGAAGTTTCTAGTGAGACCTCATTTGAAATACTGTATACAGGTCTGGAGATTGCACTTTCAAAAAGATAAAAGGATGGAGTTGATCCAGAAGGCTGATCAATGTTGTTCATCATAAAGCATACAGGGACAGATTTAATAATCTCACTATGTATACTTTGGAGGAAAGGCTAGAGGAAAAACACAGAGTTGCCAAGTTACCCTTTCTTTTTAACATCTTTGTTAGTGATATAGCGGAAGGGCTTTCAGGTAAGGTTTGCCTCTTTGCGGATGATACCAAAATCTGCAATAGAGTAGACACCCAGGAAGGGGTAGATAACATGAGGAGGGATCTAGCTAAGCTTGAAGAATGGTCTAGAATTTGGCAGCTGGGATTTAATGTTAAAAAATGTAAGGTCATGCATTTGGGCTGCAGCAATCCAAGGGAGCAATATAGTATAGGGGGTGAAGTACTTTTGTCCACTAAAGAAGAGCGGAACCTAGGCGTGGCTGTGTCTGATGATCTTAAAGTAGCTAAACAGGTAGAAAAGGCGACGGCAAAAGCTAGAAGGATGCTTGGATGCATACAGAGAGGAATGGCTAGCAGAAAAAAGGAGGTGATAATGCCTCTGTATAAGTCTTTGGTGCGACCTAATTTGGAGTATAGTGTGCAATTCTGGAGACCGCACCTTCAAAAGGATGTGAACAGGATGGAGTCGGTGCAGAGGGTGGCTACTAAAATGATTAGTGGTCTTCATTATAAAGCATGAGAGGACAGACTGAAGGATCTTAATATGTACACCTTAGAGGAAAGGCGGGATAGAGGTGATATGATTGAGATGTTTAAATACCTCCGTGGCATAAATGTTCAGGGAGAGAGCCTCTTTCAATAGAAAGCAAGTTCTGCTACGAGGGGACATGGGATGAGGGTGAAGGGAGATAGATTCAGGAGTGATATGTGGAAATATTTCTTTACGGAAAGAGTAGTGGATCCGTGGAATAGTCTCCCAGTGGAGGTGGTAGAGATGAGGACAGTAAGTGAATTCAAAAAAGCATGGGACAAACACAGAGGATCTCTAAAGGTAAAAAGGGGACTGTTGTAGTTGTTATGGAAGGACAGACTAGATAGGCCATGTGGTCTTTTTCTGTCGTCATATTTCTATGTTTCTACCCAGTTCCAGGAATTTATTTATTATTTATTTATTTACATTCTCTTATATACCGCGCTATTCTGCATCAGTGCGGTTTACATTGAACAAACTGAAATTACATTGAACAGGGCATTATCTTTATCTTTATTTTACACTTGATAAACCGCTTAAGTCGAGACATTCAAGAGGTGTACAAATAAAATAAAAGGCAGCACTGCAAACTACAGAAAAGAACGCCAAAAATAATAGGAAAGAAAGAAAAAGAATAGCACAAAAAAACCTTATAAACGATAAACAATAATCAGCAAACCAAACACAGAAAAAAGACAATCAGCACAACTGACAGAGACAGACAAGGGGGTAGCAGGACCAAACTGAGCTAGGACAGGACAGCAACTTGGGGCGGTATCAGGGAGGGAAATCAGGGGGGAGATCAAACACTTTCTGAAACAGATGGGTTTTAAGTGAGGCTTTGAACTGAGAGTAGGAGGGCTCTAAACGAAGGGACAGAGGCAGGGCATTCCACAGCCAGGGACCAAGAAAGAAAAAAGCAGCGTGACGAGTCTTTTCAAGATGTGCGTGAGACGGGGATGGTAAAGCCAGACGGTTTGCATGAAGGGAGCGGAGCTGACGGTAGGGCTTGTGGAGAGAGATTAAATCAGCCAGGTACAGAGGATTATTAGTGTAAATTGCACGATGAGTGAGGATAAAGAGTTTATAGTGAAACCGAACACGGAGGGGCAACCAATGAAGATGAATAAGAATGGGGGTAATGTGATCAAAGCGACAGGCGAAAGTAATAATACGGGCAGCAGTATTCTGAATGAGTTGAAGACGATGAAGTTGGTAATTGGGAAGATTGGCCAAAAGGATATTACAGTAATCGAGACGACTAACAATGAGAGCAAGGATGAGAGTAAACAGGGAACCGAGAGGAAGAAGTGAACGGACAGCCCGAAGTCGGCGGAGGATAGCGAAAGAGCGCCTAGTAAGGGAGGAGATATGATCATGGAAGGAAAGGGAGGAATCAAGAATCACCCCGAGATACCGAAAAGAAGATACCAGAGGAATGGGAATAGAATCAATCATGGGGGCAACAGACGGACACGACCCACTCAGTGATACCCACATAGCAATGGACTTAGATGGATTAAGACGGAGAAGGTGCTGAGAAAGCCAAGAGGCCACATGAGAGAGGCAGGAGTTTAAGGGGGAGAGATCCAGAGAAAGTGGAGAGGTATGATAGGGCAAAATAGCGTAGCTACTCACCTGTAGCAGGTGTTCTCCAGGAGCAGCAGGAATCACTCCTCACATATGGGTGACGTCGGCGCCGACGGAGTCCTCGCGGAGCAATTTTCCCCAGCTTTCAAAGAAAGCCTTTGGGAATTGCAGCACGCATGCGCGGTCCTCTTCCCGCCCAAGGGTGCCATCTTGCTCCGTCAGATGACATAGCTAAAAGACAGCAAAAAAATTAGCAAAAAACGAAAGCATAGAACTGCAACTCCAAGGGGAGGAGGGAGGGTTGTGAGGACTGATTCCTGCTGCTCCTGGAGAACACCTGTTACAGGTGAGTAACTACGCTTTCTCCAGGACCAAGCAGGAAGTCAGTCCTCACATATGGGACTCCCAAGCTTAAGGCTAACGGAGACCCTAAGCACAAAAATGAGCTCCCTCAAGCTCAGTAGCCAGAAGGAAGGAATCTTCTCTGAATACGTCTCCAACCGGTAGCCCAACATCCGGGGTGGAGGGTAGGAGTTGCCTATACCTCGAAGAGGTTACGGAGGACTGCCTGTCCGAAAGCACTGTCCCTGCGGGACTCCCTCTCCAGGCAGTAATGGGCCGCAAAGGTCTGGCTTGAAGACCAAGTAGCGGCCCGGCAGATGTCTGCCAATGGAACAGAGCGGAGGTAAGCTACTGACGTAGCCTTCGCCCGAACACGATGGGCCATGACTCGACTTTCCAAGGGGAGGCCGGCTGCTTCGTAAGCCCAAGCGATACAGTCAGCAATCCAGATGGACAGAGTACGCTTGGAGACAGGGAGCCCCAACTTATTGGGGTCATAAGAGACGAAGAGCTGAACAGCTCTTCTGTGCTCCCGCGTACGGTCAAGGTAGAAGGTCAACGCCCGCCCTTCTACAGTCCAGGGTATGCAAGACCATTTCAGCTCGGCTGGAGTGTGGCCTGGGAAAGTAGGTCGGAAGCACCACCTCCTGGTTGATGTGAAAAGGGGAAACCACTTTGGGAAGAAACTTAGGGTGAGTCCGTAGGACTACCCGGTTCTTGTAGAACCTAGTGTAAGGAGGATCAGACACCAGGGCCTGCAGCTCACTAACGCGTCTAGCAGAAGTGAGGGCCACCAAGAACAAAGTTTTCCAAGAAAGAAAACGAAGAGGACAGGTAGCCATAGGTTCAAACGGCGGACAGGTAATCCGCTGTAAAACCACATTGAGATCCCAGTCCGGGGCTGGTGGGCGCAAAGGTGGTTTAAGGAGAAGGAGGCCTCTGAGAAAACGAGCCACCAGAGGATGGCTAGAAAGAGGTCTGCCCTCCACCGGCATGTGGTGCGCAGAAAGAGCACTGAGGTGGACCTTGACCGAGTTGGACTTAAGTCCAAGATTGGAGAGGGAAAGCAAGTACTGCAAGACCACTGATGCTGAACAGGAGAAGGGATCTTGAGACTGTTGAGCACACCAGAAGGAGAACCGATGCCACTTCAGAGCGTAGGACTTCCGGGTGGAGGGCCGCCTGGAGGCCAAAACGACCTCCTCCACATCTGGAGGCAGGCGGAGGGGAGCAAGGACTACCCTTTTCAGCAGCCAGGCCATCAGATGAAGCGACCGGAGGTTGGGGTGCAGGAGAGTCCCCTGATCCTGTGACAGGAGGTCGGGCTGACACCCCAGAGGAAGAGGGGTGTCTACCGCCAGCTGCATTAGAAGTGGGAACCAAGGTTGTCTCGGCCACCGGGGAGCCACTAGGATCATCAATGCCTTGTCTCTGAGAACTTTGAAGAGTGTCCGAGACACCAGCGGCATGGGAGGAAAGGCATATAAGAGGCCTGTGGACCATGGAATCAGAAAAGCATCCGCCGCTACTCTGAGAGGATGCGGTTGTCGAGAGCAGAATCTGGGGAGTTGCCGGTTCAGAGGACTGGCAAACAGAGGGTGGAAGGTAATTTCCCGCTCCTACACTCCGGCCCAATCCGGGCCGTGGGAGGCTTCAGCGGCACAGTTAAAGAACAGCCGCGGGCAGGTGTGCCCGCGCCTTGCGGGCCTGCGCCTGAGGGCCTCGCAAGAGGGCCCTTTGGCGTGGCCCTTAGGCGGGGCACGACAGGCAGGCAACGAAGCAGCAACTATCCACCAAATAAAGCACCAGCCCTACAAACGCTTCACTATAATATATATGAACAAAACCAGTTCATCACCAAACAAACTGTAAGTTACATCATCAATAGCCATTCTAGTAAAGTGCACAGGAAAAATATCGGGGGAACAGAGCGTTGTCATAAATTTGCTGAAGTCACTATATACTTTTATTACATTAAATATACCTGCATTATTATGTTATTACTTTGAATATACTTGCATTTACTGCTCTCTTTTGCATTACCATATCCATACTGCTATCCTGTACTACGTATACTGCTAATATACTCTTATATGTTGCCAATGTTCCTATTATTATAAATATTGCTGAAATAATCTTATGGTTATTAACACATCATTGTTATACTACTACTAGTGCTCTCTTAAGCAACATTTTATTTTCACTCTTGCCATTACCTCTCCTAGATGGTTACATTGTTAATTAACTGTTTACACTGTTGCCAATACTTCTCTCATATAATCAAACTGTTGCAAACATCTTACCAATCCTGCTGACACTCTCTCCTCACTATTTCCATTATTCTCCCATCTGTCCCCACGGTTGCTAACATATTAACAACTTTATCTTTAACACTCTCACAAACAACATTTTACTCCAAACATTATTCCTAATACACACACTAATTCAAAGCAAAAATGAAACCTGCACAGTTCATTATACAGCTCCTATACTTGATAAGTATTACTTTAAGTATACTAACCTCCTGTGGAAACTGCTACCAATCACAACACTTACCCTATCATCATGCTAGAATGGCTCATCTTTATATTGCACCACCACATATCAATCATATGCACATTAATAACTACAAATCATACACACACACACATAACTCACCAACAACTAAATACTCAGACACACGGATAAGAAGATTAATTAATATACAAACTAAAACAGATAATGAGATAAAAAAACTGAACTCACTCAATCAAGACCTGAAAATTATCCTCATAATTGTAAGATCTGTCAGGAACAAAATTCCAATCATCATAGATCTCCTCACTGATGAGAACCCAGACTACCTCTGCTTAACCGAGACATGGCTGAGCAATTCTGATACAGTCCTAACTAACCAACTAAAAATAAAAGGATATACCTTATTCATCTGTAACCGCAATAAAAGAAAAGGTGGTGGAGTCCTGATACTAGCAAAATCTAGCCTGAACTGTTCCACTTCCATTAGTGAAACTAATGAAAATACAGATATTCTAATGATAGAAAACAGAAACCTAGCAATCTGCCTATTTTATAGACCCCCTGCTTCAGACACCCATAATTTAACATCTATACTAGAAACAGCATGCAAAGCATCCACGAACAAACCTCATATCATCTTAGGCGATTTTAACTTACCAACCTGCAATAATAACCAATCCTCAATGATCCTAGAATCAATGGAAGATATAGGCTATCAACAAATTATTAAGCAACCTACTCATACTAAAGGTAATATTCTAGATTTAATATTCCTCCCCATGTCTTTCACTATTTCACATGAATATACTCCCCCCATAATATCACAAATCCCATGGTCTGACCATTTCCTAATAAACTTCTCTATTAAAATACCCTCTGCTACCTCTTATAATCAACCTAAAACTCATTTAGGACCCAAATTTAGACCATTCTCACCTGAAGAATTCCTCAACACAATTATTCCACAATTATCTCCTGACATAATAAACCTCGATGAAGCTACATCTACCTGGAATTCAACTATAAAATCAGCATCTAAACCAACACATAATACACTAAAAAAACACCATACTAGACAATTAGAAAAATGGTATACAACAGAATTAGCCTCCATCAAAAAAAACCTTCGCAAAATCGAAAAAGAATGGAGAAAAACAAAAACAACAGACCTACGAGTCTTATACTTTACAACTCTCAACACTTACAGATCATCTACAAACAATGCCAAAAAACAATACCATGCGAGGATCCTAAATAAAGCCATTAACCGCCCCAGAGAACTGTTTGAAATAGTAAAATCATTATCTAAAGCGCCCATAGATAACCAACAACCAGCCTCAATTAACATACAAGATATGGCAGACTACTTTGCCAACAAACTTAAATCATCAATGATACCTACACCGTTCAATACTATTCCATCTACTAGTATTCATACCTGGAACGATTTCCTCCCAATAGATAAGAAGCAACTACTCAATATTATATCGAATATCAATACAACCACATCCATACTTGATCCCTGCCCAGTTCTCTGGATCAAACAAACAAAGCAAGAACTAGCACCCTTTATCCTAAATATAGTGAACCAATCACTCCTACAAGGGATATTACCTAAAGAACTAAAATTATCTGCAATCCGCCCTATATTAAAAAACAAGACTTTGAACGAAAATGACCCATCATCCTATCGTCCGATAGCAAGCATCCCCTTCATAACTAAAATCATAGAAAAAGCTGTACAACTACAGTTACAAGATCATATAGATACATTTGCCCCACTTGATGAACATCAATACGGTTTTCGCCCTTATCACGGCGTAGAAACCCTACTCATTACACTTCTTGACACTCTTAACAAAGGTCTAGACAATCCTAAACATGCATTCCTTATGGTTTTCCTTGATATATCAGCTGCATTTGACAGCATCAACCACAACATACTTATCTCAAGACTTAAACAAATAGGATTGCTAAAAACCACATTCGAATGGTTTAAATCATACATATCCGATCGTTCACAATATGTTCAGTTTAACAAATTATCATCATCCCCTTTCCCTCAAGAACAAGGTGTACCCCAAGGCTCAGCTCTGTCTGCTTTATTATTTAACATATACCTCCAACCAATATGCTCCATATTCAAAAAATACAAAATTAATTATTCTATATATGCAGACGACATTATGTTATTCTCTGAGTTTAATATAATTAACCCAAACCACAACAATATAACAAACTGTCTAACAGAAACTGAAAAATGGCTTCTTTCAAACAATCTAACTATTAACATAAAAAAAACTGAAGTCCTGATTGCAACAAAAAACACAAAATATACTCCCCCAGCTAACATTAATATCCTCAATGCGACTCTTCCAATAAAAGAAGAAATAAAATATTTAGGAGTTATCATTGACAAAACGCTCAGTTTTACAACACACATCAAGAAATTAACAAAAACAATCTATTACAAATTGCGTTCTACCCAACAACTAAGACCACTATTACAAGACGAAGACTTTCGAACTGTTACTCAAGCCTTGATCATACCACATTTTGATTTTTGTAATAGCATACTACATGGTATAACCAAGAAGAACATCAAAATTTTACAATTGGCACAAAATGTAACAGCTAGAGTTATACTTAAAGCCAAACTATCAGACCATATTACCCCTATTCTATTCACACTACACTGGTTACCTATATTCAGTAGAATTCAATATAAAATACTATTAACCACTTTCAAAATAATTAATAATATTGCCCCATCATACTTAACCACCCTCCTTCACAGCCCACCCGAAAATAGGATAAGACGGAGAAAAAACCTCAACACCCTAGCAGTCCCAGATATAATAAGAAAATCTAAACACTCAACAAGTAACAGTGCCTTTTCGCTAGTTGCTCCGATACTGTGGAACAATCTACCAGACCAACTAAGAGAAACAAAAGATCTTCTAACATTCAGGAAAACACTAAAAACCCATCTATTCACACAATACTATACCAATGGAGAAACAGGTATAGCCACTCAACCTCCATAAACTGAATCAATTACTCTCTCCAATCGTACACCTTAATCTGAATCAACTATAACTTCAAATGATATAAGTATTCTTCGCACATTAATATAATTATTAAAGTAAACTATTATTTGTAATATAGTTCAATATTGTTATGTTATATATATATATAATATAGTTCAATAATGTTATGTATATTGTAATACATTTATACTATTATTTGCATTACAATACCTGTAATAATGTAAACTAGTTCATAAAGTTCTGAATCATTTGTATTGATATTTGATTTGTTATAATGTAAAAAAAAAAAATGTTCCTAGTTATACTGTAATACCTAGTCCTTAAAGTTCAATGTACCTGTTCTATTTGTTATAATGTAAACCGCTGCTGATCCTTGGAAGCAGCGGTATATAAAAGCTGTCCAAATAAATAAATAAATAAATAAAAATCCATGGTGGGGAGGCCCCACTTGAGAAAGATCCGCTGAACCACCATCGGATCCAGCCTCCACTCGTGCGGCTGGAGGATCCTGCTCAGCTTGTCGGCCAGGTAATTTTCTTGACCTGGGAGATAGACAGCTTTGAGGATAATTCCGTGGTGGACAGCCCAAGAGCATAGTTTTTGTGCCTCCTGACAGAGAAGGAAGGAGCCTGTCCTGCCTTGTTTGTTCACATAGAACATTGCAACCTGATTGTCTGTCTGTATCAGCACCGACTGATGAGAAATCAGGTGAGAGAATGCTTTGAGCGCTAGGCGGATGGCTCTGAGCTCCAGGAAGTTTATCTGTTGAGCAGACTCCCAAGGAGTCCAGAGACCTTGAGTACATGTCCCTTGGCAGTGTGCTCCCCAACCCAGGAGAGAAGCATCGATCGTCAGGACCTGAGAATGTGGAGGGGGCTGAAAAGTCACTCCTAGTACTAGGTTGGGCAGATGAAGCCACCATTGCAGAGAAGAGTCCAGCCGGTCGGAGATCTGTACGGAGTCCGCTAGGCTCCCAGTGGCCTGATGCCATTGTGTGCGAAGGCACCATTGAGCAGGTCGCATGTTCAGGCGGGCATTGGGGGTCACATGGACCGTGGAAGCCATATGGCCGAGCAGTCTCAGAAATTGCCTGGCCGAGACGAGGGAATTGCTGTGAAAGTGGCTGGCGAGATCCATGAGCCTTTGGGCCCTGTCCAGAGGCAGGAAGGCCTGGGCCTGAAGAGTGTCCAACCTAGCGCCGATGAATTTGAGATTTTGAGAGGGGAGCAAAGTGGACTTTGCGAAGTTTATGACAAATCCCAAGTGCTGGAGTAGAGTCACAGTGCGATGAGTGGCTTGAATGGCTTCTTGGGAAGACTGGGCTCTGATGAGCCAGTCGTCCAGGTAGGGAAACACAAAAAGGCCTTGAAGTCTTAGATAGGCCGCCACCACTGCCAGGCATTTGGTAAACACCCTGGGGGCGGAGGACAGGCCAAAGGGCAGTACTCTGTACTGGTAATGATTTCCTCCCACCACAAACCTGAGATATTGTCTGTGGTCTGGATGAATAAGGATATGAGTATACGCATCCTTTAGATCCAAGGAGCATAGCCAGTCTCCCTGCTGGAGGTAGGGCAGCAGGATTCCAAGGGTAAGCATCTTGAACTTTTCCTTTGCAAGGAACTTGTTGATTTTTCGCAAGTCCAGGATAGGTCTGAGGCCTCCTGTTCTTTTTGGTATCAGAAAGTACCTGCAGTAAAACCCTTGACCTTTCAGGTGGTGGGGCACCGGTTCCACAGCCTGTTCCTGAAGGAGACTCGCTAACTCCTGAAGGAGTAAGTCCCTGTGCAGAGGGAGTCTCGGAGGCTCCCCTGGAAAATAGGAGGGAGGTACCTGGTGAAAGTGAAGAAGATAGCCCTTCCGAACTATGTGAAGTACCCAGGTATCTGTGGTGATGTTGGACCACCTTTGGGCAAAGTGGACCAGCCGGTCTCCTGTGCTGAGAGAAACCAGCTGAGGGGGAGAGGCTATGCTGATGAAGTCAAAAACCCCCACCCTGCTGAGCAGGGGCCGGTGGTGCAGGCTTGGGGGCTTGCTGCCTACGGGACCCATTACCCCGTCCCTTGGCCTGCTTACTCTGTGGGGGAGCTGGTGAGGCCTGATACTGAGGGTAGTATTTATAGGCAGCCGCCTTCCTCGGGTAAAAGGGCTTTTTCCCCGAGCCCTTCTTCTTTTGAGAAGGGGCAGAGGTCTTCCTGGAGAGACGAGTCCTGGTGAGAGTCTCGGTCTCGATCTGTGCAGCTTTCTCATCCATGGGCTTGCCAAAGAGGTTATCACCTCTGCAGGGGGCATCGACCAACTTGTCCTGCACCCATGGCTCGAGGTCGGACGTCTGAAGCCAAGCCTGGCGGCGTCCACCGATGCCGGCTGCGGCTACTCAAGCCGATGCCTCAAAACCATCGTAGGCTGCTCGAGAGATAAACTTTGAGCACTCTCGAATACCAGTTGACAAGGTTTGGAACCTCTGCAAAGGTTCGTCGGAGAGACCAGCAGAGAACCCGGCAATTTCTTTAGCCAGGTCCCGGAGATACATGCCCATGTAGAGCTGGTAGGTTTGGACTCGACAAGCAAGCATAGAGCCCTGGAAACACTTCCTACCGAGGGCATCCAGGCTTCGGGCCTCCCTACCGGGGGGCACCGAGGAGTGCATTTTTTGACTCTTAAGTCTATGCATGGCCGATTCCACCACCATGGAATGGTGCGGTAGTTGTGCCTTTTGGAAGCCGGGGCTCTTGCGGACTCGATAAATGGAATCGACCTGCTTGCTTAACACCGGCGACGACGCCGGGCTCTCCCACATGCGGAAGAGAAGTCGTACCAGCATCAGAGGAACCGGTACAATAAAGGCCTCCTTCGGGGGAGAGTTATATTGGAGGGCATCGAGTTCTTCGATTCGAGGCTCCTCCTCGGGATCCGCGGGGAAGGCCAAGGCCTTGGCCATATCCCGCACGACGTCCGAGAACCGGGTATCCTCCGGGGGGGGGGGACTGTCTCCGAGGTTCGGACTCGGGGGAGTCCGATGGGACACACCGAGTCCGAAAGGAACCAAGTGACTCTTCGTCCTCGGATTCCCAGGCCGACTCCTCGGAGGAGGAGTCGAGCGGCTCCGGTCGGGCGGGCATCGATGCCATCCGCCCCGACGCCGAGGGAGTCGGCGTCGACGACCTCGGTCCCGAACGGGAGGCCGAAGGAGACCGCGACCGAGGATCGACTCGAGCCCCCATGGACTCGAGGATCGGCTCGGTCTCCGGGGTCGACTTGGAGGTCGACGTCCCGGCGGTCAGGGCAGAAGCACCGGCGAGGCCAGCGATAAATACCCGCTGCTGGTCCATGAAGGCAGTCAGACTGCTCTCCAAGGCCGTCATCCTGAGTCCGAGCTCAGGAGACCCAGCAGCCCCCGACTCGGGCCCCGACGGTGTCGGGCCCGACGTCGGCTCCTTCGGAGGCGAGTCTACGAGGACAACAGTACTCACGTGAGCGGGCAAGTCCATCTCGAGTCGAGGATGTTTTGAAGGCCTCTCCACCTCCGAGGACCCGGGACGGGAATCGGGGCTATGCAACCTGGCCCTCGAGGGACCAGGAGCGTCCACCGATCCCGCCCTCGCGGGTTTCTTCTTCCGATGATGTTCCCGGGTAGGAGACCCCCTTTCAGAGGAACTCCGACGATGCTCAGGACCAGAGTCCCGAGACGTCGAAGCCTCTGACGAGGTCCGAGCCCGGCCGGAGTCAGAGAAGATACGTTCCCGCTGATGCTGCCGACTCCTCAACGCTTTAGAGGACATTTTGCCACATGGACCACAGATCATCTGGTCATGATCGGGTCCGAGGCAGCGGAGTCAGAAGTCGTGCGTGTCTGTAAGAGACATGAGTTTCTTACAGAGGTCACACTTTTTAAAGCCGCTGGCAGCCATCGGGGGAAAAAGGGCCCCTGCGAGGTCGAAAGACTGGGCTGCCAGTGAAAAAGTAAAAAGGCGCGAAATCTGTCACGAAGGACAAAAAAACGAAAAATAAAGAACGGACTCGCAACCGGCGTCGCGAGTCCGGGCGGGAAAAGAACCAGCGTCGAACCGAAGAAAAAAGAGAAATAAAGAGAAATAATCAACTTTTCGGCGGGGATTCACAAACAACGTCTGTAGGGCTCCGCGGAAAAAAGAAGACTGAGCAAGATGGCACCCTTGGGCGGGAAGAGGACCGCGCATGCGCGCTGCAATTCCCAAAGGCTTTCTTTGAAAGCTGGGGAAAATTGCTCCGCGAGGGCTCCGTCGGCGCCGACGTCACCCATATGTGAGGACTGACTTCCTGCTTGGTCCTGGAGAAAATATCATCCGCGTAAACATAACAGGATACTGGGTACTGCTGTAATAAAAGAAGCAAGGGGGCCAGGAAAATATTAAACAGCAAAGGGGACAACACAGAGCCTTGGGGGACACCGCAAGTGAGGGGAAGAGAACCGGATGACTTACCATTTAAGGTAACAGAAAAAGAGCGAGCAGTGAGGAAGGAGCGAAACCAAAGAAGAACTGCACCACGTAACCCCACCTCAGCGAGACGGGTGAGAAGAAGAGTGTGATTAATTAAATCAAAAGCCGCAGATAAGTCAAGAGAAACCAGCAGAGTAACATCACCGCAATCATGTGCAACGTGTAGTTCATTTAGAACTGCCAAGAGGACAGTCTCAGTGCTGTGTCCCTGTCGAAAGCCGGCTTGCCGAGGGTGAAGGGTGTTTGTAGACTCGATGTGGGAAGACAACTGAATGAATACAAAACGTTCCAGACGTTTGGCCAGGTAGGGGAGGTTCGAGACAG
This sequence comes from Ichthyophis bannanicus, assembly GCA_033557465.1. Classification (NCBI taxonomy): domain Eukaryota; kingdom Metazoa; phylum Chordata; class Amphibia; order Gymnophiona; family Ichthyophiidae; genus Ichthyophis; species Ichthyophis bannanicus. The sequence continues at coordinate 290,554,043 of CM066033.1, read as the reverse complement.
GACGCCAGTGGGCAAGGACAGATGGATCAAGGGAAGGTTGCTTTAGGAGTGGATGGACAATGGCCGACTTCCATGGAGAGGGGAACAAACCAGAGGAAAAACTCTTATTAATGATAGTAGTGATAATAGGGACCAGCTGCAGTGAAGGTTCAGACAGCCAACGGGAGGGAATAGGGTCTAGGGAGCATGTGGTCTTCCGAGAAGTGGATAGTGTCGAAAGAAGTTCAGCAGGGAGAACCGGATGAAAAGAGACCAGGTATGGGCAAGGGCCCGATTGGGCATAGGAGAAGATGGCAGTGATACATGATCAACAGCAACTGGGTTGCAGGGGGAAGTAGGTGGTGAGAGAGGAGGTGGAAGGGGGGTAGAAAAGGAAGCACGAAGGTTAAGAACTTTATCAGAAAAGAAGGCAGCCAGAGAATGGGGATCCGGGGCCTTCACAGCCATGGTATGAGGAGAACTGGTAGACGAAAGTTTGTGCAAGATTTTGAAGAGCTGGCGAGAAGAGTTTGCCGCTTCAGTGATTTCAGTCTCATAATGAGCCCGTTTGGCAGATTGAACAGCCAAACGGTAGGCAGCATAAAGCTGCTTGAAACGGACATGTAAATCAGGAGAGGGATGGCGAGACCAGCGGCGTTGCACCTGACAGAGTTGAGTCCGTTGCAACCGCAAAGCTGGGTGGAACCAAGAAGAGTGACCAGGGTTGGACAGACGGGGGCAAGGCCGCAGCGGCGCTAACTGATCCAAAGCATCTTTGAGGAGGGAGTCCCAGAGGGAGGCCTGGCTGTCAGGAGACAGTAATGCAAAATCCGGGTGAAAAACTGAGGGAGCGGGGGGAAAGGAACACAGGTATCTGGAGTCAGACGGTGGCGAAGAGGAGGGGGCGAAGAAGGCGCCAAGAGAGGAGTTGTTACAGGGGAAGTAAAAGAAACTGAAAAAAGGACACAACGATGATCGGACCAAGGGATGTCCAACAAGGACGGAGAGGAGATCTTAGCTGACAACGCAGGTGATGATACTACTAAGTCCAGAGTATGACCTGCAATATGAGTAGGGCCTGTAACATGTTGGTGGAAGGCAACATCATGGAAGAAATTCAAGAAGGCAAAGTCCTTCTGTCTACTGGGGTTATCAGCGTGGATGTTAAAATCACCTAAGATAATAAGACCAGGAAATTGCAAGACAATATCGGAGAGAATCTGTATGATAACCTCCCAGCGCTCCGCGGAGAGGGAAGGTGGGAGATAAAGAAGGAGGAAATAGAGTGGGGGGGAGGAGTGAAGACGGAGAAGGAGGGACTCAGAGAGTGCAATAGAGGGAGACGTTACTTCCTCGAGAATAATAGAGGTACGGTAGAGCAGCGCAACCCCCCCCCCCCCCCGGCCCAGCCTGGGGGAAGAAAGAGCTGAATATCCAGAGGGCAGGGAGCTGGCAAGAGCAGGGCTGTCACCCTCCTTGAGCCAAGTCTCTGTAAGGAAACAGAGATCAAGAGAGTTTTGCAAGATCAAATCAGACACCAGTAAGGATTTGGACTTGAGAGAGCGACAATTCAATAGCGAAACGTGGAGCATGGTAGTGGGGGCCAAGGGGGCAGACACATTATAACTTGGAGATAACTATTTTACAGGGAACATGGGCCATGGAGGGTTAAGTGGCTTGCCCAAGACCACAAGGAGCACCTGTGGGACTAGAAACCCCAGTCCTTCCGGCCCAAGGTTGCTGTCCTCTAGTGGGATTTGAACCCCCGACCTTCCGGCCTGAAGTACCTTGCCCCAACCACTAGGCCACTCCTCCACCAGGACTGGTCTAAAATGAGATTTTAAACCAGTCATGGATTTTTGACAATCTTATTCTGATGCATTATGGGGCACATAACACTGCTTTCAATGGGTAAAATCAGGGACTACAAATACCATACTGCATTGCAATGCAATTTAAACCAGAACTGGCAAAACATTTCACTTGTGGAACTGGGTAACTTGGCTGCTCTGAAGACAAGAGAGATATTTAAATACCTCTATGGCATAAATGCACAAATAGTGTGACTCTTTCAATTGGAAAAACGTTCCAGAATGAGGGGTCATACAATGAAGGTGAAAGGGGACAGACTCCAGAGTAATCTAAGGAAAAGAGTAGTTACTCACCTGTAACAGGTGTTCTCTAGGAGCAGCAGGAATCAGTCCTCACATATGGGTGACATCGAAGTCAATGGAGCCCCCATGCGGAGCATTTCCCCAGCTTTCTAAGAAAGCCTTTGGGAATACACCCACGCATGCGCGGTCCCCTTCCCGCCCAAAGGTGCCAATCTTGCTCAGTCAGATGACATAGCTAAAAGACAGCACAAAAACCAAAATGAACTATATACAACTGCAACTCCCAGGGGAGGAGGGAGGGTTGTGAGGACTGATTCCTGCTGCTCCTGGAGAACACCTGTTACATGTGAGTAACTACTCTTTCTCCAGGACCAAGCAGGAAGTCAGTCCTCACATATGGGTAACTCCCTAGCTCTGGGCTACCAGGAACCCAGACTGAAAAAGAAACTCCCTCTGTGAAGCCGTAGCATGAAGGAAAGAATTTCACTGAGACCAGAACCCCTCGGTAGCCCAACAAGAGGGTAGGAGTTGCCTAAACCTCAAAGAGATTCCGGAGTACTGCCTGACCAAAAGCACTGTCCCTATGGGACTCCCTCTCCAGGCAGTAATGGGCTGCAAAAGTCTGGCTTGAGGACCAAGTTGCAGCCCTACAGATGTCTGCCAACAGTACAGAGCGGAGATGAGCTACTGATGCAGCCACGGCCCAGACAAGGTGGGCTGTAACTCGACCCCGCAAGGGAAGGCCTGCCGCCCTGTAAGCCCAGACGATACAGTCCGCCACCCATATGGACAAGGTATGCTTGGAGACAGGAACCCCCAAGTTGTTTGGGTCAAAGGAGACGAAGAGCTGAGTAGCCCTTCTATGACCCTTAGTATGCTCTAGGTAGAAAGACAAGGCCCTTCTACAGTCCAGGGTGTGGAGGACTTCTTCAGCCCTGCTTGCATGGGGCCTAGGGAAGAATGTTGGAAGAACCACCTCCTGGTTGAGGTGGAAGGAGGAGACCACCTTCGGTAGGAACTTAGGATGAGTCCTAAGGACCACTCTGTTCTTATAGAAACGGGTGTATGGCCTGTCACAGACAAGGGCCTGAAGTTCACTCACTCGCCTGGCCGAAGTCAGTGCCACTAGGAAGAGAGTCTTCCAAGAAAGGAAGCGAAAAGGGCACGTAGCCATCGGCTCAAAGGGTGGGCGAGTAAGCTGTTGCAAAACCACATTCAACTCCCACTCAGGGGCAGGTGGACGGAGAGGAGGCTTTAGCAAGAACAAGCCTCTGAGGAACCTGGCCACCAGGGGGTGAACCGACAAAGAGTGCCCCTCCACCACTGAGTGGTGGGCTGCCAAAGCAGAGAGGTGTACCCTAACCGAATTGGACTTAAGACCCTGATTAGACAAGTGCAGCAGGTACTGGAGCACCACTGGCACAGGACAGGAGAAGGGGTTTTCCTGGCGCTGATCACACCACAGGGAGAACCGCCTCCATTTCAGGGCATAGGTCTTTCGGGTGGATTGCTTCCTTGAAGCTAAGACAACCTCCTCGACTTCCTGAGGCAAGCCCCAGGGAGCCAGCACTACCCTTGCAGCCTCCAGGCCATCAAATTGAGAGCTTTGAGATTGGGGTGCAGAAGGGATCCCTGATCCTGAGAAAGAAGATCGGGTTGAAACCCCAGAGGAAGAGAGGTGTCCACCGCCAGCTGTAACAGGAGGGGGAACCAGGGTTGCCTTGGCCATCTGGGGGCCACCATGATGACCGAGGCCCTGTCCCTTAGAATCTTGAACAAGGCTCGAGCCACCAGAGGCGTGGGAGGGAATGCATACAGTAGGCCTTGGACCATGAGATCAGGAAGGCATCCGCCGCCAATCTTTTGGGATGCGGTTGCCTGGAACAGAACTGGGACAGCTGCAGGTTCAGGGGACTGGCAAAGAGGTCGATAGACGGAAGTCTCCATCTCATAAAAATGGTCTGAACCACTAAAGGGTGCAGTAGCCACTCGTGAGGTTGTAGGACCCAGCTCAATCTGTCTGCTAGAAAGTTTTCCTGGCCAGGAAGATAGACAGCTCTGAGCAGCATATTGTGTTGAAGTGCAAAGGAGCAGAGGGCCTGTGTCTCTCGACACAGGAGCCTTGACCCTGTGCCCCCCTGCTTGTTGACATAAAACATTGCCACTTGGTTGTCTGTCTGCACCAAGACAGCCTGGTGGGCCAGGGTATGGGCAAAGGCCTTGAGGGCTAAACGTATCACCCTGAATTCTAGCAGGTTGATCTGCTGAGTGGCCTCCCATGGGGACCACAGGCCCTGTGTGCACTTGTCCAGGCAATGTGCACCCCAGCCCTGCAAAGAGGCATCGGTGTGGGAACAGGTACCTGAAAAGGAATCCCCTGTAGCAGGTTGGGGGAGTGTAGCCACCACTGCAGGAAGTTCAGGAAGAGTTTGGACACCCTTACTTTGTCTCTGAGGTTTCCTGTGGCCTTCCTCCACTGAGTTCTGAGACACCACTGTGCAGGATGCATATTCAGGTGAGCATTGGGGGTCACATGCACTGTCGATGCCATATGGCCTAGGAGCCGTAGGCAAAGCCTGGCGGAAACCAGTGGGTTGCTTATGAACCGGCTGGCCAAGCTCATCAGCCTTTCCGCCCTGTCCTCTGGCAAGTAAGCCTTCGCTTGCAGGGAGTCCATCCTTGCCCCTATGAACTCCAGGTTCTGGGAGGGGAGCAAAGTGGACTTTGCGAAGTTTATGACAAAGCCTAGGTGCTGAAGGAGAGAGACAGTATGGAGGGTGGCTTGCCTGGCCTCCTGGAAAGTCTGACCCCTGATGAGCCAGTCGTTCAGGTAGGGGAAGACAAATATACCCTGGTTTCTCAAGTAGGCCCCTACCACAGCTAGGCACGTTGTGAAAACTCGTGGGGCGGAGGTTAGGCCAAAGGGCAGTACCCTGTACTGAAAATGGCTTCCTGCCACCACGAACCTGAGGTACTTTCTGTGGTCTGGATGAATGAGGATGTGAGTGTACACATCCTTTAGATCTAAGGAGCATAGCCAATTTCCCTGCTGGAGGTAGGGCAGCAGTGTTCCAAGAGTTAGCATCTTGAACTTTTCTTTTTCCGAGAACTTGTTGAGATTTCTCAGGTCCAGAATGGGCTGGAGACCTCCAGTCCGCTTTAGCACAAGAAAGTACCGGGAGTACAGGCTCTACCGCCCTGTCTTGAAGCAGACCTAGCAGTTCCTGGAGAAGGAGTTCCTGATGCAGACGAGGCCGTGGAGGCTCCCCTGGGAAGTAGGTAGGGGGTACCTGATTGAAATGGAGCAGATAGCCCTTTTGGACTATGTTCAGTACCCGAGCATCCCTTGTGATGAGTGGCCACTGGTGGGCAAACAGGACCAAGCGACCCCCCGGGCAGAGGTGGGAAAGCAGGGGTGGAGAGGCAATGCAGAGGGAGTCAAAAGCCCCCTCCCTGCTGAGCAGGAGCTGGAGGCTTGGGGGCCTTCTGCATACGGGGCCCATGTCCCTGCCCCTTGGCCTGCTGACCCTGCTGGGGAGCTGGGGAGGCCTGATAATGAGGGAAAGGTTTGTAGGCAGGCACCTTCCTCGGGTAAAAGGCCTTTTTCCCTGAGCCCTTCTTTTTATGAGAAGGGCAGACGTTTTCCTGGACAATCTTGTCCTCGTCAGAGTCTCAGTCTCGAGCTCAGCGACCTTTCGGCCATGGGCTTGCCGAAGAGGTTTTCACCCCGGCATGGGACATCGACCAACTTGTCCTGCACCCATGGCTCGAGGTCCGATGACTGTAGCCATGCCTGGCGTCGAGCAGCGATGCCGGACGCCGCTACATGGGCCGAAGCCTCGAAGCCATTGTAGGCCGCCCGGGAGATGAATTTAGAACATTCACGGACCCCCGAGGACAAGGATTGGAACCTCTGCAAAGGTTCCCCGGAGAGACCAGCCGAGAACCCGGCTACCTCTTTAGCCAGTTCCCACAAGTACATGCCCATGTACAGCTGGTAGGCTTGGACACGGCAAGCAAGCATCGAGCACTGGAAGCACTTTCTACCGATGGCATCTAGGCTGTGGGACTCCCTGCCGGGGGGCACCGCAGAGTGCATCTTCTGGCTCTTCAGACGATGCATGGCCGATTCCACAACCATAGAACGGTGCGGCAGCTGCACCTTCTGAAAACCAGGGCTCTTCCGGACTCGATACATGGAATCGATCCACTTGCTCAAAACCAGCGTTGAGGCCGGTGCCTCCCATATTCAGTAGAGGAGCCATTCCAGCATCGGAGGAACCAGCACAGTAAAGGCCTCCCTCGGGGGAGAGTCATACTGGAGGGCATCGAGCTCTTCAGCTTGAGGCTCCTCCTCGGGGTCCGCAGGGACATTAAAGGCCTTGGCCATGTCCTTATCGAACTCCGAGAACCGGGTATCCTCCGGAGGGGACCTACTCCGGGGTTCGGACTGCGGCGAGTCCAAAGGGACACACCGAGTCTGAAAAGTATCGGGTGACTCCTCGTCCTCCGTCTCCCATGCAGACTCATCCGAAGAAGAGTCGAGGGGCTCCGACAACACCCGCCCTGACGCCAGGGCCATCGGCATCGACGCCCTCAGTCCCGAACGGGAGGTCGAGGGAGACCGTGACCGAGACTGAACTCGGGCCTTCATGGGCTTCGAGAACTGGCTCTGTCTCCGGGGTCGACTTAGACGTCGACGTTCCGGTGGTCGGGGCAGATGCACCAGTCAGGCTGGCCATCAGCACCCGCTGCTGATCCATGAAGGCAGACAATCTGCACTCCAAGGCTGTCAGCCTGAGTCCAAGCTCAGGAGGCTCAGCAGCCACCGACTCAAGCCCCGGCGGTGCAGGGCCCGACATCGGCTCCCTAGGAGGAGAGTCCTCAAGGACAACAGGACTTACGTGCTCGACAGACTCCGGCTCTACACAGGATACCTTAGTTGGCTTCTCCAGCTCCAAGGGCCCGGGGCGGCGGTCAGGGGTCCAAGATCTGGCCTTCGAGGAACCAAAAGCTTCCTCCGATGCCGCCCTCACGAGCTTTCTCTTATGCTCCTGACTGGGGAACCCCCTTTCAGAGGAGCCCCGACGAAGCTCAGGGTCCGACTCCCGAGACGTCGAGGCCTCTGACGAGGTCCGAACCCGTCCAGAGGCTGAGTCCGAGAAAATCCTCTCCTTCTGATGCTGCCGGCTCCTGAGTGCCTTGGTGGATATTTTGCCACAGGGGGCACAGACCTTGGGATCATGGTCAGGCCTGAGGCAACGCAGGCAGCAGTCGTGTGTGTCGGTAAGAGACATGAGTTTCTTACAACGATCACACTTCTTAAAACCACTGGAGGCCATCGAGAGAAAAAAGGGCCCCCGCAAGGTCAAAGGACTGGCCCCTCCAGGGACAAGAAAAAAAGAGCGCGAACGCGTGCCACGAAGGGCAAAAAAACAAAAAATAGAGATCAGGTCGATACCGGCGTACCGAACCCGGGTGGGAAGGGGAACCGGCGTCAAACTGGACAAAAAGGCGCGAGAATCGCAGAAAAAATCCTATTTTTCCGGGTGAGAAGGACAGACGTCTGTTGGGCTCCACGGAAAAAGAAACACTGAGCAAGATGGCACCTTTGGGCGCGAAGGGGACCGCGCATGCGTGGGTGTATTCCCAAAGGCTTTATTAGAAAGCTGGGGAAATGCTCCGCATGGGGGCTCCACTGACGTTGATGTCACCCATATGTGAGGACTGACTTCCTGCTTGGTCCTGGAGAATGTGTCTTTACAGAAAGGGTGGTGGATGCGTGGAACAGCCACTCAGTGGAATTGGTGTAAACGAGAACCATATAGGACTTCAAGAAAGCATAGACAATTACAAGAATCTCCAAGGGAGAGAAGGAATTGTAGAGTTTATTTGAAATGGATTTACAAATTGGATAGGTTGCATGGTCTTTATTGTATCTGCCCTCAGTTCTCTGTTGATTTGTTTCTATTTCTTTTTCTTGAGGTCAACACTTTAGATTGGAATCCTACTTGTGAGACTATTGCTTTACTGGTTTTCTAAAACTGCAAAACTGCTTATCTATTACAGGTATTCTTTGAAGACAGCATATTAATCACACACACAAAACCATCCAACCACCCCAAAAGAGTAGTTACTCACCTGTAACAGGTGTTCTCCAGGAGCAGCAGGAATCAGTCCTCACATATGGGTGTCATCGGCACCGATGAAGCCCCAGCGGAGCATTTCCCCAGCTTTCCATGAAAGCCTTTCGGAATGCTGGCACGCATGCGCAGTTCCCTTCCCGCCTAAAGGTGCCATCTTACCTCAGTCAAATGACATAGCTAAGAACAGCACACAAAAAATGTAAAAACAAACTATGTACAACTGCAACTCCAAGGGGAGGAAGGAGGGTTGTGAGGACTGATTCCTGCTGCTCCTGGAGAACACCTGTTACAGGTGAGTAACTACTCTTTCTCCAGGACCAAGCAGGAAGTCAGTCCTCACATATGGGTGACTCCCTAGCTCTGGGCTACCAGGAACCCAGGCTGAACAAGAGAACTCCCTCTAGTCAAAGCATCAAAGAAAGGCATTTCAAGGACACAACCTCCACCGGTAGCCCAACAGAGGGCAGGAGTTGCCTAAACCTCAAAGAGATTCCGGAGTACTGCCTGGCCAAAAGCACTGTCCCTACGGGACTTCCTCTCCAGACAGTAGTGGGACGCAAAGGTCTGGCTTGAAGACCAAGTTGCAGCCCTGCAGATGTCTACCAAGGGCACAGAGCGGAGATGAGTCACTGAGGCAGCCATTGCCCTGACACGATGGGCCGTGACCCTACCCTGCAAAGGAAGGTCAGCCGCCTTGTAAGCCCAGGTGATACAGTCAGCCACCCAGATGGACAAGGTACGCTTGGACACAGCCAACCCCAACTTATTGGGGTCAAAGGAGACAAAGAGCTGAGTAGCCCTTCTATGTCCCTGCGTACGGTCAAGGTAGAAGGATAAGGCCCTCCTACAGTCCAGGGTATGCAGGACTGCTTCAGCCTGGCTAGCATGAGGCCTAGGGAAAAATGTTGGAAGAACCACCTCCTGGTTGAGGTGGAAAGAGGAGACAACCTTGGGGAGGAACTTTGGATGAGTCCTAAGGACTACCCTGTTCCTATAAATCCTGGTGTAAGGTCTATCACAGACCAGGGCCTGAAGCTCACTCACTCGCCTAGCCAAGGTGAGGGCAATCAGGAAGAGAGTCTTCCAGGAAAGGAAGCGTAGAGGGCAAGTAGCCATCGGCTCAAAGGGTGGGCGAGTCAGTTGCTGTAAGACCACATTCAGCTCCCACTCAGGAGCAGGAGGACGGATGGGGGGCTTGAGCAAAAGTATGCCCCTGAGAAAGCGGGACACCAAGGGGTGACCTGACAGAGAATGTCCCTCCACCAGTGAGTGGTGAGCTTCTAGAGCTGAGAGGTGGACCCGAACAGAATTGGACTTAAGTCCCTGATTTGATAAGTGCAGTAAGTACTGAAGCACTACTGGCACAGTACAGGAGAAAGGATCCTCTGTACGTAGCTGACACCACACAGAAAACCTCTTCCATTTGAGGGCATAGGTTTTCCTAGTGGACTGTTTCCTAGAGGCTAGGACAACCTCCTCAACTTCCTGAGGTAGGCCCCAGGGAGCCAAAACTACCCTTGCAGCCTCCAGGCCATCAAATTGAGAGCTTTGAGATTGGGGTGCAGAAGGGAACCCTGCTCCTGTGAGAGAAGGTCGGGTTGTAACCCCAGAGGTAGTGGGGAATCCACTGCCAGTTGAAGCAGAAGTGGAAACCAAGGCTGCCTCGGCCACCTGGGAGCTACCAGCAGGACCGAGGCCTTGTCCTGAAGAGTCTTGAAAAGAGTTCGGGCCACCAAGGGCGTGGGAGGAAACGCATACAGGAGGCCCTGAGACCAGGACATCAGAAAAGCATCTGGTGCTATCCTCAAAGGATGTGGCTGCCTGGAGCAGAACTGGGGCAGTTGCTTGTTCAGCGGACTGGCAAAGAGGTCTATCCAAGAGAGACCCCACTTGAGGAAGATCTTCTGAACGACCAAGGGATGCAGCTTCCACTCGTGGGGCTGCAGAATTCTGCTCAACCGGTCGGCCAGGCAGTTCTCCTGGCCTGGAAGGTACACCGCCTTGAGAAGCATGTTGTGCTTTAGGGCAAAGGAACAAAGGTCTTGAGTCTCCCGACAAAGGAGCTCTGACCCAGTCCCGCCCTGTTTGTTCACATAAAACATGGCTACCTGGTTGTCTGTTTGAATCAAGACTGAGCGGTGAGCTAGGACCGGAGAAAAAGCCTTGAGAGCTAAGCGGATAGCTCGAAGTTCTAGGAGATTGATCTGTTGGGCTGCCTCCCAGGGAGACCAGAGGCCTTGAGTGCACTTGTCCAGACAATGAGCACCCCAGCCCCGCAGAGAGGTGAGGACCACCGAGTATTCTGGCATTTGGAAGGGCATCCCCTTCAGCAGATTGGGTGGATGGAGCCACCAGCTCAGGGAGGCCAAAAAGGGTCTGGACACCCTTATCCTGTCTCTTAGGCGGCCTGTGGCCTGAGACCACTGAGTCCGAAGGCACCACTGTGCAGGCCTCATATGGAGCCTGGCATTGGGAGTCACATGTACTGTCGAAGCTATGTGGCCCAGAAGTCTGAGACAGAGTCTGGCGGAGACCAGGGATCTGTTTAGAAACTGTTTGGCCACGTCCATCAGTCTTTGAGCTCTGTCTTCTGGCAAGAATGCCTTTGCCAGTTGAGAATCCAACCTTGCCCCTATAAACTCCAAGTTCTGGGAGGGGAGCAAAGTGGACTTTGCGAAGTTTATGACAAAGCCCACGTTTTGAAGCAGAGCAATGGTTCTGAGGGTGGCTTGTTTGGCTTCCAGGGACGTCTGACCCCTGATGAGCCAGTCGTCCAGATAGGGAAAGACAAAGATGCCTTGATTTCTTAGGTAGGCCGCAACCATTGCCAGGCACTTGGTAAAGACCCTGGGAGCAGAGGTCAGGCCAAAAGGCAGTACTCTGTACTGATAATGGTTCCCTCCCACAATGAACCCGAGGTACTTTCTGTGGTCTGGATGAATGAGGATGTGAGTGTACGCATCCTTTAGATCTAAGGAGCATAGCCAATCACCCTGCTGGAGGTAGGGCAGAAGTGTTCCAAGAGTAAGCATCTTGAACATTTCCTTCTCTAGGAACTTGTTGAGGTTCCTGAGGTCCAGAATGGGTCGAAGGCCACCGGTCCTTTTGGGTACCAGGAAATACCTGGAGTAGAATTCGTGACCTTGCAAGTGGGGAGGCACAGGCTCCACCGCCCTGTCCTCCAACAGACCTTGGAGCTCTCGAAGGAGAAGGTCTGTGTGCAGGGGAGGCCTCAAGGGCTCCCCTGGGAAGTAAGGAGGAGGCAGTTGATGAAACTGCAGGGCATAGCCCTTTTGGACTATGTCCAGCACCCAACTGTCGGTGGTAATGAGAGGCCACTGGTGGGCAAAAAGTACAAGGCGACCGCCTGTGCAGGGCTGGGAAAGCAGGGACGGAGTGGCTACGCTCAAGGAGTCAAAAACCCCCACCCTGCTGAGTGGAAGCAGGGGCAGAAGGCTTGGGGGTCCTCTGCCTACGGGGCCCATTACCCTGGCCCTTGGCTTGCTGACCCTGGGGGGCAGCTTGGGCAGCCTGATACTGAGAGTACTGTTTGTAGGCAGTGCCCTTCCTCGGGTAAAAGGACTTTTTACCCGAGCCCTTCTTTTTATGTGAAGGGGCAGAGGTCTTCCTCGACAGCCTTGTCCGTCACGGGTTTGCCAAAAAGGTTCTCACCTCGGCAGGGTACATCAATCAACTTGTCCTGAACCCATGGCTCGAGGTCCGATGACTGCAGCCACGTCTGGCGTTGAGCCGCGATGCCGGCAGCTGCAACTCGGGCCGAAGCCTTGAAGCCATCGTAGGCGGCGCGGGAAATGAACTTTGAGCATTCCCGAATCCCCGAGGACCAGGTCTTAAATCTCTGCAAGGGTTTCCCGGAGAGACCAGCAGAGAATCTGGCCAACCCCTTGGCCAGGTCCCGCAAGTACATGCCCATGTACAGCTGGTAAGACTGGACACGGCAAGCAAGCATAGACCCCTAGAAGCACTGTCTACCGACGCCATCGAGGTTGCGGGCCTCCCTGCCGGGGGGCACCGCGGAGTGCATATTCTGGCTCTTCAGACGATGCATGGCCGATTCCACAACCATGGAATGGTGTGGTAGCTGTGCTTTCTGGAAACCAGGGCTTTTGCAGAGTCGATAGATGGAATCGACTCGCTTGCTCAGAACTGGCGCCGAGGCCGGTGGTGCCTCCCACATTCGGAAGAGGAGCCGTTCCAGCATTGGAGGAACCGGGACAGTAAAGGCCTCCTTCGGAGGAGAGTCGTACTGTAGAGCATCGAGCTCCTCGGCTCGAGGCTCTTCCTCGGGATCGGCAGGGATAGCCAAGGCAGCGGCCATATCCCGGACGAACTCCGAGAACCTAGTGTCCTCCAGAGGGGATCTACTCTGGGGCTCAGACTGCGGTGAGTCCGACGGGACGCATCGAGTCTTAAAAGTATCGGGAGACTCCTCGTCCTCCGTCTCCCAGGCGGACTCATCCGAGGAGGAGTCAGGGTCCGACCCCGCGGGGCCCCGAGGCACCCGCCCCGACGCCGGGGACACCGGCATCGATACCCTCGGTCCCGAGCGGGAGGTCGAGGGACACCTCGACCGAGGACGACTTCGAGCCACGAGGGTCTCGAGTATCGGCTCGGTCTCCGGAGTTGACTTCGAAGTCGACGTCCCGGTGGTCGGGGCAGATGCACCAGACAGGCTGGCCATCAGTGCCCACTGCTGCTCCATGAAGGCAGACATTCTGCACTCCAAGGCTGTCATCCTGAGACTCAGCTCGGGAGACGCAGCAGCCACCGACTCGGGCCCCGGCGGCACCGGGCCCGACGTCAGCTCTCTGGGAGGAGAGTCCACGAGGACTACGGGCTTACGTGTCCAGCAGACTCCGGCTCCACGCGAGGAACTTTGGCAGGCTTCTCTTGGTCCATGGGCCCGGGACGGCAGTCGGGGGTCTTAGACCTGGCCCTCGAGGGACCAGGGACCTCCTCCAATGACTCCCTCGCGAGCCGCTTCTTCCTCTTGCGTTCCCGGTCGGGGGACCCCCTGTCCAAGGAGCTTCGACGGCGCTCGGGATAGGAATCCCGAGATGTCGAGGCCTCAGACGAGGTCCGGGCCCGGCCGGAGGCAGAGTCCGAGAAAATCCTTTCCTTCTAATGCTGTCGACTCTTGAGTGCCTTGGAAGACATCTTCCCACATGGCACACACGACTTGGGGTCGTGGTCAGGGCCGAGGCACCGAAGGCAGCAGTCGTGTGTGTCGGTGAGAGACATAAGTTTCTTACACCGATCACACTTTTTGAAACCACTGGAAGCCATCAGGGAAAAAAGAGCCCCTGCGAGGTCAAAAGACCGGCCTTCCAGGGAAAAAATGAAAAAAGGGCGCGAACGCCAGCCACGAAGGGCAAAAAACGAAAAAGAAATTAGCGGGCTCGATACCGGTGTACCGAACCCAGCGGGAGAAAAATAGCAAAAAACGCCGAAGAAAAAATCACTTTTATACGGGAGAACAGGACACACGTCCGATGGGCTTCTCGGAAAAAAAGAGACTGAGGTAAGATGGCACCTTTAGGCGGGAAGGGAACCGCGCATGCGTGCCAGCATTCCCAAAGGCTTTCATGGAAAGCTGGGGAAATGCTCCGCTGGGGCTTCATCGGCGCCGATGACACCCATATGTGAGGACTGACTTCCTGCTTGGTCCTGGAGAACTAGGCTAATCAGAAACAGAGGCAGTTATGGGACCACCGGCATTTAGGAAACTCCATGCCTGCCCAGACAGACCTTTCATATCCTTACCACAAAGTTCTGGAAGACATTCCAATGAGGTCACAAGGCTTATATAACTGGTTGATCTGCTGTCTTCAGATAACTCCTGTTACAGGTAGGCAGCTTCACTTTATTGTTGGTTTCTTTCCAGTCTGGAGAAATTGTAGCCTAGAGAGAAGCGAGTATGTAGCTCTCAAAGTGGATTTGGATGGATTCCATGAATTAAAATGCTCTCTTTGAAGAGCTTCATACGTAAGCACTTATTTTTTTTCCCAAAGTTCTTTGATCAATGCACATGAATGGGGACCAGAAAAAAGAGAGGACAGCAAAAAACATTTAAAAGCTTGTGCATGTGTTTTTACTCTATTATGTATGTTTTTTGTGTTCTGCTTAGTTCTTGTATAGTACAGAATAAAAATACAGGGGGAGGAGGGTTGTATATTCCAAGTGATTAACATGGTTAGCAGACGTGCTAACTGCATTAATTGCATTGACCAGGATATTCATCAGCACAAACATGGTTAGTGTTGCTGATTATCCATAGATGCCACTGCTGCAGACCCTGATGCCAGGGGTGGCACCTGGTGATAACCAAGCAGCGGCGATATTGAGCCGCTGCCCAGTTATTGCAAAGTGACAAAAGTCAGATGTAGTAAAGGCTGGGATAACTTACACCACTGAAGCTAACCAGGCAACATCTGAATATTGCCACTGCCTGGTTAGCTTCATGGAAATCCAGGCAACCCAGATATTGAACGCTGGGGCCCAATGTGGCCCCCAGGATTATATATCCATGTCTAAAGTTCAGCGGATAGCCACTTTAGCAGTGCTAGCCATTGCCAATGACTATCAGGCCCACAATAAATAAATAAATAAACAAACTCAATTTTAGCTGATTTCTTGATTCACATAAAAAGAGATAAAGCGTAGTTACTCACCCGTAACAGGTGTTCTCCAGGGACAGGAGGAATCAGTCCTCACATATGAGTGACGTCGGTACCAACGTAGCTCGCGTGGAGCATTGCCCCAGCTTTCAAAGAAAGCCTTTGGGAATGCCACCACACATGTGTGGTTCCCTTCACGCCCAAGGGTGCCATCTTACTCAGTCAGGTGCCATAGCTAGAGCCCTAGCAAGAAGATGGCAAAAATGGACAGCAACTCCAAGGGGAGGAGGGAGGGTTGTGAGGACCGATTCCTGCTGTCCCTAGAAAACACCTGTTACAGACAGGTGAGTAATTACGCTTTCTCCAGGAACAAGCAGGAAGTCAGTCCTCACATATGGGACTCCCTAGCTACAGGCAACCGAGGACCTGTAGGAAAAATCACAGCAGAGCCATGAGCACTCGCCAGTGAATCTGAAGGCAAGCCCAATGACCCCGCGTCCATGGAAGGTCTCATTTCCGATAGCCTGAACAAGAAGGGTTGGAGGGCAGGAGTTGCTTAAACACAGAACAAATTACGGAGTACCGCCTGGCCAAAGGCCGACAGGACTCCCTCTCCAGGCAGTAATGTACCACAAAGGTACGAGCAGAAGACCAGGTGGTGGCCCGGCAGATGTCCATCAGTGGCACAAACGTAGGCTAACGACAGACGTTGCCATCGCCCAGACATTGTGCACGGTGACTCGGCGGTCAAGAGGTAGCCCAGCCTGGGCAGAAGTGATGCAGACCGCCACCCAAATGGTTTGCTTGGTGACCGCCAGCCTCAGGCGACTGGGGTCATAGAGGACAAAAAGCTGCCCAGCCCTGCAGTGGTCCCGAGTCCGCTGCAGGTAGAAAGAAAGGGCCCTCTTGCAGTCCAAGGTATGGAGAACCACCAACTCCTAGTCATTGTGGGGCCTTGGGAAGAAGGTGGGCAGCACCACCTCCTGGCTGAGGTGGAAATCCGAGACAACCTTCAGGAGGAACTTGAGGTGAGTGCAAAGAACCACCCTGTTCCTGTAGAACCTTGTGTATGGTGCCTCGGCCATCAGTGCTTGGAGTTCACTGACTCTATGGACGGAGGTGAGAGCCACCAGGAAGGCCACCTTTCAAGACATGCGCTGTAGGGAGCAAGTAGCCATGGGCTCAAAGGGCAGCTTGGTCAGCTGCGTGAGGACCACGCTGAGGTCCCATTCCGCCGGTGGTGAGCCGTTAGGGGACTTGGAGAGCAGCAAGCCCCACATGAAGTGAGAGACGGGGGGGTTGCCCCGAGAGGGTTTTGCCCTCAATGGGATGGTGGTTCACTGAGATGGCACTCAGGTGAACCCTGACAGAGTTAGACTTTAGTCCGGTCTGTGAGAGATTGAGCAAGTATTGCAGTACAGAGTGTATAGAGCAGAAGAACGGTTTCACTCGGTTCTCTGAGCACCATACCGAGAACCTGCGCCACTTGAAGGCATACGCCCACCTGGCTAAGTCTTTCCGGGAGGCCAATAGGATGTTCCCGACCTCTGTGGAGAGATGAAGAAGAGCTAAGGCGACCTGCTCAGCAGCCAAGCTGTAAGGGAAGCATCGACCGTGCGGCAGCTCTGTACATCGGATGCCAGGGATCTGAGGCAGTCAGCCTTGGCCCAGGGAAGGAAAGCCATGGCCTGAAGAGTATCCAGGCGAGCCCCTATGAAATCAAGGGATTGTACCAGAGTAAGGTGGCATTTCGGGTAGTTGACCACAAAGACCAAGTGCTGAAAAAGCTGGATAGTGTGGCCCATGGCCTGCAGGGCCTCCGAGGCCATGTCCCCTTTTATGAGCCAATCGTCTAGATAGGGGTAGATGAAGGTGCACTGTAGACGGAGGTGGGCTGCTACCACCACAAGCCACTTGGTTGAGACCCGTAGAGCCGAGGCAAATCCGAAGGGAAGCACCCTGTACTGGTAGTGGTTCCCTCCTAGCACAAAGCGCAGATACTGTCTGTGCTTGGGATGGACGAGGATGTGGGTATAAGCATCCTTTAAGTGCAAGGAGCATAGCCAATCGTCCTGCTGGAGGTAGAGCAGACGTTTTCCAAGAGACAGCATTTTGAGCTCCTGAGGCCGGAGCCTGTCCAGAGCTGGAGGTGCTTCTCCAAGATGATCTCGTACCCAAAGAATGGGTCTGAGATCGAGACCTTCGCCGAGGACCCTCACGAGGCATCTGGCTCTCGGGGGTCACTGCGGTGGCCCAGGAGTCCTTGAAGTTGAGGTCCCTGCAGTCTTATGACGTGTGTCGGTGGAGCCGGGCACCTGTACCTGCTGGGCAGTGAGAAATGCTGCGTTCCAAGGCCAGTATTCGGGCCTTCCACTCAGGAGTGTGGCCCTGCGACACAGACGCCAGGGTGACCAGGTCAGGCATCGAGGAGGAGAGGGGGTCCTCGCCGGGACAACCCTCGGGAGACCGGGCACCATCACCGGAGGCCTCCGCATCGGATCGAGGTACCTTTCTTGGCCATAAGGGGCTGAGCGACCGTGTGCGTGACTTCTCACACTTGTTTGACCTCCCAGACTGCGCCTTCGTGGCCACCTTTTACTTTCACTCACACTCAGGGGACCCTTGGTCGGAGTGCCTGCTGGCCCACGGAGGGGCCTTGGGAGACTCCAAGAGTTGCGGGGCAGTGGAGCGCGAGGCTACCATGGTTGAGTTTGCCTTATGGAAGATATCTAGCTTCTGCCGGTAACTCTGGATGGCTTTAGAAGACATCTTTTTGCAGAGGGAGCATTATTCCAGATCGTGGTCAGTTCCCAGACATTGGAGATAACAGTTATGGGTGTCTGTGAGAGACATGTCCTTAGAACACCGATCGCATTTTTTGAAAGCAGAGGCCATCGGGGCAAAAAGAACCCCTGCGAGGTTGAAGACACTCGACGTGGCCAGCGGTTAGAAAGGGCGTGAAAGCACAAAAGAGGGAAAGGAGGGGAAAACGAATTCTGAGACCAACAGTCAAGGCTTTGGTGCTCGAGATGGCAGGAAGGGAACCAGCGCTAGCCGGAAAAGATAAAATTGTATTAGTAAGAAGAAAAAAACTTTTTCTGGGGACGAGACACACATCTGAAGGGCTCCGTGGAAAAAAGGGAGACTGAGTAAGATGGCACCCTTGGGCAGGAAAGGGGCTACGCATGTGTGGTGGCATTCCCAAAGGCTTTCTTTGAAAGCTGGGGAAATGCTCTGTGCGGGCTCCATCTGTGCCGACATCACCCATATGTAAGGGATGACTTCCTGCTTGTTCCTGGAAAAAGCATATTGTCAAACTCAAATAGTGAGTGTTAAAGCTTACAAAGGACGTATAAAGAGTTGCCAAGTGAAATGCTATTTTGATCATAGAGGTAACTCTGGATGCTTAAAATAGCAACTAAGTGTTGGAAACAATATTAGCAAGTATGAAGTACCTGAGAAGAAATGCATGTCTCTCGAAGATTTAATTCATGAGCCTTTTAACTCAACACTGTATTTATTTTAAATGCCAACATGCTTTAATTATCCTGTGTTTCTCATCAATCTAAATGACAGTATTCTCACCTTTGCTGCTGTTATTGTTAAGTCTGCATTTTTTGAAGGTGAACCATTAGAACTTGCTGGTGGTATTGCCATAGATTTACTGTTTGCTCCATTAGTTGCACTGGATGAGTGGGAAAATGTGAATTTGAAGCCACCTGTAGATGTCCTCTTTGGAAGATTCTCCTTGTCTTCACTCTCTTTAGCTAAAGTAAGAAAACCATTAATTACATTCCTGAATATCAAATTAGCAAGGGGCTCAGATTAATGTGTGGATATCACAACCGTAATCAATAGTAATACAGAATCTTGCTACAAAAGCATTTTGTAGTACAAAATGTAGAACAAGCATTTTGTAGTACATTTTGTAGAACAAGTTTACAAAGAGCTCAAATTCATGCATTTCAAAACTCAGTCAAAATTAAAAGTAAAATTTTGAATAGAGCTTATAAGGGTTCATTAACAGTCAACTTTCAGTAACTCTAAAATTAACAGAATCCATCTATTTTACTAGCAGTTTAGAAACAAAAACATGACAGCGGAAAAAGACCACATGGCCTATCTAGTCTGCCCTTCCGTATCAAGCACTACAACAGTCCCCTTTTTTCCTTTAAAGATTCTCTGTGTTTGTCCTATGATTTTTACATTCAGATACTGTCCTCATCCCTACCACCTCCACTGGGAGACTATTCCACGCATCTACCACTCCTCCTGTAAAGAGATATTTCTGCATATTACACCTGAGTCTATCCCCTTTCACCCTCATCCTATGTCCCCATATAGCAGAGCTTGCTTTCAATCGAAAGAGGCTTTCCTCCTGTGCATTTATGCCATGGAGGTATTTAAACGTCTCAATCCTGCCTTTCCTCTAAAGTATACATATTAAGATCTTTAAGTCTGTCCTCATATACTTTATAACGAAGACCTCTAACCATTTTAGTAGCTACCCTCTGCACAGACTCCAACCTGTTTATATTCTTTTGAAGGTGCGGTCTCCAGAATTGCACACAATACTCCAAATAAGGTCACGCCAAAGACTTATACAGAGGCACGATCACCTTCTTTCTTCTGCTGGCCATTCCTCTCCCTATGCACCCAAGCACCCTTTTAGCTTTCACTGTTGCCTTTTCTATCTGTTTAGCTACTTCAAGATCATCAGACACAATCACGTCTTGGCCCCACTCTTCCTTTGTGGACAGAAGTACTTCACCCCCTAAACTGTAACGCTCTCTTGGATTGCTACAGCCCAAATGCATGACCTTGCATTTTTTTAACATTAAATATCAGCTGCCAAATCCTAGACCATTCTTCAAGCTTATCTCTACCTTCCTGGGTGTCTACTCTATTGCAGATTTTGGTATCATTCGCAAAGAGGCGAATCTTACCACAATATCACTAAAAAGATGTATTTGAAAGTATGATTAAGCTGAACAGACCTCTCTAGTAAACCAAAGCAGAACATACTTCAAATTTAGATCATGTAAATTTTTTGGACAGTAGGATAAACAACATATGGACGCACTCTTATTAAATAATAAAAATGAAGGGAAAAAACTTGTATTATTGAAAAAAATGCAAATATAGCAAATGCATCTAAATTTGAGAATGAATCAAGTCTAAGGAATCATAAAAGAATAAATATGTACATTGATTTTGATTAATATTATTTTTGGTTGCCACTACTACTACTTATCCTTTGTACAGCGCTACAAGGCACACATAGCACTGTACAGACACATGTAAGAGACAGCCCCTGCTCATAACAGTTTACAATCTAATCAAGACATACAACACAAGTGGGGGACTAGGATACACAGTATCTAGAGAAATGGTAAGGAAACACATAGAAGGTGAACAGGAGAATAGGGGGGAATCAGGATACAAAGGCAGTCTCACGTGAGTTTTTGATCTGTGACTGAGTGGATATGCATTTTCAAAGCAGAATCTGCCCCAGTGGCTAGTCTGTTCTTGAAAATTCTTGATAATATCACATTTCACATAATGGGGTTAATTTTATAAGACTTTTTTGTTTGTAGAGGAAACAATTTTCCTACCAAATAATATAGAAACATAGAAATATGACGACAGAAAAAGACCACATGGCCTATCTAGTCTGTCCTTCCATAACAACTACAACAGTCCCCTTTTTACCTTTAGAGATCCTCTGTGTTTGTCCCATGCTTTTTTGAATTCAGTTACTGTCCTCATCTCTACCACCTCCACTGGGAGACTATTCTATGGATCCACTACTCTTTCCGTAAAGAAATATTTTCGCATATCACGCCTAAATCTATCTCCCTTCACCCTCATCCCATGTCCCCTCGTAGCAGAACTTGCTTTCAATTGAAAGAGGCTCTCTCCCTGAACATTTATGCCACGGAGGTATTTAAACATCTCAATCATATCACCTCTATCCCGCCTTTCCTCTAAGGTGTACATATTAAGATCCTTCAGTCTGTCCTCATATGCTTTATAATGAAGACCACTAATCATTTTAGTAGCCACCCTCTGCACCGACTCCATCCTGTTCACATCCTTTTGAAGGTGCGGTCTCCAGAATTGCACACTATACTCTAAATGAGGTCGCACCAAAGACTTATACAGAGGCATTATGACCTCCTTTTTTCTGCTAGCCATTCCTCTCTGTATGCACCCAAGCATCCTTCTAGCTTTTGCCGTCGCCTTTTCTACCTGTTTAGCTACTTTAAGATCATCAGACACAACCACGCCTAGTTCCCGCTCTTCTTTAGTGGACAAAAGTACTTCACCCCCTATACTATATTGCTCCCTTGGATTGCTGCAGCCCAAATGCATGACCTTACATTTTTTAACATTAAATCCCAGCTGCCAAATTCTAGACCATTCTTCAAGCTTAGCTAGATCCCTCCTCATGTTATCTACCCCTTCCTGGGTGTCTACTATATTGCAGATTTTGGTATCATCCGCAAAGAGGTAAACCTTACCTGAAAGCCCTTCCGTTATATCACTAACAAAGATGTTAAAAAGAATCAGACCAAGGACAGATCCCTGGGGCACACCACTGATAACATCCTTCTCCTCAGAGTGAGCTCCATTTACTTGTACTCTTTGTCGCCTCCCACCCAACCAATTTCTAACCCAAGCAGTAACTTTAGAGTCCATCCCTAGGGTACTCAGTTTGTTTATAAGTCGCCTGTGAGGAACAGTGTCAAAGGCTTTACTGAAATCTAAATACACCACATCTAGGGCTCTCCCTCGGTCCAACTCCCTGGTCACCCAGTCAAAGAAATCAATCAGATTTGTCTGACAAGACCTGCCTCTGGTGAATCCATGCTGCCTCGGATCCTGTAATCCGCTGGACTCCAGAAACCTCACTATTTTCTCTTTCAGCAGCGTTTCCAATAATTTACTCACCACCGAAGTTAAACTAACCGGCCTGTAGTTTTCAACCACATCCTTACTTCCGCTTTTGTGTAAAGGCACCACATGAGCCTCTCTCCAGTCCTTTGGCACCACTCCCGACTCCAACGAGGCATTGAAAAGGTCAGTCAGTGGAGCTGCTAGAACGTCCCCAAGTTCCCTCAGTATTCTTGGGTGTATCCCATCCGGTCCCATCGCTTTGTCTACTTTAAGTTGAGATAGTTTCTCACGAACACAGTCTTTTGAAAAATTTTCAAGATGTCCTGTGCTTCTGTTCCTATTTGTGGGTGATTTCTAAGATCCTGCTCCTGGTTCTTATATCCTTTCCTTGAATCCTTCTAGGCCAGTCCAGACAAGTGAATTATGTCCCCTTACCAGCACAGGTGGAGACAGAGAAAATATTCCAGAGATTTCTTATGAACTCATTCTGCAACCATATCCAAGACAGCTAGGGACATACTTTCCCAGTATTTATATCCAAGCCATGGTGAAGACCCCTGACGAACAGACCTAAGGAACATAACTATATAGAGAATACCCTTCAGATAGAAGGTTTGCCAAGAGGAATAGAGCCCGCAGGGCAAACCGCAGAAAATAGCATAGGGGCAGGTTCTGGACTGGCCTAGCAGGACTCAAGGAAAGGACATCATCTGCTAAGTAAAATGTCACCTACCATATCGTCCTGCAAGGCCAGTCCAGACAAGAGGAAATGTACCAAAGCTGCACCTCCACTAGGCGAGAAAAAGACACGGCAATCTTCAAGATCTCTGAACTGAAGGCAGTGTTTGCCCAAATATGGACGTCTAAGCAGTGAATCTTGATAAAGGTGGAGAGCGATGACCAAGCTGCTGTCCAACAAAGGTCTATGGGTGCGACTGAGCTATGTTCTGCCCAGGAGGAAGCCTGAGCCCGTGTGGAATGCACACACAAACCCTCTGGGATTGGCCTGTTCCGTAACAGACAGCCTCAGCCTATTATCTCCTTTATCCAGTGGCCCAAAGCAGACTTCATGGCATCTTCATCCTTAAGAGAGCCTGCAAAAAGGACAAAGTCCCTCTGACTTTCAGAAGGAGTTAGAGATCCTCAGGTACTGAAGAAGCATCCTCCTAACATCCACCAGACAAAAGTCCTTATCCTTCCCCTTGCATTGTTCCTTTGGGAATGAAGGCAAACAGACCAACTGATTGACATAGAAAGATGACACCACTCTGGGCAATAAGGAAGGAACAGGCCATAAATACATGGCATCTTCTAAAAATGATAGATAGGTTATCTCAGCACAACAAGGCCTGCAACTCCAAGATACATCTCCCAAGCAGACCATGACCAAAAAGACAGCCTTAAAGGACAAATCCTTGAACACAGTCCTCTTCATGAGCTCAAGCGGCTCAGCCATCAAGGCCCAAAGAACCAAACTGAGATCCTAAGAAGGACAACTGATCTCAGTGGACGATGCAAGTGTTTAGCTCTCTAGAAGAAACTGGCCACATCTGACACTGATGCCACTGAGCCTCTAAAACAAGACAAGGCTGCCACCTGAACCTTCAGCTGAACCAGAGACCCTTGTCAAATCCATCTTGAAGAAAAGAGAGCAAAGCCGGCAAATACACAGTACTGGACTGACTTTATGCTCACGAAACCAGTGCTCAAAAAGGCACCAGAAGGGTACATAGGCGAGAAAAGTGGAGCCTCTTTTCGCTTTCAGCAGCATGGCAATTACAACAGAAGAATAGCCCTCATGCGCTAAGGGTTGCCTCTCAAGAGCCAATCCATAAGTGAGAAGGGAGCTTGATTGCCTAACAGGACTAACTCCTGCGCCAATGGGAGATGTGTATGTGTGTGTGTGGGGGGGGGGCCCTCCCAGAGGTGCATCAGAGCCGCCCTCCCAGAGGTGCATCAGAGCCTCATACCATGGCCTCCTAGGACAATCCAGTACCACCAGAACTACTGGACCCTGATGGCACTCTACACAAAAACATCTGAACCAAGAGAGCTACGATGTAATAAACAATTACTCCTGGGGAACAGTGTGTAGAATGCATCAAATGATGACACAAATTTTCACTACATGAAGATTAACTCCATGCGAATCACACTAGAATATTCTCAAGTGGTTGAAGGAGCCTCAGTAGAGGGGAAAGCATGGCTTGTAAACAGCGTTTCTTTACCCTGCTACACTTCAGCACATGCTCTATCACCCCCAAATTTTTCATTCATCAGCTCCCAATTCTGTTTTACAAATTTTTTAATGCATTTAACAACTGAAAACATTTAGCTTCAGCTCATCAATCCACTATATTGAATATCCAAAGGGCTAGTACTGGGGCAAAATGTCTGTTTCACAGGGGTGATTGTTTATTACATTGTAGTTCTCTTAGTTCAGATGTAAATTGGTTGTGTGAGAGTTACATGGAGTGTTGTTTAGTAACTCTACAAAAAGCAGCATTCAATCCCAAGAGAGGCCATAGAGGAAACACAAAGCAAAAGCTTCCTTGGCCAAGACTGAATTAGAGCATCCACACCCTTGGAGTCTCTCTCTTTGTGGCGGCTGAAAAAGCATTGCACCTTGGCATTAGCCCGGGTCACCATCAGATCCAGATCCTCTGCAACACCATTTGGCTCAATTCCCACTCTCTGGGATCAAGATAGTCACCTTCCATGTTGTTCACTCTTACAATATGCTGTGCCAAGAGGGCCAGGAGATTCTGCTCCGCACAGAACAGAAGGGTTATTTCTCGGGAAACCCCAGAACTCTTTGTGCCCCCCTTGTCTGTTGACAAATGCTACCACCGTGGCATTGCCCAAAAAGATTCAAACTGCCATGCCTTGGACTAAGTTCTGGAGATGCAAGAGAGCCAAGTAAAGGGCTCTCACCTCCAGCAGGTTAATATGCAGCGTCGCCTCTCATTTGTTGAAGCGACCCTGGGCTGGCTGTCACTCGCAATGGGCTCTCCTAGCCGAATAGGCTGGCATCCATCATAAGGAGAAGCCACTGGTGATCGTCCGGGGGAAGGCTCTTTAGCAGATGACCAGGCTGCTCCCACCATCGCAGGCTGGCTGCCACCGATGGGAGAAGAGGAAGCCTGATCTCTAAGTCCTGTGAACAAAACCAGTGGGACAGTAAGGACCTCTGCAACTGTCTCATGTGCACTCGCACCCAGGGGACCATCTCAATCATGCCGCCATCACCCCTAGGAGCTGAAGGTAGTTCCACACCTTGGGAGCCTGTTGCTTCTGAAAAGACATCAGCTCAGACAGCAGCTTCTCCACTCTCTTCTCAAGCAGACAGACCCTTCCTGAGCCAGTGTCAAACCATGCCCCAAGTACTCTACTCACTGGGTATGATCCAGCTAGCTCTTGTTATAGTTGAGATCACCTAGCCCAGACTCTTGATACTACGACACTCAGGCTGATGCCAAAAGAGCATCCAAACGCAACCTGGCTGTATAATCAAGTTTTCCAGGTAAGGATAAACACAAATGCCTTCGTGCCGTAGAGTAGCAGCAACCACAACCATTATCTTGGTGAACGTTCTCGGTGCAGTGAAGAAACCAAAGGGTAGAACAGCAAACAAAGTGCGAGCCAAGAAGCTCAGGAAACACTGCTAATGTATAGGGAGATGAATGGCCAGCAGAAAAAAGGAGGTGATAATGCCTCTGTATAAGTCTCTGATGCGAGCTCATTTGGAGTATTGCGTGCAATTCTGAAGACTGCACTTTCAAAAGGATATAAGCAGGTTGGAGTCAGTACAGAGGGTGGCTACTAAAATGGTTAGTGGTCTTCGTTATAAAGCATATGAGGACAGACTTAAGGATCTTAATACAGAAACAGAGAAAAATGATGGCAGATAAAGACTATACGGCCTATCCAGTCTGCTCATCCATACCAACTATTAAAGTTCTACAATCCCCTCCTTTCCCTTAGGGATCCTCTGTGCTTGTCTCATGTTTTCTTGAATTCAGAAAGTCCTTGTCTCCACCACCTCTTGATAGCAGCCTGTTCCAGGTATCCACCACTCTTTCCTCATGTTATGCTTGAGTTTCTCTCCTTTCACTTTCATTCTATACCCACCCTCTTAATCCAGAGCTGTTTTTGGCTCTCTTCATGGAATTATTTAAATATCTCTATCAGAGCTGGAGGAGATGGATTGTCGATTTTGCAGGTTCGGGATGTCTCATGTCCAACTCTCTTCATTCTGTAGCATACCATCTTCACCTCTGTCGGAGAGCTTGGATGTCTCAAGAACCATCTCATCAATGTATTTCTCACTGTCACAGATGCTTCTCGGCCTTGCCACCTCTTCTCTGAGCTCCTCCACTTGTTTCATGACGGCTTCAGCTTGCAGTCATCATGCACATGGAACTCATCCCTTGACTGAGATTAGGCTGTCCGTCTGAACAGAGGCCGAAGTTGTAACAGGGGCAACAGCTTTGGCATCATGATTCTTCCCAGCCATAGTTCAGTTGTTGGAGCTGTGTACCTGATGAAGGAAATGAGAAAGACCTACCAAAGTCCCTAACCTTTGCTCAGAGAAAAAGCAGCTAGCCTCCCTTATGTGTGTTCTAACAGCTCTCTTCTATGTACCTCTATGTAGTGCTGCTAGTTTGCTAAACAGCTATTATTTTACACCACTAAATTCTGATATTATGCGTCTGAGGTATATCAATTGTGTTCCCCTTTATAAAATTACTTAATCAAAACTCCTTCAAGAATATCAAATTGTTTACTTTTAGTAGATATCCAAATTTATTTATTTAACATTTTTACCATCTCAGTCAAAGTGGTTTACACTGTAACTTCAACTTGGCCATGTACATTAAACAGGGACATTGATAACTTGGATATTTCTGTATACTTTAGAGGAAAGGCAGGATAGAGATGATATGATTGAGTTGTTTAAATATCTCCATGGCATAAATGCACAGGAGGAGAGCCTCTTTCGATTGAAAGCAAGCTCATTAAAGATGTCAATATGTATAACTTTAGAGCAAAGGCAGGATAGGGGAGATATGATAGAGACATTTATATACCTCCATGACAAAATGCATAGGAGAATCTCTTTCAATTGAAGGCAAGCTCTGCTATGAGGGAACATAGGGTGAGGGTGAAAGGGGATAGATTCAGGAGTAATATGCGGAAATATTTCTTTACGGAAAGAGTGGTAGATATGTGGAATAGTCTTCCAGTGGAGGTGGTAGAGATGAGGACAGTATCTGAATTCAATAAAGCATGGGACAAACACAGAGGATCTCAAAAGGAAAAAAGGGGACTATTGTAGTTGATATGGAAGGGCAGACTAGATGGGCCATGTGATCTTTTTCTGCTGTCATGTTTCTATGCTGATCCTCACAAATGGGAATGTGGAAATAGGCTTCGGCCAAGTCCAGAGATGTGAGAAACTCCCCTCGCTGGACTGCTCAGATGATTGACCTCAACGTCTCAATGCAAAAATGAAAGGTCTATTAGGTGAACATTTCCATCCAATTTTGGACCTCAAGGGCGTCATTCTTTTTTGGCACCACAAAGTAAATGGAATACTAACCATTGCCTCTTTCGGCAGATGGCACTAGCCTAACAGCCTAGAGGACGAGCAGAGTAGCTTGAATGGCAGCTTTATTAGCTGCAGACCCACATAGAAACATCACAAAAACATTTGGGATGGGATCCTTGCATTGCAACACATAGCCATACTGAATGATGTTGAGCACCCACAGGTCCGAAGTCAGGCAAGCCCATTCCTGGAAGAAGCAATGGAGATTGTTGCCTATGAGAGGCACCCCAGAATGGGCCACTAACCTGTCACTGCATCTGATGGGAGAACCCAAATCTGGAGGAGGAGGAAGCCTTGTGGGGCCTGCGAGTTCCTCAAAAGGACTGAGTCTGGAAACAAGAGCCAGAGGGAAGAAAGGATGGCCTTCCCAGGCATTACTTCCAGGAGTCCCTGAAACCCCAGGAATCCTGGTAATGGGAACAAGGAGAACATGATGCCCTTTAGGTCTATCATCAGGATAAGGTTTGGATGCTCCCAGTTACTTGACCAGCTTCTCCAAGTCCTCCCCAAACACAAGCTTCCCTTTGAAAGGAAGCTTAGATAATTGGAACTTGGTAACTGTGTCCGCTATCCAACAGTGAAGCCAAAGCCAGCGACTTGCCACCATTGAAAATGCAATATCTTCGGACACTAACCAGAGTAGATCATACATAGCATCTGGAGATCATAGACCAGAGGCTTGGAATGTTCCGCTAGCCTTGGTTGTTCACCTAACAGAAGGTAAAGCGGCCACTGGAGAACCCTACAGGGAAGCTTCAGGCAGGCTGAGGTCAAAAGAGCAAACGGAGGAATCCTAAGCAGAGGTGCTCTATCTCTCTCCAGCCACTCCATTGCCACCTGCAGAACTAGAGAAGAAGGAAGGAAGCCCATTTCCATCAATTGTAGGGACAATACCTCCGAGAAGTGAGCAGACTCCATCACGCCAAGATCATAGAGTTCAGCAAGGCAGCATTTCCTTTGAGAAGACAAGAGCCTATCTCAAGCAGAGTGGCTTCCTGCATCAAGTCCTTCCTTGCTCAACCAAGGCATCATGCAGAGGGCCGTGCTTAGAGTGTGGGCACTGGTAATGCGGAACTACTATGCATTGCAGAGATAGCACTCAAATGATGTGCACTCACACTGTGTGTTGAAAACGCACAGATACCGTGCATACCAACACATAGCGTGGAGCGTGGGTTAAGGCACAGCCACACAAGCATGAGGTAGGAACCAGTGAGAGAAAAGAAAACTGCAATTAACCAACTGTTTTTCTCCAGGACCTGACAATCGACCCACTAAGCCAGGGGTTCTCAACCCTGTCCTCGGGACCCACCTAGCCAGTCGGGTTTTCAGGATAACCATAATGAATATGTATGAGAGATATTTGCATACACTGCCTCCATTATATGTAAATGTTTCCCATGCATATTCATTGTGGTTATCCTGAAAACCCGACTGGCTAGGTGGGTCCCGAGGACAGGGTTGAGAACCCCTGCACTAAGCGGACGAGGTCAGGAACCACCACAGACAAATTTGAACAAGCATAGAAGCATAGATCTGGTACAGAAAATAAGAACTTAAATCTGATACTTATCCTCAGGGAGTTAAAAGCAGCAGTAGTGCTGGGCTCAATGTTACTTCCCCCTGCAGTCAAGACCTGCAGCCACATACCTCTTGGAGGAGGGGAAGGGGGCATTCATGCTGTGCTAGGCTTGGGCTCCTAGATCCAACAGTTTTGACTGTTCAACTGGCCTTAACATGATAAGGACAGGGAACTAAACACCACTCCTACTCTGGCAAACCCATGAGGGCATTGGTGTTAAGGCTGACCCAGTGGGAGCCTCCCACATCAAGCTTAAGTGAGGAAGTCACCCCAAGACTGGTTACTCATGAGTTAAATCAAATTTTCCTCAAAGTTTTCGCAGGGCTGCTCAGATGCATCGACCCTCTGCTAAAGAAGGAGAAATACTGGGGAAGTATGCCATTAGTTGCCTCAAATATGGTTGCAAGATGAGGCCATAAGAAACCTCTAAATTATTTCTCAGCCTCCACTTCTGCTGGCGGGGGAAAACTCACTTGTCTGGACCGGCCTAGCAGGATGATATGGAAAGAACACTTATAGCCTCAAAATAAGTGCCTACTTGGCCTTCACACATAGGCAGCCTCTTATAAAATTACTCTCAATATACTCAGACTAACAGGTTAAGTTGTGAAGATCTTTATGGTGAAAGATGAAAAGTGGAATCCCCCAGGGATCTATGCTGGGTCTGCTGCTTTTTAACATATCCGTAAATGACCTGGAAATGGGAACAACAACTGAGGTAATCAAATCTGCAGATAGCACAAAATTTTTCGAAGTTGTTAAAACCCAAGAGGATTGTGAAAAATTGCAAGAGACCTTAATAAATTGGAAGCCTGGACGTTCACATGGAAGATGAAATTTAATGTGGACAAGTGCAAAGTTATGCACCTAGGAAAGAACCACTCAAACTATGGTTACACGATGCAAGGTTCCACATTAAGAACCACCACCCAGGAAAACGATTTAGGCATCATCGTGGATAACATGTTGAAACCCTCTGCCCAGTGTGCAGTGGCAGCCAAGAAAGCAAATAGAATGCTAGGAATCATAAGGAAAGGAATGGAAAAAAACCCAAAGGATATTATAATGCCTCTGTATCATTCCATAGTGTGATAGCATTGCAAATATTGTGCGCAATTCTGGTCGCCGTATCTTAAAAAGGATATAGCAGAATTAGAAAAGGTACAGAGAAGAGCCACCAAAATGGTAAAGGGGCTGGAAGGATACATATATGAGAGGCTTAAAAGGTTAGGGCTCTTCAATCTGGAAAAGAAAAGGCTGAGGGGAGATATGATAGAGGTCTATAAATTAATGAATGGAGTGGAATGGGTAAATGTAGATCAATTGTTTACACCATAAAATGTAGAAAGACTAGGGGACATGCAATGAAGCTACAGTGTAACCCATATAAGACTTATAAGAGCAAATATTTTTTCACTCAACGCTTATTCAAACTCTGGAATTCTTTACCAGAGGATATAGTAAAAGCTGTTAGTGTAGCTGGGTTTAAAAACAGTTTGGACGAGTTCCTGGAAGAAAGGTCCATAAACCATTATTAAGAGAGACCCGGGAAATCCACTGCTTGTCCCACTACAAGCATTGTGGAACCTGTGTCTTCCAGGGAAACTGCTAGGTACTTGTGATCTAGATTGGCCACTGCTGGAAAAAGGATACTGGGCTTCATGTGATCTGGATTATTACAAAGCTTGATGGAAAGACATGGATAAGGGCCTAAGTATGGGAGTTATAAGAATCAGTGGGGAAGAAAAAGCCTGAATGGCTTACCAAGAGAGATAATGATCACTAATACAATTTAACTTGGGACAGATAACAGGGGTCATTAGAACATAAGATATGTCATACTGGGTCAGACCAAGGTCCATCAAGCCCAGTATCCTGTTTCCAACAGTGGCCAATCTAGGTCACAAGTACCTAGCAGTTTCTTCAAAAGACAGAAGTTCCACAATGCTTGTACTGGGGCAAGCAGTGGATATCCCGGGTCCCCTTTAATAACGGTCATTCACCTATAGTAGGTGTTCTTCATGAAATGAAGACTTATCCTGCTATTCATACACATAATCATATATGGCATCTGACAAGAAGGCTGCTACTAATTCCAGAAGCATCAAACTTCCCCATCTACCTTTCAAAAAGTTTTTGAAAAGTTCTTTGTGCATGTGCGCCTGTTTCCGCCTTCCGCTGCTGTGCCTGAGGAGCTCAGTTGCTATAGCTTAGCCAGCCAGCCAACGCCAAGAGGAGGAGAGAGGGTAGTAAGGACTTATTCTGCTGTCCACAGAAAACACCTGCTACAGGTGAATAACCTCGTTTTTTCCATGGATAAGCAGGATAAGTCCTCACATTTGAGAATCACTAGTTAAAGACTGCCTCAAAAGAAAAAACTGAATTAACAGTGACGCAACAAGTGACTGCAACATTCAACTGCTTTTGGTGCCAACAGGGCTTTTCCTGGGTTTTTTAAATACTTTTTTCTTTCTGGAAGCAGCTTGAACTAAAAACAAAAATGAGACTAGGAAGGAGTGGAGTTGGTTTCTAACCCTCAAAAAGATTCCAGAGGACAGAGTGATCAAAATTGCTGTTGTGCTGGGAGTCCCTTTCTGAACAGTAATGAGATGTGAATGTATGGACATAGGTCCAGGTTGCAGCTTTGCAAATCTCTTCCATGGAGGATGACTTCAAGTGGGCCACCAATGCAACCATGCTCGGACATTGTGAGCCATGACATGACCCTCAAATTGCAGACCTGCTTGGGTATAAGCAAAAGAGATATAGTCTGTTAGCCAAATTGAGTGTACGTTTGCTCATGACAGCCCCTATTTTGCTGGGGTCAAAGAAACAAAACGTGGAATGGACTTTCTAAGGGTTTTTGTCCGCTCCAGATACAGTAGTGGCCAAAAAAATTAAGGCAGAGTCCAAAATATCAGAATTTTATTAGAAAAGTACGTGTTACTGTCACTTTCATGGTCAAAAGCTTAAAGATATATTTGTAATTTTCAAAGTTTTATTCAGGAAACAATATGTGTGTCAATATTTGATAGGGTGTCCATGATTTTTCACCACAGCCTGGATTCTTGTAGGCATACTGTTAACTAGCGTTTTACAGTATGCCGGAGTGATTTCATTGACCCATACATGCTTGAGTATGTCCTTTAAATCTGCTTCTGAAGTTGGACGGTGTGCTGCCACCTTTTTCTTCATAAGATTCCAACAGTTTTCAAATACATTGAGATCCAGAGAGTTTGATGGCCAACTTGGTAGCAGTAAGATCTTGTTGTCCACGAACCATTTTCTGACTGTTTTTGCAGTGTGGCACGGTGCTGAATCCTGCTGAAATATAGTTGTGCCAGAAACATTCATGTGTATTTTAACTTTACTATTCAGCATGGATATGTATTTTGCAGTATTTACTCTTTCACCTTTCTCAAAAATGTGCAGGCCACATCGTCCATTCGCCGAGATACCACCCCATACCATGACCGATGGTGGGTGTTTAACAGTCTTGATTGTGTACTTCGGATTTAGTCTCTCGCCTGCTGGTCGATGGACGTAGTTGTAACCACTCCCACGTACTTGTTGAAATGTACTTTCATCTGTGAACATTACCCTCTCCCACCATTCAGCAGATTTGTCTTTCATCTTGTTACAAAACTGTATGCGGGCAGCAATTTGTTTCCTGGTCATCATAGGCTTCTTATTTATTTATTTAATTTATTTTTTATACCGCGCTCTTTAGAATCAGTGCGGTTTACATGTATACTAACAGGTACTTTTTATTCCCTTGTCCCCAAAGGGCTCACAATCTAAGTGTACCTGAGGCAATGGAGGGTTAAGTGGCTTGTCCAAAGCCACAAGGAGTGGCCATGGGACTAGAGACCCCAGTCACTCTGGCCTGAGGTTGCTTGTCCCCATGCGGGAATTGAACCCCTGGCCCTCCGGCCTGAGGTAACCTGTCCCAACCACAGAGCCACTCCTCCCCTCTTGGCAGGTCTTCTGGCCATGAGTTTGAATTCATCCACAGCCGTCGTCGGACAGATCTGGCACTTATCTTTATTCCTCGATCATTAGCTAACTGAGCCACACATCGAGATGAAGTATGTGGACTAGATGTAATAATGCTTTTGAGGAATCGGTCATCTCGTCCAGTAGTTATCTGTCTGCACCCACATTTCGAATGACGTGTACAGCCACCTGATTTCAGAACATTCTGAACTGCACACCTTGATATATGCAAATGTTTGGCAATAGCACATTGCGAATATCCTTCAGCATGGAGTGTGACAACTTGTCCCTTTACAAAGTCATTAATATCGCACTTTCTACCCATCTTGATTGTATATTTTACATGTAACTTTCAATCTTTTCCTAGTTGTAAAAATTCAAAACTTCATCCAAGAAACCTACTACAGAGTGTAAGTAAACTAAAATAGACGCCAGACGCATGGTGTGACTAATCGCCATGCTGATTAAATAAGTAAGCACGTGTGACATCTCCACAGTACATTATTTAACAATAAATTGTAGAAAAAGATACCTGCCTTAATTTTTTGGCCACTACTGTAGAAGGCCAAGGCTCTCTTGCAGCCTAATGTGTATAATGCTCTTATCCCTTTATGGGAATGGAATTTTGGGAAAAATATTGGAAAGACTATTGACTGGTTAAAGTGGAATTCGAACACCACCTTTGGAAGGAATTTAAGATGAGTGCAGCATCACCCTATTGTGAAAAAACTCAGTGTAGAGTGGATCCATTACTAGAGCCTCTGCGTGATGAAGTAACTACCACCAAAAACAAGACCTTCCAGGTTAGGAAGTTCGTTTCACAAGTACTCAAAGGGAGCTTTCATAAGCTGAGTTAAAACCATGTTGTTAAGATCCCATGGCACAACTGGTGGCTTAAGGAAAAGCTTCAAAAGCAAGCCGAACATGAAACAAACAACTAAAGGCACCAATGTGAACCCTTACAGAGTTGGTTTTTAAGCTAGACTTCAAGTGGAGAAGGTATTCAAGCAGTTTTTGTGTGGGACAGGAGAATGGATCTAAGGCCCGACCCTCACGCCAGACAGCAAGCCTTCACCACTTAAAAGCATAGGATCTTCTAGTAGAATCTCACCTAGCAGCCAAGATGGCATCGGCTACTCCAACTGGGAGGTTCAAGAAGGTTCTAGCCTCTCAATATCCAAGCTGTGAGGGGCTAGGGAGTTGATACTGAGATGCAGAAGTCAGTCAAGATTCTGAGAGATTAGAATTGGAAAGGTGCCCAAATGCATTTGCTTCTGGATGGAGAGGTACTGAAGAAGTGGAAACCAAAGCTGTCTGGACTACAAATGCACAATGAAAATCCTAGTGCTTTACTTTCTCCCCTTGAATTGCTTAAAAGATATTTGAAAGAAATCTTGCAGTATTCTATAGTGGAGAGCATTCCAGTTACTAACATTCACTATCTTCCCAGAGGTGTGAGGTCTGAAATTGGTGAAGGGGAAGGTTTTGATAGAATTGTGGCTCCAGATAGTATGGACCTTACTGAATTTTTAGAGAATTCTTAGGATAATGTAACTGAGCGAGTTACTTTGCTAGATACATTTAATTCTGAACAAGAGAAACTTTCTATATTGCAATTGTACTTCTCTAAAAAAATGGTTTCTTTTTGTGATAAAACTATTAGTATTTTCTCAAACATAGCTAGGGTCCCTCAGCTGCATCGGAAAGCTTTTCCTGCAGTTAAAACCTAAGGTCTTAGCTACTGGACCTTCATTCTATCTCCGTTTCCCCTGTAAGTGTGTAGCGACTCATTCTAGTAATAGGTTTGTCTTCATGGATGTATCACAGCTAGAAAAACTTCTGTTAGACAGAACTGAGATGCAGTAAAATCAAGATGTAATGATGATCAGGCTTGTATTTTTACAGACTGGGATAGTTAAAAAGGGGTCTGAATTTTTTTTTATAAACGCTGCTCAGCTGTATATTCAGCAGCACTAACATGGTTAAGCACAGTTACTTACCTGTAACAGGTGATCTCTGGGACCAGCAGGAATAAGTCTTCACATATGGGTATCGTCGGTATCGACGGACCCTGCGCGGGAACGCTCCCCAGCATCCAATAAGAAAGCTTTTGTGAGCATCCCACAGCGCCTGCATGCTGCCTTCCCGCCTTTCCCAACCACCTCTCTCCAGTTCGAGTTTTAAAGCTGAGACAAAGAGAGAGAGAGGGAAGGAAAGATAGATAGAGAGATACAACTCCTAGGGGAGGTGGGTGGGTTGTGAAGACTTATTCCTGCTGTTCCCAGAGATCACCTGTTACAGGTAAGTAACTGTGCTATCTCTAGGAACAAGCAGGAATGAGTCTTCACATATGGGGACTCCCTAGCTTCAGATGCCAGGGAGAGAACCCAGAGTTGTGTGTCCTTGAAAAGGGCTCCACCTCCCCCCATGGATCTCTGGCATCCAACCAGGGTAGGTGGGTAGGAGTTGATTAGGAATGGAACAGGTGTTTGAGAACAGCCTGACCAAACGAGGCATCCCGGCGGGAGTCCTTGTCCAAACAGTAATGGGCTGTGAAGGTATGAACCGAGGCCCAGGTGGCCGCTCGACAGATTTGGTCGATGGACAGAGTTTAGATGAGCCATTGAGGCTGCCATGGCCCTCACATTGTGAGCTGTGACATGGCCTTCCAGAGAAAGGTTCCTACTCTGGTAGGCGAAAGAAATACACTGAGCAATCCAGTTGGACAGTGTTCTTTTAGAAACTGGAAGTCCTAAATGGGAAGGATCAAAAGCAACAAAGAGTTGAGAAGACTTTCTATGTTGCTGTGTTCTTTGTAAGTAAAAGGCGAGAGCTCTTTTACAATCCAAAGTATGAAGATTCCTCTCTGCACTTGATGCATGAGGTCCTGGAAAAAAGACAGGTAAGTATACCTCTTGATTCAGATGAAAAGGCGAGACCACTTTGGGCATAAAGTGTGGATTGGTCCTGAGGACTACCTTATCATGATGGAACCTTGTATAAGGAGGACTAGCCACCAAGGCTTGCAACTCACTGATGCGACGTGCTGAGGTGACTGCAATGAGAAAGATAACCTTCCAAGAAAGCACAGTTACTTACCTGTAACAGGTGATCTCTGGGAACAGCAGGAAATAGTCCTCACATATGGGTACGTCGGTACCGACGGAGCCTGAGCGGGAAAGCTCCCCAGCTTCCCAGAAGGAAAGCTTTTGGGGCCTCCCACTGCGCATGCGCGCTGCCTTCCCGCCTTCCTGACCAACTCTCCTCAGTTCGAGTTTATAGCTGAGACAATAGAGAGAGGAAAGGAAGAGAGAGAGAGATACAACTCCTAGGGGAGGTGGGCGGTTGTGAGGACTAATTCCTGCTGTTCCCAGAGATCACCTGTTACAGGTAAGTAACTGTGCTATCTCCAGGAACAAGCAGGAATAAGTCCTCACATATGGGGACTCCCTAGCTAAGATGCCCGGGAGATCCCCTGAAGGGTATGAGACCCTGAAAGATTCCTCATCTTCCTATGGATCTCAGGCATCCATTCAGGGAAGGTGGGCTGGAGTTGTTCAAGAATGGAAGAGGTGTCTGAGGACAGCCTGACCAAACAAGGCATCCCGGCGGGAGTCCTTGTCCAAACAGTAATGGGCTGTAAAGGTATGAACCGAGGCCCAGGTGGCTGCTCGACAGATCTGGTCAATGGACACAGAGTTTAAATGAGTCATAGAGGTGGCCATGGCCCTCACGCTGTGAGCGGTGACATGGCCCTCCAGAGAAAGGTTCTTACTCTGGTAAGCAAAAGAGATACACTGAGCAATCCAATTGGAGAGTGTTCTTTTGGAGACTGGAAGTCCTAAATGAGAAGGATCAAAAGCAACAAAAAGCTGAGAAGACTTTCGATGTTGCTGTGTCCTGTGGAGGTAAAAGGCAAGAGCTCTTTTACAGTCTAGAGTATGAAGGTTCCTCTCTGCATTGGATGCATGAGGAGCTGGAAAAAAGACAGGTAAATATATCTCTTGATTAAGATGAAAAGGTGAGACCACTTTAGGCATAAAGTGAGGATTTGTCCTAAGGACTACCTTGTCATGATGGAACCTTGTATAAGGTGGATTAGCCACTAAGGCCTGCAGTTCACTGATGCGGCGAGCTGAAGTGACTGCAATGAGGAAAATAACCTTCCAGGAAAGAAATTTCAAGGAGGTAGTGGCTAAGGGTTCAAAAGGTGGCTTCATAAGCTGACCAAGAACAAAGTTTAAGTCCCATGCTATCGGAGGAGGTCGAATGGGAAGTTTAGTTAAAGTTAAGCCTCTCATGAATCTTGCAATAAGAGGATGAGAGGAAACAGGTTGTCCATTGATGGGCTTAAGTGATGCCGCAATAGCACTCAAATGGACTCTTACTGAATTCGTTTTGAGTCCTGCATTGGAGAGATGCAGGAGATATTCCAAAAGAGAATTCAATGGGAGTGCCAGAGGGTTAAGACCCTTCTGAGCACACCAAATGGAAAATCTTTTCCATTTAAAAGCGTAAGAACGCCTAGTGGAAGATTTCCTAGAGGCATGTAGGATATCCTTCACTTGCTGCGAAAGATTGAAGTGTTGAAGGTCTAGGCCTTCAGTAACCAAGCTCTGAGGTGAAGGGACTTGGGGTTTGGGTGCCACAAAGTTCCCTCCTCCTGAGACAGAAGGTCTGGAGCCGCTCCCAAGTCCAGGGAGGGGGCTTGGGAGAGATGCAGAAGTAGAGGGTACCACACTTGGCGTGGCCAGTGTGAAGCTATGAGGATCATGGACCCTTGATCCCTTTGAAGTTTGAACAGAGTCTTGGGAATCAAAGGAATGGGTGGAAAGGCATACAGGAAACCCTGACCCCAATGTAGGAGGAAGGCATCCTTGGTCTGAACTCCCTGACACGGAATTCTAGAACAGAACCGGGGAAGTTTGGCATTCCACGGACTTGCAAAGAGGTCTATGTCCGGGGTTCCCCATTTCTGGAAGATTCTGAGTACCTGATCCATGTGCAGGGACCATTCGTGTGGAAGCAGAACTTGACTGAGTCTGTCTGCCCAAGAGTTTTGGATTCCTGGAAGATATACTGCCAGGAGATGGATTTGATGCTCTCTGGCGAAGGCCCATAATCTTAGAGCTTCGTTGCAAAGCGACAGAGAGCCAGTCCCTCCTTGTTTGTTTATGTAAAACATGGCTACTTGATTGTCCGTGTGAATAAGGACTGTCATGTTGGTGAGGAGGGTATGAAAAACTTTGAGAGCTAGAAAGATTGCTCGAAGTTCCAAGTGGTTGATATTTATTTATTTATTTTTATTTATTTTACAGTTTTTATATACCGCGCTTTTTGGTATCAGCGCGGTTTACAGATAACAAATTTTCGCATTAGAACAATCCTTTGCTTACATTATAACAGGGTCAGTAACTTGGAGATAACATGGGAAACTATATACAAGTTATGTACAGAAAATATATTACCTCTGGCAATTACAGGGCAATTATGAAGGGTGGTCTCCTGTGGAGACCAAGTGCCCTGAGTGGAGAGATCTTGGAGATGAGCCCCCCAACCTGTTTGGGAGGCATCTGTTGTGAGGATTGCTTGGGGCAACAATGGTTGAAAGGGGGCCCCCAACAACAGATTTTGAGTGGATATCCACCATTGGAGAGACCAAAAGAGACGATTGGAGTTTGTTATTTGGTATGAGAGAGCTCCTGATGTTTGAGTCCACTGGGTGGATAAAGTCCATTGAGCTGCTCTCATATGTAGGCGAGCATAAGGCACCACATGCACTGTGGAGGCCATATGGCCTAATAGTTGTAGCATCTCTCTGTCAGTCAAGTGGCTTCTGGACTGAGTCTGAGAGGCTAAGTGCACTAGACGTTGGCAATGGGCCTGAGGTAGATAGGCCCTTGCGGTGGTGGAATCCAACCAGGCCCCTATGAATTCTAGGGATTGAGTAGGGGTGAGTTGGGACTTTGGCAGATTGATCACAAGTCCCAGATACTGTAGAATTCGCCTGGTGCGATCCAGGGAAGTCTGAGCCTCGGACTGAGACGGAGCTCGGATGAGCCAGTCGTCCAGGTATGGGAAGACAAAAATTCCCAGGGCGCGTAGAAATGCAGCTACTATTGCCATGCATTTGGTAAATACCCTTGGAGCAGAGGTTAGACCGAAGGGAAGTACTCTGTATTGGAAATGTTTTCCCTGGAACAGAAACCGTAGGAATTTTCTGTGGGATGGATGGATGAGTATATGTGTGTACGCATCCTTGAGATCTAGAGAACAAAGCCAGTCCTGACTCTGTAGGTATGGAAGGAGAGTGCCTAGAGAAAGCATCTTGAATTTCTCCCTGTATAGAAATGTGTTCAATTCTCTGAGATCCAGAATGGGTCTGTACCCCCCTGTTTTCTTGGGAATGAGAAAATAAGGGGAGTAAAAACCTGACCCTTGTTGAGGAAGAGGAACCTCTTCTATTGCCTTTTGGGCGAGAAGAGTGGTCACCTCCTGACCCAACAGGTCTAGGAGAGATGGGGGAGAATTGAAACTTCTCACCATGGTATGGGGAGGAAGGTTGGAGAAATGTAGTTTGTAGCCCTCTCTGATGATAGAGAGGGTCCATTGCTCTGATGTGATTTGCTCCCATCTGGGAGCAAAATGAGTTAACC
Organism: Ichthyophis bannanicus; assembly: GCA_033557465.1. Classification (NCBI taxonomy): domain Eukaryota; kingdom Metazoa; phylum Chordata; class Amphibia; order Gymnophiona; family Ichthyophiidae; genus Ichthyophis; species Ichthyophis bannanicus. The sequence goes on along the minus strand of CM066033.1, from coordinate 290,514,421 downwards.
TTCCTGGAATGGTGAGAGGTTCTGGCTGTTTTAGAGCCAGAAAGGTTAGGTTCTCTAGTTTTAAGTCAAAAACCCTGAGGGGGTTGGGACTGTTGGGCTGTAGCAGCCCCTGCAGGTTTTGCCCTGGCCTGTTTAGGCTGCTGACGCTTAGGAGCAAAGCGAGCTGCAGAAGATTGTTGGCCAGTATTTGTGGCAAATCTGGCCTTCTTGTAGAAAGGCTTTTTGAAAGATTTCTTCTTGACAGGGGTAGAGGTAGACTTAGAAAGTCTATCTAAAGCAGCATTTTCTGCATCCATTTGAGTGGCTTTGATTTGCCACTCCTTACCAAACAGATTCTCACCTGTACAGGGCAAATTTCCCAACCCATCCTGGACCCAGGGTTCAAGGTTAGAGGCCTGGAGCCAAGCAATTCTGCGAGCCGCTATGGCAATACCTGAGGCTCTGCTAGCACCCTCAAAGGAGTCAAAGGCTGCTCTGTTGGAGAACTTTGAAATATCTTGGGTATGCTTTAGCAGAAGAAGGAACTCCTCCTTTCTATCCTCTGGGATAAAGGGGAGAAAATGGCGTATTTTTAATGCAATTTCCTTCAGAAACATGCCCATATAGAGGCTGTATGAGTTGATTCTGGCAATAAGCATACTTGCTTGGAAGATTTTTCTTCCAAAAGCATCCAGAGTCCTACATTCTCTTCCTGGGGGAGTAGAAGAGTGTCTTTTAGTACTCTTGATCCTTTTCATAGCTGACTGCACCACGATGGAGTGGTGTGGGAGCTGAGTTTTTTGAAACCCAGGAGAAGGGGGGACACGATACATGGTGTCCAGACGACGAGAATGTGGAGATAGGGTGAGAGGAGTCTCCCATAAGTCCATCATGTGATCTTGAAGAATTTCATGGATGGGCAAGGTGACTGCCTCTTTGGGAACCTTAAGAGTATCCTAAAATGTCTAACTTTTTTGCTCTAGGTTCTTTTTCAGAGGATACAGAAATAGAAAGACCTTTAGCTACTTCAATGATGAAGTCTTGAAAGGATAAATCCTCTGGAGGAGACATTCTCCTCTTTGGAGAAGAGGGCTCCTCAGGTAGAGTAAGGGATACTTCAGCAGAGTCATCTGATGAATCAGAATCATCAGAAGACTCAAAGTATCGTCTGTTTGCTTCCAGGGATCGATAAGCGTATCGACTGGTATCGACTGGTATCGACATCGGGGGTACCCGGAACCGGATCGGTATCGGGAAAAACCCCGGAACCGGGAACCGGAATCGGTATCCTGGTCGATGTGGAAGGCATGGGTACCGGTATCGGTTGTGGTACCGGAACCGGAGTTGGTACCGCAGGGTGCGGTACCGAGGGCGTCGCAGCCTTAATAAAAGCCAAAATGGCCTGCTGCATGGATTGAACTGTATGATCCATGGACGCCACGACTGTCTGGATGCCGGTACCCCAGAACAGTCTAACAGGTGATCGGTCGAGGCCGTGCCATCGATGTCAACCTGTAACCCCATAGGAGGAGCTTTGGAAGCCGGAGTTTCCGCCGGGGTTGTTTGGCTGGGGCAGGGTCCTCAGGGTCAAGCCCAGGGGTATCTCGATACTTAGAGGGAGATTTGCCCTTTGAGGACCTGCCAGAGGAATGTTTGGTTACCTGAGATCCATCAGGAGAGGAAGACCTGGAAGATGTCGATGCTGGAGTATCTGTAGAAAACAGCATGTGAAACTTGGCTGCCCGGTTCTGTAAGCCACGTTTAGACATCAAAGAACAGGATGGGCAATCCGGAATGGAATGGTCAGGCCCCAAACATTTAAGACACCATTCATGGGTGTCTGTGACTGAAATAGTACCGCTGCACTTGGTGCATTTTTTAAACCCAGAGGCTTGTTTTTCGATGAGGGAGAATTAGTGAAGGCCTAAAGGCCTCACAAAAGTAACACACCAAGTGAGGGAAAAAAAGGCGATTTTTTTTTAAAATAAAGGAAAAAAGACCGGCGGTACCGGTCTGGAATCGGGGAAGGCAGACACGCGGCCAAAGAAATAAATTAAAATAACAACTTCTTCAGCGGTGACAGGAACACGACCTGCTGGCTCCGCGGAAAAAGAAGAACTGAGGAGAGTTGGTCAGGAAGGCGGGAAGGCAGCGCGCATGCGCAGTGGGAGGCCCCAAAAGCTTTCCTTCTGGGAAGCTGGGCAGCTTTCCCGCTTAGGCTCCGTCGGTACCGACGTACCCATATGTGAGGACTTATTCCTGCTTGTTCCTGGAGATAGAAATTTCAAGGAGGTAGTGGCTAAAGGTTCAAAGGGTGGCTTCATAAGCTGGCCAAGAACCAGATTTAAGTCCCATGCCACTGGAGGTGGTCTAATGGGAGGTTTAGTTAAAAGAAGGCCTCTCATGAATCTTGCTATAAGAGGATGAGAGGAAATAGGTTGTCCATTGAGAGGCTTGAGGGATGCTGCAATAGCACTCAAATGGACTCTTATTAAATTTGTTTTAAGGCCTGCATGGGATAGATACAGAAGATACTCTAGTAAAGAATTCAGAGGTATTGAAAGAGGGTTAAGATCCTTCTCTGAAAACCAAATGGTAAATTTTTTCCATTTGAAAGCATAAGAACGTCTAGTGGAAGGCTTTCTAGAAGCATGAAGAATATCTCTGACTTGCTGAGAGAGATGAAAAACTTGAAGGTCTAGGCCTTCAGCAACCAGGCCCTGAGATGGAGAGACTGGGGGTTTGGGTGCCACAACGTTCCGTCTTCCTGGGATAGAAGATCTGGTGCAGAGCCCAATTCCAGGGAGGGAGCTTGAGAGAGATGCAGAAGTAGAGGGTACCACACTTGGCGTGGCCAATGTGGTGCTATGAGGATCATGGAACCTCGGTCTCTCTGAAGCTTGAAAAGTGTTTTGGGAATTAGGGGAATGGGTGGGAAGGCATAAAGGAAGTCTTGACCCCAGTGAAGAAGGAAGGCATCCTTGGCCTGAACTCCCTGACACGGAATTCTGGAACAGAACCGGGGAAGTTTGGCATCCACGGACTTGCAAAGAAGTCTATGTCCAGGGTTCCCCAAATTCAAAAAATCCTGGCTACCTGGTCCATGTGGAGGGACCACTCGTGTGGAAGCAGAACTCGACTGAGTCTGTCTGCCCAAGAGTTTTGAACGCCTGGAAGATATACTGCCATAAGATGAATCTGATGCTCTCTGGCGAAGGCCCACAGTCGCAAAGCTTCGTTGCAAAGCGAAAGAGAGCCAGTCCCTCCCTGCTTGTTCGCATAGAACATGGCTACTTGGTTGTCCGTGTGGATGAGGACTGTCCTGTAGCTGAGCAGGGAGTGGAACACTCAGAGCTAAGAAAATTGCTCTGAGTTCCAAGAGATTGATGTGTAGAGAAGTCTCCTGTGGAGACCAGATGCCCTGGGTGGAGAGATCTTGTAGATGAGCTCCCCAACCCATTGGAGAGGCATCTGTTGTAAGGGTTGCTTGGGGAAGTGACTGCTGAAAAGGGGACCCCAGCAACAAGTTTTGAGAGGACTTCCACCACTGGAGAGACCAAAAAAGGCGACTGGAGTTTGCTATTTTGTCTGACAGGCAACCTGATGCCTGAGTCCATTGGGTGGACAAAGTCCATTGAGCTGCCCTCATGTGAAGGCGAGCATATGGAACCACATGCACGGTGGATGCCATGTGGCCTAAGAGTTGTAACATTTCCCGAGCAGTTAAATGGGACTTTAACTGTATTTGGGAGGCTAACTGCACCAAGCGTAGGCAACGAGCCTGAGGAAGATAGGCCCTTGCAGTTGTGGTATCCAGGACAGCCCCTATAAACTCCAGGGATTGAAGAGGGGTGAGATTGGATTTTGGGATGTTTATTACCAGTCCCAAATACTGAAGGACACGCATTGTGCAGGTTAGAAAAAAGTCTTGGCCTCTGACTGAGAGGGAGCTCGAATGAGCCAGTCGTCCAGATATGGGAAAAGGAATATTCCCAGGGTGCGTAGAAATGCAGCTACTACTGCCATGCATTTCGTGAACACCCTTGGTGCGGAGGCCAGACCGAAAGGAAGCACCCTGTATTGGTAGTGCTTTTCTCCAAAAAGGAACCGAAGGAACCTTCTGTGTGTTGGATGCATGAGGACATGGGTGTACGCATCCTTGAGATCTAGAGAACAAAGCCAGTCCTGACTCTGAAGGTATGGAAGCAGAGCACCGAGAGAAATCATCTTGAATTTCTCCTTGAATAGAAATTTGTTCAATTCTCTGAGATCTAAGATGGGTCTGTAGCCCCCTGTTTTCTTTGGAATAAGAAAATAAGGGGAGTAGAACCCTGTGCCTTGCTGAAGAAGAGGTACTTCTTCTATTGCCCCTTGGGCAAGAAGGGTGACAATCTCCTGACCTAGAAGGTCGAGGAGAGATGTTGGAGAATTGAACTGTTTCACTATGGTGTGAGGGGGAAGGCTTAAGAAATGAAGCTTGTACCCTTCCCTTATGATAGAGAGTGTCCATTTCTCTGCTGTGATTTGTTCCCATCTGGGAGCAAAGTAAGTCAACCTTCCTGGAATGGTAAGGGGCTCTGGTTCTTCCAGAGCCAGAAAGGCTCAGTTCTCTAGTTACAAGTCAAAGGCCCTGAGGAGGCTGAGGCTGCTGGGTCATGGCAGGCCTAGCAGCCTTTGATTTGGCTTGTTTAGGTGGTTGCTGACGCTTTGTAGGAAAACGACCTGCAGAAGATGCCTGCTGACTATAAGCAGGATAGTATCTTCCCTTTTTGGAAAAAGATGTCTTTTTGAACAATCTTTTCTTAACAGGAGCAGAGGTAGACTTTGAAAGTCGATCCAAAGCAGAATTTTCAGCATCCGATTGGCCTTTGCTTGCCAATCCTTACCAAAAAGGTTTTCACCTGTACAAGGGATATTTCCTAATTCATCTTGTACCCAGAGCTCCAAATCAGAAGCTTGTAGCCAAGCAATTCTGCGTGCCCCTAAGGGCAATAGCCGAAGCTCTGCTTACACACTCAAAAGAGTCAAAGGCTGCACGGTTGGAAAATTTGGAGGCATCTTGGGCATGTTTGAGCCAAGTGAGAAACTCCTACCTTTTATCCTCTGAAATAAAAGGGGTTAAAGTCTGCAGATGATCTGTGACTTCTTTTAGAAACATCCCTATATAGAGACTATAGGAGTTGATCCTGGCAGCTAGCATAGAAGCTTGGAAAACACTTCGGCCAAAAGCATCTAGGGTCCTGCATTCACGCCCTGGAGGATTAGATGAGTGTCTCTTTGCACTCTTTATTTTTCTCATGGCAGACTCTACCACAATAGAGTGGTGAGGAAGCTGAGTCTTGTGGAAGCCAGGACAAGGAGGGACACGATACATGGTGTCTAGCCTGCGAGAATGAGGAGAGGTGGTGAGAGGTGTCTCCCACATCCTCAACATGAGATCATACAGAATCTCATGGATAGATAAAGTAACTGCCTCTTTAGGAGTTTTAGGATATTGTAAAATATCTAACTCCTTGGCTCTGGGTTCTGACTCAGGGGCCACTGTGATGGAGAGGCCCCTAGCCACTTCCCTAATGAAGTCTTGAAAAGACAAGTCTTCTGGAGGAGAAATTCTTCGTTTAGGAGAAGGCGGCTCCTGAGGAAGAAGTATCGATGCTTCGACAGAACCCTCAGAGTCATCTGAGTCTTCAGAGGAATCGAAGTATCGCCTGTCTGGATGCTCCTGTAGAGCCCGATAGCTGTACAGAGTAGGATCGGTATCGGGAGTAGCCGGTACCGGTTCGGTACCGATGGGCATCAAAGGACAGGGTACCGTTGCAGCCGACCTCGAAGCCGATGTCGATGCGATCGGTACCGGCACCGGGAGTGATGCCGGTGCCGGAGCCAGTACCAACAACGGGGATTGTTGCGGTACCGGAGGTGTCGCAGCCTGTATGAATGCCGCTAGGGTGCGCTGCATGGTCAGGATCTTTTGATCCATCGACACCACCAATGTCTGGATGTCGGTAACAGTGGAAGCCACCGGTACCCCAGAGCACGGCAACAGGTGATCTGTCGAGGCCGAGCCATCGATGTCAACCTGTGACCCCATAGACAATGCTTTGGAAGCCGGAGCTTCCCGCCGGGCTAATTTTGCCGGTGTGGAATCCTCGAGGGCAAGCCCGGAGGCATCTCGATGCTTGGAAGGAGATCTACCCTTCGAGGACCAGCCAGATTTATGCTAGGTTACCTGAGATCCATGGGAGGAAGAAGAAGCCCTGGAAGACGTCGATGCCACCGAAGCTGCATCAGAGGGAAATAGGGTACTGAGCTTGGCTGCTCGGTTCTGCCGACCTCTTTTAGACATCATGGTACAGGACATACAATCCGTAATGGAATGGTCAGGCCCCAAACATTTTAGACACCAGTCATGGGTGTCTGTGACAGAAATAGTACCGCCACATTTTGTGCATTTTTTAAACCCGGAGGCGGGCTTTTCCATGAGGAAAATATTTTTAGGCCTAAGGCCCAAAAACTGAAAATGCACAGTGAAGTTTTTTTTTTTTTTTTTAAGAAAGAAAGAAAAGAAAAGACCGGCGGTACCGGTCCGACGTCGAAGAAGGCAGACACGACACAAAAAATAAGAAAAAATAAACAACTTCTTCTGCGGTGACAGGAACACGACCTGCTGGCTCCGCGGAAAAGAAGAAATGGAGAGAGGTGGTTGGGAAAGGTGGGAAGGCAGCACGCAGACGCTGTGGGATGCTCCCAAAAGCTTTCTTATTGGACGCTGGGGAGCGTTCCCGCGCAGGCTCCATTGGTACCGACGATACCCATATGTGAAGACTCATTCCTGCTTGTTCCTAGAGATGTGTTGCTACACATCCAATGCTAACCGGTTCACATTGGGGCATGTTGGGATGGATCTGTCACTAACTGGGCAGCGGCTTAATATCACCGCTGCCCAGTTAGCAATATGCGGAAAAAATCAGGCACGGGAAACACTGGCTTAAACTTTCACCACAGAAGCTAATCAGGCAGTTGCTGAATATCTCTGCTGCCAGGTTAGCTTTGAAGCAATCTGGGCAACCCAGATATTCAATGTCGAATATGGCCCCAGCATTGAATATTGGGTCTTTTGTTTTTGTATGCCTTAGCCAAGTGATTAGCCTCCAGTAATATGGACTATAACTATTATTGGGGATATGGTTTTGCTATTTCCTTTTCCTTTCATTGATTGTTTATAGTAATAATGATGGCTTTTCCTTTTATGTTACTAATGTAACATGTTAAAAATTCTAGTTTTAAAAAAAGAGAGACCCATAGTGTCTTTGTCGCATTGGCGTTTCAGGTATGTTTTCACTACTCGAGGATTGGCAGATACATGTACAGAAGATCACTCTCTACCCAATGAAGGAGGAAAGCATCCAAGCCTAGTTTGCTATGTGTCCCTGTTCTTGAGCAGAATTGGCAGATCTGCTAGTTCTGGGGAGCTGTGAAGAGGTCTACTGAGGTGATGCTCCACTCTCAAAGGATAGTCAGCACTACCTCCATATTCAGAGTCCAATCATGGGAACAAAAGGCTTGACTCAGCTTATCTGCCAGAACACAATTCTCTCCCACTAGATAGGTGGCCTATACATATATCCCATGAAACATGACAAACGTTCACAATGTCTAACATAGGAGGTACAAGCCTGTTCCTTTCTATGTGTCAAAGTAAAACATCACTTCTTAATTGTCCATCTGGATTATGACAATTTGAATAGCCAAATAAACAGATCCCAAACCGGTCAGAATCCAAAAATAACACCCATAAAACTAAGATCCCAACAAAGAAAGACCCCGTAACCTAAAGTTCTTTTTGTCGGAGATAGTCGTCAAAGTGAGCGGGGAAACAACCGCACACCACAGCGGCGACTCCTTTTTTTAAATTTTAATTCAAAAGATGAAATACTGCACTTAGCTCATGTAAACCTCTCCAAAAAGCAGACAAAAATGCCAGATTTTTTCAGGTTGACGACGTGCCACACGTTTCGGGTTAAACATACAAAGTTTACAACCCTGCTTCAGGCCATCTCTTACTGGCAGTGCAATTCGTATTCTGCTCTAAAACTGAGCTGCTTTCAGAATGAGTCAGCGATAGGGGTGCTCCTCTTATACTTCGGCGTCTGACGTCACTTACCACAGGTGATCACCAGCAGTCAAACAGAATGCAAAACCAATTGCAGCAGAAAGGAAGATCTCACTGACAAGAGAACACCTTACCAATATGCAACTTTTAACAGTCTAGATGATGGTATACCAGTCTATTTGCATATTGAGACCCTCAGGGGTAACTGTATTCAGGCGAAAAATCCACCTTTGTTCTCGTAGTTGCAATCGCTGTTCGCGGTCCCCTCCCCTAGGGTCAATAGGTTCAAAATCTAAAATTCTCCCGCGCAATGAGTCAAAATCATGTAGATGTTGTAAGCAGTGTTCTACCATAGGGGCAGAAAGATTTTTTAACCGTAGACGCGAGGCATATTCCGACAGCTGGAGTTTAACAGGACGCGTAGTGCGCCCCACATAGTATTTCTCACAGGGACAGATGATCAAATAAACTACAAAGGTAGAAGAGCAGTTCGTATAACCATGTAATGAATACGTTCTGGATGTATGAATATCCGTCCAGGTTTCCCCTGGTATTGTAGAACTACAGTATTTACACTGATTACAAGGACTATGTCCTTTGATATCATAGTTACAAAGAGGACGGTCCAACGCATGTGTGGTCTTCATAATCAAATCCCTCAAATTCGCCTTTCGCGAATAGGCAATCTGAAGAGTCTTGTTACAAAAACAAGAATGAAGTCCTAATATAGGCCAGAACTGATGCAACAATCATGCCACCTTTGACATGTTGTTAGTGTAAGGTAGAATGCCTGTAACCACATCCTCCTCCGGCGGGGCATTAGCCGGTAACAAAAGCCACTCCCGATGAAGATGCTTGGCTCGTTTGTAGGCCTTAATAATCATGTCAAGAGGGTAACCCCTATGAATAAGCCGATTCTTCAGGTCAGCAGCCTGTGACCTAAACTCATCTGTCGTGGAACAATTGTGGGGAAGCCGCATAAATTGTCCAAATGGTAATCCACGCTTAAGGGCTCGCGGATGAAAACTGTTGTATCGAAGTAAGATGTTATGCTGTACCGGTTTTCTATACAGCGTAGTCTCCAAACCCGACGGTGTTAAAGACACAGTAACATCCAGAAATTGTATGCTGGAGACCTCCATCTGTGTGGAGAACTGAACATTGGGCTTATAAGCGTTGAGCCGCTGAATGAAGAGATCCAAATCCTGTTTAGTGCCTGTCTATAAGAAAAAAACATCATCAATAAAACTTTTCCAAAATGGTACAAAACAGAACGCCGGATCTGAACAAACCAATTCAAAGACATCCATATAGATGGTGGCAATTGATGGGGCCACCGTGGCACCCATCGCAATCCCCATTATCTGCAAATAAAATTGCTGTCGGTACAGAAAAAAGTTATTGTTTAAGACCAGATCTAATAGGCTTAATAAAAAAAGATCTGGGGATGCGATCCGGAAGATCTAAAGGATAATCCGTAAGATAAACCATTGCCTCATCCTGATTGATGTTTGTGTATAATGACTGTACATCAAAAGTTACCAAATACGTATAAGAAGAAACATCAGTACGTGTCAAAAATTGAGCCAAAAAATCCCCGTGTCTCTAATATACGAAGCTACTTTCGCTGCTGCGGGCTGCAAAAAAATGTCGCAGAATTTAGAAAGCGGCTCAAGCAGGTAGTCACGGCATGATATAATCGGCCTACCCAGTGGATCATGTAAAGTCTTATGGATCTTGGGAACTAAATAAAAAACAGGAACCTTAGGGTGTTTCTTGATCAAAAACTCCAATTCCTGTTTGGTGATCCAACTGCGAAAAAATACTTGGGAGACTAAAACCTGAATCCGAACTCGCAACTCATCCGTGGGATTGGTACTTAAACACCTGTAGGTCGTGCGGTTATTTAAGTGAACATCTATTTCCCGCTGATATTGCTCAGTTGACAAGACCACTGTTGCCCCACCTTTATCCTCCCGTCGAATAACGATATCCATCGTAGCCAGTTGTTGAAGAGCCTCATGTTGATCCTTTGATACACTGAAATGGGTCACAGAAGATTTTTGTTCCAAAACTTGCAATTGTTGCAAAACTAGATCTTGAAAAAGCGAAATAGTGCGATCCGCCTTGCCCGAGGGCAACCATCTAGAAGGCGGCTTCACCACAGAGCAACCAGCAGTATCAGGAAGATCAGAAAAATGCTGTATAACACGAAGCTTACGAAAACATTTATGAAGGGCCAACCTAGTAGTAAAGCCATCATATTTTGGAGTGGGTACAAAAGATAGACCCAGTTCCAAAACCTGTAAATGAAGTGAAGTTAAAGGTCTTCCTGATAGGTTGACAACTGACGAGTTTTGGTACGAGACCGGGTATCCGGGCCTTCCCAAAAATCCTGCTGATAGGATCTTCTAGATCTACGGCCCCAAGATGAATTACCCCGATAGTGCTCAACAGTGGTAGGACGTGATCTAGTGTTATATTGTGCTACTGGCTCGTTGAGATCAGTATCAGTGGAGTCTTCTGAATCCGTCACAAATGAAACCTTTTTGTTATTAAAACTTTGTTTTTTCATGGAGGGCCACTTATAAACGCAATCATTATCATAGTCCGATTTATCCCTCTTAAATTTACGTATCTTTAAACCCTGAACATGATCACAATATGTATCTAATTGCTTTTGTGTTTCCACCCATTGTGTCTGAAAACTGGTGGAATCTTGACTGTCCAGAATTTTCACCTTCAATTCTTGAGCTTGAATCAGTAATGCTCTTCCTGCTCTTGTGTAGACCGTGCAATAAGCAGAGCCACTAAATCAAAACCGTATTTATTTAAAATAGCATTCCACTTAGCTAGAAACAACTGGTCTTCAGTGAATTGTCTAGGAGGTTTTAAAACACGCAAACCTCTCGTAAGAATGAGAGATTTCAAATATTGCGTCATAGCAGATCCGAGCAGTTGAGCACGAATCAGCTTTTTAGATAAGTCCTTTAATTCCAGCATCATAGGCGGTAGCTTATCTGAGGAGAGCATGGGATCCTCATCGAACAATGATTTGCATTTTTTGAACTGAGCTAGTTGATCTTCCGTGTAAGCAAACATAGCCGAAGACATAATGATAGCGGTTAACTAATACACTAATAAACAGATCCCAAACCGGTCAGAATCCAGAAACACCACCCATAAAACTAAGATCCCAACAAAGAAAGACCCCTTAACCTAAAGTTCTTTTTGTTGGAGATAGTCGTCAAAGTGAGCGGGGAAACCACCGCACACCACCGCGACTCCTACCTTTTTTAAATTTTAATTCAAAAGATGAAATACTGCACTTAGCTCATGTAAACTTCTCCAAAAAGCAGACAAAAATGCCAGAATTTTCCAGGTTGACGACGTGCCACACGTTTCGGGTTAAACATACAAAGTTTACAACCCTGCTTCAGGCCATCTCTTACTGGCAGCGCAATTCGTATTCTGCTCTAAAACTGTGAGCCGTTTTCAGAATGAGTCAGAGATAGGGGTGCTCCTCTTAGAACACTGCCTACAACATCTATATGATTTTGACTCATTGCGTGGGAGAATTTTAGATTTTGAACCTATTGACCCTAGGGGAGGGGACCATGAACAGCAATTGCAACTACGAGAACAAAGGTGGATTTTTCACCTGAATACAGTTACCCCTGAGGGTCTCAATATGCAAATAGACTGGTATACCATCATCTAGACTGTTAAAAGTTGCATATTGGTAAGGTGTTCTCTTGTCAGTGAGATCTTCCTTACTGCTGCAACTGGTTTTGCATTCTGTTTGACTGCTGGTGATCACCTGTGGTAAGTGACGTCAGACGCCGAAGTATAAGAGGAGCACCCCTATCTCTGACTCATTCTGAAAGCGGCTCACAGATTTAGAGCAGAATACGAATTGCGCTGCCAGTAAGAGATGGCCTGAAGCAGGGCTGTAAACTTTGTATTTTAACCCGAAACGTGTGGCACGTCGTCAACCTGGAAAAATCTGGCATTTTTGTCTGCTTTTTGGAGAAGTTTACATGAGCTAAGTGCAGTATTTCATCTTTTGAATTAAAATTTTAAAAAAAGGGAGTCGCCGCTGTGGTGTGCGGTTGTTTCCCCGCTCACTTTGACGACTATCTCCGACAAAAAGAACTTTAGGTTAAGGGGTCTTTCTTTGTTGGGATCTTAATTTGAATAGCCAACCAATCACTGAAAGCTCCTGGAAAGGAGAGTTCTTGGTCAAACTGGAGGGGAGCATTCACCAGGAGACACTCCTGGAGAGGCCTTATGGCAGAGATTACATATCTAAGCCTTTGAGTTGATTGTCTCCACTGGGTGCTCAAGTCCACTGAGATTGTCTGAAATGCAGACAAGCCATTGAAGTGGCCATGTGGCCTAACATTTTCAACATGGTTCTCGCTGAGACCTGCTGACTCATTTGAACTGCCTTCACCTGCTGCACTAAGTGGGTCAGAGCTTGTCTGGAGGCAGAAAGGCTCTCACTAGAATCATGTCCATCAGAGCTCCAATAACTTGCAATTGGTGGGAAGGATTCAGTTGGGATTTTGGATAATTTATGACCAACCCTAGATGCTCTAGCACACGGATGGTGATTTTCATGGATTCTTGAACTCCATCCTGAGTGGCACTCTTGAGCAGCCAATCATCCAAGTAGGGAAACACATGCACTCTCAGTTTGCATAGAAATGCTATGACAACAGCTACACATTTGGTGAAAATCCAAGCAGTAGACAAGATCAAAAGGCAGTATGCAATACTGGAAGTGGGGTTTCCCTACAATGAATCCCACATACTTCCTGTGAGTAAGATGTATCAAAATGTGGGTATGGGCATCCTCTATGTCTAGGGAACATAGCTAGTCTCCTTTTTGAAGATAAAGGAATAGGCGACAGAGCATCTTCTTTGGTACCAGGTAATACTGCTAGTAAAATCCCTGCCCTTCCTCCTCTGGTGGCAAGGGCTCAATGGCATTTGCCATGTGAAGGGCAGAAATTTCCTGAAGTAACTCCTCTTGTTGGTGAGGGACTAAAAAATTGTGCCTCAGTGAACAATTTAAAGGGATTCTCGAGAAACAGAATCAGTACCTGTGATGAATTATTTTTAATGTCTAACCGATGGAGGTGTTAAGGGCAAAGACAGTGAGTCTTCTTCGTAGTGAAAGAGCATCCACCTGGGGTATAGGCAGACTGGCTTTGTTCTCTAGGAGCCAGTCATAACAATGTCCCTGTTTTTGGCTGAGGAGACAACTGGGTTTTCCGAGACCTCTGCTGCCTGGAGGTGCATGGCAGAGAAGGGTACATACACTTGTGCAATTAATAGGATTTCCTGTGGCCTCTGCTCTGCAATCTCCAAGAAGAGGAGGCTGGGTTGGTAGTAGGCCTAGAGAGGGTTTGCAAGGTGTTGCTATGCTTACTTGATTATGGTAGTAGCCTCTTGAACTTTGTCTCTGAAGAGATTCTCTTCACGGTACAGGTACTTCAGCAAGCTGCTCCTGTATCCTAGTCTGTAAATCTGATGCCTGGAGCCATGAGAATCTTCAGCTCCATGCTGATGGCAGAGACTCTTAACGCCATGCTGAAAATGGATGTTTTTTGTTACATGTAAACCGCGCTGATTGCAAATAGTGCGGTATATAAGAATTGTAAAATAAATAAATAAAATAAATAAATAAATAAATAAATAAAATATCATAGGTCACCTGGACCATGTATTTTCCCTGTACTCCTTCCCTTGACCCACTAGGGAGCAGAAACTCCCAATTTTCTCTAGAGGAAGAAAGTTTGGGAACTATGCTTGGCCACGCATAGTATTCTGCAAGTGCATGACAATGTGGAACTAGTAGAATACCATGTAGGACATGAGCATGGCATTGTTAATTTTTTTTTCCAAAAAAACAAGAGTTCGAGCCTCTCTCTCTGGGAGCAGTGAAGAGAACGACTTGGAATTCTTGAATGGTGCAGCAGCTGGAGCTTCTCAAATCTGGAAGCCTCCTCAACTCTATTCATAGAGTCAGCCTTTTTACTTACAGGAGGCACAGAGAGGGAGGTCTCCCACACTATCATCTGCAACCTTTGGAAATCATGGTGCACCAAATGCTTCAGGGATCAACCTTACACCGATGCATGCAATATCAAGATCAGACAGGTATCCATTGATGTCGAGGCCTTTTGGGGTCTCAATGATGACCAATCGCCCACAGGTAGTTACAGTTTCATGTATCAGCTCAATGGCACAATGTTACTATAAACAGGAGTCTGAGCAAGCATCTCCTGCATACATATGGTGTGCATGAAGTTTTCCTCTATTCTCTTAGTCAAGTACTCCTCACGGATTGCTTTGAACAAAGAAATGGGCCTCCGGCATTTCAGTCAATGTCTTCGGAATCTTAAAGGGAGAATTGGTCAAATGGTCATAGTCCCTCCAAAACCATAGAGGATGAGCTCTTGCTATGTCGAGGCTGCTTTGGGGGTCAACAAACTCAGATGTTGATGCGTCAAAGCCTACACCTACTGCTTGACATTGATAAGTCTAGGACAAATCCTTCCTCTTCTTCGTGTGGATTCGGTAGGAGACCAATCCTTGGCATGTCTACTGGTGCTCAGTTCTGAGAAAGCTCAAGCATTCCTTGATGCCAATGCATTGCCAGCATCCTGTGCAGCTCCAGGATCCACGGTGACCAATGCCACCAATGTCGATGGGCTGGTCCTTCTGATTGCCAAAATTCTATGTGCACTTCTCTTTGCAATCCTTAAGCCCTCTCTGACATCTGTAAACAGACCTCATAAAGAGAGGGGTTATGGTCAGGCCCCAGACACCATTTAAGAGAGTTCATGACGATCATGGTACTAGAGCACCGGGAGCACATTTTAAATGCACTGGCAGGTTTTTGTGACATATTGTCTGGAAAACTAGCTGAAGTGGAATCAAAAAGCTCAATGACTGAAATTTAAAAAAAAAATTAACTCTGGGTGTGCCTCAGATCTAAATGTGGCCTATGTGGCACTGGAGGAAAAATAAAGGATGCTTAAAAAAATGACACAATCTGCTCTAAGGACAGGAAAAAAATTGTACAATAATGTACATATGCCCCCCTACACAAATAGAGTAACTGAGGGATTGAAAAATGATATTTCGGGTTCTGTGGAAAAACAAAGACTGAGCTCATCAGGCACAGTGGGTAGCAGGCAGGAATGGGTGTCCATATGTAGCAAACTTTACGAAAACGTCTGGAAAGGTAGCTGGGGAAGTTCTTCCATGAGCTCTGTTGGTGATGTCACCCAAATATGAGGGCTTATTCTGCTTGTCCACAGAGAATATATTTTTCTCTATAAACAATTCAGTCAAATCAATTAAAATACCTTTCTTATTTTCCATAAATTTGTCATAATTATCAGGAAAATCATCTTCAGATTTCAATTTCTCAGTAAGAGGTACATCAGCTTCACCTTCTTCCTCCTCCTCTTCATTGAACCACATTTCTTCATCTTCCTCTAGGGTTCTTGTATCTCTGAGGAATCTATTACTACGCAATATAGATGGTGCACTGTAAGAGAGTTAACACGGACAGGTCATATGTTTTGACTGATATAAAAATTAAGATCATATACTCTAACAGACATATAGTTGTGGTCAACATTATTGGCACCCTTGCATTTTAGGTATGTAGGCTACAATATCTTAAGAAATAATTGGAACTATTCCAACTGTATGTCATCATATGTTTAATAGTATGTTCAAAGGTATACAACGACGAAAAAAAAAAGATGTCTGGCAACCTAGACGTAGCAATTTCTGATTGACAGAAATGGTTAAAATGTTGTTTTTACAAAAACAGTTGTATAGAGGCTAATATAGCACAAATAAGAAATAGAAGCTTATAGAATATAATGCTATGCAAGGCTGCACCTCGTCTACCAATCTCCCTATTTCACATTTAGTGATAACGGTTGTTAGACTTTGCTATTACATTTCCCTTTTTGGTTTACACCCGCCCCCCCCCCCCCTTTCTCTTTCCAGTCTATAGTGCATGAAGGCAAAGTAGAAATACAAACTTGAAGGAAAGCATAGTTACTCACCTGTAACAGGTGATCTCCGGGAACAGCAGGAATTTAGTCTTCACATATGGGTATCGTCGGTACCGACAGAGACTGCGTGGGAACGCTCCCCAGCGTCCAATAGGAAAGCTTTTGAGAGCATCCCACAGCGCCTGCGTGCTGCCTTCCCGCCTTTCCCAACTGTCCCTCTCCAGTTGAGTTTAAAGCTGAGACAAAAGAGAGAGGGAAAGAGAGAGAGATAGAGAGATACAACTCCTAGTGGAGGTGGGTGGGTTGTGAAGACTAAATTCCTGCTGTTCCCGGAGATCACCTGTTACAAGTGAGTAACTATGCTATCTCCAGGAACAAGCAGGAATGTAGTCTTCACATATGGGGACTCCCTAGCTGCAGATGCCAGGGAGAAGGCCCCAGATGTTGTGTGCCCTTGTGAAAGGGCTCCACTTCCCCCCATGGATCTCTGGCATCCTACCAGGGATGGTGGGTAAGAGTTGATTAAGTATGGAACAGGTGTTGAAGAACAGCCTGACCAAACAAGGCATCCCGGCGGGAGTCCTTGTCTAAGCAGTAATGGGCTGTGAAGGTATTATTTATTTATTTACAGTCTCTTCTATACCGCACTATTCGGCATCAGCGCGGTTTACATGGAACAAAAATACTCAGTACAGTTAACACGTATGAGTTTACAGATAACAGGGTAAAAAACTTGGATAACAAAGGGCAACTATTTACAAAGCAAACTGCATAAAGTCATACGAACAGGTAGGTTTCATAGAATCATATGAGCCACTTGGAGTTAGAGTATCTATCTGGGCGTGTTGTTGAGGATCCCTTGATTGCTTGGGGTGTTGTGTCGTTGCTATCCATGAGGTACTTGATGAAAAGGTGGTGTTTGAGGGCTTTCCTGAACTGTGTCAGGCTCCTGATTGCCCGAATATTTGGGGGTAATGCATTCCAGCATATGAACCGAAGCCCAACTAGCTGCTCGACAGATATCTTGATAGACACAGGGTGAAGATGAGCCATAGAGGCTGCCATGGCTCTCACATTGTGAGCTATGACATGGCCTTCAAGAGGAAGGTTTTTACTCTCATAGGCAAAAGATATACACTGTGCAATCCAACAGGACAGTGTTCTTTTAGAGACTGGAAGTCCCAAATGACTAGGATCAAAAGCAAAAAAGAGTTGAGAGGACTTTCTATGTTGCTGTGTCCTTTGCAAGTAAAAGGCCAAAGCTCTTTTACAGTCCAAAGTATCAAGATTCCTTTCTGCATTCAAGGCGTCAGGCCATGGAAAGAATACAGGAAGGTAAACCACTTGGTTTAAATGAAAAGGTGACAGCACCTTTGGCATAAAGTGTGGATGAGTCCTAAGGACTATCTTATGATGGAATCTTGTATAAGGAGGATCAGTTACCAACGCTTGCATTTCACTGATACGACGTGCTGATGTGATTGCAATAAGAAAGATGACCTTCCAGGAAAGGAATTTCAAAGAGGTAGTGGCTAATGGTTCAAAGGGCGGTTTTCATGAGCTGCCCAAGAACCAGATTTAAGACCCATGCCACGGGTGGTGGCTTAATGGGAGTCTTAGTTAAAAGAAGGCCTCTCATAAATCTCGCTATGAGAGGATGAGAGAAAATAGGTTGTCCATTTAGAGGCTTCAAAGAAGCTGCAATAGCACTCAAATGAACTCTCACTGAATTGGTCTTAAGCCCTGCATTTGATAAATGAAGGAGATACTCCAGTAATGATTCCAGAGGTATCGCAAGAGGGTTAAAACCCTTCTGCGAGCACCATATGGTAAACCTTTTCCACTTAAATGCATAAGAGTGTCTTGTGGAAGGCTTCCTGGAAGCATAAAGGATATCCTTTACCTGCTGGGAAAGGTTAAGACCGTGAAGTTCTAGGCTTTCAGAAACCAGGCCCTGAGATGCAGAGACTGGGTACTGGAATGCCACAGCATCCCGTCCTCTTGAGAAAGGAGATCTGGAGCAGATCCTAACTCCAGAGGCGGAGCTTGAGAGAGATGTAGGAGCAGAGGGTACCACATTTGCCATGGCCAACGTGGAGCTATGAGAATCATATGACCTCTGTCTCTCTGAAGCTTGAACAGGGTTTTGGGAATTAGGGGAATGGGTGGAAAGGCATACAGGAAGTCCTGACCCCAATAGAGGACGAAAGCATCCCTGGCCTGACAACCCTGAGCCGGAATTCTGGGACAGAATCGGGGAAGTTTGGCATTCAGCGGACTTGCAAAGAGGTCTATGTCCGGGGCTCCCCAAATTTGAAACATTTTGGCCACCTGGTCTGCATGGAGAGACCATTCGTGTGGAAGCAGAACTCAACTGAGTCTGTCTGCCCAAGAGTTTTGAATGCCTGGAAGATACACCGCAAGGAGATGAATCTGATGCTCTCTGGCAAGGGCCCATAGTCGCAAAGCTTCGTTGCAGAGCGACAGAGAGCCTGTTCCGTCCTGCTTCTTCACATAGAACATGGCTACTTGATTGTCCGTTTGAACTAGGACTGTCTTGTAGCTGAGCTGGGTGTGGAATACTCGAAGAGCAAGGAAGATTGCTCTGAGTTCCAGGAGATTGATGTGTAAACAGGCCTCCTGTGGAGTCCAGGTACCCTGGGTAGAGAGGCCTTGCAGGTGGGCTCCCCAACCCACCTGTAAAGCATCTGTTGTTAGAGTGGCTTGGGGTGGTGGTTGCTGAAAAGGAGACCCCACCAGAAGGTTTTGGGGTGACTGCAACCATTGGAGGGACAAAATAAGGCAATCTGAGTTTGCTATTTTGTCTGACAGACAACCTGACGCCTGAGTCCACTGAGTGGATAAAGTCCACTGGGCTGCCCTCATATGGAGGCGCGCATAAGGAACCACATGCACAGTGTATGCCATGTGGTCTAACAACTGTAACATTTCCCAAGCAGTGAGGTGAGGTTTTAGCACTGCTTGGGAAGCTAACTGCATAATGTGAAGGCAGCAGGGCTGCGGAAGGAAGGCCCTTGTCTGTCTGGTATCCAGCAAAGCTCCTATAAACTCTAGGGACTGAGTGGGAACAAGGTTGGATTTTGGGAAGTTTATCACAAGTCCCAAATACTGAAGGATGCGCATTGTGCGAGAGAGAGCAACCCTGGCCTCTGGCTCTGAAGGGGCTCAAATGAGCCAGTCGTCTAAGTAAGGGAAGACGAATATTCCCAGGGTGCGGAGAAATGCTGCCACCACAGCCATGCATTTTGTGAACACCCTTGGTGCAGAGGCCAGGCCAAAAGGAAGAACCCCTGTATTGGTAGTGCTTCCCTTGAAAAAGAAAGCAAAGGAACTTTCGGTGAGTTGGATGGATGAGAACATGAGTGAACGCATCCTTGAGATCTAGAGAACAAAGCCAATCCTGACTCTGAAGGTATGGCAGCAGAGTTCCTAGAGAAATCATTTTGAACTTCTCTTTGAACAGGAATTTGTTCAATTCTCTGAGGTCTAAAATAGGTCTGTATCCTCCTGTTTTCTTTGGAATAAGGAAATAGGGGGAGTAAAACCCTGTACCCCATTGGGGAATGGGTACCTCTTCTATTGACCCTTGAGCAAGGAGCACAGTAACCTCTTCACCTAACCGGTCGTTGAGAGAGGTCTGAGAATTTAACTGTCTTACCACTGTAGGAGGGGCCATGCTGAGGAAATGAAGCTTGTACCCCTCTCTTACAATAGATAGAGTCCAATTTTCTGCTGTTATCTGACCCCATCTGGGGGCAAAATGACACAACCTTCCTAGGATGGTGGAAGGTTCTGGGCCGTTCAGGGCCAGGAAGGCAAAGTTCTCTATATAGGAGTCAAAGCCCTTGTGGAGGCTGAGTCTGCTGAGCCGGTTGAAGCTTAGCTGCTTTTGTCTTTCTTTGCCTAGGTTGTTGCTGCTGTCCCTTTTGGGCAGACTGACCTAAACGATGCCCTTGCTGGGTATAGGAGGGATAAAACGTTTTCTTCTTACTAAAGAATGGTTTCTTAGAGGATATTTTCCTCGCAGGATCAGCTGTAGATTTAGACAATCTATCCAAAGTGATATTGTCAGCATCTATCTCATTAGCTTTTTCCTGCCAATTCTTGCCAAAGAGATTCTCTCCTGTGCAAGGTATATTCCCTAGTTTGTCCTGTACCCAAATTTCCAAGTCAGATGCCTGGAGTCAGGCAATCCTACGTGCACCTATGGCAATGGCAGAGATTCTGCTTATGCACTCAAAGCAGTCAAAGGCTGCACGATTCACAAACTTGGAAAAATCCTGAGCATGTTTGACAAGAGCGAGATAATCTTGCCTTTTATCATCAGGAAGGAGAGGGCTCATAAGCTCTAAATCTCCTGTGACCTCTTTAAGGAACATTCCCATATACAAGATATAGGAACTGATCCTAGCAGAAAACATGGAAGCCTGGAAGGATCAACGTCCAAAGGCGTCAAAGAGTCTTACACTCACATCCTGGAGGATTGGATGCATGCCTTTTTGCACTCTTTATCCTTCTCATGGCTGATTCCACCACCATGGAATGGTGTGGTAATTGAGTCTTCTGAAACCCAGGACAAGGAGGAACTTGATACATGGTGTTGAGTCTTCGAGAGTGAGGAGATGTGGTTAGAGGCGTTTCCCACATCCTTAACATGAGATCATGCAAGATCTCATGCATAGGTAAGGTAGCTGCCTCCTTGGGAGCTTTAGGGTATTGTAGGATTTCTAATTCCTTTGCCCTAGGCTCTTTTTCAGGAGCCACTGTGATGGAAAAACCCCGGGACACATCTCGGATAAAATCCTGAAAGGACATATCCTCTGGTGGAGACATCCTACGCTGAGGAGAAGAGGAATCCTCAGGAAGAGGTATTCTGGTATCGGAAGAGCTTTCAGAGTCTTCAGACTCATCCGAGGATTTGAAGTATCTCCGATCTGGGTGATCCTGAAAGGCACGGTACCGGTACCAATCGAAGTCGGCATTGGAGTGGTCCGGTAAGACTTGTCGATGCCGGATAGAGATGCATGACTCGGTCCCGGTAGAATACCTGCCGATGTCGATGCAGTCGGTGCCGGTACCAGTTGAATTGTCTGAAGCAGTTTCAGGGGCATCGAGGCTGTGAGAAGAGCCGCCAGACTGCGTTCAATAGCCAAGAATCTCTGGTCTATCGACGCTGCCGATGCTTGGGTATCGGTGCTTGATGAAGCGGCCGGCACCCTAGAGCATGGCACCAGTAGTTCTGCCGAGGTTGAAGCCTCGAGAATATCCTGGAGCCCTGTTAATGCTTTGGAAGCCGAAGCCTCCCTCCGGGGAAATTTTGCCGGTGGAAGTCCCTCAAGGGCAACGCCAGAGGCATCTCGATGTTTAGAAGGAGATCTACCCTTTGAGGACCGGCTAGATTTATGTTTAGTTACCTGAGATTCATGGGAGGAAAACGAAGCCCTGGAAGACGTCGATGCCACAGATGCTGCATCGGAGGGAAAAAGGGTGCTAAGTTTAGTAGCTTGGTTTTGCCGGGCCCTTTTCGACATCATCCCACAGGCAACACACTCTGAAATAGAGTGGTCAGGACCTAAACATTTGAGGCACCACTCATGGGTGTCGGTGATGGAGATGGTACCGCCACACTTAGAACACTTTTTAAAAACCAAAGTGGGTTTTTCCATTTTGAAGGAAAAAGTTGGGCCTAGTGCCCAAAATGGCGCGTGGCACCTGAGGAGAAAATTCCTGGAAAAGACTCCAGAAAGAAAAGTGTTTTTGTTTTGTTTTTTGAGAAAAAAAGAAAGAACCACCGGTGGTACCGGTGTAGCGTCGAGGGAAGACAGACACGACCACAAAAAAGAAGAATAAGGAGGGAATTTTTTCTGCGGTGACAGGATGTGCGACCTCTCGGCTCCATGGAAAACGAAGAACTGGACAGGGACAGTTGGGAAAGGCGGGAAGGCAGCACGCAGGCACTGTGGGATGCTCTCAAAAGCTTTCCTATTGGACGCTGGGGAGCTTTCCCGCGCAGGCTCCGTCGGTACCGACAATACCCATATGTGAAGACTACAATCCTGCTTGTTCCTGGAGAAAGGAGACATACTAGGTGAACAATGAAATAAGAATGGAATAGATTTATTGTTGCTTATACATAACGGAGAAATGCTTAAAGGCACATAAACGCAGGCAGGTTCATAAAGGAGATATGTCCCAAATCATGTTTCAAGCAAATAGTTAGGTTGATGGTTAAGAAGAGCTGTTCAAAGGCCAGCTTCACCTACTTCCCCTTTTGGACACTTGGCAGGCAACTGAAAAAGGGCCTTACTGTTTTTTTTGGTCCTAGATGTTACTAGGCAGAAAGAAAAGGAGAAACACCAAATATGGTATGAACAAAGAGCAGACCAGGTGCGGAAAAGGAAGGGGGATAGGTCAAGGAGGAGATAATAAATGTGGAGTGAACAGGTGGGCGTGTGTGCCGACACACTGGACACCCGCTGTTGCAAGAATGAATAAAGAGCTCTTATACTGCTTCACAACATTCCTCTCTGAGTCTCATTAGCCAGGTTGGCAATACGTGTATAGGCCACAGGGAAAGGTGTTTATAACACTGACAAAAAAAGAAGAAAATATGAACTGGACAGGATTAATGGTATCTTTCACTGATATTTGGTTGCACAACCCTTGGCAGTGATGACAGCCTCCAAACATTTTTTGTAGCCATCTATAAGTTTCGTACATCTGTCGGATGGTAGTTTCTCCCACTCTTCAAATGCAATTTGTTCCAGCTCATGAATGTTTCCAGGATTCCTTTTACCAATGGCAGATTTCAGCTGTTTCCACAGGCTCTCGACTGGATTGAGATCAGGACACATTGCTGGCCAGTTTAAAACAGTCTATATTTTCCTTTTTAACCATTCTTTTGTACTTTTGGATGTATATTTCTGGTCATTGTCCTGCTGGACGACCCATAACCTTCGACCCAGACCTACCTTTCTGCCACTAGGTAGCATGTTTTGCTCCAAAATACCTTGGAAGTCCTCAGACAGCATAGTTACTCACCTGTAACAGGTGTTCTCCAGGGACAGCAGGAATTAGTCCTCACATATGGGTGACGTTGGCGCCGACCGAGCTTGCGTGGAGAATTTCCCCAGCTTTCAAAGAAAGCCTTCGGCAATGCTACCACACATGCATGGTCCCTTTCCCACCCAAGGGTGCCATCTTGCTCAGTCAGATGACATAGCAAAAGGAACTTAAAACAATGTAGGAAGGCAACTCTAAGGGGAGGAGGGAGGGATGTGTGGACTGATTCCTGCTGTCCCTGAAGAACACCTGTTACAGGTGAATAACTATGCTTTCTCCAGGAACAAGCAGGAGGATCAGCTACCAACGCTTGCAATTCACTGATGCGACGTGCTGATGTGATTGCAATAAGAAAGACGACCTTCCAGAAAAGGAATTTCAAAGAGGTAGTGGCTAATGGTTCAAAGGGCGGTTTTCATGAGCTGCCCAAGAACCAGATTTAAGACCCATGCCACGGGTGGTGGCTTAATGGGAGGCTTAGTTAAAAGAAGGCCTCTCATAAATCTCACTATGAGAGGATGAGAGGAAATAGGTTGTCCATGTAGAGGCTTCAAAGAAGCTGCAATAGCACTCAAATGAACTCTCACTGAATTGGTCTTAAGCCCTGCATTTGATAAATGAAGGAGACACTCCAGTGATGATTCCAGAGGTATCGCAAGAGGGTTAAGACCCTTCTGAGAGCACCATATGGTAAACCTTTTCCACTTAAATGCATAAGAGTGTCTTGTGGAAGGCTTCCTGGAAGCATAAAGGATATCCTTTACCTGCTGGGAAAGGTTAAGACCGTGAAGTTCTAGGCTTTCAGAAACCAGGCCCTGAGATGCAGAGACTGGGGATTGGAATGCCACAGCATCCCGTCCTCTTGAGAAAGGAGATCTGGAGCAGATCCTAACTCCAGAGGCGGAGCTTGAGAGAGACGTAGGAGCAGAGGGTACCACATTTGCCGTGGCCAACGTGGAGCTATGAGAATAATATGACCTCTGTCTCTCTGAGGCTTCAACAGGGTTTTGGGAATTAGGGGAATGGGTGGAAAGGCATACAGGAAGTCTTGACCCCAATGGAGGACGAAAGCATCCCTGGCCCAACAACCCTGAGCCGGAATTCTGGGACAGAACCGGGGAAGTTTGGCATTCAGCGGACTTGCAAAGAGGTCTATGTCCGGGGTTCCCCAAATTTGAAAACTTGGCCACCTGGTCTGCATGGAGAGACCATTCGTGTGGAAGCAGAACTCAACTGAGTCTGTCTGTCCAAAAGTTTTGAATGCCTGGAAGATACACCGCATGGAGATGAATCTGATGCTCTCTGGCAAGGACCCATAGTCGCAAAGCTTCGTTGCAGAGCGACAAAGAGCCTGTTCCGCCCTGCTTGTTCACATAACGGATATCCTGTTACAGGTGAATAACTATGCTTTCTCCAGGAACAAGCAGGAGGATCAGTTACCAACGCTTGCAATTCACTGATGCGACATGCTGATGTGATTGCAATAAGAAAGATGACCTTCCAGGAAAGGAATTTCAAAGAGGTAGTGGCTAATGGTTCAAAGGGCGGTTTTCATGAGCTGCCCAAGAACCAGATTTAAGACCCATGCCACGGGTGGTGGCTTAATGGGAAGCTTAGTTAAAAGAAGGCCTCTCATAAATCTCGCTATGAGAGGATGAGAGGAAATAGGTTGTCCATTTAGAGGCGTCAAAGAAGCTGCAATAGCACTCAAATGAACTCTCACTGAATTGGTCTTAAGCCCTGCATTTGATAAATGAAGGAGATACTCCAGTAATGATTCCAGAGGTATCGCAAGAGGGTTAAGACCCTTCTGTGAGCACCATATGGTAAACCTTTTCCACTTAAATGCATAAGAGTGTCTTGTGGAAGGCTTCCTGGAAGCATAAAGGATATCCTTTACCTGCTGGGAAAGGTTAAGACCGTGAAGTTCTAGGCTTTCAGAAACCAGGCCCTGAGATGCAGAGACTGGGGATTGGAATGCCACAGCATCCCGTCTTCTTGAGAAAGGAGATCTGGAGTAGATCTTAACTCCAGAGGCGGAGCTTGAGAGAGATGTAGGAGCAAAGGGTACCACATATGGGACTCCCTAGCTCAAGGCCGCCAAGGACTGAACCACGACAGCACCAACGGCAACCAGCAGTTAGCCGTGAGTTGCAGAAGGCGAGTCCCCACTGAGAGACTCTGCAAGACCCTCACATCCAGCGAGCACTTCACCCGGTAGCCTGAACACAGAAGGGTTGGAGGGCAGGAGTTGCCTATACCCTGAGAATATTGCAGAGTACTGCCTGTCTGAAGGCACTGTCCCTGAGGGACTCGCTCTCCAGGCATTAACGAGCTACAAACGTTATGAATCGAAGACCATGTAGTGGCCCTGCAGATTTCCGGCACCAGCAGTGAAAGGAGGCTGGCTACAGACGTGGCCATAGCCCACACACGATGTACAGTGATCTGGTGCTCAAGGAAGAGGCCAGCTCACTCATAGGCGAGGGCAATGCAGTCCGCCACCCAAGTGGAGAGAGTCTGCTTCATTATTGGGAGCCCCAGCCTACTGGGATCATATGATACAAAGAGCTGAGGAGCTCTGCAATGGGCCTGAGTCCACTACAGGAGAAAGACAGGGCTCGCTTACAATCTAGTGTATACAGTATGAGTTCCTCCTTGCCGGCATGAACGTGTGGGAAAAAGGTGCGCAGGACAACCTTCTGGTTGAGGTGGAAGGGGGATACCACTTTGGGGAGGCATTTAAGGTGTGTGCGGAGCACTACCCTGTTCTTATAGAACAGCATTCCAACGATTAGAAGGAATGAACGAGAATCCACAGGCATGCATGGAAAAGGAAGCAACAGAAATGTAAAACAAGAAAAAAAACTTTTCAAAGAATTAGATCAGCAGGCGAGGAAAAACAAGTTGCAAATGCACAAATACAGTGGAAAATACAAAGTGCTACTCCAAGAACCTTTTGTCGATCAAGAACGAATACACGAATAGTTGAGGAGAGGTAGACTGAAACCAAAGGATGAAAGATTGATAGTGCAGCCCAGGACAGCAGATTATGGACAAGATGGTTTACGGCGAGTATTGAAAAAACTGGCACAACAGACATATGCCAATTCTGTAAGAAAGAGCTGGAAACAGTGACTCACCTAATAGCAGGCTGTGAAGTTCTGATGGTGGAAAATTTCTATACAGAAAGGCATAACAAAGTAGCACGCCTCCTCCACTGGAAACTCTGTAAACACTACAACATCACTGTCCCTGAAAAGCACTGGAATCATGACCCTAAGAGAATAACAGTGAATGAAGAGGTTATGGTCACCTGGGACATTCCCATACCAACGGATAAGACACTGGATGCCAGAAAACCTGATATAGTGGTAAAGGAGAACACCAGAACGGCATTGATAATAGAAGTGTCAGTACCGAGTGATTATTCTGTGAATCACGTGGAGAGGGAGAAGATTTTGAAGTATCAAGAAATGCAATGAGAGACCAAGAAAATGTGGCAGAAAGATACAGAAATATTTCCCATTGTACTGGGAGCTACAGGTCTGATAAAGCGTAGTTACTCACCTGTAACAGGTGTTCTCCAGGGACAGCAGGAATCAGTCCTCACATATGGGTGACGTCGGCGCCGACGGAGCCCTCGTGTGGAGCAATTCCCCAGCTTTCAGAGAAAGCCTTTGGGATTGCATCGCACATGCGCGGTCCCCTTCCCGCCCAAGGGTGCCATCTCGCTCAGTCAAATGTCATAGCTAAAAAGACGGCAAAATGAATAAAAACCAATAAGAGGACTGCAACTCCAGGGGAGGAGGGAGGGTCGTGAGGACTGATTCCTGCTGTCCCTGGAGAACACCTATTACAGCTGAGTAACTACGCTTTCTCCAGGAACAAGCAGGAAGTCAGTCCTCACATATGGGACTCCCTAGCTATAGGCTACCGAGAACCCATAGCTGAAAAAAGGCTCCCTCTAGAAGAGCCGCAACAGCTGCAATAGGAATTCAGACAAGAAAGCAACACCCCCCGGTAGCCTGACACCAAAGGGTCGGAGGGTTGGAGTTGCCTAAACCTCAAATAGGTTCCGGAGAACCACCTGGCCGAAAGCACTGTCCCATCGGGACTCCCTATCCAGGCAGTAATGGGCTGCAAAAGTCTGGCTTGAAGACCAAGTTGCGGCCCGGCAGGTGTCTCCCAACGGAATAGAGCGGAAGTGAGCCACTGATGCAGCCTTAGCCCTGACACGGTGGGCTGTGACCCGCCCCTGCAACGGGAGGTAGGCCGCCCTGTACGTCCAGGCAATGCAGTCTGCCACCCAGGTGGACAGTATATGCTTAGAAACAGGTAACCACAGCTTACTGGGGCCATACGAGACGAAGAGCTGAGTAGCCCTTCGATGTCCCTTCGTACACTCCTGGTAGAAGGACAACGCCCTCTTACAATCCAGGGTATGCAGGACTGCCTCTGCCCGGCTGGAATGTGGCCTGGGAAAGAAGGTCGGAAGAATCACCTCCTGGGTGAGGTGGAAAGAAGAGACCACCTTTGGAACGAACTTCGGGTGAGTGCAGAGGACCACTTTATTCCTATAAAACCTTGTGTACGGTTTATCAGTTACGAGAGCTTGCAGCTCACTCACACGTCTGGCTGATGTGAGTGCCACCAGGAAGAGCACCTTCCAGGAGAGGAAGCGCAGATCGCAAGAGGACATCGTCTCAAAAGGTGGGCGAGTAAGCTGCTGCAAGACCACATTCAAATCCCACTCAGTTGCCGGAGGACGAACTGGGGGTTTCAGCAGAAGCAGAACTCTGAGGAATCTGGGGTGAGCCGAAAGAGGTTGCCCCTCCACTGGCGAGTGGTTTGCTGACAAAGCACTCAGGTGGACACTGACAGAGTTAGACTTGAGACCTAATTCTGAGAGGTGAAGCAGGTACTGCAGCACCACTGGTACAAGGCAAGAGAAAGGGGTTTCATTGTGCTGGTTACACCACACCTCAAATCTACGCCACTTGAAAGCATAGGATTTCCTAGTGGACTGCCTCCTGGAGGCCAGTAACACTCCTCTACATTCCAAGGTAGGAGGAGAGGAACCAGCACTACCCTTTCAGCAGCCATGCCATCAGGTAGAGGGCCCTGAGGTTGGAGTCTAAGAGAGAGCCCTGCTCCTGTGAAAGGAAGTCGGGCTGCATACCCAGTGGAAGTGGGGTCTCCACTGCCAGCTGAAGAAGCGGAAACCAAGGCTGTCTTGGCCATCTGGAGGCTACCAGAATGACAGAGGCCTTGTCCCAAAGGATTTTGAACAGAGTCCGGGCCACCAGAGGCATGGGAGGAAACACATACATGAGGCCCCCTGACCAGGAGATCAGGAAAGCATCTGCAGCCACCCTCAGGGGATGTGGCTGTCTGGAGCAAAATCTGGGCAGCTGGTGATTTTGTGGACTGGCAAATAGATCTATGGACGGATGTCCACAGCGGTCGAAAATCTGCTGGGCCACCAACGGATCCAGTTGCCACTCATGAGGCTGGAGAATCCTGCTTAGTTTGTCTGCTAGGCAGTTCTCCTGACCAGGCAGGTACACTGCTTTGAGAGACATACCCTGCCTGATGGCAAAGGAGCAGAGGTCCAGTGTCTCCTGACATAGGATACCAGACCCCGTACCTCCCGGCTTGTTCACGTAGAACATTGCTACCTGGTTATCCGTCTGTATCAATATCGACTGATGTGAAAGGACATGACAAAAGGCTTGAAGAGCTAGGCGAATCGCCCGCAGCTCTAAGTGGTTGATTTGGTGTGCCGACTCCTGAGGAGACCATAACCCCTGAGTGCATGATCCTTGGAAATGGACTCCCCAACCCAGCAAGGAGGCATCTGTTGTTAGCACTCTTGTGTGTGAGGGAATCTGAAAAGACACACCCTTGAGCAGATTGAGTGGTTGACTCCACCACTGCAATGACTTCACCAGTCGCCTGGATACTGTTATCCTGTCTCTGAGGCTGCCGGTGGCTTGTGTCCACTGATCCCTGAGGCACCAATGGGTTGTTCTCATGTGGAGACGTGCATTCGGCATCACATTTACCGTAGAGGCCATGTGGCTCAGGAGGCGTAAGAAGTGTCTCGCTGAAACCCGAGACCTGTGCCTGAACTGCTGTGTCAGTGCTAGCAGCCTCTGTGCCCTGTCCTCTGGCAGGTAAGCCCTCGCCTGAAGGGTGTCGAATCTTGCTCCTATGAACTCTTAAGTTTTGAGTGGGGAGCAAAATAGACTTTGCGTGGTTTATGACAAAGCCTAGACGTTGCAACAGGTTGATAGTGCGAGACGTGGCCTGTTGGGCCTCCTGAGGCGACTGGCCCCTGATGAGCCAGTCGCCCAGGTAAGGGAAGACAAAGATTCCCTGACTTCTGAGGAAGGCTGCCACTACAGCCAGGCATTTTGTAAACACTCTGGGAGCAGAGGCTAGGCCAGAGGGTAGAACCCTGTACTGGAAATGTTTTCCTCCCACTACAAATCTCAGATACTGTCTGTGGTCTGGATGTATGAGGATGTGTGCGTAGGCATCCTTCAGGTCTAAGGAGCATAGCCAATCTCCCTGGTGGAGGTAAGGCAGCAACATTCCAAGGGAAAGTATCTTGAATGTTTCCCTCGTCAGGAACTTGTTTAAGTTTCATAGGTCGAGGATGGGTCTGATGCCTCCTGTTCTCTTTGGTATGAGAAAATACCTGGAGTAGAAGCCTTTACCCTGCAGGTGGTGGGGCACCGGTTCCACCGCCTGATCCTCTAGAAGACCTGCCAGCTCCTGCAAGAGGAGGTCCCTGTGAAGAGGGGGTCTGAGAGGCTCCCCTGGAAAGAAGGGGGGTGGTAACTGGCTGAAGTGAAGCATATAGCCCCTCTGGATTATTTGTAGGACCCAGATATCCAAGGTGATGGCTGGCCACCTGTGAGCGCACAGGGTTATCCTGCCCCCTGTGCATGACCTTACCACTGGCAGAAGAGAGACACTGCATTGGGAGTCAAAAACCCCCACCCCACTGAGTAGGAGCCGGGGCCTGGGGGCCTTCTGTTTACGTGGGCCATGCCCCTCTCCCTTGGCCTGCTGCCCATGTTAGGGAGCTGGGGTGGCCTGGTAAGTGGGGTAGTTGCGGTAAGCAGTACCCTTCCTCTGGAAAAAAGGCTTTTTACCCGAGCCCTTCTTCTTAGAAAGGGCAGAAGTCTTCTTTGAGAGTCTTGTCCAGGTCAAGTACTCAGACTCAAGCTCAGCAGCCTTCTCGGTCATGGGTTTGCCAAAGAGGTTGTCACCTTGGCAAGGGACATCGACCAACTTGTCCTGAACCCATGGCTCCAGATACGATGATATTAGCCAGGCCTGGCGGCGTGCACCGATGCTGGCCGCGGCTACTCGGGCCGAAGCCTCGAAGCCATCATAGGCCGCTTGAGATATTAACTTCGAGCACTCCCGAATCCCGGTGGACAAGGCATTGAAGCACTGCAAGGGTGCCTCGGAGAGGCCAGCTGAGAACCCGGCAATCTCCTTTGCCAGGTCCCTCAAGTACATGCCCATGTACAGCTGGTAGGTTTGAACACGGCATGAAAGCAGAGCGCCCTGGAAGCATTTTCTGCTGAGGGCGTCCAGGTTTCGGGCTTCCCGGCCAGGAGGCACCAAGGAGTGCGTTTTCTGGCTCTTGAGTCTATGCATGGCCGATTCCACAATCATGGAGTTGTGCGGCAGCTGTGCCTTTTGGAACCCAGGTCTCTTGCAGACTCGATAGATGGAATCAACCCGCTTGCTTAGAACCAGCATCGAGGCCGGTGACTCCCACATATGGAGCATCAGCCGTTCCAGCATCGGAGGAACCAGCATAGTAAGGGCTTCCCTCGGGGGAAAGTCATACTGGAGGGCATCGAGCTCTTCAGCTCGAGGCTCCTCCTCTGCATCTGCCAGGAATGCCAAAGCCTTGGCCATGTCCTTGACGAAGTCCGAGAACCGGGGCCTTTTCCGGGGCTCCAAACCCGGTGAGTCCGATGGGACATACCGGGTCTGATGGGTGTCAGGAGACTCCTCATCTTCCGTCTCCCATGCTGTTCCCTCCGAGGAAGAATCGAGGGGCTCCAGCCATGAGGGCTTCGGCCCCAACCGCCCCGGTGTTGACAACCTCGGTCCCGAGGCCGAGGATCGACTCGAGTCCATAGAGTCTCGAGGATCGGCTCGGACTCCGTGGTCGACTTGGACGTAGAGATCCCAGTGGCCAGGGCTGATGGACCGGTGAGACCGGCTACCAGCACCCGCTGCTGCTCTATGAAGGCAGACATGCTGTGCTCCAGGGCTGTCATCCTGAGACCGAGCTCAGAAGACTCCGCAGCCTCAGGCTCGGGGCCCGACGCTGGCTCCCCCGGAGCGGAGTTCATGAGGACAACAGCACTTACTCGCCTCGGCATCTCCAGCTCCGTGCGAGGTACCTTCGCAGGTCGCTCCGACTCCGAGAACCCAGGGCAGCGGTCAGGACTCCGCAGCCTGGCTTTCGAGGGCCCAGGGCGATCGGAGGCATCCAACAACACCGCCCTCATGGGTTTCTTCTTCCTCCGGTGTTCCCAGGAGGGAGACCCCCGTTCAGAAGACCTCCGACACTGCTCGGGTTCAGACAGCTCCCGAGACGTCGAGGCTTCTGATGAGGTCCGGATCCAGGGAGATGCGAACTCCGAGAAAATCCTTTCACACTGCTGCTGCCTACTTCGAAATGCCTTAGAGGACATTTTCCCACACGGGCCACAGACCTTCGGGTCATGGTTGGGCCCGAGGCATTGGAGACAGCAGTCATGTGTGTCGGTGAGGGACATTAACTTCTTACACTGATCACACTTTTTAAACCCGCTGGCAGCCATCGGGGGAAAAAGGGCCCCTGCAAGGTCGAAAGACCGGGCTGCCAGCGAAAATAAAAAAAAGAGTGTGAACGCTAGTCTCTAAGGACAAAAACGCAAAAAATTGACTGGACTCGATAACAGAGTACCGAGGCGAAGGCGGGAAGGGGAATCAGTGTCGAACCGGTCGAAGAACCAAACTTTCTTCCAAGTTTGGCGCACTTTTTCCGTGAGGATTTAGGGACAACGTCCATTGGGCTCCATGGAAAAAGGGAGACTGAGCAAGATGGCACCCTTGAGCGGGAAGGGGACCGCGCATGCGCGATGCAATCCCAAAGGCTTTCTCTGAAAGCTGGGGAAATGCTCCATACGAGGGCTCCGTCGGCGCCGACGTCACCCATATCTGAGGACTGACTTCCTGCTTGCTCCTGGAGAAAGAAGAATTTCCAAGCACATCTTGACAAACTACCCATACATGTTACATCTTATGAACTCCAGCAGAAGGCTCTCTTTGGCAAGATGCAAGTATTACACCGAGCATTAGCAATAAATTTGAGAGATTAAGATCATATTCCACATACCCTGGGGCTTAGAAGTGAGGTTCACAACTGCCAGGGTAAGCGCAAAACTAACCCATTTGGAGAAACTACCCTGATTAAAATCCTGTGTAAGGCAGATCCACCACCAAGGCCTGGAGTTCGCTCACACTCCAAGTGGATGTGATTGCCACCAGAAAAACTACATTTTAGGATAGGTATCATTTATGTTTATGCAATTTCTTGATATACCGCCCAGGCTGAAGGGCATTAGAGCGATTTACAATCACCGCAAGCAGGTACCAGATACATTCCCTCATCCCTAAAGGGCTCACAATCTATGTGTACCTGAGGCAACGGAGGGTTAAGTGGCTTGCCCAAGGCAACAATGAGTGCCTATAGGACTAGAAAGAGTGGTTACTCACCTGTAACAGGTGTTCTCCAGGAGCAGCAGGAATCAGTCCTCACTTATAGGTGACATCGGCGCCGATGGAGCCCCCGTGCGGAGCATTTCCCCAGCTTTCTATGAAAGCCTTTGGGAATACTACACACATGCACGGTTCCCTTCCCGCCTAAAGGTGCCATCTTGCTCAGTCAAATGACATAGCTAAAAAACAGCACACAAAAATGAAAAAATAAACTATGTACAACTGCAACTCCCAGGGGAGGAGGGAGGGTTGTGAGGACTGATTCCTGCTGCTCCTGGAGAACACCTGTTACAGGTGAGTAACCACTCTTTCTCCAGGACCAAGCAGGAAGTCAGTCCTCACTTATGGGATTCCCCAGCTTCAGGCTACCGGGGACCCAGAACTGAAAAAGGAGCTCCCTCTAGCCTCAGCATCAGAGAAAGGATTTCACTGAAACATATCTCCACCGGTAGCCCAACCAGAGGGCTGGAGGGTAGGAGTTGCCTAAACCTCAGAGATTCCGGAGCACTGCCTGACCGAAAGCACTGTCCCTGCGGGACTCCCTCTCCAGGCAGTAATGGGCCGCAAAAGTCTGGATTGAGGACCAAGTTGCAGCCCTGCAGATGTCTGCCAATGGTACAGAGCGGAGATGAGCTACTGAGGCAGCCATTGCCCTGACACGGTGGGCCGTGACCCGACCCTGCAAAGGAAGGTCAGCTGCCCTGTAAGCCCAGGTGATACAGTCAGCCACCCAGATGGACAAGGTACGCTTGGACACAGGTACCCCCAAGTTATTGGGGTCAAAAGATACGAAGAGCTGAGTAGCCCTCCTATGCCCCTGCGTACGCTCAAGGTAGAAGGATAAGGCCCTCCTACAGTCCAGGGTATGCAGGACTGTCTCAGCCCAGCTGGCATGGGGCCTAGGGAAGAATGTTGGAAGAACCACCTCTTAGTTGAGATGGAAAGAGGAGACAACCTTGGGGAGGAACTTAGGATGAGTCCTAAGGACTACCCTGTTCCTATAGAAGCGAGTGTATGGCCTGTCACAGACCAGGGCTTGACGTTCACTCACTCGCCTGGCCGAGGTCAAGGCCACTAGAAATAGAGTCTTCCAGGAAAGGAAGCATAGAGGGCATGTGGCCATGGGTTCAAAAGGTGGGCGAGTAAGCTGCTGCAAGACCACATTCAACTCCCAGTCAGGGGCCGGTGGACGGAGAGGAGGCTTGAACAATAGTAAGCCTCTGAGAAACCTGGACACCAAAGGGTGAACCGACAAAGAGTGTCCCTCCACCATTGAGTGGTGAGCTGCCAGGGCAGAGAGGTGAACCCAAACAGAATTGGACTTAAGGCCCTGATTGGACAAGTGCAGAAGGTACTGGAGAACTACTGGCACAGTGCAGCCGAAAGGATCTTCCTTGCATTGCTGACACCACAAGGAGAACCTCCGCCACTTCAGGGCATATGTTTTCCTGGTGGATTGCTTTCTAGAGGCCAAAATCACCTCTTCCACTTCCTGAGGTAGGCCCCAGGGAGCCAAGACTACCCTTGCAGCCTCCAGGCCATCAGATGGAGAGATTTAAGATTGGGATGCAGAAGGGAACCCTGATCCTGAGAGAGAAGGTCGGGTTGGAATCCCAGAGGCATGGGCGTCTCCACTGCCAGTTGAAGTAGCAGGGGGAACCAGGGCTGCCTCGGCGGAACTGGGAGCAACCAGAAGTACTGAGGCCTTGTCCCTGAGAATCTTGAACAAGGTTCGGGCCACCAGAGGCGTGGGAGGAAACGCATATAGCAGGCCCTGGGACCACGAAATCAGGAAGGCATCCGCCGCCACCCTTAGGGGATGCGGTTGCCTGGAACAAAACCTGGGCAGTTGGTGATTCAGGGGACTGGCAAAGAGATCCATGGATGGAAGTCCCCATTTTAGGAAAATCTTTTGAACCACCAAAGGGTGCAGCTTTCACTCGTGGGGCTGCAGAATTCTGCTTAAGCGGTATGCCAGAAAAGTTCTCCTGGTCAGGAAGATAAACAGCCCTCAGCAACATCTGGTGCCTGAGGGCAAAAGAGCAAAGGGCCTGTGCTTCCAGGCATAGAGGCCTGGAGCCAGTGCCGTCCTGTTTGTTCACACAGAACATGGCAACTTGGTTGCCCGTCTGAACTAGAACAGACTGGTGGGCCAAGGTGTGAGAAAAAGCCTTGAGGGCTAAGCAAATAGCCCACAGTTCCAGTAGGTTGATTTGTTGCGTGGCTTCCCATGGGGACCAGAGGCCTTGGGTGCAGCTCTCTTGACAGTGTGCACCCCAGCCCTGTAAGGAGGCATCGGTTGTCAACACCACTGTGGGGGCAGGCACCTAAAAGGAACCCCCCTGCAGCAAGTTGTGTGGGGGGGGGGGGGGTGTAGCCACCACTGAAGAGAATTCAGGAAAGGTTCTGATACCCTTACTTTGTCTGCTAGGCTCCCTGTGGCCTGCTTCCACTGAGTTCTGAGGCACCACTGTGTAGGCCTCATGTGGGCATTGGGGGTCACATGCACAGTCGATGCCATGTGTCCCAGAAGTTGCAGACAGAGCCTGGCAGGAACCCATGGCAAACTGAGAAACCGGGATGCCAACTCCATGAGCCTTTGAGCTCTGTCCTCTGGCAAGTAAGCCCTTGCTTGCAGAGAGTCCAGCCGTGCTCCTATGAACTTGAGGTTCTGGGAGGGGAGCAAAGTGGACTTTGCGAAGTTGATGACAAATCTAGGTCTTGAAGGAGTGTGACAGTCCTGAAGGTGGCCTGCCTGGTTTCCTGGTAAGTTTGACCTCGGATGAGCCAGTCATCCAGATAGGGGAAGACAAAGATCCCTTGAGCCCTCAAGTAGGCCGCCAGCACAGCTAGGCACTTTGTAAAGACCCGTGGGGCGGAGGTTAGGCCAAAAGGCAGCACCCTGTACTGGTAATGGTTTCCTCCCACCACGAACCTGAGGTACTTTCTGTAGTCTGGATAAATGAGGATGTGAGTGTACGCATCCTTTAGATCTAAGGAGCATAGCCAATCTCCCTGCTGGAAGTAGGGCAGAAGTGTTCCAAGAGTAAGCATCTTGAACTTCTCTTTTTCCAAGAACTTATTGAGGTTCCTGAGGTCTAGGATAGGCCTTAGGCCTCCTGTTCTCTTTGGCACCAGAAAATAACTGGAGTAGAACCCGTGCCCTTGTAGGCGAGGAGGTACCGGCTCCACCGCCTTGTCCAGAAGCAGACCCTGAAGTTCTTGGAGGAGGAGGTTGGTGTGCAGGAGAGGCCTCAGAGGTTCTCCTGGAAAGTAGACAGGAGGTAGCTGTTGGAAATGAAGCATATAGCCCTGGTGAATGATGCTTAAGACCCAAGCATCCCCTGTAATGGGTGGCCACCTGTGGGCAAACAGGGCTAAGTGACCTCCTGTGCAGGGATGGGACAGCAGGGACGGAGAGGCTATGCCTTGGGAGTCAAAAAACCCCTCCCTGCTGGGTAGGAGCAGCAGTCGGAGGCTTGAGGATCTTCTGCCTACAGGGCCCATGTCCCTGCACCTTGGCCTGCTGCCCCTGAGGGGGAGCTGGGGAGGCCTGGTACTGAGGAAAAGGTTTGTAGGCAGACACCTTTCTCGGGTAGAAGGACTTTTTACCCGAGCCCTTCTTTTTGTGAGAAGGGGCAGAAGTCTTTCTGGACAGCCTTATCCTGGTCAGGTCCTCGGTTTCGAGCTCAGCCGCCTTCTCGGCCATGGGTTTGCCAAAAAGGTTCTCACCTCGGCAAGGGACATCGACCAACTTGTCCTGTACCCAAGGCTCAAGGTCTGATGACTGCAGCCATGCCTGGCGTCGGGCCGCGATGCCGGCGGCCGCCACACGAGCCAAAGCCTTGAAGCCATCGTAGGTCGCTCGGGACATGAATTTGGAACAGTCCCAGATTCCTGAAGACAAAGACTGGAACCTCTGCAAAGGTTCCCCGGAGAGACCAGCAGAGAACCGGGCAAGCTCCTTTGCCAGGTCTCGGAGGTACATGCCCATGTACAGCTGGGTATGACAGGACACGGAAAGCAAGCATCGAGCCCTGGAAGCACTTTCTGCCGAAAGCATCCAGGTTCCGGGCCTCCCTGCCGGGGGGGGGGGGGGGGGGGCACCGCAGAGTACATCTTCTCCTTGATCACCTTTGATTTAATTAGTGGAGTAGGGATAGTACGGAAATCCACAGTACTACCTTTTAACTTTCAAAAGGGAGACTATGATAAAATGAGGAAAATAGTTAAGAAAAAACTAAAAGGAGCAGTTGCAAAGGTTAAAGACTTACATCAAGCTTGGCTGTTGTTGAAAAATACTATCTTGGCAGCCCAGACCAGCTGTATTCCACACTTTAAGAAAAGTGGAAGGAATTCCAAAAAACTGCCAGCATGGTTTAAAGGTGAGGTCAGAAAGGCTGTTGTTGCCAAAAAAGCATCTTTCAGGAAATGGAAAAAAGAGCCAAACGACGAAACCTGGAAAAAGCACAAGCACTGGCAAATCAAATGCAAGGCATTCATAAAGCAGGCAAAGGGAGAATTTGAGAAGAAGCTTGCTGTGGAAGCAAAAACGCGAAATAAAGATTTTTTCAAGTACATTCATAGCAAAAAACCTGTGAGAGAGTCAGTTGGTCCATTACATGATAGAGGAGTTAAAGGGGCACTAAGAGGTGACAAGGTGACAGTGGAGAGACTGAATGAATTCTTTGCTTCGGTCTTTACTGAGGAAGATGTAGGGATGTTACCCATGACTGAAGTGGTATTTAAAGGCATGGAAGAATTGAAGGAAATATTGATACATCGGGAAAATGTATTACAACTATTAGATAAACTGAAGAGTAGCAAATCACCTGGGCCGGATGGTGTACATCCAAGGGTGTTGAAAGAACTGAAATATGCGATTGTAGACCTGCTATTAGTAATCTGTGAACTATCATTAAAATCATCTCTAATACCTGAAGATTGGAGGATCGCCAATGTAACACCAATTTTTAAAAAGGATTCCAGGGGTGATCCGGGAAACTACAGACCGGTGAGCCTCATGTCAGTACCGGGAAAAATGGTAGAAACCATCATAAAGAATAAAATTACTCAGCATGTAGATAGTCATGACCTAATGGGAGACAGCCAACATGGCTTTAGACAAGGAAGATCTTGTCTTACTAATCTGTTATGTTTTTTTGAAGGAGTGAATAATCAGGTGGACAAAGGTGAGTCGGTTGATATAGTGTATCTGGAATTTCAGAAAGCCTTTGACAAGGTCCCTCATCAGAGACTTTTGGCAAAACTAAAGAGTCATGGGATAGGAGGCAGTGTACTACTGTGGATCAAGAACTGGTTAAAAGATAGAAAGCAGAGGGTTGGGCTAAATGGCCAATTTTCCCAATGGAGAAAGGTGAATAATGGTGTATCCCAGGGATCTGTGCTGGGTCCGCTGCTTTTTGACATATTCATAAATGACCTGGAAAGTGGAATAACGAATGAGGTTATCAAATTTGCAGATGACACAAAACTATTTAAAGTTGTTAAAACCCAAGAGGATTGTGGAAAATTGCAAGAGGATCTTGATAAATTAGAAGAATGGGCATCAAAATGGCAGATGAAATTTAATGTGGACAAGTGCAAAGCTATGCACCTAGGGAAGAACAACCCAAACTTACACAATGCAAGGTTCCACATTAGGAACCACCACCCAGGAAAAAGATTTAGGCGTCATTGTGGATAACATGTTAAAACCCTCGGACCAGTATGCAGCGGCAACCAAGAGAGCAAATAGAATGCTAGGTATCACAAGGAAAGGAATGGAAAATAAAACAAAGGATATTATAATGCCTCTGTATCGTTCCATGGTGAGACTGCACCTTGAATATTGTGTGCAATTCTGGTTGCCGTATCTTAACAAGGATATGGAGTTATTAGAAAAGGTTCAGAGAAGAGCCACCAAAATGGTAAAGGGGATGGAAGGATACTCCTATGAAGAAAGGCTAAAAAGGTTAGGGCTCTTTAACCTGGAAAAGAAATGGCTGAGGGGAGATATGATAGAAGTCTATAAATTAATGAACGGAGTGGAACGGGTAAACGTAGATCGATTGTTTACATTATCAGAATATAGAAATACTAGGGGACATGCAATGAAGCTACAGGGTAAACTATTTAAGACCAATAAAAGAAAATATTTTTTCACTCAACGTGTAATCAAACTCTGGAATTTGTTACCGGAGAATGTAGTAAAGGCTGTTAGTGTAGCTGGGTTTAAAAAAGGTTTGGACAAGTTCTTGGAGGAAAGGTCCATAAACCATTATTAAGAAGGGACCCAGGATATCAATGCTTGACCCATTGCGGAACCTGTGTCTTTTGGGGAAACAGCTAGGTACGTATGACCTAGACTGGCCACTGTTGGAAACAGGATACTGGGCTTGATGGACCTTGGTCTGACCAAGTATGGCATATCTTATGTTCTTATGTTCTGGCTCTTCAGACGATACATGGCCGATTCCACCACCATGGAATGGTGCGGCAGCTGCGCCTTTTGGAAGCCAGGGCTCTTACGGAGTCGATAAATGGAATCGACTCGCTTGCTCAAGACCGGCGCTGAGGCCGGTGCCTCCCACATCCGGAAGAGGAGCCGTTCCAGCATCGGAGGAACCGGCACAGTAAAGGCCTCCTTTGGAGGAGAGTCATACTGGAGGGCCTCGAGCTCCTCGGCTCGAGGCTCCTCCTTGGGGTCCGCGGGAATCGCCAAGGCCTTGGCCATGTCTCGCACGAACTCCGAGAACCGGGTGTCCTCCGGAGGGAACCTACTCCGGGGCTCGGACTGCGGTGAGTCCGACGGGACGCACCGAGTCCGGAAGGTATCGGGGGACTCCTCATCCTCCGTCTCCCAGACTGACTCATCCGAAGAGGAGTCGACGTGCTCTGACTGCGCGGATCAAGGTGGCACCCGCCCCGACGCCGAAGGCACCGGCGTCGATGCCCTCGGTTCCGAGCGGGAGGTCGAGGGAGACCTTGACTGAGGACAACTTCGAGCCTTCATGGTCTCGAGTATCGGCTTGGTCTCCGGGGTCAACTTCGACGTCGATGTCGCGAGGCTGGCCATCAGTACCCGCTGCTGCTCCATGAAGGCAGACAATCTGCACTCCAAGGCTGTCAGCCTGAGTCCAAGCTCAGGAGACTCAGCAGCCACCGACTCAGGCCCCGGCGGCGCCGGGTCCGACGTCGGCTCCCTCGGAGGAGAGTCCACGAGGACTACAGGACTTACGTGTCCGACGGTCTCCGGCTCTACACGAGGTACTTTGGACGGCTTCTCCTGCTCCAAAGGCCCGGGACGGCAGTCGGGGGTCTTAGACCTGGCCCTCGAGGAACCTCTTCCGCCGCCGCCCTCGCGAGCCGTTTCTTCCTCTTGCGTTCCCGGTCGGGGGACCCCCCTGTCCGAGGAACCCTGGCGATGCTCGGGATCAGACTCCCGAGACGTCGAGGCCTCAGACGAGGTCCGGGCCCGGCCGGAGGCAGAATCCGAAAAAATCCTTTCCTTCTGGTGCTGACGGCTTCAAAGTGCCTTGGTGGACATTTTGCCACACGGGCCACAGATCATGGGATCATGATCTGGGCCGAGGCACCGAAGACAGCAGTCGTGTGTGTCGGTGAGAGACATTAGTTTCTTGCACCGATCACACTTCTTGAAACCACTAAAAGCCATCGGGGAAAAAAGGGCCCCCGCGAGATCAAAAGACCGGCCTTCCAGGGAAAAACAGAAAAAAGGGTGCGAACGCCAGCCACGAAGGGCAAAAACCGAAAAATAGAGAACAGGCTTGATACCGGTGTACCGAATCCGGCGGGAAGGGGAACCGGCGTCGAACTCGGAGAAATCTTCAAAAAAACGTCATCTTTTCCCGGGTGACTAGGACAAACGTCCGAAGGGCTCCACGGAAAAAGAGAGACTGAGCAAGATGGCACCTTTAAGTGGGAAGGGGACCGCTCATGCGTGTAGTATTCCCAAAGGCTTTCATAGAAAGCTGGGGAAATGCTCCACACGGGGGCTCCATCGGCGCCCATGTCACCCATAAGTGAGGACTGACTTCCTGCTTGGTCCTGGAGAAACCCCAGTCTCTGGCTTGAGATTGCAGTCCCCAGATACAAATTGAACCCCTGGCCTGAGGTAACTTGTCCTAACAACTAAGCCACCTCATAAATGGCAAGTGGCCAGGGACTCGAACGGTGGATTGGTGAGCTGAGAGAGCACCACCTTGAGGTCCCCACTCTGCCACAGGGGGGCGAAGAGGGGGCTTTGATAGCAAGAGGCCCTGCAGGAACCTGGAGACCAGGAGCCGATTTAAAAGGGGTTTTCTCTCTATAGGATGATGGTGCGCAACTTTGGCACTCAGATGTACCCTTACCGAATTTGACTTCAGAATGGCATGCGTGAAATGTAGTAGGTACTGCAGTACAAGTTGCATGCGGCAGTCGAAGGGATTCTCTTCTCTCTCTGCAAACCAGACAGAGAATCTTCTCCATTTTAAGGCATATGCCCTTTTGGTGGAAGGTTTTCGGGAGGCCAGCAGGATCTCAACTTCCCCCAGGAGACTGAAAGGGGCCATGGCTACCCTTTCAGCAGCCACACTGTCAAATTAGCTACCCCAGGTTGGGGTGCAAGAGAGAGCCCTCCTCCTGGGACAGGAGGTCTGGGTCCTGACCCAGTGGGACTGAGGGTGCCACAGACAAGGAGAGCAGCAGAGGAAACCAGGGTTACCGGGGCCATCTGGGGGCAATCAGAATCACTGATACTTGCTTGCTCTGGACCTGGAAGAGAGTCTTGGCCACTAGGGGAGTCGGTGGAAAGACATAAAGAAGGCCCTCTGACCACAGGATCAGGAAGACATTCACTGCCACTTTCCCTGGGTGCAGCTGGCATGAACAGAAAGCGGGGTAGCTGCATGTTGTCCAGGGAGGCGAACAGATCCCTCAGATGGAAGAGTCTTTGTGCCACCCTGGGGTTCAGGCACCATTCGTGCGGGTGTAGGACTCCGCTGAGCTTGTCTGCTAAGCAATTGTCCTGACCCAAGAGGTATACTGCTCGTAGAAGCTTGCCGTGATGCACAGCGAAGGAGAGCAGAGCAACCGCCTCCTGACAAAGGGAGTGCGAGCCCGTAACCCCCTGCTTGTTTACATAAAACATGGCGACATGGTTGTCATCTGGATCAATACAGGCTGGTTGCACAAGAGGTGGTGGAATGCTCGCAGGACCAGGAAGATAGCTCTGAGTTCTAGGAGGTTGATCTGTAAGAGTGACTCCTCTTGAGACCAGGTGCCTTGAGTGCGGAGTTCTCCGCAGTGCGCCCTACAACCCAGGAGGAGGGTGGCGCCTATGGTCAGGACCCTCTGTGGCGCAGGTGCTTGGAATGGCAACCCTGCTTGGAGGTGGCGTACGGACTGCCACCAGTAGAGGGAGACCACCAGCTGGCGGATGACCCTGACTCTGTCCTGCAACCTGCCTGTGGCCTGAGTCCACTACTAGGCTGCCCGCATGTGCAAGCGAGCTAGAGGCGTGACATGGCCCGATGAGGCCATGTGGCCCAGTAGATGGAGGAGGAGGCTAGCCGATACAGATTGGTGAACCTGCACCTCTCCTGCCAGTTGTACAAGGCGATGTGCCCTCTCTTTCGGGAGGAAGGTCTTGACCTGTAGTGTGTCCCTTATGAACTCCAGGGTTTGGGCTGGAGTAGAAGCCCTTTCCCCACAGATGTCAGGGTACAGGTTCTACCGCCCTGTCCTTGAGCAAGCCTGCGAGTTCTGAGATGAGCACGGTCTGGTGAAGGAGAGGCCGCACTGGCTCTCCTGGGAAGAATCCTGGTGGTGTTTGCTGGAACCAGAGGAGATAGGCCTCCTTTACCAACTAGAGGACTCACTGGTCTGTGGTGACCCTGGCCCATCTGTGGACTGGGGAGGGTCTCCCCGGGGGAGGAGGCAGCCCTGCCCGGGAAGTCAAAAGCTCCCCCCAGGTTGGGTGGGAACTGGGGCTTCTGAGCCTTTGGCTTTCTCAGCCCGAGGCCCTGATTCTTGGGCTGAGGGCCCTGCGGTTGCTGCCCCTGCCCCTAGAAAGGTTGATAATGGCCCTGGTGAAAAAAACCTTTATTCTCAGGAAAGGTGGTCTTTTCCCAATAGTTTCTTTT
Source organism: Ichthyophis bannanicus (assembly GCA_033557465.1). Classification (NCBI taxonomy): domain Eukaryota; kingdom Metazoa; phylum Chordata; class Amphibia; order Gymnophiona; family Ichthyophiidae; genus Ichthyophis; species Ichthyophis bannanicus. Next base: position 290,471,246 of record CM066033.1, on the reverse strand, counting down.
GGGGGAGGGTTGAGGTCTTCCTCAAGAGCCTCGGCCTGGTCACGACCTCGGCCTCAATCTTGGCCACCTTGTCAGCCATGGCTTTACCAAGTAAGTTTTCCCCAGTGCAGGGGACATCTAGCAGTTTTTCCTGCATCCTTTGCTCAAGGTCAGAAATTTGCAACCAGGCCTGGCGCCGAGCACCAATGCCAGCTGTTGCCACCCAGGCTGCAGACTCAAAGCTGTCGTAGGTGCTGCAGGACAGGAACTTTGAGTAGTCCTGGATCCCAAATGTTAGGGCCTGGAACCTCTGGAGCGGTACCCCAGTGAGGCCTGTGGAGAAACCTGCCAGTTCTTGGATGAGACCCTTGGGATACATGCCTATGTATAGTTCATAGGCCTGTATCAGACAGCCCAACATGGAGCCTTGGAAGCACTTGTGCCCGAGAGCGTCGAGGGCTCGGGCCTCCTTGTCCAGGGATACAGAATAGTTCTTCTGACTTTTGAGCTTCTGCATCGAGGACTCCATGACCATGGAGTTATGTGGGAGTTGAGATTTTTGGAAGCCAGTCCTTCTTTATTGGACAGATGGCATTTTGGTGCTTATATTCATCTGTCCACAGAACATTTTCCCAGAAGAAATGTGGTTTCTCAAGGTGGGTTAGGGCAAAGATCAGATGTGCCTTTTTATATCTGTCTTTGAGCAGCGGAGTCCTCCTTGGCTTTCACTCATGAAGTCCTTCTTTGTGTTGTGCATGGCATATGGTGCAGGGTGAAACCACCATTCCAGAATGCTCCAGGTCAGTCTTAAGCTCTTTGGATGTTCTATGTGGTGTTTTTCCAACAGTTCGCAAAAAACTTTGAAGACTTCATGGATTAATTTTCCTCTTTCCTCCACGTCCTGGTAGGTTCTTGATAAGTTCCATTAGCAGAAAACCTCTTAACAATATTGTGAACTGTAGACAGAGGAATCCTGAGGTCTTTCGAGATGGCCTTGTACCAATTTGAAGTTTGATGATAATGGCTTTTCTGTCTCAGGCAGCTCGTCTTCACCATTGTGAAAATGGAACAGGAAGTGAATATGGCTATTTTAAACGTTAGAGCCACTTTTCATTGGCTGATTCAAATCCTGTGAGTACCGACAATTGATCACAGGTGCATCCAATTTTACAGCAGTGGGAATGTGCTTCTTCTGTTCAAACTGATTTGAATGGTTTATGAGAGTGCCAATAATTTCAAGTTGATTCTTTGATCCATATTTCTGCCACCTCCAGTTGCATGACAAAGCGATGTAGCATCAAAACATAAGAACATAAGATATGCCATAATGGGTCAGACCAAGGTCCATCAAGCCCAGTATCCTGTTTCCAACAGTGGCCAGTCTAGGTCATACGTACCTAGCAGTTTCCCCAAAAGACACAGGTTCCACAATGCTTGTATTGGGTCAAGCATTGATATCCTGGGTCCCTTTTGAATAATGGTTTATGGACCTTTCCTCCAGGAACTTGTCCAAACCTTTTTTAAACCCAGCTACACTAACAGCCTTTACTACATCCTTCGGTAAACAAATTCCAGAGTTTGATTACACGTTGAGTGAAAGAATATTCTCATATTTGTCTTTAATAGTTTACCCTGTAGCTTCATTGCATGTCCCCATGTCTTTCTATATTCTGATAATGTAAACAATCGATCTACGTTTACCCGTTCCCACTCCATTCATTAATTTATAGACCTCTATCATATCTCCCCTCAGCCGTCTCTTTTCCAAGTTGAAGAGCCCTAACCTTTGTAGCCTCTCCTCATAGGAGTAGCCTTCCATCCCCTTTATCATTTTGGTGGCTCTTCTCTGTACCTTTTCTAATAACGCTATATCCTTTTTAAGATACGGCAACCAGAATTGCAGACAATATTCAAGGTGCGGTTGCACCATGGAACGATACAGAGGCATTATAATCTCCTTTGTTTTATTTTCCATTCCTTTCCTTATGATACCTAGCATTCTATTTGCTCTCTTGGCTGCCGCTGCACACTGGGCGGAGGGTTTTAAGAAGTAATTAGATCTTACCTGCTAATTAGTGTTCCTGAAGAAACGACAGTCCAGTCCCTTTACTTCTGGGTTACGCAACCCTTCCAGCAGCTTGGAGGCTGAGCCCAACCTTTTTGGGGATGGAGCGGTATAAATAGCACTGGAACCACCCACCGACCCCAGTAATCGAATGAAAAAGCAGACTTAACGAACTTCCATTAATAACCTATATAACATAACACCGCAAAGCAATATTTAACAACTAACTTTTTTTTTTTTTTTTAAGAATTAGGAGTAGGAGAGAGAGGGAAGGGCAACGGGAGGAGGTGGATTATCTGAGGCTGACCGAGCCGTCCTTCCCCCGCACTTTTCCACTCAGAACTGGCCCCCCGCTCGGTCCGCAGCTCCGCCCCTTACTAATAGGCCATAACTGCCTACGGAGCCCGGATGGGATCAGGGACTGGACTGTCGTTCCTTCAGGAACACTAATTAGCAGGTAAGATCTAATTACTTCTTCCTTATCGTCACTCCAGTCCAGTCCCTTTACTTCAGGGATGTAACAGAGCAGTTCAATCCTGGGTGGGATCCGACAGTCCGGACCGAAGAACCGCAAGACCAAACTGAGAGTCAGCTGAACTCTGGACGTCCAGTCTGTAGTGCTTGGTAAAGGTATGCAGGGAGGACCAAGTCGCTGCCCTACAAATATCCAGAGGGGGAACTAGGCCGAATTCTGCCCAAGAGGTAGCCTGTGCCCGAGTTGAGTGCGCACGCAGACCCCCTGGAACCTGCTTCCCCTTCAGGATATAGGCGGAAGCAATTGCTTCTCTGATCCACCTGGAGATGGAGGCCTTGGCCGCCGCCTCACCCTTGTGCGGGCCTCCGAACTGAATGAACAGGCGGTCGGATTTCTGGAACGGTGCTGTGCGGGAGAGGTAGTGCTTCAAGGCCCTCCGAACGTCCAGGAGGCGAAGCTTGCTATTCCCCCCTTCTTGCCCCTCGGTCGAAAAGGACGGGAGAGTAACTGTCTGGTTCACATGAAAGGGGGAGATAACCTTAGGCAAAAAGGAAGGAACCGTCCGCAGGACCACCTTGTCCTTGAGAAAGGACAGAAAGGGGGGCTGAGAAGACAGCGCTTGTAATTCAGAGACCCGCCTGGCCGAGCAAATAGCGACCAGAAAAACCGTCTTCAGGGTCAAGTCCTTTAGGGAGGCCCTCTTTACTGGCTCAAAGGGTTCCCTGATCAAGGCATTTAGCACTAGGTTGAGATCCCAAGGAGGGATGACCGACCTCCTTTGAGGGCGCAGTCGTCTAACCGCTCTTAGGAACCTGGACACGTCCGCGTGGGTCCCTAGGGGCTTGCCGCGGACCTTACCTCTATAGCAAGCGATGGCAGCCAGCTGGACCCGTAAGGAACTGTGCGCTAGACCTTTGTCAAAACCTGCTTGCAAGAATTCCAGAACCTCCGGAACCGAGGCCGACAGGGGTTTCCTCCGGCGTTCCGCACACCACGCTTCGAAGATGCGCCAAACTCTTACATAGGAAAGACAGGTCGAGCGTTTCTTAGCATTCAACAGCGTAGAGATTACCGCTCCTGAATAACCTCGCTTCAGGAGCCGCGCCCTCTCAATAGCCAGGCCGTAAGCGAGAATCGATCCACGTGAGGCATCCGGACCGGGCCTTGCCTCAGAAGGTCCCTTTTGCAGGGAAGCCGCCAAGGCTGGTCGGCGACCAACCTCACCAGATCCGCATACCATGGGCGGCGCAGCCAATCCAGAGCTATGAGAATTATCAATCCTTGGTGAGTCTCCACCCGCTGGAGGACCTTTCCGATAAGAGCCCAAGGAGGGAACACATAGAGAAGACCCTCCGAAGGCCATTTCTGGGACAGGGCATCCAAGCCCTCGGACATCCTCTCCTTTCGTCGACTGAAGAATCGGTCCACCCTTGGCGGACAAGAACCGCGCCATGAGATCCATGACCGGGAGACCCCAACGAGCAACTATTTGGTCGAAGGTCTCCTGCTCCAGCTCCCACTCCCCGTGGTCTATCTTGCACCTGCTGAGGTAATCGGCCGTGACGTTGTCCGTGCCGGCCACGTGCTGAGCTGAAAGCGCTTCCAACCGAACCTCCGCCCACTGGAATAGGGCGTCCGCCTCCTTCTCCAAGGCGGGACTGCTGGTGCCGCCCTGGTGGTTGATGTAAGCCACCGCGGTGACATTGTCGGAGAGAACGCGAATTGCTCTTCCTAGCACTAAGGACTGGAGGGCCTTGAGCGCTAGGACGACGGCCCGCAATTCTAGTCTGTTGATGGGTCATTGAGACTCCAACAGTGTCCAGCGACCCTGGACGAACTGGTCCTCGCAGTGAGCCCCCCAGCCTGCCAGACTGGCATCCGTCAACAGCAACCACTGAGGGGGCTCGAGGGGCGTCCCGCGATCCAGATTCCTTGGGCACCGCCACCAGCGGAGGGCCTGCTTGGTCCGCGGAGCACAGGGTAACTGCATTGACAGGGGATGATGTTGAGGGGACCACCGACGTAATAGAGCCCGCTGCAAGGGCCGCATGTGAGCCCTGGCCCATGGCACTACCTCTATCGCAGCTGCCATAGTTCCCAGTACCTGAAGATAATGCCACGCTGAGGGGTTTCGTCTGCCCAGAAACTGCGTGACCAGAAGCCTCAGGTCCCTTGACCTGGTATGGGACAGGAACACTCTGCCTCTGCTGGTGTCGAACCTTGCTCCGAGATACTCGAGTTCCTGGGAGGGGGTCATCCTGCTTTTTGCTCGATTGATGACCCACCCCAACTCCTCTAGAACCTGAACCACTCTGGCAGTTGCTGAGGGCCTTTCCTCTTCCGACTTTGCTCGGATCAGCCAATCGTCCAGATAAGGGTGCACTAGTATTCCCTCTTTCCGTAGGGAGGCGGCCACTACTACCATCACTTTGGTGAAAGTCCTTGGAGCCGTAGCTAGGCTGAAAGGCAGCGCCTGGAATTGAAAGTGGCCTCTTGGCACTGCGAATCTCAGGAACTGTTGATGGGACTGTCTGATCGGGATATGCAAATAGGCTTCTGTCAAGTCCAGGGACGTTAGGAACTCCCCGCCCCTTACGGCTGCTATGACCGATCGTAGGGTTTCCATCCGGAAGTGAGGTACTCTGAGACAGCGATTGACCTGCTTTAGATCCAGGATCGGGCGGAAGGACCCCTCCTTCTTTGGTACCACGAAGTAAATTGAGTACCGACCAGATCCGCACTGGTCTGGTGGCACGGGGACCACGGCCCTGAGCGCTAGTAGTCGGGCAAGAGTTGCCTCTATCGCCGCCCTCTTTGTAGGCGAACCGCAGGGAGACTGAACAAAGGCTGGAAGTATTTGTTTTGCAAATTCGAGAGCATAGCCCTCTCTGATAATCTCTAAGACCCATTGATCGGACGTGACCCGGGACCAGGCGGGAAGAAACTGCCTTAAACGTCCGCCCACCGGCAGCCCGTCCCCCTGGACCCCCGTCCTCTCATTGTTGTTTTCTAGGCACCGAGGAGGAGGAAGAGGTACCAAAACCTCTACCTGCTCCTCGAAAGCCTCTAAAACCTTGTCCCCTTGAAGGGAAACGGCCTCTGAGAAAGGGGTTTGACCTGGCAGAGCGAAACCTACGGGGGTCCCTAGGTTGGTTACGTACTGGAGCTAGGGGGCGGCCTTGCTTCGGTCTGTCTTCCGGAAGCCTGCCTCCCTTAGATTCGCCAAGGTCCTTTACCAGCTTTTCTAAGTCCTCCCCAAATAACAGCTTCCCCTTAAAGGGAAACCGACTCAGGCGTGCCTTAGAGGAGGCATCGGCTGCCCAATTCCGTAGCCACAAATAACGCCTAGCTGCCACCACCGAGGCCATGTTCTTAGCTAGGCTTCTGATGAGGTCATACTGACTATCCGCCAAGTAGGCTGCTCCGGATTCCAATCTAGCAGAGTTAGCCTGTGCCTCGTCTGCGGAGCCCTCTGATGCCTGAAGTTGTTGTGACCACCTTAAACAGGCCCGCGCCACCCAAGCCCCTGAAACGGAGGCCTGTAAGGCAAGAGCGCTTACATCAAAGGCTTGCTTCAGAAGCGTGTCCAATTTTCTGTCTTGAGAATCTCTCAGGGCCGTGCTGCCCTCGACTGGGATAGTAGTCTTCTTAGTAACTGCCGATACCTCTGCGTCCACCCTGGGAGACTTCAGCAGCTCCTTGTCTGACTCTGGGAGAGGATATAGGCGACTCATGGATCGGACCCCCCTTAAGCTTGACTCTGGTTGATCCCATTCTTCCTGGATCATCTGACGCACCACCCTGTGGACGGGAAACACTTTCTGTGATCTCCTGATGGCCTGGATTAAGGGGTCCTCCAACGCCTCCTCCTCAGCTGGCGTGTCTGAGGCTACATTGAGAACTTTCAGGGACTCATTAATTAATGCCGGAAGCTCCTCCCGACGAAAGACTCTAATAATACGGGATTGATCTTCTTCTGGGATCTCCCCTTCTTCAAGCTCCTCCTCTTCCTCGTCCAAATCCTTGTCAGAGTTCTCCTCCTCCGGGGTACCCTGAGAGAGGGAGAGGGGCTCCTCACAACTCAGTCGGGGGCGCTTAGGCGGTATCCCGGATTCCGGATTGCTTGCTCTCATGGGTCTGGCAGACTTGCCTTCCGCCGACGGACCAGCATCTCCTGTCCCCAAGCCCTGCTTACGCAAGCAATAGGCTTTGTGTAATAAGAGGATGAAGTCAGGGGAGAAAAAAATCCCCGACCCCCCCTTCCCCAGTGGGGGAGAGGGAAAGGGGCAGAGGAGGAGTGGGTAAATCCGAGGACGTAGAAGGAGGGAACTGGGACCCTCCCTCCCCTTCTAGGGGATCTCCGGACCCCTGAGAAGACTGCGCCATGGCTAAGTTAATTTCTTGTTCCACGGAGGCAGCCACTGCAGCACAACCCCTGCAGATTCCTGCCTCCGAGGAAGTACCTCTACGGGTGCCACAGGAGGACACCGTGACTTGCCCGTCATGTCCTTGATAAAGGCTACTGAGGCCCTTCCTAAGCTCCGAGGTTTAATCAGTTGGCCTAACAAAAAAGGGAGAAACAAACTAAACAATACAGATACAGGCTTTTATTCAATGTGCTCTCTCCTCTAGCAAATTAACAGTTCTCCAGAATAAGAAAAAGGGGAATCCCGTTTAAAAATTGAAGATTAAACTAAAAACAAATTAAATTAAAATTAAATTAAATTAAAGAGAGCAAAGGGATTAAAAACCAAATCCCTTAATTCCAACCCCAGTACTTGCGGTTTGTAGCTTCTTCTGATGCCTGGGCCCGATTAAGCGGTCTCTGGCTGTTGGCTCAACACGTGGAAGGCCGCACCACGTGGAGACCTAAAACGGGAGCCCGCGATTCTGCCCTCTGGTCCGTTCTTCCCGCGGTATGCAGCATCGGGGCAGGGAACCGCGCTTCGTTTCGATCTGAGAACCGCCGCTTTAAACAGCTCCCCCGCTGGATTCGGGGCTCCAGAGCTCGCTCCTGCGTTCCTCTGCTTTGGGACGGGGCCAGCGAGAAAAGGTAGAATTGCGGAATCGCCTCAAGCGCTCAGCCACCAGGTGGGCTTCGGCGCGAGGCAGGGCAGGTCTGCAGGAGATTGTGCAGGCTCCGGTAGGATCAGCAGTGAGCGGAGATCTGAGCGGTCCTCCTCGCTGCTGCAGACAGAAAACCACCTCCGATATCCGGCCCGGCCAGGGGGGGGGGGGGGGGGGGGGGGGGGTGCAGGCGGGGGAAATTAAAGGTACAGAACCAAAAGGAAAATAAGTGAAACAGCAAAATTTAAATCAACAAATAAGGAAAACTAAAAAGGGAATTTAAATAAAAAGGAAGACTCCAGTAAGCCCTAGGCTTACGGAACCCTCCAGCTGCTTGGAGGCTGAGAATACTGGGGTCGGTGGGTGATTCCAGTGCTATTTATACCGCTCCATCCCCAAAAAGGTTGGGCTCAGCCTCCAAGCTGCTGGAAGGGTTGCGTAACCCAGAAGTAAAGGGACTGGACTGGAGTGACGATAAGGAACATGTTATACACGATGACGCCTAAATCTTTTTCCTGGGTGGTAGTTCCCAATGTGGAACCTTGCATCGTGTAACCATAGTTTGGGCTGTTCTTTCCTAGGTGCATAACTTTGCATTTGTCCACATTAAATTTCATCTGCCATTTCGATGCCCAGTCTTCCAATTTATCAAGATCCTCTTGCAATTTTCCACAATCCTCTTGGGTTTTAACAACTTCAAATAATTTTGTGCCATCTGCAAATCTGATAACCTCACTCGTTATTCCCTTTTCCAGGTCATTTATGAATATGTCAAAAAGCAGCAGACCAAGCACAGATCCCTGGGGTACTCCACTATTCACCTTTTTCCATTGGGAAAATTAGGCATTTAGCCCTACCCTCTGCTTTCTATCTTTTAACCAGTTCCTGATCCACAACAGTATACTGCCTCCTATCACATGATTTTTTTGTTTTCCCAAAAGTCTCTGATGAGGGACCTTGTCAAAGGCTTTCTGAAAGTCCAGATACACTATATCAACCAACTCACCTTTGTCTACCTGTTTATTCACACCTTCAAAAAAACACAGAGATTAGTAAGACAAGATCTTCCTTGTCTAAAGCCATATTGGCTATCTCCCATTAGACCATGACTATCTATATTTTATTTATTTTATTTAATGTCTCTTTTAAAATCAGCACGGTTTACATACAACAACATATACATTGAGGCCTAGGCTGCACTGTATTTACAATAGAACAGGTGATCTAACTTGGACAAAATCAGGAAACTATATACACACTGGGGATTGAGACCCCGGCCCAAGTGGGCATGTTACTGGGAAGAGACTATTTACAAAAGTGCTGACTATATACATTCTGCTATTTACATGGTATACATAGTTTGCCTTGGCAATGTTTGGTATGACTGCCTCATTGCTCGCTGGGTGTATTAGTAGGGCCGTCCTGGTAGGGGGTGGCCATTTGTGTGCTGTCATCGGAATAGTGCATGAGGAAAAGGTGGGGTTTCAATGCCTTCCTAAATTGGGCAAGGTCAGCGATTGCCCTACTGTTGGGCGTAAGGGCATTCCAATATCTGGTTGCATAGAACCTAAATGCTCTGTTTATCGTTGCTTGGGTGCATTTTGTTATTGCCTTTGGAACTACCAGCGTGTTGACGGCAACGGCCATTCTGGATCTGTTAGGGGGCATAGGTTGGATTAGCTTAGTGAGTGAGGTGGAGGTGAGCTTGTTGATGGCCTTGAATGTCATTACTAGAGTTTTGAAAGAGAGTCTGCACTGGATGGGAAGGCAGTGGAGGTATTTTAGGATTGGTGTTATGTGGTCCTTCCTGGAAGCTCCGTGTAGGATTCTGGCAGCTGCATTCATTGTGAGCTGCAGTGGATTTTGGGTGGTATGCGGGAGTCCCTACAGAATTACATTGGCGTAGTCAAAATGAGGAATGACCAACGCTTGATTGTCCAGAAGACCTCTGGGTCCAGGAGGGGACATAGGTGCCGGAGTGTCCGTATTTTATGGTAAACTGACTTGACTGTGTTGCTTATGTGGACCTTCATGCTGAGTAATTTTGTTCTTTATGATGGTTTCTACCATTTTTCCTGGTACTGACATCAGGCCCACCGGTCTGTAGTTTCCTGGATCACCCCTGGAACCCTTTTTAAAAATTGGCGTTACATTAGCGATCCTCCAATCTTCAGGTATTACAGATGATCTTAATGAAAGTTCACAGATTAATAGCAGGTCTGCAATCTCATATTTCAGTTCTTTCAATACCCTTGGATGTATACCATCCGGCCCAGGTGATTTGCTACTCTTCAGTTTATCAAATAGTTGCAATACATGTTCCCGGTGTAGCGATGTTTCTTTCAATTCCTCTGCAGTATCACCTTTAAATACTTTAGTCTTGGGTAACATCCCTACATCTTCCTCAGTAAAGACCGAAGCAAAGAATTCATTCAGTCTCCCCGCTATAGCCTTGTCCCCTCCTTACTTACCCTTTTACCCCTCTATCATCTAACGGTCTAATTGACTCTCTCACAGGATTTTTGCTACGAATGTACTTGAAAAAGTCTCTATTACGTGTTTTTGCTTCCGTAGCAAGTTTCTTCTCAAATTCTCGCTTTGCTTGCCTTATCAATGCCTTGCATTTAACTTGCCAGTGCTTGTGCTGTTTCCAGTTTTCGTCATTTGGCTCTTTTTCCCATTTCCTGAAAGATGCTTTTTTGGCAACAGCCTCTCTCTGACCTCACCTTTAAACCATGTTGGCATTTTTTTGGACTTCCTTCCACTTTTCTTAATGCATGGAATACAGCTGGTCTGGGCTTCCAATATAGTATTTTTAAACACCCAAGCTTGATGTAAGTCTTTAACCTTTGCAACTGCTCCTTTTAGTTTTTTCTTAACTATTTTCCTCATTTTATCATAGTCTCCCTTTCAAAAGTCCCTCCTCTACTAATTAAATCAAACGCGATCATGCTATGATCACTATTGCCAAGTGGCCCCAACACCCTATTCTGTTGCACCAGATCTGTGTTCCACTAAGGACTAGGTCCAAAATGGCTTTCCCTCTGGTCGGTTCATGAACCAGCTGCTCCAAGAAGCAGTCATTTATTTCATCTAGGAACTTTATCTCCCTAGCATGTCCTGCCGTGACACTGACCCAGTCAATACCGGGGTAATTGAAATCACCCATTATTATTATTGTGTTGTAACTTTTGTTAGCTTCCTTGATTTCTTTGAGCATTTCATCACCCATTTGTTCATTCTGGCCAGACAGTCGATAGTAAACCCCCACTGCCATCGCCTTCCCCTTCTCACATGGAATTTCAATCCATAGAGATTCTACAGCAAATTTTGTTTCCTGCAAAACTTTAATCTTTTCTGACTCAATGCCTTCTCTAACAGAGTGCAACCCCTCCACCAATTTGATCAGTTCTATCATTACGATATAGTTTGTACCCAGGTATCACAGTGTCCCACTGGTTGTCCTCCTTCCACCATGTCTCTGAGATTCCAATCATATCTAACCTCTCATTTAGTGCTATATATTCTAACTCTCCCATCTTATTTTTTAGATTTCTAGCATTTGCATACAAGCATTTTAGAGACTGTATTTTATTCATATTAATCTGGCTATTGGTAGGCATGGGTAATTTGTAATCTTTAAGCTTTGTCTGCACCATACTCAAGGGCATTTGGGCTACTTCACTCTTTTTTGGAACCTCTCTGCTTTTGGTAGTATCCTTCAAGGATACCTTCTTCTGAACCATGCGCTCTTGGGAGCAGTGTGCTACAAAACAACCTGAAAAAGAAAAACAGAGTGAGAGAGATGAAAAATATTATAGCAGAATAGTGGCAAGATGTTGCACAACACAGTGACATAAGCGGTTAACCAATTGGTAATGAGTCATGCGCGTGGCTGCCACAATCTCATTTCTTTTTTGTCACACCTCGTATGTAGTCCAAAGCCATTTCACTGGCCACTTTTTTTTTTTTTTTTTTAAGAAGATATGGTGACCTTTTCCTTATCAGTTAATGTCCTTTCCTTGAGTCCTGCTAGACCAGTCCAGACAAGAGGGTTGTGTTCCTCTAGCAGCATATTAGTGGAGACAAATGACATCACTCTCATAACTCTATTTGCCTCAGCCACCAGAGATCCCTCAGTATTCGTCCCAAAGCTTATGGAGAAAACACGGCAAGCCTCACACAACCTCAACTGTGGGCAACAAGGAGCAATCAGCAGTAGAGAAAGCACAGTTACTTACCTGTAACAGGTGATCTCTGGGAACAGCAGGAATAAGTCTTCACATATGGGTACATCGGTACCGACGGAGCCTGCACGGGAACGCTCCCCAGCGTCCAATCAGAAAGCTTTTGGGAGCATCCCACAGCGCCTGCGTGCTGCCTTCCCGCCTTTCCAACTGTCTCTCCTCAGTTGAGTTTTATAGCTGAGACAAAGAGGGAGAGAGAGGGAAAGGAAGAGAGAGAGAGAGACAACTCCTAGGGAAGGTGGGTGGGTTGTGAAGACTTATTCCTGCTGTTCCCAGAGATCACCTGTTACAGGTAAGTAACTGTGCTATCTCCAGAAACAAGCAGGAATGAGTCTTCACATATGGGGACTCCCTAGCTTTTGATGCCAGGGAGAGAGCCCATAAGTTGTGTGTCCCTGGGATAGGGCTGCACTTCCCCACCTGGATCTCTGGCATCCCATGAGGGATGGTGGGTAGGAGTTGATTAAGAATGGAACAGGTGTTTGAGAACAGCCTGACCAAACAAGGCATCCCGGCGGGAGTCCTTGTCCAAGCAGTAATGGGCTGTGAAGGTATGAACCGAGGCCCAAGTGGCTGCTCGACAGATGTCATCGATAGACACAGAGTTTAGATGAGCCATTGAGGCTGCCATGGCTCTCACATTGTGAGCTGTGACATGGCCCTCCAGAGAAATGTTTTTGCTCTGATAGGCGAAAGAAATACATTGGGCAATCCAGTTGGAAAGTGTTCTCTTGGAGACTGGTTGTCCCAAATGAGAAGGATCAAAAGCAACAAAGAATTGAGAAGACTTTCTATGTTGTTGTGTCCTCTGTAAGTAAAAAGCTAGAGCTCTTTTACAGTCCAGGGTATGAAGATTCCTCTCTGCACTTGACGCATGAGGTCCTGGAAAAAAGACAGGTAGGTAGACCTCTTGGTTGAGGTGAAAAGGCGAGACCACCTTAGGCATAAAGTGTGGATTAGTCCTAAGGACCACCTTGTCATGATGGAACCTTGTATAAGGTGGATTAGCTACTAGTGCTTGCAATTCACTGATGCGGCGTGCTGATGTGATTGCAATGAGAAAGATAACCTTCCAAGAAAGGTATTTCAAGGAGGTAGTAGCTAAAGGTTCAAAAGGCGGCTTCATAAGCTGACCAAGAACCAAATTTAAGTCCCATGCCACCGGAGGTGGTCTAATGGGAGGCTTTGTTAAAAGGAGGCCTCTCATGAACCTTGCTACAAGGGGATGAGAGGAAACAGGTTGTCCATTTAGAGGCTTGAGGGAAGCTGCAATAGCACTCAGATGGACTCTTACTGAATTTGTCTTAAGGCCTGCATTAGACAGATGAAGGAGATACACCAGCAACGATTCCAGAGGTATGGCACGGGGGTTAAGACCCTTTTCAGAACACCAGATGGTAAACCTTTTCCACTTGAAGGCATAAGAACGTCTAGTGGAAGGTTTTCTGGAAGCATAAAGAACATCTTTCACTTGTTGAAACAGATGAAGATCCTGGAGATCTAGACCTTCAGCAACCAAGCCCTGAGATGCAGAGACTGGGGATTGGGATGCCACAACTTTCCGTCCTCCTGAGAGAGGAGGTCTGGAGCAGACCCTAACTCTAGGGAGGGAGCTTGAGAGAGATGTAGAAGTAGAGGGTACCACACTTGCCGTGGCCAATGTGGAGCTATGAGAATCATGTGGCCTCTTTCTCACTGAAGCTTGAACAGGGTTTTGGGAATTAGGGGAATGGGTGGAAAGGCATACAGGAAGTCTTGACCCCAATGAAGGAGGAAAGCATCCCTTGCCTGAGCCCCCTTAGCCGGAGTTCTGGAACAGAACCGGGGAAGTTTGGCATTCCATGGACTTGCAAAGAGGTCTATGTCCGGGGTTCCCCAAATTTGAAAATGTTGGAGAATTGAACTGGTGCACTCTTGTGAGAGGGGGCAAGCTGGAAAAATGAAGTTTGTACCCCTCTCTTATGATGGAGTGTCCAATGCTCTGCTGTGATTTGCCCCCATCTGGGAGCAAAGTGACATAACCTTCCTGGAATGGTGGAGGGCTCTGGTCCTTCTAGAGCCAGGAAGGCTAGGTTCTCTAGCAGAAAGTCAAAGGCCCTGAGGGGGCTGAGATTGCTGGGCTGGAGCAGGCCTCGCAGCCTTTGCCTTGGCCTGTTTGGAGGATTGCTGACGTTTGGAAGGAAACTGAGCTGCAGAAGATGTTCTCTGACTATAAGCAGGATAGGATCTTCCCTTTTTAGAAAAAGGTGTTTTCTTGAACAACCTTTTCTTAGCAGGAGCAGCTGTAGATTTGGATAGTCTATCCAAAGCAGAATTTTCAGCATCCATTTGATTGGCTTTTGCTTGCCAATGCTTGCCAAACAGATTCTCACCTGTACAAGGAATATTTCCCAATTCATCTTGAACCCAGATCTCCAAATCAGATGCTTTAAGCCATGCAATCCTACGTGCACCTACAGCTATAGCTGAGGCTCTGCTTACGCATTCAAAGGAGTCGAAAGCTGCACGGTTGGAGAATTTGGAGATATCCTGGGCATGTTTAAGCCCAGTAAGAAATTCTTGCCTTTTATTGTCAGACATAAAAGGACTTAAAGTCTGCAAATGGTCAGTGACTTCTTTCAAGAACATTCCCATGTAGAGACTATAAGAATTAATTCTCGCAGCAAGCATGGAAGCTTGGAAGACTCTTCTACCAAAAGCATCCAGGGTTCTACATTCACGTCCTGGAGGATTAGAGGCATGTCTCTTGGCACTTTTAATCTTTCTCATTGCAGACTCCACCACAACAGAGTGGTGAGGAAGCTGAGTTTTATGGAAACCAGGACAAGGAGGGACACGATACATGGTGGCCAACCTGCGAGAATGAGGAGAGGTGGTTAGAGGTGCTTCCCACATCCTTAACATGAGATCATACAGAATCTCATAAATAGGTAAGGTAGCTGCCTCCTTAGGAGTTTTAGGATATTGTAAAATATCTAACTCCTTAGCTCTAGGCTCTGACTCTGGGGCCACTGTAATAGAGAGGCCCCGAGCCACCTCTCTGATAAAGTCTTGAAAAGATAAGTCCTCTGGAGGAGACATCCTTCGTTTAGGAGAGGACTCCTCCTGTGGAAGAAGCATCACTGCATCGACAGTCTCTTCAGAATCCTCAGAGGAATCGAAGTATCGTCTGTCGGGAAGCTCTTGCAAAGCCCGATACCCGTACCGACTGGGATCGGTATCGGGAATCACCAGTACCGGGGTATCGGTACTGGAGGGCTGCAGAGGGCAGAGTACCAGCATAGCGGACACCGATGCCGATGTCGACGCCACCGGTACTGGGATCAGTGCCGATGGCGATGCCAGATCCGGTGCGTTCGATGGACAGAATCCTCTGATCCATCGACGACGCCAATGCCTGGAAGTCGGTACCGGTGGAAGCCACCGGTACCCCAGAGCATGGCACCAGGAGATCTGTCGAGGCCACGCCATTGAGATCATCCTGGAACCCCGATGATGCTTTAGAGGCCGAAGCCTCCCGCCGGTGCAGAATCCTCGAGGGCAAGGCCAGGGGCATCTCGATGCTTAGAAGGAGATTTACCCTTCGAGGACCGGCTGGATTTATGTTTAGTTACCTGAGATCCATGTGAGGAAGCAGCAGCCCTGGAAGCCGTCGATGCTACCGAAGCCGCATCAGAGGGAAACAGGGTACTGAGCTTGGCAGCTCGGTTCTGTCGACCTCTCTTAGACATTATAGAACAGGACACACAATCTGTAATGGAATGGTCAGGGCCTAAACATTTGAGACACCAGTCATGGGTGTCGGTGACGGAGATAGTACCGCCACATTTTGTGCACTTCTTAAATCCTGAGGCAGGCTTTTCCATATTTAAGGAAAAAGGTTTGGGGCCTAAGGCCCAAAACTGAAGTGCACCTGAAGAGGACAGACGCGACAGAAAAGAAGTAAAGAAAAAATAAGGAAATTCTTCTGCGGTGACAGGAACACGACCTGCTGGCCCCGCGGAAAAAGAACAACTGAGGAGAGACAGTTGGAAAGGCGGGAAGGCAGCACGCAGGCGCTGTGGGATGCTCCCAAAAGCTTTCTGATTGGACGCTGGGGAGCGTTCCCGCGCAGGCTCCGTCGGTACCGACGTACCCATATGTGAAGACTCATTCCTGCTTGTTCTTGGAGATCTATGTACAGGAAAGCATAAACATAAGGCTGTCTGTAGAAGATGAACCTGCAGTGTTAAGTAGAAAAATCATAGCGGACCCTAAGGTAGCGCAATAGACGTGTAGTACAGTTTCAAGGGTGGGCCTTGGACTAGTCTAGCAGGACTCAAGGAAAGGACATGAACTGGTAAGTGAAATGTCACCTTCCATATCGTCCTGCTAGACCAGTTCATACAAGTGAGATGTACCAAAGCTACAACAGCACTGGAAGGGAAGACGACACAGTAGCTCGCCAAACTCTTGAGCCAAAGGTCATGTCTGCCCACATGTGGACATCCAAGTAGTAATGCTTGGACTCAAGGAAAGGACATGAACTGGTAAGTGAGATGTCACCTTCCATATCGTCCTGCTAGATCAGTTCATACAAGTGAGATGTACCAAAGCTACAACAGCACTGGAAGGGAAGACGACACAGTAGCTCGCCAAACTCTTGAGCCAAAGGTTATGTCCGCCCACATGTGGACATCCAAGTAGTAATGCTTGACATAAGTGGAAAGTGATGCTCATATTGTTGCCTGACCAATGTCTGAAGGGGCTACCAAACTTCACTCCACCCATGAGGATGCTTGTGCTCAGGTAGAATGGGTGTGCAACTCTCCGGAACTGGCCAGTTCCTCAACAGATATGCTGAGGAAATTGCCATCTTAATCCAGTGCCCCAAAGTTGGCCTGGCTACCATTTCACCATTGTGCAGACCAGCAAAAAAGCACAAAAAGTTGGTCTGACTTACGAAAGGAATTTACAGCCTCCAAGTAATGGAGAAGCACCCTCCAGATATCCACAAGGCAAAAATCCTTATCCTTCCCCTGACACTGCTTAGAGGAGGAGAGCAGCCAAACTACCTGGTTCACGTGTAGGGGGACAGCACCTTAGGCAAGAAAGAAGGCATAGGCCAATTGAAAATGGCCTCCTTTGAAAAAATCAGATAAGTATCTCGGCAAGACAGAGCCTGCATCTCGGAGATCCACCTTGCAGAACAAATTGCAACCAAAAAGACAGTCTTAAGTGTCAAATCCTTTCAGACAGCGCATTTCAACGGCTCAAAGGGGGCCGCCATCAGGGCCCTGAGTACCAGACACTGATCCCAGGAAGGAATCACAGACTGAAGGGGAGGACGCAGCCATCAAACCCCTTGGAGAAAATGGGAGATGTCTGGGGGCAAGGCCAAGGACTTGCCTGGCAATGGACCATATAAACAGGGCAGCACTGCCACTTGAACTTTCAGAGCGCTGAGTGAAAGGTCCTGCTCTCTAGGCCGTCCTGCAGAAAGGCCAATAGGGAGGACACCTTGGTCGTCTCAGGAGCCACACCAGCGCTCAAAGAGGCACCACGTCTGTATGTATGCTAGCTTGGTAGACCTCCTCCAAGCACCAAGCAGAGTAGAGATCACTGCTAGACAGTAGACTTTACGTGGTAGCAGTTGCCTTTCAAGAGCCATTCTGCAAACGAGAAGGGAGCAGTGTCTTCCAGGATGATCGGTCCCTGCTGCAATAGCCCCCGAAATGGAGGCAGCTGAAGAAGAGGAACCTGCAGGAGCTATATCAGGTCTCTGAACCACACTCTCCATGGTCAATCCAGCATTCCAGAACAATTCTGCCACAGTGGCACTCTATATGCCAAATCACATGCCCCACCAGGGCCATGGAGGAAACAGGAACAGCAGTTGCTGATTTGGCAAGGCTGGGTCAGGACGTCAACGCCTTTGGACTCTTGTCTCCATGTGGCGACTGAAGATGCGGTAAACCTTTGCATTAGAGTAGGTCGTCATCAGATCCATATCTGGGTGACTCCAACAGCGTAGAATTAACTGAAATGCTTCCTGACTCATTTCCCACTCTCCAGGATTATTGCATCCCCCCAATGAGAGGGGAAAGTGGGCCCTCCAGGGGCGACTCAGAAACTGCCATGCAGGAAAGGCAAAGTCCAGAGATAAGGCTCCTCGACTGCCACAGGTCAGAGAGCATTTCCTGGAAGACGACAGAGTTAGGGTAAGTATCACAACAACACACGCTAAGGCTATGTCAGCCCGCGAGTGCGCGTTAACTGCGCTTTTATGCAACACGCGTTACAGGTGCTAGGGAAGGAGCATGCATTGGAGCCACTAAGGGCAGAATGCACTAGAACCACGCGACCGCTAGGTGCACAATAGGCAACAACATTAATAACACATGTAGAAAATGGCAGGAAGCCCCCACACAGTGCCAACAGTCGCTAGTAGTCCACCCTGAATAGCGTCCCTCAAAGATGGAACTGGGAGCCTCCAACAAGGACAATGACAAGGTCCTTCCAAACCCTTCAATTTGTGGCTGCTCAATAGGCGCTTATTATGATAAGGGCATGGAGCTGAACCAATTTTCCCTCCTCCTATGGCTACCGAAAAGACTGCAGTCTAATGGAGCCTCTTACTGTTGTGCTCAAGTGAGAGAGTCACCTTTCTGTAACCAAGATGGTCGTTCACAAGCATTTAATCAATCTCTTTACCTCTCAATCTTCAGATTTTCGATAGAGAGGAGAAAATCTATCTACCATCTGCTGAAGACAAAGAAATACTGAGGGACCTCTGGTAACTGAGGCGAATAGAGGCATGAGAGTGCTATCATTGAAACCTGGGCTTTTCATTGGTTCTTTGTCTCCACCAATCTGCTGGTGGGGGAACACAACCCACTTGTCTGGACTGGTCCCACAGGACAATACTGAATGGACATTAAGGGGTTGAATTGCAAGTGTGTCAATATTGACCACAACTGTATGTGCAAAATGATTATATTTATTAATTTAGGTGTATTGTTTAAGGAAACCAAAGAGGAGAAAGAGAAGTACCACGTGTTGTGAGAAAAACAATACAATTATAAATCATGCTAATAAATGTAAAATAATATAGAATATAAGCAGATGACCTACGTCAAAATATCAAGTTACTTCATATCCAAGTTTAAGGCTTGACAATACACTTCAAAATGACTCAATAGCAGAAGGAAAATAAAGTGATGAGGAGCAATGAATTGTCTTGTTTCTGTCACAGTCACATTTCATTTAATCTAAAGCAAAGTCAAGTCTAAGGTATGTGCTCCCTTTACAAGCAGCAAAATCAATAAAAAAGGCTGATGGTAACAAAGAAGACTGCATATGGAATATGCCTGACAGAGCTTTCATGGGTGACAATAGGCATCGGGAAGGCGTGGGCCATATGGGCCCTGGCACCACCAAAATGTGGCGTGGCATGGCAGGCTGCCTGCGGGGATCCCATTCCCCATGGATAGAAGAAGGGAAGCTATGATTGCAGCAAAGACCTTTCTTATCTGCCAGTGGGAGATCGGGTCCCTGCGGGCAGAACTGGAAGGGTCTTTGCTGCGATCGCGGTTTCTCTTCTTCTTCTGCCTGCAGGGGAAGCACAGTTACTTACCTGTAACAGGTGATCTCCGGGAACAGCAGGAATAAGTCTTCACATATGGGTACGTCGGTACCGACGGAGTCTGCGCGGGAACGCTTCCCAGTGTCCAATCAGAAAGCTTTTAGAAGCATCCCACCATGCCTGCGTGCTGCCTTCCCGCCTTTCCCAACTGCCTCTCCTCAGTTAAGTTTTAAAGCTGAGACAAAGAGAGAGAGAGAGAGAGAGAGAGAGGAAAGGAAAGATAGATAGAGAGATACAACTCCTGGGGAGGTGGGTGGGTTGTGAAGACTTATTCCTGCTGTTCCCAGAGATCACCTGTTACAGGTAAGTAACTGTGCTATCTCCAGGAACAAGCAGGAAAGCACAGTTACTTACCTGTAACAAGTGATCTCTGGGAACAGCAGGAATAAGTCTTCACATATGGGTACGTCGGTACCGACGGAGCCTGCGCGGGAACGCTCCCCAGCGTCCCAAAAAAGGAAAGCTTTTGGGAGCATCCCACAGCGCCTGCGCGCTGCTTTCCCGCCTTTCCTAACCGCCTCTCTCCAGTTCGAGTTTTAAAGCTGAGACAAAGAGAGAGAGAGAGGAGAGGAAAGATAGATAGAAAGATACAACTCCTAGGGGAGGTGGGTGGGTTGTGAAGACTTATTCCTGCTGTTCCCAGAGATCACCTGTTACAGGTAAGTAACTGTGCTATCTCCAGGAACAAGCAGGAATGAGTCTTCACATATGGGGACTCTCCAGCTAGAGATGCCTACGAGATCCCCAAGGTTGTGAGACCCTGAGAAGGGCTCTACCTCCTCCCATGGATCTCAGGCATCCAACCAGGGATGGAGGGCAGGAGTTGACGAGGCATGGAAGAGGTGTTTGAGAACAGCCTGACCAAACAAGGCATCCCGGCGGGAGTCCTTGTCCAAGCAGTAATGGGCTGTGAAGGTATGAACTGAGGCCCAGGTGGCCGCTCGACAGATCTGGTCGATGGACACAGAATTTAGATGAGCCATAGAGGTTGCCATGGCCCTCACATTGTGAGCTGTGACATGGCCCTCCAGAGAAAGGTTCTTGCTCTGATAGGCGAAAGAAATACACTGAGCAATCCAATTGGACAGTGTTCTCTTAGAGACTGGAAGTCCCAAATGAGAGGGATCAAAAGCAACAAAGAGCTGAGAAGACTTTCTATGTTGCTGTGTCCTTTGTAAGTAAAAGGCAAGAGCCCTCTTACAATCCAGGGTATGAAGATTCCTTTCTGCACTTGATGCATGAGGACCTGGAAAGAAGACAGGTAAGTACACCTCTTGGTTAAGATGAAAAGGTGAGACCACTTTAGGCATAAAGTGTGGATTGGTCCTAAGGACTACCTTATCATGATGGAACCTTGTATAAGGTGGATTAGCCACTAAGGCCTGCAGCTCACTGATGCGGCGAGCCGAGGTGACTGCAATAAAAAAGATAACTTTCCAGGAAAGAAATTTCAAGGAGGTAGTGGCTAAGGGTTCAAAGGGAGGCTTCATGAGCTGACCAAGAACCAGATTCAAGTCCCATGCCACTGGAGGTGGTCTAATGGGAGGTTTAGTTAAAAGAAGGCCTATCATGAATCTTGCAATAACAGGATGAGAGGAAATAGGTTGTCCATTGAAAGGCTTGAGAGATGCTGCAATAGCACTCAAATGGACCCTTACTGAATTCGTTTTGAGGCCTGCATGGGAAAGATGCAGGAGATACTCTAGTAAAGAATTCAAGGGTATTGCTAGAGGGTTAAAACCCTACTCAGCACACCTAATGGTAAACCTTTTCCATTTAAAAGCATAGGAACGCCTAGTAGAAGGCTTTCTGGAAGCATGAAGGATATCCCTCACTTGCTGAGACAGATGCCAATCTTGAAGGTCTAAGCCTTCAGCAACCAAGCCCTGAGATGGAGAGATTGGGGGTTTGGGTGCCACAAAGTTCCCCCCTCCTGAGACAGGAGATCTGGAGCAGATCCCAAGTCCAGGGAGGGAGCTTGAGAGAGATGCAGGAGTAAAGGCGTATAGGAAGTCTTGACCCCAATGAAGGAGGAAGGCATCCTTGGCCTGAACTCCCTGACACGGAATTCTGGAACAGAATCGGGGAAGTTTGTCATTCCACGGACTTGCAAAGAGGTCTATGTCCGGGGTTCCCCAATTTTGAAAGATTCTGACTATCTGGTCCATATGAAGGGACCATTCGTGTGGAAGCAGAACTTGACTGAGTCTGTCTGCCCAAGAGTTTTGAACTCCTGCAAGGTATACTGCCAGAAGATGAATTTGATGCTCTCTGGCGAAGGCCCACAATCTCAGAGCTTCGTTGGAAAGCGACAGAGAGCCAGTCCCTCCCTGCTTGTTCACATAGAACATGGCTACTTGGTAGTCCGTGTGAATGAGGACTGTCTTGTAGCTGAGCTGGGTATGGAAGACTCTGAGAGCCAGGAAGATTGCTCTGAGCTCTAAGATGTTGATATGTAGAGAGGTCTCCTGTGGGGACCAAATGCCCTGGGTGGAGAGGTCGTGAAGATGAGCTCCCCAACCCTTTGGAGAGGCATCTGTTGTAAGGGTTGCTTGGGGTAACAACTGTTGGAAGGGGGACCCCTGCAACAGATTTTGAGTGGACTTCCACCACTGGAGAGACCAAAAGAGGCGCCTGGAGGTTGCTATTTTGTCTGACAGACCCCCAGATGCCTGGGTCCATTGGTTGGACAAAGTCCATTGAGCTGCCCTCATGTGAAGGCGAGCATAAGGGACCACATGCACAGTGGATGCCATGTGGCCTAGCAGTTGTAACATCTCTCAAGCAGTTAAATGGGTTTTTAACTGAATCTGGGAGGCTAACTGAACTAAGCGTAGGCAACGGGCCTGGGGAAGATAGGCCCTTGCAGTTGTGGTATCCAGCAAGGCCCCTATGAACTCTAGAGACTGAGTAGGGGTGAGTTGGGACTTTGGAATGTTTATCACCAGTCCCAAACACTGCAGAACACGCATTGTGCAGGTTAGGGAAGTCTGGGCCTCTGACTGGGATGGAGCTCGGATGAGCCAGTCGTCCAGATATGGGAATACGAATATTCCTAGAGTGCGTAGGAATGCAGCTACTACTGCCAAGCATTTTGTGAACACTCTTGGAGCAGAGGCCAGACCAAAAGGAAGTACCCTGTATTGGTAGTGCTTCCCTTGATAAAGGAACCGAAGGAACCTTCTGTGTGCTGGATGGATGAGTATATGGGTGTACGCATCCTTGAGATCTAGAGAACAAAGCCAATCCTGACTCTGAAGGTATGGAAGGAGAGTACCTAGAGAAATCATTTTGAATTTCTCCTTGCATAGAAACTTGTTCAATTCTCTGAGATCTAATATGGGTCTGTAACCCCCTGTTTTCTTTGGGATAAGAAAGTAGGGGGAGTAGAAACCTGAGCCCTGTTGAAGAAGGGGTACTTCTTCTATTGCCCCTTGGGCAAGAAGGGTAGTAATCTCTTGACCGAGAAGGTCGAGGAGAGATGTTTGAGAATTGAACTGTCTCACCATGGTGTGAGGAGGAAGGTTTGAGAAATGAAGTTTGTACCCTTCCCTTATGATGGAGAGGGTCCATTGCTCTGCTGTGATTTGTTCCCATCTGGGAGCAAAGTAAGCTAACCTTCCCGGAATGGTGAGAGGCTCTGGTTCTGCTAGAGCCAGAAAGGCTACGTTCTCTAGATGCAAGTCAAAGGCCCTGAGGAGGCTGAGGCTGTTGGGCTACAGGAGTCCTTGCAGCCTTAGGCTTGGCCTGTTTAGGTTGCTGGCACTTTGCAGCAAAACGACCTGCAGAAGATGTCTGTTGACCATAAACAGGATAATATCTTCCCTTCTTGGGAAAATATGGCTTTTTGAACAATCTCTTCTTGACAGGATTAGATGTAGACTTTGAAAGCCTATCCAAAGCAGAATTTTCTGCATCCATCTGTGTGGCCTTTGCCTGCCAATCCGGAGGCATCTCGATGCTTAGAGGGAGATCTACCCTTCGAGGACCGGCTGGATTTATGTTTGGTTACCTGAGATCCATAGGAGGAAGAAGCAGCCCTGGACGACGTCGATGCCACCGAAGCTGCATCAGAGGGAAACAGGGTATTGAGCTTAGCTGCTCGGTTCTGTAAACCTCTCTTAGACATCATGGAGCAGGACGCACAATCCGTGATGGAATGGTCAGGACCCAAACATTTAAGACACCAGTCATGGGTGTCGGTAACAGAAATGGTACCGCTGCACTTGGTGCATTTTTTAAACCTGGAGGCGGGCTTTTCCATGAGGAAATTTCCCTTAGGCCTAAGGCCCAAAGAGACAAAAACATACACTAAAGTGGAACGGAAGAATTATTATTATTATTATTTTTTTTTTTAAGAAAAGAAAGAAAAGACCGGCGGTACCGGTCCGACGTCGAAGAAGGCAGACGCGCGACCAAAGAAATAAAATGAAATAAAGAACTTCTTCAGCGGTGACAGGAACACGACCTGCTGGCTCCGCGGAAAAGAAGAACTGGAGAGAGGTGGTTAGGAAAGGCGGGAAGGCAGCGCGCAGGCGCTGTGGGATGCTCCCAAAAGCTTTCCTTTTTTGGGACGCTGGGGAGCGTTCCCGCGCAGGCTCCGTCGGTACCGACGTACCCATATGTGAAGACTCATTCCTGCTTGTTCCCGGAGATTGAGTCTTCACATATGGGGACTCCCAAGCTAAGATGCCTGGAGTCCCAGCATGTTATAGATTGGAACATGCTACATCTCATATCGCCAGGCATCCTGAGGATGGGGGCTAGGAGTTGAAACAGAAAGGTGCTCTAAGACAGCTAACCTAGCATAGGACTGCAGACAAGGAGTCCTTGTGTGGATGATAATTATCATCAAATATATTGAAATGAATTGCAATATGGACCTCCCCTAACAGGATTGTAGGAAAGTATAGAGGTTCAGGGGATCTACTGGGGAATCCAGTAGAGGAACCTTAAGGAGGACCTCACTGAAAAGTGGAGGTAATAAACCTGTAGGACAAACAGTGGAGGTCAGAATCCTGAAAGATGAGAGGTAACCCCAGGGATCAACTGGGGTAGTACAAAAACGGTAGGCCTTCAGCAGAAGGCTTTATGGAAAAAGCCCAAACTCTTTTGGCTGCAGAGTGGCTCATTCTTAGGAGCAAAGAGAGGAAAGGCTGACCGATTTGGACAAACCGGCCTAGTCCTTGAGGGAAGAAGGGGTATGGAAAAAACCCTGTATCCCAAAAAGAAAGGACAGGTGTCTGAGGTGTTAGAGCCTCAGATTTACTGAAGATCCGCCATGTCTTTCCTAACTGGTGGTAGCTAGGAAAGATACTGGAACATGGAGAGCTTCAGGGGTACGTAAACCCTAAGGTTATGGTAGAAAGTTGTTAACTACCACTGGAGTGGTTGTGTGTGTAGTACCCCAAACATGCTGGAACAGCATGAGTATGGGTAGAGCCCAACTGTCAGAATCATATAGAGACATATATATCTATATGAGCATAGACAGTCAGATAGATAAGTATGTAAATACATATCTACCTATAATTTCTCAACAGATACACACACACATATATATATATATATATATATATAGATAGATAGATAGACATATAGAATATATATCTATGGTGAGATATAGAAGGGCATAACTTATACACACACAAATAACAGACATACATATCTATAGAGATGTATACAGATATATATATATATATAGATATATATATAGATATAGATATGAATATATAGGTCTATATATAGATGTCTGCAATTAAGCAGGCAGATATATGCCAATAGAAGTATATTCACATAGGAGATGTGAAGAGGAAAGATTCATCTAAGAACAAGAAGGTGGAACCTACTTGAGAAGATATATAGAGAATCTATTCCCCCTGGTCATGAAGGAAGGAGTCAGGGGAAAAATCTCCCTGACAAGGAACAGACTAGATTGCTGTAAGAATGCTAGCCAGTGAAATAACCAGGATGGTTATGTGAAAAGCAGAGGATAATATCAGTCTGCAGACAGCAAGTCCCGAGTCCTCTGGAACTCTAGCATGGGAAATGGACAGAGAATGCATAGGAATGAGATACCATGTTGACCTACTTGAGGGGCAAAAAGGGGATCATGCGTTCTTTAGCTAAATATGCGCTGTCCATGACTGATTAGGATACCATGAGGACGAGCTGCAAGGAAAAAAAGAGCATATTCCCGGTGGGAATCCTGAGGACCAAACCAGGGAATTGAACAACTCTTTAAGCTTTCACGTAAGAGAAGGTCCACGTCCTTTGTTTTAAAAAGGAGATAGTAGGGTAGGAAGAACCCTTCCAGTCATGAGGGGCATGACTGAGGGAGACTTTTCCAACCATCTAGGACAGCTGTTTGAGAAAAACCCAATGCTCTCTAGCAAGGGCCCATGGTGGAAAGCTTCTCTGTAGAATTGCAGAGAGCATAATGCAGGAGAATTAGGAGATAGAACTGGCTGCTAGAAAAGCCAGAACCTACGTCAACGATGCTGCCAAACCCAAGGGAATTGGAGATGGCAAGAATAGAAGACAATCCGAGAAGCCTGTAGTGATAAGATTTCCCAAGAAAGATGAATCCACTGTCTTGGAATCACTACTAAGGCCAGAAAGAATGTAGTGGAGGACAACTCTGGATGCTTGTGGAGAAGAACCAGTGGTCCAATCACTAGGGCTCCTGCATGGGTAGCTGCTGGTAAGACAGCAGAAAGAATCTTTCGGTTTAAAAACAGAAAGGACAGAACAGGAGTAAGAAAACTCTGGACCTGTCTGATAAGCTGCCCCAAAGCAAAAATGAAGAAGGGAGTTAAGTCAGAGAGGAAAACTCCACACTGGAATAGTGACAAAAACTAGAGGGGCTGAAGAAGAAGCCCTCCAGTGTAATAGTACCACTCTTACAGAGGAAAGCTTGGTAAGAGGGTAGAGAAGATGGAGCTGAATGGAGACTTACAATGTGGTAAGTCTGTAGAAAGGAAAAATTCATGCTGGTACAGAAAACTATCATTTGATAGTTGTTAAACCTCTTTCCCTAGCAGGAAGAAGAGGAGAAACCTGTGACTTATAGGCATGAATATCCTAAGAGCTCGTATACAGAGAAAAAATGGATGTCTTGTGAAAAGAGATCCATGCCTAGAGTTTAGAATGAAAGCAGTGGAAGGCTTCTACTGAGAAGAAGCCAACTGCAGGTTCTAAACCCCAAGAGGCACAAAAATATGATGATGATTAATCAGAAACTCTGCGGTTGCTGGGTTTGCTGAGCCTGGTGAGAGTTTGGATTCTTCAGACCAGGGCGATGTTTCCCCTGTTTGGGAACATCTGTATGATGGGCAGAATATGAATAAAACCTTCTCCCCCTAGGGGAAGAAAGTTTGGTAGGACATTTCCTACCTACTGGGAAAGAAGAAGGCGTAGAACAGCCCTTAGAAACAGGTAAGTCAGTGGACCACTGAGTAACCTGACGTAAAGACTCCTTATTGAAGAGATTTTCTCCAGTGCAAGGAGTATTACCCAGTCTTTGTTGTGCCCATTTGTCTAAGTCTGAAGCTTGGAGCCAGGCTCTACGTCGTGCCCCTATAGCTATAGCAGAAGTCCTGCTAACAGACTCAAAAGAGTCTAGGGAAGCACGAGAAAGAAAGCAAGAGATATTTTGAATATGACTAAGTAGTGAGGAATAGTCTGCACTCTTGGGCTCTGAAAGAAAAGGAGTCAAAAGATGTAATTTCTTTGTGACCTCCTCAAGAAATAGACTCATATAAAAAATATATGAGAGAATTCTTGCTGAAAGCATGGATGTCTGGAAGGTTTGACATCCAAAGGCATCTAGTGTCTTAGACTCACGGCCTGGCGGATAAGAAGAGTGCTTTTTCTTACTCTTTACCCGCCTCATTGCTGATTCCACTACTATGGAATGATGAGGAAGTTGAGTCTTTTGAAACCCTGGAGAGGGGGGCACCTGATATAGGAGATCAGTTGCTCTGGAAGGTGGGGGTACCCTTAAAAGTGCTTCCCACATTCCTAGAAGAAGATCCTGCAAGGAATGATGCAAAGGAAGCATTATGTTCTCCTTTGCTTCGGTAGAAACAGAGCCTTGTGTAGGATCATGTCCAGGGATAGGAATGGCAAGTGATCTTGCCATATCCAGGAGGAAACTCTGAAAAGAAGAATCTCCAAAGAGAACCTCCCTTGGACAGGTTAGATCTGAAGAACTAGCCTGGGCACCGAAGGTTCTATCTGAGTATATAGGAATATAAGATCCTGCACGGTGCAGTATGGGATCCTTAAGGGATGGTCGCTAGTACTGGAAGTCAGGCCCAGCGACAGTCAGTAGCACATGGTCCATGCCAGGTATCGACTCCAAACTTGGTATAGAAGGGAGCGATCCTGTTGAAAGAAGCATGGAAGGAGCTGGCCACGATGCTACTGTGGATACCGGTACCGATGTCGAAACCGAATCGGACACCGACATCGAAGTAGCAATCAGTGACAGCCCAATCGGTACTGAGGTAACCGAAAGCCTTCGGCAGTCACCCTCTGTACCGAGCGTCCAGTACCGATAGGTGTCGGTACCAAGACGTGTCGGTACCCAGTCTTCCAGACTAGAGATCGATTCCAGACTCGGCATCGAAGGAAGCGAGTCTATCGATGCAGGTCTGGAGGGTACCGACATCGGTGGTAGTATCGGTGCCGGTACCGATACTGGAAAGTCAGTCTGGAACGTGTCCAGCGATCCCGTAGGTACCGAGAACGCCAGACGACGATCCCTGGTGAGGAGTGTTTCATCCAACACCAGTGCCGATGCCGGGGTATCAGTACCGCTCGAAGCGGATGCCACCACCGGGCATGGCTCAGGTATGTTCTGTGAGGGGTGAACCTCAGGAACAACCTGAAACCCCACATAGGCTTTGGAGGCCAGAGGCTCCCGCCGGGGTTTTGAAGCCAATGGGCCCTCGAGGGCAAGGCCGGAGCCGTCTACATGTAGTGCATGAGACCTACCACTCAAGGATTGGCTAGTCTTAACAGACTGTTTGTGCGTTACCTGATCCTGTGTAGAAGAAGAAATGGTCGGTGCCCTGAGGTTGGAAGGGAACCGTATGTCGAGAGAAACTCGATGCCGAAAACCTCTTCTCAGAATACCGTTGCCCGAGAGCTCCGGGGGAAAAAGGGTCAGGACCCAAACAGGTTAGACACCAATTCTGGGAGTCTAAAAATAAAGTTGTACCGCCACAGTTTGAACATTTCTTGGAGAAAGTGGCTGGCGGTTCCATGAAGAACATAGAGAGGCCTGAAAGGCCTGAGAACCGTAGACACTAAGGAGAAAAATATTCCTTAAAAGAAGATTTTACCGAAAAGAAAAAAGAAACACCGGCGGTACCGGTGGCGTTGTGGAAGACAGCCGCGACCACAAGAAAACTAAAGAATTAAAAGAAGAATTTTCTGCGGTGACAGGAAGACGTCCTGCCGGCTCCGCGGAAAAACAAAAACTGAGGAGAGGCAGTTGGGAAAGGCGGGAAGGCAGCACACAGGCGTGGTGGGATGCTTCCAAAAGCTTTCTGATTGGACGCTGGGAAGCGTTCCCGCGCAGACTCCGTTGGTACCGACGTACCCATATGTGAAGACTCATTCCTGCTTGTTCCTGGAGACTGGGGTCCCCACAGGCAGCTTGAAGCCTGTCGGCCACGATCATGACAAAGACCCTTCCTGTTCTGCCCATGGGAGATTAGCAGAACAGGAAGGGTCTCTGCCCACCGGGGCATAGCTTAGGACAGTGCTTGCCCCCCACTCCCCAAGAGAAAGGAGTTCTACTGCCCCTGTGACTACAGGAAATTACACTCCTTACTCATCACACAAAACTCTTTATCTGGAAGGCAGTGCAAACCGCTCCTTAAGCCAACGCTTGTTCAATTATTCTTTAAACATAGACATGATCTGTTGGTGTCACTTGTGTATTAGGGCCATGAGTGCAGACTTTTCAGTGCTTCTCCTTCTCACTCAAAAAACCAGAAACATTATGGACTAAGAATCCAGCTCTGACCTGCAATCCTAACACTATTCCCCCACCGCTTTATTTTTTTTCAAGGTGTGTTTCACTTCAGCATAGCACCTATTGTCGAGGGTCAGGCCAGCAGAATGTTTGTCTATCCACATGCATGTTTGTTTGCAAATGTGTTAGCATGCACAAACAAACCTGCATATGCTTCTCTTGATAAAGAGTGGAAGATCTCAGCTGTCTGCCCAAAGGGACCCCATCTCTCATGGGCAGGAAAGGATAAGAATGGAAAAGATGCTCTTGTCCGCCCATGGGGACTCTCTCCCCCACAGGCAAAGGAAGAAAGATGACTGCCCTGGGCTCTGAGCCTACCTGTAACCCCAAAAGAGTTGAGAGAGTGAGGCACAGAAGGCAGGAAATTTTTAAAGGGGCAGCGGGCTTCTAAAAAGTGAAGAAGGATGGGGGTGGGAATGGTGGGCAGAGGGTAAGAGTGCTAGGAGAGAGGGAGAAGGGGAGAGAGTCTGGAAGGGGAACAGGGAGTGGGGGGAGGCCAGAAGGAGAGAAGCTGGAGGGAGGGGAGAGAAGGTGTTGGAGGTAAAAAGGATGAATGCATGGGGACAAAAGGGCACAATTCTTTATTCTTTACGCCATTTGATATACTGTCCTCACAACAGCAACTAGGCGGTCTACAATAAAAATGAGCTTTGAGGACAGAAGAGAAATATAGAAACCAAAGGTCCGAGACAAGTAAGAAGAGGGTTAAGGAAGAGTGAGGGGAAGATTAAAGGCCAGTTAGGAAAGGTAAATCTTTAGTGATGCTTTAAATCTGGGGAAAGATTGTTCTAACCGAAGTGCAGAGGGCAGGGAGTTCCAGTGCGGGACCCAGGAAGAAAACAGCAGAGTGGCGGGTGGTTGGAATGGATAGATCGAAGCAAGCAGTGGAAGGTTGGTGGATGGATGAGGTCAGTGAGGTATTGAGGAGTTGATGCGTGGAAGGCCTTGTGAAGTAAAATGAGAAATTTGATATGTATCCTGAATTTGAGAGGGAGCCAGTGGAGACGGAAGAGTAAGGGAGTGATGTGATCTGAGCGGGTGGCATTAGTGATGATACCAGCGGCAGTATTCTGGAGGAGTTGTAACCATTGAAGTTGATATTGTGGAAGACCAGCCAAGGCGACATCACAGTAGTCAACCTTTGAGACAACAAGAGACAGGAGAAGGGGGTCAGGAAAGAAGGCAGCAGGAAGGGTCAGACTGCACAGATTTGTCATTCGTCGTTACACAAGGAGGATGGGGGCACCTGAAAGGGAGGGAATCAGTGAGGAGCAGGGGAGGCCAAACGTAAACCAAACAACAAC
The DNA here is from genome assembly GCA_033557465.1 of Ichthyophis bannanicus. Classification (NCBI taxonomy): domain Eukaryota; kingdom Metazoa; phylum Chordata; class Amphibia; order Gymnophiona; family Ichthyophiidae; genus Ichthyophis; species Ichthyophis bannanicus. The sequence continues at coordinate 290,440,437 of CM066033.1, read as the reverse complement.
AGATTTGGATGAATTGAGATGTAAGTAGTTGGTAGCAAGCCCGGCGGAAACATGATGAAAGACAAGAGTTTAACGGACCCAGATCAGGTCAGGAGAGGAGGGGCTGGTGTGATAGAGAATGATAATATTATCGGCATAGTAATATGCCGAGACTGCATTCTGCTGGATGATGAGAGTGAGGGAAGCCAATAAGAAGATATTAAAGAGGGAAGTGGATAGGATGGAGCCTTGGGAACATCACAGAGGAGAGGTGTGATGGGGAGGAAGTGGTAACAGAATGGACAGAAAAGGATCGGGCTGTGAGGGAGGAACGAAACCAATGAAGGACAGTTCCCCAGAAGCATGAAGTCGAATGCTGCAGAAAGATCTACCAAGTCAAAATGCTGCAGAAAGATCGGCTAGGGAGATGTCACCACGGTCGTATGATATGTAAAATTCATTGAGAAGGGAAAGGAATCTGAAATCAGATTGGCATGGTTGGACAGAATCAAGATGAGTGGAGAGTTGTGAGAAAACCAACTTTTCAAGGATTTTGGAAAGAAAGGGAAGATTTGAGATAAGGCGCCAGTAAGCAAGGACAGAATGGTCGAAAGTGGGTTGTTTGAGGATTGAACGGATGGACATATGCTTCCATGGGATAGGGAAGATACCAGAGGAGAAGCTGGAATTAAACATAGTGAGGATGAGTCAAAAAGTACTAAGGACGACTCGGACAGCCAGTGGAAGGGGACAGGATCAGAGGGGCAAACAGTCTTATGTGCAGAAGAAGAGGGCCTTGGAAAGTTCTGCAGAATAGATGAGACGGAAAGAGGACCATGAGTGAGAGACAGAGAGGAAACAGGTGAAAGGGGTGACGTGGGAAGGGATGGGGATGGGGAGGGAGGTGGTCCAGGGGTGAGGGGCAGGCTGGAAAGGTAGAGTATAACGAAGATCTTATCAAAAAAGTAAGTGGTCAAATGGGATGGATCAGGAGGAGGAGGAGGGGAGGGGGCAGAACTCTGTGAAAGTGGTCCAGGAGGCCAAAAGCATGCAAAAGGACAGAATAGAGTTGTCGGAAGGAGTTGGAAGAGGAGAAAATGAGAGTGGAGAAATAGGATTGTTTAGCTGTACAGGTTGAGGTCTGGTAATATTGATGACAGTTACGGAAGAGACATAGTGTATCAGGTGAGGAATGGTCATGCCACTGCATGGCAGAGTTGTGCACGGAGTGTACGGAGACCTGGATGACACCAGGGAAATTGAGAACGAGGATGAGAAAACGGGATGGGGTGAAGAGGGACAATTTCGTTAAGGGTGGTAGTAAGAACAGAGTTCCACGTTTGAACTTGGGTATCAGGTGAAAGTAAGGACAAATCAGAGGAAAAAAGAGCACTGGAATGGGGAGCCGTTTGAAGGTGGAAGATGTGATACGGCGCTGGAATTTGAGTGTAGTAGTGGAGGCTGGGGGGGGCAAGGGGCTCAAGGGGAATACAAAACACAAGCAGAAATGGTCTGACCAGGGGAGGGGGAAGGCAATGAGATTAGAGGGCTGAAATGAGGAGCTGTAGGGCATTATGATCAGGTCCAGGGTATGGCCAGTGGAGTGAGCTGGGCAGTGGACGTGTTCATGAAGGGAAAGATCTGTGAGCAGATTAAAGAAAAGCGTGATCCTTGGGTCTGGATGGCAAGTTGAGGAGCATTAAAGTCCCCAAGGATCAATAGATGGGGGTAAGAGAGAGAGATCTCAGAAATGGTCAAGAGGAGGGAGTCCGAGAGGTGAAGGCATACAGAAGGGGGAACATAGAGGAGGAGAAAACAGAGGACTGGGCTGGAATCAAGACGTACTAAGAGGGATTCCAGATAATGCAGGGCTGGGGAGTGAACTTCGGTAATGAGAAGATGAACGGTGGAACAGAGGTACACCCCCACTACTCCGGCCTGACCGGGAGGTAGAAAGGTTTCTGTCACATATAGGATGTTGAGCGAGTGTAGAACCAGAAGGTCTTGGACAAGGAAGATTTTTGAGCGTAAGGCTCTACAATTTATCAGGGCTATGGCCAGAAAACATTGAGTAGAAACTGTGGGGCAAAAATATTTTGGCACTGCAGAGGAAGAGAGAGAATGGCAAGACACGAGATTACTGAGAACACAAGAGAGGCACCCAGGCATAGGAGTAGGCGGAGAGGGGCGCCAACCCCAGTGTACAGGGACAGTCATCATGGGGTTCAAGGGAAGAACATGGGGTACCAGAAACAGAAGAGATATCATAAACAGAAACTACTAGAACACAATGTCAAAAGGTGCATCCTTCCCCCCCCCCCCCCCACCCTGAACACATACACAGGCACCCACACATGCACAAGCACCCTGCCTCTGGACCACACATACACACACAAAGACTCCCCAGCTCTGCAGCACACATGCACCACACCTCACACACACAAGGGCACCCACCACCACATCCCGCCCACAGACAGGCACACGACCGGTGCACTACACACAGACACCTGTTATCTGAAAACATAACTAACGTTATCGATATATTTCTCTCTAAAGATACCTCATACAGCCCCTGCTACCATAACAAGATATACTTTATCATCTCTCTTTGAACTCATATCCCCCCCAGACATGTATATGTTTGCAAATGAAGGAAGGGAAAACGTGTCGTTTTGTCACACTATATGGTGTGCACTTTTCAACTTGTTTTAAACTGAAGTCATGATTTCATTTCAGCAGTAACAAGTCACTGGTGCTTACCTAGTCAGTTTCTGATTTTGTCTGTCTTTTTCATGTTCATATTTAGTCTTCAACCCTTTGAATGTTTGAACATATTCAATAGATTCAAGTGCCTTATAAAAGTTTTCAACTATATGGGTTGTTAGTGACTTGATATCTTCCTGTAAAATGAACAATTTTTCACATTTCAAAGTTAAGTTTTGAACAGCTGAAAACGTTTTTCTTCCTCATATGTCCAATATTGCTAGATCATGAAAAACAACTTTCTTACTTGATGATTTTTCATCTCTAAGGTAACAATTTCAGTGGTCCTAAACATTTTGTGCTGAAGGCTGCATTCGACCTTTCCAATCACTCAAAAGGATGGGGAGGTTGTGGGGAGATTCCCCTCTCCCCCTCAATAATTACCTCCTCCAATAGTTAAGGGATCACTGGCATCTTCCTCCTCCCTATGATTCCAACATCTCACCCTCTCTTTTCCCTCTCCCCTCCATGGGTCCAGCATGTCTCCCTCTCTTTTTTCCCTTCTATGGGTCCAGCATCTCTCTCTTCCTTACCCTTCATACATACAGCATTTCTCTCATCCCAGCCCCTAACACCCACTGTGATCCAGCATCACTCTCTTCTCTCCCTTCCCTTGCAGTCCCCCCACTTGCCGAAAGTCCACCAATGTTGCCTATTGCCGGCAACAGAAGCAATTTCGAAATGCTGCCTCTCACCAGCCAGAAGATTCTCCTCTGCCGTGTCCTTCCCCCAATATAAACAGGAAGTTGAATCAGAGGGGGAGGAGGGACATGGCAGAGGACTATGGAGGGAGGGAGGGAGGAAAGGAAAAAATAAGTGCTGAACCACGGGGGAGAGACTGTCAGTGGCACAGACTGCTAACCTACAAACTATTATTTGGAAGTAAAGGCAAAAAACTGTGTTTTGCTGGGTCTTCATACTCTTGTACATTTTTCACATTCTGCTGTCTAAAAAAAATACAATTCAAAATGCAAGTTTCACTGATCCACATAACATTTTTCACTATCAACATAAAATAACCATTATAGAAATATTCAAAAAGTAATCAGAATTAAGAAACCAAAATATTTTGTTTGCTTAAGTCTTCAAATCCTTTAACAGAACAAACCCAAATCAACTGCCTTAATAAGGCCCATAATAAATTAAATAGAGCCCACCTGCATCCAATCAAAATAAATGAATACTCCTGAATGAAGACATCAAGCTTTTTCTGTTGTATGAAATGAATTTGAAACAAGGGCCTAAACATGCAAAAAGAATTCCATGACAAACGTTATTCAAAGGTATATATGGGGGGCAAGGGGGAGTATAAGAAAATTTCAATGTGTTTAAATATCAAGTGGTGTACTATCGGGTCGATCATTTTAAAGTAGAAACAGTATGGCACTACCAAGACACTACCTCAATCAGGCTGTTCTTCAAAAGTTAGTAGCCATGATTTAAGGAAATTACTGAGAACAGTCACTGTGAAGTCTGAAATCACTGTAAAAAAAATAATTACAGAGGTCTCTATCTGAGATAGCACACTTACCTGTAACAGGTGATCTCTGGGAACAGCAGGAATAAGTCTTCACATATGGGTACGTCGGTACCGACGGAGCCTGCGTGGGAACGCTCCCCAGCATCCAAAAAGAAAGCTTTTGGGGGCATCCCACGCGCATGCGCGCTGCGTTCCCGCCCATTCACTTCCCTCTCATCAGTTGGGTTTGTAGCTGAGACCGAAGGAGGGAAGTAGACAAATTAGAGAGAGAAAGAAAGAGAAAGAGAGACAACTCCTAGGGGAGGTGGGTGGGTTGTGAAGACTTATTCCTGCTGTTCCCAGAGATCACCTGTTACAGGTAAGTAACTGTGCTATCTCCAGGAACAAGCAGGAATGAGTCTTCTCATATGGGGACTCCCAAGCTAAGATGCCTGGAGGAGGTCCCAGCATGTTGCAATCTAGTTGATGGGCCATGCTATTTCCCAGAACCTGAGGCATCCAAGGGATGGAGGGTAGGAGTTGAACTAAAAAGGGGTGTGCTGTGGAACAGCTGGACTAAACAAGGCGTCTGGAGAGGAGTCCTTGTGTAGATCAGAAAAGTTAGTAGAAAATTGGATTCCAATTCTCTAATGTGGACCTCAGACAGAAGTATTGCGAAAGTATTTGTTGAGACTAATGGTCTGGTGCTAGAAACCAGTACATTATCCTCAAAGAAAATACCTTACTGGAAAGTAGAGGAAAATAAATTTCACAAAACAGGCAGAGGTCAGAAGCCTAAAAGGCTAGAACTAATCCCAGAAGAAAAAACTGGGAGAGTTTAATGAGGTTGGACTTTAGATGAGAAGCTAAAGCTTCTGTAGGCCAACGTTTGAAGCTCTTTGTCCTTGGAGCAGAAAAAGGCTCTAGGAAAGAGAGGAGATAAATCTGACTGGTTTGCAGAAAAAGGATGGGTCTTTGAGACCCCTCTATCCAAATGAAAGACAGAAACGAAACATTTGTAGTAGGCGGTGTAGCCTCCAATTTCTTGAAGATCAGGAATGTCTTCCGTAAGTGATGTCACTTAGGATGACTTTACATGGAGAGCTTCAAATGTGAAGTAACCGGAAAGGTTACAGTAAAAGAAGGTAGTTTGTGACTACCATAGAAATTGGTTGTCCATTTAAAATCCTATGGCATGCTGGAACAGCATTAATATGGACAGTAACAAATCTTTCAGAGTGAGATATATGTATTTATATACACACACACACACACACACACATATATATATATATATATATATATATATTATATATATATATATATATATATCTATATATATATATATATATATATATTATATATATATAGATATATATATATATATATATATATAATAAAAATAAGAGACTCACTTAACAAGAAGGGGTAAGACCTGCTTGCAAAATATGGATAGAGAACCCCTTAGTGGTTACACGTGGAAGAACCATGAAGAAGGTTACATGGAAACCAGTGGAATGTTCCTAGTCAGAAGGATAGGTCTAGATCTCTTTAAAATTCTAGACTTTGAATAACCAGAAGTGGAGATCTACATGCAAAGAAAACCTTAGTCTTAAGACAACAAGTCTGGATCCTTCTATAACCTCAGTGTGGAGAAAGACGCAATAAAAGGGAATACCATATTTGCCCGTCTATGAGGGTAATATGAGTATAATGCGTTCTTTGTTCAACATAAGCTCCAATGAAGTATTAGGAATTAGAAGGAATGCACTAGACAAGGACAGACTGCAGTGAAAAGAAGTGCATCCCTGTTGGAGAAGTTCCACTGGAGATGTGGAACAACTCAGGGAATTAAGCAATTCTTTATGCTTTCACGTGATCTAAACCCTGGTTCATTTTCCTTAAAAAGAAAATTTTAAGGAAAATGGTAAAAGTAGGAAAAAACCCGGTCATATAGGAGCATGACTGGGCAAGCCTTTCAACCATCTGAAAGTTACCCACCAGGAATGGCTCTGACGCTCTCTGGCAAAGGCCCATAGTTGCAGAGCTTCTTGTAGAATTGCAGAGAGCATGTTGTAGGTTGCCCAGGTGAGATCTGGTTGTTTAATTACCAGTGTGCAACCTAAGCTATTCTGTGTAAGCCAAAGTATTGCAGATGGCTAAGAATAGCAGACAGGTTGCCTGCAACAATAAATTGTCCAAATAGGTTTTGGAACCTCTCTTGGAATTATGTGTTATTAAGGCAGCAGAAGAGGTTAGGTCCTATAGATTGGAAAAGGACCGAGAGACCGAACAGAAGTGATAACTGTCACTTATGGTCTGATAAGCTGTCTTAAAAGAAATATTTGAAAGATTGCAGAGGGGAGAAACTCTGTATGGAAATTATTTACTGGAGTAGGTATTAGGAACATTCCAATGGCTTAATGGTAAGCCCTCCAGTCAAATAGTTTCACTCTTAGATTGAAAATCTCAACTAAGAGGGATGGAAGTAATACAGAGTTAGACAGACTTACAATTTGGTAAGTCTCTGAAAGGGTAAACTCCCCTGCAATGAAAAGTATAAGATATCCTCGTACAAGACAACTGCCAAGGCGAAGGGCATAGCATACCTTTTAAGTATTTATTTATTTATTTATTTTATTTTATTTACATTCTCTTATATACCGCACTATTCTGCATCAGTGCGGTTTACATTGAACAAACTGAAATTACATTGAACAGGGCATTATAACTTGGAGATAACTATTTTACAGGGAACATGGGCTATGGAGGGTTAAGTGGCTTGCCCAAGACCACAAGGAGCACCTGTGGGACTAGAAACCCCGGTCCTTCCGGCCCAAGGTTGCTGTCCTCTAGTGGGATTTGAACCCCCGACCTTCCAGTCTGAAGTACCTTGCCCCAACCACTAGGCCACTCCTCCACTCCAAGTAGTTGTAACTCCTCTGTTTACTTTTAAAAGGAGAGGAGAAACTTGTTACCTGTAGGGCATGATTATCCTTAATAGCTCTAAGAGCTGAAAGGACAGACTGCTCTTAGCAAGAGAGTCATGCCTAAAGTGGAGGATTAAGGCAGTGTATCACTGACCTCTCAATAAGGATGAGAAGAACTGTAAATGCTTCTGTAGTTAAGAAGCAGTGGTTCTGAAACTCAACAGGAAAAAAGATTTAAGGAATAAAAATCAGAAACCCTGCGACTGCTGAGTTTGCTGAGCCTGTTGAGACTTTGGTTTTCTTAGCCTGGTATGATGTTGCCCTTCTTTGGAAAAATCTGCATGATGGGTAGAAGATGAATAAAACTTTTTCCCCCCAGGGGAATAAAGTTTGTTAGGATATTTTTTACTAGTGGGGGCAGAGGAAAGTTTTGACAATCCTCTGAAAGTAACAATATCAGTGTTTAACTGATTAGCTTGAAATAAAGAATCCTTGTTAAAGAGATTTTCACCAGTACAAGGAGTATTTCCCAGCTTTTCTTGTACCATTTGTCCAAGTCTGAAGCTTGGAGCCAGGCCATGCGTCGTGCTCCTTTGGCTATAGCAGAAGTTCTGCTAATAGACTCAAAACAGTCCAGATAAGCACGATTAAGGAATTTAGAGACATTTTGAGCATGACTGATTAATATGAAAAAGTCTGCTCTTTTATGTTCTTGAAGAAAAGGGTTCAAAAGCTTTAAGTTCTTTGTGACCTCTTCAAGAGATAAGCCCATATAGAAAATATATGAGATAATTCTTGCTGAAAGCATGGATGCCTGGAAGCATCGACGTCCAAAGGCATCTAAAGTTCTAGACTCACGACCTGGCGGATAAGAAAATGCTTCTTTGCACTCTTAATACGCCTCATTGCTGATTCTACAACACTAGAATGATGAGGAAGTTGAGTCTTTTGAAAACCTGGAGAAGGTGGCACCTTGTACATGGAGTCATGTGTCTTAGAATGTGGTGATACCGTTAAAGGAGTTTCCCACATCCTTAAAAGTAGATCTTGTAAGATCTGATGCAAAGGAAGCATGATAACCTCCTTTGAAATCCAGGGGGATTGCAGGGTCTCTGAATCCCCTGGCAAGGATTCTTTACCAGGTATAGAAATGGCAAGTAACTTTGCCATATCAAGCAGAAAAGCTTGAAATGAAATCTCCTCTGAGGAGGACCCTCTAAAATGAGGGGTAAAGGCTAGACTTGTTGAAGATTTAGCCTTGGTACCGACAGATTCATCCCAGTCATCGGGATCGGAAGACCTGAAAGGATGAAGCATCGGATTTTCCTTAAAGCGATGTCTTCGGTACCGCCCAAGGTTGGTACCAAGATGAGCTGGTACCGAATCATCCATGCTAGAGATCGATTCCAGGCTCGGCATCGAAGGAAGCAAGTCTGTCAAAGTAAGCATGGACTGTACCGACACCGATACCGGTACCGAAGCCGATACCGAAGGAACGGTCTGCAGCAACTCTAGTGGTACCGAAGTAGCCGAGAGCGCTAGACTGCGATCCTCGGTGAGGAGTGTTTCATCCATCACCATAGCCGATGCCAGGGTGTCGGTACCGCTCGAAGCGGCCACAACCACCAAGCATGGCCCAGGTATGTTCAACGAGGTAAGAACCCCGGGAACAACCTGAAGCCCCGTTAATGCTTTGGAGCCCGAACACTCCCGCCGGGGCTTTATTGCCAAAATGTCCTCGAGGGCAAGGCCAGAGCCATCTCGATACTGGGAAGGAGATCTACCACTCGAGGACTGGCTAGTCTTTACAGACTTTTGTTTGGTTACCTGATCCTGTGTAGATATTGTAGCTGGTGACATTGAGTGCGATGTGAACCAGGTATCGAATTGTGCTCGATTCTGAAGATTTCTTCTATTTGAGCTCCAGCAGGAAAGACACTCCAGTGGGCGATGGTCAGGACCCAAACATTTTAGACACCAAGTATGGGTGTCAGAAAAAATATCTGTACAGCCACACTTTGAGCATTTCTTAAGAGTAGTGGCTGGCTTTTCCATAATGGAAAGATGGAGGCCTAGAGGCCTAGAACCGACAGACACTAAACAGGAAAAATTTCTGAGGAAAAGAGAAATTCTTTAGAAAAAAGAAAGAAAAGCACCGGCGGTACCGGTGGCATTGAGGGAAGGAAGACACAACCACAAAAAACTAAGAATAAAAAGAAGAATTTTCTGCGGTGACAGAAATACGCCCTGCCGGCTCCGCGGAAAACTGATGAGAGGGAAGTGAATGGGCGGGAAGGCAGCGCACATGCGCGTGGGATGCTCCCAAAAGCTTTCTTTTTGGACGCTGGGGAGCGTTCCCGCGCAGGCTCCGTCGGTACCAACGTACCCATATGTGAAGACTCATTCCTGCTTGTTCCTGGAGATTGGGGAAAACGTTGACTGTTCAATAACTTCAAGATCACACCACAAACCTTGCCTGTACAGAAGGATAGCAAGAAGGAAGCCACTGCTATAAAAATGCTACATGACATGGCTCATAACATTTACAAATAAATATTTAGGGGAAATTGCAAACGTGTGAGAGAAGGTTTTGTGGTCTGATAAGACCAAAATGGAACATTCTGGTCTGAATGCTAAGTGAATGCTAGGGAGGAGTAGCCTAGTGGTTGGGGCAAGGTACTTCAGGCCGGAAGGTCGGGGGTTCAAATCCCACTAGAGGACAGCAACCTTGGGCCGGAAGGACTGGGGTTTCTAGTCCCACAGATGCTCCTTGTGGTCTTGGGCAAGCCACTTAACCCTCCATTGCCCATGTTCCCTGTAAGTATTAGTGTATGTGTCTCATATCCCCGCGTGTTAAATGTATCCCCCAATTGTGTTGTGACCACTTTGATTGAATGATAAGGCGGTATACAAAACTGTCTAAATAAATAAAATAAATAAATAAATAAATAAATAAAGTGATACATGTGGCATAAAACACAGCACATAACCCTGTTAATACCGTCCCTTTAAGGCATAGTGATGGCAGCATTATGTTGAGGGGATACTTTGCAGCAATGAAGACAGGGATTTTAATGAAGAGCAAAGAAAAGATGGATGCTGCAAAGTATAAGTAGATCCTGGAGGGAAACCCATCCAACTGGGACTGGGGAGAAGACTGATCTTTCTGCAGAACAATGATCCTGAGGAGTAGCCTAATGGTTAGAGCACTGGCTTGAGACTAGGGTTCGATTCCCACTAGCACTCCTTGTGGTCTTGGGCAAGTCACTTAACCCTCCATTGCCTCAGCAAAATCCAAGTTATCAATGTCCCTGTTTAATATACGTTACCAAGTTTGTTACAATGTAAACCGCTTTGACTGAAATGATAGCGTAGTTACTCACCTGTAACAGGTGTTCTCCGGGGACAGCAGGAATCAATCCTCACATATGGGTGACGTCGACGGAGCCCGCGTGGAGCAAATCCCCAGCTTTCAAAGAAAGCCTTTGGTAATTGCTACCACACATGCGTGGTCCCATTGCTACCCAAGGGTGCCATCTTGCTCAGTCAAATGACATAGCTAAAAAGACGGCAAATAAAGAAAAAATAATTGGACTGCAACTCCAAGGGGAGGAGGGAGGATTGCGAGGACTGATTTCTGCTGTCCCTGGAGAACACCTGTTACAGGTGAGTAACTACGCTTTCTCTGGGAATAAGCAGGAAGTCAGTCCTCACATATGGGACTCCCCAGCTACAGGCTACCCTGAACCTATAGCCAAAAAAGCAAGCAGCCACAATGAAAACCCCAACCAGGGAAGTAGCACTCCGGTAGCCTGAACACAGAAGGGTCAGAGGGTAGGAGATGTCTAGACCCCAAAAAGGTTACGGAACACAGCCTGTCAGGACTCCCTATCCAGGCAGTAATGAGCTGCGAAGGTATGAAACGAAGACCGGGTGGTGGTCCGGCAGATGTCTGCCAGAGGAACAGAGCACAGGTGAGCCACTGATGCCGCCATGGCCCTGACCCTATGAGCTGTAACACAGCCTTCCAACGGAAGCCTCGCTTCCTCATAAGCCAGGGAAATACAGTCTGCCACCCATGTGGACAGCATACGCTTGGTCACCGCCTCCCCCAGCTTACTGCGGTCATAGGAAACGAAAAGCTGAGAAATAGAAGGACAGAGCCCTTTTTCAGTCCAAGGTATGGAGGACCGCCTCTGCCCGACTGGCATGCGGACTGTGAAAGAAGGTAGGAAGAACCACCTCTTGGTTGAGGTGGAACGACGAGATCACTTTCGGAAAAAGCTTGGGGTGCGTGCAAAGCACCACCCTATTCTTGTGCAACCTGGTATAAGGCCTCTCCGCCACAACGGCTTGGAGCTCACTCACCCTCCGGGCAGAAGTGAGCGCAATCAAGAAAACCATCTTCCAGTAGAGATAACGGAGGTGGCACGTGGCCAACGGTTCGAAGGGCGGTCGGGTGAGCTGCCCCAACACCACATTGAGACCCTATTCGGTCGCCGGAGGGCAAACCTGGGGCTTTGAGAGGAGTAGGCCCTTTAGAAACCGGAACACCACTGGGTGAACTAAGAGGGGCTTCCCATCCACAGGGTAGTGGTTCACCGCTAGGGCACTGAGATGCACTCTGACGGAGTTGGATTTGAGCCCCGTCTAGGAGATGTGAAGAAGGTATTGTAACACCACAACTAGCGGGCAAGAGAAGGGGTCTACCCCTTGCCCAGCGCACCGAAACGCAAATCGGAGCCACTTAAAGGCGTACACCCATCTAGTACACATTTCGCGCAAAGTCAGTGAGATCTCCTCTATGTCCTTTGGAAGGAGGAGCGGGGCGAGAGTCACCCTCACAGCAGCCATGCCATCAGCAAAAGGGAGCTGAGGTTGGGATGCAGAAGAGAACGTTCCTCCTGGGAAAGGAGCTCTGGAGACGATCCCAAAGGAATAGGGGTCTCCACCGCTTGCTGCAGGAGAAGCGGGAACCACGGTTGCCTGAGCCACCGTGGGGCTATCAGGATGACTGAGGCTCTGTCTTGAAGGATTTTGAACAGAGTCTTGGGAATCAGAGGCGTCGGGGGAAAAGCATACAGAAGACCCACCGACCATGACTTTAGAAACGCGTTGGCTGTCACCCTGGTTGGGTGTGGCTGCCTTGAGCAGAAACGGGGCAACTGGTGATTGTCCGGGCTTGCAAATAGGTCCATCACTGGTTCCCCCCAGGTCTGGAAAAGCCTGCAGGCTACTACCCTGTCCAGCTGCCATTCGTGTGTCTGGAACATCCTGCTGAGCCTGTCGGCCAGCCAGTTGTCCTGGCCCGGCAGGTATACTGCCCTGAGAAGAATCCCCTGCCGGACTGTGTAAGGGCACAGATCTAGGGTTTCCTGGCAAATGGTACGGGATCCCATGCCCTCCTGTTTGTTCACATAGAACATGGCAAATTGGTTGTCCGTTTGCACTAGAACAAACCTGTGGCCTAGGCACTGTCTGAAAGCCCTTAGGGCGAGATGGATTGCATGCAACTCCAACAGGTTGATCTGTTGGGAACTCTCGTCCTGGGACCAAATCCCCTGTGTGCGGTACCCGTGGCAATGGGCTCCCCAGCCAAGCAGGGAAGCATCTGTGGTGAGGACCCTCGAATGGTGAGGGACCTGGAAGGGCATCCCCGCCTCCAGGTGGGGTGAGAGCCACCAGGTCAGGGATTCTACCAGACGCCCGGTCACTCTGACCCTGTACTGGAGGTGTCCCGTGGCCTGGGACCACTGGTCCTTGAGGCACCACTGCGCTGTTCGCAAGTGAAGGCATGCATCCGGAGGGACATGGACCGTGGAGGTCATGTGTCCGAGGAGACACAGCAGATGCCTTGCTGGCACTGAGGAATGCTGCTTTATGTCCTCGGCTAGGGCCACGAGTCTGCTTGCCCTGTCTGCAGGCAGGAAGGCCTTTGACTGAAGGGTGTTGATCCTTGCCCCAATGAATTCCAGCTCTTGTGCCGGGCAAAGATTGGACTTGGGGTAGTTGATAACAAACCCCAAGTGCTGCAGGACCTGAGTGGTGCGAGTTGCGGCCTGCTGCACCTCGGAGGCTGAAGTGACCCTGATGAGCCAGTCATCGAGATAAGGGAAGACAAAGATCCCTTGAAGCCTGAGAAAGGTGATGACTACCGCCAGGCACTTTGTGAATACCCTGGGGGCCTAGGCAAGGCCAAAGGAAAGTACTCTGTATTGGTAATAGCTGTCCCCTACCACAAAGCGTAGGTATTGCCTGTGACTTGGGTAGATTAGGATGTGTGTATAGGCATCCTTTAGATCTAAGGAGCACAGCTAGTCTCACTGGCAGAGGTAAGGTAGCAATATTCCAAGGGAGAGCATCTTGAACTTCTCCCTCGCCAGGAATTTGTTGAGGTTGCGCAGGTCGAGGATGGGCCTTAGGCCCCCTGTCCTCTTTGGCACAAAGAAGTCCCTGTAGTAGAACCCCTTTGCCTTTGAGGTGGTGGGGCACAGGTTCCACCACTTGGTCCTCAAGAAGACCTGCCAACTCCTTCAGAAGGAGGAGACGACCTGGGAGGCTCTCTCCTGGGAAGTAATGTGGAGGCACTTGGGTTAGGTGGAGGAGATATCCCTCCCTGACTTCTTGTAAGGCCCTGGAATCGCTGGTGATAGTTGTCCACCTGTGGGCATACAAGGCGAGCTGACCTCCTGTGGGCTGCCTGGCTCCAGTTGGAAGAGGGGCCATGCTGCAGGAGTCAAAAACCCCCACCAGGCTGGGCCTGGGCCGGAGCCTGGGGTTTGGGGTCCTTCTGCTTATGCGGAACATGCCCCTGTCCCTTGACCTACTGCCCCTGTTGGGGAGCCGGGGAGGCTTGATATAGGGGGTAATTTCGGTAAGCAGTGGACTTCCTTGGGTAAAAGGGCTTTTTACCCAAGCCCTTCTTACGAGAAGGGGTAGAGGTCTTCTTAGAGAGTCGTGTCCTCGTCATGAACTAGGTCTCCAGCTCTGCGGCCCTGTCGGTCATGAGTTTGCCGAAGAGATTCTCCCCTTGGCATGGAACACTGACCAACTTGTCCTGAACCCATTGCTCGAGGTCAGACGACTGCAGCCAAGCTTGGCGGCATGCACCGATGCCCGCCGCGGCTACCCGGGCCGCCGACTCAAACCAGTCATAGGCCGCCCGAGACATAAATTTGGAGCATTCACGGACATCTTTGGACAGGCCCTTGAAGTGCTGCAAAGGTTCCTCGGAGAGATCAGTTGAGAACCCGGCGAGTTCCTTCGCCAGATCTCTCAGGTACACCTGGATCCGATAATTCAGCATCGCACCCTGGAAACATTTCCTGCCGAGGGCATCCAAGGTGCGGGCCTCCCTACCGGGGGGCACCGAGGAGTACGTCTTCTGGTTCTTCAGCCGATGCATGGCCGATTCCACAACCATGGAGTTGTGCAGCAGTTGCGATTTTTGGAACCTAGGGCTCCGGCGGACTCGATACATCGAGTTGAGCTGTTTGCTGATCACCGGCGTCAATGCCGGCGTCTCCTACATGTGGAGCGTAAGTCATTCCAGGATCGGAGGGACAGGTGCTGTGAGGATCTCCTGAGGGGGAGCCTCATATTGGAGGATCTCAAGCTCGTCGTCTCGAGGATCATCCTCAGACTACGTGGGGAAAGCCAAAGCCTTGGACATGTCCCGCACAAAGTCAAAAAACCCCATATCCTCCGGTGGGGACCTTCTCCGAGATTCAGATACCGGGGAATCAGAGGGGGATCCCTATGCCTTTGGGTATCCAGGGACTCCTCATCCTCCATCTCCCAAGCAGAGACCTCCGAGGAGGCATCGAGGGCCCCAGCATCGTCCGCACCGGCAGGCTCAGCAGTGACGACCTCTGTCCCGAACGGGAAGCCGAGTGCGACCTCGGCCGAGGATAGACTCGAGCCCGTAAGGTCTCGAGGATCAGCTCGGCCTCCGTGGTCGAGGAACCAGACATGACGGACATCAACGCCCGCTGCTGTTCTATGAAGGCAGTAAAACTGCGCTCCAAAGCTGCCATCCTGAACAGGAGGCTCCACAGCCTCCGACTCGGGTGCCGACCCGCTAGGCTCCAACGCCAGTTCCCCCAGAGCGGAGTCTTCAACAAGAACAGTTGGTACTTGCCTAGGCTGATTCATTTCCCGACGAGGAACTTTGGCCGAGTGCTTCTTTTCAGATGATCCGGGCAGGTGCTCTGGGCTCCGCGACCGGCCCCGAGAGGAGCCCAGTCGTTCAGAACCGTCCAGAGACGCCGCCTTCGAGGATTTCTTCTTCCTCTTGTGTTCCCTCAAGGGAGACCCCCTCTCTGAGGAGCCCCGACAACGTTCGAGCTTGGAGTTTTCCCCCGAGACGTAGAGGCCTCAGACGAGATCCTGGCTCTCGGAGGCACGGGGGGATTCAGGAAAAATCTTATCATGCTGCTGCTGGCGGCTCCTCAGGGCCTTAGAGGACATCTTCTTACATAGACCGCAGACCGTTGGGTCGTGGTCCGGCCCGAGGCACCGGAGACAGCAGTCGTGTGTATCAGTGAGGGACATAATTTTCCCACACCGATCGCATTTCTTGAAACCGCTGGTAGCCATTGGGGGAAAAAGGACTCCGGCAGGTCGAAGACCCTTCGGGCTGCCAGGAAAAAAAATCTCAGAAGGACCAACCTGATACTGGGTTACTGAGGCTGGAGGCGGGAAGGGTACCGGTGTCGACCGGTTGAGCCAAAAAGGCACGCAGAAAAAACCCCTAACTTTTTCCGGGATGGGCTCCGCGGAAAAATAGGAGACTGAGAAAGATGGGACCCTTGGGTGGGAAGGGGACCACGCATGCGTGGTAGCAATTCCCAAAGGCTTTCTTTGAAAGCTGGGGATTTGCTCCATGCGGGCTCCGTTGGCGTCAATATCACCCATATGTGAGGTCTGACTTCCTGCTTGTTCCCGGAGAAAAAGTGGTATAAAAAAACCCAATAAAATAAATAAGTACAAAGCAAAAACAACAGGCTGATTAGTCTGACATCTATGGTGAGTAAATTAATGGAAATGAGACTGGGGAGTAGAATCAGACTAAGGATGGATTCTTGTGGCCCATCATTGATAATATCCTTATCCACATAGTGAACTCCATTTACCACTACCCACTATTGCTTCTCACTCAACCAGTTTCTAACGCAGTGAGTCACTTTAGGGCATATCCCGAGGGTGCTCAGTTTATTCTGTAAGTCACTGATACAGAACAGTATTAAAGAGCTTGCTGAAATCTAAGTATACCACATTTAGCACTCTCCTTCAATCCAATTCTTTGGTCATCCAGTCAAAGAATCAATCAGATTCCTCTAACACCTGCCCCTAGTAAAACTATGCTGTCTTGGATCCTTTGGATTCCAGAAACTGCATTAGCCTCTACTGTAGCAGCATTTCCATCTTTTCTTTGATCTTCATTGGACTCCCTGTCTTCAATGCTGAAAAGCATTCCCAAACATCAATATGCCTTAGTAGGGATGGTATTAGCAGGGCTATGTGCTGTGTTTTATGCACATCTACCTAGCACTGAGACCAGAATGTTCCATTAGACCATAAAACCTTCTCTCACATGCTTGCAGTCTCCGTTAAGTATTTCTTTGTAAATATTATTTGGCATATCATACGGCATTTGTATAACAGTGGCTTCCTTTTTGCCATCCTTCCATATACTTGTAGGCAAGTGTTTGTGGTGTAATCTTGATGCAATATTGCAAAAAGTATTTCGGGAAAGGCTTGCCTTGTTGGATGATACCAAAATCTACAACAGGGTAGATACAGTACCTTGGAAGATGTGGATGACATGAAGCGGGATCCAGCAAAGCATGAAGAATGTTCAAGAATTTGGCTAATGCTAAAAAACTGCAAGATCATGCATTTGGGCTGCAAAAACCCAAGGGAGTGGAGTACAGTACAAGGGGTGAAGTACTTTATGTTTATATGTTTATTTCGAATTTGATATACCACTCAGGCCAGAGGCATTAGAGCGGTTTACAATACAATATCATTAAGGAAATAGGAAAAGAACGTCATTTATATGATAGGACAGAAAAGAGGACAGAGACAGTCAGAAAAGAAAAGGAGAGGGGCAAGGAACAGCGAGTTACCACAGAATAGACCCAGTCCATGACCTCAGATCAATCCACAGCCACAGACGCCACGGTCCTACGCCTAAGGGCCACGCCAAAGGGCCCTCAGGCACGGGCCCGCAAGGCGCGGGCGCGCCTCAGAAGCGGCGGTTTTTTATGCAGAAGGTAGGGGCTGCTGACAGACATGCAGGGGAAGCGAGGAGGGCGAGACCTGGGAGTGATCATATCTGATAATCATAAGGTAGCCAAACAGGTACAACAGTGATGGCAAAAAACAAAAAGATGCTTGGATGCATAGGGAGAAGAATGGCCAGCAGGAGAAGAGGTAGCAGTGCCTTTGTATAAGTATTTGGTGAAGACCTCATCTGAAGTACTGTGTACGGTTCTGGAGACCACACTTTCAAACGGATACAAACAGAGTCTATGCAGAGGGTGGTCACTGTCAGTGGTTTTAGTCAGGGCTGCACAAGTCCCAGGAACCAGGTCACCATCGCAATCAGAAATTTACTCCTGATGCTTGGTAATTTACTTGGCCTCTCCCCCTTTAAAAAGAAAAAGTGATAGTGGGGCAAAAAGACAGCCATGATCATGGGAAATAGGATTCCAGCAAGAAGAACAGGAGGGAAGGCTGTGATCTCAGCCTGGAAAGCTGTAGGCGTCCAGCAAGGAAACTATTTCCCATCGGCAGAAGAGGGGAGCTGGTCAGAGCCTTATATATATAAAGGTTAGGATGGGAGGGTGGCGTGAACTACAAAAACTTAAAGGGCCACTAACTTAAAAAAAGGGAGAAGATGGAGGAATAGAGGTCAGAGGGGTGAGAGTGCTGGGGGAAGGGGTAAGTGGAGAGAGTCTGGAAGGGGAACAGACAGTGGGGAGAAGTTGGAGGGCGGAAGGAAGAGTGTGAGGTTAAAAGTTAAAGGGAAGAATGCATGGGGACAAAAGGACACAAAGTCTATTTACCAAAAGTGCATTCCCCTCCTGAGAACACACACACAAGCATCCCACCCCATACACACACAAAGGCACCCCACTTCCACAAGACAGACACATACCCTAGCTCCACACTACATACATACATACACACACAAAAACCTCACCTCCGCACTGCACGCACAGAAGCTCCCTAGCTCTGCAGCACATACACTCGTGCACCGCAGCCCTGTACCCCACCCACACAAAAGCAACCTCCACCACATCCCATGCACAGACTGGCATACCACCATTGCACCCCACATCCACTTGCTCTCTGATACTATAGCTATTGTTATGTAAAGATGATAGGCGGTGTGAGAACCCTGGTACTCATCTCAAGAGACCATGAGACCAGCACAAAGAACCTGGAAGGGGGAGGGGGCCATGATGAGATCACAAGCAATGGCTTCTAAGATTTTGGCCTGGCTCCTAAATCTACATAAAATTTGCCAAGGCCTATCATAAAACGCGTGAAGATAAACTTAAAAGAACTCAATAGGCATACTCTGGAAAAAAGGGGAGATGTGCTAGAGACATTTAATATGTCTGTGGTATAAATGCATAGGAGATGGGCCTCTCTCAATTGAAAGAAAGTTCTGAAATGAGGGGTCAAAGAATGAAGGTGCAAATGGATAGACTCGGGAATAATCTAAGGAAATATTTCTATACAGAAAGGGTGGGGCTGATGCATGAGACAGCTTTCTAGTGGAGGTGTGGAGACAAGAACTGCATCAGAATTCAAGAAAGCATGGGACAAGTACAGAGGATTGCTGATGGAGAGGTAGGGATTGAAAAACTTAGTAGTTTAAATGGATGAGCAAACTGGATATGGTCTGATTGCAATGGTGACCTGGTCTTTATCAGTCCTCATTTTTCATGTTTCTATGAAAAAATGGAGTGGGCTTAGCAGAAGAAAATGAATGTCTGAGTGATCCTGTCAAAGCCCAGACCAGAATCCAACAGAGAAACCATGGCATGACTTGAAGACTGTAGTCCATGGACAATCCTCAACCCACTTAACAGAGCTTGAGCTATTCTGCCAAGAATACCAGACCAAAATCGCACCATACCAATGGACCAAGTTGGTAGACACTTATGCTATATTGCTTTTTCAGGTTAGGCAAAGTTGTTTACAATAAAATCAAATCAAATCAATCAAGTTAAAGGAGAAAAAGGAACTCATTTCTGTTGACAGGAAAGAGAGAGGACAGAGACATTTCACAGAGAAGGAGATAGAACGTAACAAAGGTAGGGGAAAGCGTAGTTACTCACCTGTAACAGGTGATCTCTGGGAACAGCAGGAATTGAGTCTTCACATATGGGTGACGTTGGCATCGACGGAGCCCGCACAGGAACGCTCCCCAGTGTCCTATAGGAAAGCCTTTGGGAGCATCCCATTGTGCCTGCGTAGCTGCCTTCCTGCCTTTCCAACTCTCCCTCCTCAGTTGAATTTGTAGCTGAGATAAAAGGAGAGGAGAGAGAGAGAGAGAAATATAACTCCTAGGGGAGGAGGGTGGGTTGTGAAGACTCAATTCCTGCTGTTCCTGGAGATCACCTGTTACAGGTGAGTATCTACGCTATCTCCAGGAACAAGCAGGAATGTAGTCTTCACATAAGGGACTCCCTAGCTTGGAGATACCAGGGAGATGACCAGAGAGAGAGTGTGAAAACACATGCCTAAGTAGGTCATGTATCCTCCAAGGATGTCTGGTATCGAAACCTGGGACGGAGGGTAGGAGTTGATCTAAGTCTGAAAGAGATGCTGGAGAACAGCCTGGCCAAATGAGGCATCCCAGCGGGAGTCCTTGTCTAAACAATAATGGGCTGCAAAGGTGTGGACAGAGGACCAGGTTGCTGCTTTGCATATCTCATTGATCATCACTGAGTGTAGATTTGCCATGGAGGCAGCCATTGCTCGCACATTGTGTGCTGTGACATGACCTTCAAGGGAAAGTCCCACACTCTCATATGCAAAAGATATACAGTCTGCAATCCACTTGGAGAGCGTTCTCTTGGAAAATGGTAGACCTAGGTGACTGGAATCAAAAGCAACAAAAAGCTGTGAAGCTTTTCTGTGCTGCCTAGTTCTCTGTAGAGAAAAGGCCAAGGCATGTTTGAAATCCAGAGTATGTAGGCTTTTTTCTGCACTAGAGGAATGAGGTCTAGGGAAGAAAACAGGAAGGTAAACCGACTGGTTTAAATGAAAAGGCGAAACCACTTTTGGCATAAAGTGAGGATGAGTCCTAAGGACTACTTTATCATGGTGAAACCATGTATAAGGAGAGTCAGCCACTAAAGCATGGAGCTCACTGATGCGTCTTGCAGAAGTGAAAGCAATTAGGAAGGTGACATTCCAAGAAAGAAACTTCAGAGACATAGTGGCTTCATAAGCTGACCAAGGACAACAATGAAGTCCCATGCCACTGGTGGAGGCCTAATGGGAGGTTTAGTTAACAGTAGGCCCCTCATGAAGTGCGCTACAAGCGGCTGAGAGGAGACAGGATGTCCATCTAATGGCATGTGAGTGCCACAATGGCACCTAGGTCAACATTTACTGAATTGGTTTTGAGTCCAGAGGACGAGAGGTGGAGAAGATACTCAAGTAACACTTCCACGGGAATGGAAAAAGGATTAAGATCCTTTATTGAACATCAGATTGAAAACCTTCACCACCTGAAGGCATAAGAACGCCTTATTTATTTATTTAGCTGCATTTATATCCCGCTTTTCACCGGGTCAAAACGGTTGGGGCATACATTTAACACAAGGGGATATGAGACACATACACTAAAACTTACAGGGAACATGGGCAATGGAGGGTTAAGTGGCTTGCCCAAGACCACAAGGAGCACTTGTGGGACTAGAAACCCCAGTCCTTCCGGCCCAAGGTTGCTGTCCTCTAGTGGGATTTGAACCACCAACCTTCCGGCCTGTAGTACTTTGCCCCAACCACAAGGTCACTGCCTTGTGGAAGGTTTCCTTGAAGCCAATAGGATATCTCTAATCTGTAGAGAAAGGTTGATGTCCCGGAGTTCTAAGCTCTCAGCAGCCATGTCATCAGATGTAAGGACAGCGGGTTTGGATGCAGCAGCATCCCATTCTCCTGAGCTAGATCAGGAGCACATCCCAACTCCAGAGGTTTGGCTTGAGAACGACGTAGAAGACTTGGATACCACATTTGCTGTGGCCAATGCGGGGCTATGAGGATCCTATAGCCCCTGTCTCTCTGAAGTTTGAAAAGAGTCTTGGGGATAAGGGGAATGGGAGGGTAGGCATATAGGAAGTCCTGAACCCAGTGAAGGTGGAAAGCATCCACCGCCTGACTGTTCTGAGCAGGTATTCTGGAACAGAAGCGGGGAAGTTTGGCATTCTGAGGACTTGCAAACAGATCTATATCTGGGGTTCCCCAGATGTGAAAGATTTGAGCAATCTGTCTGCTCTGAGTGGAGAAACCACTCGTGTAGCAATAGTACTCGACTGAGTTTGTCTGCCAGGAGATTCTGTTTACCAGGGAGATATACCGTTAGTAGGTGGATCTGATGGCGTATGGCAAAAGCCCACAGATGTAGGGCTTTGTTGCACAACGCTTGAGAACCTGTTCCACCTTGCTTGTTTACATAGAACATGGATCCCTGATTGTGAAGTTTGAACCCCTCTGCTACTATGGAGAGAGTCCAATGTTCTGATGTTATCTGGTGCCATCTTTGGGCAAAGTAACATAATCTGCCTGGAATGTTGACTGGCTCTGGAGTCTCCAGAGGTAGGACAGCTAAGTTCCCTAGAAAGGAGTCAAAGACCTTGAGGAAGCTGGGTCTGTTGAGTTGGCTGAGCCCTGGGGCCTGAGCCTTCCTTTGTTGCTTCGGTTATTGCTGTCCCTTCTAGGAAGCATGGACCGGACAGTGCAGAGCATGGGTATAAGAAGGGTAAAACTTCTTTTTCTTGTTGAAAAAAGGCTTCTTTTTAGCCTTTTTCTTAGCTGGGTTGGCAGTGGTTTTAGAAAGCCTATTGAGAGTGGTATTCTCGGATTCTAGCTGAGAAGCCTTGTCCTGCCAATCCTTGCCAAAAAGGTTTTCCCCTGTGCAAGGAAGGTTCCCCAGCTTATCTTGCACCCACTGTTCAAAACCGGATGCTTGTAACCAAGCAATCCGTCGTGCACCGATGCAAATAGCAGAAGTTCTGCTAATACACGCAAAGCAGTCAAAGGTTGCCCTGTTCATAAATTTGGAAACATGCTGGGCATGTTTTACAAATGTCAGGTAATCCGCCCTCTTGTCATCAGGGAGAAGAGGAGCCATTAGATCTAAATCCTTAGCTACCTCCCAAAGGAACATACCCATGTAGAGAATGTAAGAACTTATTCTGACCGATAACGGAGGCCTGAAAACATCGATGACCGAAGGCATCGAGAGTTCTCACCTCCCGGCCAGGAGGATTTGAGGAATGTGTCTTGGCACTTTTGATTCGATGCACTGCCGATTCCACTACCATGGAGTGGTGTGGTAACTGTGTGTTCTGGAAACCGGGACACTGAGGTACCCGGGTACATGATATCGAGCCTCCGAGAATGCGGAGAGACAGTTAAGGGTGTCTCCCACATCCTAAGCATGAGGTCATGCAGTAGCCGGTGAATAGGGAGGATAGCAGCCTCCTTTGGGGCTGCTGGATACTTAAGAATTTCAAGTTCTTCAGCTCTCGGTTCTTTCTCAGAGGTCACCGTAATGGAAAGGCCCTGAGCCACGTCCCGTATAAAATCTTGAAAAGACATATCCTCCGGGGAGACATATGGTGTTGCAGGGAAGGAGAAGGATCCTCCAGAAGAACTTCTATTTCCCTGGTACCGATCGAGGACCGATCGGATTCATCGGACTAGTCAGAATTGGAGGACTCGAAGTATGGGTGGGCTGGGTGCTCCCGCCCAGCTTGTCGACAGTACCAATCAAAATTGGCATCAGAATGCCTCGGTACCAGCCCCTCGATGCCGGATATTGGTTCTAGGGCCGGCATGGGTGGTAGCATGGAAAGCGGCGCAATGGTCGATGAAGACACATTGGGTACTGGTGTCGGTACCGATGACTGCAGAACCGATTGCAGAGGCTTTAGCGGTACTGAAGCTGCTAGCAAGGCCGCTAAACTCCGCTCAATGGCCAGGATACGTTGATCCATGGAGCCAGCCGATGCCTGGGTATCGGTACCCAAACAGCGGGCCACGACCCCAGTGCATGGCACCAAGAGCTCTCCGGAGGTGGAGACCTCAGGAGCATCTTCGGACCCCGTTAACGCTTTGGAGGCAAAGACCTCCCGCCAGGGTTGTTTGGCTGGTGTATTCCCCCCTCCAGGGCAACACATA
This sequence comes from Ichthyophis bannanicus, assembly GCA_033557465.1. Taxonomy (NCBI): domain Eukaryota; kingdom Metazoa; phylum Chordata; class Amphibia; order Gymnophiona; family Ichthyophiidae; genus Ichthyophis; species Ichthyophis bannanicus. Next base: position 290,416,875 of record CM066033.1, on the reverse strand, counting down.
AGACATCTCGATGCTTAGAAGGAGATCTACCCTTGGAAGACCGGCCAGCCTTCAAGGAAGACTTCGGTTTTGATACTTGAGATCCATGGGAGGAAGATGAAGCTCTCGACGACATCGATGCAACCGACAATGATCGGTGGCAAAGAGGGTGTAGAGTTTCACAGCTCTAGTCTGCAGGCCCCTCTTTGTCATATTCCTGCAGAGAAGGCATTCCAACGGCAGATGGTCTGGTCCCAAACATTTGAGACACCAGTCATGGGTGTCGGTAGCAGAGATGGTACTGCTACATTTGGAACACTTTCTGAAACCACTAGCTGGTTTATCCATCTTAAGAGGAAAAAGGGGCCTAAGGCCAAAACAGCGCCTAAGCATCTGGAGGGCAAAGTACCCTCAAGGAAAAAACCAGAAGTTTTTTCTCTTTTTTTTTAAAATTTTTTTAAAGAAAAATAGAAACAGAAGAAACATCGACGATGCCGGTGCTAGCGACGACAGGAAGGCAGACGTGACTACAAAAGAAGTAAATTTTCTGCGGTGACAGGAATTGCTCCCTGTCGGCTCCGCAGAAAACAAAAAAAACTGAGGAGGGAAAGACGGGAAGGCAGCTACGCAGGCACAGTGGGATGCTCCCAAAGGCTTTCCTATAGGATGCTGGGGAGCATTCCTGCACAGGCTCCGTCGGTGCCGACGTCATCCATATGTGAAGACAACATTCCTGCTTGTTCCTGGAGATACAAGTGCATACAGCTGGGGGGAAGGGAGACGGCACATAGTGCACCCTGCAAAGGCTAAGCCAAAATGGACTGCACATCAAGATTCAGAGGAGATCAAACGTATGCATGCCAGTGCAATTCCATGCCTCGAACACTAGGGGGAGCTCCAGTGGGTGTCTGAGAGCCCTCGCAAGTAAAAGGGATAAGGGAATGGCTGTGAGAAATCATGTTTCCCTTGTGACTCAGGGAATAAGTTCCACATTAGAGTAGGTTAAGGAGCCAGCCCAGGCATCTGGGTGTGGTCCCTGCTGGCAGCATAAAATTCATGTGAGGGCCAGGCAAAAGAGAGACCCCGGGAGTAAAGGTGCATTGTGCAGGGGCCCTATCAGGGAGTGACAGGCAGAATCCTATGACTGGCTGAGTTTAGGGGGGGGCAAGAACTAGGACATGGCCAGAGAATGGAGCATGGATCAATAAGCCATAGGTTGTCAGTAAACCTAGAAAACACAGTAAAAGCTAAGCACTGGGGAGTAGCAGCTTGGGAAGCCAGGAATTTTTGGAGATTTTGGTGGACTAAGGCTGCTGTGTTGTACCCCAAAGATAGTTGAGGACCTCGCACTGCTCTAGTTAGACTCACACACTTGGTCAATAAGGAAATGAGATCTTTATTATGCCCAATCAGTCACAATCTTAGCCAAATAGCCAAAGCAACATTATTTTCTTAGCAATACAGTTTCTCTGAGTCAGATGAGCTAAATGACAAAGAGGTACAGAAGCCAGGGTACTTACTAGTCACAGACTGTCAATATAAGTCCTGTTTGTCTCCGCTCCCTGTCTTAGTCTGTGGTGGGCATGTTTCCTGTTTCTGCATGCCCTGTACTTGACCCATTGTCACGAGCTGCTTCTGCAAAGTCTGTGCTCAGCAATGTAGGTTTGTGTAAGCTTTTGCTCTTATATGGGCATGACTTTCAGTACAGGACTGCTTGGGGTCACACTGTTATCAGGACAGGCCACAAGGACTGCTTTGAGACATGGTATGAAGTGGGCTTATCCCCCCTTGATACCAACAATCCTCCCCTTGAAGCACACTTCATTCAGAGTGTAGAGCCACCAGCTGAAAGCCTTACAGGATTATGGGACCATCATAACAGGCAGGGTCATGTGGGTAAGGAAGGAGAGCAAATCTACCTCCACCCCAATTAAAGAGATTCCCCCTTGCTGGTGAGAAAGAACATGGGCACAGGCATAACAGTTTCCTGTAGTAGCTTTTGCTGCTCCTTTTAACAATCTCATATCAAGGGGGGTGAAGCCCACTTCAAACCATGTCCCAAAGCAGTCTCGGCCCTACTGGCGTGCGGCCTGGGAAAGAACGTTGGAAGGACCACTCCTGGTTGAGGTGGAAGCGGACACTACCTTTGGAAGGAACTTAGGATGAGTCCGCAAGACTACCCTGTTCCTATAGAACCTGGTATACGGCCTATCCAAGACCAGGGCCTGAAGCTCACTCACCCGCCTAGCCAAGGTGAGTGCTACAAAGAACACCACCTTCCAGGAGAGGAAGCGTAAATGGCAGGTTGCCATCGGCTCAAAAGGTGGGCGAGTCAGTTGCTGCAAGACCACACTGAGATCCCACTCAGTGGCCGGTGGACAAATAGGAGGCTTAAGCAGAAGCAGACCTCTGAGAAAGCGAGACACCAGAGGGTGGCCTGAGAGAGATTGTCCATCCACCGGCGAGTGGTGAGCTGAGAGAGCACTGAGGTGAACCCGGACAGAGTTGGACTGAAGTCCTAGGTTGGAAAGGTGGAGCAGGTATTGTAGCACCACCTGAATCGAGCAGGAGAAGGGGTCCTCTTGCTCTTGAGAACACCAAGTAGAGAACCTACGCCACTTCAGAGCATAGGCCTTCCTAGTGGAATGCTTCCTGGAGGCCAACACCACCTCTTCAACCTCCCTTGATAGGAGCAAGGGAGCAAGGACTAGCCTTTCAGCAGCCAGGCCATCAAATTGAGGGATTTGAGGTTGGGATGCAAGAGGGACACCTGATCCTGAGTCAGAAGGTCGGGTTACAACCCCAGAAGAAGTGGAGTATTCACTGCCAACTGCAGAAGAAGAGGGAACCACGGCTGCCTGGGCCACCTGGGAGCTATCAGGATCACCGTGGCTCGGTCCTGCTGGATTTTGAATAGAGTTTGGGCCACCAGAGGTGTGGGAGGAAAGGCATACAGCAGGCTCTCTGACCAGGGGATCAGGAATGCATCTGGCGCTGTTCTCAAGGGATACGGTTACCTGGAACAGAACCTGGGTAGTTGCCTGTTCAGCGGACTGGCAAAAAGATCCATGGTCGAAAAACCCCACTTCAGAAAGATCTGTTGAACTACCAGAGGATCCAACTGCTGAGAGCTTGTGCTTCCAGGCACAGAAGTCTGGAGCCTGTGCCTCCCTGCTTGTTGACGTAGAACATAGCCACCTGGTTGTCCGTCTGAACTAGGACAGACTGGTGAGACAGGATCTGAGAGAAAGTCCGTAAGGCTAGTCGAATGGCCCTCAATTCCAACAGGTTGATCTGCTGGGCGGCCTCCCACAGAGACCACAGGCCTTGGGTGCAGGCTCCCTGGTAGTGTGCCCCCCCAGCCCTGCAGGGAAGCATCGGTTATCAGTATCTGAGTGTGTGGGGAGGCCTGAAAAGGAACACCCCTGACCAGATTTTGGAGATGTCTCCACCAGCGTAAGGAGTCCACCAAGAGTTTGGACACCTTTATTCTGTCTGACAATTTCCCTATGGCCTGCAGCCACTGCGCCCTGAGGTGCCACTGAGCCGGCCTCATGTGCAGCCGGGCATGTGGGGTGACATGCACTATGGAAGCCATGTAACCTAAGAGCCGGAGGAAGTGTCTGGCGGAGACCAGAGAGTTTGCCCAAAACTGGCCGGTCAACTTTATCAGCCTGTGAGCTCTGTCCACAGGCAAATAGGCCTTTGCATGGATGGTATCCAACCTTGCCCCTATGAATTCCACGTCCTGTGAGTGGACCAAAGTGGACTTTGGGAAGTTTATAACGAACCCCAGGTGCTGAAGCAAGGATATGGTTCTGCAGGTGGCCTGCCTGGCCTCTTGTGGAGACTGGCACCTGATTAGCCAGTCGTCCAGGTAAGGGAACACAAAGATCCCCTGGTTCCTGAGGTAGGCCGCAACCACCGCCAGGCATTTTGTAAAAACCCTGGGGGCGGAGGTGAGGCCAAAAGGAAGCACTCTGTACTGGAAGTGCTTTCCTTCCACCACAAATCTGAGGAATTGTCTGTGACTTGGATGGATGAGGATGTGAGTATAAGCATCCTTCAGGTCTAAGGAGCATAGCCAATCTCCCTGCTGGAGGTAGGGCAGAAAGTTCCCAAGGGTAAGCATCTTGAACCTTTTCCTCTCCAGAAACTTGTTCAGATTTCTCAGGTCGAGGATGGGTCTGTTCTTTTTGGTACCAGGAAGTACCTCGAGTAGAAGCCTTGCCCTTCCAGGTGGGTGAGGCACCGGTTCCACCGCCTGGTCCCTTAGTAGACCTTCCAACTCCTGAAGGAGTAAGTTTCAGTGCAGAGGGGGTCTTGGAGGCTCCCCTGGAAAGTAGGAGGGTGGTATCTGGGTGAAGTGGAGCAGATAGCCCCTTTCGATGATGCTTAACACCCAAGTATCCCCCTGTGATGGCTGGCCACCTGTCTGCGTACAGGGTCAGCCTACCTCCTGTGCCCTGGAGAGGAGGAGAGGCTATGCTGGCATAGTCAAAAATCCCCTCCCTGCTGAGCAGGAGCCGGAGTAGGAGGCTTGGGGGCCTTCTGCCTATGGGGCCCATGACCCTGCCCCTTGACCTGCTGGCTCTGCTGGGGAGCTGCAGAGGCCTGGTAGTGAGGGTAGGTTTTGTAGGCAGCGGTCTTCCTCGGGTAAAAGGTCTTTTTCCCCGAGCCCTTCTTCTTCTGAGAAGGGGCAGAGGTTTTCCTGGACAGCCTTGTCCGGGTAAGAGTCTCGATCTCGAGTTCTGCAGCCTTTTCGGCCATGGGCTTGCCAAAGAGGTTTTCACCTCGGCAAGGGACATCGACCAACTTGTCCTGTACCCACAGCTCGAGGTCCGTGGATTGTAGCCAGGCCTGGCGGCGTGCACCGATGCCGGCCCCTGCTACCCGGGCCGAAGCCTCGAGTCCATCGTAGGCTGCTCGAGATATAAACTTTGAGCACTCTCGAATACCAGAAGACAAGGCCTTGAACCTCTGCAAAGGTTCCTCAGACAGACCAGCACAGAACCCGGCAATCTCCTTTGCCAGGTCTCGAAGGTACATGCCCATGTACAGCTGGTAGGTCTGGACACGGCAAGCAAGCATAGAGCCCTGGAAGCACTTTCTACCGAGGGCATCCAGGTTCTGGGCTTCCCTGCCGGGAGGCACCGAGGAGTGCATCTTCTGACTCTTCAGGCGATGCATGGCCGATTCCACAACCATGAAATGGTGCGGTAGCTGTGCCTTTTGAAACCCGGGGCTCTTGCGGACTCGATAGATGGAATCGACCTGCTTGCTTAGAACCGGTATCGAGGCCGGCGCCTCCCACATGCGGAAGAGCAACCGCTCCAGCATCGGAGGAACCGGGACAGTAAAGGCCTCCTTGGGAGGAGAGTCATACTGCAGAGCCTCGAGCTCCTTGGCTCGAGGCTCTTCCTCGGGGTCCGCAGGGAATGCCAGTGCCTTGGCCATGTCCCTTACGAAATCCGAGAACCTGGTATCCTCAGGAGGGGACCTTGTCCGAGGCTCGGAACCCGGTTAGTCCAAAGGGACGCACCGAGTCCGGAAGGTGTCAGGGGACTCCTCCTCCTCCGTTTCCCACGCCGATTCCTCCGAGGAGGAATCAAGTGGCTCTGAGTGGGCGGGCACTGACACCATCCGCCCTGACGCCAAGGGAACCGGCGTCGATTACCTCGGTCCCAAACGGGAGGCCGAGGGTGACCTCGGCCGAGGATCGACTCGAGTTCGCATGGTCTCGAGGATCGGCTCGGCCTCCGGGGTCGACTTGGACGTTGATGTCCCAGTGGTCGGGGCAGATGTGCCGGTGAGACCGGCAATCAGCACCCGCTGCTGCTCCATGAAGGCAAACAATCTGCTCTCCAAGGCCGTCAACCTGAGTCCGAGCTCAGGAGACCCAGCAGCCTCCGACTCGGGCCCCGACGGCGTCGGGCCCGACGTCGGCTGCCCCGGAGGAGAGTTCATGAGGACCACAGTACTCACGTGACTCAGGGCCTCCAACTCTACACAAGGATGCTTTGCAGGCCTCTCCGACTCCGAAGACCCGGGACGGCAATCGGGGCTATGCGACCTAGCCCTAGAGGAGTTAAGAGTGTCCACCGATACCGCCCTTGCGGGTTTCTTCTTCCTTCGGTGCTCCCTCGAGGGGGACTCCCTTTCAGAGGAGCCCCGACGATGCTCGGGGTTAGACTCCCGAGACGTCGAGGCCTCTGACGAAGTCCGGACCCGTCCAGAGGCAGATTCCGATAAGATCCTCTCACGCTGGTTCTGATGGCTCCGTAATGACTTGGAAGACATTTTGCCACAGGGACTACAGACCATAGAGTCATGGTCTGGCCCCAGGCACCAGTTGTGTGTGTCGGTGAGAGACATCAGTTTCTTTCACCGATCACACTTCTCAAAGCCACAGGCAGGCATTGGGGGAAAAAGGGCCCCTGCAAGATCAAAAAATTGGGCTGCCAGGGAAAATAAAAAAGGAGCGAACGCAGTCTCTAAGGACAAAAACCGAAAAAAAGAGATCCGGGCTCGGCACCAGTGTACTGAGTCCAGGCGGGAAAGGAACCGACGTCGAACCGAAGAAAAAACTCGACCCAATGCAGAAAAATCAACTTTTTTCACGGGTGACAAGGACAGGCGTCCATAGGGCTCCGCGGAAAAAAAGAAGACTGAGCAAGATGGCACCTTTGGACGGGAAGGGGACCGTGCATGCGTGCCTGCATTCCCAAAGGCTTTCTTTGAAAGCTGGGGAAATGCTCCGCATGGGGGCTCCATCAACGCCGACGTCACCCATATGTTGAGGACTGACTTCCTGCTTGGTCCTGGAGAATCATCAATTCAAATAATTGCCATAAAATAGCCTTATTTTTTGTGTGTGTTAAAGAAAATCCCCTGACAATCCAAATTCCCTACTCATCTACTTCCCTCATCCCTTATTACTCTCACTTCTCCTCCTCCCCCCTTCCCTTCCCTTCCCTTCCCCTCCCCTCCCCTCCCTACCCATCCCTATACCTTCCACCCTTCCCCCCTCCTTCCTCCCCCCTGCTACAGAATCAGACAGGTAAAGGGCATACCCTCCTCATGACGTTACGAAGAAGGGGGAGGTAATAAGTCCCCATGTCCAGTTAAATAGTGATGATACTGGCGATGAGCCATATTTTAACACAAAGGTTTTCCAAATTTGTTCAAATTGGGGCAGGCGCATCCTACCAACCGCCACCCCCAGTTCCATTGTGTATAAACCCCACATAGGTTCCAGCCAGCAAGACAATGCCGGAGGCGCTAGCTGTTTCCAAGCGGTCGCTAATGTCAGCCTAGCTGCGTTCAAACCATGACAAATCAACGCTAATTGGGGGGTGCGTCCTCTAGGGACCTTCTTCCCAAATAAAAAAATACCCAGGTCCTAGGTGGATATTCAAACCTATCATTTCTTTCAAACAATATTGTATTCCTCGCCAAAAGCCCTGGATTCGGGGGCAGAGCCACCATACATGGGCCAGGGTGCCCTTCCCACCACATCTCTGCCAACATAACTCTGACGCCCCCGGGAAAGCTTGGGCCACTCATATATGAGCTTAATTGGTTTCCCTAGCATTAATGGCCACTGAACTTCTCCAAAGTTGGCTCTCAATCTGCTCCCACTCCTGCTCAGTGCACGAAAGGTGCAATTCTTGCATCCACTGTGTTCTATGCTTACCCTCTCCAGAGCATTTTCTCTGCAATTTTGCATACAGGGCCGCTATAAGACCTTTAGTGCTAGTACGCTCCTCACATAAGCGTTCAATATCAGTCATATCGCGGGCAACTTGCTGTTTAACATCTCGTCTCCCCACCCAGTGCGTAACCTGCACACAGTGGTAAACATGGTGCTGCAGTGTATCAAATTCCCCCTGTAAATCATGGAAGGGGCGAGGTACACCATCTTTGAATAATTGGCCCATGCAGCCAAGTCCCTTATGCCCCCACTGTCGCAAAGCCAAAATCATTCATACCCAGAGAGAAGGCTCTGTTATGAACTATAGGCACAAAGAAGGACAATGCCACACCCCGTGGCCAGAAATAGTGATCCCAGCATTGGAGGGTATGAGTTATGTATGGATTATCAACATGCAGACCTCCCCCCCTCAATTTTGCACAGAGTCACAGGCGGTCACCTAGTCCAGGTCCATTTCCATTTTCACCCAACACTTGGAGCTGGCAGAATTCATCCATTCAACCCCTGCAAGGCATTGCGCCGCCACATAGTACCAATGAAGATTGGGGACTCGCATTTCCCCTTCCCCGGGTGAGCATACAATATCTGTTGAGCTATTCGAGGGTGTTTAAATTTCCATATGAACTTCATTATCAATGCTTGCCAGGACTCTAACGATCCTTGTGGCAGGGCTATGGGGAGTACCTGGAAAAGGTATAGGAATCACGGCACTACCACCATTTTCATTACAGAAATGCGCCCAAACAATGACAACATCAAGCCCGTTCAGGACTCCAAGTCCCTTTTAACCTTTTGAAGCAAGGGTCCATAGTTCGCCCAATACAGTGACGCCCTGTTTACTGTGAGATTTACACCCAGATAGCGAAGGGCTTTTTCCACCCATCAAAAAAAAGTTGTGTCTTCAGCTGCACACACAACGCCTCCTCAACACCCAACATTTAAGATTTCCGACTTGGCATAATCTTAAATCCTGAAACTTGCGAAAAGGCCGCAAAGATGTGCACGGCACAGGGAAGGGAGGCTTCAGGGACAATATGATATCATCTGCAAAAAGTGCTATTTCGTACTCATGGGAATCCACCCGTACTCTGGCTATACCAGAATGCTCACGAAAGCTTTGCGCCAATGGTTCCATTACTAATGCAAACAAAAGTGGGAATAGTGGGCACCCCTGTCGAGTACCCCTCTCCATGTCAAAGCTCTGCGATTAGTCACCATTAACTTGAATGCTGGCTCGGGGCCCTCGATAGGGGCCATGTACCCATTGCAAAAAGTGGGGTCCAAACCCCATTTTATTCAAGACGCACCACAAGAAACCCCAACTGACCGTATCAAACGATTTCTCGGCGTCAATGCCCACCAAAGGTGTAGGTTGGGGATCATGTCACGCAGCATGTATCACTTGCAGCATCCGCCGAACATTTTAAGCGGCCTGACAACCAGGCACAAAACCAACATGGTCAGGGTGTACCAGGCCTGGAAGAACCAAATTTAGCCAGGTGGCCAGCACGGAGGCCAATATTTTAACATCCGTATTTAGCAAGGAGATGGGGCGGTATGATGCTGCCTCTTGAGGCGGCTTACCCAGTTTAGGTATTACCACAATGATTGCCTTGAACTGTGTGGGGGGCAATGACAACCCTTGCAACACCTCGTTAAATAGCACAGCCAGAGTGGGCGCCAATTGAGCACTGTATTTTTTATAATACTCCAAGGGAAACCCATCCCCCACCAGGAGCCCTCCCCAGCAGTCATTCGGTGGATAGCCCCGTCCAGCTCCTGCACAGTAATCTCTGCCTCTAGTTGTTCCCTATGCAGATCCTGTAAGGCGCGGCAAAGGGATATCACGAAGATATCCATCCACCTAAGTGAGACTGAGGGCTCCACTTTATACAGATGTGTCAGGTAATCTGCAAACACTGTGCGTATCTCCCGAAACTCCACCTGTAAGATCCCCGACGAGTCCCTAATCTCGCACACTATTCGCGAGGTTTGCTGTTTTTTTAAGCCTAAAGGCAAGGTAATGCACAACCTTATTCCCCTGTTCATAAAACGTTTGACGGAGTTGGCGTTGCATGGCATCCAAATCCTTTTGCACATAAGCATCTAATTGAGCTTGGGTCTACCGCCACTGGCGCTAAACGCGCTTGGAATCAGTCCACGCATGTTCTAGCTGGAGACGCCTGGCCTCCCTTTCCAATCGTTGGGAGTCCCTTGCCCAGGCCTTCCTAGCCCGGGCCGCCTCAGCAATAAGGCGTCCTCAAGCTGTGGCCTTAAAAGTATCCCAGACCACCGGCAATGCAACCTCCCCTGTGGCATTCAGCTCAAAAAATTATTGTATAAACTGGCTACGGTCTCGCACAGCAAGGGCCAGACGGAAAAAACTTCTGTCCAGCAGCCACATCCTCCTCCTATCTTCCCCAGGATCACAAGGAAGGGCAAGTCAACAGGGGGCATGGTCCGACCACGTTAGGGTGCCGTGCCCCGCCTCCACCCCCCCACTCACTAGTCGCTGGTCCAAGAAAAAAGAGTCAATATGCGTATGAGTCTGATGGACTGGCGAGTAGTAGATGTAACTTTTTTCCCTCCGGTGTGAGTCCCTCCACACATCCCACAAGCCTAAATCCGTCAAACATTCGAAATGCTTGACTAACTCCATTTTCCTCTCGCGTAGTCTTCCCTGTGGAATCCAGGTGTGGCATCAGATGAGCGTTGCAGTCCCTCCCCCTAAAAGAACAGGCCCTTTTGCGTACTCGGCTAACAGTTTTCAACCGTGCAAAAAAAATGCACCTTACCCTCATTGGGTGCATATATGTTAGCCAAAGTGAGAAGATGCCCACCCGGGGGAACATTCATAAAAAGCCAGCACCCCAATTTGTTTTTCCTCACCTCTTCCACCCTTATGGGTAAGGCCTGATGAAACAATATGGCCACTCCACATTTCTTCTGGCCCTGCTCACCTGATGATACCCACACTTCAGAATAGGATTTACACCTCAACCAGCCCTAAATGGCGCAGCGGAGGTGCGTCTCTTGCAGGAACACAAGATCGGCCTTCAAGGTCCCCAACTCTTTAAATAATAGAGAGTGATTCTGAGGCGGGTTGAGACCTTTTAACATTAAAGGAGATGACTTTCAGCATAGTACATCATTCTCCCTTATTATTATTATTAAAGACTTATAAAGCGCCGCAACATAGAAGCGCTGTACAAACATAGAAGAGAGACATTCCCTGCTCATCAGAACTCACAATCTAATAAGCCAGAAAACAAAATAAGTTACATAATACAAATAACTAAAATTTACAGGATAAAGTAAGCAAATGTTGATAGAGAGATCAAGATAGGGTAAGACAGGAACGGAAAGCAATAGTGAAGAGGTGGGATTTTAGTCTGGACTTGAAAATGGCCAGGGAGGACGCCTGGCGCACAGAGATAGGAAGACTATTCCAAGCAAAGGGTGCTGCCAGTAGGATGGAGCGAAGTCTGGAATTGGCAGTACGAGTAAGGGCGCAGATAAACGAAGACTGTTAGAAGAGCGAAGCAACCGAGAGTGGGTGTAAGGAGAGATGAGAGATGAAAGGTACTGGGGGGCAGAAGAGTGAATACATTTATAGGTCAGGAGGAGAAGTTTAAATTGGATACAGAGACGGGTGGGAAGCCAATGAAGCGACATGAGGAGAGGAGTGATGTGGGAAAAATGAGACTGGCGGAAAATGAGTCGAGCAGCGGCATGTTGAATTGACTGAAGAGGAAAGAGGTGGCTTGCAGGGAGGCCGGCAAGGAGAACGTTACAATAATCAAGACGAGCTTAAGCAGTGGACAATCAATTTAGTGGTGTCAACAGAGAGGAAGCGGCAAATTTTGGAAATATTGTATAGAAAGAAACAACAACTTTTAGCAATGAGCTGGATATGTGAAGAGAAAGAGAGAGAGGAATCAAAGATAACACCAAGGTTACATGCTGAAGAAACAGGGAGGAGTACATTGTTATCAACAGAGAGAGAGAAAGGGGAAAGAGGAGGGGAAGCATTCGGGGGAAAGATAAGCTGCTCAGTTTTGGCCATGTTCAGTTTTAAGCGGTGGTGGGACATCCAGGCAGCAATGTCAGAGAGGCATCTTAGACTGGATATCAGGAGAGATAACAGGTGCAGAAAGATAGATTTGAGAGTCGTCGGCATAGAGATGATAGTGAAAGCCATGGGAAGAGATAAGGGTGCCAAGGGATTGGGTATAGAGAGAGAAGAGGAGTGGACCTAAGACGGAACCCTGAGGAACTCCTACAGGTAGAGGGGTTGAAGAGGAGGAGGAGCCATCAAAGCACACAATGAAAGAGCGATGGGATAGATAAGAAGAGAACCAAGACAGTACAGAGTCTTCGAAATCCAAGTGAGGATAGGGTGATAAGAAGGTGGTTATGGTCAACAGTGTCGAAGGCAGCAGAGAGATCAAGAAGAATGAGGACAGAGTAAAAGCCTTTGGACTTTGCCAAGAACAAATCATTAGAGACCTTAGTAAGAGCAGTTTCAGTGGCGATCCGGATTGTAAAGGATCCAAGAGGGTATGAGAGGATAGGAAATCAAGACAACGGTGATGGACTGCACGCTCAAGTAGTTTAGAGACGAAAGGAAGGCGAGAGATGGGACAATAGCTAGAAGGACAAGTGGGATCAAGTGAAGTTTTTTTGAGGAGGGGTGTAACAGAAGGGAAGGTAGCAGTGGAGAGAGAGAGGTTAAGAATATGAGAAATAGAAAGGGACGAGAGATGAAAATATGGAGCTAAGGAGGTGGGTGGGGAAGGGGTCAGAAGAGAAGGTAGTAGGTTTGGAGGAAGAGAGAAGGAGCGATGTTTCCTTGTCAGAGACCATAGGGAAGGAAGAAAGCGAAATGGCTGACTGGAAGGAGAGCATGAATTTAAAGTGGAGAAAGTCAGGATAAGAGTGGGATTTGAGACAGGCACGCTCAGCACAGCGGGCACAAGAGCGCAGAAAACGGGCAATAGGGGAGAGCCAGGGCTGAGGAGAAGAACGCCTAACAGGACGGGGATGAGGGGGGCAAAAATATCAAGGGTGGAGGAGAGTGCAGTGTTATAAGAGGTCACAACCTCATCAATAGAATTGGAAAGCAGAGTGGATGAAAGAGATAAGGAGAAAGAGATAAGGAGAGAGAGAAGGAGAGAGAGGAGGAGAGAGCTAAAGGATCAATGGCAAGAAGGTTTCTAAATAGGTTAGTGCAGACAGGACGTGGCTGGGGTGGGGGATGATGAATAGTAAGGCTTAAAAGGTGGTGGTCAGATAAGTGAAGGACAGAGTTACAGAAATTGGAAGGTGAGCAGTAAGAGAAGAAAATTAAGTCAAGGTAGTGACCATGTCGGTGAGTGGGGGCAGTGGAACAGAGTTGAAGGTTATGTGAGGAGGTAAGGGAGAGAAGCTTTAAAGCAGGGGGATCAGAAGGGCTGGCAACATTAATGTTGAAGTCACCAAGAATAAGAGTGGCGAAGGAAGGGTGAAGAAAGGTAGAAAGCCAAGAATAAAATCAGAAAGAAAAGTAGACACGGAAATGTCAGGAGGACAATAGATAACAGCGACTCGGAGTGGAAGAAGAGAGAAGAGGCGGGTGGAGTGGAATTCAAAGGAGAGAGGGGAACGAGAGTGAGGTGGCATGAAGGTCTGGAAGTGACAGGAGGGAGACAACAGAAAGCCAGTACCCCCACCGTGACCAGTAGGACGAGGAGTGTGGGAAAACTTATAGCCGCCATGACAGAGCGGCAATGGATGCAGAGTCATCAGAAAGAAGCCAGGTCTCAGGGCAAAGAGGTGAAATGAGCGGGAAATAAAAAGGTCATGAACAAAAGCAAGTTTATTAGAGATAGAATGAACATTCGATAAGGCACAAGAGAAGGGGAGGGCAGATGGGGAGAGAAGAGGAATCAGAGCAAGGTTAGATAAGTTGCGAGAAGGCCTAGACCTAACGTGAGAGAAATAATTAGGGAGCGCAGGAAGCCTAAGAGAGCGAGAAGTACGTCTAGGGAGACCAGAACTAGGGAAGACATAGATACGGTTTGCTAGATTACGTAAAGGCCTCATTATGACAATATAAGACTTGGGAGTAACGTACCCGAAATGAGGAAGAAAGGAGGAGCAGAGTACAAAAGAGACAAGAAGGGCAAATCAAATGTAAATAAAGAATCAAATATAGGGATGGGAGCATATAGAATCAGTAGGTTAGGGAACACGAGAAAGTCACAAAGTAGAGAGAGCATAGTTCAAGTTGCCCAGCATACCAGTGGAGTAGATGTCGCTGGAAGCGGCTAAGGTCCCGTGCCTAAGGGCCACGCCAAAGGGCCCTTTGATATGGCCCTTAGGCGCGGGCGCGCCCTCTGGCACTGCAGGTCAAAAGATGCCGATCAGCTGGGCTGGGGGAGGGGACTCACTTCTGGCTCCCGATCAGGCGATCAGCTGGTGTGCACTGATAGAGTGGGACACAAACTGACCTCTGGCACTGCAGTTCAAAAGATTCCGATCAGCTGGGCTAGGGGAGGGGACTCTCTTCCGGCTCCCGATCAGGCGATCAGCTGGTGTGCACTGATAGAGTGGGACACAAACTGCCCTCTGGCGCTGCAGTTCAAAAGATGCCGATCAGCCCTGCTTCTCTCCCCTCCAGAAATCTCATAGTAACATAGTAAATGACAGCAGAGAAAGACCAGTATGGTCCATCTAGTCTGCCCAGCAAGGTCACCCCTCCCCATGCCTTTGTTGAGGGGTGAACCCACCGCTCCGTGCAGGGCACCCCTGTTTCTTGAGAAATTAGATAGTTACATTTATTTTGATTTTATTCTGTTTCTATAGAGGGATCCAGTGTCTGCCCCATGCCATTTTGAATTCTATCACTGTATTTGCCCCCACCACTTCCATCAGGAGGGCATGCCAAGCATCCACCATCCTTTCAGTGAAAAAGTATTTCCTGACATTGCCTTTCAATTTACCCCCTTGCAACTTCATGTTATGCCCTCTAGTTTTACAGCTTCCCTGTCTTTGGAAGAGGTTTGTTTGTTCATTAATACTCTTAAGTATTTAAAGGTCTGAATCATATCTCCCCTATCCATCCTCTACTCCAGTGTGTACATATTTAGGTCTTCAAGTCTCTTCTAATAAGTCTTCTGATGCAGGCTACAAATCATTTTGGTCACTTTCCTCTGAACTGTTTCCGGTCTTTTTACATCCTTTACGAGATATGGTCTCCAAAACTGAACACAATATTCCAAGTGAGGCCTCACCAGTGACTTAAACAGTGGCATTAGTACCTCTTTCTTTCTGCTGGTAATTCCTCTTTGTATGCCATTTGCGCTATGAAAGCGCCAGACCCAACCACAAGCATTATCAATTCCCTCCATAACTGCCCCCCTCCCAGTTTCCCTTCACAGAGATCTTCCGTCTCCCCTCCCCGCCTGTTCTCTCTTGGCCCCCTTGTCTGATTTCCCCTGTCTCCCCCCTCCCTACCCTGAACCTCTCTCTTCCCTTCCTTCTCCCACCCCCACCCACCCCGTCTTTTCCATGTACTCGCCCACTGGGCAAGGTTCGGGAACAACGATCCCAAATTCAGGCCACCTAAACCCCCACCCCATCCGTTCCACAAATTATCCCCTTTGCCAGTGCAAACATCAACAATTAGCATGTTATCATACAAAAGAAGGATGCCAACTATTAGAGAGATAACAGAAAAGAAATAAGATAAAATAAAATAAAAAAAGGTATCTACACCAAGTCCAGGCACTCACCCAACCATAGTAACTGTTCACATAGAGGTCCTCTTCTTTGGTGGACCCAGCCACCGGCTCTCAATACAATCATGATTTCTCTTATTGCAGGTTCCACCAATCTCCCAAGTGTCATGCAAGCAGGAAATTTCTCTCCCCTAAGCAATCCAGTAATTACAGAGCATTTTTCCCACTCTTTTCCATTTCAAATTCTGAGTCCTGGGGATCAAAACCACCGGCACTGTGTTACCTTCCACGAGGCCTGCTTGCGTGAATGCTCTCCACGCCTCTGCATGGTCTTTTGCAGAGATCTTTTGGTATCGCCCAACAAAAGGTTTATTCGAAAGGGAAAAGACCACGAATAGTGAATCTCCTCTTTGTTCAGCACCTCTATAACTGGTTTCATCTCCCATAGACGCACCAGCGTGAATATCGAAAGGTCCTGATAGAGTGAGACAGTTGCTTCTTCATATGGTATAGTTTTCTTCTCCCGGCCTCTACTCAACAAGAGCTCTGCATAGTTGTAGCGTAAAAAACGGGCAATAATATCACGAGGATGATTATTAGGGGGATTACCCAGCGCCCAGTGTACCCTTTCAATCTCCATACTAGCACTGTGGGACTAAAACTCTGAAGTTAAAAGTTCCTTCGTTAAGGTTCGCATCGTTTCAACCAGGTTCTCAGCCCCTCCCCCCCCTGCAGCTTCTGGTATGTCTCTGAAACGCACATTATTTCTACGAGCCTGATATTCTATGTCATCAATCTTATAGGTAAGATCCATCATTTGAGAGTGTTGTCTGTCTGTTGTGCATTGCAATTCAATCAAATTCTCATTGCAATCCTCCATTTTTGTTTCCACTTTCGCCACCAGGTGGCCCAGGTCCTCAATGTCTCCGCGGAGCTTCGTGATCATAGATGTCAACTCGTCCCGCATTGATCTAAACTCTGCAGCAAGCTCTTCAAAGCCCCTCCGGAGCTCACGCTGTATAAGAGAATGTGCGAAAGTTGCCTCGCTGCCTTGCTCTAATTCGCTCAGCATGTCATCTCCCAATTCCTCTGACACCGGCCTCCACAGGTAATTATCATGCGGTCCTGCCCTATCCAGCCACTGCAAGGCACGCAGCTTATCCTTCGCGTCCGGCAATTTAATTTTTGCAGCCATTCACTCCTGGTTCCCCCTGGCACCTTCTATTTCAAGTTTTGATGGTTCTCCAAGATATTTGAGCACTCTTTGGAGCTTTTTGTCTCCTCAGAGTGGCGGAGAAAAGTTCCAGCCGCCATTTGCTCCGTTGACGTCACTTCTTCCACAGTACTACCTTTTAACTTTAAAAATGATAAAGGGCAATGATAAAATGAGGAAAACAATTAAGGAAAAAACTAAAATGAGCAGTTGCAAAGGTTAAAGATTTACATCAAGCATGGGTGCTGTTTAAAAATACTATCTTGGAAGCCCAGCCCAGCTATATTCCACGCTTTAAGAAAAGTGGAAGGAAGTCCAAAAAACTGCCAGCATGGTTTAAAGGTGAGGTCAGAGAGGCGGCTGTTGCCAAAATAGCATCTTGCAGGAAATGGAAAAAGGAGCCAAATGCCGAAAACTAGAAACAACATTAGCACTGGCAAGTTAGATGCAAGGCATTGATAAGACAGGCAACGATAGAATTTGAGAAGAAGCTTGCTGTGGAAGCAAAAATATGTAAAGACTTTTTCAAGTATATTTGTAGCAAAAACCTGAGAGAGAGTTAGTTGGACCATTAGATGATAGAGGGGTAAAAGGGACACTAAGAAGGGACAAGGCCATACTGGAGAGACTGAATGAATTTTTTGCTTCGATCTTTACTGAGGAAGATGTAGGGATGTTACCCAAGACTGACATGCTATTTCAAGGTGATGCCGCAAAAGAATTGAAAGAAATATCGATACACTGGGAAGATGTATTACAACTATTTGATACACTGAACAGTAGCAAATCACCTGGACCAGATGGTATATTTCCAAGGGTGTTGAAAGAACTGAAATATGAGATTGCAGAACTACTATTAGTAATCTGTGAACTATCATTAAAATTATCTGTAATACCTGAAGATTGGAGGATGGCCAATGTAACGTCAATTTTGAAAAAAGGTTCCAGGGGTGATCCGGGAAACTACAGACCGGTGAGCCGGACGTCGGTACCGGGAAAAATGGTAGAAAACATTATAAAGAACAAAATTACTGAACATGTAGATAGTCATGGCATAATGGGAAACAGCCAACATGGCTTTAGCCAAGGAAGGTCTTGTCTTACTAATCTGTTATGTTTTTTTGAAGGTGTGAATAAACAGGTAGACAAAGGTGAGTTACTTAATAAAGTGTATCTGGATTTTCAGAAAGCCTTTGACAAGGTCCCTCATGAGAGACTTTTGGCAAAATTAAAAAGTCATGGAATAGGAGGCAGTATACTACTGTGGATCAGGAACTGGTTAAAAGAAAGCAGAGGGTAGGGCTAAATGGCCAATTTTCCCAATTGAGAAAGGTGAATAGTGGGGTACCCCAATGATCTGTGCAGGGTCCGCTGCTTTTTAACATTTTCATAAATGACCTGGAAATGGGAATTAAGAGTGAGGTAATCAAATCTGCAGATGATACAAAATTATTCAAAGTTGAGGCTTGTGAAAAACTGCAAGAGGACCTTGATAAATTGGAAGACTGGGCATACAAATGGCAGATGAAATTTAAAGTGGACAAGTGCAAAGTTTATGCACCTAGGAAAGAACAACTCAAACTATGGTTACACAATGCAAAGTTCCACATTAGGAATCACCACCCAGGAAAAATATTCAGGTGTCATCGTAGATAACATGTTGAAACCCTCTGCCCAGTGTACAGCGGCAGCCAGGAGAGAAAATAGAGTGCTAGGTATCATAAAAGAAAGGGATGGAGAAAAAAAACAAAGGATATTATAATGCCTCTGTATCGTTCCATGGTGCAACCGCACCTTGAATATTAAATGCAATTCTGGTCGCCATATCTTAAACAGGATATAGCGTTATTAGAAAAGGTACAGAGAAGAGCCACCAAAATGGTAAAGGGGATGGAGGGATACCCCTATGAAGAGAGGCTAAAAAGGTTAGGGTTCTTCAATCTGGAAAACAGATGGCTGAGATATGATAGAGGTCTATAAATGAATGGAGTGGAATGGGTAAACGTAGATCAACTGTTTACGCCATCAAAATATAGAAGGACTAGGGGACATGCAATGAAGCGACAGAGTAACCTATTTAAGACTAATAAGAGAAATTTTTGTCACTCAACGTGTAATCAAACTCTGGAATTCATTACCGGAGGATATAATAAAAGCTGTTAGTGTAGCCGGGTTTTAAAAAGGTTTGGACAGGTTCCTGGAGGAAAGATCCATAAGCCATTATTAAAGGTGACCCAGGATATCCACTGCTTGCCCCTATACAAGCATTGTGGAACCTGGGTCTGTTAGGGAAAATGCTAGGTACTTGTGACCTAGATTGGCCACTGTTGGAAACAGGATACTGGGCTTGATGGACCTTGGTCTGACCCAGTAGGGCATCTCTTATGTTCTTAGATGCCTACTAAGGCGGTGAGGTCATTAGGTTGCATCCGATCTTGAGAGGATGTAGTCAAGCAATGTCTGCTTGTTAATTCTTTAAATCTTTGGGGGTGGTTGTGGGTGTGTCGTACCCGTCCTGCTGACGTGACGTAATGGAACACTGAAGGTAATGATGTGGTGGTCCAACCAAGGGATGGCAGTGATCTGGGATGTTTCTATCGGTAAATCCTTGGGTAGAAATAGTAGGTCCAATGTGTTTCCATTTCTGTGTGTTAGAGATGGTATGACCTGGGATAGGTCTAAAGAGTCCACTGCTTCAAGGAAGGTTTCGACTTAGTTTGGTGTCGACAAATTTAGATTTAAGCCTCCCATTAGGATGAACAGTTTGTCACTTGGTACCTGCAAGCATGTTGGGTCGATGAGTGAGGAGGGTTCTTCCAGGTTAGAGTTAGGTGATCTATAGTGGAAGCATATGGATTTGTTCCTATTTTCTATTAAAAGTGTATTTGATTTATTGGTGAATGTTGCCAAGCTAATCTTAAAGTTGAGCTCTTTGTCCAAAAGGTGTAGTTACTCACCTTTAACCACTGTTATCCAGGGACAGCAGAAATCAGTCCTCACATATGGGTGCATCGGCACCAACGGAGCCCGCATGGAGCATTTCCCCAGCTTTCGCAGAAAGCCTTTGGGAATGCTAAAACGCATGTATGGTCCCCTTCCCGTCCAAGGGTGCCATCTTCCTCAGATGACATAGCAAAAAAAGGGCAAACTATGTAGGGAAGCAACTCCAAGGGGAGGAGGAAGAGTTGTGAGGATTGATTCCTGCTGTCCCTGCAGAACACCTATTACAGGTGAGTAACTATGCTTTCTCCAGGAACAAGCAGGAAGCCAGTCCTCACATATGGGACTCTCTAGCTCCAGGCTACCGAGGACCGAACCATGACAGTAACAACGGCGACCTATCGTGTAGCCGGGAGTTGCAGAAGAAGAGCCTCACTGAGAGACTCTGCAAGACCCTAGCATCCTGCGATATTATCACTCCGGTAGCCTGAACATGGAAGGGTCGGAGGGCAAGAGTTGCCTACATCCTGAAAATATTATGGAGTACAGCTTGCTCGAAGGCACTGTCCCTGCGGGACTCACTCTCCAGGCAGTAATGAGCTACAAATGCATGAATCGAAGACCATGTGGCGGCCCTGCAGATTTCTGGTACCGATACTGAGCGGAGGTTGGCCACTGATGTAGCCATGGCCCGCACACGATGTGCAGCGATTCGGTGCTCGAGAGGCCCGCTCGTTCATAGGCAAGGGCAATGCAGTCTGCCACCCATGTGGACAGAGTCTGCTTCGTTACCGGGAGCTCCAGTCTACTGGGGTCGTATAATACAAAGACCTGAGGAGCTTCGTTATGGTCTAGGTCCTCTGCAGGTAGAAGGACAGGGACCGCTTGCAGTCTAGTATATTCAAGATGAGTTCTTCCCTACCGGCATGGGACCGTGGGAAGAAGGTGGGGAGGATCATCTCCTGGCTGAGGTGGAAGGGAGAGATATCACCTTGGGGAGGAATCTGGGATGTGTGCGGAGCACTACCCTGTTCTTATAGAACCTTGTATATGGTGGATCCGCCACCAAGGCCTGGAGTTCATTCACTCTCTGAGTGAACCTGATGGCCACCAGAAACGCCACTTTCCAGGAGAGATATCTCAGATGGCAGGTGGCCAGGGGCTCGAATGGCGGCTTGGTGAGCTCGGAGAGCACCATATTAAGGTCCCATTCCGCTGTCAGGGGGTGAAGAGGGGGCTTTGATAGCAGGAGGCCCCAGAGGAACCTGGAGACCAGGAGTGGTTTTTGAGAGATGTTTTCCCGCTACAGGGTGATGGTGAGCGGCTATGGTGCTCAGGTGTACCCTCACCAAATTAGACTTTAGGCCGGCATGCAACAGGTGCATTAAGTATTGTAGCACTAGGTGCATGTGGCAGGAGAAACGGTTCTCCCTTCTCTCTGCACACCAGACGGAGAATCTCCTCCATTTGAAGGCATACGCCCATCTGGTGGAGGTTTTCAGGAGGAAGACAGGATCTCCTTGACTTCTCCTGGGAGACTGAAGGAAGCCAAGCAGCCCACGCCGTCAACGCTAGAGACAGCAGGTTGGGGTGCAGGAGGGAGCCCTCCTCCTGGGACAGAAGGTTCGGATCCTGACAGCGGGACCGGAAGCACCACCGGCAGCGGGAGCAGCAGAGGGTTGTCGGGCCCATTTGGGGGCAATCAAGATCATGGATGCTCACTTGCTCTGGATTTTGAAGAGTCTTGGCCACCAGAGGAGTTGGTGGGAAGGCAAAGAGGAGAACCTCGGACCATGGGATCAGGAAGGCATCCGCTGCTACACTCTCTGGGTACAGCTGGCATGAGCAGAAGTGGAGCAGCTGCATGTTGTCTGGGGAGGTGAACAGATCCGTCTCAGGAGGTGGAAGAGTCGCTGCACTACCTTGGGGTGCAGACGCCATTCGTGTGGCTGGAGGACTCTGTTGAGCCTGTCCTGTTCTGGCCTGGAAAATATACTGCTCATAGGAGCATTCCGTGGCATATCGCAAAGGCGAGGAGAGCCACTGCTTCCTCGCAGAGGGAGTATGAAACCGTGCCCCCTTGTTTTTTCACAAAGAACATGGCGACCTGGTTGTCCATCTGGATCAGCACAGGACGGCTGCACAGGAAGTGGTGGAACGTTCAAAGGGCTAGGAAAATGGCCATGAATTCCAGGAGGTTGATATGCAGGAGCGACTCCTCTTGCAAACAGATGTCTTGAGTGCAGAGGTCTCCGCAGTGTGCTCCCCAACCCAGAAGGCAGGCACCCGTGGTTAGGACCCTCTGCGGTGCAGGTGCCTGGAATGGCATCCCCTCCTGGAGGTGGCGTAGGGACTGCCACCAGTTGAGGAGTCTGTCAGTTGGTGGGTGACTGACTCTGTCGCATAACCTGCCCATGGCTTTTGTCCATCAGGAGCGTGGGCACCACTGAGCCGCTCACATGTGCAAGCGGGCTAGGGGTGTGACGTGAACTGTTGAGGCCATGTGGCCCTGCAACCAGAGGGGTAGGCGAGTTGGTACCGATCGGCGAGTCTGTATCTTTCTCGCTAGCTGCACGAGGCAAAGGTCCTCTACTTTGGGAGGAAGGCCTTGATCTGCAACATGTCCAGCTGGGCGCCTATGAACTCCAGATTTTGGGCTGGAGAGAGGTGGGATTTGGGGTAGTTGATGATGAACTCCAGGTGCTGCAGGAGGCAGATTGTTTGCTCTGCGGCATGGCTAGCCTCGAGGGCCGTACTGCCTCTGATGAGCCAGTCATCCAGATAGGGGAAGACAAAGGCCCCTTGCAAGCTTACATGGACAGCCACGACCACCGGGCACTTTGTAAAGACTCTGGGCGAGGGGGCCAAGCCGAATGGAAGTATCCTGTACTGGTAGTGCTCTCCTCCCACCACAAACCTTAGGCACTATCTGTGGGAGGGGTGGATCAGGATGTGGGTATATGCATCCTTTAGATCTAAGGTGGAGGTAGGGCAGCAGAGTTCCAAGGGAGAGCATCTTGAACTTCTCCCTCCCCAGTATCTTGTTCAAGTTTTGCAAGTCTAGTATAGGCCTGAGGTCTCCAGTTTTTTGGGGACAAGGAAATACTTTGAGTAGAAATCTTTTTGCCACAGTTGTCTGGGTACAGGTTCTACTGCCTTGTCCCTGAGCAAACCCTCGAGCTCTGACAGGAGCAAGGTCTGGTGAAGGAGAGGTCACACCGGCTCTCCTGGGAAGAACCCTGGAGGTGTTTGTTGGAAACTGAGGAGATAGCCCTCCTTTACTACTTGCAGGACCCACTTGTCCATAGTGATCCCGGCCCACCTGTGGGCAAAAAGCGCCCGGGGGAGAGGAGGCCATGCCCAGAGAGTCAAAAGCTCCTCCCAGGCTGGTTGGGAGCTGGTGTCTGGGGCTTCTGGACTTTGGTTTCCTCAGCCCATGGCCCTCGTTCTTGGGCTGGAAGCCCTGTTGCTGTTGCCCCGAGAAGGGCTGGTAGTGGCCCTGGTGGAAAGTCCCCATCTTCTTCAGGAAGGGTGGTCTCTTTCCCGACAGCTTCTTCTGGGGAAGGGTCAAGGTTTTCCTTGAGATCCTTTGCCTGGTTACGACCTCAGCTGCTTTGTCGGCCATAAGGGCTTGCCAAACAAGTTTTCCCCCATGCAGGGGACTAGCAGCAATTTTTCTTGCACCTATTGCTCAAGGTCGGAGGTTTGTAACCAGGTTTGGTGCTGGGCCCCGACGTCCACTGCCACCACTCTTGCTGCAGATTCAAAGCCATAGTAGGCAGCAAAAGAGAGGAACTTTGAGCAGTCCCGGATCTGGAGGGGTTCCCCGGCAAGCCCCACAGAAAAGCCTGCCAGCACTTGGATAAGGAAGGCTTGTATCCAGCAGCTCAGCAAGGACCCCTGAAAGCACTTGCACCCGAGGGCGTCGAGGGCTCTGGCTTCCCTGCCCGGGGGGGACAGAAAAGTAGTAGTTCTGGATTTTAAGTTTTTCCATCAAGGACTCCACCACCATGGAGTTATGTGGGAGTTGGGACTTTTTGAAGACCGGGGCCTTCTTGATGAGGTAGAAAGTGTCAAGGCCAGGGTCTCCCATATTCACAGGAGCAGGTGCTCGAGAATGGGCTATACCGGCACCGTGAGAGTCTCCTTTGGCAGGGACTCATACTGGATAATCTCCAGCTCCTCGGTGAGCGGGTCCTCCCTCTAACTTCGTCAGGACCGAGGGGGCCCGGGGCCATGTCCTGTACGAAGTCGTGGAAAACCACATCCTCGGGTGGGGAGAGGTGCCGGGGTCTCAGAGGGGATGGGTCTGAGGGGACATCTCTGTGTCGGGGTGTCTCGGGAGAGGCCTCGACTTCTGCCTCCCAGTCGGGGAGACCAAGTGCGTCGAGGATTCCAAGGCTTGGGGCTCTCGTTCCTTGAGGATGGTGCCGAGGAACTAGGGTCCCCAATGGGTTTCTGGTCAGACTCCTGGAGACTTGCCGGAGAGGACCGGACACTCGAAGATCGGGACCGGGACCTCAATTGGTGCTGAGGACTTGTCCGAGGCTGGTGGCGCTCAGGTCCTGGCTCGATGCCTGGGGAACCCCCACAATTGGGGGCCGGTTGTTGGGGCAGGCGAATCTGACATCATCACTTGCTGCAAGGCCAGGATGGCAGAGATATTATGTTCCAGGGCAGTCATCCTGGACTCGAAATCAGGAGGCTCTGCAGCTTTCGGCATGGGCACCGAGGGTCTCAGGCCCGATGCAAGCACTCTGGCGAGTGCATCCTCAACGAGGACCACGGCCTCGGGGAGCCACGCACGGTTGCCGCTGGCCGAAGACTCCCTCTTAGAGACTTAAGTGGGCGCTGCTCAGAGTCGTCCGAATCCCTCCATGGGACCTTACCGAGTTTCACTGGTGGAACCTCAACTGGCTTCGAGGCTTTTTTCTTTTTCTTTAAAGGGTCTGGCGTCTTTATGGAGGAGCCACTGCCGCGGGACTCTGAAGACTCCCTGACCTCACGGGATGTGCTCGGCTTGGGGCTCAGCATCGGGGAAGTCGGTGCTGAGTCAGACCGTGGGAACAGCTTCTCCTGCAACTCCGATCATTTCCTGTTGCTTCTCAGAGTCATGGCCTGGCACAGGTCACAGGTGGCACTGTTGCGGTCCAGGCCGAGGCAGTGCAAGCAGCAGTCATGAGTGTCTGTGACAGACATGGTCTGACTGCAGCGGTTGCACTTCTTGAACCCACTGGGGGACATGGTGGGAGACACCCGGCCAGGGTCAATGACCCCCAGGCGAAAAAGAAAGCGAACGCCGGTCAAGGCAAGTCTTGTCAAAACAGAAGAGCCAAGGATGGCATCAGGGATGGCGCTGACTCGAGGAGTGAAGAGGAACCGGTACGCAAACTGGGAAAAACATAACTATTGAGGATAATTTTTAAAGGATTTATCCAAGGGAACAGGACATACGTTCATGAGCTCCATGGAAAAAAGGAGACTGAGCAAGATGGCACTGGTGGGCGGGAAGGGAACCACGAATGCATGGTAGCATTCCCAAAGACTTTCTATGAAAGCTGGGGAAATGCTCTGAACAGGCTCTGTTGGCACAGACATCACCCATATGTGAGAACTGACTTCCTGCTTGCTCCTGGAGAAGTATCGTATACCTCCTGCTCTTCGATTTTTTTCTAGGGCAGTTATGAAGGTCCAGTGTTGGGGCTATGAGTTGATTTAAAGTGCAGTTACTCACCTGTAACAGGTGATCTCCAGGAACAGCAAGAATTTAGTCTTCACATATGGGTAACATTGGGTACAGATGGAGTCTGAGCGGGAAGCTCCCCAGTTACCAATAGAAAAGCCTTTGAGAGCACTCCACTGCGCCTGCTCTGCTGCCTTCCCGCTCTACCAACTCCCTCTCCTCAGTTGTGTTTGTAGCTGAAGAAAAGGAGTAGAAAAACAAAACAAAAATAACCCTCCAACTCCAAGGGGAGGAGGGCGAGTTGTGAAGACTAAATTCCTGCTGTTTCCAAAGATCACCTGTTACAGGTGACTAACTACGCTATCTCCAGGAACAAGCAGGAATGTAATCTTCACATTTGGGACTCCCTAGCTCCCAGATCTCTGAAGAGTTGGACCGGGTCAAAAAGTTGGACAAGTTCATTTGGACTTAGACTTCCCCACCACGGAGATTTGGTAAGAAGTGGGTGGAGGGTAGGAGTTGTTTCTATGTTCCAAAGACATGCTGAAGGACCGCCTGGTCAAAGGCTGCATCATGGCGGGAGTCCTTGTCCAAGCAGTAATAGGCTGCAAAGGTATGGACAGAAGACCATGTAGCAGCTCGGCAAATCTCATCAATGGCTACTGAATAGAGATTAGCAACAGAGGCTGTCACTACTCGGACATTATGAGCAGTCCCGTGTCCTGTGAGGGAAAGACCTGCTTTGTCATATGTGAAAGAAATACAGTCTGCTATCTATTTGTATAGTGTACATTTGGTCACTGGAAGGCCCAGGTGAGAAGGATCAAAGGAAACAAATAGCTGAGAGGACTTCCTAATGTCTTCTGTCCTTTGGAAATAGGCCAGAGCCCTCTTACAGTCAAGTGTATGTAAGGTGGCTTCTGCACGAGAAGCTTGAGGTCTTGGGAAAAAGACAGGCAGAATTATTGACTGATTGAGATGGAAAGGTGATACTACTTTTGTTACAATGAATGCGTGTATACGGAACATGAGCCACTAAGGCCTGCAGCTCACTGATGCACCTGGTCAATGTCAGGGCGATGAGGAATAAAACCTTACAAGATAAGTATCGGAGATGTCTGGTTGCTAAGGGCTCAAATGGCGGTTTGAGGAGCTGAGCTAGTACCACATTGAGATCCCATGCCACTGGTGGTAGTCGAATGGGTGGTTTGGTATGGAGAAGACACCTCATGAAACGTGCTACCAGAGGAGCTGTGGAGATGGGTCTGCTATCTGCAGGCTTATGGAAAGCTGAAATAGCACTAAGGTGCACTCAAACTGAATTCATCCTAAGACCTAGAGAAGATAAATGCAAAAGATACTGAAGGAGCGTAGGTACTGTTGTGACCATTTTGAGAGCACCATGAAGCATATCTACGCCATTTGAAAGAATAGGTCTTTCTGGTGGAGAGATTTCTGGAGGAAAGGAGAACATGTTTTATAGGAGTAGATAGTGGCAGGCCCTGGAAGATTACGCACTCAACAGCCATGATGTCAGGCGAAGGGACTGAAGATTGGGATGGATAGCGGAGAGACTGGATGAATTCTTTGCTTCAGTCTTTACTGAGGAAGATGTAGGGATGTTACCCATGACTAAAGTGGTATTTAAAGGTGCGGAAGAATTGAAGGAAATATTGATACATCGGGAAGATGTATTACAACTATTAGATAAACTGAAGAGAAGCAAATCACCTGGGCCGGATGGTATACATCCAAGGGTGTTGAAAGAACTGAAATACGAGATTGCAGACCTGCTATTAGTAATCTGTGAACTATCATTAAAATCATCTCTAATACCTGAAGATTGGAGGATCGCCAATGTAACACCAATTTTTAAAAAGGGTTCCAGGGGTGATCCGGGAAACTACAGACCGGTGAGCCTGACATCAGTACCAGGAAAAATGGTAGAAACCATCATAAAGAATAAAATTACTCAGCATGTAGATAGTCATCATGACCTAATGGGAGACAGCCAACATGGCTTTAGACAAGGAAGATCTTGTCTTACTAATCTGTTATGTTTTTTTGAAGGAGTGAATAATCAGGTGGACAAAGGTGAGTCGGTTGATATTGTGTATCTGGACTTTCAGAAAGCCTTTGACAAGGTCCCTCATGAGAGACCTTTGGCAAAACTAAAGCGTCATGGGATAGGAGGCAGTGTACTATTGTGGATCAGGAACTGGTTAAAAGATAGAAAGCATAGGGTAGGGCTAAATGGCCAATTTTCCCAATGGAGAAAGGTGAATAGTGGTGTACCCCAAGGATCTGTGCTGGGTCCGCTGCTTTTTGACATATTCATAAATGACCTGGAAAGTGGAATAACGAGTGAGGTTATCAAATTTGCAGATGACACAAAACTATTTAAAGTTGTTAAAACCCAAGAGGATTGTGGAAAATTGCAAGAGGATCTTGATAAATTGGAAGACTGGGCATCAAAATGGCAGGTGAAATTTAATGTGGACAAGTGCAAGGTTATGCACCTAGGGAAGAACAACCCAAACTATGGTTACACGATGCAAGGTTCCACATTAGGAACCACCACCCAGGAAAAAGATTTAGGCGTCATTGTGGATACCATGTTAAAACCCTCGGCCCAGTGTGAAGCAGCAGCCAAGAGAGCAAATAGAATGCTAGGTATGATAAGGAAAGGAATGGAAAATAAAACAAAAGATATTATAATGCCTCTATATCGTTCCATGGTGAGACCGCACCTTGAATATTGTGTGCAATTCTGGTCGCCGTATCTTAAAAAGGATATAGCTATTTTAGAAAAGGTTCAGAGAAGAGCCACCAAAATGGTAAAGGGGATGGAAGGATACTCCTATGAAGAAAGGCTAAAAAGGTTAGGGCTCTTTAACCTGGAAAAGAGATGGCTGAGGGGAGGTATGATAGAAGTCTATAAATTAATGAACGGGTAAACGTAGATCGATTGTTTACCTTATCAGAATATAGAAAGACTAGGGGACATGCAATGAAGCTACAGGGTAAACTATTTAAGACTAATAAAAGAAAATATTTTTTCACTCAACGTGTAATCAAACTCTGGAATTTGTTACCGGAGGATGTAGTAAAGGCTGTTAGTGTAGCTGGGTTTAAAAAAGGTTTGGACAAGTTCCTGGAGGAAAGGTCCATAAATCATTATTAAGAAGGGACCCAGGATATCAATGCTTGAACCAATACAAGCATTGTGGAACCTGTGTCCCTTGGGGAAACTGCTAGGTACATATGACCTAGATTGGCCACTGTTGGAAACAGAATACTGGGCTTGATGGATCTTGGTCTGACCCAGTATGGCATATCTTATGTTCTTATGGAGAAGTAGTGCTCTGTTATCCTGCGATAGAAGACCCGGCCTAGAACCAAGTGGGATTGGTGATGTTTGCGTCAGATGAAGAAGGGGAAACCAGGGTTGACAGGGCCAGCGAGGGGCTATGAGAATCATAGAGCCCTTGTCTGCTTGTAGTTTGAGGAGGGTCTTCGAGTTGAGGGGAATGGGGTGAAATGCATAAAGGAGTCCCCGATCCCAGTGGATCATGAAGGCATCTGACTCTAGACTGAGTTTGGACGGATCTCTGGAGCAGAACTGAGGAAGTTGAGTGTTTTGCGGAGTGGCAATGAGATCTATCACTGGGGTTCCCCAGATGTGGAACAGTTTTGCCGCTACTGATGGGTCTAAAGACCATTCGTGAGGTTGTAGGATCCGACTCAGCTTGTCTACTAGGAGATTGGATTCTCCTGGAATATAAACTGCACATAGGTGCATATGGTGGAGGATGGCAAACTCCCAGAGTTTGCAGGCTTCTTGATATAGGGGAAGGGAGCCCATTCCCCCCCCCCCCCGTTTGTTTATATAAAACACTGCCACCTGATTGTCTGTCCTGACTAGGATCTGACTGAGAGGTGTGCTGGAAACTCTGGAGAGCATTTGTGACTGCTCGAGGAGGTTTATCTGCTGTATGGATTCCTGGGCTGTCCACAGGCCCAGTGTGGAGACTGAATTCAGATGTGCTCCCCAACCCTGCTTGGAGGCATACTTTGTCAGTGTATACTGAGGTAGGGGTGTCTGAAAAGGAGATCTATGAGAAGATTTGCTGGGGTGCACCACCACACCACCACAGGAGAAATTCGGCCATGGGGGGGGGGGGGTGTTATCTGGATGACATCTTGGAGGCTCCTTGTGGACTGGGTCCACTGGATTGAGAGAGCCCATTGATACTGATGCATGTGAAGTCTCACATAAGGGACTACATGTACTGTGGAGGCCAGGTGTCCTAGGAGGAATAGAAAGCATCGAGCCGTAGCCATCTGTTGTTGGCTCATGTGGGTGGCTAGTTGCACTAACCTGTTCATGCGGTACACAGGGAGAAAGGCTCTGGACTGTTTTGTGTCCAGAATGTTTCCTATGAATTCCAGCCTTTGAGATGGAGTGAGTTGGGACTTTGGGAGGTTTATCACAAAGCCAAGGTACTGCAGAAGTGCAAGAGTTCTTTGTCGAGTGAGCAGAGTTCTCCAGGAGAGTCTGCCTTTATGAGCCAGTCATCTAAAGTAAGGGAAGACAAAGACTTTGTTACTCTGGAGATAAGCTGCTATGATGGCCATGCACTTTGTGAAAACCCTTGGTGCAGATGCCAGACTGAAAGGAAGGACCCTGTTTGGTAATAGGTGCCCTGACAGGTGAAGCAAAGATACGTCTGTGGTCTGGATGTATTGAGATGTGAGTGTAGGCCTCTTTGAGGTCTAGGGAACAAAGTCAGTCTTGTTCCTGTAGGTAGGAAGGAGGGTTCCCAGAGAGATCATTTTGAATTTCTCTTTGACTAGGAATTTGTTTAGCTCTCTGAGGTCGAGAATGGGCCTGTGGCCTCCTGACTTCTTTGGCATGAGAAAGTAGGGGGAGTAGAAGCCTTTGAATAGTTGGTTAGTTGGAACTGGTTCTATGGCTCCTCGGGAAAGGAGAATGTTTATCTCTTGCTTGAGCAGTGCATCAAGGTGAGGTTTGGAGGGAACCTCTCCCTTGAAGTGGTGAGGCAGAAGCTCTTGAAAGTTTAGTTCATAACCTCTCTGGATTATGTTGACAGTCCACTGCTCTGTGGTGATGAAATGCCAATGTTGAGCAAAGTGAGAGAGTCTTCCTGAGATGGTGGTGGGCTCTGTAATGTGAAGGAGAAGGCTGGCTGTGCTCCCTAAGTAGGAGTCAAAAACTAGATGTAGCAGTAGTTGGCTGAGTGGCTGGCTGTGGCTTGATTAGCCTGGGCTTTTTAGCCTGTTTAGAGCCCTGTTGTTTTTGTGGAGCCTGATAGGCTGGCTGGGAGATGAAGGATAGAATCTCCTCTTCTTAGGGTAGAAGGGCTTCTTGTTAGGTGTCTTCTTTTTAGAAGGATCAGAAGTCTTCCTGGAGAGCCACAAGTGCTGTGTCATCTGTTTCTAGCTCTCCTGCATTCTCCTGCCAGTTCTTCCCAAACAGGTTTTCACCAGTGCAGGGGATGTTACCCAACTTATCTTGGACCTATTGCTCCAAGTCAGAAGCTTGAAGCGAAGCCAGATACTTGCATCTATGGCAATAAAAGAAGCCCTGCTTGATGACTTAAAGGTGTCAAAAGCAGCTCTATTAACGAATTTAGAGACATTTTGGCTGTGAGCAAGACAGCCTGGAAAGCTGGACATTTCTCCTCTGGAAGAAAAGGGAGAAATCCCTCCCAGTCTCTATTAAGCTCTTTTAAGAACATTCCCATGTAGAGGATGTACAAATTTATCCTACTGGATAGCATCGATGCTTGAAAGGAGTGACAGGCAAAGAAATCGAGATTCCTAAATTCCCTGCCCGGAGGAATGGACACATGATTTTTACCACTTTTTATACAGCGCACTGCTGATTCCACCACCATGGAATGGTGTGGAAATTGTGGCTTTTGGAAGCCAGGGCATTCAGGCACTATATACATGGTGTCCAACCAACGACTTATGGGAGAAACCGTCAGAGGGGTCTCCCACATCCGGAGCATTAGATTATGTAGAATCCGGGATACCAGGAGGATTGTGGCCTCTTTCAGGGCTGTGGGGTACTGGAGGATCTCCAGTTCCTGTACTCTTGGTTCCAGTTCCAATGCTGCCGGGATGGAAAGGCCAGCCACCATGTCTTGATGTCTTCGATGAACTCCTGAAAAGACAAGTCTTCAGGAGGGGATTTACAGCAAGTACTAACTGACGGTGCGAGGGCTCCGAGACAAAGTCTTGGAGGTCATCGGAATCGAGGGATCGATGAGCGGAATCAGAAGTGTCTGGATCTGATGCCGGAAAGTATTGCCGATGCAGATGACGACATGAGCGGAGGTGATGCTCCTCGATGTCCTCGGGGGCTAATCTTTGTGCAGACCAGGGAGGTTCCATAGTCAATATCGACACCAGGCCCAGTACTGATACTTCGGTGCCTCATACATCGATGCCAAAGGCAAGAACGATGCCAACTGTTGCACCGGAGTGGATGGAGTCATCGAGGTTGATGCTCCCAGCTGCATTCTTGGAGCTGTCTGTGCTAATGGAACCAAAGCCGCTAGAAGAGCCACTATAGTCCTTTCCAAGGACAGCATACACTGATCCAAGGAGGTAGCCTGCTTCTGGTCCAATGAAAGAACAGGGCTGGGCGTCACCGTACTAGAGCAAGGCATTGGGGGCTCTCCGGAGGCCGAGGCCTCGGGTGCCTCCCAAATCCCCATTGAGGGTTTGAAGGACAAGTCCTCCCGGTGGGGATGCCTGGACCGATGAACAGATTCAGATGAAGTCCTGGACGATTCCCAGTGAGTCTAACAATCTTTCTATGGATGCCCGAGACTTTCCAGAGGAGTCCTTGGACTTTTCTCTTGATTCCTTCCATTTCTCAGAGTCGTTTCGGGTTTTTGACTTATCTTTTGGAGGCTTAGAAGGAATCGTGGTTTTCTTAGTCTTCTTCTCCGAGTGCCTCGACTCCCTGGAGTGCTTTGAACTGTGGGAGCAGGACAATGCTCTGGATGAAGTAGAGGCCAATGACAACAAGTACAAAGGGAAGAGTTCCCCAAACTTTCAGGCCCGGTTCCCTAGGCCCCTCTTCGTCATCTGCTTGCAGAGGGAGCAGTCTTGGGGAATATGGTCAGACCAAGGCACTTCAGATACCAGTCGTGTTTATTCATAACCAAGATGGTGTTGGAGCACTTGGTGCAGTTTTTGAAACAGCTGGAGGGAGTAGTATCGAACGATACTGCTGCAGTTAGACAAAGCGGTTAAGGAAAAGTTTTTAGAAGTTCTTTTCTGCAGTGATAGGGTAGTGACCCGTTGGCTCTGCAGAAAAAGAAGAACCGAGGAGAGGGAGTTGGGAGAGTGGAAAGGCTGCAACGCATGTGCAGTGGAGTGCTCCCAAAGGCTTTCCTATTGGTAGCTAGGGAGCTTCCCGCACGGGCTTCGTCGGTACTTGATGTCACCCATATGTGAAGACTATATTTCTGCTTGTTCCTGGAGATCAGGACATCAAAAGTATCGGTGAACCAGGATTCAGTGACGTATATCATGTCTGTGTTATCCCTAATGTAGTCAGATATTGTATGGATTTTATTTCCTGCTGAACGTGCGTTTACCAGGACAAATTTGATATTTTGAATTGGTAGTGTGTGAGTTTGATGTGATGAGGTTGGAGAGGTAGGTATTCGTGGGTTTGTGATTGTGTTTCTATTTTGTCTTTTATGGTTTTCGTAGTGGTGGTAGGTCCATGTAGGTAAATCCCATCATTCACCTTATCGGTATTGCTCTGCTGCCTGTTGATGTTGTGGCAGAGGGAAATATGTGGATTATTCCACATAATAATTATTGCAGAAGTGTTCTACCATTTCATCTTGCAACTCTGGTCTGGTTGCCTGCTTCTATTAAAATTATTTTGCCTTATTATGCTTTGGATGTTTTTCTTGGGCTCTTGAGTGAGTATCTCTCTACAAATTTATCAAGTCCTCTTTTCTTCCAAGTAGGGTTGTCTCTATTGTTGCGTATAGGTATGTTTCCTTTGTGTGGGCCAGCTGAGTTGAATGTCTGACTCTGTTCTGTTTTCTTCTTGCCCTTGCTTATGTCCTTCTTCACACTATGTTCCACATACAGGAAGTTTAAATCTCCAGCCAGGGATTATAGTAGGTCTGAGAGGGAGAGCTTACCACCTTTCTGCTGGGTCTTAATGTCCTTCTGGTTCGGATTATTGGAGCGTAGAGTACAGCGAGTGCTGCTGTGGCTGTGTAAGGTCCAGCGGTTCAGATCTCCCTCGTCACGGTCACAATGTTGCAGGGGGCTCCTTTATACACGGTTGGCCTTTGGAGCAGGACGTTTAAATCTCATGCCGGGGATTACAGTAGTTTGCTAAATATACTGTTAATTCCTCCAATATATTCTAGGCAATTATTGCACTGAGTTGCAAATTATTTGTACCAATCTCCGTTTTCACTTGTTTCATTTAAATTTTATGAGCCGGGTCTCAGCCTTTATCAGTACATGTCTCGGGATTCCCCGTAGTACTAGTCTTACATCAACGACTCCAGCTCATATAAGTTATCTCGTTCATGTATTCAAAACACAACTGAAAAAGGTCTTCTCATTATTGTTTCTTAGACCATAATGTGAATACAAAAAGAAAAGGGATAACTTATCTGGTCATCAAAGTTGCCAAAATATTTAAGATTTGCCCCGGATTTTCAGTTGTGTTTTGAATACATGAACGAGATAACTTATATGAGCTGGAGTCGTTGATGTAAGACTAGTACTACGGGGAATCCCAAGACATGTACTGATAAAGGCTGAGACCCGGCACATAAAATTTAAATGAAACAAGTGAAAACGGAGATTGGTACAAATAATTTGCAACTCAGTGCAATAATTGCCTAGAATATATTGGAGGAATTAACAGTATATTTAGCAATAGCTATATCCTCTGTAACAAAAGACCTATAAGTTTTGAGGGGATTACAGTAGGTCAAAGAGGGGGAGATTACCGCCGCTCAGTTGTGTCCTAGTGTCCTTCTGGTTGGGATTGTTAGAGAGGGGAGTACAGCAAGTGGAGTTGGGCAAAGTAGGGGCAATTGCTGGAGCATGAAATATAGCGGGTGCTGCTGTGGATGGTCCGGCTGTGGAGCGTCAGCAGGATATTCAGTGGCACTAACTATGCTACTGGCCCTGAATATCCTGTTGAGCAACATTTACATGGTTTACAGGACTGTAAAATGTGTAAATGCCTTTCGAATATCGGGCCAAGGGTCTCCAGAGAAGGGAAAGGAAGACTTAGTGAAAGACTAGTCTCTAATGTATTGTGCTCGGCTGGCTAAAGATGGGAAAACTTAAGCCATATATGAAGTACATTGAGAAAGTGGATCATTTAAAGAGGCAGCGTTTGATTCTAACAATTTGTATGATGAACTCAAGCTATATTTGAAGTCAAAGATATCGTGATTTAAGTTGAAATTGTTTGAGTTGTACAATAAAGCTTATGGGTGCAAACGGAGTGTGTTTGGAAATTTGTCTTCACATAGACGAAGTAATGTGGAGAAACAATACATGATCAGCACTCTGGAAGCGTGTCAGTGTGCTCTGGTGCCCCCTAGTGATCACATTGTAAAATAAAACTACTTCAATGCAAGACACTTAAATCTCCAGTGCCCCAGGTACAAAATTAGAACATAAGCCCTGTGAGGACATAGAAATACTTGTTATATCTTAATGTAACTCATTTTTACTACTACTGAAACACAGAGCTAAATTTAAACAAAAGAAAATAAAAAAAATTTAAGCTGACATTATGCATACCAGATAATGTCCTTTCCTTGAGCCCTGCTAGAGCAGTCCAGACAGGTGAGTTGTGCTTCCCTACCAGCAGATGTGGAGACAGAGAAAGCTTCAAGAGGCTTCTTATGACTAGATAATAGAGGAAAGCAGACAGTTGCCCAAGACTGCAGGGTTCAGAAGGATGTATCCTTGAAGGATGCTAGCAAAAGAGGGAAGTTAGGGCATCCTGATAGGGAGGTTCCAATAAAGATGAAAAATTTCAACTTACCCCTATCAAAAGATAACCAGGTTAATATGAATAAAATACAACCTCCAAAATGCCTGCATACAAATGCTATAAGTCTAAAAAATAAGATGGGAAAGCTAGACTATATAGTAGTAAATGAAATATATAGATATAAGTAGCATCTCAGAGGCTTGGTGGAAGGAGGACAACCAATGGGACACTGCGAAACCTGGTTACATGATATGGCAGATCAAATTGGAGTAGGGGTTGCACTTTATGTTAGAGAGGGCATTGAGTCACATAGGACTAAAGTTTTGCATGAAATAAAAGACACTAGAATCTCTATGGATAGAAATCCCATGTAAAAAGGTGAAGGCAATGGCAACGGGGCTGTACTTCCCTCCACCTAGCCAGAATGAGCAGATGGATAATGAAATGCCAATAGAAACAGGGATGCTAACAAAAGGTACAACACAGTAATAAAGTGTAGTTACTCACCTGTAACAAGAGATCTCCGGGAACAGCAGGAATTGAGTCTTCACATATGGGTGACGTTGACACTGACGGGGCCTGCGCGGGAACGCTCCCCAGGGTCCTATAAAAAAGCTTTTGGGAGCATCCCACTGCGCCTGCGCTGCTGCCTTCCCGACTTTCCAACGCTCCCTCCTCAGTTGGGTTTGCAGCTGAGATAAAAGGAGAGAAGAGAGAGAGAGATACAACTCCTAGGGGAGAAGGGAGGGCTGTGAAGACTCAATTTCTGTTGTTCCCGGAGATCACCTGTTACAGGTAAGTAACTACTTTAACTGTAGGAACACGCAGGAATGTAGTCTTCACGTATGGGACTCCCTAGCTTGGAGATGACCCCAGAAAGAGCAGTGAAACACAGGCTGAAGTGGGTCAAGTATCCTCCCAAGGAGCTCTGGTATCGAAACCCAGGACAGGGGGTAGGAGTTGCTCTAAGTCTGAAAGAGATGCTGGAGAGCAGGCCTGGCCAAACGAGGCATCCCGACGGAAGTCCTTGTCCAAGCAAAGTGGGCTGCAAAAGGGTGGACAGAGGGACCAGGTTGCTGCTTTGCAAATTTCATCAATTGCCACCGAGTGTAGGTTTGCCATAGAGGCAGCCATTGCTCGCAGATTGTGTGCTGTGACATGACCTTCAAGAGAAAGTCCTTTATACCTCGGATACACTCGGTAAATCGAATGACACGTATACACTACCCCCGGGTCACCCCTGACTCATATGTAGAAATATGGTAAAACATCTACTTTTGTTTGTAAAACATGGTTAAATTGTGAAGAAAAAGACATACTTTTATTTATTTTTTATAATACTTGTTATTAATTCACCCTTTCAAGTGAATAATGTGCAATGCTAGCCAAGATCAGGCAGGACAAGTTGTACAAGGTCAGATATATGCTGCATAATGTCAATACCTGTTAACTATTCAGTTGCAAGCTTAAAAATGGTGTGCAGCACTGCACGCTTTGCAAACTACAATAGTTCTATATTTATTCGCTAGGTGGACAGCAACAGTCAAAGTATGGTGCCATTATGTCAAGTAATGGCATGATGCAAATTGTGACAAAAAAATTACCGTGTTATAACAAATTGACAACGGTGCATTGTAAACAACAGAAAACTAGTAAGCAATACATGAAGTACATTGACTGTTTTTTTCAGCAACAGTTTATGCACAATGTGCTAGTAGTTGTTCTTGAATGTTCAGGACACACTCGCTTCAGACAGATTTCATATTCGGTAAATACTTTTCGATCTCTGTCACTTGGACAAAAGGAGCATCTTTTTCTTTTCTTTGCTGATGCCCGTGTGGTCAACGGTCTTGGTGGCTTAGGCATTTCAAGGCAAGGATAGCCAACATTGGCCATGGATTGACGTGTATGGCTTGTCAGACCTTCTGGATGGCTTTGACGATTTTGTAGCTGAGACTTCATGAGATTCAAAGCGAGTTCCTCCAGAAAAAACTTCTCTTGCAGTTTTCCTTGTGATGAAACATAGGATTGTTGTACATAAATATTATGAATGAATTTACAGCCGCGATATCAAGCAGTCCATAAAACACGCAAAGTGGCCATCGACGAGTTGATCTTTTCACACTGTATGTGTGGCACAACTGATCTACTGTGTCAACACCCCCTTTCGTTCTGTTGTAGTCAAGTATTATTTCTGGCTTCTTTGATGTTTCATCAATTTTATTATCATGGTGAAGTGTTGACAGCAGCATAACTGATTTGTTTCGTTTTGGGACGAATGACACCAAAGTCTTGTCTCCACTGAAGCCAAATATTGAGGATCCCACAATTCTTGAGCGATTTGCCTGGAATTCTGAAGGTATGTCACGGTTGCAACGTCTTACAGTGCCCAGTAGTGTCAAATTCTTGCTAAGAAGAACATTTTTGTCACAAGTAACTGACTCTTCACGCCCTAGGTATGGCTTCATGTTGAATACATAATACGTTTCGGCATCTGCACACACCCATAACTTTATACCGTATCGGTCTGGTTTAGACTTGATGTATTGATGAAACGGACACTTGCCTCTGAACCCCAACAATTGTTCATCAACAGTCAAGTATGCAGATAGTGTGTACATTTTCATGCACTGAGAAATGAATAAATTCCAAACATCTCTGACTGGAGTAAATTTGTCAATGGCCCTTCGTGATTCACGGGTTTGTTTTTCATCAAATCGAAGTAAACTCAATATTTCTGCAAACCTTTTACCTGACATAACAGCTGGAAATATAGGATTCTGGATAGGACTTTTAGCCTAAGTTCTGCGTACAGATACTTTGTTCAACCTGAAAACACCACTCATGTACAGAAGACCCAATGTTGCTTGGAGCTCTTCCATTGTTACCTGCTACCAGTCAGTACATGGTGGCTGCATTGCTTCAGCTCTACGTATGCCTTCAGAATTTGTGAAATCTAACACTGCTGACAATATATCTGGAGTTACAAACATGTCAAAAATATCCTTAGCATTAGTTATACCTCTGATCAGAGCAATTGGTCCAGAAGATTCTCTGACTATATTTGCTTCCCTTGTTCTTGATGTTGGCGGTACAGTTTTATTCCAATGCAAGCCAGAACGAGCTGTGTAATGACTGTCAGTAACTTCCTCATTTTCAGAATGTGATTCAGAAGTTTCAGAATTGCTGTATGAACTGCTATCGTCATCACTTGTTTTATTTTCTTCGACAGCATCTTCCGCTTCACTGCCGCTATCATCAAGATCAAGCTGATCGGACTGGGCGGGAACGACTGCACTATCCGTATCAGCACCTTCAGTATCATTACTCAAACTATCATTACTGTCACTTTCTTCATTCAACCAACGTCTAATTTTTTCAGTTGCTGCACAGCTGCTGAAGCGTTTCGGGAGTGGCATT
The DNA here is from genome assembly GCA_033557465.1 of Ichthyophis bannanicus. Taxonomy (NCBI): domain Eukaryota; kingdom Metazoa; phylum Chordata; class Amphibia; order Gymnophiona; family Ichthyophiidae; genus Ichthyophis; species Ichthyophis bannanicus. The sequence continues at coordinate 290,378,169 of CM066033.1, read as the reverse complement.
GTTTACCTTTGTCGTAAAAAATTTTAATCCACAGAAACAAACAAGGAACTGACGTCAGGTGACGTCATAAATGTAAGCAAGACGTTAGAAAACACAGGATTGTAATGTGGACTTGGAGTGGTGACTTTCTTTACTATAAAGCACAGTTACTTACCTGTAACAGGTGATCTCTGGGAACAGCAGGAATTAGTCATCACATATGGGTACGTCGGCACCGACGGAGCCCGCGCGGGAAAGCTCCCCAGCTTTTCAGATTAAAAGCTTTTGGGGCCTCCCACTGCACATGCGCGCTGCCTTCCCGCCTTCCTGACCAGCTCTCGTCAGTTCGAGTTTAAAGCTGAGACAATAGAGAGAGAGGACAGGAAGATAGATAGAGATACAACTCCTAGGGGAGGTGGGTGGGTTGTGATGACTAATTCCTGCTGTTCCCAGAGATCACCTGTTACAGGTAAGTAACTGTGCTATCTCCAGGAACAAGCAGGAATACGTCATCACATATGGGGATTCCCTAGCTAAGATGCCTGGGAGATCCCCCTCCAAGGGTAAACCATCTTCGCATGGATCTCAGGCATCCATCCAGGGAAGGTGGGCAGGAGTTGTTTAAGTATGGAACAGGTGTTTGAGGACAGCCTGACCAAACAAGGCATCCCGGCGGGAGTCCTTGTCCAAGCAGTAATGGGCTGTGAAGGTATGAACCGAGGCCCAAGTGGCTGCTCGACAGATCTGATCTATGGACACAGAGTGAAGATGAGCCATAGAAGTGGCCATGGCCCTCACATTGTGAGCTGTGACATGGCCCTCCATAGAAATGTTCTTACTCTGGTAAGCAAAAGAAATACACTGAGCGATCCAATTGGAAAGTGTACGCTTGGTGACTGGAAGTCCCAAATGAGAAGGATCAAAAGCCACGAAAAGTTGGGAAGACTTTCGATGTGGTTGAGTCCTGTTGAGGTAAAAGGCAAGAGCTCTTTTACAATCCAGAGTATGAAGGTTCCTCTCTGCACTGGATGCATGAGGAGCCGGGAAAAAGACAGGTAGATATACCTCTTGATTAAGATGAAAAGGCGAGACCACTTTGGGCATAAAGTGGGGATTCGTCCTAAGGACCACCTTATCATGATGAAACCTAGTATAAGGTGGATGAGCCACTAAAGCCTGCAGTTCACTGATGCGGCGAGCCGAAGTGACTGCAATAAGGAAAACAACCTTCCAGGAAAGAAATTTGAAGGAGGTAGAGTCCAAAGGCTCAAAAGGTGGCTTCATAAGCTGACCTAGAACTAGGTTCAAATCCCATGCTACCGGAGGAGGTCGGATGGGAGGTTTAGTTAGAGTCAGGCCTCTCATGAAACGTGAAACAAGAGGATGAGAGGAGACAGGTTGTCCATTTATAGGTTTTAAGGATGCTGCAATAGCACTCAAATGGACCCTTACTGAATTCGTCTTAAGGCCTGCATTTGAAAGATGCAGGAGATAGTCCAAGAGGGAATTCAAAGGAAGTGCTAGAGGGTCAAGACCCTGCTGAGCACACCAAATGGAAAAACGTTTCCATTTGAAAGCATAAGAACGCCTCGTGGAAGGTTTCCTAGAGGCATGAAGGATATCTGTCACAGGTTGAGAAAGATTAAAGTCTTGAAGACTTAGGCCTTCAGTAACCAAGCTCTGAGATGTAGGGATTTGGGGTTTGGGTGCCACAAAGTCCCCTCCTCCTGAGACAGAAGGTCTGGCGCAGCTCCCAGGTCCAGGGAGGATCCCTGGGAGAGATGCAGAAGTAGAGGGAACCACACCTGGCGTGGCCAGCGGGGAGCTATGAGGATCATAGTCCCGTGATCCCTCTGGAGTTTGAACAGAGTCTTTGATATTAGAGGAATGGGTGGAAAGGCATAGAGGAATTTCTGACCCCAATGCAGGAGGAAGGCATCGTGGGCCTGAGCTCCCTGACACTGAGTTCTGGAACAGAACCGGGGAAGTTTGGCATTCCACGGACTTTCAAAGAGGTCTATGTCCGGGGTCCCCCATTCCTGAACGATTCTGCGTATCTGGTCCATATGTAGGGACCATTCGTGTGGAAGCAGAACTCGACTGAGTCTGTCTGCACGAGAGTTTTGAACTCCTGGAAGATACACTGCAAGAAGGTGAATTTGATGTTCTCTGGCGAAGGCCCATATTCTGAGAGCTTCGTTGCAAAGCGACAGAGAGCGTGTCCCTCCTTGTTTGTTTATATAGAACATGGCTACCTGATTGTCTGTCTGAACTAGGACAGTCAGGTTGACAAGGAGGGTATAGAAGACCTTGAGGGCAAGGTAAATTGCTCGCCGTTCCAGGAGGTTGATATGAAGGGTGGCCTCCTGTGGAGACCAAGTGCCCTGAGTGGAGAGGTTCTGAAGATGAGCTCCCCACCCTGTCTGGGAGGCATCTGTTGTGAGGGTTGCTTGGGACAACAAAGGTTGGAAGGGGGCCCCCCAACAACAGATTCTTGGTGGATGTCCACCATTGGAGGGACCAAAATAGACGGCTTGAGGTGAGTATTTGGTCGGAGAGCGCTCCAGATGCTTGAGTCCACTGGGTGGCTAAGGTCCATTGAGCTGCTCTCATATGCAGACGAGCGTAGGGCACCACATGTACCGTGGAGGCCATATGGCCCAGAAGTCGCAGCATTTCCCGGGCTGTCAAATGACTGCTGGACTGAGCTTGGGAGGCCAAACTCAGCAGGCGTTGGGCCCTGACCAGAGGCAGGTAGGCCCTTGCAGTGATGGTGTCTAACTGGGCCCCTATGAACTCGAGAGACTGAGTAGGGATTAGTTGAGACTTGGGAAGGTTTACTACCAGTCCTAGATACTGCAGAAGACGCCTTGTGCGGTCCAGGGAAATTTGGGCCTGGGACTGAGAGGGAGCTCGGATGAGCCAGTCGTCCAGGTATGGGAATATGAAAATTCCCAGGCCTCTTAGAAAGGCAGCTACGACTGCCATGCATTTGGTGAACACTCTTGGAGCAGAGGCTAGACCGAAGGGGAGTACTCTGTACTGGAAATGTTTTCCCTGAAACAGAAATCGAAGGTATTTTCTGTGGGATGGGTGGATGAGTATGTGTGTATACGCATCCTTTAGATCTAGAGAACAAAGCCAATCCTGACTCTGAAGGTATGGAAGGAGAATGCCCAGAGAAAGCATTTTGAATTTCTCCTTGAAAAGAAATTTGTTCAATTCTCTCAGATCCAGAATTGGTCTGAAGCCCTCTGTCTTCTTTGGTATTAGAAAATAAGGGGAGTAGAATCCCGTCCCCTGTTGAAGAAGAGGGACCTCCTCTATTGCCCCCTGGGCAAGGAGGGAGGAGACTTCCTGACCCAAGAGGGCCAGGAGAGATGGGGGAGAATTGAACTGCCTCACCATAGTATAAGGAGGAAGGTCGGAAAAATGGAGTTTGTAACCCTCTCTGATGATAGAGAGGGTCCATTGCTCTGATGTAATTTGCTCCCATCTGGGAGCAAAGTGAGCTAACCTTCCGGGTATGGTGAGGGGCTCTGGTTGTTCTAGAGCCAGAAAAGTTAAGTTCTCTAGGGGCAAGTCAAAACCCCTGAGGGGGTGGAGCCTGCTGAGGCGTAGCAGACGCCGCAGGCTTTGACCTTGCCTGTTTAGGTTGCTGACGTTTAGCAGCAAAACGAGGCTGAGAGGATTGTTGGCCAGTATTTGTAGAAAATCTGGACTTCTTGTAATAAGGCCTCTTAAAAGACTTCTTCTTGGCAGGAGTGGAGGTAGACTTAGAAAGTCTATCTAAGGTGGCATTTTCTGCGTCCATTTGAGTGGCCTTAATTTGCCACTCCTCACCAAATAAGTTCTCACCTGTACAGGGCAGATTTCGTAAGCCATCTAGGACCCAAGGTTCTAGATCAGAAGCCTGGAGCCAAGCAAGACGTCGGGCTGCTATAGCAATGCCCGAAGCCCTACCAGCACCCTCAAAGGAATCAAAAGCTGCCCTGTTGGAGAACTTTGAAATATCCAAAAGGTGTTTCACCAAGGAAATGAACTGCTCCCTCTTATCCTCAGGGAGAAAGGGGGCAAAATGCCGAACTTTTAGAGCGATTTCACTGAGAAACATGCCCATGTAAAGACTATAGGAATTAATCCTGGCTATAAGCATAGTAGCCTGGAAAATTTTCCTGCCAAAAGAGTCTAGAGTCTTACATTCTCGCCCTGGAGGAGTAGAAGAGTGCCTTTTGGTACTCTTTATCTTCTTCATTGCAGACTTCACCACAATAGAATGGTGAGGCAACTGGGTTTTTTGGAAACCAGGAGAAGGGGGGACACGGTACATGGTGTCCAACCTGCGAGAAGAAGGAGACAATGTGAGAGGAGCCTCCCATAAGTCCATCAAGTGTTCTTGAAGGATTTCATGGATAGGCAGGGTGACTGCCTCTTTAGGAGACTTAGAGTATCCTAAAATATCCAGTTTCTTTGATCTGGGTTCCTTTTCAGAGGATGAAGCAATAGAAAGACCTTTAGCCATTTCTATGATGAAGTCCTGAAAGGACAAATCCTCTGGTGGAGACATTCTCCTGTTAGGAGAAGAAGGCTCCTCAGGAAGATCAAGGGAGAACTCAACAGAATCATCAGAGGAGTTAAAATCCTCTGAAGAAGCAGAGTATCCTCTATATGCTTCCAACGCACGATACGCATACCGTTCGGTATCGACATCGGGCGTACCGGGTATGGGATCGGTACCGGGCAAAAGCCCGGATCCGGCATGCGGAACCGATCTGCGTTTGGAAGACGATGGCCTCGGTTCCGGTATGGAAGCCATTACCGGAACCGGACCCGGTACCGCTGGCTGCGGTACCGAGGGCGTAGCAGCATTAATAAAAGCCAGAATGGCCTGCTGCATGACTTGGACAGTATTGCCCATAGACGCCACTGCTGCCTGGATGTCGGTACCGGTATGGGCTGGTACCCCAGAGCAGTACAACAGGTGATCTGTCGAGGCTGCGCCATCGATGTCAACCTGTGACCCCATGATTGCTTTGGAGGCCGGAGCCTCCCGCCGGGGTTTTTTGGCCTGGGCAGAATCCTCGAACTCAGAATTGAGAGCCTCTCGATCTTTAGAAAGAGATTTGCTTTTAGAGGATTTGCCCACTGGAGTTTTGGTTACCTGAGATCCATCCGGAGAGGAAGACCTGGATGACTGTGATGCTTCTGAAGGAAACAGCACATGGAACTTGTTGGCCCGGTTCTGCAATCCACGTTTCGACATCTGGGAGCAGGATGGGCAGTCCGGTATGGAATGGTCAGGTCCTAAACATTTAAGACACCATTCATGGGTGTCTGTAAGAGGAATGACAGCACTGCACTTGGTACACTTTTTAAAACCAGGAACTGGCTTCTCCATGAGGAGAAATTGTGTAGGCCTGAAGGCCTAACAAAGTACCAAGCTGTGCTGAAGAAAAGAAAAATATATATATTTTTTTTTTTTTAAAAGAAAGAAAGAGAGACCGGCAGTACCGGTTTCAGAATGGGGAAGGCAGGTACGCGGTCTAAAGAAAACAATAAAATTAACAATTTTTTCAGCGGTGACAGGAACACAACCTGCTGGCTCCGCGGAAAAAAAGAAACTGACGAGAGCTGGTCAGGAAGGCGGGAAGGCAGCGCGCATGTGCAGTGGGAGGCCCCAAAAGCTTTTAATCTGAAAAGCTGGGGAGCTTTCCCGCGCGGGCTCCGTCGGTGCCGACGTACCCATATGTGATGACGTATTCCTGCTTGTTCCTGGAGATAACAAAGGAGAGTGTTATTGTGCGAGTGTCGAAAATCACCCCTTGTTTGTTCAGCAGCATGCAGTACTGTATAAAAACGTTATTTTTGCAAACCATATGTATGAAAATACTTAAAAATGGTTCGTTGAGGAATACCTAGAGTACCAAAATACAATTCCTTACCATTTTGAAGAAAAAACACAAAAACCGACACCCGGGTCACCCCTGACCCGGGGGTAGTGTATCCGAGGGTTATTCTCATAGGTAAAAGATATACAGTCTGCAATCCACTTGGAGAGCGTTCTCTTGGAAACTGGTAGACCCAGGTGACTGGAATCAAACACAACAAAAAGCTGTGAAGCCTTTCTGTGCTGCCTAGTTCTCTAAAGATAAAAGGCCAAAGCACGCTTGCAATCCAGAGTATGTAGATTCCTTTCTGCACTAGAGGCATGAGGCCTAGGGAATAAAACAGGAAGGTAAACTGACTGGTTCAAATGAAAATGCCAATCCACCTTTGGCATAAAGTGAGGATAGGACTACCTTATCATGGTGGAACCGTGCATAAGAAGGGTCAGCCACTAAAGCTTGGAGCTCACTGATGCGTCTTGCGGAAGTGAGGGCAATTAGGAAGATGACTTTCCAAGAAAGAAACTTCAGGGATGTAGTGGCTAGGGGTTCGAAGGGCGGCTTCATCAGTTGTCCAAGGACAAGATTGAGATCCCATGCCACAGGTGGTGGCTTGATGGGAGGCTTAGTTAAGAGTAGACCACTCATAAAGCGCTCTACAAGCGGCTGAGAGGAGACAGGTTGTCCATGAAAGGGCATGTGAAAACCGCAATGGCACTGAGGTGGACTCTCACCGAATTAGTTTTAAGTCTAGGACGAAAGGTGGAGGAGATACTCAAGTAACACCTCTACTGGAGCGGAAGAAGGATTAAGTTCCTTCTTTGAACACCAGATTGAGAACCTTCTCAATTTAAAAGCGCATGCATGCCTTGTGGAAGGTTTCCCGGAGGCCAAAAGGATATCTTTAACCTGTTGAGAGAGGTTGATATCTGGAGCTCTAAGCTCTCAGCAGCCACGCCATCAGGTGCAAAGACTGAGGGTTTGAGTGCAGAAGCATCCTGTTCTCCTGAGATAGGAGATCTGGAACACATTAGAACTCGAGAGGTTTGGCTTGAGAGAGACGTAGAAGCAGTGGATACCACGTCTGTTGTGGCCAGCGTGGGGCTACGAGGATCACGTAGCCCGTCTCTCTGAAGCTTGAACAGAGTCTTGGAAATGAGGGGAATGGGTGGGTAGGCATATAGGAAGTCCTGACCCCAGTGGAGGTGGAAAGCATCCATCGCCTGACTGTTCTGAGCAGAAATTCTAGAACAGAAGCGGGGACGTTTGGCATTCTGAGGACTTGAAAGATTTGAGCAATTTGCTCAACCCACCTACCCCTGGGATAATCGTAGCTTTATAGGTACTTACAAATATTAAAAGACAGGAGGTGCTTTCAGGTGAAGCTCATTAACCAAATCAGTCATACGCTAAGGACCTGAGATTAATTAAGCTTCAGGTGAACAAGGTATATTAAACGTATTAGGTACAGTTTTATTAGTATACATATCCATAGCAACCCTTAGTAAGTAAAGAACTTAGATCTAAACACAAACTTAAAACTAAGATGCAGACAGTAGTCCAGCAGCAGGATGGGGGTTTTCCAGTCTTTTGCATTGAGTGTCACATGTATGATTTTCTCCCAGTTGGTGAGAGGTCTTACGTGTGCACTTGGTGCAAGGAGCTCTTTGCTCTCAGGGAACGAGTCCGTTCTCTAGAGGCTAGAGTAGCAGACTTGGAAAACATAAGAAAGACAGAGAGGTACATAGACGAGACCTACAGGGATATAGTCCTGAAGTCCCACCTTCAGTCTGGCAGCATCCCTTTTGCCATGGAGGAGAGAGGTCACGTGACAGGAGAGCATCACCCTGGTGTGGCAGGAAGTGATCCTGTAACTAGGACCTGTCCTCCAGGTGATGTAAAACCCTCTCGCACCGAGGACGTTTCTCCAGGGCAATGTGCCCATGAGGGAAGGGTTAGGACAGCCGTTATAGTTGATGATTCGATCATTAGGCATGTAGATAGCTGGGTGGCTGGTGGACGTGAGGATCGCCTGGTAACATGCCTGCCTGGTGCGAAGGTAGCGGACCTCACACGCCACCTAGATAAGGTCTTAGATAGTGCTGGGGAGGAGTCTGCTGTCTTGGTACATGTCGGTACCAATGACATAGGAAAATGTGGTAGGGAGGTTCTGGAGGCAAAATTTAGGCTTTTAGGTAGGAAGTTGAAATCCAGAACTTCCAGGGTAGCATTCTCCGAAATGCTTTCTGTTCCACGCGCAGGACCCAAAAGGCAGGCAGAGCTCGGGAGTCTCAATGCGTGGATGAGACAATGGTGCAGAGATGAGGGGTTTGGATTTGTTAGGAACTGGGGAACATTCTGGGGAAAGAAGGGGCTCTTCCGAAGGGATGGGCTTCACCTTAACCAGGATGGAACCAGGCTGCTGGCATTAACCTTTAAAAAGGAGACAGAGCAGCTTTTAAACTAAATATTAGGGGAAAGCCGACAGTCGCCCAAGAGCGGATGGTTCGGAAGAATGTATCCTTGAAGGATACTACCAAAAGCAGAGAGGTTCCACAAAAAGAGTAAAGTAGCCCAAATGCCCTCGAGTATGAAGCAGACAGAGCTTAAAGATCCCAAATTACCCATGTCTACCAATAGCCAAATTAATATGAATAAAATACATTCTCTAAAATGCTTGTATGCAAATGCTAGAAGTCTAAAAAATAAGATGGGAGAGTTAGAATATATAGCACTAAATGAAAGGTTAGATATGATTGGAATATCAGAGACATGGTGGAAGGAGGACAACCAGTGGGACACTGTGATACCTGGGTACAAACTATATCGTAATGATAGAGCTGATCAAATTGGTGGAGGGATTGCTCTCTATGTTAGAGAGGGCATTGAGTCACAAAGGATTAAAGTTTTGCAGGAAACAAAATTTGCTGTAGAATCTCTATGGATTGAAATTCCATGTAAAAGGGGGAAGGCAATGGCAGTGGGGGTGTACTATCGAGCGTCTGGCCAGAATGACCAAATGGATGATGAAATGCTCAAAGAAATCAAGGAAGCTAACAAAAGTTACAGTGCAGTAATAATAATGGGTGATTTCAATTACCCCGGTATCGACTGGGTCAGTGTCACGTCAGGACATGCTAGGGAGATAAAGTTCCTAGATGAAATAAATGACTGCTTCTTGGAGCAGCTGGTTCATGAACCGACCAGAGGGGAAGCCATATTAGACCTAGTCCTTAGTGGAAGACCAGATCTAGTGCAAGAGATAAGGTTGTTGGGGCCACTTGGCAATAGCGATCATAGCATGGAACGATATAGAGGCGTTATAATATCTTTTGTTTTATTTTCCATTCCTTTCCTTATCATACCTAGCATTCTATTTGCTCTCTTGGCCGCCGCTGCACACTGGGCCGAGGGTTTTAACATGGTATCCACAATGACGCCTAAATCTTTTTCCTGGGTGGTGGTTCCTAATGTGGAACCTTGCATCGTGTAACCATAGTTTGGGTTGTTCTTCCCTAGGTGCATAACCTTGCACTTGTTCACATTAAATTTCATCTGCCATTTTGATGCCCAGTCTTCAAATTTATCAAGATCCTCTTGCAATTTTCCACAATCCTCTTGGGTTTTAACAACTTTAAATAGTTTTGTTTCATCTGCAAATTTGATAACCTCACTCGTTATTCCACTTTCCGGGTCATTTATGAATATGTCAAAAAGCAGCGGACCCAGCACAGATCCCTGGGGTACACCACTATTCACCTTTCTCCATTGGGAAAATTGGCCATTTAGCCCTACCCTCTGCTTTCTATCTTTTAACCAGTTTCTGATCCAAAATAGTACACTGCCTCCTATCCCATGACTCTTTAGTTTTGCCAAAAGTCTCTCATGAGGGACCTTGTCAAAGGCTTTCTGAAAGTCCAGATACACAATATCAACCGACTCACCTTTGTCCACCTGATTATTCACTCCTTCAAAAAAATATAACAGATTAGTAAGACAAGATCTTCCTTGTCTAAAGCCATGTTGGCTGTCTCCCATTAGGTCATGACTATCTACATGCTGAGTAATTTTATTCTTTATGATGGTTTCTACCATTTTTCCCGGTACTGATGTCAGGCTCACTAGTCTGTAGTTTCCCGGATCACCCCTGGAACCTTTTTTAAAAATTGGTGTTACATTGGCGATCCTCCAATCTTCAGTTATTAGAGATGATTTTAATGATAGTTCACAGATTACTAATAGCAGGTCTGCAATCTCGTATTTCAGTTCTTTCAACACCCTTGGATGTATACCATCCTGCCCAAGTGATTTGCTACTCTTCAGTTTATCTAATCTTCCCGATGTATCGATATTTCCTTCAATTCTTCCGCACCTTTAAATACCACATCGACCAACTTGTCCTGCACCCGTGACTTCAGGTCCCATGACTGTAGCCAGGCCTGACGGCATGCACCGATGCCGGCCGCGGCTACCCGGGCCGAAGCCTCGAAGCCATCATAGGCTGCTCGAGAGATAAACTTCAAGCACTCTCAGATCCCTGTCAACAAGGCCTTAAACCTCTGCAAGGGTTCCTCGGAGAGGCCAGCTGAGAACCTGGCAATCTCCTTTGCCAGGTCTCTTAGGTACATGCCCATGTACAACTGGTAAGTCTGGACATGGCAAGATAGCATAGAGACCTGGAAGCACTTTCTACCGAGGGCATCCAGGTTCCGGGCCTCCTGGCCGGGGGGCACTGAGGAGTGCATCTTCTGACTCTTCAGGTGGTGCATGGCCGATTCCACAACCATGGAATTGTGCAGTAGCTGGGCCCTTTGGAACCCAGGGCTCTTATGGACTCGATAAATGGAATCGACCCGTTTGCTCAGAACCGGTACCGAGGGCAGTGCCTCCCACATACGGAAGAGCAGCCGTTCCAGCATCGGAGGAACCAGTACAGTAAAGGCTTCCTTTGGAGGAAAATCATACTGGAGGGCATTGAGCTCCTCGGCTCGAGGCTCATCCTCAGCGTCCGCAGGGAATGCCAAAGCCTTGGCCATCTCCCTCACGAAGTCCGAGAACTGGATATCCTCGGGGGGGGGGGGGGGACTTCTCCGAGGCTTGGACTCCGGGGAGTCCGAAGGGCTGCACCGGGTCCAGAAGGTGTCTGGAGACTCCTCGTCCTCCGTCTCCCATGCCGACTCCTTCGAGGAGTTGTCGAGCGGTTCCGGCTGTGTCGGCCTCGGTGCCACCCGCACTGACGGCGAGGGCACCGGCATCAACGACCTCGGCCCCACACGGGAGGTCGAGGGGGACCTTGACCAAGGATCAACTCGAGACTTGATGGACTCGAGGATCGGCTCAGCCTCCAGGGTCGACTTAGATGTCGAGGTCCCGGTGGTCAGGGCAGATGCACCGGTCAGACCGGCGATCAGCACCCGCTGCTGTTCCATGAAGGCAGCCAAGCTGCTCTCCAAGGCTGTCAGCCTGAGTCCAAGCTCAGGAGACTCAGCAGCCCCTGACTCGGGCCCCGAAGACATTGGGCCCAACGTCGGTTCTCCCAGAGAAGAGTCCACGAGGACAACAGAACTTCGTGACTCGGGGACTCCGGCTCCATGCGAGGTAGTTTGGACGGCCTCTCCGACTCCGAGAGCCCGGGGGGGCGGCGGTCAGGGCTGCGCGACCTGGCCCTCGAGGACCCAGGGGCCTCCACCGACGCCACCCTCACGAGCTTCTTCTTTTTGTGCTCCCGGGTGGGAGACCCCCTCTCAGAGGAACCACGACGGCACTCGGAGTCAGAGTCCCGAGATGTCGAGGCCTCTGACGAAGTCCGGGCCTGGCCGGACGTGGACTCTGAAAAAATTCTTTCAAGTTGATGCTGACGGCTCCGCAGTACCTTCGACGACATTTTGCCACACGGGCCATAGACCAGCAGGTCATGGTCGGGCCCGAGGCATCGGAGGCAGCAGTCATGTGTGTCGGTGAGAGACATACGTTTCTTGCACCAATCACATTTTTTGAACCCGCTGGCAGCCATCAGGGGAAAAAGGGCCCCTGCAAGGTCAAAAGACCGGGCTGTCAGTGAAAATAACAAAAAAGGCGCGAACGCTAGTCACAAAGGACAAAAAACGAAAAAGGAAATTCTGGACTCGATACCGGTGTACCGAAGCCCAGGCGGAAAGGGGAACCGGCGTCGAAACGGATAAGAAAAAAGCGATAATAGCAGAAAAAAAATCTACTTTTCCCGGGTGACACGAAGTCACGTTCGTTGGGCTCCGCGGAAAAAGAAAGACTGAGCAAGATGGCACCCTTGGGCAGGAAGAGGACCGTGCATGCGTGCTGCATTCCCAAAGGCTTTCCTTGAAAGCTGGAGAAATGCTCCGCACGAGGGCTCCGTCTGCGCCGACGTCACCCATATGTGAGGACTGACTTCCTGCTTGGTCCTAGAGAAAGATAAGTTCTCTAACAGGAAGTCAAAGACCTTGTGGAGGCTGGGTCTGCTGAGCTGTTTGAGCTCTGGGGGCCTGAGCCTTCCTTTGTTACTTCGGTTGTTGCTGTCCCTTCTGGGAAGCATGGACCGCACAGTAGACAGCATGTGTGTAAGAAGGATAAAACTTCTTTTTCTTGTTGAAAAAGGGCTTTTTAACCGTCTTTTTCTTAGCTGGGTTGACAGTGGTCCTAGAGAGCCTGTTTAGGGTAGTGTTCTCGGACACAAGCTGCGAAGCTTTGTCTTGCCAATCCTTGCCAAAGAGATTTCCCCCCATGCAACGAATATTACACAACTTATCTTGCACCCACTGCACTAAATCAGATGCTTGTAACCAAGCAATCTGACGTGCACCGATGGAAATAGCAGAAGTCCTGCTAATACGCTCAAAACATTCAAAGGCTGCCCTGTTCATGAACTTGGAAACATTCTGGGCATGCTTAACAAGTGTCAGGAAATCAGCCCTCTTGTCGTCTGGGAGAAGAGGAGCCATTAGTTCCAAATCTTTAATCACCTCCCGAAGAAACATACCATACATCAGATGAATGTGTCTTAGCACTTTTAATTTGACGCATTGCCGATTCCACAACCATGGAATGGTGCAGTAACTGCATCTTCTGGAAACCAGGATACTGTGGTACCCGGTACATGGTATCGAGTCTTTGAGAATGTGGAGACACTGTTAAAGGTGTTTCCCACATCCTAAGCATGAGGTCATGCAACATCCGATGAATGGGTAGGGTAGCGGCCTCCTTAGGGGCTGCCCTATACTGAAGAATTTCAAGTTCTTCAGCTCTCGGTTCCTTCTCAGAAGTCACTGTAATAGAGAGGCCCCGAGCCACATCCCGTATAAAGTCTTGAAAAGACATGTTCTCCGGGGGGAGACATCCAGCGTTGTGGGGAAGGAGAAGGATCTTCCGGAAGAGCCTCTCCGGTACCAATTTATTCATCAGAAGAATCGGAATCGGAAGACTCAAAGTATTGATGGGCCGGGTGCTCCTGCCCGGCCCGTCGACGGTACCGATCAAAATCAGCATTGGTAGAAAGGAGGTATAAAAATAAGCTTAATTAAATAAATAGCATGATTGCATTTGATTTAATAAATAGGAGGATGGCAAGGAAATCCACAGTACTAACTTTTAAATTTCAAAAGGGAGACCATGATAAAATGAGGAAAATAGTTAAGAAAAAACTAAAACGAGCAGTTGCAAAGGTTAAAGATTTACACTGAGCATGGGTTTGTTTAAAAATACTATCTTGGAAGCCCTGAACAGATGTATTCCAAGCTTTAAGAAAAGCAGAAGGCAGGCCAAAAAACCGCCAGCATGCTTTAAAGACTAGGCCAGCTGCTGTCGTAAAAAAAAAAAAAAGCATCTTTCAGGAAATGGAAAAAAGAGCCAAATGATGAAAACGGGAAACATAAATATTGGCAAGTTAGAGCAAGGAATTGATAAGACAGACAAAGAAAGAATTTGAAAAAAAAGCTTGCCATGGAAGCAAATACACATAGAGCCAAAATCCGCATTGTGCATGTCTGGCCCATCCGGACGTCCAAAATATGGACGGGGCACAGTTATTCCAGATTCTGCAACAGCAGGAGCTATACATTCCCACAGTTGCATAATTTGGGAACATGGATGGGCCGGGCATGCACAGTATTATGAGCAGAGAGACGTACAGCTTGCCACCTGTCTCTATCACTCAGTGCTTCTGTTGGTGTGCCAGTGCCATGGCATCCCATCGCCATGGCATCGAGACGCTCAGCAGAAGCAAGCAAGGCCTGACAGCAGGGTATTTCTCCTTTCCCCACCGCCCGATCCTCGGCGGGGTCTGACAGGGCTGGGATCAGGTGGAGGGACCTCACCTGCCACAGTTCCTTGTGTTGTGGGGGGGCTGCCTGACCCGGTGGCCGCCTTTGCTGAGACTTATTCCACCTGTGAGGTGGAATAAGTACAACATCCAACCTCACCAACCTGATGTACAGGGCCCTGCCAAAATAGGCCCTGCACGTTCATGTGCCTCGGCCCTTCCCCTCCCATAAAGAGTAGTTACTCACCTGTAACAGGTGTTCTCCAGGAGCAGCAGGAATCAGTCCTCACTTATGGGTGACGGAGCCCTCGAGGAGCAATTTCCCCAGCTTTCGAAGAAAGCCTTTGGGATTGCAGCGCGCATGCGCGGTCCTCTTCCCGCCCAAGGATGCCGTCTTGCTCAGTCGAATGACATAGCGGAAGACAGCAACCATAGAATGACTGCAATTCCAGGGGAGGAGGGAGGGTAGTGAGGACTGATTCCTGCTGCTCCTGAAGAACCCCTGTTACAGGTGAGTAACTACTCTTTCTCCAGGACCAAGCAGGAAGTCAGTCCTCACTTATGGGACTCCCTAGCTTAAGGCTACCGGAGACCTCAAGCTGGAAGAGAGAGCTCCCTCCAGCTCAACCGCACAGAAGGAAGGAATCTTCTCTGAATACGAAACCGGCCGGTAGCCAACATCGGGGCCGGCGGGTAGGAGTTGCCTAAACCTCAAAGAGATTGTGGAGGACTGCCTGTCCGAAAGCACTATCCCTGCGGGACTCCCTCTCCAGGCAGTAATGAGCCGCAAAAGTCTGGCTAGAAGACCAAGTAGCGGCCCGGCAGATGTCTGCCAACGGAACCGAGCGAAGGTGTGTGACAGACGCCGCCTTCGCCCGGACACGGTGCGCCGTGACTCGACTCTCCAAAGAGAGGCCGGCTGCCCCACATGCCCAGGTGATGCAGTCAGCTACCCAGGTGGACAGCGTACGCGTCGACACAGATAACCCCAACCGATTGGGGTCAAAGGAAACGAAAAGCTGGGCAGCTTTCCTATGCTCACGCGTACGGTCAAGGTAGAAGGACAAGGCTCTTCGACAGTCCAGGGTATGCAGAACAGTCTCAGCTCTGCTGGTATGTGGCCTGGGAAAGAAGGTCGGAAGAACCACCTCTTGATTGATGTGGAAAGAGGAAACCACCTTAGGAAGAAACTTAGGGTGAGTCCGTAGGACAACCCTATTCTTGTAGAACCTAGTGTAAGGGGGCTCCGACACTAGGGCCTGTAGTTCACTAACGCGCCTAGCGGAGGTGAGGGCTACCAAGAAGAGAGCTTTCCATGAGAGGAAGCGGAGGGGGCAGGTAGCCATGGGTTCGAAAGGTGGGCAAGTAAGCCTTTGTAAAACCACATTGAGGTCCCAGTCAGGAGCCGGAGGGCGCAACGGGGGCTTAAGCAGAAGCAGGCCCCTGAGGAAACGCGCCACCAAGGGATGCAAGGAAAGGGGCTGGCCCTCCACCGGCGAATGATGTGCAGAGAGAGCACTGAGGTGGACTCTGACAGAGTTGGACTTGAGGCCTAGATCGGAGAGGTGCAGCAAGTATTGCAGTACCACCGACACTAGGCAGGCGAAGGGGTCCTCAGAACGCTGAGAACACCAGGCGGAGAAGCGACGCCATTTGAGTGCGTAAGACTTCCGGGTAGAAGGTCGCCGAGACGCCAGGACGACAGCTTCCACCTCCGGGGGGAGCGAGAGCGGGGCCAGGACTACCCTCTCAGCAGCCAGGCCATCAGGTGAAGGGCCCGGAGGTTGGGGTGCAGAAGAGTACCCTGATCTTGGGTCAGAAGATCGGGCTGAAACCCCAGAGGGAGAGGGGTGTCCACCGCCAACTGCAGGAGCAGAGGAAACCAGGGTTGCCTCGGCCATCGGGGCTGGGCAACGCCGGGGTTCAACCTCCACTCGTGGGGCTGCAAGACCCGGCTCAGCCTGTCGGCCAGGCAATTCTCCTGCCCGGGCAGGTAAACAGCCTTGAGGAGGATGTTGTGGTCGACAGCCCAGGAGCACAGTCGCCGGGCCTCCTGACAGAGCAGGAGGGAGCCCGTGCCCCCCTGTTTATTCCCGTAGAACATGGCCACCTGATTGTCCATCTGCACCAGTACGGACTGGCGAGAGGTGAGGTGAGAGAAGGTCCGCAGTGCTAGGCGGATCGCCCGCAGCTCCAGGAAGTTGATTTGTTGAGCCGCCTCCCAAGGAGTCCAAAGGCCTTGAGTGCGCGCTCCCTGGCAATGCGCTCCCCATCCCAAGAGAGAGGCTTCGGTCGTCAGCACCTGGGAGGGTGCGGGAGACTGAAAGGGCATACCCCGTACCAGGTTGGGCAGGTGGAGCCACCACTGCAGAGAGGAGACCAGGCGGTCGGAGATCTGTAGAAGGTCCGCCAGACCTCCTGTGGCCTGATGCCATTGAGTGCGGAGACACCACTGGACAGGCCTCATATGCAGTCGGGCGTTCGGCGTGACATGGACCGTGGAGGCCATATGACCGAGCAGCTGCAGGAACCTCCGGGCCGGAACCGGAGACGCACTGTGGAACCTGCCGGCCAAAGCCATGAACCTGTCGGCTCGCTCTCGAGGCAAGAAGGCACGAGCTCGCAGAGTGTCGAGCCGAGCTCCTATGAACTCGAGATCCTGAGAGGGGCACAACATGGACTTCCCGACGTTTATGACGAAGCCCAAGTGCTGAAGCAGAGCCACCATACGCTGCGTGGCCTGCGCGACCTCTGGGGCCGACTGCGCCCGTACGAGCCAGTCGTCCAGGTAAGGAAAAACGAACAGGCCCTGAAGCCTCAGGAAGGCCGCGACCACCGCCAGGCATTTTGTGAACACCCTGGGGGCGGAGCACAAGCCAAAAGGCAGCACGCGGTACTGATAGTGTTTCCCGGCCACTACAAATCTGAGATATTGTCGGTGGTCCGGATGAATCAGGATGTGAGTATAGGCATCCTTTAGATCCAAGGAGCATAGCCAATCTCCCTGCTGGAGGTAGGGCAGCAAGATTCCAAGGGTAAGCATCCTGAACTTTTCCTGCTGCAGGAACATGTTGAGGTTGCGCAAGTCCAGAATGGGTCTGAGGCCTCCCGTCCTCTTTGGGACCAGGAAGTATCTGGAGTAGAACCCCTGACCCCACTGAGGTTGGGGCACTGGCTCCACAGCCTGCTCCTCCAGTAGACCCTGCAGCTCCTGAAGGAGTAAGTCTCTGTGCAGAGGGGGCCTCGGAGGCTCCCCAGGAAAGTAGGGGGGAGGCACCTGGGGAAAATGCAAGAGGTAGCCCCTTTGAACCACCCGCAACACCCAGGAATCGGATGTTATGGCTGGCCACCTGTGAGTGAAGTGGATCAGCCTGCCCCCCGTGCTGAGCGACGGGCGCGGAGGGGGAGAGGCTATGCTGGCATAGTCAAAAACCCCCACCCTGCGTGGCAGGGGGCTGTGCAGCGGGCTTGGGGGCCATTCCCCTGACTCTTAGTCTGTGGGCACTGAGTGGAAGCCGCCGGTACTTGGTATTGAAGGTGGGATTGCTTATAGGCAAGCACCTTCCTCGGGTAAAAAGGCTTCTTCCCCGGACCCTTCCTCTTCTGCGTGGGAGCGGAGGTCTTTCGGGACAGTCGAGTCCGAGTGAGAGTCTCGGACTCAAGTTCCGCAGCCTTATCGGACATGGGCTTGCTGAAAAGGTTGTCACCTCGGCAGGGGACATCGACTAACTTGTCCTGTACCCACGGCTCGAGGTCGGATGACTGGAGCCAGGCCTGTCGGCGGGCACCGATGCCGGCTCCGGCTACTCGGCCGACGCCTCGAAGCCGTCGTAGGCCGCCCGAGAAAGGAACTTCGAGCACTCTCGAATACTATCGGACAAGGCCAGAAACCTCTGCAAAGGTTCGTCGGAGAGACCAGCCGAGAACCCGGCGAGCTCCTTCGCCAAGTCTCGGAGGAACATGCCCATATACAGCTGGTATGTCTGGACCCTGCAGGCAAGCATGGAACCCTGGAAGCACTTCCTACCGAGGGCATCCAGGTTACGGGCCTCCTTACCCGGGGGCACCGAGGAGTGCATCTTTTGACTCTTAAGCCGATGCATTGCCGATTCCACAACCATGGAATGGTGTGGCAGTTGCGCCTTCTGAAACCCGGGGCTCTTGCAGACTCGATAAATCAAATCGATCCGCTTGCTTAACACCGATGTTGAGGCCGGGCTTTCCCACATGCGGAAGAGCAGCCGCTCTAGCATCGGAGGGACCGGCACGGTAAAGGCCTCCTTCGGGGGAGAGTCGTACTGGAGTGCCTCGAGCTCTTCCGCGCGAGGCTCCTCCTCTGGATCCGCGGGGAAAGCCAAAGCCTTGGCCATATCCCGCACAAAATCAGAGAAGCGCGTATCCTCCGGGGGGATCGCCTTCGAGGCTCCGACTCGGGCGAGTTGGAGGGGACGCACCGGGTCTGAAAAGAGCCGGGCGACTCGTCCCCTTCCGTGTCCCAGTCCGACGCCTCCGTGGAGGAATCGAGGGGCTCCGTGCGGGCGAGGGTTCGTCCCGACGCCGACGACCTCGGTCCCGAACGGGAGGCCGAGGGAGACCTCGACCGAGGATCGACTCGAGCATGCATCGACTCGAGGATCGACTCGGCCGCCGGAGTCGACTTAGGCGTCGACGTCCCGGTGGTCTGGGCGGATGCACTGGCGATGCCGGTCATCCAAACCCACTGCTGGTCCAAGAAGGCAGCGATACTGCGCTCCAAGGATGTCAATCTGAGGTCAAGCCCAGAAGACCCGGCAGCCACCGACTCGGGCCCCGACGGCGGTTCCGTAGGGGAGTCCAGGAGGACAATAGTACTCACGTGAGGCTCCACCTCGAGTCGAGGAAGTTTAGAAGGTCTCTCCGCCTCCGAGGACTCGGGGCGGCTGGCGGGGCTATGCGACCCGGCCGGCGAGGGACCAGGTGCGTCCTCCGACGCCGCCCGCGCGAGTTTCCTCTGCCGACGATGCTCCCGTCCAGGGGACCCCCCCGCTCAGAGGAACTCCGACGGAGCTCATGGCCGGAGTCACGAGACGTCGAAGCCTCCGATGAGGTCCGGGCCGGACCGGACTCGGGGTCAGAGAAGATTCTGTCCTTTTGCGATTGCCGACTCCTCAGCGACTTGGAGGACATCTTGCCACACGGACCACAGCTCCCAGAGTCATGGTTGGGTCCGAGGCAACGGAGGCAGAAATTATGCGTGTCTGTAAGAGACATTAATTTAGAACAATGATCACATTTTTTGAACCCGCTGGTAGCCATAGGGGGAAAAAGGGCCCCCGCGAGGTCGAAAGACCGGGCCGCCAGGGGTGGAAAATAAGTGGCGGGAACGCCAGTTAAAAACTGAAAGCAAAAAGAAATGTGAACGGACTCGATAAGGAAAAAATCGAGGCCGGGCAGGAAAAGGACACGCGAACCGAGAAAACAACAAAGAATTAATCAACTTTTTCAGCGGTGGTAACAAACTACGTCTGTAGGGCTCCGCGGAAAAAAGAAGACTGAGCAAGATGGCATCCTTGGGCGGGAAGAGGACCGCGCATGTGCGCTGCAATCCCAAAGGCTTTCTTCGAAAGCTGGGGAAATTGCTCCGCGAGGGCTCCGTCGGCGCCGACGTCACCCATAAGTGAGGACTGACGTCCTGCTTGGTCCTGGAGAAATGACTGACTATTGGAGCAGCTGCTTCATGAACTGACAAGAGGGGAAGCTATTTTGGACCTAGTCCTTAGTGGAACACAGGATCTGCTGCAAAAGATAAGGCTGGAATCAGAATAGTGTGCCGGGCCAAAACAGGGGCTTGACGTCCATCCCGCAATTTGCATTTCTGCATCGAGCCCATAATAAAAACTTTTTAAAGCACATTTGTAGCAAAAAACTGTGAGAGAGTCAGTTGGACTATTAGATGATTGAGGGACACTAAGGGAGGACAAGGCCATAGCAGAGAGATTGAATGGATTCTTTACTTCAGTTTTTACAGAAGATGATGTAGGGAAGTTACCCATGCCTGAAATGGTATATAAAGGTGATGTAACAAAAGAATTGAAAGAAATATAGATAAACAGGAAAGATGTAGTGCAACTATTTGATAAACTGAAGAGTAGCAAATCCCCTGGAACGGATCGTACACATCAAAGGTTGTTGAAAGAACTGAAATATGAGATTGGAGACCTACTATTAGTAATCTGTGAACTATCATTAAAATCATCATTGGTACCAGAAGATTGGAGCATGGCCAATGTAACAACAAATTTTAAAAAGGATTTCAGGGATGATCCGTGAAACTACAGACCTGTGAGCCTGACGTCAGTACCAAGCAAAATGACAGAGACTATTATAAAGAATACAATGACTGAACATGTAGATAGTCATGGTCCAATGGGAGAAAGTCAACTTGGATTTAGCGAAGGAAACTCTTATCTTACTAATCTGTTATATTTTTTTGAAGGTGTGAATAAACAGGTAAATAAAGGTGAGCCAATTGATACAGTGTATCTGGATTTTTGGAAAGCCTGGTTAAAAGACAGAAAGCAGAGAGTAGGGCTAAATGGCCAATTTTCTCTATGGAGAAAGGTGAATAGTGGAGTACCTCAGGGATCTGTGCTGGGCCCGCTGTTTTTTTTGTTGTTGTTTTTGTTTTTAATTTGTGCAATTTCAAAATATGATACAAGGATACAATCCCTTGCACAAGAAATGATGTATGCCATGGATAACAACAAATGTAATAGGAAACATATCATAACAGAGGCAAACAAATCTAACAGGCAATCTCCCCTCTAGCCCACAAATGCGGATTCAAAAATAGAAGAAAAAATAAATAAACAGTAGATACTCTTGTAGGAAAAAACAGACGAGACAGCAGACATTTCAAGCTATGGACTGGAGACACTACCTTGCCCCAATCCAATGGGCCCATGGGCATTCAAAAAAGAAATTAACTGAGAGGGAGAAAGAAAATATAGGAAAACCTTCCAGCTTCACAAGGCATTTGCAGGGATACTTAAGCAAAAAATAACCTGCCTAGTTGCAAAACCTGCGGCCGCAGGATCAGGAATTCTCTCCTGTGGCGTGGAGTTTTTCTAGCTATATCAGGGAAAATGTGCACCAGACAGCCTTTGAAAAGCAAATTCTTCTTTCTACAAAACATCTTAAAGAGCCATTCCCTATCCGATACCAAAGCTAATGTAACCAGAGAAGTAACAGGAGTAACAAACTATATCTGAATTCTCTAATATAGCCGAAATATTCAATACATCAGCAGACTGAGGACCTGATATCTCAGCACTAGCGGGAACTTTCTAGCCCCTTGGAAGATAAGGACCTGCTGCTTTTTAACATATTCATAAATAACCTGGAAATGGGAATTACGAGTGAGGTGATCAAATTTGAAGATGACACATAATTATTCAAAGTAGTTAAAATGCAAGAAGATTTTGATAAATTGGAAGACTGGATATCCAAATGGCAGATGAAATTTAATGTGGACAAATGCAAAGTTATGCACCAGGAAAGAACAATCTTCTTTATCATTCGTGCGACCGCACTTTGAATATTGTGTGCAATTCTGGTTGCCATATCTTAAAAAGGATATAGCGGAATTAGAAAAGGTACCGAGAAGAGCAACAAAAATGGTAAAGGGAATGGAAGGATACCCCTGTGAGGAGAGGCTTAAAAGGTTAGGGCTCTTCAACTTGGAAGAGAGACTGCTGAGGGGGGATATGATAGAGGTCCATAAACTAATGAATAGAGTGGAACGGGTAAACGGAGATTGTTGTTTACACCAAAGAAAAGTAGAAAGAATAGAGGACGCACAATGAAGCTACAATGTAACCCATTTAAGACTAATAAGATAAAATATTTTTTCACTCAACGCGTAATCAAACTCTGGAATTCGTTACTGGAGGATGTAGTAAAAGCTACTAGTGTAGCTGGGTTTAAAAAAGGTTTGGACAAGTTCCTGGAGGGAAGGTCCATAAACCATTATTAAAGAGGCTCCGGGAAATCTACTGCTTACCCCAGGACGAGCACTGTGGAACCTATGTGCCTTTTTGGGAACCTACCAGGTACTTGTGACCTGGATTGGCGGAAACAAGATATTGGGCTTGATGGACCTTGGCCAGACCCAGTATATTTCTTATGTTCTTATGAGGAGGCTACCGAGAAGCCCAAAAGGGGCAAACCTCAACTGCGGTACGGCAACAGGCCTTAATGGTCAAGAGACAACTATGTACAATAGAAGCGCTTTTCTCTTCCTTTTTTTTGGTACCTGGACAGAAAGAATGGGCCTTGAGGGGATGAAGCTGGATTCTAATCCCCAAACAAATTTCAGAAAAAAGATTGGCCGAAGTTGCTGTCATGTCGGGAATCCCTGTCTAGGCAGTACTGAAATGTCAATGTGTGGACTGAAGACCACGTTGCATCCCTGTAGATCTCTTCCATGGAGATCGAGTGTAAGCTGGCCACTGACATAGCCATAGCTCTGACAGGGCAGTTTCTTCAAATGGGTGAGTTTTGCGCATACCATGACAGTCATGAACCTCACTTCTAAGCCAAGGTATGTAGAATATGATCTCAATCTCTCAAATTTACTGCTAATGCTCAGCGTAGTACTTGCATCATGCCAAAAGAGCACACCCCTCTGGAGTTTGTAAGATATTACGTGCATGGGTAATTTATCAAGGTGTGCTTGGAAATTTCTCTTAATTAGGCCTGTGGCACCCAACATGATGGGAAATAACTCGTTATCTTTCTGCCACAGTTTCTTGGTCTCAGATTGCATTTCTTGATCCTTAAAATTTTCTCCCTCTCAATGCAATTCATTGAGTAGCTGCTTGGAACTGACACTTCTTTACTCAATGCTGTTCTGGTGTTTTTCTCCTTTACCACTATATCCGGCTTCACAGCATCCAGCTTTTTATTGGTCGGAATGGGAGTATCCCAGGTGATCATAACCACCTCATTCTCAGTAATTCTTTTAGTGTCATGGTCCCAGTGCTTTTCAAGCACAGTGATATTATAGTGCTTACAGAGTCTCCACATGCTCCTTTATTGTGCCTTTCTGTATAGAAAGTTTGTGCCATCAGAACTTCACGGCTAGCCGTGAGGTGAGTCACCATTTCCAGCTTTTTCCAAAAGAATCAACATATGTCTGTTTTGACAGTTTTTTTAATGCTCGCTGTAACCTACCTCATCTGTAAGCCACTGTCCTGGGTTGCAACTATCAACCTCTCAACTTTCAGTTTCAGTTCCTCTCCGTAACCATTCATCTGTCCATTCTTTATAGACAAAGGGTTCCTGGAGTAATACTCTGCATTTCCCACTGTATTTGTGCATTTGCCACTTCTTTTTCCTTGTTTGCTGATATTCTTTGAAGAGATTTTTTCTCTTTTTTTGCAAATTGTTACTTCCTTCCCTGTGTATGCCTGTGGATTCTCAGTCATTCCTTCCAGTTGTCGGAACGCTTGTCCAAGTTTGATGATGGAAACAGATTCTCGATGTTTACTATTTCAGCACATTTTGCATATTTGGATCTGATGATGCAGTTAAGTAAGCCTGGAGGCCTTATGATATTAGCTCTGTATGTGTAATCAATCTCTATGAGGCCTAGTCCTCCTTCAGCTCTAGGGATGTACAGTCTTGGCATACACTGATTCTTGTGAATTACTTCACGGGCATGAAAGAGTTTTCGTGTTCGCACATCCAGTTTTTTTTTAACATCTTCAAGAGGCTAGTCCACATTCCCAAAGCTGTATGAGAGTTCAGGAATTGCCAGCTGATTGATGGCTTGTATCTTATTCCATGACGTTAAATCACTTTTCAATAATGATTTTAATCTCCTATAGTATTCAGAGTGGAAGAGTAGTCTAGTGGTTACAGCACTGGCTTGGGGACCAAGATTCGATTCCCACTGGCACTCCTTCTGGCCTTAGGCAACTCACTTAACCCTCCATTGCCTCAGAAGAAAGGCCTGGCAATCTATTTCCGGTCACACTATCAAGAAAACCCAGGAGTTGCTGGGTTGCCAGGAGTCAGCAATGATTCAAAAGGTGCAGACTGCACGGCATTATTCTTTTTTGATCTTTTCTCTCAGCAATTTCTGATTGAATGTCGTTCCTTCCTCCAAGATATTTATATATGCCTTCCTGTAATGTCCCAGCCTTCAGTCAGGGAGACGTTTTCAGTTTTGCTCAATTTTCTTCTTAAAAAAAAAAAAAAAAGTTGCCTTAGCACATTTGTCAAGACCAAAGGTCATCCTGCTGTCATCAGAAAAGTTGTTCACCACACGGAGTTGTTCTAATTGTTGGTCGCTGGAACTATAGAGCTTCAGATAGTCTACAAATAATAAATGAGATGTTGTTTCTGCGTTGTTACCTTCTTTAGGGTTCAGGCAACATTCGTATCCCAAAGAGTTGATAAGAGTACTGATTGGATTAAACGCCACACAAAAGAGAAAGGGCAACAGGGAATCCCCCTGAAATATTCCTCGCTGGATCCTGATGTTAGGAATGATGTACTGACCATCTTCATATTTCAAAAAGAGTGTGGTTTGTCACATTGACATGGTGAACTTAATGCAATCTATCAAACCATGATTTATTTTATACATTTCAAGGCAATTTATTATACAAGAGTGTGGGACACTGTCAAAAGCTCTTTATAATCAATCCATGTTATACTGAGATTTTTTAGCATTGGCCATGATGGCCTTATTCAACATTAACTGTGGTGTTAAGTCTGGCTGCTTAAATAATTGATTTTTGCAATTCACCAGGTCTGGGTGGAGTGATATTAACTGTTTGAGCCAAATGTTGGTTACTCTATTTGAGCCAGGGCTCTTCCAGTTTGGGGCTTGCTTTAACCTGCTTTCCAGCTCTTCTGTTGTTACTGCAGGCCATTCCATAGGTTTGACGTCTGCTTTTTCTAAATGCTCCTGTATGCAGGGTAACCATTCTGTTTCTTACATAGCAGCATAGTATATGACGGCAGATAAAGACCAGCATAGTCCATTTCTGCCCAGCAAGGCGGCAAGAGTAGATGCACCTGCCTCTCAGTGCAGGTCACCCCTCTCCATGCCTTTGCTTAGGGGTGTACCCACCGCTCTATGTAGGTCACCCCTATTTGTTGAGATAGCAGAGACAGTTAAGGTTATTTTGGTTTTATCCTATTGCTATAAAGGGAGCCACTGTATCTGTCCCATACCATTTTGAATTCTGTCAATGTATTTGCCCCCACCACTTCCATCGGGAGGCATTCCAAGCGTCCACCACCCTTTCAGTGAAAAAGTATTTCCTGACATTGGCATTCATTTTACCCCCTTGCTGCTTCATGTTATGCCCTCTAATTTTACAGCTGCCTCGTCTTTGGAATAGGTTTATTTGTTCATTAATACTCTAAGTATTTAAAGGTCTGAATCATATCTCCCCTGTCCCTCCTCTCCTCCAGAGTGAACATATTTAGGTCTTCAAGTCTCTTTTTATAAGTCTTATGACGCAGGCTCCAAATCATTTTGGTCGCCTTCCTCTGAACTGCTTCTAGCCTTTTTATATCCTTTGCGAGATATGGTCTCCAAAACTGAACACAATATTCCAAGTGAGGCCTCACCAGCGACTTGTACAGTGGCATTAGTACCTCTTCCTTTCTCTTGGTAATTCCTCTCTTTATGCAACCCAGCAACCTTCTGTTTTTTGCCACTGCCTTGACACACTGTTTTGCTACCTTGAGATCCTTAGAAACAATCATTCTGAGGTCCTTCTCATGGTCCGTGCACACTAAACTCTTGCCCCCTATCACATACAATTTCCATGGATTTCTGCTTCCCTAGTGCATTACACTGCACTTCTTCACATTAAATCTTAACTGCCAAGCATTAGACCATTCTTCCAGCTTTTGTAAATCTTTCCTCATATTCTTCACTCCCTCAGGAGAGTCCACTCTGTTGCAAAATTTCGTGTCATCTGCAAAAAGACAGACTTTTCCACTCAGTCCTTCAGCAATATCACTCACAAATATATTGAACAGTACCAGTCCCAGGACCGAACCCTGGGGCACACCGCTAATCACCTTTCTTTCATCCGAGTGAGTTCCGTTTACCGTCACATTCTGGCACCTGTTAGTCAACCAATTTCTGATCCAGTTCACCTTGGAACCCATCCCCAAGCTGAGTTTACTGATTAGCCTCCTGTGAGGAACAGTATCAAAGGCTTTGCTGAAATCTAGGTAGATCACATTCATCGCATGCCCTTGAACTAATTCTCTGGTCAACCAGTCAAAGAACTCAGATTTGTTTGGCAAGATCGTCCTTTGATAAAATGAAGTTGCCTCAGATAATGCAATCTGTTGGTTTCGAGGAAGTCCACTATTCGCTCTTTCAGGAGCACCTTCATTACTTTTCCTGCCACAAAGGTAAGGCTTTCTGGCCTGTAGTTTGTCACTTCTTCCCAACTACCACTTTTTTGAAGAGGTACATCATCAGCCTTTCTCCAGTCCTGTGGAACTTCTTGATTGTGCTTCATGGGGTCCTCATCCAGTTTTCTGTTTCGGCTTTGGTTGGTAGTGCTTTTACCATCTTAATGCTCTTTTCCAATTCCCTGTAGAATTGTTTTGGGTTCTCTCTAAATCACTTATTTTGAAATCATTCTTTTTTGTTTTCTTCATATCTTCGCAGTTTTTGCACTTCTGCTGCTATTTTCAATTTTTTGTTGGACCATATAAATTTCAGGTCTTCTTCTGTTAATGCAGCATGCTTCCTTAATATCTTTGATGATCTTAATCTTTTTAGATACCCGTCTATCAGGGATACCTCTGCACGCAATGATTGTAATTTTCCCCTCAATGAGCTTTTTCCAAGGAGGAACTGATATTTTCTTTTTCTTCTGGCCCTGCGCTTTAGCTAGTAGTATTCTTGCAATAATAATTTTAGCTGCACAATATTGTATTCAGTTTATTTCAGTGATGTCAATAAATGGTCCCTTTATACTGGATATGGCCTTGTTCATCTTTATAATCATACTTTTAACCTTAGATGTTAAATTTAACTTGGGTAATCTTTCCTTTGCCTGAAACCCTGCATATTCATCTTTTTCCATGTGGACTAGGAGTTTGATCTTGAATTCATCCACCTCTGGGTTTTCTCCTCCCTTTCTTCCTCCTCTTCAATTGACTGGTCAACCTGTCCTTCAGTTCCAGATCTCCAAACTCCATCTTCTCCCTTAACTGCTCTATTTCTGTATATTCCTTTCTTCAGGTACTCTCATCCAGGTCTCCGCCATCGCCCTGTAAGAGTAGTTACTCACCTGTAACAGGTGTTCTCCAGGAGCAGCAGGAATCAGTCCTCACATATGGGTGACGTCGGCGCCGACGGAGCCCTCGCGGAGCAATTTTCCCCAGCTTTCAAAGAAAGCCTTTGGGAATTGCAGCGCGCATGCGCGGTCCTTTTCCTGCCCAAGGGTGCCATCTTGCTCAGTCTGACGACATAGCTAAAAGACAGCAAAACAAATTAGCAAAAACGAAATCATAGGACTGCAACTCCAAGGGGAGGAGGGAGGGTCGTGAGGACTGATTCCTGCTGCTCCTGGAGAACACCTGTTACAGGTGAGTAACTACTCTTTCTCCAGGACCAAGCAGGAAGTCAGTCCTCACATATGGGACTCCCAAGCTTAAGGCTACCGGAGACCCTAAGCACAAAAAAGGAGCTCCCTCAAGCTCAGTAGCACAGAAGGAAGGAATCTTCTCTGAGTACGCCTCCAACCGGTAGCCCAACATCCGGGACGGAGGGCAGGAGTTGCCTATACCTCAAAGAGATTACGGAGGACTGCCTGTCCGAAAGCACTGTCCCTGCGGAACTCCCTCTCCAGGCAGTAATGGGCTGAAAAAGTCTGGCTTGAAGACCAAGTAGCGGCCCGGCAGATGTCTGCCAATGGAACAGAGCGGAGGTAAGCCACTGACGCAGCCTTCGCCCTAACACGATGAGCCGTGACTAGACTTTCCAACGAGAGGCCGGCTGCCCCATAAGCCCAAGCGATACAGTCAGCAATCCAGATGGACAGAGTACGCTTGGAGACAGGGAGCCCCAACTTATTGGGGTCATAAGACACGAAGAGCTGAACAGCCCTTCGGTGCCCCCGCGTACGGTCAAGGTAGAAGGTTAACGCCCTCCTACAGTCCAGGGTATGCAGGACCATTTCAGCTCGGCTGGAGTGTGGCCTGGGAAAGAAGGTCGGAAGTACCACCACCTGGTTGATGTGAAAAGGGGAAACCACTTTAGGAAGAAACTTAGGGTGAGTCCGTAGGACTACCCTATTCTTGTAGAACCTAGTGTAAGGAGGATCAGAGACTAGGGCCTGTAGCTCACTAACGCGTCTAGCAGAAGTGAGGGCTACCAAGAATAAGGTTTTCCAAGAAAGAAAACGAAGATGACAGGTAGCCATAGGTTCAAAAGGCGGACAGGTAAGCCGCTGTAAAACCACATTCAGATCCCAGTCAGGGGCTGGTGGGCGCAAAGGTGGTTTAAGGAGAAGGAGGCCTCTGAGAAAACGAGCCACTAGAGGGTGGCTGGAAAGAGGTCTGCCATCCACCGGCATGTGATGC
The DNA here is from genome assembly GCA_033557465.1 of Ichthyophis bannanicus. Taxonomy (NCBI): domain Eukaryota; kingdom Metazoa; phylum Chordata; class Amphibia; order Gymnophiona; family Ichthyophiidae; genus Ichthyophis; species Ichthyophis bannanicus. The sequence continues at coordinate 290,349,420 of CM066033.1, read as the reverse complement.
GCAGAAAGAGCACTGAGGTGGACCCTGACCGAGTTGGACTTAAGTCCAAGATTGGAGAGGCAAAGCAAGTACTGCAAGACCACTGATGCCGAACAGGAGAAGGGATCTTGAGACTGCTGAGCACACCAGACGGAGAACAGACGCCATTTAAGAGCATAGGACTTCCGGGTGGAGGGTCGCCTGGAGGCCAAGACTATTTCCTCCACATCTGGAGGCAGCAGGAGGGGAGCAAGGACCACCCTTTCAGCAGCCAGGCCATCAGATGAAGGGACCGGAGGTTGGGGTGTAGGAGAGTCCCGTGATCCTGGGTCAGGAGATCGGGCTGAAACCCCAGAGGGAGAGGAGTGTCCACCGCCAGCTGCATCAGAAGCGGGAACCAGGGCTGTCTCGGCCACCGGGGAGCCACGAGGATCATTGAGGCTTTGTCCCGGAGAACCTTGAAGAGCGTCCGAGACACCAGTGGCATGGGAGGAAAGGCATACAGAAGGCCTGTGGACCAGGAGAGAAGAAAAGCATCCGCCGCTACTCAGAGGATGCGGTTGTCGAGAGCAGAATCGGGGAAGTTGCCGGTTGAGAGGACTGGCAAAGAGATCCATGGTGGGTAGGCCCCATTTGAGAAAGATCCGCTGAAGCACTAACGGATCCAATCTCCACTCGTGTGGTTGGAGGATTCTGCTCAGTTTGTCTGCCAGGCAATTTTCTTGACCCTGGAGATAAACAGCTTTGAGGAGGATGCCGCGGTTGACGGCCCAAGAGCACAGCTTTTGTGCTTCCTGACAGAGAAGGAAGGAGCCTGTGCCCCCTTGTTTGTTCACGTAGAACATCGCAACTTGATTGTCCGTCTGGACCAGCACAGACTGGTGAGAAGTGAGGTGGGAGAAGGCCCTCAGAGGCAGGCGGATAGCTCTGAGCTCCAGGAAGTTGATCTGCTGGGCAGACTCCCAAGGAGTCCAGAGGCCTTGAGTACATGTCCCTTGGCAATGTGCTCCCCAACCCAGGAGAGAAGCATCGGTCGTCAGGACCTGAGAAGGCGGAGGAGACTGAAAAGCCATTCCTAGCACTAGGTTTGGCAGATGAAGCCACCATTGCAGAGAAGAGACCAGTGGGTCGGAGATCTGAACGGAGTCCGCTAGGCTCCCAGTGGCCTGATGCCACTGTGTGCGAAGGCACCATTGAGCAGGCCGCATGTTCAGGCGGGCATTGGGGGTCACATGGACTGTGGAAGCCATCTGGCCGAGCAGTCTCAGAAATTGCCTGGCAGAGACCAGGGAATTGCTGTGAAAGTGGCTGGAGAGATCCATGAGCCTGTTGGCCCTGTCCAGAGGCAGGAAGGCCCGCGCCTGAAGAGTGTCCAACCTGGCGCCTATGAACTCGAGATTTTGAGAGGGGAGCAAAGTGGACAAAGCCCAAGTGCTGGAGTAGAGCCACAGTGCGATGAGTGGCCTGAGTGGCTTCTTGGGAAGACTTGGCTCGGATGAGCCAGTCGTCCAGGTATGGAAATACAAAAAGGCCTTGAAGTCTTAGATAGGCCGCCACCACTGCTAGGCATTTGGTGAACACCCTGGGGGCGGAGGATAGGCCAAAGGGCAGTACTCTGTACTGGTAATGATTTCCTCCCACAACAAACCTGAGATATTGTCTGTGGTCTGGATGAATAAGGATGTGAGTATACGCATCCTTTAGATCTAAGGAGCATAGCCAGTCTCCCTGCTGGAGGTAGGGCAGCAGGATTCCAAGGGTAAGCATCTTGAACTTTTCCTTTGCGAGGAACTTGTTTAGGTTCCGCAAGTCCAGGATGGGTCTGAGGCCTCCTGTTCGTTTTGGTATCAGAAAGTACCTGGAGTAAAAGCCTTGACCTCTCAGGTGGTGGGGGCACCGGTTCCACAGCCTGTTCCTGAAGAAGACTTGCTAACTCCTGAAGGAGTAAGTCCCTGTGCAGAGGGAGTCTGAGAGGCTCCCCTGGAAAGTAGGAGGGAGGTACCTGGTGGAAGTGCAGAAGATAGCCCTCTTGGACTATGTGAAGCACCCAGGTATCTGTAGTGATGTTGGACCACCTTTGGGCAAAGTGGACCAGCCGGCCTCCCGTGCTGAGAGAAACCAGCTGAGGGGGAGAGGCTATGCTGATGAAGTCAAAAACCCCCACCCTGCTGAGCAGGGGCCGGAGGTGCAGGCTTGGGGGCTTGCTGCCTACGGGACCCATTACCCCGTCCCTTGGCCTGCTGACCCTGTTGGGGAGCTGCTGAGGCCTGATAATGAGGGTAGTGTTTATAGGCAGCCGCCTTCCTCGGGTAAAAGGGCTTTTTCTCCGAGCCCTTCTTCTTCTGAGAAGGGGCAGAGGTCTTCCTCGAGAGCCGAGTCCTGGTGAGAGTCTCGGTCTCGATCTGTGCAGCCTTCTCAGCCATGGGTTTGCCAAAGAGGTTTTCACCTCTGCAGGGGACATCGACCACTTGTCCTGCACCCATGGCTCGAGGTCGGATGACTGAAGCCAAGCCTGTCGACAGGCACCGATGCCGGCTGCGGCTACTCGAGCCGATGCTTCAAAGCCATCGTAGGCTGCTCGAGAGATAAACTTTGAGCACTCTCGAATACCAGTTGACAAGGCTTGGAACCTCTGCAAAGGTTCTTCGGAGAGACCAGCAGAGAACCCGGCTATTTCTTTAGCCAGGTCTCGGAGATACATGCCCATATAGAGCTGGTAGGTCTGGACTCGACAAGCAAGCATAGAGCCCTAGAAACACTTCCTACCGAGGGCATCCAGGCTTCGAGCCTCCCGACCGGGAGGCACCGAGGAGTGCATCTTCTGACTCTTAAGTTTATGCATGGCCGATTCCACCACCATGGAATGGTGCGGTAGTTGTGCCTTTTGGAACCCGGGGCTCTTGCGGACTCGATAAATGGAATCGACCCGCTTGCTTAACACCGGCGACGACGCTGGGCTCTCCCACATGCGGAAGAGAAGTCGTTCCAGCATCGGAGGAACCGGTACAGTAAAGGCCTCCTTTGGGGGAAAGTCATACTGGAGGGCAGCGAGCTCTTCGGCTCGAGGCTCCTCCTCGGGATCCGCGGGGAAGGCCTTGGCCATATCCCGCACGAAGTCCGAGAACCGGGTATCCTCCGGGGGGGACCGTCTCCAAGGTTCGGACTCGGGGGAGTCCGATGTGACACACCGAGTCCGAAAAGAACCAGGTGACTCTTCGTCCTCGGATTCCCAGGCTGACTCCTCGGAGGAGGAGTCGAGCGGCTCCGGTCGGGCGGGCATCGATGCAGTCCGCCCCAATGCCGAGGGAGTCGGCGTTGACGACCTCGGTCCCGAACGGGAGGCCGAAGGAGACCGTGACCGAGGATCGACTCGAGCCCTCATGGACTCGAGGATCGGCTCGGTCTCTGGGGTCGACTTGGACGTCGACGTCCCGGTGGTCAGGGCAGAAGCACCGGCGAGGCCAGCGATCAATGCCCGCTGCTGGTCCATGAAGGCAGTCAGACTGCTCTCCAAGGCCGTCAACCTGAGTCCGAGCTCAGGAGACCCAGCAGCCCCCGACTCGGGCCCCGACGGCGTCGGGCCCAACGTCGGTTCCTTCGGAGGCGAGTCCACGAGGACTACAGCACTTACGTGAGCAGGCGAGTCCATCTCGAGACGAGGATGTTTGGAAGGCCTCTCCATCTCCGTGGACCCGGGACGGCTATCGGGGCTATGCGACCTGGCCCTCGAGGAACCAGGAGCGTCCACCGACGCCGCCCCCGCGGGTTTCTTCTTCCAATGATGTTCCCGGGTAGGAGACCCCCGCTCTGAGGAACTTCGACGAAGCTCAGGACCAGAGTCCCGAGACGTCGAAGCCTCTGACGAGGTCCGGGCCCGGCCGGAGTCAGAGAAGATACGTTCCCGCTGATGCTGCCGACTCCTCAACGCTTTTGAGGACATCTTGCCACACAGACCACAGATCATCGGGTCATGATCGGGTCCGAGGCAGCGGAGGCAGCAGTCTTTTGTGTCGGTAAGAGACATGAGCTTCTTACACCGATCACACTTCTCAAACCCGCTGGCAGCCATCGGGGGAAAAAGGGCCCTTGCGAGGTCAAAAGACAGGGCTGCCAGTGAAAAAGAAAAAAAGGCGCGAAATCTGTCACAAAGGACAAAAAAATGAAAAATAAAGAACGGACTCGCAACCGGCGTCGCGGGTCCGGGCAGGAAAAGAACCGGCGTCTAACCGAGAAAAAACAAATAAAATCAACTTTTCTAGCGGTGAATTACAAACAACGTCTGTAGGGCTCCGCGGAAAAAAGACGACTGAGCAAGATGGCACCCTTGGGCAGAAAGAGGACCGCGCATGCGCGCTGCAATTCCCAAAGGCTTTCTTTGAAAGCTGGGGAAAATTGCTCCGCGAGGGCTCCGTCGGCGCCGACGTCACCCATATGTGAGGACTGACTTACTGCTTGGTCCTGGAGAATTTCTTTTTTCACAGAAGCCCTTAGTTGCTCCAAGATGTTATCAATCAAATACTCTTTGTTTTGATCTGTGAAATTAAAGATCTTAAATTTACATCTGTTGCTTTTTGCAGATTTTCTTGTGGCAACTTTCTTCTTCCAGTTTTTAGCAGATTCTCTGTGTATACCCTCTTGATTTAAATATAGGATTTGTAGCATTAAAGTAGCAGTGCATTATCTCCTCCTTATCTGCAGAAGTCCATTTAACCATAGATAATCCACTTAACTTGATCATTAATTTCTGTGGTTTATCTCCTGCCACAGTGGGTCCATAAACATGCTCATCGTGGCCTTTATCTGTGGCAGGGATGTTATCTACATCTGCAGTGCTTGCACTATTGCAACCACCATCGTTAGCAATAGTGTGTAAGCTACAGGTGTAAATCTTTTTATCCTGGGTGACATGCAGTCAGTATGTATTTTTCTTTTTCGTTTCTACCATACTTCAAATGTAGTGTCGCCTTGCTGGGATTCAGTATAGATTTTGTACAACAGGGTCATCATGTGAAGGTACCCAGCAAGACTTGGACAGAGAACTATAATCGAACCCCCTAAGAGAAGCACAGCAATTCACCAACCACAACTAGTGCATTTTATACTGCACTTCCCGTTGGCCCCTGACATTGTGAGCTGTGACATGACCATCGAGGTTAAGGTCTGCCTGGGCCATAAGCGAAAGAGATTCAGTCTGCCTGCCAAATTGAAAGAGCATTTGGAAATTGTAGCCCCTAGCTTATTGACGGCAAAAGAAACAAAAAGCTGGATGGACTTTCTATGGACTTTTGTCTGCTCCAAGTAGAAGATTAAGGCTTGCTTGCAGTCCAACATGTGCAACGCAGTTGCCCCTTTATGGGCATGAGGTCTCAGGAAAAATGCTATTAGAACAACTAAGGTGGAAATCAGATACCATTTTCGGAAGGAATTTTGGATGAGTATGAAGGATCACTCTATTATGGTGGAATTTGGTATAAGGTGGATGAACCACTAGAGCATGAAGCTCGCCCACTGCGTGCTGAAGTGACAGCCACCAGAAACAATACCTTCCAAGTCCAGAACTTCAAAGGACAGGAATTGAGTGGCTCAAAGGGAGCTTTCATGGGCTGCTCAAGAACTACATTGAGGTCCCAAGACACTGTGGGAGGCTTGGAGGGAGGCTTCAAAACAAGCAACCCCCATATAAAGTGAACTCTAGGCTCTACTGAGATGGACTTGCTTCCACACGTCGATAGTATACTCCAAACACACTGAGGTAGACCTTGACGGAGTTGGACTTAAGACCAGACTCAAAGAAGTGTAGAAGATATTCAAGCAGTTTTTGTGTGGAATACATGAAAGGATCTAGGGCCTGGCCCTCACACCAGGCAGCAAACCTCTTCCATTTGCAAGAGTAAGACTTTCTCGTAGAGGCCATCCTGGAGACCAAAATGACTTTAGTTACACCGTCCGGCAGGTTCAGCTGAGAACACATTAGCCTCTCAACATCCACAATGTGAGGGCCAAGGATCAGATATTGGGGTGTAACATCGTCCCACCCTCCTGCAATGTCTGGGGCATGGCTGAGCCATAGTGGCTCCAGACTGGAGAGTTGCAGCAGGAGGTGAAACCAAGGCTGTCTGGAGCAGTATGGAGTGATGAGAATCATCGTGCCGCCATCTGTTTTGAGCTTCAGGAAGGTCTTCCGTAATATGAGCTATTGGAGGATAAGCGTACAGAAGACCCTCCTCACATTGCAGGAGGAAAGCATCTGACATTAGTCTGCTGTGTGATCTTACTCTGGAGCAGAACTGATCCATCTGGGCATTCTCCGGGGTAGTGAACAGACCTATCGAGGGGATACCCCACTCTTGAAAGATGAAAGTTGCAACTTCCCTGTCCAGTATCCACTCATGTGGCTGGAGACTCAGTCTGTCTTCCAGAGTGTTTTCCTCATCTGGCAGGTACATGGCTCTCAATTCTATACCGTATACGATGGCAAACTTCCACAATCTGAATGCTTCTCAACACAGGAGGCATGAAAACATTCCTTCCTGCTTGTTGATGCAGAACATGGAGACCTGACTGTCAGTCTGAATACGAACAACATGGTTGGCCAGTTAATCTCGGAAAGCCTTCAGGGCGTTTGCCACTGATTTTAGTTCCAAGAAATTGATCTGATGGAGACTTTCTTGGATAGACATCTGGGGTCATCGAAATGAGCTCCCCACCCGTTTGAATGTGCCTGTCATCAGAACTCTTTGGGGTGGAGCAATTTGGAAAGGAAGACCTTTGATCAGATTGTGGTGGCCTGCCCAACAGTGCAATGACTGAATGAGAGGCGGTGTCATAAAGATGATCCCTGAGTCAGCCCGTGGCCAGGTTCCACTGAGTGTTCAGAGTCCACTGAGCCTGCCTCATCTGGAGGTGTGTTCCAAGGCTGTGACATGCATTGTAGAGGCCATGTGGCCTAGTATGGTCAACATCTTGTGAGCTGTCACCTGCTGACTCAGTTGAGTCTCCTGCATCAGTGCTGTCAGTCTTGTGGAAGAAAGGCTGTTGCCCGAGTCATGATGATAGGGAGTCCAATGGATTCCAACTGCTGAGTGGGTTGAAGGTGGGACTTTGGGTAATTTATAACATAGCATATGACAGTAGATAAAGATCAGTATGGTCCATCTAGTCTAACTAGTAAGGTGGCTAGAGTGGTTTTAACTGCAGCTCCGTGCAGGTCACACCCCACCCCATGCCTTTGTCTAGGGTTGTAACTGCCGCTTCATGCTGGCCCCCCCCCCCCCTCTATTTACTGAAGTATAAAAGATAGTTAAGTCTGCTTTGATTTTATCTTCTTTTAAATTCAGCCACTGTACTTGCCCCCACCAAACCCATTGGGAGGGCATTCCAAGCATCCACCACCCTTTTCAGTGAAAACGTATGTCCTGATGTTACTTTTAAGTTTACCGCCTTGCAGCTTCATCATATACCCTCTAGTTTTACAGTTTCCCCTTCTTTGAAAAAGGTTTGTTTGTTCATTAATACCCTTTAAGTATTTTAAAGGTCTGTATCATATCCCTCCTGTCCCTCCTCTCCTCCAGGGTAAATATATTTAGGTCTTTAAGTCTCTTTTCATTATGTCTTCTGGTGCAGGCTTTGAATCATTTTGGTCGCCTTCTTCTGAACAGTTTCAAGTCTTTTTATATACTTTTTGAGATAAGCTCCAAAACTGAACACAATACTCAAAGTGAGGCCTTACCAATGACTTATACAGGGGCATTAATACTCCTTTTTGCTGGTTATCTCTCTCTGTATGCAGCCCAGCATCCTTCTGGCTTTGGCTACTGCCTTGCACTGTTTTGCCACCTTGAGATTCTCAGACACTAGCACTCCGAAGTCCCTCTCCTGGTCCATGCAAACCAATATCGCGCCAACTATCGCATACAATTCCTTTGGATTTCTGCATCCCAAGTGCATGACTACATTTCTTCACATTAAATCTTAATTGCCAAGCATTAGATCATTCTTCATATCTTTGTATCTTATGTTGTCCAGTGCCCACTCTTGCAAATTTTCGTGTCATCTGCAAAAAGGCAGACTTTTCCCTTCAATTCTTCCGCAGTATCACTCACCAATACAATGAACAGTATTGGTCCCAACAGATTCCTGAGACACACCAGTACGCACCTTCCTTTCTTGTGAATGAGTTCTGTTTACCACCACTTTCTGTCATCTGTCAGTCAAGCAATTATTGATCCAGTTCACCACCTTGGGACCTATCCCCAGGCTGTTCAGTTAATTAATAAGCCTCCTATGAGAAACAGTACCCAAGACCTCGCTGAAATCTACATATATCAAAACTTTGACATGCCCTTGATCTAGTTCTCTGGGCACCCAGTGAAAGAACTCAATCAAATTTGTTTGGCATGATCTTCTCCTGGTAAAACCATGTTGCCTCGGATCATGCAAACCATTGGTGGCAAGAAAGTCCACTTTTCTTTCAAGAACGGCTCAATTACTTTTCCCACCACAGAGGTAAGGGCTTACCGACCTACAGTTTGTCACCTCTTCCCTATCATCACTTTTGTAAAGAGGCACCACATCAATCCTTCTCCAGTCCTGTGGAACCATTCCCATCTCCAAGGATCCTCTCTGAGCTCTTTCAGTATTATGGAATCTACCCCATCTGGTCCCATGGCTTTGTCCACTTTCAGTTTTGCAAGCTGTTGAAAAACATCATCTTCTGTGAATGCTATGGAATCAACTCCATTCCAGAAAACTTATGGGCAGAAGCAGAAAGACTCGCGTGCCTTTTCCATGCAGATAATGCAACTTATATGTGCAAGTTCTGCCATGGCAAATGCAGAAAAAAGACTGACGCGCTTGTAAACAGCAAAAGTATGCGCACACAGCAACGCCAAGTGTATTTAAATAATACGCAAATGAGCTGCACGTATTAAACTGGAATGCTAATAAGGTCTGCGCCCAATGCAGAGAAACATGTAGAGGATTATGTAACCAGCAAGAGTGCCAATATCTCTATGACTGATCTTGCACATATAGGGAAAGCCTGTTTCTGGGTATGTATTAGTGAACAGTTACCGCCAACGTGAAAATTTTATGCATTTATCTTTCAGTGTATGAGCGAAGGTTAGGCATTCAAGTATAAATGACTTTTGCTTCTTATCCTTGTGTTTTTTGGACTCATTTATATCATTCTCCACTTACTGTTAGGTCTCTTTGCTGCGACTGCATAAAACAATGTTTTTGGGTAAATTAGTGATTTTTATGGACTGAGCACCAAAAGAACCTGCACACCCTGTGCACAAAATGTAAGTGTTTGACATTTATGTGCATGCGTACATGGCCACTTCTAGCATGTCTGTTTGCGCATGCATTAGCTCCCCTCCTTTCAACATTATGCCAAAGTTTTGTGCACAGCTCATTTGCATACATACCTTTGCTGCATACCGGCACTGAAGTCTCGCGCTATTGGTGTGCTACAAAAATGCATACACAGCTAATAGTGCGCAACTTCAGCGATGGCTTTCTGCATCGGCCTGTTAGTGAGTCCAATGTGTCTTTCAGTATCAAATTAGTCTTTAGCTCTGGCAGCAGACACAAACCAACTAAATTCCATTTTTCCAATGGAGCTACCAAAATGAACTCCAATATCAACCAACTTGGCACATAACGAACCCTAATAGATCCACCACCAAATGGTCAATTGTTTTAAATCTTGAACCCCTTCTGGAGAGGTATTCTTGATCAGCCAATTATCCAGATGGGGGAAGACAAACATTCCCAGTATCCAGAGGTAAGCAGCTACTACTGCAAGGCATTTTGGATGACAGGAGGTACTAAGACCAAGCCAAACAGCAACATTCGGTACTGAAAGTGTTGTTCCCCCAGGACAAATCTGAGATACTTCTGGCAAGCGGGATGTATCTGTATGTGGGTATACGCATCCTTAAGATCCAGGGAGCAAAGCCAATCTTCTTCTTGAAGGTAAGGAAGTAGGGTGCCTAGAGAAATCATTCTGAACTTTTCTCTTAGCAAGTAGATGTTCAGGTCTCTTAGGTCTAGGATGGAATGGCAGCCCCCCATTTTCTTGGGGTTCAGGAAGTAGCTGAAATAAAACCCCTGACCTCTTTGCTCTGGTGGCACAAGCTTGATTGCGAGATCAGACAAGACAGCATTGATTTTTCTTTGAAGCATGAAGCAGTTCCTGATGCAGAGGATCGAGATGATACAGCTCGGGAGCAATTTGGTGGCAATTCCAATAAATGAGGTTTGTAATCGCTTTGGATGATCTGTAGGACCCATGAGTGCAAGGATATGAAGGGCCAGCTTTGTGCAAAAAGAGCGCGCCTTCCTCCGACCTGAGGGTTTTCTTCTGCGGTTATTGGAAGAGTGGCTATGCTCCGAAGGAACCACTGAAACCCCGCCCCAGGTTTTGGCTGAGGAGCCGGCTGGGCCTTCTAAGGCTTCTCTTGACAATGCTGTTGGCAAGGAGCCTGTTTGAGCTGGGAAGTCTGGGGCCCATGGAAGTACCTATGCCTATGAGGGTAGTAGGTCTTTTTCTGGCTCCCATCCTGGTAGCTCCTATGGTAGGAGGCCAGCTCAGATGTGCATCTTGAGAGTCTAGTGAGAGTGACATGCTGCTTCTCAATATAGCCAAGCTTCTCTTCAATCTGTTCACCGAAGAGATTGTCTCTATGGTACGTGACATCCCCCAGCTCATTTTGCACTGCCTCCAGGTCTGACAACTGGAGGCAGGCAAGTCTCCGGACACCAATACCTATGGCAGCATTTCTTGAAGTCATTTCGAAGATGTCATAGGATGCCCAGACAAAGAAATTTGAGCAGCCCTTGCCGAGGGCCACTAGGGAACGATATTGATCAATTTCTCTGGAGGAAGAAACTGGGCCAGGTCAGCCAGGTCCCACATGATGATCTTCAAGAACATGCCCATGTAAAGCTGGTAAGAGGCCACATGGACAAGCATGGAACTCTGAAAACATCTTCTCCCTAAACATTCCAGTGTCCAAACCTCCCTCCCTGGGGATGCCGAGGAATGAGTCTTGGTATTTTTGATTCTCTTTAGGGCAGATAAGACCACCAAGGAATGGTGCGGAAGCTGAGGCTTCTTGAATCCAGGAGCCTTCTGAACTCTGTACATGAAGTCAAGCCTTCTACTAACCGGAACTACAGTGAGGGGGTTCTCCCACAATTCTCATCTGTACTCTGCAGGATGTGGTGCATGGGCACTGTCACTGCCTCCTTAAGGGCTAAGGAGTATTTTAGGATCTCCAACTCTTCTGCCCTGGGCTCATCCTCAGTTTCAAAAGAAAATTATATGGCCTTGGCCATGTCCTGTACAAACTTCAGAAACATCATGTCCTCAGGAGGGAACCTATGCCACTGATGAGGTGGAGAATGGTCAGACGGGAGCTCAGGGGACTTGCCCTGTGACAAGTCCTCCAATTCCATGTTGGAGTACTTCTGAGTCTCTGCCTGGATCTCTCTCCTACCCAGAGGGGATTGGGTGCTCACTCGAGGGTGATGATGCACCAATACCCATCTAGACTTCGAAGGTGCATTGGATGCCAAAACGCTAGAGAGTGATATAGGCTGGGCAGGCACTAGGGTCGGGATTCTTTGATGCCCAGATGTTGATGCCTCTCCAACAAGCAGAGAATGAATCTCGAGGATTGTCTATAAAGTGGTTAATGTCTATGCAGCTGATGTCGAGGCCACAACATGCTGCACCATCAACAGTGCCGCGATGCGTTCCTCTACCCCTTTGCAGAAGGCGCTTCTCCATGACTGCCAATTCTGAAGGCTGAGAGGCCCTAGCAACTTTGACCGATATATCTGGGTATCTGAACACGGGTATTGGCAGCTCAGTCTCAACTGTCAATAGGCTGTGCCCCCCCAGTGTCCTGAAAGATCAGCTTGGGGCACTTTCAAGGGGCTCTCACACGAACCCCCATTGTTCTTGATGCCATGTCACAATGAGTTCTGACACCAATGCACCAGAGCCTTCACTTGGTGCGATCACCCCTCGAAGTCAAAGATGAGGCTGAAGCCTTCTTCATCTTTAGGTGGAGATCAATCAATGGCCAGTGCTTCAGGGCACTATGATGCTCAGCTCCGATTCAGCCCAAGAGTTCCTCTATGTCTATGCACCACAGTATCCGATGCAGCCTTGGAAGCCATAGAGATCGCTACTGTTGATGCTGAAGGCGATGGATTGGACTTCTGATTGCCAATATTGATTCGTGCTGCTTCTCCCAATCTGAGTCCTTTTTTTGTCATCTGAAAAGACAAAGTACAATAAAAGGGCTAATAATTCGGTCCCCGGCACTCTAAGCACCAGATGTGCGTATCCATGGCGAATATGGTCCTAGCATACTGGGAACATTTTTTGAACCCATTGGTAGGTTTTTGGGATATGTCGTCTGGAACAACAGCTGCAGTGAAGTCAAACTGCTCTATGTTGTAGGGTAAGGCCTAACCAGAGCATCGGCGCTGGCCAGGTAGAAGTGCCTCGGCAAAGAAAGAGTAGTTACTCACCTGTAACAGGTGTTCTCCAGGAGCAGCAGGAATCAGTCCTCACTTATGGGTGACATCGACGTCGATGGAGCCCTCATGCGAAGCCATTCCCCAGCTTTCTAAGAAAGCCTTTGGGAATACTGCGCGCATGCGCGGTCCCCTTCCCGCCTAAAGGTGCCATCTTGCTCAGTCAAATGACATAGCTAAAAAACAGCACACAAAAATGTAAAAATAAACTACGTACAACTGCAACTCCCAGGGGAGGAGGGAGGGTTGTGAGGACTGATTTCTGCTGCTCCTGGAGAACACCTGTTACAGGTGAATAACTACTCTTTCTCCAGGACCAAGCAGGAAGTCAGTCCTCACTTATGGGACTCCCCAGCTTCAGGCTACCGGGGACCCAGAGCTGAAAAATGAGCTCCCTCTAGCCTCAGCATCAGAGAAAGGATTTCACTGAAACATACCTCTACCGGTAGCCCAACCAGAGGGCTGGAGGGTAGGAGTTGCCTAAACCTCAAAGAGATTCCGGAGCACTGCCTGACCGAAAGCACTGTCCCTACGGGACTCCTACTCCAGGCAGTAATGGGTCACAAATGTCTGGCTTGAGGACCAAGTTGCAACCCTACAGATGTCTGCCAACGGTACAGAGTGGAGATGAGCTACTGAGGCAGCCATTGCCCTGACATGGTGGGCCGTGACCTGACCCTGCAGGGGAAGGTCAGCTGCCCTATAAGCCCAGGTGATACAGTCAGCCACCCAGATGGACAAGGTACGCTTGGAGACAGGTAACCCCAAGTTATTAGGGTCAAAAGATACGAAGAGCTGAGTAGCCCTCCTATGCCCCTACATACGCTCAAGGTATAAGGATAAGGCCCTTCTACAGTCCAGGGTATGCAAGACTGTCTCAGCCCGGCTGGCATGGGGCCTAGGGAAGAACGTTGGAAGAACCACCTCTTGGTTGAGATGGAAAGAGGAGACAACCTTAGGGAGGAACTTATGATGAGTCCTGAGGACTACCCTGTTCCTATAGAAGCGAGTGTAAGGCCTGTCACAGACCAGGGCTTGAAGCTCACTCACCCTCCTGGCCGAGGTCAGGGCCACAAGGAATAGAGCCTTCCAAGAAAGGAAGCGGAGAGGACATGTAGTCATCGGCTCAAAGGGTGGGCGAGTCAGTTGCTGCAAGACCACATTCAATTCCCACTCAGGGGGCCGGTGGACGGATAGGAGGCTTGAGCAAAAGCAAGCCACTGAGAAACCTGGACACCAAGGGGTGAACAGACAGAGAGTGCCCCTCCACTAGTGAGTGATGAGCTGCTAGAGCAGAGAGGTGGACCCGAACCGAATTGGACTTAAGGCCTTGATTAGACAAGTGCAGCAGATACTGAAGCACTAACGGTACAGTGCAGGCGAAAGGATCCTCCTTGCGCTGCTGACACCAGATGGAGAACCTTTTCCACTTCAAGGCATAGGTTTTTCTGGTGGACTGCTTTCTAGAGGCCAAGACCACCTCCTCCACTTCTCGGGGTAGGCCCCAGGGAGCCAACACTACCCTTGCAGCCTCCAGGCCATCAACTGGAGAGATTTGAGATTGGGGTGCAGAAGATCGGGCTGCAGCCCCAGAGGTAGTGGTGTGTCCACGGCTAGCTGGAGCAGAAGTGGAAACCAGGGCTGCCTCGGCCACCTGGGAGTTATCAGAAGTACCGAGGCCTTGTCCCTTAGAATCTTGAACAAGGTTCGGGCCACCAGAGGCGTGGGAGGAAATGCATACAGGAGGCCCTGGGACCAAGAAATCAGGAAGGCATCCGCTGCTATCCTCAGGGGATGTGGTTGCCTGGAACAGAATATGGGCAGCTGCCGGTTCAGGGGACTGGCAAAGAGATCTATGGAGGGAAGCCCCCATCTCAGGAAAATATTCTGAACCACCAAGGGATGCAGTTGCCACTCGTGGGGTTGCAGAATCCTGCTCAAATTGTCCGCCAGGAAGTTTTCCAGGCCAGGGAGATAAACAGCATTGAGAAACATGTGTTTGAGAGCAAAACAGCACTGGGCCTGTGCCTCCCGACAGAGGAGGCTGGACCCCGTGCCCCCCTGCTTGTTCACATAGAACATGGGCACTTGATTGTCCGTCTGCACCAGAACAGACTGGTGAGCCAAGGTGTGAGAGAAGGTTTTGAGGGCTAGGCGAATAGCCCAAAGTTCTAGTAGGTTGATCTGTTGCATGGCCTCCCATGGACACCATAGGCCTTGAGTGCACCGTTCCAGACAATGTGCACCCCAGCCCTGCAAGGAGGCATCTGTCATCAACAACACTGTCGGGACAGGCACCTGAAAAGGCACCTCCTGTAGTAAGTTGGGGGGGGGGGGGGTGTAGCCACCACTGTAGGGAGTTCAGGAATGGTTTGGACACCCGCACTTTGTCTGTGAGGCTCCCTGTGGCCTGCTTCCACTGAGGCACCACTGTGCAGGTCTCATGTGGAGGCGGGCATTGGGGGTCACATGCACTGTCGATGCCATGTGGCCTAGGAGCCTTGGACAGAGTCTGGCGGAAACCCTTGGCAGGCATAGAAACTGGTTTGCCAAGTCTATGAGTCTTCGTGCCCTGTCTTCTGGCAAGTAAGCCTTTGCTTGCAGGGAGTCCAGCCACGCCCCTATGAACTCCAGGTTCTGGGAGGGGAGCAAAGTGGACTTTGCGAAGTTTATTACAAAGCCTAGGTGTTGAAGGAGGGAAACAGTTCGGAGGGTGGCTTGCCTGGCCTCCTGGCAAGTCTGACCCCTGATGAGCCAGTCGTCCAGGTAGGGGAAGACAAAAACACCTCGAGTCCTCAAGTAGGCCACCACCACGGCTAAGCACTTTGTAAAGATCCGTGGGGCGGAGATTAGGCCAAAGGGCAGTACTCTGTACTGGTAATGGTTTCCTCCCACAATGAACCTGAGGTACTTTCTGTGGTCTGGATGAATGAGGATGTGAGTGTACACATCCTTGAGATATAAGGAGCATAGCCAATCTCCCTGCTGAAGGTAGGGCAGAAGTGTTCCAAGAGTAAGCATCTTGAACTTTTCTTTCTCCAAGAAGTTGTTGAGGTTCCTGAGGTCTATAATAGGCCTGAGGCCACCGGTTCTCTTTGGCACGAGGAAGTACCTGGAGTAGAAACCGTGCCCCTGCAGGCGAGTAGGTACAGACTCCACCGCCTTGTCTAGAAGGAGACGGTCTGTGGGTAGAGGAGGCCTGAGAGGTTCTCCTGGGAAGTAGGCAGGGGGCAACTGCTGGTAATGGAGCATATAGCCTCTGTGGATTATGCTCAATACCCAAGCATCCCCTGTAATGGGTGGCCACCTGTGGGCAAAAAGGGCTAGACAACCTCCTGTGCAGGAATTGGGCAGCAGAGGTGGAAAGGCTATGCTGAGAGAGTCAAAAAACCCCTCCCTGCTGAGCAGGAGCAGGAGCCGGAGGCTTGGGGGTCTTCTGCCTACGGCGCCCATGTCCCTGCCCCTTGGCCTGCTGACCCTGCTGGGGAGGCCTGGTACTGAAGGAAAGGTTTGTAGGCAGTTGCCTTTCCCGGGTAAAAGGGCTTTTTACCCGAGCCCTTCTTTTTGTGAGAAGGGGAAGATGTTTTTCTGGACAGCCATGTCCTAGTCAGGTGCTCAGTTTCGAGCTCAGCTGCCTTCTCAGCCATGGGTTTGCCAAAAAGGTTTTCACCTCGGCAAGGGACATCGACCAACTTGTCCTGCACACAGGGCTCGAGGTCCGATGACTGCAGCCATGCCTGGCGTCGGGCTCCGATGCCGGCTGCCGCTACACGAGCCAAAGTCTCGAAGCCATCGTAGGCCGCTCGGGACATGAACTTCGAGCAGTCCCGGATTCCTGGGGACAAAGTCTGGAACCTCTGCAAAGGTTCCCCGGAGAGGCCAGCAGAGAACCCGGCAATCTCTTTCGCCAGGTCTCGTAAGTACATGCCCATGTACAGCTGGTAGGACTGGACACGGCAAGCAAACATCGAGCCCTGGAAGCACTTTCTGCCGAAAGCATACAGGTTCCGGGCCTCCCTGCCGGGAGGCACCACAGACTGCATCTTCTGGCTCTTCAGATGATGCATGGCCGATTCCACCACCATGGAATGGTGCGGCAGCTGCGCCTTCTTGAATCCAGGGCTCTTACGGAGTCGATAGATAGAATCGACCCGCTTGCTTAAAACCGGCGCCGAGGCCGGTGCCTCCCACATCCGGAAGAGGAGCCGTTCCAGCATTGGAGGGACCGGCACAGTAAAGGCCTCCTTCGGAGGACAGTCATATTGGAGGGCCTCGAGCTCTTCGGCTCGAGGCTCCTCCTTGGGGTTCGCGGGAATCGCCAACGCCTTGGCCATATCCCTGACGAACTCCAAGAACCTCATGTCCTCCGGTGGGGACCTACTCCGGGGCTCGGAATGCGGTGAGTCCAAAGGGACGCACCGAGTCTGAAAAGTATCGGGGGACTCCTCGTCCTCCGTCTCCCACGCAGACTCATCCGAAGAGGAGTCGGGGGGCTCCGACCACGTGGGTCTCGGTGGCACCCGCCCCGATGCCGAAGGCACCGGCGTCGACGCCCTCGGTTCAGAGCGGGAGGTCGAGAGTGACCGTGACCGAGGACGACTTCGAGCCTTCATGGTCTCGAGTATCGGCTCGGTCTTCGGGGGCGACTTCGACGTCGATGTCCCGGTGGTCGGGGCAGATGCACCAGCGAGGCTGGCCATCAGTACCCGCTGCTGATCCATGAAGGCAGACAGTCTGCACTCCAAGGCTGTCAGCCTGAGTCCAAGCTCAGGAGACTCAGCAGCCACCGACTCGGGCCCCGGCGGCACCGGGCCCAACGTTGGCTCCCTCAGAGGAGAGTCCACGAGGACCACAGGACTTATGTGTCCGATGGGTTCCGGCTCCACACAAGGCATTTTAGACGGCTTCTCCTGCTCCAAGGGCCCAGGACGGCGGCGGGCGGGGGTCTTAGACCTGGCTCTCGAGGAACCAGGGACCTCTTCCGACGACGCCCTCACGAGCCGTTTCTTCCTCTTATGTTCCCGATCGGGGGACCCCCTGTCCGAGGAACCCCGGCGATGCTCGGGATCAGACTCCCGAGACGTCGAGGCCACAGACGAGGTCTGGGCCCGGCCGGAGGCAGAGTCTGAGAAAATCCTCTCTTTCTGATGCTGACGGCTTCGAAGTGCCTTGGTGGACATTTTGCCACATGGGCCACAGATCTTAGGATCATGATCTGGGCCTAGGCAGCAGGCATGTGTGTCGGTGAGAGACATTAGTTTCTTGCACCGATCACACTTTTTGAAACCACTGGAAGCCATCGGGGAAAAACGGGCCCCCCAAGGTCAAAGGACCGACCTTCCAGGGAAAAGACAAAAAGGGCGCGAACGCCAGCCACGAAGGGCAAAAACCGAAAAATAGAAGACGGGCTCGATACCGGTGTATCAAACCCGGCGGGAAGGGGAACCGGTGTCGAACCAGAGAAAAATACATGATGAAATCGCAAGAAAAACCGTCAATTTTCCCGGGTGACACGGACAGACGTCCGGTGGGCTCCATGGAAAAAGAAAGACTGAGCAAGATGGCACCTTTAGGCGGGAAGGGGACCGCGCATGCGCGCAGTATTCCCAAAGGCTTTCTTAGAAAGCTGGGGAATTGCTCCGCATGGGGGCTCCATCGACGTCGATGTCACCCATAAGTGAGGACTGACTTTCTACTTGGTCCTGGAGAATAAATTAACCATCGAAGGAGAAAAACTCAAAGGGAAATGAGAACCGTGATGGCAGGTGACTAGACGAAAAACCTGAGTGCATAGAACCCACGCAGGGGAGAAAGAAAAGTTTACCAAGTGGAGGATAACTGAAACATCTCTATTGGGCTCTGCAGAAAATAAAAAACTGATTCAAGACGGTGCCGCGATGGCAGGCAGGAAGGAAGCACACAGGCATGGTGGAGTCTCCCAAAAGTTTCCAATAGAAACTGGAGACGTCCCCCATAAGTGAGGACTTGTTCCTACTTGTCTACAGAGAAAGCGTTGTTAATTGTCCCAGGTAGAGATGTGCAAATAAGCCTAGGCTAAATCCAGAGATGCAAGGATATCCTCACAGCATACCACCTGGATCACTGTCTGCAGGGTCTCCATACGGAAGTGAAGGGTGTGCAGGTGAGCATCGACGCCCTTGAGATTGAGGCCTGCTGAAAAAGCCATCTTTCTTTGGCACCACAAAGTAGATGAAGTATTGGCCTTTTCCCTCTTTGGCCAGGGGAACCGAGACCACTGCCCACAGATAGAGCAACCTGTCCAGCATGATTTGAATGGCGCTTCTCTTGGCCATGGAACCACATGGGGGGGGGGGGGACAACAAAGGTGTCTGGAATAAACTCTTTGCATTCAATAATATAGCCGTGCTGAATGCTGTCTAGCACCCAACAATCCTTGGTGATCCAGGTCCTCTCCTGGTAGAAAAGGCATAGCCTGCCACTCACTGGAGGTGCCCTGGAATGGGTCTCCAACCCGTCATTGTGCTGAACGGAAGGAGACACTTTTAGAGAAGGTAGAATCCTGGGCAAGCTTCACAAAAGGACTGGATTTTGGGACCAAAAACTAGAAGAGGAAGGCAGCTTTCTGGGGTGGTGCCCACAGGAGTCCCTGCAGCCCCAGGAGTCAGAGTAGCAAGAATGAGGAAAATGGATGTATGTTGAGGACAATAACGCACCTGTACACCTCCCAGGCCCCCTTGGCCTATCTTCCAGGAAGCGATGAGGTTTGACATGCCCAAATCCTTAACCAGTTTCTCCAAGTATGCCTCAAAGAGATGCCTTTTAAAGGCTAGCTTGGTCAACCGGGAATTGGAGGATGAATCTGCTAACCAGTGGCGAAGCCATATTCAATGTCGCACCACTGTCTACACAACAATGTCCTTCGTCACCAGATGATATCATACATAGCATCCGACAGAAAGGTCGTTGCCAACTCCGAAAGAGGCGTAATATCCTCTGGCACGAGAGACTGAATCCACTAGAGGAGAACTCGTGTTGTCAGACCCGCACACACCACCAACTGAAGGATAACAGTGGAAGCTGCGTACTGATTTTTCAGAAGAGAAGTCCACTTTATAAATCCACGTGTTATCCACTCTTGCCATAAAGTCTCCAGCAAACATTCCGTTCCTTCACTGTAGAGTCGGGAAAGTCCCACTCCAAGCAGATCATGCTTTTGATAACCTTCATCAATGGAAAGTCAGTCGCAAATTTCTAAACCCTTTTCAGGTGGGGGTGGATCTGTGGCCCTTGATCTGCCACTGAAGTGTCAGTCAAACGCAGAGCGTACAACACTTGAGCAATCAGAGCCACTAGTTCATCCTTCTTAACATAATACCGGATTCATCGTGATCTGAAGGAGAAGACATCTTGTCCTCCTGGCTGGAATCATCACCTGAGGCATTGGGGGACTGGACTACAGATCTCAGTCAAAGGACAGTTGATCTGAATCTCCAGACTCCAACTTTGCCGAGAGCACTTATAAAGCGGCGCCCGAGCCTGGCTCAGGACTCATCAGCTGTCCCTCTTCCAAGCGTGATGAAAGACAGCGAGAGGATCTGGAGACTCCAGGGTCTGAACTGCCACGCCAGTTAAGACCAAGCTTGCTGTAGAAAAGAATAGAATTTCGAGAAGGATAAACTGGGAACCAGGAGCTCCCTGCTAGGTATATGGCTCCCATCCTCTGGGAAAACAGCAGCCATCAGACCCTTATGATAAGGGGAGCAGCCAGAGGAGTGAGCACTGGAACTCAAAGCTGGTCAATCATCTTTTCTAGTGGCATCATCCTCTGCTACCTGTAGCAAAGACAATAAGGCCAGGGCACCCGTGTCTCCCCCCTGCAAAGGGTGAGATGGGCCCTCCAAGGGTGCATCTGAAGCTTCCATGCAAGTAGTGCAGAAAGCAGAATCCAATGACAAGGCTCTCCACTTTCCACAAACCAGACAAATGCTTCTTAGAAGTCGGTATATGACTTTCCACCACCACAGCAGGGCAATGTAGTCTTAAGGCGCACTAAGGCCACGTAAACAGAAACAGCACACATTAGCACCAAATAGGCAGCAGCTGCATGCACTAGGGCCATGTGGACAAGAAACAGTGTGCTACTGACACGCACCGGGGAAGGCATGGAGGAGGTGTGGCAAAGCACAGAAAGCACAAACTACATGAACAGACAGTTGAACAAGGTGAGAAAACACCAACGCCGATCCAATAGATGGAACGAGTAGCCCAGCCCAACTCACATACCACTATGGATGAGGTCAGGAGCCCCCCCAAACAAATCTAATTTAGTTTGGTACTCCCAATGGGGAGCCCCAAGGCAGAGAAAACTGTGCCGGACTCCATACTACTCCCCTTTGCCAGACCCACAGTTACATATCTCTGAAGAGCCTTCTTCAAATCTCTGGAGAGCGGGGGGAGGAGGGGGGAGAGCGGGGGGAGGAGGGGGGGAGGGGGGGAGGGGGGGAGAGCGGGGGGAGAGGGGGGGAGAGCGGGGGGAGGAGGGGGGGAGAGCGGGGGAGCAGGGGGAGGAGGTGGGGGAGCAGGGGGAGGAGGGGGGAGCGGGGGGAGGGGGGGAGCGGGGGGAGGAGGGGGAGGAGCAGGGGGAGGAGAGAGGGAGGAGCAGGGGGAGGAGAGAGGGGGGAGAGCAGGGGGAGGAGAGTGGGGGGAGAGCAGGGGGAGGAGAGTGGGAGGAGAGCGGGAGGAGAGCGGGGGGAGGAGGGGGAAGAGAGCGGGGGGAGGAGGGAGGGGAGGAGGGGGAGGAGTGCAGGGGGAGGAAAGCAGGGGGGAGGAGAGCAGGGGGGAGGATAGTGGGGGGAGGAGGGGGCAATGAGATTGTGTGAGGCTGAAGAATCCTTTCCAAACTCCGTTTTTTCAATCTCCTGGCTGTTCAACAGGCCCTTAACTAGATAAGGACGAGGAGTTGAATCAATCCCCTCCTCCTTATGGCATCTGAAATTAGCAATGGTTTTAAGGTCAACTCTAATGGAACTTCCTGTGTCAGTTCCAGTGAGAAAGGTAAGGTTGGCTGCTCAGGAGCAAAAAACAATCCTTCCTTCTTCAATCTTTTGTCTTTTTCCAGATACTCTTAGAGCTGAAAAAACCTGCATCCACCATCTGCTGGAGACAGAGAATTACTGGTTTATGCCCCTAGAGGCTGTTAATGGCACAAAGATGTCATAGGAAACCTGTGGAAGCTTTCTCCGTCTCCACATCTGCTGGTAGGGAAACAATCCACTTGTCTGGACTGGTCTAACAGGATGCTATGGAATAATATTTCTTAGGCAGCAGAATATAAAAAATGCACAAATGTGTGAAGACTTTTACAGAGCACTGAAGTTATAAAACACATAACCATATCACAGAGACATGGTTATCGAACGATTACAATGTCCTCATCAACCACCTTCTACCCCACAACTTCACTCTACACAGTTGCCACAGAGTCAACAAGAGGGGCGGAGGAGTTCTCATTCTCACAAAAACTGACCTCAAATTCCACCTCTCCAACAGCACCAACACAACCAACCTTGACATAGTAGTCATATCAAATGATCTATGCTCCATCAATCTAATATACAGAGCCCCGTCACCTTCCCCTGATGTCCTAGCCTCTATAATTGAGCTAGCCTGCAGCCCCCCTAACCTACGCACCCCAAACTGGATACTAGGAGATTTCAATCTCCCAACTCTTCATGACTCGCAAGCATCAGTGCTCCTTGATGCTCTTAAGGATCTAGGTTACCTACAACTAACTGACGAACCAACTCACACAAAGGGAAACATGCTTGACCTGATCTTCACCCAACTAACCGTCCATGACGCCACCAATTTCACTCCGCCCACCTACACTGCAGTACCTTGGTCTGATCATAAACTAATTTTGTTTCAAATATTCCCTTGAACGACCCACCCAGGAAACACCACGGAAACAAGGCAAATCCCACGAACCTACCCCCACGACGATTCCAACCTTTCAACAAGAATACCATCCTGCACAACACACAACCACTCCTCAGCATGACAACAACTTGTCCAGATAAGCTAGTCTCCACTTGGAATGACCTCCTCAGTGCCATTGCACTACACACAGGGCTCAACAAAGCCCCAAGAAAAAAAGATCACGCACTGTGGTTCTCTAACGAACTAAGGTCCTCCCTCCTCAAACTCAGAAAACTTGAAAGGGGATGGAGGCGATCACGATCTACGGAAAATCTGGAAGCCTACAACCTCCACCTCACACGACAACGCGAGGTGATAACCGAGAAAATGAGACAAGCCCACATAGACACACTAATGCGATCACTTCGAAAACCCCATGATCTATTTGATCTTGTCAGAAACCTAACGAAAGAACCAGGCACAGAGCAAAGACCTCAGATCCCCGCCCAAGACTACGCTAACTTCCTCCAATCAAAACTTTGCCAAACCGACAAGATCGATCCACCCTCCCTCATCACGGACCAATAAACACAACGACTCTGACAATATTCACCACCCCACCCAATGAGCAAATCATTGACACCATCTCTACAATCAACACCACTACCGCTCAGAGAGACCCCTGCCCAGCCTACTGGATAAAGGAACTTCGGTCAGAATTTAGCCCATTCATAGCCAGACTCATGGACTCATCCTTCACGTCAGGCACTTTCCCCTGAAATCTCAAACACACATCCGTCAGACCCCTACTAAAGAACAGCAAGTTGGACCCCCAGAAAGTAGAATCATATAGACCAATTGCCAGCATTCCACTATTGGCAAAGATAATCGAGAAAGAAGTCCTTTACCAGATTCAACAACACATCAACAATACTTCACCACTAGACCACTCCCAACACGGTTTCAGAGAGTCCCATGGGGTGGAGACGTTACTTACCACCCTCTTCAACAATATTCTCAGCGCAATAGATAACATACATCATGGAGTTGCCCTTATATTCCTAGACATAGCTGCAGCGTTTGACTCTGTGTGCCACGAAACCCTTCTACAGCGACTCAAAGAAAAGGGTATCTGCGACTTAGCACTAACCTGGTGTAAATCATACCTTTCCGATAGATGGCAACACGTACAAACAGAGACCTTCACCTCTAAACCGTTACACCAGAAACAAGGCGTCCCGCAAGGATCCTCTCTATCAGCCTTACTGTTCAACATTTATATGCAGCCTATCTGCGACCTCATACGATCCTTCAACGTCGAATGCATGATCTATGCCGATGACGTGCTACTTTACAAACCATTTCAGATTGACAAGATGGACCTCTCATCACTAACCAACTGCTTTAGCACAGTGGAAAAATGGCTCCAAAACCAGAACCTCCGAATACAACACAAAAAGACCGAAGTGCTGTTCATCTCCAGAAACCCCAACTTTTCCCCTCCAGCCTGCCTAAAAATTGGAGAGATAGAACTGCAATCTAAATCCTCAATTCGATACCTAGGTATTACAATGGACCAGAGACTAGATATGAAGACTCACATTAGCAACATGGTAAAATCAACATACCATAAAATCAAGTCCCTCAAACATCTACGTCCCCTACTTCAACCAGACGACTTTAGAACAATTTTTCAAGCACTAACCATCCCTCATCTTGACTACGCAAATGCAATCCTCCAAGGACTCCCACAATCCACCCTGAGCCCGCTCCAACTGGCCACGAACGCTGCAGCAAGAGTTCTAAATGGGACCTCAAGGCGTGACCACAACACCCACCCTCAAAAGTCTTCACTGGCTCCCAATTCATCACAGGATCACATTCAAAATCCTACTACTAACATTCAAATCCATTAACGGACTCGCTCCCTCATCACTTGCTGGTCTCACGCGCGTCACCCCCCCCCCCCCAAAATAGAATCAGACGATCTACTGCAATAAACACCTTAGTAATCCCCAAAGCAATGACCCATTGTACACAAGCAACTGTAAACAGGGCCTTCAGTGTCTGTGCACCCAGATGCTGGAATGCTCTTCCACCTCATATACGAGCAATCCCGGACCTAACCAGATTCAGAAAAGCAATGAAGCACTACTTCTTCCTCAAGTGCTACCCGGAAGATGTTACAGCAACCCCCCCACTCACAACAATGCATCACAGCCACATGTAACCACCCTCAAAGTGTTGTGTATATACGTGTAAATACTCTTTCTGTTAGCCATTCAGATGTAAATAGTTAATACTGTTATCCAAGTTGTATTACCTGTTCTATGTAATTACAGTGTAACCCCCCACTGTAAAACTCTCCTATGTTCCATGTAAACCACACTGATATCGAAGAGCACGGTATATAAGAAAAATAAATAAACTCTTGACAAACAGCTGTAACATTCCTAGCTTGAAAACAACAAAACTGCATCACTAAACCTGAATTCCATATAATGTAAATTGTTTATCTTACCCATCTAATTTTTATTACCTATTTTCACTCAAACCAAATAAGATGAGATAAAAATTAGCTATTTTCCCCCCTAATGATTAAGGTTTGCAAGTGCAGGTTTAGCTAATTGAGTTAAAAATAAAATAACATAGTGGCTGTTGTCCAAAAGTTTATTCCATAAGGAGAAATTTTCAATTACCGTTAATTTCCTTTCCTGGAATCCTGCAAGACCAGTCCAGACAAGTGGGTTTAGTCCCCCTACCAGCAGATGTCGGAGACAGAGACAAATAAAAAAATACCAGTAGCCTGATAGGCTGTTCCCTGGTAATATCTAGCTACCCCCAGTAGAGGGCGCTCCGGTATTGTAACAAGCCATAATGGAAACAGATGTAACCATGAAGCAAAAAATTCAAAAAACCCAAACATTAATATTTACAAGAGGTAATAGCACTCCGCTGCAAAGTCTTAGCTGCTCCGCAATACACCTCTGAACCAGATAGAATAGGGAGGGTCCTGGACTGGTCTAGCAGGATTCCAGGAAAGGAAATTAATGGTAAGTGAAATTTCTCCTTCCAGTACATCCTGCTAGACCAGTCCAGACAAGTGGGAAGTACCCAAGCTAACTACCCTTTGGGTGGGAAGACACAGCCGCCAAGACTACCTTTGCTCCAAACTGTGCTTCTTCCCGAGCTTCAGTATCGAGTCGATAGTGATGCACAGAAGTGGACAGGGAGGACCACGTGGTCGTCCGACAGATATCAAGAGGATAAACCTGAGAGTGCTCCGCCCAAGATGTAGCTTGTGCTCGCGCAGAGTGCACTCAGAGAATGATAGGAACAGGTTTCCCCTTAAGTATGTACGCCGATTCAATTGCCAACCGCAACCACCCAGCGATTGTGCGCTTGGAAGCAGCTTGACCCTTACAGGGTCCAGCAAAAAGCACGAAAATATGATCCGAGACACGGAAAGGATTGGTTACCCGAAGATATCTTCAAAGGATTCTGCCAAGATCCAAATAACGGAGTCCCTTATTTTCGCCCGCACACTGATCCTCCGAAAAACACGGTAGGAAAATCGGCTCATTGACATGAAAAGACATAAGTACCTTTGGAAGGAAAGAAGGAACAGTATGCAAGAGGACCCCTTCGTTTGAGAAGGAAAGATAAGGGTCCCTGCAGGACAGTGCTTGTACTTCTGATACTCTCCGTACCGAAGTCATTGCTACCAGAAACACTGTTTTAAGCGTTAAATCTCTCACGGTGATATGCTTAAGCGGATTAAAAGGAGCCCGCATCAAAACCCCTAAGACGAGGGAAAGATTCCATGCCATTACCAGAGGCCGAACCGGAGGACAAACCACCTTAACCGCCTTAACGAAACGGGACGCTATAGAGCGACATCCAACAGGCCCCCGAAAACAAGTCAACGCAGCTACTTGACCCCGGAGGGACCCCAGCACTAACCCTTTATCCAGACCTTCCTGGAGGAAGGTAAGAATCTTCGGGATTCCCGTCTTCCAAGGAGAGATAGAGTAGTTACTCACCTGTAACAGGTGTTCTCCAGGAGCAGCAGGAATCAGTCCTCACATATGGGTGACGTCGGCGCCGACGGAGCCCTCGTGCAGAGCATTTCCCCAGCTTTCAAAGAAAGCCTTTGGGAATTGCAGCGCGCATGCGTGGTCCCCTTCCCGCCCAAGGGTGCCATCTTGCTCAGTCTGATGACATAGCTAAAAGACAGCAAAATAGCAAAAATAAATCATATGACTGCAACTCCAAGGGGAAGAGGGAGGGTTGTGAGGACTGATTCCTGCTGCTCCTGGAGAACACCTGTTACAGGTGAGTAACTACTCTTTCTCCAGGACCAAGCAGGAAGTCAGTCCTCACATATGGGACTCCCCAGCTTAAGGCTACCAGAGACCTCAAGCGGAAAAAATGAGCTCCCTCTAGCTCGTCAGTTCTGAAGGAAGGAATCTTCTCTGAGAACGCCCCCGACCGGTAGCCCAACACCAGGGCCGGAGGGTAGGAGTAGCCTAAACCCGAAAGCACTGTCCCTGCGGGACTCCCTCTCAAGGCAGTAATGGGCTGCAAAAGTCTGGCTTGAAGACCAAGTAGCGGCCGGCAGATGTCTGCCAATGGAACAGAGCGGAGATGAGCCACTGACGCAGCCTTCGCCCTGACACGATGAGCCGTGACTCAACCCTCCAACGAGAGGCCGGCTGCCCCATAAGCCCAAACGATACAGTCAGCGACCCATATGGACAAAGCATGCTTGGAAACAGGTAACCCCAATT
This sequence comes from Ichthyophis bannanicus, assembly GCA_033557465.1. Taxonomy (NCBI): domain Eukaryota; kingdom Metazoa; phylum Chordata; class Amphibia; order Gymnophiona; family Ichthyophiidae; genus Ichthyophis; species Ichthyophis bannanicus. Next base: position 290,322,196 of record CM066033.1, on the reverse strand, counting down.
TATTGGGGTCAAAAGAAACGAAGAGCTGAACAGCCCTCCGATGCTCCCGCGTACGGTCAAGGTAGAAGGACAACGCCCTCCTACAGTCCAGGGTATGCAGGACCATCTCAGCCCGGTTGGCATGCGGCCTGGGAAAGAAGGTCGGAAGAACCACCTCCTGAATGAGGTGAAAAGGGGAGACAACCTTAGGGAGAAACTTCGGGTGAGTCCGTAAGACTACCCTATTCCTGTAGAACCTAGTGTAAGGAGGATCAGACACTAGTGCCTGAAGTTCACTCACTCGCCTAGCAGAGGTACCAGAAACAAGGTTTTCCAGGAGAGAAAATGGAGAGGGCAGGTAGCCATAGGTTCAAATGGCGGACAAGTAATCCGCTGTAAGACCACATTCAGATCCCACTCAGGGGCTGGTGGACGCAAAGGAGGCTTAAGCAGGAGGAGGCCTCTGAGAAAACGAGCCACCAAAGGGTGGTTGGAAAGAGGCCTCCCGTCCACCGGCGAGTGGTGCGCTGAGAGAGCACTGAGGTGAACCCTGACAGAGTTGGACTTAAGGCCTAGATTGGAGAGGTAAAGCAAATATTGCAATACTACCGCTACCAAGCACGAGAAGGGATTCTCGCTGTGCTCACACCATGTGGAGAATCTACGCCACTTAAGAGCGTAGGATTTCCTGGTGGATTGCCGCCTAGATGCTAAGACCATGTCTTCCACCTCTCTAGGCAGGAGTAGGGGAGCCAGGACTACCCTTTCAGTAGCCAGGCCATCAGATGAAGGGAATGGAGGTTGGGGTGCAAGAGAGACCCCTGGTCCTGAGACAGGAGATCGTGTTGAATTCCCAGAGGCAGGGGAGTGTCGACCGCCAGTTGCAGCAGGAGCGGGAACCACGGTTGCCTCGGCCACCTGGGGGCTATCAGAATCATTGAGGCCCTGTCCTTGAGGACCTTGAACAGTGTTCGAAACACTAGTGGTGTGGGAGGAAACGCATATAGTAGGCCTTGGGACCACGGAATCAGAAAGGCATCTGCTGCTACTCTGAGAGGATGCGGTTGTCTGGAACAGAATCTCGGGAGTTGCCGGTTCAGAGGGCTGGCAAAGAGATCCATGGTGGGGAGGCCCCACCTGAGAAAGATCTGTTGAACCACCAATGGATTCAATCTCCATTCGTGTGGTTGCAGGATCCTGCTCAGTCTGTCCGCCAGGTAATTTTCTTGACCGGGGAGGTAGACAGCCTTGAGGAGGATTCCGTGATTGATGGCCCAAGAGCACAGCCATTGTGCCTCCTGACAGAGAAGGAAGGAGCCTGTGCCTCCTTGTTTGTTCAGAACATGGCAACTTGATTGTCCGTCTGGACAAGTACAGACTGGTGAGACGTGAGGTGGGAGAAGGCTCTCAGAGCTAGGCGTATTGCCCGTAGCTCCAGGAAGTTTATCTGCTGAGCAGCCTCCCAAGGAGTCCAGAGACCCTGAGTACATGCCCCCTGGCAATGTGCTCCCCAACCTAGAAGAGAAGCATCTGTCGTCAGCACTCGAGAATGCAGAGGGGATTGAAAATCCACTCCGAGTACCAGATTCGGAAGATGAAGCCACCATTGTAGAGAGGAGACAAACAGGGTGGATATGCTCACCGAGTCTGCAAGGCTCCCTGTGGCCTGATGCCACTGAGTTCGAAGGCTCCACTGAGCAGGCCGCATGTGCAGGCGGGCATTGGGGGTTACATGAACCGTGGAAGCCATATGGCTGAGAAGTCTCAGGAATTGCCTGGCGGAGACCAGGGAATTGCTGTGAAACTGCCTGGCTACATCCACCAACAGGAGGGCCCTGTCCACTGGCAGAAAAGCCCTCGCCTGAAGAGTGTCTAGCCTTGCTCCTATGAATTCCAAGTTCTGGGACGGGAGCAAAGTGGACTTTGCAAAGTTTATGACAAACCCCAAGTGCTGAAGCAGAGCCACAGTGCGAAGGGTGGCTTGACTGGCCTCCTGGGAAGACTGGCCCCTTATGAGCCAGTCGTCCAGGTATGGAAACACAAAAAGACCTTGAAGCCTCAGGTAGGCCGCCACCACCGCCAGGTACTTGGTGAACACCCTGGGAGCGGAGGATAGGCCAAAGGGAAGCACTCTGTACTGGTAGTGGTTTCCCCCCACAACAAATCTGAGATATTGTCTGTGGTCTGGATGAATAAGGAAGTGAATATAAGCATCCTTTAGATCCAAGGAGGATAGCCAATCTCCCTGCTGGAGGTAGGGCAGCAGGATTCCAAGGGTAAGAATCTTGAACTTTTCCCTCTCCAGGAACTTGTTGAGGTTGCGCAAGCCTAGGATGGGTCGGAGGCCTCCTGTTCTTTTTGGTACCAGAAAGTACCTGGAATAAAAGCCGTGACCTCTCAGGTGGTGGGGCACCGGTTCCACAGCCTGGTCCTTTAGCAGACTTGCTAACTCCTGAAGGAGTAGGTCCTTGTGCAGAGGGAGTCTTGGAGGCTCCCCTGGAAAATAGGAGGGAGGTACCTGGTGAAAATGGAGAAGATAGCCCTTTTGGACTATATGGAACACCCAGGTATCTGATGTGATGGCGGAGCACCCAGGTATCTGATGTGATGGCTGACCACCTGTGGGCAAAGTGGGCCAGCCGGCCTCCTGTGCTGATGTGAGCCAGTTGAGGAGAAGAGGCTATGCTTGCTGAGTCAAAAAACCCCACCCTGCTGAGCAGGGGCTGGTGTTGGTGGCTTGGGGGCCTTCTGCCTATGGGGCCCATGACCCTGCCCCTTGGCCTGCTGACCCTATTGGGGAGATGCAGAGGCCTGATAATGAGGGTATGGTTTATAGGCAGAGGACTTCCTCGGGTAAAAGGTCTTTTTTCCCGAGCCCTTCTTCTTCTGAGAAGGGGCAGAGGTTTTTCTGGACAGCCTAGTCCTGGACAGAGTCTCGGTCTCGGGTTCTGTAGCCTTTTCAGCCATGGGATTGCCAAAGAGGTTTTCACCTCGGCAGGGGACATCGACCAACTTGTCCTGCACCCATGGCTCGAAGTCGGATGACTGTAGCCAAGCCTGTCGGCAGGCACCGATGCCGGCCCCGGCTACTCGGGCCGAAGCCTCGAAGCCATCGTAGGCTGCTCGAGAGATAAACTTCGAGCACTCTCGAATACCAATGGACAAGGCTTGGAACCGCTGCAAAGGTTCTTCGGAGAGACCAGCAATCTCCTTTGCCAGGTCTCAGAGATACATGCCCATGTAGAGCTGGTAAGTCTGGACACGGCAAGCAAACATAGAGCCCTGGAAGCACTTCTTACCGAGGGCATCCAGGTTCGGGGCCTCCCGGCCGGGAGGCACCAAGGAGTGCATCTTCTGACTTTTCAGCCGATGCATGGCTGATTCCACAACCATGGAGTGGTGCGGTAATTGTGCCTTTTGGAACCCAGGGCTCTTGCGGACTCGATAGATGGAATCGACCTGCTTGCTTAACACCGGCGTCGAGGCCGGGGTCTCCCACATGCGGAAGAGCAGCCGCTGCAGCATCAGAGGAACCGGAACAGTAAAGGCCTCCTTCGGGGGAGAGTCATACTGGAGGGCCTCGAGCTCCTCGGCTCGAGGCTCCTCCTCGGGATCCGTGGGGAAGGCCAAGGCCTTGGCCATATCCCGCACGAAGTCAGAGAACCGGGTATCCTCCGGTGGGGATCGTCTCCGAGGTTCGGACTCCGGCGAGTCCAATGGGACACACCGAGTCCGATAAGTGTCGGGTGACTCTTCGTCCTCCGTCTCCCAGCCCGACTCCTCGGAGGAGGAATTGAGCGGCTCCGGTCAGGCGGCACCGATGCCATCCGCCCCGACACCGAGGGTACCGGCGTCGACAACCTCGGTCCCGAATGGGAGGCTGAGGGAGACCGTGGCCGAGGATCGACTCAAACCCGCATGGACTTGAGGATCGGCTCGGCCTCCGGGGTCGACTTGGACGTCGAGGTCCCGGTGGTCGTGGAAGATGCACCGGTGAGACCGGCGATCAATGCCCGCTGCTGTTCCATGAAGGCAGCGAGGCTGCTCTCCAAGGCCGTCAACCTGAGTCCGAGCTCAGGAGACCCAGCAGCCCCCGACTCGGGCCCCGACGACGTCGGCTCCCCTGGAGGAGAGTCCACGAGGACTACAGCACTCACGTGTCCAGGAGACTCCATCTCGATACGAGGATGCCTGGCTGGCCTCTCCGACTCCAAAGACCCGGGACGGCTATCGGGGCTATGCGACCTGGCCCTCGAGGAACCAGGAGCGTCCACCGACGCCGCCCTCGCAGGTTTCTTCTTCCTGCGATGTTCCCGCGAAGGAGACCCCCGCTCAGAGGAACCCCGACGCTTCTCGGAGCCGGAGTCCCGAGACGTCGAGGCCTCTGACGAGGTCCGGGCCAGTCCGGACGCGGAGTCAGAGAAGATCCTATCCTTCTGGTGCTGCCGACTCCTCAACCCCTTCGAGGACATTTTGCCACACGGACCACAGATCATCAGGTTATGATCGGGTCCGAGGCAGCGGAGGCAGCAGTCATGTGTGTCGGTAAGAGACATAAGTTTCTTACACCGATCACACTTTTTAAACCCGCTGGTAGCCATCGGGGGAAAAAGGGCCCTTGCGAGGTCAAAAGACCGGGCTGCCAGTGAAAAAAGAAAAATGGTGCGAACGCTAGTCACAAAGGACAAAAACCGAAAAAGAGAGAGTGGACTCGATACCGGCGAATCGGGCCAAGGTGGGAAAAGGATCCGGTGTCGAACCGAAGTAGAAAAAGAAAAAATAGGGAAATCAACTTTTTCCTCGGGGAAAAACGAACTACGTCCGTCGGGCTCCATGGAAAATAGAAGACTGAGCAAGATGGCACCCTTGGGCGGGAAGGGGACCTCGCATGTGCGCTGCAATTCCCAAAGGCTTTTTTTGAAAGCTGGGGAAATACTCCGCACGAGGGCTCCGTCGGCGCCGACGTCACCCATATGTGAGGACTGACTTCCTGCTTGGTCCTGGAGAAACTCTGCTGCGCGCACCAAGCCTCAAAGACATGCCAAACTCGAGCATACGCTGACGAAGTCGACGGATGTCGCGCCTTTAGAAGGGTTGTGACCAAGCTACTCGAATAACCTTTACTGCTTAGGCATCGGCGTTCAAGAGCCAGGCCGTAAGCGAGTAGCGGATCGGGTCGTCCTTCAGAATTGGGCCTTAATGTAGCAGACCCCGACGAGCACCCAGATGCAACGATAGTACTCGAGTTAATCAAACGATATCCACATACCAACCCCTCCGAGGCCAGTCGGGAGCTACCAGGATCACACTCCCCCGGTGTGACAGAATTTTCTGGAGTACTCTGCAGATGAGAACCCATGGATGAAACACGTATAGTAGCTCCCCCTGCAGCCATGGTTGAGGCAGGGCATCCAATCCGGAGGACTGAAACTCCCTCCTGCGACTGAAAAAGACCGGTACTTTGGAATTCGCTGCCGTCGCCATTAGATCCATTATTGGTTGATCCCATGTTCGGACAATTCTCTGAAAAGCCCAAGGGGCTAGCTCCCACTCTCCGGAATTGAGAGTGTGTCAGCTGAGGAAGTCGGCTTGCAAGTTTTGCACCCCAGCGATGTGTTGCAAGAGAGCCTGCAGATGTGCTTCTGCCCTAGGGATGAAAAGGGCCATTTCCCTGGATACTCCTAGGGACTTGGTGCTGCCCTGGCGGTTGATATATGTCACTGTCATTGCATTGTCGTATAGAACTTGTACTGCCCATGTCTCGAGGAGAGGCAGAAAATGCCGCAAAGCCAGGTGAACCACCCACGCTTCCAGTCGATTTATGGACCATTGCGCCTCCTGAGTCGACCACATCCCCTGCATCGATTGATGCTGACAGAGAGCACGCCACCCGGAGAGACTGGCATCCGTTGTCACTAGAAACCAACGAGGAGTCTCCAGGGAAACACCTTTGAGTAGATGATGGGGCGCCAGCCACCACTGCAGACTGCGTCGGGTCTCTGGGAGGAGCAGCAGACGTATGTCGTAGATTTCCGACACAGGGGACCAGCGCGAAAGAAGAGCCCTTTAGAGTCCCCTTATGTGCGCTCTGGCCCAAGGCATGATCTCGATAGTGGCCGCCATGGATCCCAGAATCTGTAGGTAATCCCAGACCCTCGGGGCTGTCTGAAGAAGGAACAAACGCAGCAAGGCTGTGAACCTTCGAAGCCTTTCTTGTGTTAGAAAGACTTTTCCCTTCGCCATGTCGAAGTGCGCTCCTAGAAACTCGAGTTGCTGAGATGGTTGAAGATGATTTTTGGCAACATTTACCACCCAGCCGAGCTTCTCGAGGAAAGAAACCACTTGAGTCACTGCCCGACGTGCTTCCAGCAGGGAGTCCGCTCGAATCAACCAGTCGTCCAGGTAAGGATGTACTCAGATTCCCTGTTTGCGCAAAGCTGCTGTAACTACTATCAGGACCTTTGAAAAGGTGCGCGGAGCCGAGGCCAGGCCGAAAGGCATTGCACAAAACTGGAAGTGCTGACCCAGTACCGCAAAGTGGAGGAAACGCTGCTGGTCGTCCTTTATGGGAATGTGGAAGTAAGCCTCCGCCAGAACTAGAGAGGCGAGGAACTCTCCTGCATGCACCACCTGGATCACTGATTGAAGAGTCTCCATCCGGAAACGTGGAACCCGCAGACACCGATTTACGCCTTTGAGGTCTAGAATTGGGCATAAGGCACCATCCTTCTTGGGCACTACGAAATAAATGGAGTAACGCACGCAGCCTCTTTCTTCTCGAGGGACAGGCCGAATAGCCCTCAAAAGAAGCAGGTGGCGGACAGTGGAGCGAATCGCCACTCTCTTCAGCGGTCCTCCACCTGGCGAGATGACAAATGGGTCGGGAACACTCAAGAACATAACCGTGAGAGTCTATGTTGAGGAGCCACTGATCTGAAGTAATGAGAGACCACTGACAAGAAAACAGAGTCAAACGTCCACCTATCGGAGGGATCCCTTTGGGTGGACCGCCCTCCAGAAAGATTTCCTGATGCGGACTGTCCAGCCAGTCAGCGGGAAGATTTTGCAGGCCCGGCAAACTTGGAAGACAAGTAGTTTTCAGATCTCTTATGGGCACCTCGAAAGGACTGCGACCTCTGGCCAAAACGTCCAGAAGTCGAAGAGGAGGAAGGCTTACCCGGGCGATAGCGACGAGCATCACGAAATCTGGAGGTGCGTCTCGACATAGGCGAATACTGCTGAGAGGAATGCCTGCTAGCAAATTTAGGCTTATCTTCCAGGAGCCGCTGGAGTCGAACTTCCCCTAGATCTTTGACCAATTTGTCCAGATCCTCCCCAAAAAGAAGCATCCCTCTGAAGGGAAGTTTGGAGAGGCGTGCTTTAGAGGCTGAATCTGCTGACCATTGCCGAAGCCAGAGCCATCTGCGAGACACTGTGACTGCCGCCACCGCTCTCGCCGAGAGGCGCAAGAGATCATAAAAGGTATCCGCCAAGAATGCTGTGATTGATTCCAGACGGGCCAAAGCTGGATCTTCTGGCAGACGCTGAATCTACTTGAGAAGGGCTCGGGCCGCTAGACCCCCGCAAACAGAGGCCTGGAGAGATAAAGACGAAGTCGAAAAGGACATCTTGAGAAGACTCTCAACTTTCCTATCTTGTTGGTCACGAAGTGCTGCACCGCCCTCCACGGGAATGGTAGTGTGCTTTGTTAACCCGGTCACAAGAGCATCCACCTTGGGGTATGTTAGCCATTTATCTAAATCTGGTGATGCCTGAAAGCATGTATATTAGTACAGGGTACCATACACTATTAGATTAACTAAAACTGAGAAAGAGTTAATTCTGTTCAGAACCTTGCTTAGAAATAAAAACTTCATATATTAGCTTACTAGGTGAAGGTTTACGTAAATAAAGAAAGGGCAGGTTGTACCCCAGCCTCTCTGTCTCAGGGATACCAGATAGCAGTCTCAGGGTTATTAGCTAAAATACTCTCAGGGTTAGTAATTAGTAGATATCAAGTCAAGTCAAGTCATCAGCAGTAAACAATTATGTCAATTAGGTTATTCTATATCTTGGATTCCTGTATGTCTCCTTATAATGGCCATGTAACAGTAAATAATTATGTCTTGGACTCCATTTATGGCTCCACATTGACCCACACTGAATAAGTTGACCTACAATATGATAAACATACATGACGTATAATGATAAAGTGAAATTATGCTGTATCATCTAAAAAAGCCTTATAAATAAAGTGAACCATGGCTAATAAGTTAGAGTAAACTGGGAGATCGTGCTTCTCTCAGTTTCTCTCCACAAAGCTTTGGTGTATTTTTCTATAGAACTGTGTTGTATTTATTGCTGTCTTGATAACCTTCCCATTGCTTTTGAATGTAGTTATTTGTAGCTTCAAGAACCCAGTGAGGTTACTGGTGAGGAGAGAGTTAAGTAAGCTCTTCAGTTGGTGCCGTGACTCATCTACAGATTTCAACATTCCTGGCAAGGAGGGAAGGTGTTTGTGAGTATTATATGGTGCCAGCAATGAGCAATCTGTTAGGTGAACAGGAGTTGACTCAATTGTGTGAATGGCATGTTGAGGCTATGCGTTTAGCTCTCCAGAAAGGTAGCCCTTCTTGTTGTATGCGTGACAAATATGGAGATAGGGCTACCACTTATGTTGTGCACTGGCATGCAGTAACTATTAATAATGTGCTGTTATAATTTCCTTTGGAAGGAACATTTTCTGTAGATAAGCTTTGTTATCTGAAATGTGCTTTGCAGACTAGACACAGAATATGCGATGCTCATGAAGGGCTAGTGTTTAGTTTGGTGGCAGCGAATGGCACATAAATTGAAAAATGAATTGTTTGTATTAGTGAATGTTGATACAACGAGTGAACCACTGGAGAAAGCAGAGGTGGCTGCATTTGAAGATGTTCCAGGTGTATTTCCGTCATCTTCCCCTGTCTGTTCTGAGAATTATGTAGTTTCAGAAGGGAAGATAGTCACTCGTTTAGCGAAATTAAGATATGAGATAAGCAAAGAATATTGGGAAATACACAGATCACGAATTTTGGGACTTGCAATGTGTCCCGACTCAGAGAAATGAATGATCTTCTTAGTCGTGAAACAAAATGTACTGTACGTATCATAGATTCCTTAGAGGAAGCATTAAGAAATAATATTTCTGCTACAAAGGAATTAAGAATTTCTAGTAAACTTGTTGATGATATTGAAAAGGGTCTGAATAAGCATTTTATGACCTATAGAGAGAAATGTATTCAACTACATAGTGCTATAAGTTTTTTTTTTTCAAACTGTGTTGTGTCAGTATAATAGTTCATGTCCTACTTGGGCTGCTTTAGATAATTTGCTTAAAACTGCGTTTTATAACCCAGCTGATTTTTATTCAGTTTGTGACATACCTTGTGATAGATTTCCAAGAGAACACTCGAAGAGATAATTTTGTTTTAGTGGTTAAAAGATGATTTTCTGTTAAAATCACTTACAGTAGTAGTAGTACACTTATAGCAAACCTGTGAAAAGGACTGGTTGAGATTACACATCTTTAAGGCAGGATTCATTAATTGTTTTTGTAAATGTTTAATCCCGTGAGTAAAGGTATTTTTTACAACTTCAATAATAACAGATTGGCCAGCAAGAACAGCTGATGTAAGTCTGAAAAAGTACTGATGTAAGTCTGAAAAATACTGATGTAAGTCTGAAAAGTGCTGATGTAAGTCTGAAAAGTGCCTGGTGCAGTGAGCTGACATTTGATGTGAAATGACTGAGTTGCTCAATCTGACGATTGCTCAGCCTCCCAGGACCAAGGGGAGGGGTAGGATCGGAGTGCGAGAAAGTCATAGGAATCTTCAAGCGAGACAGTTCAGATAAGCTTGTCATTGAGCTTTTGCAAGCGAGAACTGTCTCTGGAATCAGAGCAGGGGGATAGTCAGAGAGATGCTTTCCCTGCTACTGTTCAGTTCTATTCTTTGCAGATGTCACAACTATTTACCCTGATCCTGGAAGACTTCTATCTGCTCTGTGGGCTGCCCCAGGATAAAATGTCGCACATTGTCAGTTGTGTTTCTTTCCTCTGAAGTGCCGTTTTCTGCAGATGAAGTGCTGTTTTTCTGCAGATGCAAGCATCGTTATCTTGGAAAACTCTCATCTACAGTGCTGGGATCAGATATCGGATGCCTTTCATCTCGCCTGTAAGGGTCGCCATGAGACCTGAAGTTTCGTTTCTTAGACTGTCAGCTGTGTCCATTGCCAGCAGCCGCTGATGAAGAAAGTTGGTCTGTGCTTGCAGATTTCCAGACATGTGTATCCTGCAATATCATTATGTGAGACTTCAACTCTTTCTGTGCTACAAGTGAGTGTCTGTAGAAGGCTGTACGGTAAGACACTGATAAACTTGTACAAGAACCTGTACATAATGTGATTTGCCAATTTCTCCCTGGACTTTTGTTGTGGATTTGGATTTGTGATTTGCTTATGACTTGGCAAAGAGAAAAAAAAAATGCAGTTTTGTTTCTATCTGCTCTTTTTGAAGGTTAGTCATGCATATTTGCAAAGGCCCTAGAAACTGCATTATCTGATGAAGAAACTCAACCATTCCTTTTTAATTTTCTTATGTGAATGATTTGTTTTTAATGTAAACTGAATTACTTATGTCATTGGTCAGATTTGTGCCTTTTATTAGTTTATACTGTTAGTTAGGTTTGAGGGTTAAATCTGTCTCAACTGCATTTTGGGTTTTTTTTAATATGTTATTGTTTAGCTTCCACCTTATCGCAGAGATAAAGCTGCCCTAGACGGCAGGCAGACCGGAGGGGGGATATCCGGAGTGTCCCATTCCCACGACACCATCTGTTGCAGCTCTGCCGGGAATGGAAAGGCTTTAGAGGGCTTGCGAATGCCTTGTAATATTGGGTCTGGCTGAGAAGTAGCAGCAGACTGCGGATCTTGCTGCTCCTGTTGATCTGTCAAACATAGGGCTTCAACCACCTGCACAATTAATGCTGGCAACTCCTCTCTGCGAAACAAGTGAATATCATGCGCTTCTGCTTGGCCTTCCACAGAAAACTCTGAGGGTGACCATTCCCCATCCTCCCGGTCTGACAAGCCGTCGCTCTCCTCACCAGAAATTTCCTTAGGAGACCGAGTATCTATCTTGGATATGTCCTCTGGCCTAGAGCACTTGCGGGAGGCTGTGGCTGCAGACTGAGGACTCTGAGCCGGGTATCCACCGTAGATCTGGAAGTATTAGTGTGCCAGAGATCCTAGGCTTGCCTAAAAAGTGCCCAAAACTGGGTATCCAAGGCATGCAGCAGCTCTTGTTGACTGAAAGATTCTGGAGCAAGAGGGGATAAGCAAGGAGGAGAGGCAGGTTCACCCACTGGAGAAAGCTGCCTGGGTTCCTCTAGCCCCTGAGGACGCGCAGTAGGACTACCTCTGTCCTGAGCCCCCTTGGCCAGTGTCACAGAGGTCTCCCCAGGATGATCAAGACACACACTACAAATGCCATCCTGCAAATCCTTGTTTCTTAGTGCAGACCATGCACCGCTGAAGGGAAGGCATAATAGAAGCAAATAGCGATGGACCGCGGTCCTGAAAGGTACAAAACCCCCCCCAAAAAATCTCTCAAATCCCACTTAAAAAAAACTCAGAGAGGCAAAGACTGGCAGGGGAGGCAGAATTAATATATTAAGATGCCCACAAAAGCCCTCCAAAAACAGATATAGTGTAAAATTCCCGCCAAAACAAAACGGCTGCTGCTAAAAGTCCAGCCGAGAAAAAGAGCTCCCTGAAGCCTTAAAACACGCAGAAAAATTACAAAACTAACAGATTCGAGGAGCTAGGGCTGTAAGGACCCTAAATAGGGTGCTTATTCCCAAAAGCTGGCCTCATATCGTCCCGATGAAAATCGGGAGGGGGACTTTGAAGATCAACTCACTGTGACTGGAACAGAAGCAGTGCAGAGAAGCCAAGGCAGACAAGTCACAGCAGAGGAGAGATAAAGCTGTCAGGAAAAAAAACCCTGCAGGTTCCCCCGAGGACCGGCTGCACAGCTCCTCATGAGCTGATGCAGGTTCTCTCCCCTACAGAGGGGGAAGCTCAACTGATCTTCCTGACCAGGAGCTCAACCTCAACCTGCCTGCAGTCAATATATCAATATATATATATATATATATGCGGCTGGGAAACCCAGAGGGGCACCTCTAGTGCGCCCTGGGTGCATCCTGCAAGAAATAATAAAAGGTTTAAAAGAAAAGAACAGAGAGAAAAAAAAAACTACACTCCACATCTGCTGGAGACAGAGAAATACTGGAGCGCCCTCTACTGGGGGTAGCTAGATATTACCAGGGAACAGCCTATCAGGCTACTGGTATTTTTTTATTTGTCTCTGTCTCCGACATCTGCTGGTAGGGGGACTAAACCCACTTGTCTGGACTGGTCTAGCAGGATGTACTGGAAACAGCTCTAGCAAGATATCACGCTATATAAAAGGCTGGACATACAAAATATTTCTTTGTAATAATGTAGCAGATGACGACAGCAGAGGGCCAACTAAATCATCCGGTCTGCCCATGTCTTCCATATTTAAACCAAAAGTAGCTCTGTTCCCCTCCCCATCTTTACCCTGAATGTTCAACCCTATTCCTACCATTGCCCTCTTTTTATTTGTCCCAAGAATGTTTAGGTTTTGTCACAGTACTGGCCTCTATCACCTACATTGATATGCTATGTCATGCCTTGTCATCTTTCTTTTTTATTCTTTCAAGTCTCCAAATTAATCCCATACCTCGATCAGCAAGCACTGTAACAATCAAAGCAGCAATAAAAGCCTGTGAGGTTCTGTCTGAAGTCTGATGCAGTTATTATCGCCTAGATTGGCCACTGTTGGAAACAGAATACTGGGCTTGATGGACCTTGGTCTGACCCAGTATGGCATATCTTATGTTCTTATGTTCTTATTTTTTGTCCAATGGCTTATATTCTTCCCTCTTTGACCTTCTAAAATTCTATACGACTAAGCAAACACTAAAGCTCCTTTCTCCATTTCTTCTGTCACACCTGCCCTTACCATTGTGTTCTATGTCTGTCCAAAGCACCCTTAAGTTTTTCCAGTTTGGCTATTAGGCCATTGCACTTCTCAGTAACAATGTATTTTCTCATGTTGACTCTGAACTCACAACTTGAATTTCGTTTTTTGTTTTTTTTTAAATACAGAAAATTTCACTTACACATAGTTTACTGAAATTTGTCAAATATCTGTTTCTGTCATATCTCTTTACCTTCCACCAGTGAGACATTTGAGCATCTTCAGTCTCTCTTTCTAGGGCTTTTGTTATAGGCCTTATACCATTTTAACTACTCTCTTTACATCCACTCAATGCCCTCACAAAAGCATGGCTCCAGAACTAAGTATTTCAGGTAGCATCACACTAGTGACCTACACATGCGCAATCTTATCTCCTTTCTCATACATGACATTTTAACTAAAACACAGCTGACATATTTAAAGCTTAGTAGGATATTTTACCAGTTTAAAGTGTCATTCTGTTAATACTGTAAATTTAGTTTTACACTTACCACTCTGATAAACTCAAACAGTTCAATCACAGCAGAATTCAACAGATTATATCTGGCTCCATTATCCAAAAGGGCATTTATAACTGGCTCAAAAAGGTTTCCCTTTATGATATAGCGGTTATAAAACTCATCTTTTAGACCAATGATCCTCCTCATAAAACGCAGCGCACCTGCCCAAACATTAAGAAAAAAACAGTTTCAAAGCACTAAAATAAATGTTGAAGTACACATGCAAATACAAAATTGATAGAATTTCTTAGAAAAAAAAATTGATCACTACACAATTCCTTAAAATTGTCAGTTATATTCAATATGTAGTTTTCCCCTCCACCCACCTTTGCTTTTAAAAGACAGAGGAGTACCCAGGAAAACACAAGAACAATTTTTGTTTAGGCTTATTTAAAGTCCCCCTGCAACACAACAATCCTATGCAGGACCCTGCTATGTCAGATTGTACACCTAGTCATAATACAGCAACATATTTTGATCCATGCCCTTCAACACTCATTTGTGTTGCTAATGGGTTCAAATTTAATTTAAAGAATTTCTAAATGGTTCACTGCAAGAAAGCATTTTCTCATCATTATTAGAGCAGACTGTGGTCAGACTAATTTCTAAGAAAGTGTGTAAAGAATTAAAGTTGAAAATTTTAGGATTATCTCTAATTCTTCAATCTTCCCTTTTTAGGTAACTTAACGGAGAGGACCGTGTAAATACAGCTGACAGACGGTTAGAAGACTGTTAGACCAGCTTCAATCAGGATTTCAGTGTGGTTTTACTAAGGAGGCAGTATTAGTCTCAGTTTTGGATGATCATTTTAAAAAACTGAGTGATAACTGTGATGTTCTGATAATCAAATGTATTGACAGCTTTAATTCAATTATTCATCATCTCTTAGTAAAAGCTTCAGTCTCTGTGAATAGGTGGTTTTGTTTTAAAATGATGTTCATTATTGTTATCAAATTGGCAGCGATAAGTAATGGTAGGGGAAGATAAATCATTGCCATTTTATCACCACCTCTTTTCAATATATTTGTCTTTCGTAAGAAATGTATTATGCACAATAGATGTTTGGCTTCATGTTTTCATTTTCTGAAGGTTAGGGTCTGAAAATGGATGAACTGAATTTGCATTGAGGATGGCTCAGTAATGGTTTTGTCATCAAAAACAATTAAATATTACAAAAGCAGAAACGATGTAATAAAGTACACATTTTAGATGTTGGGGTTAAGATGATTATAAATAAATAAATTGGTTCATTATTTGGATGTCTGATTAGACTCAGATTTGAAATTTAAAATACATGTCTCTAAGATAATTAAAACTATTGAGTCCATATTTAGATAAAGGTGAATTGAGATCAATTACTCAGGCAAGGATATTGTCCCACCTTACTCTAATGGAGTTTTGGCAGGTGTTCCTCAGAGACTGATATTTTGCCTGCAATGGATAAAGAATACAGTGGCAAAGATTAGAGATTTAAGATATATAATCATGTAATGTATCACCAATGCTTTAGGAATTGTACTGGCTTCCAATACAATGTAGAATTCAGTTTACATTTTTAATCTTTACTATTTGGGCTTAGATTAGCTCAGGGTCCTTTGTATTTAAGGAACAACTAACAAAATGTTCCTTCCAATTCTTTGTTCTCAAAATCGGGGCTACTAGGGGTTCCTTCTTTATGAGAAAATCTACTCTGTACAGTTTGGAGTGCGGGCTTTTCAGTTATTGCTCCAACATGGTGAAATGATTCCTCAAATCTTATAAATGGAGAACAATTATCTGTGTTTTAGAAAAGTTAAAAACTTCTGTATTTGGTATAACTTTTAGAAAAATAGATTTATATTTGACTGTTGATTTTGACTGTTTTATGGAATGTATTATTTAAATGGATTTCAAATAGATGTTGAATAACCTGATTCTATTGAACACCTCAATGTGCACTGCATAAGAACATAAGATATGCCATACTGGGTCAGACCAAGGTCCATCAAGCCCATATCCTAACAGTGGCCAATCTAGGTCATACGTACCTAGCAGTTTCCCCAAAAGACACAGGTTCTGCAATGCTTGTACTAGGTCAAGCAATGATATCCTGGGTCCCTTCTTAATAATGGTTTATGGACCTTTCCTCCAGGAACTTGTTCAAACCTTTTTTAAACACAGCTACACTAACAGCCTTTACTACATTCTCCGGTAACAAATTCCAGAGTTTGATTACACGTTGAGTGAAAAAATATTTTCTTTTATTAGTCTTAAATAGTTTACCCTGTAGTTTCATTGCATGTCCCCTAGTCTTTCTATATTCTGATAACGTAAACAATCGATCTACGTTTACCCGTTCCACTCTGTTCATTAATTTATAGACTTCTATCATATCTCCCCTTAGCTGTCTTTTTTCCAGGTTAAAGTGCCCTAACCTTTTAAGCCTTTCTTCATAGGAGTATCCTTCCATCCCCTTTACCATTTTGGTGGCTCTTCTCTGAACCTTTCCCAATAACGCTATGTCCTTTTTAAGATAGGGCAACCAGAATTGCACACAGTATTCAAGGTGTGGTCTCACCATGGAACGATATAGAGGCATTATAATATCTTTTGTTTTATTTTCCATTCCTTTAACAGGTGTTCTCCGGGGATAGCAGGAATCAGTCCTCACATATGGGTGACGTCAGCACCGACGGAGCCCTCGTGGAAGCACCCCCCCAGCTTTCAAAGAAAGCCTTTGGGAGATGCCACCACGCATGCGTGGTCCCCTTCCCACCCAAGGGTGCCATCTTGCTCAGTCACATGACATAGCAAAGAGACGGCAAAAAGAAAAAATGGTAAAGGAGAAACTCCAAGGGGAGGAGGGAGGGTTGTGAGGACTGATTCCTGCTGTCCCCGGAGAACACCTGTTACAGGTGAGTAACTACGCTTTCTCCGAGAACAAGCAGGAAGTCGGTCCTGACATATGGGACTCCCCAGCTACATGCTACTGAAAACCCACAGCAAAAACAGGGCTCCCGCGAAGGGAACCGCAAGCACCAGCAATTTTAGTCCCTGCACATAGACAACAGTAGAACCCGTGTCAGATGAAACCAAGCACTCCAGTAGCCTGAACACAGAAGGGTCGGAGGGCAGGAGTTGCCTAGACCCCGAAAAGGTTACGGAGCACAGCCTGGCCTAAGACACTGTCCCGTTGGGACACTCTCTCCAGGCAGCAGTGCGCTGCGAAAGTATGGACTGAAGACCAGGTAGCGACCTGGCAGATGTCCACCATCGGGACAGAGCGCAAGTTTGCCACCGAAGCTGCCATGACCCGGACACGGTATGCCGTGATGCGGCTTTTCAGTGGGAGCCTCGTCTGCTCATAAGCAAAGGCGATACAGTCCGCCACCCAAGTGGAAAGTGTATGCTTTGTCACCACCTCCCCCAGCCTACTGGGGTCATAGGAGATAAAAAGATGAGAAGCTTTGCAGTGGCCTTGGGTGCATTGGATGTAGAAAGATAAGGCCCTCTTACAGTCCGATGTGTGAAGGACCGTCTCCGCCCGACTGGAGTAAGGTCTTGGGAAGAAGGTAGGAAGCACCACTTCCTGATTAAGGTGGAAGGGCGACACTGACTTCGGCAGGAACTTGGGGTGCATGCAAAGCACCACCCTGTTCTTGTAGAACCTGGTGTAGGGCACCCCTGCCACGAGGGCCTGGAGCTCACTAACCCTGTGAGAGGAGATAAGCGCAAACAGGAAAACCACCTTCCAAGAGAAGTAGCGAAGGTGGCAGGTAGCCAGAGGCTCGAAGGGCGGATGAGTGAGCTGCCCCAACACTATGTTAAGGTCTCATTCGGCTGCCGGAGGGCAAACCGGGGATTTTGACAGGAGCAAGCCACGAAGGAAGCAGGTCACCAAAGGTTGGATCGAGAGTGGCTTACCATCCACCGGGTGGTGCTGCACCACAAGGAAACAAATGTGCACTCAGACGGAGTTTGACTGGAGCCCAGATTGGGAGAGATGGAGAAGGTACTGCAACACTAAAGCCACCGAACAGGAGAAGGGATCAGCCCCATGATCGGCACACCAAACAGAGAACCTGTGCCATTTGAGGGCATACGCCTTCCAAGTAGAGGCCTCGCAAGAGGCCAGCAGAATGTCTTCAACCGCAACCAGAAGGTTGAGGGGGGCGAGAATAACCCTCTCAGCAGCCATGCTGTCGAGAGGGACCCCAGGTTGGGGTGTAGAAGAAAGAGCCCCTCCTGAGATAGGAGTCCTGGGGCAGTGCCCAAGGGGATGGGGGGGCCTCCACTGCCAGCTGCAGCAACAGTGGGAATCAAGGCTGCCTGGGCCACCTGGAAGCTATCAGGAAAAGCGAGGCCCTGTCGCGGAGGGTCACGAACAACATCTTGGCGATCAGTTGTGTCGGAGGGAAAGCATACATGAGGCCTTACAATCACGAGACTAGAAACGCATCCGCTGCCACCCTGGAGGGGTGGGCCTGCCGGGAACAGAAGCGGGGCAACGGAAAGTTGTCCAGACTGGCGAACAAGTCCATCACATGTTCCCCCCAGAGCCGAAAAGGTTGGCCAGCTATCCTGGGGTACAGCTGACACTCGTGCGGCTGGAGAACCCTGCTGAGTCTGTCAGCAGGTACACTGCCCTCAGGAGGATACCCTGTTGGATCGCGTATGAACAGAGACCCAAATGCCTCCTGGAAAAGGACAGAGGACCCCATGCCCCCTTGTTTGTTCACATAGGACATCGCCACCTTGTTGTCCGTCTGGACTAGGACTGTCTGGTGGCACAGGGTGGTGACAAAAAGCTCTCAGAAAGAGGTGTATCGCTCGGAGCTCCAGGAGATTGAACTGTTAGGATGCTATCACCTGGCAACCAGGTGCCCTGGGTGTGGAGGGTTCCGCAGTGTGCTCCCCAGCCGAGCAGGGAGGCGTCCGTGGTGAGGACCCTCGAGTGGCTGGGAGTCTGGAAGGGCATGCCCTCTTCTAGGTGTTGGGGCAACTGCCAACAGACCAGGGAATCCGCCAACTGTCGGGTCACCGCAACCCTGTCCCGGAGGTGGCCTGTGGCCTGAGACCACTGGTCCCGGAGACATCACTGCGCCGCCCTCATATGGAAGCGAGCGTCTGTGGTGACGTGGACTGTGGAGGCCATGTGCCCAAGGAGATGCAGAAGGTGCCGGGCAGGCACTGAGAGACGGTGTTGTACGTCTCAAGCCAGAGATCTGAGATGATCTGCCCGGTCCTTGGGCAGGAAGGCCTTGGCCTGGAGGGTGTCGAGCTTTGCCCCGATGAGCTCCAGGCATTGTGCCAGGAGGTGGTGAGACTCGGAGCAATTTATAATGAAGCCCAAGTGTTGCAGAACCTGGATGGTGCATGCAGTGGCCTGCTGCACCTTGGAGGCTGTGCCTCCCCTTATGAGCCAGTTGTCCAGGTAGGTAAAGCACAGTTACTTACCTGTAACAGGTGATCTCTGGGAACAGCAGGAATAAGTCTTCACATATGGGTACGTCGGTACCAACGGAGTCTGCGCGGGAACGCTTCCCAGCGTCCAATCAAGAGCTTTTGGAAGCATCCCAGCACGCCTGTATGCTGCCTTCCCGCCTTTCCCAACTGCCTCTCCTCAGTTAAGTTTTAAAGCTGAGACAAAGAGAGAGAGAGAGGAAAGGAAAGATAGATAGAGAGACAACTCCTGGGGAGGTGGGTGGGTTGAGAAGACTTATTCCTGCTGTTCCCAGAGATCACCTGTTACAGGTAAGTAACTGTGCTATCTCCAGGAACAAGCAGGAATGAGTCTTCACATATGGGGACTCCCAAGCTGAGATGCCTGGAGTCCCAGCATGTCATAGGTTGGAACATGCTATCTCCCAGAACACCAGGCATCCTGAGGATGGAGGGTAGGAGTTGAAGAAAGAAAGATGCTGTGGAACAGCTAACCTAGCATAGGACTGCAGAGAAGGAGTCCATGTGTGGATGATGATTGTCATCAATGATATTGCAAAGAATATTGCAATATGGACCTCCCCTGACAGGATTTCACAGAAGTATGGAGGTTCATGGATCTACTGGGGAACCCAGTAGAGGAACCGTGAAGAGGACCTCACTGTAAAGTGGAGGTAATAAACCTGTAGGAAAACAGTGGAGGTCAGAATTCTGAAAGGTAACAGGTAACCCCAGTAGGAAAAACTGGTGTAGTACAAAAACGGTGGGCCTTCAGCGGAAGGCTGTATGACAAAAACCTAACTCTTTTGGCGGCAGAGTGGCTCACTCTTAGGAGCAAAAAGAGAAAGGCTAACCGATTTGGACAAACAGGCACAGTCCTTGTGGGGAGAAAGGGTATGGGAACCCCTTGTATCCCAAAAAGAGAGGACAAATGCCTGAGGCGTTAAAGCCTGTGATTAACTGAAGATCCACAATGTCTCTCCTAACTGGGGTAAGCTAGGAGAGATATTGGGCACGGAGAGCTTCAGAGGTACCTAAACCCTTAGGTTATGGTATAAAAATTGTTGACTACCACAGGAGTGGTTGTGTGCGTAGAACCCCAAACCTGCTGGATAGCATAGGTATGGGTAAAGCCCCTCTGTCAGAAACATACAGCTATATGAGCATAGACAGTCAGATAGATAAGTATGTGGAGACATATCTATCTATAATGAAATATCTCGACAGATACATTATATATATATATATATATACATATATATACATACATACATATATATACATATAGATATATAGACAGACATATAAGAATATATCTATAGTGAGATATGGAGGGGCATAAAATACACACAAAAGATAAATATGAATATGTAGGCCTAAATATGGGTGTCTGCAATTAAACAGACAGAAATATGCCTACAGCACGGTATTCACATAGGATATGTGGAGAGGAAAGATTCATCTAATAACAAGGAGGTGGAGCTACTTGAGAAGATATATAGAGAATCTATTCCCCCTGGTTATGATCTGCAAGGATGCTAGCTAGTGAAATAACCAGGATGGTTACATGAAAAACAGAGGATAATATCAATCTGCAGCCAGCAAGTCCCAAGTCTTCCAGGACTCTAGCATGGTAAGTAGACAGAAGACACATAGAGATGAGATACCATGTTGACCTGCTTAAGGGCAAAAAGTATCATGCGTTCTTACCATGAGGACGAGCTGCAAGGAGAAAGAGCATATCCCCAATTGGGAATGCTATGGACCAAAGCAGGGAATTGGCAACTCCTTAAGCCTTTACGTAATAGAAGGCCTATGTCCTTTATATCAAAAGGAGATAGTAAAAGAAGGGAGAACCTTCTAGTCATGGGAGACATGACTGAAAAGCCTTTTCCAACCATCTAGGATAGCTGTTGGAGAAAAAAAACCCCATGCTCTCTAGCAAGGGCCCATAGTGGAAAGCTTCTCTGTAGAATTGCAGAGAGCATGATGCAGGAGAATGAGGAGATAGAACTGGCTGCTAGAGAGCCAGTATCTCTGCCAACTATGCTGCCAAACCCAGGGTAATGGAGATGGCAGAAATAGAAGACCAATCCAGAAAGCTTGTAGTGAGATAATCTCCAAGATAGATGAAAGTACTGACTTGGAGCTACTACTAAGACTAGACAGAATGTTAGTGGAGGACAAATCTGGTTGTTTGTGGACAAGAACCAGTGGACCAAACATTAAGGCTCCTGCATAGGCAGCTGCTAGCAAGACAGGAGAAAGAATCTTACTGTTCAAAAACAGAAAGGACAGAACAGGAGTAGAAAACTCTGGACATGTCTGATAAGCTGCCTCAAAGTAAGATTGAAACAGGGGAGGTAACTCAGAGAGGAAAACTCCGCACTGGAAAGTGACAAAAACTAGAGAGGATGAAAAAAAAAAAAACCAGCAAGTAATTCCGCTCTTACAGTAGTAAGAGGGTGAAGAGAATGGAGCTGAAGAAGACTTACCAAGTAGTAAGTCTATAGAAAGGAAAAATACATGCTGGCACAGGAACTATCATTTGATAGTGGTCAGACCTCTTTCCCTAGCAGGAAAAGAGGAGAAACCTGTGACCTATAGGCATGAACATCCTGACAGCTCATAGAAATATAGAAAAAATGGATGTCTTTTGAAAGAGATCCATGTGTAGGGGTAGAATGAAGCAGTGGATTGCCTCTATTGAGAAGAAGCAACTGTAGATTCTAACCCCAAGAGTCACAAGCATCTGATGATGATTGATCAGAAACCCTGCAGGTGCTGGGTTTGCTGAGCCTGGTGAGAGGTTGGATTCTTCAGACCAGGATGATGCCTCCCCTGTTGGGGAACATATGTATGATGGGCAAGTGAGGAAAGCGTAGTTACTCACCTGTAACAGGTGTTCTCCAGGAGCAGCAGGAATCAGTCCTCACTTATGGGTGACGTCGGCGCCGACGGAGCCCTCGCGGAGCAATTTTCCCCAGCTTTCAAAGAAAGCCTTTGGGAATTGCAGCGCGCATGCGCGGTCGTCTTCCCGCCCGAAGGTGCCATCTTAGCCAGTCAGATGACATAGCTAAAAAAGACAGCATAAAAATTTGCAAAAAGAACATAAGCAGACGATTGCAACTCCAAGGGGAGGAGGGAGGGTAGTGAGGACTGATTCCTGCTGCTCCTGGAGAACACCTGTTACAGGTGAGTAACTACGCTTTCTCCAGGACCAAGCAGGAAGTCAGTCCTCACTTATGGGACTCCCAAGCTCAAGGCTACCGGAGACCCTAAGCACAAAAATGAGCTCCCTCTAGCTCAGCAGCACAGAAGGAAAGAATCTTCGCTGAATTATCACCCACCGGTAGCCCACATCCGGGATGGAGGGTAGGAGTTGCTCAGACCTCAAAGAGATTACGGAGGACTGCCTGTCCGAAAGCACTGTCCCTACGGGACTCCCTCTCGAGACAGTAATGGACCGCAAAAGTCTGGCTCGAAGACCAAGTAGCGGCCCGGCAGATGTCTGCCAGCGGAACAGAGCGGAGGTAAGCCACTGACGTGGCCTTTGCCCGAACACAATGAGCCGTGACTCGACTTTCTAAGGCGAGTCCGGCTGCCCCATAAGCCCAAGAGATACAGTCCGCAACCCAGATGGACAGAGTACGCTTGGAGACCGGGAGTCCCAATTTATTGGGGTCAAAAGACACAAAAAGCTGAGCAGCTTTACGGTGCTCCCGCGTACGGTCAAGGTAGAAGTTCAATGCCCTTCTACAGTCCAGGGTATGGAGGACCGTCTCGGCTCGGCTGGAGTGTGGTCTGGGAAAGAAGGTTGGAAGTACCACCTCCTGATTGATGTGAAAAGGGGAGACCACTTTAGGCAGAAACTTAGGGTGAGTCCGTAGGACTACCCTATTCTTGTAGAACCGAGTGTAGGGGGGATCAGACACGAGGGCCTGCAACTCACTTACGCACCTAGCGGAAGTGAGGGCTACCAAGAACAGTGTTTTCCAAGACAGAAAACGGAGAGAACATGTAGCCATGGGTTCAAAAGGCGGACAGGTGATCCGCTGCAAAACCACATTCAGGTCCCAGTTCGGCGCTGGCGGGCGCAGAGGTGGTTTAAGTAGAAGGAGACCTCGGAGAAACCTCGCTACGAGAGGGTCGCTGGAGAGAGGTCTACCGTCCACCGGCACATGATGTGCCGAAAGAGCACTGAGGTGAACTTTGACGGAGTTGGACTTAAGTCCTAGATTAGAGAGGTGTAGCAAGTACTGCAAGATCACCGACACCGGGCAGGAGAAGGGATCCTGAGACTGTTCGGTACACCAGACTGCAAAGCGACGCCATTTAAGGGCGTAGCATTTGCGGGTAGAAGGCCGTCGCGAAGCCAAGACGACCTCCTCCACCTCCGCCGGCAGGAGAAGGGGAGCAAGGACTACCCTCTCAGCAGCCAGGCCATGAGGTTGAGAGACCTGAGGTTGGGGTGCAGTAGGGACCCCTGATCCTGGGTGAGGAGATCCGGTTGCGCCCCCAGAGGGATTGGATCCTCCACTGCCAGTTGCAGCAGGAGCGGAAACCACGGCTGCCTGGGCCAGCGAGGGGCCACCAGGATCATGAAGGCTTTGTCTCGGAGAACCTTGAAAAGGGTCCGAGAGACTAACGGAATGGGAGGGAAAGCGTACAGAAGGCTCCCCGACCATGAGATCAGAAAGGCGTCCGCTGCAACCCGAAGGGGGTGAGGCTGACGAGAGCAGAAGCGAGGAAGTTGCCGGTTGCGAGGACTGGCAAAGAGATCCATCGTGGGGAGGCCCCACCTGAGGAAGAGCTTCTGGACGATCAAGGGATCCAGACGCCACTCGTGCGGCTGGAGGACCCTGCTGAGTTTGTCCGCCAGGCAATTTTCTGGGCCCGGGAGATAAACTGCCTTGAGGAGAATGCCGTGACTGACGGCCCAAGAGCAGAGCTTCTGTGCCTCCCGGCAGAGGAGGAGGAAGGAGCCCGTGCCCCCCTGCTTGTTCACGTAGAACATGGCAACTTGATTGTCCGTCTGGACAAGGACGGACTGTTGGGAGGTCAGGGGGGAGAAGGCCTTGAGAGCTAGGCGGATCGCCCTGAGCTCCAGGAAGTTGATCTGCTGAGCAGACTCCCACTTGGTCCAGAGGCCCTGAGTACGTGCCTCTTGGCAATGGGCTCCCCAGCCCAGGAGGGATGCATCGGTGGTCAGCACCCGGGTCGGCTGAGGTGACTGGAAAGGCATTCCTAATACCAGGTTCGGCTGCCGGAGCCACCACCGGATAGACGAGACCAGCGGCTCGGAGACGCGCACCAGGTCTGCTAGGCCGCCTGTGGCTTGTCGCCACTGCCGGCGGAGACACCATTGAGCAGACCGCATATTCAGGCGGGCATTGGGGGTCACATGGACGGTGGAAGCCATATGGCCGAGCAGTCTCAGGAAGCGCCTGGCGGAGACCAGGGGCTGGCTGCGAAAGCGGTCGGCTAGGTCCATGAGCCGCTGAGCCCTGTCGAGCGGTAGGTACGCTCGCGCCTGAGGGGTGTGCAGCCTTGCGCCGATGAACTCGAGATCCTGCGAGGGGAGCAAAGTGGACTTTGCGAAGTTTATGACAAAGCCCAAGTGCTGCAGCAGAGTCACCGTGCGGCACGTGGCGTGGGTGACCTCCTGAGCGGACGCTGCTCTGATGAGCCAGTCGTCGAGGTACGGAAAGACAAAGAGGCCGCGAAGCCGGAGATGGGCCGCCACGACCGCGAGGCATTTTGTGAAGACTCGCGGTGCGGAGGACAGGCCAAAGGGCAGTACTCTGTACTGGTAATGATTTCCTGCCACCACAAACCTTAGGTATTGGCGGTGGCTTGGGTGGATGAGGATGTGCGTGTAGGCATCCTTTAGATCCAAGGAGCATAGCCAATCTCCCTGCTGGAGGTAGGGCAGAAGGATTCCAAGGGTAAGCATTTTGAACTTCTCCCGCACAATGAACTTGTTGAGGTTGCGCAAGTCCAGGATGGGTCTGAGGCCCCCTGTTCTCTTTGGTATCAGAAAATACCTTGAATAGAAGCCTTGACCTCTCAGGTGGTGTGGCACCGGTTCCACCGCCTGTTCCTGCAGAAGACCTGCTAACTCCTGAAGGAGCAACTCCCTGTGCAGAGGGGGGCGCGGAGGCTCTCCCGGAAAATAGGAGGGAGGGACCTGGTGGAAGTGGAGAAGGTAGCCCTCTCGCACGACCTGAAGCACCCAGGCATCTGCGGTGATGCTGGACCACCTGTGGGCGAAGTGAACCAGCCGGCCTCCGGTGCTGGGGGGAACCAGCGGGGGGGGAGAGGCTATGCTGAGCGAGTCAAAAACCCCCACCCTGCTGAGCAGGGGCTGGTGGTGCAGGCTTGGGGGCTTGCTGCCTACGGGACCCGTTACCCCGTCCCTTGGCCTGCTGGCCCTGTTGGGGAGCTGCAGGGGCCTGATAATGGGGGTATTGTTTGTAGGCAGCTGCCTTCCTCGGGTAAAAGGACTTTTTTCCCGAGCCCTTCTTTTTCTGGGAAGGGGCGGAGGTCTTCCTAGAAAGCCTGGTCCTGGTGAGAGTCTCAGTCTCAATTTGTGCAGCCTTTTCCGCCATGGGCTTGCCAAAGAGGTTTTCGCCTCGGCAGGGGACATCGACCAACTTGTCCTGTACCCAGGGCTCAAGGTCGGACGACTGAAGCCAAGCCTGTCGGCGGGCACCGATGCCGGCTGCGGCCACTCGAGCCGAGGCTTCAAAGCCATCATAGGCTGCTCGGGACATGAACTTTGAGCATTCCCGAATACCCGTGGACAAGGCTAGGAACCTCCGCAAGGGCTCCTCGGAGAGACCAGCGGAGAATCCGGCTAGCTCTTTAGCCAGATCCCGGAGATACATGCCCATGTATAGCTGGTAAGTCTGGACACGACAGGCGAGCATAGAGCCCTGGAAGCACTTCTTGCCAAGGCCATCCAGGTTACGGGCCTCCCTTCCAGGAGGCACCGAGGAGTGCATCTTCTGGCTCTTAAGACGATGCATGGCCGATTCCACTACCATGGAATGGTGTGGCAGCTGTGCCTTTTGAAAGCCAGGGCTCTTGCGGACTCGATAGATAGAATCGACCCGCTTGCTCAGGACCGGCGAGGAGGCCGGACTCTCCCACATGCGGAAGAGTAGTCGTTCCAGCATAGGAGGAACCGGCACAGTAAAGTGTTCCCTCGCGGGAGAGTCATACTGGAGGGCGTCGAGCTCTTCGGCTCGAGGCTCCTCCTCGGGATCCGCAGGGAAGGCCAAAGCCTTGGCCATATCCCTAACGAAGTCCGAGAACCGGGCATCCTCCGGGGGGGACTGCTTCCGAGGCTCGGACTCCGGAGAGTCCGATGGGACACACCGAGTCCGGAAAGAATCAGGTGACTCTTCCTCCTCAGACTCCCAGACCGACTCCGACGAGGACTCGGTGGGGTCGGCCCGGGCAGGGTGCGGCGCCAGCCGCCCCGACGCCGAGGGAGTCGGCGTCGGCGACCTCGGTCCCGAACGGGAGGCCGAGGGCGACCTCGACCGAGGATCGACTCGAGTTCTCATCGACTCGAGGATCGGCTCGGTCTCCGGGGTCGACTTGGACGTCGACGTCCCGGCGGTCGGGGCAGCGACGCCAGCGAAGCCAGCGAGCAGTGCCCGCTGCTGGTCCATGAAGGCAGACAGTCTGCTCTCCAAGGCCGTCAACCTGAGTCCGAGCTCAGGTGACCCAGCAGCCCCCGACTCGGGCCCCGACGGCGTCGGGCCCGACGTCGGCTGTCGCGGAGGCGAGTCCAGAAGGACTACAGGACTTACCCGGGCAGGCATCTCCGACTCCAGGCGAGGTCGCTTCGGGAGGTGCTCCTTCTCCAAGGACCCGGGGCGGCTGTCGGGGCTATGCGACCTGGCCCTCGCGGAGCCAGGAGCGTCCACCGACGCCGCCCTCGCGGGTTTTTCCTTCCGACGATGGTTCCCGGAGGGAGAACCCCGGTCGGAGGAGCTCCGGCGACGGTCCGAGCTGGAGCCTTTCGACACGGAGGCCTCCGACGAGGTCCGGGTACGGCTGGGGTCAGCGAAGATTCTCTCGCGCTGATGCCGCCGACTTCTCAACGCCTTCGAGGACAGTTTGCTGCAGGGCCCACAGATCAGTTCCTCATGATCCGGGCCCAGGCAGCGGAGGCAAAAGTCGTGTGTGTCGGTTAGTGACATATTTCGGTCACACCGACCACACCGCTTAAAGCCACTGGCAGCCATCGGGGGAAAAAGGGCCCCTGCGAGGTCAAAGGACCGGGCTGCCAGGGAAAACGAAAACGAAAGCTGACTAAGTCAGAAAAACCGAAAAAACGGAAGAGGACTCGAGACCGGCGTCGCGAGTCCGGCGGGAAAACGATCGGCGTCGAACCGAAAGAAAAAAGTATAAAATAAAGAGGAAAATCAACTTTTTCGCGGGGACAAGACGGGGACGTCTGTAGGGCTCCGCGGAAAAAAGAAGACTGGCTAAGATGGCACCTTCGGGCGGGAAGACGACCGCGCATGCGCGCTGCAATTCCCAAAGGCTTTCTTTGAAAGCTGGGGAAAATTGCTCCGCGAGGGCTCCGTCGGCGCCGACGTCACCCATAAGTGAGGACTGACTTCCTGCTTGGTCCTGGAGAATAAAACCTTCTTCTCCTGTGGGAAGAAAGTTTGGTAGGACATTTCCTACCTACTGGGACAGAAGAAGGTGTAGAACAATCCTTAGGAACAGGTAAATCAGTGGATAACTGAGTAACCTGACGTAAAGACTCCTTGTTAAAAAGATTTTCTCCAGTGCAAGGAGTATGTCCCATCCGTTGTTGTGCCCATTTGTCCAAGTCTGAAGCTTGGAGCCAGGCTCTACGTCGTGCCCCTATAGCTATAGCAGAAGTCCTGCTAACAGACTCAAAAGAGTCTAGGGAAGCACGAGAAAGAAACCAAGAGATATTCTGGATATGCTTAAGCAGTGAGGAATAGTCTGTACTCCTGGAATCTGGAAGGAAAGGAGTCAAAAGATGTAATTGCTTTGTGACCTCCTCAAGAGAAAGACTCATATAAAAAATATATGAGAGAATTCTTGCAGAAAGCAAAGATGTCTGGAAGGTTTGACGTCCAAAGGCATCTAGTGTCTTAGACTCACGACCTGGCGGATAAGAAGAGTGCTTTTTCTTACTCTTTACCCGCCTCATTGCTGATTCCACTACTATGGAATGATGAGGAAGTTGAGTCTTTTGAAACCCTGGAGAGGGGGGCACCTGATATAAGAGATCAGTTGCCCTGGGAGGTGGGGGTACCCTAAAAGGCGTTTCCCACATTCCTAGAAGGAGATCCTGCAAGGAATGATGCAAAGGAAGCATTATGTTGTCCTTTGCTTTGGTAGGAACAGAGCCTTGTGCAGGATCATGTCCTGGAATAGGAATGGCAAGGGATCTTGCTATATCCAGGAGGAAACTCTGAAAAGAGGGATCCCAAACAGGAATCTCCCTTGGACAGGTTAGATCTAAAGAACTAGCCTGAGCACCCACAGAGTTATCCAAATATATAGGAATAGAAGATCCTGCAGTGTGGAATGCTTAAGGGATGGTTACTGGTACTGGCTGTCAGGAGCAGCAACCGTCCTTACCACATTGTGCATGCCAGGTATCGACTCCAAGCTTGGTATAGAATGGAGCGATCCTGTTGAAAAAAGCATGGCAGGAGTTGGCCACGATGCTACTGTGGATACCGGTACCGATGGCAATACCGGTACCGATGTCGAGCCCGACAAAGACATCGGAGCAGTCATCGGTGACAGTTCAACCGGTACCGAGGTAACCAAAAACCTCTGGCTACTATCCTCGGTACCGAAGCACCGGTATCAATCGGTGTCGGTACCAAAACCTATTGGTACCCAGTCTTCTAGACTAGAGATTGATTCCAAACTCGGCATCGAGGGCAGAGAGCCTGATAAGCGAAGCATGGAAGGCACCGACCATAAGGGTAATGAGGACATCGGTACTGACTTCGGTACCGTGTCTGATACCAGTGGGGGAACCGAGAGTTGCGGATCCGAGTCATCGGAACCGAGCCTTCGGTACTGCCGTGAGACGGTACCAAGGCAAGTCAGTACCCAGTCCTCCAGACTGGAGATCGATTCCAGACTCTGCATTGAAGGAAGCGAGGCTGTCGATGCACATCTGGAGGGTACCGACGTTGGTGGTAGTATCAATGTTGGTACCGATAATGGAAAGTCAATCTGGGGAGTATCCACCGGTCCCGAAGGCACCGAGGACGCCAGATGACGATCCCTGGTGAGGAGTGTTTCATCCAACACCTGTGCCGATGCCAGGGTATCGGTACCGCTCGAAGCGGATGCCACCACCGTACACGGCTTAGGTATGTTCTGTGGGGGGTGAACCCCAGGAAAAACCAGAAACCCCTTATACGCTTTGGAGACCGAAGACTCCCGCCGGCGTTTTGAAGCCAGTGGGCAGTCGAGGGCAAGGCCAGAGCCGTCTACATGTTGTGTATGAGACCTACCACTCGAGGACTGGCTAGTCTTAACAGACTGTTTGTGGGTTACCTGATCCTGTGCGGAAGAAGAAGGGGACGGTGCCCCGAAGTTGGAGGGCAACTGTGTATCGAGGGAACCTCGATGTTGAAGACGTCTTCTCACCAAACTGTTGTCAGGACACAAGCAGGTTAGACACCGACTTCGAGGGTCTAAAAATAAAGTTGTACCGCCAGAGTCTGAACATTTCTTGGAGAAAGTGTCTGGCAGTTCCATGAAGAAAAAAGAAGAGGCCTAAAATGCCTAAGAGACCGTGGGACACTATGAAGAAAAAATATCCCGTGGAAAAGGAAGATTTTACAAGAAAAGAAAAGAAAACACCGGCGGTACCGGTGGCGTCGGGAAGACAGCCGCAACCACAAGAAAACTAAGAAATAAGAACAAGAATTTTCTGCGGTGACAGGAGGACGTCCTGCCGGCTCCGCGGAAAAACTAAAACTGAGGAGAGGCAGTTGGGAAAGGCGGGAAGGCAGCACGCAGGCGTGCTGGGATGCTTCCAAAAGCTCTTGATTGGATGCTGGGAAGCGTTCCCTCGCAGACTCCGTCGGTACCGACGTACCCATATGTGAAGACTCATTCCTGCTTGTTCCTGGAGATACATGAAGACCCCTTGGAGCCTAAGGAAGGTGGCGAAGACCGCCAGGCATTTCGTGAAGACCTTCGGGGCAAAGGGAAGCACCCAGTATTTAAAGTGTTTGCCTCCTACCACAAACCACAGGTACTGCCTGTGGTTGGGGTGTATATAAGGATGTGGGTTTAAGCAACTTTGAAGTCTAAGGAGCATAGCGAATCTCCCTGCAGGAGGTATGGAAGCAATGTTCCAAGGGAGAGCATCTTGAACTTCTCCCTCACCAGGAATTTGTTGAGGTTGCGCAGGTCAAGGATGGGCCTTAGGCCCCCTGTCCCCTTACGGATGAGGAAGTATCTGGAGTACAACCATCTGCCTTTGAGGTGGTGGGGCACCGGTTCAACCGCCTTGTCCTTGAGAAGACCTGCCAACTCCTTCAGGAGAAGGTCCCGGTGAAGGGAGACCCGAGGGGCTCCCACGGGAAATAAGGGGGAGGTGTCTGAATCAGGTGGAGGAGGTAACCCTCCTCGACTACCCTCAGAGCCCAGGAATCGGTGGTTATGGACACCCACCTCTGGGCATAGAGGGCCAGATGACCCCCTGTGGGCTGCTGATCTCCTTGGGGTAGAGAGGCTATGCTGAACGAGTCAGAAGCTCCCCCATGGCTGTGCTGGAGCCAATGCCTGTGGTTTTCGAGCTTTCTACTTAGCGGGCTATGCCCATGTCCCTTGGCCTGCTTATCCTGTTGGGGAGCCTGGGGGGGGGGGAGGCCTGATAGGCTGAGTAGTTTTGGTAAGGAGCTCCCTTCCTCAGGTAAAAGGGCTTTTTACCCAAGCCCTTCCAACGGGGAGGGGCAGTGGTCTTCTTGGAGAGCATGGTCCTCGTTATGAACTCGGTCTCCAGCTCGGCAGCCTTGTCGGTCATGGGTTTGCCAAAGAGGTTCTCCCTTTGACAAGGGACGTCAACCAGTTTGTCCTGAGCCCATTGCTCGAGGTTGAACGACTAAAGCCAAATCTGGCGGCATGCACCAATGCCCGCCACGGCTATCCGGGCCGCCAACTCAAACCAGTCATAGGCTGATAGACACATAAATTTGGAGCAGTCACAGACGGCTCCTGAACTGCTGCAAAGGTTCCTCGGAGAGACCAGCCGAGAACCCGGCAAGTTCCTTCGCCAAGTCTCTGAAATGCATGCCCATGTACAGCTGGTAGCATGGACCCAGCAGGAGCATTGAGCCCTGGTAGCACTTTCTGCTGAGGGCATCCTAGGGGCGGGCCTCCCTGCCAGGGAGCACAAAGGAGTGCGTCTTCTGGCTTTTCAGCCGATGCATGGCCGACTCCACCACAATGGAATTGTGCGGCAGCTGTGACTTCTGGAAGCCCGGGCTCCGATGGACCCGATACATCGAGTCGAGCCGTTTGCTCACCACTGGCACCGACGCCGGTGTCTCCTACATACAGAGCATGAGCCATTCCAGGATGGGAGGAATGGGCACAGTGAGTGATTCCTGAGGGGGGGCCTTGAACAGGAGGATCTCCAGTTCGTCCGCCCGAGGGTCCTCCTCAGACTCAGTCAGGAACGCCATGTCCTTGACAAAGTCCAAGAAGCCCATGTCCTCTGGTGGGGACCGCCTCTGCGGAAGGAACGTTGTGGTGGTGACGGGTATCAGGAGACTCCTCATCCTCTGTCTCACATTCGGAGAACTCCAAGGATGACTCGTAGGCGGGCTGCTCTGTGGGCTTTGAGGCCACCGAAGCCCTGCGGTCAACACCTGGTAGACTGGCCGGGGATGACCAAGCACCCGTCGAATGAGATGCCGAGCGTGACCTCAGCTGAGGATCGACTTCGAGGACTGGCTTGGACTCTGGGGATGTCTTCGACGTCGAAAGCCTGGTGGTCGGGGCAGATGAGCTGGACGTGCCGGACAACAGCACCCACTGCCGGCCAATGAAGGAAGACAAACTGCGCTCCAGGGCCGCCATTCTGGACTCGAGGCCAGAAAGTTTCGCAGCCTTTGGCACGGGGCCTGAGGAACTGTTTTATGGAACGTATTATTTAAATGGATTTCAAATAGATGTTGACTAACCTGATTCTATTGAACACCTCAATGTGCACTGCATAAGAACATAAGATATGCCATACTGGGTCAGACCAAGGTCCATCAAGCCCAGTATCCTGTTTCCAATAGTGGCCAATCTAGGTCATACGTACCTAGCAGTTTCCCCAAAAGACACAGGTTCCACAATGCTTGTACTGGGTCAAGCATTGATATCCTGGGTCCCTTCTTAATAATGGTTTATGGACCCTTCCTCCAGGAACTTGTCCAAACCTTTTTTAAACCCAGCTACACGAACAGCATTTACTACATCCTCCGGTAACAAATTCCACAGTTTGATTACACGTTGAGTGAAAAAATATTTTATTAGTCTTAAATAGTTTACCCTGTAGTTTCATTGCATGTCCCCTAGTCTTTCTATATTCTGATAACGTAAACAATCGATCTACGTTTACCCGTTCCACTCCGTTCATTAATTTATAGACTTCTATCATTTCTCCCCTCAGCCGTCTTTTTTCCAGGTTAAAGAGCCCTAACCCTTTTAGCCTTTCTTCATAGGAGTATCTTTCCATCCCCTTTACCATTTTGGTGGCTCTTCTCTGAACCTTTTCTAATATCGCTATATCCTTTTTAAGATACGGCGACCAGAAATGCACATAATATTCAAGGTGCGGTCTCACCATGGAACGATATAGAGGCATTATAATATCTTTTGTTTTATTTTCCATTCCTTTCCTTATGATACCTAGCATTCTATTTGCTCTCTTGGTCGCCACTACACACTGGGCCGAGGGTTTTAACATGTTATCCACAATGACGCCTAAATCTTTTTCCTGGGTGGTGATTCCTAATGTGGAACCTTGCATCATGTAACCATAGTTTGGGTTGTTCTTCCCTAGGTGCATAACTTTGCACTTGTCCACATTAAATTTCATTTGTCATTTTGATGCCCAGTCTTCCAATTTATCAAGATCCTCTGGCAATTTTCCACAATCCTCATGGGTTTTAACAACTTTAAATAGTTTTGTGTCATCTGCAAATTTGATAACATCACTCGTTATTCCACTTTCCAGGTCATTTATGAATATGTCAAAAAGCAGCGGACCCAGCACAGAACCCTTGGGTACACCACTATTCACCTTTCTCCACTGGGAAAATTGGCCATTCAGCCCTACCCTCTGCTTTCTATCTTTTAACCAGTTCCTGATCCACAGTAGTACACTGCCTCCTATCCCATGACTCTTTAGTTTTGCCAAACGTCTCTGATGAGGGACCTTGTCAAAGGCTTTCTGAAAGTCCAGATACACTATATCGACCGACTCACCTTTGTCCACCTGTTTATTCACACCTTCAAAAAAGCATAACAGATTAGTAAGACAAGATCTTCCTTGTCTAAAGCCTTGTTGGCTGTCTCCCATTAGGCCATGACATGCTGAGTAATTTTATTCCTTACTATGGTTTCTACCATTTTTCCCGGTACTCACGTCAGGCTCACCGGTCTGTAGTTTCCCGGATCACCCCTGGAACCCTTTTTAAAAATTGGAGTTCCACTGGCGATCCTCCAATCTTCAGGTATTAGAGATGATTTTAATGATAGTTCACAGATTACTAACAGCAGGTCTGCAATCTCATATTTCAGTTCTTTCAACACCCTTGGATGTATACCATCTGGCCCAGGTGATTTGCTACTCTTCAGTTTATCTAATAGCTGTAATACATCTTCCCGATGTATCGATATTTCCTTCAATTCTTCCGCACCTTTAAATACCACTTCAGTCATGGGTAACATCCCTACATCTTCCTCAGTAAAGACCGAAGCAAAGAATTTATTCAGTCTCTCCGCTATCGCCTTGTCGCCTCTTAGTGCCTCTTTAACCCCTCTATCATCTAATGGACCAACACTGACTCACAGATTTTTTGCTACGAATGTACTTGAAAAAGTCTTTATTTCGTGTTTTTGCTTCCGCAGCAAGCTTCTTCTCAAATTCTCCCTTTGCCTGCCTTATCAATGCCTTGCATTTCACTTGCCAGTGCTTGTGCTGTTTCCAGTTTTCGTCATTTGGCTCTTTTTTCCATTTCCTGAAGGATGCTTTTTTGGCAACAACAGCCTCTCTGACCTCACCTTTAAACCATGCTGGCAGTTTTTTGGACTTCCTTCCACTTTTCTTAAAGCATGAAATACAGCTGGTCTGGCCTTCCAAGATACTATTTTTCAACAACACCCAAGCTTGATGTAAGTCTTTAACCTTTGCAACTGCCCTTTTTAGTTTTTTCTTAACTATTTTCCTCATTTTATCAGTCTCCCTTTTGAAAGTTAAAAGGTAGTACTGTGGATTTCCTTACTATCCCTCCTCCACTAATTAAATCAAAGGTGATCATGCTATGATCACTATTGCCAAGTGGCCCTAACACCCTTATCTCTTGCACTAGATCTGGTGTTCCACTAAGGACTAGGTCTAATACGGCTTCCCCTCTCGTCGGTTCATGAACCAGCTGCTCCAAGAAGCAGTCATTTATTTCATCTAGGAACTTTATCTCCCTAGCATGTCCTGCCGTGACACACTGACCCAGTCGATACCGGGGTAATTGAAATCACCCATTATTATTACTGCGCTGCAACTTTTGTTAGAAACATAGAAACGTGATGACAGAAAAAGACCACATGGCCTATCTAGTCTGTCCTTCCATATCAACTATAACAGTCCACTTTTTACCTTTAGAGATCCTCTGTGTTGGTCCCATGCTTTTTTGAATTCAGTTACTGTCCTCATCTCTACCACCTCCAATGGGAGACTGTTCCATGGATCCACTACTCTTTCCGTAAAGAAATATTTCCGCATATCACTCCTGAATCTATCTCCCTTCACCCTCATCCCATGTCCCCTCGTAGCAGAACTTGCTTTCAATTGAAAGAGGCTCTCTCCCTGAACATTTATGCCACGGAGGTATTTAAACATCTCAATCATATCACCTCTATCCCGCCTTTCCTCTAAGGTGTACATATTAAGATCCTTAAGTCTGTCCTCATATGCTTTATAATGAAGCCCACTAATCATTATAGTAGCCACCCTCTGCAATGACTCCATCCTGTTCACATCCTTTTGAAGGTGCGGTCTCCAGAATTGCACACTATACTCCAAATGAGGTCGCACCAAAGACTTATACAGAGGCATTATCACCTCCTTTTTTCTGCTAGCCATTCCTCTCCGTATGCACCCAAGCATCCTTCTAGCTTTTGCCATCGCCTTTTCTACCTGTTTAGCTACTTTAAGATCATCAGACACAACCACGCCTAGGTCCCGCTCTTCTTTAGTGGACAAAAGTACTTCACCTCCTATACTGTATTGCTCCCTTGGATTGCTGCAGCCCAAACGCATGACCTTACATTTTTTAACATTAAATCCCAGCTGCCAAATTCTAGACCATTCTTCAAGCTTAGCTAGATCCCTCCTCATGTTATCTACACCTTCCTGGGTGTCTACTCTATTGCAGATTTTGGTATCATCCGCAAAGAGGCAAACCTTAACCGACAGCCCTTCTGCTATATCACTAACAAAGATGTTAAAAATAATCGGACCAAGGACAGATCCCTGGGGCACACCACTGGTAACATCCTTCTCCTCAGAGTGAGCTCCATTTACTTGTACTCTTTGTCGCCTCCCACCCAACCAATTTCTAACCCAAGCAGTAACTTTAG
Source organism: Ichthyophis bannanicus (assembly GCA_033557465.1). Taxonomy (NCBI): domain Eukaryota; kingdom Metazoa; phylum Chordata; class Amphibia; order Gymnophiona; family Ichthyophiidae; genus Ichthyophis; species Ichthyophis bannanicus. The sequence goes on along the minus strand of CM066033.1, from coordinate 290,286,298 downwards.
GGTTCATCCCTAGGGTGCACAGTTTGTTTATAAGTCGCCTGTGAGGAACAGTGTCAAAGGCTTTACTGAAATCTAAATACACCACATCTAGAGCTCTCCCTCGGTCCAACTCCCTGGTCACCCAGTCAAAGAAATCAATCAGATTTGTCTGACAAGACCTGCCTCTGGTGAATCCATGCTGCCTCGGATCCTGTAATCTGCTGGACTCCAGAAACCTCACTATTTTCTCTTTCAGCAGCGTTTCCAATAATTTACTCAGCACCGAAGTTAAACTAACCGGCCTGTAGTTTTCAACCACATCCTTACTTCCACTTTTGTGTAAAGGCACCACATGAGCCTCTCTCCAGTCCTTTGGCACCACTCCCGACTCCAACGAGGCATTGAAAAGGTCAGTCAGCGGAATTGCTAGAACGTCCCCAAGTTCCCTCAGTATTCTATGGTGTATCCCATCCGGTCCCATTGCTTTGTCTACTTTAAGTTGAGCTAGTTTCTCACGAACACAGTCTTCTGAAAATTGTTCAAGATGTCCCTCGCTTCTGTTCCTATTTGTGGGTGTTTTCTGACATCCTGCTCCTGGTTCTTCATCTGTGAACACAGAACAAAAATAATTGTTAAGCAATTCCGCTTTATCCTTATCAGCTTCTACATATTCCCCCCCTGCACCCTTGAGTCTGACAATACCACTTTTGCCCTTCCTCTTCTCACTAATATATCTGAAAAATGTCTTATCCCCCCATTTTATTGCATTGGCTATTTCCTCCTCCTTTTGAATCTTTGCCTTCCTTGATTTCTTTGAGCATTTCATCATCCATTTGTTCATTCTGGCCAGGCGGTCGATAGTACACCCCCACTGCCATCGCCTTCTCCTTTTTACATGGAATTTCGATCCACAGAGATTCTACAGCAAATTTTGTTTCCTGCAAAACTTTAATCCTTTCTGACTCAATGCCCTCTCTAACATAGAGCGCAACCCCTCCACCAATTTGATCAGCTGTATCATTATGATATAGTTTGTACCCAGGTATCACAGTGTCCCACTGGTTGTCCTCCTTCCACCATGTCTCTGAGATTCCAATCATATCTAACCTCTCATTTAGTGCTATATGTTGTAACTCTCCCATCTTATTTTTTAGACTTCTAGCATTTGCATACAAGCATTTTAGAGACTGTATTTTATTCATATTAATTTGGTTATTGGTAGACATGGGTAATTTGGGATCTTTAAGCTCTGTCTGCTCCATACTCGAGGGTATTTGGGCTACTTTACTCTTTTTTGGAACCTCTCTGCTTTTGGTAGTATGCTTCAAGGATACATTCTTCCGAACCATCCGCTCTTGGGCGACTGTCGGCTTTCCCCTATTATCTAGTTTAAAAGCTGCTCTATCTCCTTTTTAAAGGTTAATGCCAGCAGCCTGGTTCCATCCCGGTTAAGGTGAAGCCCATCCCTTCGGAAGAGCCCCTCCTTTCCACAGAATGTTCCCCAGTTCCTAACAAATCCAAAACCCTCATCTCTGCACCATTGTCTCATCCACGCATTGAGATTCCAGAGCTCTGCCTGCCTTTTGGGTCCTGCGCGTGGAACGGGAAGCATTTCGGAGAATACAACCCTGGAAGTTCTGGATTTCAACTTCCTACCTAAAAGCCTAAATTTAGCCTCCAGAACCTCCCTACCACATTTTCCTATGTCATTGGTACCGACATGTACCAAGACAGCAGACTCCTCCCCAGCACTATCTAAGACCTTATCTAGATGCCGTTTCCCCCGAAGGGGAATCCTTGACAAGGATAGTGTCTAGAGACCGAGGCCAGTCCGCAACCAGACTCTTCTGGGGGACCTTGGCAGGTCTCTCCTTTTCCGACATCTCAGATGAGCGCCTCGGACTGAGGGACCGGGCTCGAAAGGTTCCAGCTGGTCAGAACCATCCAAGGACATTGCCTTCGAAGGTTTCTTCTTCTTCCTGTGCTCCCTCAAGGGGGACCCCCTCTCCGAGGACCCACGACGATGCCTGGGTTCGGAAAGCTCCTTCCGAGATGTCGGGGCCTCAGACGAGGCCCTGGCCTTCGGTCAGAGAAGAACTTATTGTGCTGCTGCTGGCAGCTCTTCAGGGCCTTGCTGGACATCTGTTTGCAGAGACTGCAGGCTGCCAGGTCATGGTCCGGCCCGAGGCAACGGAGGCAGCAATCATGTATGTCGGTTTAGGGCATTTTTTAGAGCACCGATCACACTTTTTAAAACCACTGGTAGCCATGTGGGAAAAAAGTACCACTGAGAGGTCGAAGACTCTCTGGGCTGCCAGCAGGGAAAAAAGGGTGTGAAGGCGCCAGAAAAAATGAAGACTATAAAAATGAACCAAACGACGCCGAGGCACCGAGGATGGTAGATGGTTAGAGTACTGGTGCCAGACCGGAGTAGAGTTTGAAACTCAGATACAAAAAAAAAAAAATCAACTTTTTCCAGGGGAAAGTCAGACAGCGTCTGAAGGGCTCCGCTGAAAAAGGAGACTGAGCAAGATGGCACCCTTGGATGGGAAGGGGACCACGCATGCGTGGAGGCATCTCCCAAAGGCTTTCTTTGAAAGCTGGGGGGATGCTTCCGCGAGGGCTCCGTTGGTGCCGATGTCACCCATATGTGAGGACTGACTTCCTGCTTGTTCCCGGAGAATCTGTAGTATAGAATAATAAACATTTTGTCATTTAAGAAATTATGGGTACCTTCCATTACTTGTTTATGACACTAAAAGAATAGCCAATAAAGTCTATGTAGGGGAACAGATATACTTTAAGAAATGTGGTCCCATATGTAATATGAATATTAGCCTAAACTGATCCTGATTCACTAAGGTTTTTCTCCCATTCCCATTTTATTAAGGCTGCTTAATAAATTAGGCTCTAAATATCTAAAGAATGCTTAATACATAATGTCCATTAAATTCACATAAAATTTGAGGCAAAAACCTTAGAATGAAAACACAACTTTTGGTATTCCCTTCTCTCATCACTACCTTGGGCACTAAATTGTGGTATACCACAAAGACTCATACTATCACCTATCTTTTGATATTTTTTATATATATAATAGTTAGCTCACGCCTTTTCAGTAGAAGCTCAAGGTGAGTTACAATTATTTATTAGCCATTTCAAGCTTCTAGCTTATCTCTTTCTGGTAATGGATACAACATTCTGCAGCTATGCCAATGATGTGAAGCTACTCATATCCACAGCTTTGAAAAAACTGGCTGCCTGCCAACCAACAGAAACTCAAGAATGGGCAAAAAACAAACTCCTCTTCCTGAACCCAAGTAAAGCAGATTCTGTCAGTTACTAACACAAGCAGGCAGGAACCAGACATCAAATTCCCTGTTGGGAACTATGAACGCTTCCTAAAATCACAGGTCAAGAATCTTGGAATACTGCTGCACTCATCACCTACTTTGAGCCCACAATTCAGAGAACCTTTAAAAACTGCTTCTATCACCTGGAGCAACTAAAAAATCTTCATATATCAAGATGAGTCCAATCATGGTGGTCCATGTTGTGATAATATCATGGCTTGATTACTGTAATGCCCTGTATATTGATCATACCACAAAAAATGCTGCAGCATGACTAATAGAGGGTTACATATGGCATGACCACATCAGACCCTCCTGCAAAAACTGCACTGACTACCAGTAGTCTACAGGGTCAAATTTAAAACTCTATCTTTGATTTTCAAGGCCTTCAGACAAAATGGGCCAGAATACCTAAAGAATAAGTTAGTCTTCCACATCTCTGAGGCCTCTAAGGTCATCTCAAGGAGCATCTCTAACTGTACCCTCACCAAAGGAAATCACATGTGACATTCGCCAGCGAGCTTTCTCAGGAGCAGCCTCCACACTCTGGAAATCACTCCTAGAGGGACTATGTTTAATTTCAGACCAGCTCTACTTCAGGTAGTATATGAAAGCCTAGCTCTTCTAAGCTTTTTAATGTCTGTGGTGACTGACTTTCCATTCACTCATACTGTTGCAGGACCAGCTTGCTGGACGCCCTGAAATTGAGACCAGGTTCACATATCTTATTCATCTGTATGTATAATTTACCCTCAATTCTAGTTACACAGCTTATTTATCCCTATGCCTTAGTCTTACCCTTCTTGTCTGTCTATATGTCCCAACTGCACCCGTCGCTTCTGCTGCCTATTAGGATGTTTAGTACTAACAATTCCAAGTATCCTAATTATGTTATATGAAAGTTCTACCAAGTTGCCTTTTATGGTGCATCATTTGTACGATGCTGACATTGTGAGTATGCTATATTTGCATGTTCTATTGTGCTGCCTATTAATGTATATTTGTATTCTGCTGACATTTATCTTATTTATGTTATTTGAATTTTCTACTAATTTGTTTTAAGGTGTACATTACTGACACTATCATATTATTATTACCTTGCTCCAAGTTTATCTCAATGTTTTGTCTATTATGCTGACATGGGGTCATTTTGCTATTGTTATGCTGCTACTACAATGGTCTATAGTGGAGACCTGTTGTATATCACTTTAGGTAAATCTCTTCATAAAGACAGTTAATAACTACTAATACATACATACATCAACACTTACTACTTACACAAGGCCAAAAATGTATGTTTAGAATTCATCAAGATCAACACTCTTCTCAGCAAATCTTTGTTCATAATATAGTTTTTGATGTGATATGTATGGTGTTCCACACAAAAAGTGAGTAATTCCAAAATTAAGGCAAGTAGTTGTGCTGTCTGATAGTTATCTACAGAGAACAGGGGGGAAATGCAATTACCCAGGTGAAACATATCTGTAATACCTAAAATACTGCTTATGCACCATGTCCCCATGACTGGATTAGGTGCACATTTACAAGTTCAGCCTTAATACTGAAAAACACGTGTGTACATAATTGTATGCAAAGTAAATATATTAAACTTTAATATGTATTTTTAAACATTATGTATCTAAATACAAAATAACCATCACTTACCAGGGCAAATTGTGCTAGACTTGTTGGATTCAAAAACTGCATCTGACAAGTATAAACCAATAAAGAATTTAGCTATTGAGTTATAATAATTTATACTGGGTGACAAAAAATCCTTGTGCAAATTACAACCATAATTTGGTGGAAATGGCTTATGTGCTATTTGACATGTATAGTGATTTTCCGTGACAGATTTGGCTTCACTTTTTATAATCCAAATAAACTGTTATAATGGCCCTTACTATTTACAGGAATAGTAATTCTACTAGTGTACTATAGGTGCACAGTGACTTTTTGTTCATCCTGCATATATACAAGGTGAAAGCGCAATTGTAAAAGTATACAATAATCCCTGTGTTCAAATGAATCAAAACTTATTTAAACAATTATATTCAGAATACATACTCACTTTTCGTTAAGCATTTTTCAACATCTGTTATGTAGAATAGTATTCTTCATTATACTTAGGAATTAAGTACAGTCAAACCTCGGTTTTCATGATTAATCCGTTCGAAAAAGTCTGACTAAAACCGAAACGTATGAAAACTGAAGCAATATTTCCCATAAGAAATAATGTAAATCCAATTAATCCGTTCCAGACACCCAAAAATATTCACAAAAAATACATTTTATAGAGAATAACTATATTTTTACATACAGAAAACAATGAGAAATAAATATAAATGACTAATGAAATGGATAAATGAACATTTAACATCACTGAAAGCAAGCTAAGTACAGTACTGTGCAGTACAGTATGTTAACATCTGGCCTTAGCCACCCCTGACAAGCTGCTGTGCCCAGCTCTCTTCGGAATCACATTGGATTCAGTCCATTAAAATACCTTTACATTATCTGCTCAATGCTTCAGAATGGCAGAAAATCTTAATGATATAGCTTCAGACGTACCCTGCAAGAGAAAGAACTGCCTCCCACATTCATGCAACATCTCCTGCTTACGTTGACAGCTTTTCTTCCCTGCTACCGGGACAAAATCTCAGTCAAAAGACGTTGAAAACCGAAGCAATGCATGAAAACCGGGACAAAATCTCAGTCAGAAAAGACGTTGAAAACCGAAGCGTATGAAAACCGGGGCAAATGAAAACCGAGGTTTGACTGTATATACAATTTTAAAGACAAGTTTACATGTAACAAATGTTCTGCATCAGTGCGGTTTACATTGAACAAACTGAAATTACATTGAACAGGGCATTATAACTTGGAGATAACTATTTTACAGGGAACATGGGCTATGGAGGGTTAAGTGGCTTGCCCAAGACCACAAGGAGCACCTGTGGGACTAGAAACCCCAGTCCTTCCGGCCCAAGTGTTTTCCAAGTCTTTTAAAGTGATTTTCACCCAGTGTGCCACTACTGTGCCTTCAGATCTGATCAGGCGTGTCACCAAAAACGTTACCACTGCCTGATGCTTAGATACAAACCAGCACCTGGGCTCTGCTCTCAACATCTCACACTATTCAATGGATCCTAAATGTGCAGGTGTATCTTTCTGTGCAAGCGTAGTCACATAAAGCGTAGTTACTCACCTGTAACAGGCGATCTCCAGAAACCGCAGGAATCAGTCTTCACATGTGTGGCATTGGCAAAGAGGGAGTCCACATGGGAACGCTCCCCAGCGTCCAATAGGAAAGCTTTTGGGGGCACTCCACTGTGCCTGCTTGCCTGCCTTCCCAAATCCTCTCCTCAGTTGAATTTATAGCTAAGAAGAATAAAACAAAGACCCTACAACTCCTACGAGAGGGAGGGAGGGTTGGGCAGACTGATTCCTGCTGTTTCCGGAGATCACCTGTTACAGGTGAGTAACTACGCTATCTCCAGGAACAAGCAGGAATACAGTCTTCACATATGGGACTCACTAGCTCCCTGGAACTAGACAGATATTGGAGTACAGCCGCGCGATCCCCGAAGCCAAAATATTGCAGCCAAAGAGTCTGGAAGAGCTGTGGACTTTGGACTCTATTCCAGAAGACGAACCCCCCCCCCCAAAAGGAAGTCTGGTTACTTCTAGAAGTACAGGACGGAGGGTAGGAGTTGAATTTAAGTCCTAAAGAGGTGGAGTACAGCTTGCCAAAATCAGAGTCCCAACGGGAATGTCTGTCGAGACAATAGTGGGCAGAAAAAGTATATATGGAGGACCAGGTAGCTGACCAGCAGATCTCCTCAATGGATACCGAACAGAGATTGGCTACAGAGGTTGCCATAGCACGTACATTATGAACAGTGACATGATCCTCCAAAAAGAGTCCTTCCTGTGCATATGCAAAAGAAATGCAATCTGCTATCCATCTAGATAGAGTTGTCTTGTCACTGGAAGGCCCAGGTAACTAGGATCAAAAGAGATAAATAATTGAGAGGATCTTCTGTGATCCTTAGTTCTACTCAAATAGTAAGCCAGCGCTCGCTTGCAGTCTAAAGTGTGCAACGCTGCTTCAGCCCAAAACACAGGATGTCTAGGGAAGAAAATCGGTAGGATTACCAATTGGTTCAGATTGAAGGAGGAGATTACCTTCGGATGGAAATGCAGATGGGTATGCAGAAATAACTTCTCATGGTGGAACCGGGTATAGAGTAGTTACTCACCTGTAACAGGTGTTCTCCAGGAGCAGCAGTAATCAGTCCTCACATATGGGGTGTCATCGGCACCGATGAAGCCCCAGCGGAGCATTTCCCCAGCTTTCTATGAAAGCCTTTGGGAATGCAGGCATGCATGCGCGGTTCCCTTCCCGCCTAAAGGTGCCATCTTACCTCAGTCAAATGACATAGCTAAGAACAGCACACAAAAATGAAAAAATAAACTATGTACAACTGCAACTCCAAGGGGAGGAGGGAGGGTTGTGAGGACTGATTCCTGCTGCTCCTGGAGAAAGAGTAGTTACTCACCTGTAACAGGTGTTCTCCAGGAGCAGCAGGAATCAGTCCTCACATATGGGTGACGTCGGCGCCGACGGAGCCCTCGCGGAGCAATTTCCCCAGCTTTCAAAGAAAGCCTTTGGGAATTGCAGCGCGCATGCGTGGTCCCCTTCCCGCCCAAGGGTGCCATCTTGCTCAGTCTGATGACATAGCTAAAAGACAGCAAAAAAATTAGCAAAAACGAAATGACAGGACTGCAAATCAAAGGGGAGGAGGGAGGATTGTGAGGACTGATTCCTGCTGCTCCTGGAGAACACCTGTTACAGGTGAGTAACTACTCTTTCTCCAGGACCAAGCAGGAAGTCAGTCCTCACATATGAGACTCCCTAGCTTAAGGCTACCGGAGACCTCAAGTGGAAAAATGAGCTCCCTCTAGCTCAGTAGCACAGAAGGAAGGAATCTTCTCTGAAAACGCCCCCGACCGGTAGCCCAACACCAGGGCAGGAGGGTAGGAGTTGCCTAAACCTCAAAGAGATTATGGAGGACTGCCTGACCAAAAGCACTGTCCCTGCGGGACTCCCTCTCGAGGCAGTAATGGGCCGCAAAAGTCTGGCTTGAAGACCAAGTAGCGGCCCGGCAGATGTCTGCCAACGGAACAGAGCGGAGATGAGCCATTGACGCAGCCTTCGCCCTAACACGATGAGCCGTGACAAGACCCTCCAACGAGAGACCGGCTGCCCCATAAGCCCAAGCGATACAGTCAGCAACCCATATGGACAAAGTACGCTTGGAGACAGGTAGCCCCAACTTATTGGGGTCAAAAGAAACGAAGAGCTGAACAGCCCTCCTATGCTCCCGCATACGGTCAAGGTAGAAGGACAAGGCCCTCCTACAGTCCAGGGTATGCAAGACCATTTCAGCCCGGCTGGCATGCGGCCTGGGAAAGAAGGTCGGAAGAACCACCTCCTGGTTGAGATGAAAAGGAGAAACCACCTTTGGAAGAAACTTAGGGTGAGTCCGTAAGACTACCCTATTCCTGTAGAACCTAGTGTAAGGAGGATCAGACACTAGGGCCTGCAGTTCACTAATGCGCCTAGCAGAGGTAAGGGCTACCAAAAACAAGGTTTTCCAGGAAAGAAAACGAAGAGGGCAGGTAGCCATAGGTTCAAAGGGCGGACAGGTAATCCGCTGCAAGACCACATTCAGATCCCATTCAGGGGCTGGTGGGCGCAAAGGAGGCTTAAGGAGAAGGAGGCCTCGGAGAAAACGAGCCACCAAAGGGTGGTTGGAAAGAGGCCTGCCATCCACCGGTGCGTGATGCGCAGAGAGAGCACTGAGGTGGACCCAGACAGAGTTGGACTTAAGGCCCAGATTGGAGAGGTAAAGCAAATATTGCAAGACCACTGCCACCAAGCAGGAGAAGGGATTCTCAGACTGCTGAGCACACCACACTGAGAACCGACGCCACTTAAGAGCATAGGACTTCCGGGTGGAGGGCCGCCTGGAGGCCAAGACGACCTCTTCCACCTCCCGAGGCAGAAGGAGGGGAGCAAGGACTACCCTTTCAGCAGCCAGGCCATCAGATGAAGGGACCGGAGGTTGGGGTGTAGGAGAGTCCCCTGATCCTGTGACAGGAGATCGGGTTGAAACCCCAGAGGAAGATGAGTGTCCACCGCCAGCTGCATCAGAAGCGGGAACCAGGGCTGTCTCGGCCACCGGGGAGCCACGAGGATCATCGAGGCTCTGTCTCTGAGAACCTTGAAGAGCGTGCGAGACACCAGTGGCATGGGAGGAAAGGCATACAAGAGGCCTGTGGACCATGGACTCAGAAAAGCATCCGCCGATACTCTGAGAGGATGCGGTTGCCGAGAGCAGAATCTGGGAAGTTGCCGGTTCAGAGGACTGGCAAACAGATCCATGGTGGGGAGGCCCCACTTGAGAAAGATCCGCTGAACCACCGACGGATCCAATCTCCACTCGTGTGGTTGGAGGATCCTGCTCAGCTTGTCTGCCAGGTAATTTTCCTGACCTGGGAGATAGACAGCTTTGAGGAGGATGCCGTGGTGGACGGCCCAAGAGCACAGTTTTTGTGCCTCCTGACAGAGAAGGAAGGAGCCTGTGCCTCCTTGTTTGTTCACGTAGAACATTGCAACTTGATTGTCCATCTGGACCAGCACAGACTGGTGAGAAGTGAGGTGGGAGAAGGCTCTCAGAGCTAGGCGGATGGCTCTGAGCTCCAGGAAGTTTATCTGCTGAGCAGACTCCCAAGGAGTCCAGAGGCCTTGAGTACATGTCCCTTGGCAATGTGCTCCCCAACCCAGGAGAGAAGCATCGGTTGTCAGTACCTGAGAAGGCGGAGGAGATTGAAAATCCACTCCCAGCACCAGGTTTGGCAGATGAAGCCACCACCGCAGAGAAGAGACCAGCAGGTCGGATACCTGTACTGAGTCCGCCAGGCTCCCCGTGGCCTGATGCCATTGAGTGCGAAGGCACCACTGAGCAGGTCGCATGTTCAGGCAGGCATTGGGGGTCACATGGACCGTGGAAGCCATATGGCCGAGCAGTCTCAGAAATTGCCTGGCAGAGACCAGGGAATTGCTGTGAAAGTGGCTGGCGAGATCCATGAGCCTGTGTGCTCTGTCTAGAGGCAGGAAGGCCCACGCCTGAAGTGTGCTCAACCTTGCGCCGATGAATTCGAGATTTTGAGAGGGGAGCAAAGTGGACTTTGCGAAGTTTATGACAAAGCCCAAGTGCTGGAGCAGAGTCACAGTGCGATGAGTGGCCTGAGTGGCCTCTTGGGAAGACTGGGCCCTGATGAGCCAGTCGTCCAGGTATGGAAATACAAAAAGGCCTTGAAGTCTTAGATAGGCCGCCACCACTGCTAGGCATTTGGTGAACACCCTGGGGGCGGAGGATAGGCCAAAGGGCAGTACTCTGTACTGGTAATGATTTCCTCCCACAACAAACCTGAGATATTGTCTGTGGTCTGGATGAATAAGGATGTGAGTAAAGGCATCCTTCAGATCTAAGGAGCATTGACAGTCTCCCTGCTGGAGGTAGAGCAGCAGGATTCCAAGGGTAAGCATCTTGAACTTTTCCCTTGCCAGGAACTTGTTGAGGTTTCGCAAGTCCAGGATGGGTTGAGGCAATGTTCCCTCTAATTTTCTGTAGGCTGTGTGCGCATAAAATATCAGCTATGTGCAGCTTTTGAAGGAAGGTTAAATTTTTGTGCGCCACATAACGACACTCAGAGTTATATACTTTAAAACTTGACTACACGTCAGAATACAGTATGTACACCACATTGATTTTAATCAAATTAAATGAAAATAGATGATTACTAAATGAAGCGGGAAATTTCTAGTAATTACGATCATAACTTTTAAATTTTAAGACGTCTGTGTTGTTTTCCATCAGAATCAGAGCTGTAATTTTTGTGCGCTGTTCGGCGAGGTGTGTGCGCGCGCACAGCTTAGAGGGAACAGTGGTCTGAGGCCTCCTGTTCGTTTTGGTATAAGAAAGTACCTGGAATAAAAGCCTTGACCTCTCAGGTGAAGGGGCACCGGTTCCACAGCCTGTTCCTGAAGAAGACTTGCTAACTCCTGAAGGAGTAAGTCCCTGTGTAGAGGGAGTCGTGGAGGCTCCCCTGGAAAGTAGGAGGGAGGTACCTGGTGAAAGTGTAGAAGATAGCCTTTTTGAACTATATGAAGCACCCAGGTATCTGATGTGATGGCTGACCACCTGTGGGCAAAGTGGACCAGCCGGCCTCCTGTGCTGAGAGAAACCAGCGGAGGGGAAGAGGCTATGCTGATGGAGTCAAAAACCCCCACCCTGCTGAGCAGGGGCTGGTGTTGTGGACTTGGGGGCCTGCTGCCTACGGGACCCATTACCCCGTCCCTTGGCCTGCTGAATCTGTTGGGGAGCTGCTGAGGCCTGATAATGAGGGTATTGTTTATAGGCAGCCGCCTTCCTCGGGTAAAAGGGCTTTTTCCCCGAGCCCTTCTTCTTCTGAGAAGGGGCAGAGGTTTTTCTGGACAGCCTAGTCCTGGTCAGAGTCTCGGTCTCGATCTGTGCAGCCTTTTCAGCCATGGGCTTGCCAAAGAGGTTTTCACCTCTGTAGGGGACATCGACCAACTTGTCCTGTACCCATGGCTCGAGGTCCGATGACTGAAGCCAAGCCTGTCGGTGGGCACCGATACCGGCTCCGGCAACTCGAGCCGATGCTTCGAAGCCATCGTAGGCTGCTCGAAAGATAAACTTCGAGCACTCTCGAATACCAGTGGACAAGGCCTGGAACCTCTGCAAAGGTTCCTCGGAGAGACCAGCAGAGAACCCGGCAATTTCTTTTGCCAGGTCTCGGAGATACATGCCCATATAGAGCTCGTAGGTCTTGACTCGACAAGCAAGCACAGAGCCCTGGAAGCACTTCCTACCGAGGGCATCCAGGTTCCGGGCCTCCTGGCCGGGAGGCACCGAGGAGTGCATCTTCTGACTCTTGAGTCGATGCATGGCCGATTCCACCACCATGGAATGGTGCGGTAGTTGTGCCTTTTGGAACCCGGGGCTCCTGCGGACTCGATGAATGGAATCGACCCGCTTGCTTAACACCGGCGCCGGGCACTCCCACATGCGGATGAGAAGTCGCTCCAGCATCGGAGGAACCGGTACAGTAAAGGCCTCCTTCGGGGGAGAGTCATACTGGAGGGCATCGAGCTCTTCGGCTCGAGGCTCCTCCTCGGGATCCGCGGGGAATGCCAAGGCCTTGGCCATATCCCGCACGAAGTCCGAGAACCAGGTATCCTCCGGGGGGGACCGTCTCCGAGGTTCGGACTCGGGCAAGTCCAATGTGATGCACCGAGTCCGAAAAGTACCAGGTGACTCTTCGTCCTCCGTTTCCCAGGCTGACTCCTCGGAGAAGGAGGAATCGAGCGGCTCCGGTCGGGCGGGCACCGATGCCCTCCGCCCCGACACCGAGGGTGTCGGCGTCGACGACCTCAGTCCCGAACGGGAGACCGAGGGAGACCGCGACCGAGGATCGACTCGAGCTTGCATGGACTCGAGGATCGGCTCGGTCTCCGGGGTCGACTTCGCCGTCCCGGTGGCCGGGGCAGATGCACCGGCGAGGCCAGCGATCAATGCCTGCTGCTGGTCCATGAAGGCAGCCAAACTGCTCTCCAAGGCCGTCAACCTGAGTCCGAGCTCAGGAGACCCAGCAGCCCCAGACTCGGGCCCCGACGGCGTCGGCTCCTTCGGAGGTGAATCCACAAGGACTACAGTACTCACGTGTCCAGGAGACTCTATCTCGAGACGAGGATGTTTCGAAGGCCTCTCCGACTCCGAGGACCCGGGACGGCTATTGGGGCTATGCGACCTGGCCCTCGAGGAACCAGGAGCGTCCACCGACACCGCCCTCGCGGGTTCCTTCTTCCTATGATGCTCCCGGGCAGGAGACCCTCGCTCAGAGGAACTCCGACGATGCTCAGGACCGGAGTCCCGGGACGTCGAAGCCTCTGACGAGGTCCAGGCCCGGCCGGACGCGGAGTCAGAGAAGATTTGTTCTTTTTGATGCTGCCGACTCCTCAACGCTTTTGACGACATTTTACCACACGGACCACAGATCATCGGGTCATGATCGGGTCCGAGGCAGCGGAGGCAGCAGTCGTGTGTGTCGGTAAGAGACATAAGTTTCTTACACCGATCACACTTTTTAAACCCGCTGGCAGCCATCGGGGGAAAAAGGGCCCCTGCGAAGTCAAAAGACAGGGCTGCCAGTGAAAAAGAAAAAATGGCGCGAACGCTTGTCACAAAGGACAAAAAACCAGAAAAATAAAGAATGGACCCGATACCGGTGTAGCGGGTCCGGGCGGGAAAAGGATCCGGCGTCGAACCGAGAAAAGAATAGTAAATAAAATCAACTTTTTCTGTAGGGCTCCGCGGAAAAAAGAAGACTGAGGAAGATGGCGCCCTTGGGCGGGAAGGGGACCGCACATGCGCGCTGCAATTCCCAAAGGCTTTCTTTGAAAGCTGGGGAAATTGCTCCGCGAGGGCTCCGTCGGCGCCGACGTCACCCATATGTGAGGACTGACTTCCTGCTTGGTCCTGGAGAACACCTGTTACAGGTGAGTAAAGCACAGTTACTTACCTGTAACAGGTGATCTCTGGGAACAGCAGGAATTAGTCCTCACATATGGGTACGTCGGAACCGACGGAGCCGGCGCGGGAAAGCTCCCCAGCTTTTCAGATGAAAAGCTTTTGGGGCTTCCCACAGCGCATGCGCGCTGCCTTCCCGCCTTCCTTACCAGCTCTCTTCAGTTCGAGTTTATAGCTGAGACAATAGAGAGAGGAAAGGAAGGTAGATAGATAGAAGATACAACTCCTAGGGGAGGTGGGTGGGTTGTGAGGACTAATTCCTGCTGTTCCCAGAGATCACCTGTTACAGGTAAGTAACTGTGCTATCTCCAGGAACAAGCAGGAATAAGTCCTCACATATGGGGACTCCCTAGCTAAGATGCCTGGGAGATCCCCTCCAAGGGTAAACCATCTTCGTATGGATCTCAGGCATCCATTCAGGGAAGGTGGGCAGGAGTTGCTTAAGTATGGAACAGGTGTTTGAGGATAGCCTGACCAAACAAGGCATCCCGGCGGGAGTCCTTGTCTAAACAGTAATGGGCTGTGAAGGTATGAACCGAGGCCCAAGTGGCTGCTCGACAGATCTGATCGATGGATACAGAGTGAAGATGAGCCATAGAAGTAGCCATGGCTCTCACATTGTGAGCTGTGACATGGCCTTCCAGAGAAATGTTCTTACTCTGGTAAGCAAAAGAAATACACTGAGCAATCCAACTGGAAAGTGTACGCTTGGAGACTGGAAGTCCCAAATGAGAAGGATCAAAAGCCACAAAAAGTTGGGAAGACTTTTGATGTGGCTCAGTCCTGTTGAGGTAAAAGGCGAGAGCTCTTTTACAATCAAGGGTATGAAGGTTCCTCTCTGCACTGGATGCATGAGGAGCCGGGAAAAAAACAGGTAGATATACCTCTTGATTAAGATGAAAAGGCGAGACCACTTTGGGCATAAAGTGGGGGTTCGTCCTAAGGACCACCTTATCATGATGAAACCTAGTATAAGGTGGATTAGCCACTAAAGCCTGCAGTTCACTGATGCGGCGAGCTGAAGTGACTGCAATAAGGAAAACTACCTTCCATGAAAGAAATTTCAAGGAGGTGGAGTCCAAAGGCTCAAAAGGTGGCTGCATAAGCTAACCTAGAACTAGGTTCAAATCCCATGCTACCGGCGGAGGTCGGATGGGAGGTTTAGTTAAGGTCAGGCCTCTCATGAACCTTGCAACAAGAGGATGAGAGGAGACAGGTTGTCCATTTATAGGTTTTAAGGATGCTGCAATAGCACTTAAATGGACTCGTACTGAATTCGTCTTGAGGCCTGCATTGGAAAGATGCAGGAGATAGTCTAGTAGAGAATTCAAAGGAAGTGCCAGAGGGTCAAGACCCTGTTGAGCACACCAAATGGAAAAACGTTTCCATTTGAAAGCATAGAAACGCCTGGTAGAGGGTTTCCTAGAGGCATGAAGGATATCTTTCACTGGTTGAGAAAGATTAAACTCATGAAGGCTTAAGCCTTCAGTAACCAAGCTCGGAGATGTAGGGACTTGGGGTTTGGGTGCCACAAAGTCCCTTTCTCCTGAGACAGAAGGTCTGGCGCAGCTCCCAGGTCCAGGGAGGAGCCCTGGGAGAGCTGTAGAAGTAGAGGGAACCACACTTGGCGTGGCCAGCGTGGAGCTATGAGGATCATCGACCCATGATCCCTCTGAAGTTTGAACAGAGTCTTGGGAATCAAAGGAATGGGTGGAAAAGCATACAGGAATTCCTGACCCCAATGCAGGAGAAAGGCGTCGTTGGCCTGAGCTCCCTGACACAGAGTCCTGGAACAGAACCGGGGAAGTTTGGCATTCCACGGACTTGCAAAGAGGTCTATGTCCGGGGTCCCCCATTCCTGAAAGATTCTGCGTATCTGGTCCATATGCAGGGACCATTCGTGTGGAAGCAGAACTCGACTGAGTCTGTCTGCCCGAGAGTTTTGAACTCCTGGAAGGTATACTGCCAGAAGATGAATTTGATGCTCTCTGGCGAAGGCCCATAATCTGAGAGCTTCGTTGCAAAGCGACAGAGAGCCCCGTCCCTCCTTTTTTGTTGACATAGAACATGGCTACCTGATTGTCTGTCTGGACTAGGACAGTCAGGTTGACAAGGAGGGTGTGGAAGACTGTGAGGGCAAGGAAGATTGCTCGCAGTTCCAGAAGGTTGATGTGAAGGGTGGTCTCCTGGGGAGACCAGGTGCCCTGAGTGGAGAGGTGTTGGAGATGAGCTCCCCACCCTGCTTGGGAGGCATCTGTTGTGAGGGTTGCTTGGGGCAACGAAGGTTGGAAGGGGGTCCCCAACAACAGATTTTTGGAGGATGCCCACCACTGGAGAGACCAAAACAGACGTTTTGAGGTGAGTACTTGGTCTGAGAGCGCTCCTGATGCTTGAGACCACTGGGTGGCCAAAATCCATTGAGCTGCCCTCATATGAAGACGAGCGTAGGGCACCACATGGACCGTGGAGGCCATGTGGCCCAGATGTTGCAGCATTTCTCTGGCTGACAAGTGACTTCTGGACTGAGCCTGGGAGGCCAAGCTGATTAGCCGTTGGCCTCGGACCAGAGGGAGGTAGGCCCTTGAAGTGGTGGAGTCCAAGTGGGCCCCTATGAATTCCAGGGACTGAGTAGGGATGAGTTGGGACTTGGGAATGTTTACCACAAGTCCCAGATATTGAAGAATACCCCTTGTGCGGTCCAAGGAAATCTGGGCTTCTGCCTGAGATGGAGCTCGGATGAGCCAGTCGTCCAGATATGGGAACACGAAGATTCCCATGCCTCTTAGAAATGCGGCTACGACTGCCATGCATTTTGTGAATACTCTTGGAGCAGAGGCGAGACCGAAGGGAAGTACTCTGTATTGGAAATGTTTTCCCTGGAACAGAAATCGAAGATATTTTCTGTGGGATGGATGGATGAGTATATGAGTGTACGCATCCTTGAGATCTAGAGAACAAAGCCAATCCTGACTCTGAAGGTATGGAAGGAGAATGCCCAGAGAGAACATTTTGAATTTCTCCTTGGATAGAAACTTGTTCAATTCTCTCAGATCTAGGATAGGTCTGAAGCCCCCTGTCTTCTTTGTTATGAGAAAATAAGGGGAGTAGAACCCTAACCCCTGTTGAGGAAGAGGAACCTCCTCTATTGCCCCTTGGGCAAGGAGAGAGGAGACTTCCCGACCCAACAGGGTCAGAAGAGATGGGGGAGAACTGAATTGCCTCACCATGGTATGGGGAGGAAGGCTGGAGAAATGAAGTTTGTAACCCTCTCGGATGATAGAGAGGGTCCATTGCTCTGATGTAATTTGCTCCCATCTGGGAGCAAAGTGAGCTAACCTTCCGGGAATGGTGAGGGGCTCTGGTTGTTCTAGAGCCAGAAATGGTAAGTTCTCTAGGGGCAAGTCAAAACCCCTGAGGGGGTTGAGCCTGCTGGGGTGTAGCAGACACTGCAGGCCTTGACTTTACTTGCTTAGATTGCTGACGTTTAGCAGCAAAGCGAGGCTGAGCAGATTGTTGGCCAGTATTTGTGGAAAATCTGGCCTTCTTGTAGTAAGGCCTCTTAAAAGGCTTCTTTTTGGCAGGAGTAGAAGTAGACTTAGAAAGTCTATCTAGAGTGGCATTTTCTGCGTCCATTTGAGCAGTTTTAATTTGCCAGTCCTCACCAAATAAGTTCTCACCTGTACAGGGCAGATTCCTTAAGCCATCCACGACCCAGGGTTCTAGGTCAGAAGCCTGGAGCCAAGCAAGACGTCGGGCTGCAATAGCAATTCCTGAAGCCCTGCCTGCAACCTCAAAGGAATCAAAGGCTGCCCTGTTGGAAAACTTGGAGACCTCTGAAAGTTGTGTCACCACAGAAGTGAAGTCCTCCTTTCTATCCTCAGGGATAAAGGGGGCAAAATGCCGTACCTTCAGGGCAAGTTCTCTGAGAAACATGCCCATATAAATACTGTAGGAATTGATCCTGGCTATAAGCATACTAGCCTGGAAGATCTTTCTACCAAAAGAGTCAAGGGTCTTACATTCTCGCCCTGGAGGGGTAGAAGAGTGCCTTTTAGGACTCTATCTTTTTCATGGCAGACTTCACCACAATGGAGTGGTGAGGCAGTTGAGTCTTTCGAAACCCAGGAGAAGGAGGGACCCGGTACATGGTGTCCAACCTACGGGAATGAGGAGACAGTGTTAGAGGAGTCTCCCACAAATCCATCAAGTGTTCTTGAAGGATTTCATGGATAGGCAGGTAACTGCCTCTTTAGGAGCTTTGGAGTATCCTAAAATATCCAATTTCTTTGATCTTGGTTCCGTTCCAGAAGATGTAGCAATAGAAAGCCCTTTAGCTACATCAACAATGAAATCCTGAAAGGATAAATCCTCTGGAGGAGACATCCTCCTCTTTGGAGAAGAGGGCTCCTCAGGAAGATCAAGCTCAGCAGAGTCATCAGAGGAATTGAACTCATCAGAAGAATCTGAGTATTCTCTCTGTGCTTCCAATGCACGATATGCGTACCGACCGATATCGACATCGGGCGTATCGGGCATGGGATCGGTATCGGGCAAAAGTCTGAATCCGGCATGCGGAACCGATCGACGCTTGGAAGTCGATGGTCTCGGTTCCGGTGTGGATACCGGAACCGGAGTCAGTACCGATGGAATCGGTACCGAGGGCGTCGCAGCCTTAATGAAAGCCAGAACGGCCTGCTGCATGGTCTGGACAGTATTGCCCATGGCCGCCACTGCTGCCTGGATGTCGGTACCGGTATCAGCCGGTACCCCAGAGCAGTCTAACAGGTGATCGGTCGAGGCCGTCCCATCGATGTCAACCTGTAACCCCATAGATGGTGCTTTGGAGACCGGAGCCTCCCGCCGGGGTTTTTTGGCCTGGGCAGAATCCTCGAACTCAAGATTGAGAGCCTCTCGATCTTTTGAAAGAGATTTGCTTTTAGAGGATTTGCCCACAGAAAGTTTGGTTACCTGAGATCCATCCGGAGAGGAAGACCTGGATGACTGTGATGCTGGATTATCTGAAGCAAACAGCACATGGAACTTGTTGGCCCGGTTCTGCATACCACGTTTAGACATCTGGGAGCAGAATGGGCAGTCCGGTATGGAGTGGTCAGGTCCCAAACATTTAAGACACCATTCATGGGTGTCTGTGAGAGAAATAACAGCACTGCACTTGGTACACTTTTTAAAACCAGGAGCTGGCCTCTCCATGAGGAGAATTTGTGTAGGCCTGAAGGCCTAGCAAAAGTTACCACGTTGTGCTGAAAATAAAAAAAGATATTTTTTTTTTTTAAGAAATAAAGAAAGAGAGACCGGCAATACCGGTTTTGGTATGGGGAAGGCAGGTACGCGGTCAAAAGAAACAAATTAAAATAACAATTTCTTCAGCGGTGACAGGAACACGACCTGCTGGCTCCGCGGAAAAAGAGAAACTGAAGAGAGCTGGTAAGGAAGGCGGGAAGGCAGCGCGCATGCGCTTTCCCGCGCCGGCTCCGTCAGTTCCGACGTACCCATATGTGAGGACTTATTCCTGCTTGTTCCTGGAGATCTACTCTTTCTCCAGGACCAAGCAGGAAGTCAGTCCTCACATATGGGTGACTCCCAAGCTCTGGGCTACCGAGGAACCCAGGCTGAACAAGAGAACTCCCTCTAGTCTCAGCAGCAAAGAAAGGCTTTTCAAGGACACAACCTCCACCGGTAGCCCAACAGAGGGCAGGAGTTGCCTAAACCTCAAAGAGATTCCGGAGTACTGCTTGGCCAAAAGCACTGTCCCTACGGGACTCCCTTTCCAAACAGTAATGGGCCGCAAAAGTCTGGCTTGAAGAACAAGTTGCAGCCCTGCAGATGTCTACCAAGGGCACAGAGCGGAGATGAGCCACTGAGGCAGCCATTGCCCTGACTCGGTGGGCCGTAACCCGACCCTGCAAAGGAAGGTCAGCCGCCTTGTAAGCCCAGGTGATACAGTCAGCCACCCAGATGGACAAGGTACGCTTGGACACAGCCAACCCCAACTTATTAGGGTGAAAAGAAATGAAGAGCTGAGTAGCCCTTCTATGCCCTTGCGTACGGTCAAGGTAGAAGAAAAAGGCCCTCCTACAGTCCAGGGTAAGCAGGACTGCTTCAGCCTGGCTTGCATGAGGCCTAGGGAAGAATGTTGGAAGAACCACCTCCTGATTGAGGTGGAAAGAGCAGACAACCTTTGGGAGGAACTTTGGATGAGTCCTGAGGACTACCCTGTTCCTATAAATCCTGGTGTAAGGCCTATCACAGACCAGGGCCTGAAGCTCACTCACTCGCCTAGCCGAGGTAAGGGCTTTCAGGAAGAGTGTCTTGCAGGATAGGAAGCGTAGTGGACAAGTAGCCATCGGCTCAAAAGGTGTGCAAGTCAGTTGTTGCAAGAGCATATTCAACTCCCACTCAGGGGCAGGAGGACGGATTGGAGGCTTGAGCAAAAGCAAGCCCCTGAGAAAGCAGGACACCAAGGGGTGAACCGACAGAGAATGTCCTTCCACCAGTGAGTGGTGAGCTGCTAGAGCTGAGAGGTGGACCCGAACAGAATTGGACTTGAGTCCCTGATTGGACAAGTGGAGTAAATACTGAAGCACTACTGGTACAGTACAGGAGAAAGGATCCACTGTATGTAGCTGACACCACACAGAAAACCTTCTCTATTTGAGAGCATAGGTTTTTCTAGTGGACTGTTTCCTAGAGGCTAGGACAACCTCCCCAACCTCCTGAGGCAGGCCCCAGGGAGCCAAAACTACCCTTGCAGCCTCCAGGCCATCAAATTGAGAGCTTTGAGATTGGGGTGCAGAAGGGAACCCTGATCCTGAAAGAGCAGGTCGGGTTGCAACCCCAGAGGCAGTGGGGGATCCACTGCCAGCTGAAGCAGAAGTGGAAACCAAGGTTGTCCGAGCCACCAGCAGGACCGAGGCCTTGTCCTGAAGAATCTTGAAGAGAGTTCGGGCCACCAGGGGCATGGGAGGAAACGTATACAGGAGGCCCTGAGACCAGGGAATCAGAAAAGCATCCGGTGTTATCCTCAAAGGATGCGGTTGCCTGGAGCAGAACTTTGGCAGTTGCTTGTTCAGTGGACTGGCAAACATATCTATCCAAGGGAGGCCCCATTTCAGGAAGATCTTCTGAACCACCAAGGGATGCAGCTGCCACTCGTGGGGCTGCAGAATCCTGCTCAACCTGTCAGCCAGGTAGTTCTCCTGGCCTGGAAGGTACACAGCCCTGAGGAGCATGTTGTGCTTCAGGGCAAATGAACAAAGGTCTTGAGCTTCCCGACAAAGGCGCCTGGACCCAGTCTCGCCCTGTTTGTTCACATAAAACATGGCCACCTGATTGTCTGTCTGAACTAGGACAGATTGATGAACCAGGGCAGGAGAGAAAGCTTTGAGAGCTAGGCGAATAGCCCTGAGTTCCAGGAGATTGATATGCTGTGCCGCCTCCCAAGGAGACCAGCGGCCCTGGGTGCACTTGTCTAGACAATGAGCTCCCCAGCCCTGCAGGGAGGCATCGGTGGTCAGTACCACCGTGTAGCCAGGAATCTGAAAGGGCACTCCTTTTAGTAGATTGGGTGGGTGCAGCCACCAGCTGAGGGAGTTCAGAAATTGTCTGGACACCCTTATCCTGTCCCTGAGGCTGCCTGTGGCCTGTGACCACTGAGTCCGAAGGCACCACTGTGCAGGCCTCATATGGAGCCTGGCATTGGGGGTCACATGTACTGTCGAAGCCATGTGGCCTAGAAGCCTCAGGCAGAGTCTGGCGGAGACTAGTGACCTGTTGAGAAACGGGTTTGCCAAGGCTATCAATCTTTGTGCTCTGTCTTCTGGCAAGAAAGCCTTTGCCAGGAGAGAGTCCAGCCTTGCTCCTATGAATTCCAAATTCTGGGAGGGGAGCAAAGTGGACTTTGCGAAGTTTATTACAAACCTTAGGCTTTGAAGAAGAGCAATAGTTCTGAGGGTGGCTTGTCTGGCCTCCTGGCACGTCTGACCCTGATGAGCCAGTCGTCCAGATAGGGGAAGACAAAGACTCCCTGATTTCTCAGGTAGGCCGCCACCACTGCCAGGCATTTGGTAAAGACCCTGGGAGCGGAGGTGAGGCCAAAAGGCAGTACTCTGTAGGCATCTCCGCCGGGCTGAAAGACTCTGGCGTAAGCACCCCTCTATTTGGACCGTTTCCGAGCATGTCATCTTCACTACCGTATCCTTCTTCACACAGCTAAAAAGGACTATTTCTCCACTCTAATCTCTACCTCCGCCAACTCCTCTCGTCAGTTATACTCCGTCCTTCGTTCCTTGTCTACTACTCGCTCCTTCTCCTCGCCGCCCCTCTCTCCTGTCTCTCCGGCTCCTGCCTTATTGGCTACATTCTTCTCTTCTAAGGTACTCTCCCCTCCGTCTCTCCTTCCCCTCCTGTCCTCCTCCTCTTTCCCCCCCTCCTCCTGATCCCCTGCCCACTCCTCCCCCTTCTCCTGTCTCGCTCTCTTCTTAGTGCGCCCCCCTCTCTCTCATCGCTGGTCCTCCTTCGAGTCTGTCTCTGCCTCCGCCCTTTCCAAGGTCTTTCACTCCGTTCGCAAAACTTTCTGTCCCTCTGATCCTATCCCATCTCATTGGTATTGGATCCTTCTCTGGCTCTTTCCCCCTATCTTCTCTCCATCATCAATAACAGTCTTTCTACTGGTATCTTTACCACTCTTTGGAAACATGCTTCCATTCGCCCTGTCCTGAAAAAGAGTTCCCTTGATCCGTCCTCCCCTTCTAACTGGCGTCCAGTTTCTAACCTCCCTTTCCTTTCTAAGCTTCTAGAAAAACTTGTCTTTTCCCAACTATCTTCTCATCTTGAAGCTTCACTTACCCTGCACCCTCTTCAATCTGGTTTTCGCCCCGGCTATAGTACGGAATCTGTTCTTCTTTCTCTCCTCAACGAACTCCACACTGCCCATGACCGTGGTCTCTTCACCCTCGCTGTCTCACTCGATCTCTCTGCTGCGTTTGACCTTGTCGATCACCGTAACCTCCTTTCACGTCTACATGATGCCGGTCTTTCCGGCACCGTGCTTTACTGGTTTCAGTCTTTTCTCTCAGGTCGCTCTTTCTGCGTTTCCTCTGGTCCTCTATCTTCACCTTCCACCCCCCTCCCCTGAGGTGTCCCACAGGGGTCTGTCCTTGCTCCCCTCCTGTTTAACGTCTTTCTAGTCCCTCTTGCTCTCTTAGTTCAACAGGGTATATCTGCACATTACTACGCCGACGATATTTTTCTGCTCTACCATACTGACTCTGCTTCCCCTGATATTACGCCTCTCAATAACTGTCTTTCCACCGTGGCTTCTTGGCTTTCTTCCAATTTCCTGCACGTTAATCTCTCTAAGACCTCAGCCATATGGTTCACCGCTAGCAGTCCGGTTCCCCCTCTTCTCCCTTTGCTTTCCTCTTCTCCCATCCCCCTTGTCTCGTCTTTACGATACCTGGGCGTCACCCTTGACTCATCCCTATCTTTTAAAGCCCATATTTCCTGTCATTCAACGCTGCTTCTCTACTCTACGACAAGTTCGCTCTGTTCGCCCTTTTCTTTCCTTCTCATCTATGACCACCCTTCTCCTCTCACTCGATGTCACCCTTCTTGATTACTGCAATGCTTCCCTGGCCGGTCTTCCCCAATCCAAACTACTGCGCCTTCAGAGAGTTCACAACACTGCAGTCCGCATCCTCATCTGCTCTTCTCGCTTCGATCACATCACCCCACTTCTCATACGATTGCACTGGCTTCCTATTCCCTTCCGAATACAATAAAAGGTCCTCACTTTCGCCCACAAATCCATTCACACGGGTACTCCTCTCTACCTCGCTGACTTGATTCACCTTCACACTCCCTACCGCTCTCTCCATTCCATCCATGCTAACCGTATGACCTTACCCTCCCCCTCCCAAGCCCACCTCGAATCCACCCGCTCCTCTGCCTTTTATTTCCTTGGGCCCCGTCTCTGGAATTCGCTTCCCCCGGACCTCCGCCTGGAACCCTCTCTGAAAACCTTCAAGACCCGCCTGAAGACTCACCTCTTTATGCCTTGTGTTTGATCTTCCCCCACCTCCCTCTCCTCTCTCCCCTCCCCCTCGCTGATTTCTTATAGCCCCTACTTGCTACCTGACTTTTCTCTTTAGCTCTTTCCTCCTCTCTTATCTATCCTATCACACATTTGGCGTTCCTTTCTTTTTTTTTTTTTTCCTTGCAGCTTTTATGTACTTTGTGCACCGCTCTGACGCTATTGCATTGAGCGGTATATTAAGCCTCAAATAAAGATAAAGATAAAGATAATGGTTTCCTCCCACAAGGAACCTGAGGTACTTTCTGTGGTCTGGATGAATGAGGATGTGAGTGTACGCATCCTTTAGATCTAAGGAGCATAGCCAATCTCCCTGCTGGAGGTAAAGCAGAAGTGTTCCAAGAGTAAGCATCTTGAACTTTTCTTTCTCTAGGAACTTGAGGTTCCTGAGGTCCAGAATGGGTCGAAGGCCACTGGTTCTTTTGGGCACCAGGAAATACCTGGAGTAGAATCCGTGACTTTGCAAGTGGGGAGGCACAGGCTCCACCGCCCTGTCCATCAACAGACCTTGAAGTTCCTGAAGGAGAAGGTTTGTGTGCAGGGAAGGCCTTGGAGGCTCCCCTGGAAAGTATGGTGGAGGCAGTTGGTGAAAATGTAGTGCATAGCCCCTGTGGACTATGTCCAACACCCAACTGTCCCCGGTGATGAGGGGCCACTGGTGGGCAAAGAGGGCGAGGCGACCTCCTGTGCAGGGTTGGGAGAACAGGGATGGAGAGGCTACGCTCAAGGAGTCAAAATCCCCCACCCTGCTGAGTGGGAGCAGAGGCCGGAGGCTTGGGGGTCGCTCTGCCTACGGGCCCATTACCCTGCCCCTTGGCTTGCTGACCTTGGGGTGCAGCTTGGGTAGCCTGATATTGAGGGTACTGTTTGTAGGCAGTGCCCTTCCTCGGGTAAAAGGGCTTTTTACCCGAGCCCTTCTTTTTATGAGAAGGGGCAGAGGTCTTTCTAGACAGCCTTGTCCGTTGTCATAGGGTGGATCGGGATCAGCTAGAAACAGAGCAAAACCGTGTGAATGATTTCAGTGCAAGTGACAGGTTGAATGGAGAAAAGCTTGACAGTTGCCAAGGACAACCTAGGCACAGCTGTTCAGACCCAGCAGAAACCCACCCAGGAAGGGAATTTGCCTCAACCAATAGGAGGCAACAGAGAAAAGGTGGAGTCAGGAATGACGTACATAAAATAGACTCTCAAACAGTTAGAGAGAGAGAACCCTGGAAAAAGGAACATTGGAGAGAGAGAGAACCCTGGAAAAAGGAACATTGGAGAGAGAGAGAACCCTGGAAAAGAGGAACATTGGAGAGAGAACCCTGGAAAGGGGAACATTGGAGAGAGAGAGAACCCTGGAAAGGGGAACATTGGAGAGAGAGAGAACCCTGGAAAGGGGAACCTTGGAGAGAGAGAAAATCCCGGAAAGGAGAACATTGGAAGGAGAGAAAACCCTGGGGAAAGCAGTTAATACAGGAGAACTGGTATGAAAGCTGGAAAGAGCACAGAAGGAATCTGTGTGATCCTGTGAAAAGGAATCTGTGTGATCCTGTGAAAAGGAATCTGTGTGATCCTGTAAAAAGGAATCTGTGTGATCCTGTGAAAAGGAATCTGTGTGATCCTGTAAAAAGGAATCTGTGTGATCCTGTGAAAAGGAATCTGTGTGATCCTGTGAAAAGGAATCTGTGTGATCTTGTGAAAAGGAATCTGTGTGATCCTGTGAAACCAGCAAGGTATGAGAAGACTGCAACGGTAGACAAAGGAGCAGAAAGCAGATACAAAGGCTATTTACTGAATGAAAGGGAAGAGCCTTGTAGATATAGAAATAACCATAAAAAGCTCTCTTATACAGAACCTGTTAGCAACTTTTCTCCTGCTTATGAAAAGGTTAAGGAAAGAAAGTTTTATTTACCTGGGAAGGCTGAACAAATCCCTTGTTGTAAACTTTCAGCTCCTAGAGAACCTCCGTTACACCAGTGGCAATTAGACACAGCTGACTCCAAACAGCTCAGGCAGACCAGGCAGGGATACTCTACCAATTACAGGGTAGCTGAAGACCGTAGCAGTGCATTGAAGCACCAGAGGGGGCAAAGCTCTAGGAAGCAGCTTGCAGAACTTTCTGACACTCCCCAGAGAAGCAGTGCTGTGCAGGGACGGAAGGACTTCTTCTTTGATAAGGGAAACCTGCTAGACTTTTATTCAGCGTTTGAAGGAAAGGCAGAAGATAGCAATGGGTCTGAGCCTATGGAATATGAGGATTCAGGAGCCTTACCAGACCCAACATTAATGGAATGTTCATATGCCCTGTCTGAACCTGAGTTTTCGTTGAGGTAACAGAATCTGTGTAAGATACCAGGATACAAATATAGAAAGTGCTGATATCTCTCTCTAAAGACAAATGGACATTTGAAACTGTTTCTTTAAGTTAAAGAGTATATGCTGAAGGAAGCTGTTTCTGTTATTTTGATTACTTTTTGTTTGAGCAGAGTATGCTCTTAATTTATGTTCCTTGAATGAAGAAATACCTCATGGGACGGGGAATAAACCCTTAAAATGATAAAGAAAATCTGACTGTGTGATTTATGTAAAGAAGCACGACACAACTACCCACTTCAGAAGCCTTATAATACCAGGAGTCACCGCTGGGGCTAAAGAAGTGTGACACCGTGTAAGGTGCTCCGTTTCGAGCTGGGCGGCCTTCTCAGTCATCGGCTTGCCAAAAAGGTTTTCACCTTGGCAAGGGACATCGACCAACTTGTCCTGAACCCATGGCTCGAGGTCCGATGACTGCAGCCATGCCTGGCGTCGAGCCGCGATGCCGGCTGCTGCAACTCGGGCCGAAGCCTCAAAGCCATCGTAGGCGGCGCGGGACATGAACTTCGAGCAGTCCCGAATCCCCGAGGACAAGGACTTGAATCTCTGCAAGGGTTCCCCGGAGAGTCCAGCAGAGAACCCGGCCAACTCCTTGGCCAGGTCTTGCAAGTACATGCCCATGTATAGCTGGTAAGACTGGACACGGCAAGCAAGCATCGAGCCCTGGAAGCACTTTCTACCGACGCCATTGAGGTTCCGGGCCTCCCTGCCGGGGGGCACCGCAGAGTGCATCTTCTGGCTCTTCAGACGATGCATGGCCGATTCCACAACCATGGAATGGTGTGGTAGCTGTGCTTTCTGAAAACCACGGCTCTTCCTGAGTCGATAGATCGAGTTGACTCGCTTGCTTAAAACCGGCGCCGAGGCCGGTGCCTCCCACATCCGGAAGAGGAGCCGTTCCAGCATCGGAGGAACCAGGACAGTAAAGGCCTTCGGAGGAGAGTCATACTGCAGGGCTTCGAGCTCTTCAGCTCGAGGCTCTTCCTCGGGGTCCGCCGGAATAGCCAAGGCAGTGGCCATATCCCGGACAAACTCCGAGAACCGAGTATCCTCCGGAGGGGATCTACTCCGGGGATCAGACTGCGGTGAGTCCGATGGGACGCAACGAGTCTTGAACGTATCGGGGGACTCCTCATTCTCCGTCTCCCAGGCGGACTCGTCCGACGAGGAGTCAGGGTCCGACCCCGCGGGGCCCTGGAGCACCCGCTCCGACGCAAGAGGCACCGGCGTCGACGCCCTCAGTCCCGAGCGGTAGGTCGAGGGAGACCGCGACCGAGATCGACTTCAAGCCATGATGGACTCGAGTATCGGCTGGGTCTCCGGGGTCAACTTCGAAGTCGATGTCCCGGTGGTCGGGGCAGATGCGCCAGACAGGCTGGCCATCAGTGCCCGCTGCTGCTCCATGAAGGCAGACAATCTGCTCTCCAAGGCTGTCATCCTGAGACTCAGCTCGGGAGACGCAGCAGCCCCCGACTCTGGCCCTGGCGGCGCCGGGCCCGACGTCGGCTCCCTGGGAGGAGAGTCCTCGAGGACTACAGGGCTTACGTGTCCAGCAGACTCCGGCTCCACACGAGGAACTTTGGCAGGCTTCTCTTGGTCCACGGGCCCGGGGCGACGGTCGGGGGTCTTAGACCTGTCCCTCGAGGAGCCAAGGACCTCCTCTGACGATGCCCTCGTGAGTCGCTTCTTCCTCTTGCGCTCCCGGTCGGGGGACCCCCTGTCCAAGGAGCTCCGACGGCGCTCGGGATCCGAATCCCGAGATGTCGAGGGCTCAGATGAGGTCCGGGCCCGGCCGGAGGCTGAGTCCGAGAAAAGCCTTTCTTTCTGCTGCTGGCGACTTCGGAGTGCCTTGGAAGACATCTTCCCACATGGCCCACACGACTTAGGGTCGTGATCAGGACCGAGGCACCGGAGGCAGCAGTCGTGTGTGTCGGTGAGAGACATTAATTTCTTACACCGATCACACTTCTTGAAACCGCTGGAAGCCATTGGGGAAAAAAAAGAGTCCCCGCGAGGTCAAAGGACCGGCCTTCCAGGGAAAAATCAAAAAAGGGCGCGAACGCCAGCCACGAAGGGTAAAAACCGAAAAAGAAGAATTGGGCTCAATACTGGTGTACCGAACCCAGCGGGAGGGGAAACCGGCGTCGAACCGGGAGAAAAAACAGCGAGTATCGCCAAAAAAAATCAACTTTTATCCGGGATGACAGGACACACGTCCGGTGGGCTTCTCGGAAAAAAAGAGACTGAGGTAAGATGGCACCTTTAGGCGGGAAGGGAACCGCGCATGCGTGCCTGCATTCCCAAAGGCTTTCATAGAAAGCTGGGGAAATGCTCCGCTGGGGCTTCATCGGCGCCGATGACACCCCATATGTGAGGACTGACTTCCTGCTTGGTCCTGGAGAAAAGGCGGGTACGCCACCAGACCTTGCAGTTCACTATTACAGCGAGCTGAGATGAGGCAAATGAGGAAGAGTACATTCCATGATAGAAACTTCAGTGAAGTAGTGGCAAAAGGATTGAAAGGAGGCTTTGGCAGTTGTGTAAGAACCACACTAAGATCCCAAGTCAGTGGAGGTGGCTTAATGGGTGGTTTGGACAACAAGAGACACCGCATGAAGCATGCTACTAACAGAAGTGAAGAAATAGGCTGTCTCTGGTAGTTTGTGATGAGTCACAATGACACTAAGGTATACTCTAATTGAGTTAGTTTTAAGACCTGTTAAGGATAGCTGGAGGTGGTATTTTAAGAGGAATTCCACAAAGCAAGAAAAGGGGTCAAAGCTCATTGGGGGGCACCAGAGTGCAAACCTATGCCACTTGAATGCATAAGACCTTCTGGTAGAATCTGTGTATGATGCAAGGAGTATATCCTTGACATACTGTGGCAAGTCGAGGTTAGCGAGCACTAGGCCTTCAGCAGCCATGATGTCAGGCATAGGGAGTGGATGTTGGGATGAAGGAGCATCCTGTTGTCCTCAGAGAGGAGGTCAGGCACACATCACAGGTTGAGTGGCTGAGTCTGCGCCAGGCAAAGAAGCAGAGGAAACCACAGTTGATGGGGCTATGAGGATTATGGAGCCCCTGTCGGCCTGTAGCTTGAACAGCGTTTTGGTAATCAAGGGGATGGGAGGGAATGCATAGAGGAGACACAGCCCCCAGTGTAGATGGAAGGCATCTGGGGCTTGTCGGTAGAGCGGCTGAACCATGGAGCAGAAGAGAGGAAGCTGTAGGTTTTGCGGAGTAGCAAACAGATCTATGAGTGGGGTTCCCGATGCAAGGTCCAGTCTTGTGTGCGAAGTATACAGCTTAGCATGTCCACAAGGACATAGAGTTTGCCCACAAGGTTCACTGCTCTGAGGCGAATGGGATGTGAGATGGCAAAGGACCACAGGTGAAGCACTTCGTCACAGAATGGATAGGACCCCATCCCTCCTTGCTTGTTCATGTAGAACATGGCAATTTGATTGTCCGTTCTGACTAGAAAAGGTTGCCCCGAAAGTTAGGGTTGAAAAACCCGAAGAGCATTTGTCAATGCTCGTAGTTCCAGCAAGTTGATCTGCATGGCAGATTCCTGTTGTGTCCACAGTCCCTGTGTGGTTAAGTCATTCAGGTGCGCTCCCCAACCCAGCTTGGAAGCATCGTCATAAGGGTGCATCGAGGTGGAGGCATCTGTAAAGGTGACCTGATACGTTGGTTTCATGGGGAACTCCACCACTGGAGGGACTTGATCAGTTGAGGAGTGATGTGGATGTTCTGAGTCGGCCCTTCGCTTGGTCCATTGGGAAGACAGAGTCCACTGTGCTTGTCGCATGTGCAATCAAGCATAGGGGACCACATGGACTGTGGAGGCCATATGACCCAAGAGCCGTAGCATCTCTTGAGCTGTGACCTGAGTCTGCTTTTGCAATTGCTCTGCCAGATCTATGAGGTGGGCACAGTGATCCTGAGGAAGGAAAGCCCGGACCTGTTGGGTATCTAAGAACGCTTCGAAGGTAGCAGATCTCACGCACCGCCTAGATAGGATCATAGATAGTGCTGGGGGGGAGTCTGCTGTCTTGGTACATGTTGGTACCAATGACATAGGAAAATGTGGTAGGGAAGTTCTGGAGGCTAAATTTAAGCTTTTAGGTAGGAAGTTGAAATCCAGAACTTCCAGGATAGCGTTCTCCGAAATGCTTCCTGTTCCACGTGCAGGACCCAAAAGACAGGCAGAGCTCCGGAGTCTCAATGCGTGGATGAGACAATGGTGCAAGGATGAGGGTTTTGGATTTGTTAGGAACTGGGGAACATTCTGGGGAAAGGGGGGGCTCTTCCGAAGGGATGGGCTTCACCTTAATCAGGATGGGACCAGACTGCTGGCATTAACCTTTAAAAAAGAGATAGAGAAGCTTTTAAACTAGAAAATAGGGGAAAGCCGACAGTCACCCAGGAGCGCACGGTTCGGACAAAGGTATCCTTGAAGGATACTACCAAAAGCAGTGAGGTTCCAAAAGGGAGTATAGTAGCCCAAATGCCCTTGAGTAAGGAGCAGACAGAGCATAAAGATTCCCAATTACCCATGCCTACCAATAGCCAGATTAATATTAATAAAATGCAGTCTCTAAAATGCTTGTATGCCAATGCTAGAAGTCTAAACAATAAGATGGGAGAATTAGAATATATAGCATTAAATGAGAGGTTAGATATGATTGCACTCTCAGAGACATGGTGGAAGGAGGATAACCAGTGGGACACTGTGATACCTGGATACAAACTATATCGTAATGATAGAGCTGAACAAATTGGTGGAGGGGTTGCGCTCTATGTTAGAGAGGGCATTGAGTCAGAAAGGATTAAAGTTTTGCAGGGAACAAAATATGCTGTAGAATCTCTATGGATTGAAATTCCATTTATGAAGGGGAAGGTGATGGCAGTGGGAGTATACTATCGACCACCTGGCCAGAATGAACAAATGGATGATGAAATGCTCAAAGAAATCAAGGAAGCTAACAAAAGCCACAACAGAGTAGTAATAATGGGTGATTTCAATTACCCCGGTATCGACTGGGACAGTGTCACAGCAGGACAAGCTAAAGAGATAAAGTTTCTAGATGAAATAAATGACTGCTTCTTGGAGCAGCTGGTTCATGAACCGACCAGAGGGGAAGCCATACTGGACCTAGTCCTTAGTGGAACGCCAGATCTGGTGCAAGAAATAAGGGTGTTGGGACCACTTGGCAATAGTGATCATAGTATGATCATGTTTGATTTAATCAGTGGAGGACAGATAGTAAAGGAATCCACAGTACTACCTTTTAACTTTCAAAAGGGTGACTATGATAGAATGAGGAATATAGTTCGGAAAAAACTAAAAGGAGCGGTTCCAAAGGTTAAAGACTTACAGCAAGCTTGGGTGTTATTTAAAAATACTATCCTCGAAGCCCAGACCAGCTGTATTCCACGCATTAAGAAAAGTGGAAGAAAGTCCAAAAAAACTGCCAGCATGGTTTAAAGGTGAGGTCAGAGAGGCTGTTGCTGCCAAAAGAGCAACCTTCAGAAAATGGAAAAAAGAGCCAAATGATGAAAACTGGAAACAGCACAAGCACTGGCAAGTTAAATGCAAAGCATTGATAAGGCAGGCAAAGCGGGAATTTGAGAAGAAACTTGCTACGGAAGCAAAAACACGAAATAAAGACTTTTTCAAGTACATTCGTAGCAAAAGGCCTGTGAGAGAGTCAATTGGACCATTAGATGATAGAGGGGTAAAAGGGGCAGTAAGAGGAGACAAGGCTATAGCAGAGAGACTGAATGAATTCTTTGCTTCGGTCTTTACTGAGGAAGATGTAGGGGTGTTACCCAAGACTGAAGTGATATTTAAAGGTGATACTGCAGAGGAATTGAGAGAAATATCGCTACACCGGGAAGATATATTACAACTATTTGATAAACTGAATAGTAGCAAATCACCTGGACCGGATGGTATACATCCCAGAGTGTTGAAAGAACTGAAATATGAGATTGCAGACCTGTTATTGGTAATCTGTGAACTTTCATTAAAATCATCTGTAATACCTGAAGATTGGAGGGTCGCCAACGTAACACCAATTTTTAAAAAGGGTTCCAGGGGTGACCCGGGAAATTACAGACCGGTGAGCCTGACGTCAGTACCAGGGAAAATGGTAGAAGCCATCATAAAGAACAAAATTACACAGCATGTAGATAGTCATGGCCTAATGGGAGACAGCCAACATGGCTTTAGACAAGGCAGATCTTGTCTTACTAATCTGATCTGTATTTTTGAAGGTGTGCATAAACAGGTAGACAAAGGTGAGTCGGTTGATATAGTGTATCTGGACTTCCAGAAAGCTTTTGACAAGGTCCCCCATCAGAGACTTTTGGCGAAGCTAAAAAGTCATGGGATAGGAGGCAGTGTACTATTGTGGATCGGGAACTGGTTAAAAGATAGAAAGCAGAGGGTAGGGCTAAATGGCCAATATTCCCAATGGAAAAAGGTGAATAGTGGAGTACCCCAGGGATCTGTACTGGGTCCGCTACTTTTTGACATATTCATAAATGACCTGGAAAAGGGAATAACTAGTGAGGTAATCAAATTTGCAGATGACACAAAACTGTTTAAAGTTGTTAAAACCCAAGAGGATTGTGGAAAACTGCAGGAGGATCTGGATAAATTGGAAGACTGGGCATCCAAATGGCAGATGAAATTTAATGTGGACAAGTGCAAAGTTATGCACCTAGGAAAGAACAACCCACACTATAGTTACAAGATGCAAGGCTCCACATTAGAAACCACCACCCAGGAAAAAGATTTAGGAGTCATCGTGGATAACATGTTAAAACCCTCCGCCCAGTGTGCAGCGGCGGCCAAGAAAGCAAATAGAATGCTAGGTATCCTAAGGAAAGGGATGGAGAATAAAACAAAGGATATTATAATGCCTCTGTATCGCTCCATGGTACGACCGCACCTTGAATATTGTGTGCAATTCTGGTCACCGTATCTTAAAAAGGACATAGAGTTATTAGAAAAAGTACAGAGAAGAGCCACCAAATTGGTGAAGGGGATGGAAGGCTACTCCTATGAAGAGAGGCTAAAAAGGTTAGGGCTCTTTAACCTAGAAAAGAGGCGGCTGAGGGGAGATATGATAGAGGTGTATAAATTAATGAATGGAGTGGAACGGATAAACGTGGATAAATTGTTTACGCTATCAGAATATAGAAGGACTAGGGGGCATGTAATGAAGCTACAGGGTAAACTATTTAAGACAAATAGGAGAAAATATTTCTTCTCTCAACGTGTAATCAAACTCTGGAATCTGTTACCGGAGGATGTAGTAAGGGCTGTTAGTATAGCTGGGTTTAAAAAAGGTTTGGACAAGTTCCTGGAGGAAAGGTCCATAAACCACTATTAAAAAGGGACCCAGGATATCAATGCTTGGCCTAGTACAAGCACTGCAGAACCTGTGTCTTTTGGGGAAACTGCTAGGTACGTATGACCTAGATTGGCCACTGTTGGAAACAGGATACTGGGCTTGATGGACCTCGGTCTGACCCAGTATGGCATTTCTTATGTTCTTATGTTCTATGAACTCCAGTCATTGGGTTGGAGTGAGGTGAGACTTTGGGAAGTTTATGACAAAGCCCAGGTGTTGGAGCACCGTGATGATGCGATGAAGGGAGAGTCTTACTTCTTAAGGGGAGTCTCCCCTGATCAGCCAGTCATCTAAGTAAGGCAAGACGAATATGCCCAAAGTGCATCAATAGGCATCAATTATTGCCATGCATTTGGTGAAGTCCTTGGGGCAGAGACTAGACCAAAGGAAAGAACTCTGTATTGATCATGGTTTCCCTGAAACATAAAGAAGAGACACTGTCTGTATGAAGGATGTATCAGTATAGCATAGTTACTCACCTGTAACAGGTGTTCTCCAGGTACAGCAGGAATTATTAGTCCTCACATATGGGCGACGTCAGCACTGACGGAGCCCTCGCAGAAGCATTCCCCCAGCTTTCAAAGAAAGCCTTTGGGAAATGCCACCACACATACGTGGTCCCCTTCCCGCCCAAGGGTGCCATCTTACTCAGTCAGATGACATAGCTAAAAAACGGCAAAATAAAAGATGGTAAAGGAGCAACTCCAAGGGGAGGAGGGAGGGTTGTGAGGACTGATTCCTGCTATCCCCAGAGTGTTAGCTCTGGGTTTTTCTTTTATGTTAAGATTTCCTTGTGTATGTCTTGTTCAATGTAGTGGCAAATTTCTGGCTTATTTTGAACCAATTCAATTATTAGGGTTTATTCTGGCAAAAGAGGAGAAACTACAGGTGGGTGCTACATAACTGTACCACTGAGATCATTTGGGTGGGGGACTGTGGGATTGCACTCTCTCTGTCTTATATGATATTTTCCTGTTTTTGTTTTATTGTTATGCTTGGTTCGAATGTGTTTTTTTTTCTTGTGGACCGTAGTCTAGTATATTTGTAATAGTATATTGGAAATTTTTTCTTCAATTTATTGATTGTATTTCCGTTTTCACTTTTGTGGATTTGAATGTGAAAATTGTATTAAATGAAATTTTTTAAAAAAATTACCTTCCCCTTGTGTGTACGCCTGCGCATTTCTCTCTCTACATATATTCAACTACACCCACCTAAGTGTGGGGAGAGCCATCAGAGCCTCCTACTGTAAAACAAGTACATCAGGATTTCAGTCTTAGATCTAATGTCTTTCCAAGCCTAAGCTCAAGGTGAGTTACATTTAGGTATAATAAATAAATATTTGGTCTTACCTTCTAATTTTCTTTCCAAGTCCACCAGACCAGTCCAGAATAAGTGGGTTATGCCTCTCTACCAGCAGATGGAGATAGAGACCAAAGGTTTGGGAGCTTTGCCCTATAGAGGGCCACTGGGCAGCTACATGCTCCTTAGCATTTTCTGAAACAAATACAAGCATTATGGAACCTGTGTGTCTTTTTGGGAACCTGCTAGGTACTTGTGACCTGGATTGACCACTGCTCGAAACAGGATACTGTGTTTGATGGACCTTGGTCTGACCCAGTATGGCATATCTTATGTTCTTAAGTTC
Organism: Ichthyophis bannanicus; assembly: GCA_033557465.1. Classification (NCBI taxonomy): domain Eukaryota; kingdom Metazoa; phylum Chordata; class Amphibia; order Gymnophiona; family Ichthyophiidae; genus Ichthyophis; species Ichthyophis bannanicus. The sequence goes on along the minus strand of CM066033.1, from coordinate 290,250,740 downwards.
TTAAAGCAGGAAGAGACAATCCCCAATATCAATTTACACCAAAGGGGGGAGGGGGAACAAGCATATTTCCACAGATGTATCAGAGAGCACCCAATATCAACTTACACCAAAGGGGGAGGGGGAAGAAGCATATTTCCACAGATGTATCAGAGAGCACCCACATGAACCTTTGACAATGTTATCTCAGTACTACCAAAAGTGACAAAACTCACCAAAAAAACATTCAGTGGTGGGCCTCTCGACTGATCTGGTGGACTCAAGGAAAGAAAATTAGGTAAGGCCAATTTTTTCCTTCCTTATCTCACTAGACTAGTCCAGAACAACTGAGATGTCAACATTTCTGATTCAAGCTACAACTGTCCTGGGGAGCCTCCAGGACCACAGGGCCTCCGTACCACAGGCAATAACGACCATATTGCAATTCTGAAAACTGCATCAGGAATGACAGAATCTCTGGCCTAGAATGTGCTACCCATGCAGAGGGAGGTCGCCTAGGATCTGGTATCCATGCTCAATTGGAAAAGGAATTCTGTGGCAACTACGTCCACCTTGGACTGTCGCATTACAACCAGAGTCTCTCTCCATGATCACTACTGGGAAAAAGCCTAACCTACTGTATAGCCTTAGTGCAAAAGATCTGATGAGATCTTCTTTAACCCACTGAAAGAGGCATTAGGAAACTCCTAACTAACCAAAAGGCAGTCACCCCTCTCTGGGAAAGATCAAATTGCCAGGCTTGAAACACCCAAGAACACAAAAACTCAGAAAGGGCTCCCTACCCAACTACACCAGGTACTCAGAGCCTGAGAGTCGACATACAATCCCGAGGAACAGCATCTTGACACCAAAAAACCTGCAATGACACCTTCTGAAGAGGTAGGCACATGCTAAGTAGTGAAGGAAAGACAAAATCTCATTCCAGAAAACAATGCTTTTGGGAAGCCAGTGAAATAGGTACTTCATAACCACTCCTGCAAAAAAATGCCAGTTTTATCCCATATACTTTCAGCAAACTTGAGGTTAGATCCTTCATAAGCCTTTTCACAGAAGACTAAAAACTATATAAGGAAGCCTGAAAAGGCAAGATCTCCTGCTATGAAATAACAAGTCTGTCTATTCCCAAATACATGCTTGCTCCATAAAGGAAGCTTTCTTACATGGCACCTGTTCCTTAGCATGTGTCTTGTGCCTACTTGCCAGTTTGTCCATCCTAGCACATAGCACTAGTGAAAGTGCATGGATGGGCCCAACAGTAGGTCAGGACAGTTGCAGTCCACTCCTTGTACAGCATCTTTCCCCTTAACTCCAAGTTCGATTACCTGTTTAATGTAAATTTCTAAAAGTTGCAATGTTCTATGTAAACTGCTTTGAATGTAAGGAAGGCGGTATTAAATAAATAAAATAAGTACGTAAGCATGGCACAGTGATCCCTTCATTTAAGGCTGGAGAAGTTGAAAAACTGACAGGCCACGCTTTAACAGGAGAAGTGGCTAAGAAAAAGCGGAAGGCCTTGAACCTCAAGTGTAAAGCACCAAGAGAGCCAAGATCTGCTCAAGGCTAACACCATCATAGTGAATGAGTCGGCAAAAGAGAGAGGCCATGAGGAGCAATCCATTCTTCAGAACAGGCCAAACAGAGCGCAGGAATGAGAGAGTCAGGCAGGGCAGAATGAGTCACCTCCAAAAATGAAAGGGTAGGAGCAGCAGCCCTGGCTGTTGCACATGTCAAACTGCAGTGCCCATCCAGCAGCAGCTGGATGGGCGGTATTGCTTCTGTATGGGGGTTTGGAGAGCTTATATCCATCCCACCAGCTGTTACTTTGGGTCCTATTATTATACATTTATATAGTGCTATTCGCTATGCTGTACAAACACAGATGAAGATAGGCCCTGCTCGTTAGAGCTTATAATCTAATCAAGACAAACAAGACAAAGGAGGAGTAGGGGAGGGAGACAAACAACAAAGGAGATGCAAGGAACAGAAGATAAGGAACCAAAGGCAGCCTTAAAGAGGTGAGCCTTTAGCAAAGATTTGAAGAGTGGGAGTGATGAAGCCTGACAAGCAGTTTCAGGATGAGAGTTCCAAGCATAAGGAGCTACAAGGTGAAAGGACCGAAGTCTGGAGTTAGCAGAAGAAAAGAAGGGCAAAGATAGGAGCAGGCTTGAAGAAGAATGATGCTCACGAGAAGGGGAGTAGAGGGAGAGGAGAGAAGAAATAGAGCAGAGAAGCAGTAGCTGGTTAAAGTAGTTAAAGCATAGTTGTAACTGTAAACTGGAGCAACAATCATGGGACAGTGAGATGTATCTGCTTGCTGAGAACAAAAAGATATAGGACACCAGGCATCCCCCATAAATTTTAGAAGGATTGGAATTATAGCACCTGGTATTCCCAGGCAGTTTCCCATACAAGTATTATCCAGGCCCAACCCTGCTTAGCTTCTGAGAACAGATGAGAATGGACACACTCAGGGTGATGTGGCCATAGGTTATAGGAGAAAAACTGTCAAAGACAAATGCCCAGCTAAAAGTCTAGTAAGAAAAGATTTCCACAAGAATCTGAAGGAGGCTTGCTCCCCAATTAGGAAGAACGACTCAGTGGCCACGAGACAGCCAAACTAAGAGAAAGAAGTGAGAAGCCCACTGCAAATGGCAATAGAATGCACAGTTTGAAGATTACCAATGCTAAAAATGTGCCAACTGCCCCAGATGAAGGCTATAGCTACCTGGAAGACAGCCATCCTGGCATAAAATTTTAGCACAGCTAATTGCAAGTTTTGTGAATGCATATCCCCCAAAACTGCAATACTAAGGCCCGAAGAAGGTGGTTTCTACAATGGATGTCCCCCGTGAAGATGGCTTCCTTAGGAGGCACACAACTGCTGTGCAGGATCACTGACTGGACATCCAGCAGTGCCTGACACACCACTAGAACACTGCATATTCTCATGAAAGACATGTGGAGCTCAGACAAAAGATTCAGCTACAGAAACAGCAGACTAGGAATGGACCAGATGCAAACCTGATTCCCAAAGCAGGAAGAAAGCATAGTTACTCAACTGTTACAGGTGTTCTCCAGGGACAGCAGGAATCAGTCTTCACTTATGGGTGATGTCAGCACCGACTGAGCCCGCGTGGAGCAATTCCCCAGCATTCAAAGAAAGCCTTTGGGATTGCTGCCACGCATGAATGGTTCTCTTCCCGCCCAAGGGTGCCATCTTGCTCAGTCAGGTCCCTTAGCTCAAGCCCTACCAAGCAGATGGCAAGGGAAGGATAAAAATCTAGCAACTCATCAGGGGAGGTGGGAGGGTAGTGAGGACTGATTCCTGCTATCTCTGGAGAACACCTGTTACAGGTGGGTAACTACGCTTTCTCCAGGAATATGCAGGAAGTCAGTTCTCACTTATGGGACTCCCCAGCTACAGGCTACCGAACCTGTATCCAAAACACGCCTCCGCGAGGCCATGAACAGAAGCCGATGCCTGGAGGAGCCCAAGTCTTCGGGTCCCTGGGGTGAAACCCTCAGTAGCTGTCGAGAAGGGTCAGAGGGCAGGAGTTGCTTATACCCCGAACAGATTATGGCGTACAGCCTGGCCAAAGGTGCTGTCCCAGCGTGACTCCCTCTCCAGGCAGTAGTGCGAGGCGAAAGTATTCGCCAAAGCCCAGGTTGTAGCCTGGCAGATGTCCGATAGCAGCACTGAACACAGTGAAGCCACTGAAGACGCCTTGGCTTGGACGCTGTGTGCGGTGACCCGTCGATCCAGCGAAGGCGATGCAGTCCACCACCCAAATGGAGAGGGTGTGCTTTGTGTCTGTCCCAAGCGATTGGGATCGTAGGTCACGAAAAGCCAGCCAGACCTGTGATGAGGCTAGGTGCGCTGCACATAGAAGGCAAGAGCCCTCTTGCAGGTGAGTGTATGCAAAACCGCTGATGCCTGGTCGGCATGGGGTCTCGGGAAGAAGGTCGGCAAGACTATCTCCTGATTGAGATGAAAATCCGAGAAAACCTTTGGCAGGAACTTGGGGTGGGTACAGAGGACCACCTATAGAACCTGGTGTAAGGGGCTACAGTCATGAGAGCCTGGAGTTCACTGACTGGGCGGGCCGAGGTCAAAGCCACCAGGAAGACCACCTTCCAGGATAGGTAATGAAGCGAGCACGTTGCCATCGGCTCGAAGGGTGAACGCGTAAGCTGCATGAGCACCACGTTCAAATCCTATTCCGCCGGAGGAGGCCAGATGGGAGGTTTGGACAGCAAGAGGCCCCGCATGAAGCGGGAGACCAAGGGCTGCTCTCTGAAAGGGGTTTGCCCTCTACAGGGAAGTGATGCGCTGAGATGGTGCTCAAGTGTACCCTAACAGAGTTTGACTTCAGCCCCTTCTTCGAGAGATGGAAAAGGTACTGGAGGACCCACCGAGTGGGACACGAGAAAGGGTCAATCTGGAGCTCAGAGCACCAGACCGAGAAGCGTTGCCACTTGAAGTGTAAGCTCGTCTCTTCGAGTACTTCCTCGATGCGAGGACCTCCTCAACCTCCTCCGGGAGGTCTAGCGAGGCTAGGGTGACCAGTTCAGCCGCCAGGCTGTGAGGGACAACAAAGGCCAGGTTTGGGTGTAGTACCCACCCCTCCTCCTGCGTTAGCAGGCCTGGGGCACAGCCCAGGGGAATCAGAGGCTCAGATGCGAGCTGGAGCAAGAGTGGGAACCACGGTTGCCGAGGCCACGAGAGAGCGATGTGTATCATCAACGCTCATTCCCGTTGAGCTTTGTGGAGCGTCCTCGCAATGAGAGGAGTGGGAGGGAACGCGTAGAGAAGCCCGGAGGTCCAGCTCAAAAGCAACACATCTCGCACCTCTCTGCTTGGGTGCGGGACTGGGCCGCAAAAGCAGAGGAGCTAAGTGTTCATCGGGCTGGCGAGCAGGTCCATGGTCAGGGTCCCCCACCGATGGAACAGCCAGTTGGTCACCTCCGGGTCCAGCCGCCATTCGTGAGGGCGGAGGATTCTGCTGAATTTGTCCGCGAGGATGTTCTCGTGGCCTGGGAGGAAGACATTCGTAGGGTCATCCCTCGATGGAAAGCGAAGGAGCAGAGGAGGACCGCGTCCTGGCAGAGGAAGCATGATCCTGTGCCCCCCCTCCTTGTTGATGTACAACATCGCTACTTGATTGTCAGTCTGCACGAGTACCGACTTTCCTTAGAGGTGGTCCTCGAAGGCCCTCAGGGCAGATCGGACTGCCCAAAGCTCGAGCAAGTTGATCTACTGTTGAGACTCTTCGGGTGACCATCGCCCCTGAGTGCACAGACCGTGCACCGCAGTGGGCTCCCCATCCCAGCAGGAAAGCGTCTGTTGTCAGCACTAGTTCGTGCTGCGGGGATTGGAAGGGCAGTCCCCGGAGAAGGTTTCAGGGGTCCTGCCACCAGTCTAAGGACCCGCAAAGGTTGTGGGAGACCTGAATAGGGTCCCTGAGGTGACCGGAGGCCGGGCTCCACTGGGCCATCCGCATATGCATGCGGGCATGTGGAACCATATGGACAGTGGAGGCCAAGTGCCTCAGGAGGCGCAGCATAGTCTGCACCGTGACCAGAGTGTTGCTCTGGACCTGGGCCGCCAATGCTCGGAGACGAGCCGCAAAGTCTGCTGGTAGAAAGGCGATCGGCCGCTGAGTGTTGAGGCGTGCACTGATAAACTCCAAGGCCTGTGCCGGCTCAAAGTGGGACTTGGGATAGTTGACCAAGAATCCCAGGCGCACGAGGAGGAGGATCGTGCATGATGCCACAAGGCGGGTTTCCCCGGCTGAGGACCCCGTGATGAGCCAGTCATCGAGGTAAGGGAAGAACGGTACAACCTGCCATCTGAGGGAGGCGGCGGCCGCGGACAGGCACTTGTGAAGACTCGCAGTGCAGTTGCGAGTTTGAAGGGAAACACTCTGTATTGGTAATGCTACCCTTGCACCCTGAAGCGCAGGAACTGCCTGTGCTGTTGGTGAATCATAATATGGGTGTAAGCACCGCTGAGATCCAAGGAGCATAGCCAGTCAACCTGCTGGAGGAAGGGCTACAGGACGCCAAGAGATAGCATTTTGAACTTCTCCCGCACCAGAAACTTGTTTAGTTTCTGGAGGTCGAGGATGGGCTGTAGAGCCCCCCATCTTCTTCGGGACGAGGAAGTACCGGGAATAGAAGCCCCGACCTCGGAAGTGCATTGGTACCCTCTCAACCGCTCGATGGGCAAGGAGGTTGTCTAACTCCTGCTGTAGGAAAGTCTGGTGCGCAGGGAGTCGAGAAGGCTCCGCTGGGGAGAAGGGAGGGGGAAGCCTGTCCAAACGGAGACAGTAGCCGTCCCGGACTACTCGGAGGACCCAAGTGACCGACGCGATGGACACCCACTGAGGGGCGGAGGACAGGTGCCCCCCCCACCGGCTGCGGTGCTGCCAGGGGGCGAAAGGCTACACTGCTGGCTTCAAAGCCCCTGGGTAGGCTGAGGCGTAGTCGGGTTTTGGGCCCTTTTGGTTTGTGATGACCATGTGGTCCAGACTTTCCCTGCGTCGAAGTGGTCGGCACGGGAGTGGGTGGGTACAGTGGGTAGCCTCAGTAGGGTAGGCCCTTCCGTGGAAAGAACGGCTTCTTAGTTTGCTGTTTCTTCCAAGGAAGGGAGATCGTCTTGCGCGAGAGGCGGGTACGGGTGACGAACTCCTTCTCAATCTCGAGGGCCTTATCCTTCATCGGTTTGCTGAAGAGCCGTTCACCAAGGCAGAGTATGTCTAGGAGCTTTTCCTGGACCCACTGCTCCAAGTCTGAGGACTGGAGCCATGCCTGGCACCAGGCCCCAATACCAGCAACTGCCACTCGAGTCGAGGACTCGAATCCGTCATTGGCAGCGCGGGAGAGGTATTTTGAGCACTCCATGATGGACTTCCGAAGGGTCTGGAACCTGTTGAGGGGTTTGCCCACGGAGAAGCCCCCAAGTTCCTTGGCTAGGTCACATAAAAACATGCCCGTGTACAATTGGTATGCCTGAATGCAGCATGAGAGCATGGACCCTTGATAGGTCTTGCTGCCTAGGGCATCGAGGGCTCTCGATTCCTTGCTCGGCAGAACCGAAGAATGTGACTTTGGGCTCTTTTGTTTTCTCATGGCCGACTATACCACCATGGAGGAGTGGGGGAGTTGGGTTTTCCTGAATCCAGGGCCACGCTGAACCCTGTACATCGCATCGAGGGGGCCGACGCAGGGGTCTCCCAGATGCGGAATAGCAGCCTGGACAAACTGGGAGGAACCGGGACAGCAGGAGATTCCCAAGGAGGGGACTCATACTGCAAGATATAGCACAGTTACTTACCTGTAACAGGTGATCTCCGGAACAGCAGGAATTAGTCTTCACATGTGGGAGACGTTGCCGACGGAGCCCGCACGGGAATGCTCCCCAGCATACAATCATAAAGCCTTTGGGAGCATCCCCCGCGCCTGCGCGGTGGCTTCCCGCCCTTCCTACTGCCTCTCCCCAGTTGAGTTTTATAGCTGAGTCGGAAGGAGAGGAGAGGAAGGAATAGAGAGACAACTCCTAGGGGAGGTGGGCGGGTTGTGAAGACTAATTCCTGCTGTTCCGGAGATCACCTGTTACAGGTAAGTAACTGTGCTATCTCCAGGAACAAGCAGGAATGAGTCTTCACATGTGGGGACTCCCTAGCTGAGGATGCCCGGGGAGATCCCCTCAGCACAGCCCAGGCCAGGATGGCCTTTACCCAACCTGGATCCCCGGCATCCCCTGAGGGATGGAGGGTAGGAGTTGAGAGAGAGAGGAACAGCAAAACCCAAAGGCTACAGGGAGAGTAGCCTTTAGAATGCATGAGAAGTATCATTAAGCATTTAATGAATTAAGGACCTAGTACCATGTAGAGCTTACCTACTGGGTTGTAGGAAGTGGAGCTGTGATGCAGGTACTGTAGACGCAGTAGCGAGGTCTTCAAGGGAACTTCACAGCAGCAAGGAGGAAGTTCCAAATCCGGAAGGACAGGAGATCCAGTTATCAACTGGGCCAGGAGAAGGACGGCAGGTCTTCAAGGAAGCTTTATGCAAAAAGCTGAGCACTCCCTTAGGAGCAGAGTCCATAACTCAGAGGACTAACAGTAGAAGACTGGCCGATCTGGATAGCCTAGTCCGGAGAAGAGTAGGGGTGTACCCCGGAGCAGAAGCAGTACACAGTCTTCCCTAGCTAAGGGATAGGGAGACAAGGGTCTGAACCTCCGGGAGGAGGGCATAACTAAAAGTAGAAGCTGTTGACCTCACAGCAGTACGCAGAGTACAACCAGTCCGAGGGCCGATCCAAGGAAAATAGGCAGGCGGACTGGCCGGACCCCGGAAGGGGGGGGGGGGCGTGAGTACCGGCCATAGGGGAAAAAGGCGGTAGAGCACAGGCACTGTGGACACCTCCCAATATGCGCCTACCGAACAGGTAATATCTGATATATCTAGGTAGTTGGGCATGGAGAACGCCCACCCAGGCACTAACGCAGGTATGCCGAGGAACCTACCTCCCTGAGCATAACACTGATAAGGCGGACCTGCCATTGATCCACAGAAATGTCCCCCTGGGGGGGGGGGGCGTCAAGATCCGTCAGGGAGGAGGGATCTATTCCAGTGGAGCAGGGGCAGATCGGCGAACTAACAGCACGGTGGTGTGAAGGACAGAGGGTATAGTCCTGGGTAAGCATTGGGGGACTATAGCCGGGTGGATTCTCCTGCCTGAACAGAGAAACCAGACAAGGGGAACAGGACTGATCCGGCCTTGTCGAGGAATTGTTCCGAACATGCTGCGAGGGACAGCAGACAAACCGGTACGGTATCAAACAGCAGGGGAACCCTGGCAGAGAAGGGTTCGGGGAATGCACCTAAGGGTAAGTCAGTTGAGGGGTAGGAAGTCCATGGGCCAGAGCTAACATGGAATAGAGGTGATCTCCCTCTTCCAACGGAAGGAGAATACCTGAACCCCTGGATAAACATTCGAACCATTTGCCCCAGAGTAGAGCTCAATTTTTAGCTTCTGGTGAGAGAAGGTTAATTGCAGGCAGCCGCCTGCAGGAGCCTAAAACTGCTTGGTATGAGTATCCTGGCGCGGGCCCGGGAACTTCAAACCAGAGTGAGAGGTCCCTTGCTTGGGCGCCCCTGGCGGGTGGGCGGAGGGATGACCTTTCCTCTTCCTAGGGAAGGAAGGTGTAGAGAGGCATTTCCCACCCCCAGGGGGAAGACGGGACCTAGGATGGCTTCTAATGCTGGGAGGGTTAGCGAAGCACTGAGCAACCTGACGTAAGGCTTCACTATTGAAGAGGTGGTCTCCAGCACAGGGAGAATTACCCAAATTATGTTGTGCCCGTCTGCACAAATCTGATGCCTGCAACCATGCTGTACGACGTGCTCTAATGGCAATAGCAGAGGATCTGCTGACCGCCAGGAAGGAGTCGAGAAGCACGACAAAGGAACCCAGAGATATTCCTGCAGTGATAAAGAAGCAAGGAATATTCAGAGGCCTTGGTTGCAGACAAAAAGGGAGACAGCCGAGATAATCTCTCGGTGACCTCCCGGAGTGTCAGGCTCATATAAAAAATATATGAAAGAATTCTGGAAGCCAACATGGACGTTTGGAAGGTTTGACGCCTCAGGGTATCCAGCGTTTTCGAGGCGCGACCTGGAGGGCGAGAAGAATGCTTCTTCTTGCTTCCCACCTTCCTCAGCGCCGATTCCACCACGATGGAATGATGTGGAAGCTGGTGCTGCTGAAACCCCGGGGAGGGGGGCACCCGATACAGAGCATGCATCGCTGTCGACGGTGCAGGAACCCTCAAAGGCGACCGCCATGCCCCCAGTAGAAGATCCTGCAGGGAAGGATGTAGAAGAAGCATTACAGCCTCCTGTTCCGCAGGACCTGGACTTAGGGAAGGACCCTGGATGGGAATAGCAAGCAGGTCCGCCATGTCGAGAAGAAAATCCTGAAAAGATGGCTCTCCCAGAGGGGCTATGCCATGAGAGGCGATGGTGGGAGGAGCCGCCAGGGCACCAAAAGGCCTATCAGACTGATGTCCGCTGGGCCGAGGAGGGTACCAACAGTTCCGGATCGGGGCAGTCAGCATGGCGTCGTCGGTACCTGGAATTGATTCCAAGCTAGGCATCGAAGGGGTCGATGGCAGCAATGGAACCGCAGGAATCGGCCTCGGCCCTGACCACGGGGGCGGCACTGCCCCCGGCGATTGAAGCGGGTCCGCGGCAGCTGGAGGGCAGTGGTTAGTAGTCTCTGCTCTGCGTTGCGGGAAGGGACAGGGGTCGGTCCCAAAGCGTGTCATAGCCAAGCCTTCGAGGCTGGATACCGATTCTAGGCTGGGCATCGAACCGAGCGAGGAGATCGACTCCCTCCTAGGGGGCTCCGGTGGCGGTGGCCGTGCCGGCGATGCTGACCCCGGGGAGTGAATTGGAACCGCGTCGATCGGCGTCGCGAGCATCGAGGGCCCCCAAGAACGAAACTCGGTGAAGAGGGGGTCATCCGACACCGGCGCCGATGTCGGGCGGCAGGCACTGCCAGACGCCGGGCCCCTTCCCGAACCCGTCTTGCCCGGAGGGAAATCCTTCCGGGGCAGACGACCCGTCCCCGAGGGTACCCAGGTAACCCGACGACGAGCCCTCGCGGGGAGGGAAGCGCAAAACTCCGGCACCGACACCGGGGCACCGACGCCTCTTGACGCTGGAACTAGCCCCCTGGTAGGCCGGGACGACGGGCACCCATGCTGGATCGAAGCGATCGAAGACACCGGGGTGCCCCTTTGAGCAATGGGCGGGGCCCTTGACGTCCACATCGATGCCGGGGGATCGCCCGTCTGGGATTGATCTACATACCCCGAGGGCACCGGGGAAGGCCGACGGCGGTCCCTGGAGACGAGTGGAGCGCTCGACGCCCCTGCCGGCTCCGGGGTAGCAGCACCGCCCAAATCCGGTACCACCCCCGCGCAGGGCGTGGATACCGGCAAACCAGCGCGGGTCGAAGCGATCGGCCCCGAAGGAAGCGAGGGCACCGGATGCCAATCCCTGGCAAAGAGTGGAATCCTCGACGCCGACGCCAATGCCGAGGTGCCGCCCGAAGCGGGTACCACCTCCGCGCATGGCATGAATGTGGGACCGCCAGACTGGGTCGAGTCGATCGGCCCCGGAGGTGCCGAGGACAGCCGCTGACAATCCCCGGTGAGGAGCGGAACGCTCGACACCGACGGGTCGGTACCGCCCGAAGCGGATACCACCCTTGCGCATGGCCGGGACGTCAGAACGCCATACTGGTTCGAGTCGATCGGCCCCGGAGGCGCCGAGGACCGCAGCCGACGATCCCCGGTGAGGAGCGGAACGCCAGACACCGACGCCGGTGCCGAGGTGTCGGTACCACCCGAAGCGGATACCACCCCCACGCATGGCAGCGACGTAGGAACGCCAGACTGGCTTGAGGCGATCGGCCCCGGAGGTGCCGAGGACACCAGATGACGATCCCCGGCGGGGAGTGGGACACTCGACGCCAACGCCGAGGAATCGGTACCGCCCAAAGCGGGTACCACCTCCGCGCATGGCAGGGAGGACGGAACGCCAGACTGGGTCGAGTCGATCGGCCCCGGAGGTGCCGAGGACAGCAGATGACGATCCCCGGTGAGGAGCGGAACGCTCGACACCGATGCCGGGGGGTCGGTACCGCCCGAAGCGGATACCACCTCCGCGCATGGCTGGGATGTAGGGAAGCCAGACTGGGTAGAGTCGATCGGCCCCGGAGGTGCCGAGGACACCAGCTGACGATCCCTGGCGAAGAGTGGGACACTCGACGCCGATGCCAGGGAATCGGCACCGCTCGAAGCGGATACCACCCTCGAGCATGGCTCGGGAATGTTCTGTGAGGAGCGAACCCCGGAACAATCCGAAACCCCGTGGATGCTTTGGAGCCCGAAGACTCCCGCCGGGGTATATTGGCCAAGGGGGGCTTGAGGGGTTGGCCGGAGCCGTCGCCATGCCGCGCATGAGACTTGCCCCTCAAGACTTGGCTAGTCTTAACAGACTGTTGTGTGGTTACCTGATCCTGTAGAGAAGAAAAACCCGATGACCACGCCTTGGGCGGGAAGACATCATCGAGGGATACCTGGAAAAGGGAAGGTCTTCTCCCGCTACTGTAGCCCGGAGGACCCGGGAGGAAAGGGTCAGGACCCAAACAGGAGAGGCACCAGGCGTTGGAGTCTAAGTGGAAAACTAAGTCTCCGCAGTGAGGGCACTTCTGGGGAGAAGGCGGCTCCATGCTGTAAGCCTGGTAGGCCTCAACGATCCGAGGGAAAGAAAAGGTTCCCTCTAGGTGACGAAGAATAAGAAAGGAAAAGAAAAAACAAAAACAAGGGGCACGGAAGGTGCCGTTGTCGGCCGGAAAAAAAGGCCGCGACCACAGGAAACAAAAAAGAAAAGAAATTTCTGCGGTGGCAGGAGGGACGTCCTGCCTGCTCCGCGGAAAACGAAAAACTGGGGAGAGGCAGTAGGAAGGGCGGGAAGCCACCGCGCAGGCGCGGGGGATGCTCCCAAAGGCTTTCTGATTGGATGCTGGGGAGCATTCCTGTGCGGGCTCCGTCGGCGACGTCTCCCACATGTGAAGACTCATTCCTGCTTGTTCCTGGAGATCTAGCTCTTCAGCTCGAGGTTCCTCCTCTGCCTGGTTAGCCAGGTTGAGAGCCTGTGCCATATCCCGCATGAACACTGAGAAGGGGGTGTCCTCGGGTGGCGAATACCACTGAAATGCAGGCGGGGGACGGGTCCGACGAGAGATCCCAATGGGTACGGGTCTCAGGGGAAGTATCCCCATCTGACTCCCAGCCCAAAAAATCGGAGGAGTCTCATTCCGGCTGGTTGCCTCACCCGGAGGCCGAGGCCTGTTTGAAGCTGGAGGCCCTGGAGGATCTTGCCCCCGAGGAACGGGAAGGAGAGCGAGACCAACGCTGAGGACCCTCACGAGGCCCATGGCTCTCGGGGGTTTACAGGCCGGATTTTGGTGTCCCTCTCAAGGGAACCTCGGTCTCCAGGCGCAGACCAGCAAAGCTGGATACGAGCGCCTGCTGGGAAGCTATGAATGCAGAAATGCTGCTTTCTAGTGCCAGCATATGGGGCTCCCACGTGGGCGTGGGGCCCTGCAAAGCAGACACCGGGGTCACCGGGTCGGGCGTCAAGGAGGAGAGGGGGGTCCTTGCCAGGACGACCCTCAGGAGACCAGGCACCATCGCCCGGGGCCTCTGAGTCTGTTTGAGGTACCTTACAATGTTGCTCCTTGTCCGACTCTCGGGAACACCGAGGGGAGCTAAGCGACCGAGCGCGGGAGCGCTCGCGCTTGTTGGGAGCCCCCGACAGTGACTTCAAGGTCGTCTTCTTTTTACGCCGCTCCACTTCAGTGGACCCCTGGTCGGAGTGCCGATGTCGGCTCCAAGACACCGCAAACAACAGTCATGGGTGTCCGTGAGTGACATTTTTGGAGCATCTATCACATTTTTTGAAACCGGTGGCCATCAGGGCAAAAAGGGCCTCCGCGAGGTCGAAGACCCATGCAGCCAGCGGTTAGGAGAAAAAAAGGGCACAAAGTCCGCCAACAGCAAAAATTAGGAAAAAAATGTCCCCTTTGCTCAAAAGAGATAGGAGCAAGGAGGAGGACTGGTAAAGGACCGGTGCAACTGGAAAACAGTAGGCCAGAGGCTGGAAAACGAAACACTTTTTCTGGAGGGACGAGGACGTGCCTCCGAAGGGCTCCACGGAAAAAGGGAGAATGAGCAAGATGGCACCCTTGGGCGGGAAAAGGGCCACGCATGCGTGGCAACAATCCCAAAGGCTTTCTTTGAAAGCTGGGGAATTGCTCCGCGCGGGTTCCAACGGTGCCGACGTCACTCATAAGTGAGGACTGACTTCCTGCTTGTTCCTGGAGAAAGCATAGTTACTCACCTGTAACAGGTGTTCTCCAGGGACAACAGGAATCAGTCCTCACATATGGGTGACAGCGCCGATGGAAGCATCTCCCCAGCTTTCAAAGAAAGCCCAGATGACATAGCTAAAGCTGACAAAAGTAGATGGCCAAAATTGTATAGCAACTCCAAGGGGAGGAGGGAGGATTATGAAGACTGATTCCTGCTGTCCCTGGAGAACACCTGTTACAGGCGAGTAACTACACTTTCTCCAGGAAAAGCAGGAAGTCAGTCCTCACATATGGGACTCCTTAGCTACAGGCTACCAAGAACCTGTAGGAAAAAAAAAAAACATGGTCCACCCGCAAGCAGCCGCAAGCGAACCTGAGGACAGACTCTGGCTCCGGTAGCCTGAGGACAGACTCAGGCTCCGGTAGCCTGAACAAGAAGGGTCGGAGGGCAGGAGCTGCCTAAACCCCTTACAGAATACATAGTACGGCCTGGCCGAAGGCACTGTCCCATCGGGACTCCCTCTCCAGGCAGTAGTGAGCTGCAAAAGTGTGAACGGAAGACCAGGTGGCGGCCCAGCAGATGTCCACCATGGGGAGAGAGCATAGGCTTGCAATAGAGGTTGCTATAGCTCTGACATTGTGTGCCATGTCTCTGTGCTTCAACGGTAGCCCAGCCTTGTCGTGGGCAAAGGCAATGCAGTCCGCCACCCAGATGGACAGGGTCCACATAGTGACGGCTACCCCAGTCAACTGGGGTCGTAAGGGATGAAAAGCTGTGATGCTTTGTGGTAGCCCTGGGAACACTGTAGGTAGAAGGACTTAAGACTGGCTTGTGAGAGGTGAAACAAGTATTGGAGCACCATGTGCACCTGGCAGTAGAATGGGTCAAGCCATTGCTCTGCGGAACAGAGAGGCTAGGAGGACTTCCTCCACCTCTATGTGGAGATTGAAGGGCGTGCTAGGGCGATTCATCCAGCTGCCACACCATGAGCGATAGGCATCCCAGGTTGGGGAGGAACCCTCCTCTTGGGTCAGTAGTCCAGGGGAACTCCCCAGAGGGACCAGGAATTTTCTCGAGAGGTGGCGCAACAGAGGGAACCAGGGCTGTCTGGGCTACCGTGGGGCCACCAGGACCATTGAAGCCCTGTCCTGTTGGACCTTCAAGAGGGTCCCATCTGATGAGCGGTATAGGAGGGAAGGCATACACCAGCTCCTCAACCACAAGATGAGGAAGGCATTCGCCACTACCTGGCCCAGGTTTGGTTGGGGACTGCAGAAGCAGGACAGCTGAGTGTTGGCTGGGCTGCCAAAGAGGTCCAGACTTGGGGTTCTCCATAGTCGGAACCACCGCTGCACCACCTTGGGGTTTAGACGCCATTCATGTGGCTGGAGGACCCTGCTCAGTCTGTCTGCGAGGGCATTGTTCTGGCCCAGAAGGTATACTGCCCTGAGGAGCATCCCTTGCTTGATCGCATAAAGAGGGCCACAGCCTCCTGGCAGAGGCGTTGAGACCCTGTGCCCCCTTGTTTGTTCAGACAGAACATCACAAGCTGATTGTCCGTTTGGACTAGCACCATGGTGCTGCAGGTGGTGTCGGAAAGCTTTGAGCATCAGAAAGATGGCTCTTAGTTCCAGCAGGTTGATCTGCTGCGTGTGCAGTTTATCGCAATGGGCACCCCAGCCCCGCAGGGAGGCATCCATCATGAGGACCTTCTGGGGGTTTGGCTGTTGAAAGGGCATACCCCCCTCTTCAGATGATGTGCGTTCTGCCACCAACTGAGTGACTCTGCTAAATGATGGGACACAGAGACCCTGTCCCGGAGCCTGCCCATAGCCTGAGTCCACTGAGAGGCACCACTGAGCTGCCCGCATGTGGAGGCAGGCGTCAGGGACCACATGGACTATGGAGGCCATTTATTTTATTTATTTATTTGAACAGTTTTTTTTTATACTGCCTCTTCCAGCGATCAGGGATGGTTTACATGGAACAAAAACTTGAAGATACATGGAACATTCTTAATTATAACACAACATGATAGGAACTAGGTATCTAGTTGAAACACAAAGTATATACACACCAATAAACACGAGTTGCAGAGGCATAGTGATAGCTGGTTCTCTTATCTATTTACAAAGATACATCTTGAAAAAAAGGAAGGACTGAGGAATTTGGGTGGTAGAGAGGAGAACTGACGAATTGGAAGTGTTGTTGTTGGAGGGTGTATTAAAGTATTTCGCGAATAGAAGTGTTTTTAATTCCTTGCGGAAAGTTAGAAGGTCTTTGATTTCTCTAAGATGTTCAGGTATCACATTCAAGAGTGTGGGGGCTGTAAATCTAAAAGCTCTATTGCTTGTAAGTTGTTTAGTTTTTCGTATAGAGGATGGCATTTTTAGTAAGTTTTGTGTGCTTTTCCTCCTGTGCCTAATGTCTGTTTGAGATTGTATTAGAGTGGATAGGTAGGAGGGGGAGATATCATTGTACAGTTTGAAAACAGTGATTAATTGCTTATACTTTATTCTGGAGGCTATTGGGAGCCAGTGGAGGTTGTATAGGATAGGTGTAATATGTTTGGTTAGGTTAGCTTTGGTGATTATCCTGGCAGTGACATTTTGTGCAAGTTGGAGTGTGTGCATAGACTTTTTTGAGATGCCTTGAAGTATACCATTACAGAAATCCAGATGAGGACTTACTAGTGCCTGGACTATTATTCGAAAATCATAGGGGTCAAGAATTGGTCTAAGATGTTGAATGGTTTTTAATTTGTAAAGTACTGTTCTAGCAGTATATTTAATCTGAGATGTCATATTGAGAGCTTTGTCAATAATGACACCTAGATATCTTACTTCATGTTTGATAGGCAAGTCTATATTGTGAAGTTTGAAGGTAGTCGGTGGAGTAAAATGTGGCCGAGCAGGCTTAGCATGGACCACACCAACATCGTGTGACGGTGCTTCGCCTCAGTCGCTAGGGCCCTGAGGCTATCCACTCTTTAAAAGGGGAAGAAGGCCTTGGCTTGGAAGGTGTCCAGGCGAGCCCCTATGAACTCCAGGTCATGTGTTGGAGTGGGGTGGGATTTGGGGTGGTTTATCACAAACTCCGAATTTGTAACACCTGAATGGTGTGGGCCATGGCTTGCTGCACCTCTGAAGAAGTGTCTCCTTTTATGAGCCAGTCGTCCAGGTATGGAAACATGAAGGCCCCTTGGAGACAGAGGTAGGCAGCCACCACTGCCAGGCATTTGGTGAAAACTCTTGGTGCGGAGGCTAGGCCGAAGGGAAGTACCCTGTACTGGTAGTAGTCGTCCTGAACCATGAACTGCAGGTACTGCCTGTGACCGGGAGGGATAAGGATGTGAGTATAGGCATCCTTTAGGTCCAAGGAGCATAGCCAATCTCCCTGCTGGAAGGAGGACAGCAAAGTTCCAAGGGAGAGCATTTTGAACTTCTCCCGCACCAGGAATTTGTTTAGGTTTCTCAGGTCCAGGATTGGTCTTAGGCTACCTGTTCTTTTTGGGACCAGGAAGTACCTGGAATAGAACCCCTTCCCCCTTGAGCGAGAGGGTACAGGCTCGACAGCCTTGTCCCTGAGAAGGCCTGTGAGTTCCTGTAGCAGCAGGGCCTGGTGCAGGGGAGTCCGAGGGGGCTCTCCTAAGAAAAAAGGAGGGAGCTTCTGGTCCAGGTGAAGGAGGTAACCCTCCCTGAACACCTGGAGTGCCCAGGTTATGGTAGTCCATCAGTGGGCAAAAAGGAACAGGCGCTCTCCTGTTGGTCCTGATCCCTCATGGGCAGAGAGGCTATGCCTTGGGAGTCAAAACCCCAACCCAGTCTGGGCTGGGGCTGATGTTTGGGGTGTGGGGCCCTGGGGCTTATGTGGGCCCTGGCCTATTCCCTTGCCCTGGTACCCTGTGGAGGAGCCTGGGTGTCTGGGAATGGGAGACAGCCACGGTAGGGCTGGTTCTTTCTGTGGAAGGGAGGCCTCTTCCCGGATGTTTTCTTCCTGGGAAGAATGGATGTCTTCCTCAAGAGCAGAGTCCTGGAGACATACTCTGTCTCTATCTCAGCCACCTTGTCCTCCCATCTGCTTGCCAAAGAGGTTTTCCCCGAGGTAAGGGACGTCGAGTTTCTCCTGGACCCACTGCTCGAGGTCCAATGCCTGGAACCAGGCCTAGCGTCGGGCGCTGATGCCCATGGCGGCTACCCTCTTGCTGGATTCGAAGCCATCATAGACCGCTCAAGACAGGTACTTCGAGCAGTCTCCGACGGATCTCACGAGGGTCTGGAAGCACTGGAGGTGCTCCCTGTCGAGGCCCGCTGCAAAGCCTCCGAGTTCCTTGCTAAGGTTTCAGAGGAACATGCCAATATACAGTTGATAGGTCTGTATGCGGCATGCTAGCATCGAGCTCTGGTAACATTTTTGTCCTAGGGCGTTGAGGATGCAAGACTCTCTGCCCGGGGGGGGGGGGGGGGCGCAACAATGAGTGGATCTTCAGGCTTTTTTGTTAGCACATGGCTGACTCGACCACCATGGAGGTGTGAGCGAGTTGCAATTTCCGAAACCCTGGAGCTTGCTGGATCCGGTACATGGTGTCGGCTGGTGATTGGCAATGATGCCGGTGTCTCCCACATCCAGAGAAGGGGGTGGGGGGAGACAGGAACCGTGAGGCCCTCGTACTGGAGGATTTCAAGTTCCTCCATACGAGGGTCCTCCTCTGACTCCGTGGTGAGGGAGAGAACAAATTCAAAGAATGAGGTGTCCTTGGGTGGGGACCGGCGCCTTGAGGCCGGTGGGGACGGGTCAGAAGGGAGATCACGGTGGGCCCGTGTGTCTGGGGAAGTCTTGATGTCAGACTCCCGGTCGGAGTAATCTGAAGACTCAAGGCACGATGGTTCCAGTGGTGCCGGAGGGTCCGGTCTTCAAAGCCTCGGGGCCGGTGCCTGGCCGGAGCAAGAGGCACTCGCCTGTGAAAACCTCTCTCCCGAGGACTGGGAGAGAGATTGAGATCCTCGCTGAGGATCCGCTCGAGGCATGTGGCTCTATGGAATCACTTCAGCAGCCCGGGGAGTCCTCGGCTTCGAGGTCCCTGCGGTCTCAGGGTGTGTACCGTGGGGGGGGGGGGGGGGGGGCGGGGCAGGGATGCCTGCTGCGTTTCAGTGCCAGCATTCTGGTTTCCCACTCCGGGATCACAGCCTTTGACATCGACACTGGGGTGACACAAGGTCGGGTGTCGAGGAGGAGAGGGGATCCTCAACAGGACGGCCTCAGGAGTTTGGGATCCGTCATCAGATGCCTCGATGTTGGTCCTGGGTACCAGCATCGATCGCTCCCGCTCCAACTCCTCGGATGCCTGTCGAGGGCTGAGTGACTGCTAAGTGGACTTGCCATGCTTGTCCGCCTCCCAGGACAGATGAGGTCCTCAAGGCCGCCTTCTTTTTATGCTCTCGCTCCAGAGAACCTTGCCCGGAGTGTCTGTATTCCCACTCGTGAACTGTGGAGGCCTTATGTGATTCCGAGGATCTGTGCGGGACCTTAGAGCGTGAGGCTACCGGGATACTGGTGTCGAGTCTGCCCTATGGAAGATGTCATCCTGCTTCTGCCGACGACTTTGGAAAGGACATCTTTTTACACAGAGAGCACTCCTCTGGATCATGGTCAGCATCCAGACAGCGGAGGCAACAATCGTGTGTCGATGAGAGACATATTTTTGGAACACCGATCACACTTCTTGAATTCAGTGGCCAATGAGGCAAAAAGGATGCCAGCGAGGTCACTCGACGCGGCACGGCCAGCAGTTGAAAAAGGCTCAAAAGGCGCTGAGATGGAAAGGAATCTAATAAAAAGGTTTTGAGGCCTGATGCCGGGCTCAATGCTACTCCCCTGCAGTAAAATCCTGCAGTCACATACCTCTTTAAACCTTCATCCAATCTTCAGGGGAAAGTCGGGGAAGGAGGCATTGAGGCTGTTCTAGGCTTGGGGCCCTGATCCAATAATTCTGACTGTTCAGCCAGTGCTTAACAGGATAAGGACAGGGAACTGAAAAGGTACCCCTCCTCTTTTGGCAAACCCAGTAGGGCAATGATGTTAAGGGTGACCCAATGGGAGCCTCCCACTTTGAGCTCAAGTAAAGAATTTGCCTCTAAGAGTAGTTACTCAGGAGTTAATTTGATCTCTTTCAAAGTTTTCACAGGGCTGCTCAAATGTGTCCACACTGCTGGAGACAAAGAAATACTGGGGTTGTATGCTCTTAGCTGCTCCAGATATAGTGTAGGATGAGGTAATCAGAAGCCTCTAGATTTTTCTTGGTCTCCACCTCTGCTCTCTCTTCAAGGATAGCCTCTACTAACCCACAATCACTGCCACTTCATGCCTAGCCTCTTCTTAGTTCATGACTTTCTTCACAGAAGTCACACAGAGCACTCCACCAGCACTACAGCCCAAACAAGCTGGCACCACCCTCAAGTCCTCTAACTGCCACCGGTCCCCATGCCACTCCCAGCATGGCAAATTATAAATTACCTTCCTTCTTCTCATGGCCAGCGTCTATGCTGGACATCCCCCCCTGGTTGCCGCTAGGGTTGTACTGAGCCAGAAACACACCCTGTGCGACTTGCACATCAGGCGCACACCCCCCTCCCCATACCTCCCTCCGTCCAGCCGCTGCCTGCTCTTGCCCTGCTGATGCTGCTCTCTGTTTTTGCCACAGTGATGCCGGCAGCAAGAGCAGCGGCTGGATGGAGGTATTGGGGGGGGGGGGGGGTGGCACACCCGATATGCAAGTCGCCGGCAGCAGAAGAGCAGAGCAGATCTAGTTTTAAGCAGATCTGATCCCTCCCTGCAGAAAGACCTGCAAAAAGGCTTAGGGGGCGCATTTCAGCTACCTGCTGTTGCCCTGCCGCCACTGAGAACAAAAAGTGGCGGCGGCAGGGCAACAGCACGCAGTCTGAATGCACCCCCTAAGCCTTTGCGCCCTGTGCGGCTGCATCGCTCGCACAAGGCTAGGTACGGTATTGCTTGTAACTACTCATCCCTGACATAAGATGCTCTCCCTTAATTAATTCACCTATCTTTGCAGAAGAAAAGTTCTCTCACTTCAGTACATCCTCTTCTTATTTCAGGCCAACAGGAAAGGGAAGGGCCCATCCTCCAAGGGAGGGACATGGAGGAGAAACCCAGAGAGAGAGACTAGGAGGGAGAGGGAGAAAAAGAACCTGGACTTCTCCAGGTATTCCCTAGCCGGAGAAGGGAGAGAGAAAAAGGGAGAAGGGACCTGGTCAATAAATATTTTCAAGAAGTCAACTCCAAAATGGAAGGTCTGTATGGCTATTTATCCTGCTGTCTTCAGAGAACTTCTGTTCCAGGTAAGCAACATTTTGAGAAGCAATAGGTTAACATATGGGATCAGGCAATAGAAAAGGGCTTAAATGATCCTGTGCTGGTATCCCGCTGCAAGGGGGAGGAGGATATCAAAATGTTTTTAAATGTTGGTGAGTAATTTTCAACTATAGTGAGAAAGAGATTTGGGAAAGGAGCTAGATGGCCAGTATTGGGAAAAATATTTAGGGGGATGGGCAAAGTTTCAGTATCTTGTCACATTGTGGAAAATGGATATAAAATGCTGAATGCTTGTTAAATTAAATAAGGTGGATAAGGTGTATCCGGATATATGCTGGAGAGGTGAGGGTGATTTTTCACATATGTGGTGGTCATGCCCACAGATTTCAGAGTTTTGGGAGGGCATAGGAGGGACGGTAAAGGAGTTGATTGAAGTATGATGGGGGGTATTTATTTATTAAAAATTCCTCTATACCACCGTATGCAGACGCATTCAAGGCAGTGAACCGACATGAAATCAACAACCAATATCCCCACATCAGACAGTCATAAGAACCTGCCACAACCACATCTCACCACAAAATAAGACTGTGCCACCCACCTACAACCACCTGCCACCCAACTCCTGTCCATTCCCCTCTACACACCTCACCGCTCACTGCTACCGCCCAAGGAAACAAAAAGGTTTTTAAGTGTTTCCAAAATATCAATAACTCCCCCTCCTTCCACAACTTCTCAGGCAATTTATTTCACTAGAGAGGAGCAACAATCAAAAAACACCTCTCGCCACTTTCACAACCGTGTCTGCTGCAGGCCAGGAATCCCCAACAACTGTCCCTGACTCGAATGTAGTTCCCTACCCGGCTGGTACCAGGCCAGCAAGCCCTGCATGTAACTTCGCCCCCGACTTCTAAATATCTTACACGTCAACACCATTAATTTGAACACATTTCTCTGCTGTATGGGTAACCAGTGTAACTGCTCCAAAACATCCCTCACGGACTTCCTTTTACTCTGTCCCGATAGGATCTGAACCGCCATATTCTGCACTACCTGTAACTTTCTGACCAAGTACTATGGAAATCCTACATACAAGATATTACAGTAATCTAACCTTGCAACCCTCACCGCAACAATCGTCCTGGTATGGGATCCAAATGCATCCAAGTCAGATGCAATCTATACAAAATTTACCTCAACCTCTCAGAGGTATCCCTGTCAAACGTTTCTCACCGTATCTCCCCCTTTCCCCTATCCTCTTCCATCTCCCCATTCCTCTTCACCTCATGCACTCTCAACTTCTCTACTTTAGATATATAATCTGCTACTATCTCATCTACCTCCTTCTCCATATGCCCATCCCCCATCCCAATAATAATTAAATAATTCCTTAGGCCTATTGCCCATTGCCTCCTTCTTCGCTGAACACACTTTTTGCTTAACCTCCTGAAGCTTCCACTGATGCACACTGGCCTTCTTCCTCCAAATCCCCCTATCCACACCACTTCCTGACCTCCTCCACCTCCTTTCCAACTGCCCCAATACCCTTTTCTCCTCTAGCAGTTCTAAGGAATACCACCCCCAATTTCTCATCTTTGCTCTATTAAGCTTAATCAACCTTGGGGGACCACCTCATCCAGTGCCCCCTGAATTCCCTCAATCCAATACTGCATCTGGTCTTCCATCTTCTCCCCATCCCCATTTTATGGCTATTTACTGCTTTATCTCAGCTATTTACTGCTTTATCTCACAACACTGATTCCTCAAACTTACCCCTACACCATTTCTCTACCACCTGTGATTCAAAAGGGAAGGGCACCATATAATGATCAGACCAGGGAACCTCCATGCTTTCTTCCACTTTCAATTCTAACAATGCCACCCCCTCCTCTGACCCAAAAATCAAATCCAAATGTTCCCTTTCACATGTGTAGGCCCCTCAGCCCACTGCAAATATCCCATATCCTTTAAAACAGACGTTAAAAAAAGGATGTCTGTCCTTCTCTTTTTCCAATATTAAAATCTCCCAACACAAACAACTTTTTAAACCACTGCCACCCCTCCTCCTTGTTTCCCTTCCTTGAAACCTAACACTCATACCCCTCTGGGCACAACAATGAAGTTACCACACATACACCCTTCTGCAAACAAAAACCCAAAAAAATATGACCCCCCTCTCCAAAATTAAATCACCCAAAATAAGCCACTTACTACTCGCAGAGCAGACATTCAATAACAGAGGATACCCCCTGCCTCTCCCCTTACTAAATAACACAATATCCATCCCCTATCCAAGGTGATCTTCGGAAACAGCGGGAATTTAGTCTTCACATATGGTGACATCGGTACCGACGGAGCCCACACAGGAACGCTCCCCAGCATCCAATTGGAAAACTTTTGGGAGCACTCCACTGTGCCTGCATGACTGCCTTCCCAACTCCCTCTCTTCAATTGAGTTTGTAGCTGAGAAAAGAGAGCAAATGAAACCCTAAAACTCCTAGGGGAGGAGGGTGGGTTATGAAGACTAAATTCTTGCTGTTCCTGGAGATCTCCTGTTACAGGTGAGCAACTACGCTATCTCCAGGAACAAGCAGGAATTTAGTCTTCACATATGGGACTCCCTAGCTCCCAGATGAAGTGATCTCAGAACTGGTAGAGGTCTGCCTCGGAGTAGGCATGAGGTCATGGATCCCACATAGATTTCAGGTATCGCCAAAGTCCAGGACGGAGGGTAGGAGTTGCATCTAAGTCAGGAGTTGCATCTAAGTCTGAAATAGGTGCTGGAGTACAGCCTGACCAAACATGGCACAGGAGTTCTTGTCCAGACAATAATGGGCAGCAAAGGTATGGATGGCAGATCAAGTTGCTGCTTTGCAAATTTTGTCAATAGCCACCGAGCGTAGGTTTGCCATAGAGGTGGAAATGGCGCGAACATTGTGAGAGTCCTGCTTTGTCATAAACAAATGAAATGCTGTCCTTTATCCATCTGGAGAGCATATGCTTTGAAACAGGTAATCCCAGGTGACTAGGATCAAATGAGATAAATAACAGCGTGGCTTTACGATTATTTCAAGTCCTTTAGAGATAGAAAATCAAGGCACATTTGCAGTCAAGAGTGTGCAGAGTTGCTTCCGCTCGAGATGCATGTGGTTTAAGAAAGAAAACAGGAAAGTAAACTGACTGGTTTAAATGGAAGAGACACACCACCTTTGGCATAAAGTGTGGATGAGTCCAAAGGACTACTTTGTCATGGTGGAAGCGGGTGTAGGGTGGATTCACCACCAACGCCTGAAGCTCACTAATGCATCTAGCTGAAGTGAGGGCAATTAGGAAGATTACCTTCCAAGAGAGGAACTTAAGTGAGGTTGTGGCTAATAGTAAAAAGGGTGGCTTGAGAAGCTGCACTAGAACGACACTGAGGTCCCAAACTACCGGACGTGGCTTAATGGGCGGTTTGGACAGTAGGAGACCTCTCATGAAACGCGTTACTAGCGGTTGCATAGAGATGGGCTGTCCATCCAGTAGGTGGTGAGAGGCCGCAATGGCACTGAGGTCGACTTCCACAGAATTTGTCTTTAGACCTATCAAGGATAGGGGGAGGAGATACTGGAGAAGTGATTCCATTGGAGCAGACAAAAGATTGAGATCTTTCTGGGAACACCAGAGAATCTACGTCACTTAAAAGCATATGAACATCTGGTCAAGGGCTTTCTAGAAGCCAAACAGATCTCCTTAACTTCTTGAGTAAGGTAAAAGCCTTGTAAAGCTATGCTCTCAGTAGCCAAGCTGTGAGGCGGAGAGACTGGATTGTGACGAACAGTGAGCCATCATCCTGGGAGAGGAGATCTGAAGCATATCCCAAACACAGAGGATGAGTCTGAGTCAGATGTTGTAGCAGTGGAAACCACGGTTGCCGTGGCCAGTGAGGAGCTATGAGAATCATGGAGCCCTTGTCAGACTGAAGCTTGAAAAGCGTCTTGGGAATGAGGGGTATAGGAGGGAAAGCATAAAGCAGACCCTGACCCAGTGCAGGTGGAAGACATTCACCTGTTGGTTGCTGGATGTCGGAGTACTTGTGCTGAAGTGAGGAAGCTTGGCATTTTGCAGAGTCACAAACAGATCTATGTCTGGAATTCCCAGGTCTGGAAGATGTAGGACGTTGTGTCCGGATGGCGAGACCATTCGGGGGAGAAGAAGGATTTGACTCAGTCTGTCTGCCAAGACCTTGAACTCCCCCAGGAGGTACAACGCTTGGAGGAGTATTTGATGAGCAATGGCAAAGGACCACAGGTGTAGAGTCTCCTCGCGGAGGGCCCAAGAGCCTGTTCCTCCCTACTTGTTCACAAAGAACATGGCAACCTGATTGTCCATCATGACTAGGACTTGTTCTCTGAGGTGGTGTTGAAAACCCTGAGGACATTTGAGATAGCACGAAGTTCCAGGAGATTGATCTGGAGTTGTCACTCTTGCGTTGTCCATAGCCCTGTGTATTCAAGTTGCCCAGATGGGCTCTCCAACCCAGTTTGGAGGCATCAGTCGTCAGGGTGAATAGAAGTGGAGGCATCTGAAAAGGTGACCCTATGAGCAGATTTTCTGGAGAACACCACCACGGAAGGGATGTGCTTAGAGGGGCAGTGACTTGGATCCTGTCCTGGAGACGGCCTGAGGCCTGCTTCCACTGGGAGGCAATAGTACACTGGGCTGTCCGCATATGTAGTCAGGCATTTGGAACGACATGTACTGTAGAGACCATGTGCCCAAGGAAATGCAGCATCTCTCGGTCAGTCAGATGCTCTTGCAGAAGAGTCTGGGACACTAGTTCGACTAGACGGGTACAACTGAGCTGGGGCAGAAATGTCCTGGACTTTTGGGTGACTTAGTAGGGTTCCGATGACCTCTAGCTTTTGAGTTGGAGTGAACTGGGATTTTGGGAAGTTTATCACAAATCCCAAGTGTTGTAGTACTGTGATGCAAGGAAAGCAGTACCTCTTGGGAGGTGTCTGTTTTTTATTAGCCAGTCGTCTAAGTAAGGGAAGACAAATATCCCCAGAAATCTTAGATATGTGGCTATGGCCGCCATGCATTTTGTGAAGACTCCTGGGGCAGAGGCGAGTCCGAAGGGAAGGACTCTGCATTGATAATGTCTTCCTTGAAAAGTGAAGCGTAGATATTTCCTGTGTCCTGAATGGATGAGGATATGCGTGTATGCATCTTTCAGAACTAGAGAACAGAGCCAGTCCTGACTCTAGAGGTAGAGAAGAAGAGTCCCGAGAGAGACCATCTTGAATTTTTTGTGGACTAGAAGCTTGTTGAGGTTTCTGAGGTCCAGAATGGGCCTGTATCCTCCGGCTTTCTTTGGAATGAGAAAACACAAAGAACAGAAACCCATTCCCTCTTGGGATGTTGGGTCATCTTCTATGGCACCCTGAGATAGAAGAGAGGATACTTCGTCTTGTAGGAGAGCAATGAGTGGAGTTGCGTTTGATAATGCCCTGTGAAAGAGGAGGGGACAGAGTTTGTAGATGAAGTCTGTACCCTTCCTGAACTATGGTGAGTGTCCACTGCTCTGAGGTGCTTCTGTGTGTGTAGTAATACAGTCTGCCTGCAATGTGGAAGGGTGGGGGTCCTCCAGAGGCAGGGTGGCAATGTTCTCTAGAAGAGAGTCAAAAACCAGGGGCAGACTGTCGCTGTGGAGCTGGTTGAGATTTAGCCACCTGTGGCTTCTTTTGTTATTTAGGAGGCTGCTGCCTCTTCTGTGGAGCCTGACTCTAGTACTAGGAAACAGAAAGGTAAGTTGAAAAGAATTTCTTCTTATTGTAGAAAGACTTCTTTGCAGGTGTCTTTTTCCTAGCAGGGTCAACTGTTACTTTGGACAGTAGCTTTAGAGTAGTATTTTCTGACTCTAATTGAAACTTATCTTGCCAGTCTTTGCCAAAGAGGTTTTCATCTGTGCAAGGTACTGTATGTTGCCCAGCTTATCTTGAACCCACTATTCAAGATCTGAGGCTTGAAGCCACGCATGCTACATGCACTGATGCATATTTCTGAGGCCCTGCTTGTGCATTCAAAGGCATCAAAAGTAGCCCTATTGACAAACTTCGAGATATTTTGGATATATTTAACTAGAGCAAGATAATCTGCCCTTTCATCTGGGAGGAGAGGGGCAAAGGCCTCAAGATCCCTGGAGACCTCTTTGAAAAACATTCCTATGTAGAGGATATAGGAATTGATCCAAGCCGAGAGCATGGATGTTTGGAAGCATCGACACCCAAAGGCATCGAGAAGTCTTGATTCTCTACCTGGAGTATTAGAGTGAGTCAGTCATTGAGTTTCTGATTTAGCACATCAGCGATTCAACCACCATGGAGTGGTGGGGAAGCTGTGGCTTTTGGAAGCCGGGACACTCTGATACCCGAAGCATGGTAACGAGATGTTGACTTTGAGGTGAGACTGTGAGAGGCATCTCCCACATACGGAGGATAAGGTCATGAAGGATGTGGTGCATCGGGAGAGTGGCTGCCTCTTTGGGTGCTGTTGGCTATTGGAAGATCTCTAATTCCTCCGCCTTTGGTTCCTTTTCCAATGAAACTGTGATAGAGAGGCCCTTGGCTAGGTCTCGAATGACTTCCTGGAAGGAGATGTCTTCCGGAGGCGACATGTGTTGCTGTTGAAGCAGGAAAGGGTCCAAAGGAAGGTCTCATGGGCTCCAGGCATCAAATGATCCCACATCCGAAATGGGGGAATCTGAATCCGAGGACTTGAAGTAACGACAGGCACGGTATTCATCCAAAGCTAAATGCCTGTAACAATGCTCTGAGGTATTGGCCTCGGTGAGCCGCTTAGGTTTGTTACTAGTATCGGTGATAGTTTCAAGAGAGGGAATGGGTGGGAGCGATGTCATCGTCATCTACAGCAGCCCTGACGTCGTACCCACAATTGGTGTCAATGTCGGTACCGTAAGCAGTATCAACGGGGCAATGTAGCCAAGGGTTTTAAAGATACCGAGGCTGCAGGCAAGCTGACAAGCTCTGCTCAATGGCCAGTATGCACTGGTCTATCAAGGTTGCCGATACTTTGGTGTTGGTGATGGGTATTTGAGCTACTGTCCCAGAGCATGGTACCAGTAGCTCTCCGGAGGTCGAGGCCTTGGGAGCATCCTTGATGGCTTTGGAGGATAGGGACTCCCACTCACTGTTCCCTCTAAGCTGTGCGCATGTGCGCGCGCACACACCTCGTCGAGCGAGGGCACATACTTTACAACAGAGCACACAAAAATTACGGTTCTGATTCTGACAGAAAACAACACAGACGTCTTAAAATGTAATAGTTGTGATTGTAATTACTAGAAATTTTCCGCTTCATTTAGTAATCGTCTATTTTCATTTAATTTGATTAAAATTAATGTGGTGTACATACTGTATTCTGAGGTGTAGTCAAATTTTAAAGTATATAACTCCGAATGTCGTTATGTGGCGCACAAAAAGTTAACCTTCCTTCAAAAGCTGCACAGCTGATATTTTATGTGCACACAGCCTACAGAAAATTAGAGGGAACATTGCTACCACTGGGGCTTTTTGGCAGGTCGATCTACCTCCGAGGCAACACCCGAGGGGTCTCGATGCCTTCAGTGAGATCTTCCCCTGGAGGTATTGTCAGACTTCGATATGGCCTTGTGCTTGGACTTCGAAGATTCCTGAGATCCATGGGAGGATGATGAGGCCCTCAATGAAATGGACGCCATTGATACTGCGTCTGAGGCGAAGAGATCTCCAAATTTAGAAGCTCAATTTTGTAGGCCTCTCCGTGTCATTATCTGACAGAGGGGACAGTCTTTTGGCTGGTGGTCTGGACCGAGGCATTTTAAACACCAGTCATGTGTGTCAGTTGCCTAGATGGTTCTGGCACAATTAGAACATTTCTTGAAACCACTAATTGATTTCTTCATGCCTTCAAAATGTGGAAGCTATGGCAGGCTTAAGGCCTAAAAATGGCATCGATACCCAAGTTGTTGTTTTTTTTAAAGAAAGAATTAAAAAAAAAAAAGAATAAGAAAACCAGCAATGTCTTCGACGGTGCCGGGGTCGACAGGAAGGCAGATGTGCTACCCACAAAACGAACGTTTTCTGCGGTGACAGGATTTGCTTTCTGCTGGCTCTGGAGAAAACAAAGAACCAAAGTGAGGCAGCTGAGAAGGCGGGAAGGCAGTCGAGCAGGCGCAGTGGAGTGCTCCCAAAAGCTTTCCAATTGGACACGAAAGCGTTACCGCATGTGCTCCGTCAGTACCGACGTCACCATATGCGAAGACTACATTCCTGCTTGTTCCTGGAGATAAGACAAAAGAAACAATTTTAAAAAGTTGTGAATCTTCTATGAACTTTGCTCCATTCCAGGTACAAGATAACAGCCTTTTTGTAGTCTACATTGTGCTTGACTAGATCTCCCTTATGTAATGAAGCTACAGAGTAAACTCAGGGGCGGCCCAAGGGGGGTGCGGGGCCATGTGCGGAGACTCGGTGCGGGGCCTCATTTGCTTAAGGGGCCTCATTTGCATAACTATTTGCATAATGTTACCATACACTAACTTTTAGTAAACATGCCTCTTAATGAGTGTATGAATAAAGAAAGACTAAAAGACTTCTACATTACTATAATCCAGTGCCAACCGCCAGTCACATTAGGAACTACTACAAACACTGCCCATTTAGAACCCATAGCAAACCCGCCGTATCCTAACAGCACTACTAGGACTCATAAAGCACCATACCCTAACTATCAAAAGGAAATGCTGCAAATATTAAACCAATACATTTCAGAGAACAATACATGACCTACTGGAGAAAGAGAACAAGTGGCAATGTCAAATAGGAATTACATAAACAGAATACCTCAGCTCAGTTACACATGCAGAACATAGACCATCACCAAACAAGGAATCACAATTTAGAAACAGGAAGACAATAATTAAACTGGGAATCCCAAAAGCCAAACTTGGAATGTACAACACTGTAGAAATAAAACTATACATTAATTGCTCTTGTACTAAACAAAGCGCAGACGTTAATGATGCACATTTCCCAGAGCTGACATATTCCAATTAATAAATTCAAAATAAAGAGATATTTTTCTACCTTTTGTGCATTATTTTTCAGCAGCAATTGCTCCAGTCACTTTCTTCTGGTTTCTTTGTGTCTTCCGCTAACTCTCCATCGTCTGCTGTCCATTTGTCTTTTCTTCTCTCTTCTAGTTTTTTCCATTCTCTCTCTACATCTGCTTTAACATACTAATCTTTCTCCTTTTGCTCTTTCCTCATTCCTATTTCATCTACTCAAATTTTACCCCTCCATTCTCAATCCCCACTTACTCTCCCAATATCCGGCCAATTGTAGATTTGTCTTCCCTCCCACACAAAATATTTTTTCCCTCTCCATCCCACTCTCCCAGCTCCATCCCATTCTAATCCTCCCCCAACATCAGCTCCATTCTAGTTCCAGTCCCACCCAGCATCCGCTCACTTCTAGTCCCCGCATCAGCCCATTTCCAGTCCTAGCCCCCATAAGCCCATTTCCAGTCCTATCCTAGACCCACCATCAGCCTATTTCCAGTCCTAGCTCCCCCATCTATTTCCAGTCCCATCCGAGTCCCTCCATCAGCTCATTTCCAATCCCAGCCCCCCATGAGCCCATCAGCCCATGTCAAATCCTAGCTCCCCTCCACTCAGCCCATTTCCAATCCAAGCCCCCATGAGCCTACTTCCAGTTCTAGCCCCTTCATGAGTCCATTTCAATCCAAACCCCCACCACAGCCCATTTCCAATCTTAGCACCCCCCCCAACAGCCAATTTCCAGTCCTATTCTAGCCCCTCCATCAGCCCATTTCCTATCCTAGCCCCCCCACTCACCCATTTCCAGTCCTAGCTCCCTCCCCCTCACAACCCATTTCCATTCCAAGCCCCCGTCCCCATCAGCTATTTGCAGTTCAAGCCTTCCTTCCACTAAGCCCATTTCCAGTCCTAGCAACCCCCCCAGCCCATTAACAGTCTTAGCCCCCCCCAGCCCATTAACAGTCCTAACCCCCATCAGCCCATTAACAGTGCTAACCCCCATCAGCCCATTTCCAGTCCTAGCCCCCCATAGCCCATTACTAGTCCTAACCCCGCCATCAGCCCATTACATCCTAACCCCCCCATCACCCTATTTCCAGGCCTAGCCCCCCCATCAGCCTATTTCCAGTCTTAGCCCCCCATAGCCCATTACCAGTCCTAATCCCCCATCAGCCCATTACCAGTCCTAACCCCTCCCATAGCCCATTACCAGTCCTAACCCCTATCAGCCCATTTCCAGTCTTAGCTCCCCCCATAACCCATTACCAGTCCAAAACCTCCCCATCAGCCCACTTCCAGTCTTAGCATCCCCCCATGGCCCATTACTAGTCCTAACCCTCCCCCATCAGCCCACTTCCAGTCTTAGCCCCACCCCCCCCCCATAACCCATTACCAGTCCTAAACCTCCCCATCAGCCCATTACGTCCTAACCCCCCATCACCCTATTTCCAGTCCTAGCCCCACCATCAGCCTATATCCAGTCTTAGCCCCCCATAGCCCATTACCAGTCCTAATCCCCCATCAGCCAATTACCAGTCCTAACCCCTCCCATAGCCCATTACCAGTCCTAACCCCCATCAGCCCATTTCCAGTCTTAGCCACCCCCATAACCCATTACCAGTCCAAAACCTCCCCATCAGCCCACTTCCAGTCTTAGCATCCCCCCATGGCCCATTACTAGTCCTAACCCTCCCCCATCAGCCCACTTCCAGTCTTAGCCCCGCCATAACCCATTACCCGGCCTAAACCTCCCCATCAGCCCAGTTCCAGCCTTAGCCCCCCCCCCATAGCCAATTACCAATCCTAACCCTCCATCAGCCCACTTCCAGTCTTAGCCACCCCCATAACCCATTACCAGTCCTAAACCTCCCCATCAGCCCACTTCCAGTCTTAGCACCCCCCCATGGCCCATTACTAGTCCTAACCCTCCATCAGCCCAATTCCAGTCTTAGCCCCCCCCCATAACCCATTACCAGTCCTAAACCTCCCCATCAGCCCATTTCCAGTCTTAGCACCCTCCATAGCCTAACCCCCCATCAGACCATTTCAAGTCTTAGCCCCCCCATAGCCCATTACCAGTCCTAACCCCCCCCATCAGCCCACTTCCAGTCTTAGCACCCCCCCATGGCCCATTACTAGTCCTAACCCTCCCCCATCAGCCCACTTCCAGTCTTAGCCCCCCCATAACCCATTACCAGTCCTAAACCTCCCCATCAGCCCATTTCCAGTCTTAGCACCCTCCATATCCTAACCCCCCATCAGCCCATTTCCAGTCTTAGCCCCCCCATAGCCCATTACCAGTCCTAACCCCCCCCCATCAGCCCACTTCCAGTCTTAGCACCCCCATGGCCCATTACTAGTCCTAACCCTCCCCCATCAGCCCACTTCCAGTCTTAGCACCCCCCCCTGGCCCATTACTAGTCCTAACCCTCCCCCATCAGCCCACTTCCAGTCTTAGCCCCCCCCCCATAACCCATTACCAGTCCTAAACCTCCCCATCAGCCCATTACGTCCTAACCCCCATCACCCTATTTCCAGTCCTAGCCCCACCATCAGCCTATATCCAGTCTTAGCCCCCCAAAGCCCAGTACCAGTCCTAATCCCCCATCAGCCCATTACCAGTCCTAACCCCTCCCATAGCCCATTACCAGTCCTAACCCCCATCAGCCCATTTTCCAGTCTTAGCCCCCCCCATAACCCATTACTAGTCCTAACCCTCCCCCATCAGCCCACTTCCAGTCTTAGCCCCCCCCATAACCCATTACCAGTCCTAAACCTCCCCATCAGCCCATTTCCAGCCTTAGCCCCCCCCATAGCCAATTACCAGTCCTATCCCTCCATCAGCCCACTTCCAGTCTTAGCCACCCCCATAACCTATTACCAGTCCTAAACCTCCCCATCAGCCCACTTCCAGTCTTAGCACCCCACCATGGCCCATTACTAGTCCTAACCCTCCATCAGCCCACTTCCAGTCTTAGCCCCCCCCCCCATAACCCATTACCAGTCCTAAACCTCCCCATCAGCCCATTTCCAGTCTTAGCCCCCCATAGCCAATTACCAGTCCTAACCCCCCATCAGCCCATTTCCAGTCTTAGCCCCCCCATAGCCCATTACCAGTCCTAACCCCCCCCCATCAGCCCACTTCCAGTCTTAGCACCCCCCATGGCCCATTACTAGTCCTAACCCTCCCCCATCAGCCCACTTCCAGTCTTAGCCCCCCCATAACCCATTACCAGTCCTAAACCTCCCCATCAGCCCATTTCCAGTCTTAGCACCCTCCATAGCCTAACCCCCCATCAGCCCATTTCCAGTCTTAGCCCCCCCATAGCCCATTACCAGTCCTTACCCCCCCATCAGCCCACTTCCAGTCTTAGCACCCCCCATGGCCCATTACTAGTCCTAACCCTCCCCCATCAGCCCACTTCCAGTCTTAGCACCCCCCCCATGGCCCATTACTAGTCCTAACCCTCCCCCATCAGCACACTTCCAGTCTTAGCCCCCCCATAACCCATTAACATTCCTAAACCTCCCCATCAGCCCATTTCCAGTCTTAGCCCACCCATAGCAAATTACCAGTCCTAACCCCCCATCAGCCCATTTTCAGTCAGCCCCCCCATAGCCCATTACCAGTCCTAACCCCCTTCTCCCCATCATCCCAAATTAAAAAATAAAAAAAATCAGCTGCTTCTGCCGTGGCAGCATCAAGAGTGCCGCCGCGGGGCCCCCCCTGCCCGGCAGAGCCTCCCTGCATCGTAGGCTAGCGTTCAATCCCCGAACGCGGGCTTCTTTCAGAGCCGCGAGAGTTTCCTTTCTCGCGGCTCTGTTAATCCCGCCGGGGCTAAATCTCCGGCGGGATTAACAGAGCCGCGAGAAAGGAAACTCTCGCGGCTCTGAAAGAAGCCCGTGTTCGGGGATTGAACACTAGCCTACGATGCAGGGAGGCTCTGCCGGGCATGGGGGGCCCCGCGGCGGCACTCTTGATGCTGCCGCGGCAGAAGCAGCTGTTTTTTTTTTTTAAATTTGGGATGAGGAAAAATGTTTTTTGCGCGGGGCCCTGTTCAAAAAACATTCTTGCTCAATGGACGGGCCGGCCCTGGGTAAACTATTTAAGACAAATAAGAGAAAATATTTTTTCACTCAACGTGTAATCAAACTCTGGAATTTGTTACCGGAGGATGTAGTAAAGGCTGTTAGTGTAGCTGGGTTTAAAAAAGGTTTGGACAAGTTCCTGGAGGAAAAGTCCATAAACCATTATTAAAAAGGGACCCAGGATATCAATTCTTGACCCAATACAAGCATTGTGGAACCTGTGTCTCTTGGGGATACTGCTAGGTACGTATGACCTAGATTGGCCACTGCTGGAAACAGATACTGAGCTTGATGGACCTTGGTCTGACCCAGTATGGCATATCTTATGTTCTTATGTTCTTATAACATAAGGCCTGAGGAGAAATGTTAGAACAAGTTAAGATGAAAATCTAACACTTCCCTAGGCAGGAACTTGGGGTGTGTATAAGTATTACTCTATTGTGATGAAACCTTGTATAAGATGGATAAGTCACTAGGACCTGGAGCCCACCAACTATGTGGGCTGAAGTAACAGCAAACAATTTTCCAATTCAGCTGGTTGAGCACACAAGAGTTCAGATGCTCAAAGGGAGTCTTTCATCAGTTAGATTAATATCACACACTGAGGTCCCAGGACCCAGTAGGTGCTCGTTGGGAGACTTCAATTGAATCAAGCCTCACATATATTTGCAAACTAAAGAATGGAGTTTCTTTCAAGTGAACACTAAAAGTTGGTTCTAAAGCCAGACTCCGAAAGCAGGTATTTTTTGTTTAACTAGAGACCTAAGGCCTCACACCAGGTAACAAACCTACATTTAGTTTCATAAAATCTCTTGGTGGAAGACCTCCTAGTACTTGAGATGCTCTATAAGAATCTAATGGAACTAATTATTTTTCTCTCAACATTCCAGCTGTAAAAGCAAGAAACAATGTTCCTGCAGTGAAGCAGTCCCCGATTCTGCATGATTAGAGTTGGTGATTTCCACAACTAAA
Source organism: Ichthyophis bannanicus (assembly GCA_033557465.1). Lineage (NCBI taxonomy): Eukaryota > Metazoa > Chordata > Amphibia > Gymnophiona > Ichthyophiidae > Ichthyophis > Ichthyophis bannanicus. The sequence continues at coordinate 290,215,304 of CM066033.1, read as the reverse complement.
TTAGTTTCCTGATGGATAACTCCTGAAGGAGGGGGAACCAAATCTGTCTTAGTCAAAAAGAAATAGAAACTTGCCATGGTTTCTTGGTCCCTTCTCAGTTTTATGAAGCTTTTCACAATTAGGGATATAGCACAGTTACTTACCTGTAACAGGTGATCTCTGGAACAGCAGGAATAAGTCTTCACATATGGGTACGTCGGTACCGACGGAGTCTGTGCGGGAACGCTTCCCAGCGTCCAATCAAAGAGCTTTTGGAAGCATCCCACCACGCCTGCGTGCTGCCTTCCCGCCTTTCCCAACTGCCTCTCCTCAGTTAAGTTTTAAAGCTGAGACAAAGAGAGAGAGAGAGGAAAGATAGATAGAGATACAACTCCTGGGGAGGTGGGTGGGTTGTGAAGACTTATTCCTGCTGTTCCCAGAGATCACCTGTTACAGGTAAGTAACTGTGCTATCTCCAGGAACAAGCAGGAATGAGTATTCACATATGGGGACTCCCAAGCTAAGATGCCTGGAGTCCCAGCATGTTATAGGTTGGAACATGCTATCCCGCACAACACCAGGCATCCTGAGGATGGAGGGTAGGAGTTGAAGAAAGAAAGGTGCTGTGGAACAGCTAACCTAGCATAGGACTGCAGAGAAGGAGTCCATGTGTGGATGGTAATTATCATCAATGATATTGAAGGAATATTGCAATATGGACCTCCCCTAACAGGATTACACAGCAGTAAGGAGGTTCATGGGATCTACTGGGGAACCCAGTAGAGGAACCTCAAGGATGACCTCACTGTGAAGTGGAGGTAATAAACCTGTAGGAAAAAGAGTGGAGGTCAAATTCCTGAAAGGTAAGAGGGAACCCTGGTGAGAACTGGGGTAGTATCAAAAACGGTGGGCCTTCAGCGGAAGGCTTTATGATAAAAGCCAAACTCTTTTGGCGACAGAGTGGCTCACCCTTGGGAGCAAAAAGAGAAGGCCGACCGGATTGTACAAACAGGCACAGTCCTTGTGGGAGGAAAAGGTATGGAAACCCCTTGTATCCCAAAAGAAAGGACAAACGCCTGAGGCGTTAGAGCCTGTGATTAGCTGAAGATCCGCAATGTCTCTCCTAACTGGGGTCAGCTAGGAGAGATACTGGAACATGGAGAGCTTCAGAGGTACCTAAACCTTAAGGTTATGGTGGAAGTTGTTAACTACCACAAAAGTGGTTGTGAGTGTGGAACCCCAAACATGCTGGATAGCATAGGTATGGGTAAAGCCCATCTGTCAGAATCATATAGCTATATGAGCCTGGACAGTCAGGTAGATAAATGCAGGATACCTATCTACCCATAGTGAATATCTCGACAGATAGATAGATATATGAGAATATATCTATAGTGAGATATGAAGGGCATAAAATACACACAAAGACAGACATAGACATCTGTAAGATGTATGCTACAGATATGAATATATAGGCCTCTATATGGGTGTCTGCAATGAAGCAGACAGAGATATGCCGCAGAACGGTATTCACATAGGAAAATGTGGAGAGGAAAGATTCATCTAATAACAAGAAGGTGGAACCTACTTGAGAAGATATATAGAGAATCTGTTCCCACTGGTTATGAGCTACAGGGATGTTAGGTAGTGAAATAACCAGGACGGTTAAGTGAAAAGCAAAGGATGATATCAGTCTGCAGCCAGCAAGTCCCAAGTATTTTAGAACTCTAGCATGGCAAGTGAACAGGAGACACATAAAAATGAGATACCATGCTGACCTGCGTAACCCTTTCAAGGCCTACTTTAATTTTTTAATCCACATTGTGCAGCCGGGTTAATTTTTGCATATTTCAGGAAAATTGTACCCGTCTTATTCAATATGTTCTAATAGTGATTTTCCTTCTGCTATGGTCATGTATTATATACCATTTGATAGAAATATTTAGTCAAAATTTTGGATCCCAAGAGTTTCGGGCTCGGCCTGCAAAGGGTTAAGGGCAAAGAGGTATCATGCGTTCTTACCATGAGGACGAGCTGCAAGGAGAAAAGTATATTCCCGATTGGAAATACTATGGCCCAAAGCAGGGAACTGGCAACTCCTTAAGCTTTCACGTAAGAGAAGGCCTATGTCCTTTATATTAAAAAGGAGATCCTTTCTAGTCATGGGAGACATGACTGAAAAAGCCTTTTCCAGCCATCTACGACAGCTGTTGGAGAAAAAAACCCCATGCTCTTTAGCAAGGGCCCATAGTGGAGAGCTTCTCTGTAGGATTGCAGAGAGCATGATGCAGGAGAATGAGGAGATAGAACTGGCTACTGGAGAGCCAGTACCTATGTCAACTATGCTGCCAAACCCAGGGGAATGGAGATGGCAGAAAGAGAAGACAATCCAACAAGCTTGTAGTGAAAAAGATTCCAAGACAGATGACAGCACTGACTTGGAACCACTACTAAGACCAGAGAGAATGTTAGTGGAGGACAAATCTGGTTGCTGCTGGACAAGAACCAGTGGTCCAAACATTAAGACTCCTGCATTGGCAGCTGCTTGCCAGACAGCAGAAAGAATGTTACTGTTTAAAAACAGAAAGAACAGACAGAACAAGAGTAGAAAAACTCTGGACATGTCTGATGAACTGCTTCAAAGCAATATTGAAAAAGAGGAGTCAACTCAGAGAAGAGAACTCCGCACTGGAAAAGTAACAAAACTAGAGAGGCTGAAGAAAAGCCCTCCAGTGAAGCAATACCGTTCTTACAGCTTGGTAAGAAGGTAAAAAGAATGGAGCTGAAGAAGACTTACAAAGTAGTGAGTCTATAGAAAGGAAAAAAGACATGCTGGCACAAGAACTATCATTAGATAGTGGTTAGACCTCTTTCCCTAGCAGGAAGAAGAGGTGAACCCTGTGCCCTATAGGCATGAACATCCTGACAGCTCATAGAACATAGAAAAAATGGATGTCTTTTGGGCAGAGATCCATGTCTAGGGTTTAGAATGAGAGCAGTGGATTGCCTCTATTGAGAAGAAGCAACTGCGGATTCTAACCCCCAGAGTCACAAGCATCTGATGAAGATTGATCAGAAAACCCTGCAGTTGCTGGGTTTGCTGAGCCTGGTGAGAGGTTGAATTCTGCAGACCAGGACGATGCTTCCCCTGTTTGGGAACATCTGCATGATGGGCAAATGATGCATAAAAACCTTCTTCTCCTATGGGAAGAAGGTTTGGCAGGACATTTCCTACCTACTGGGACAGAAGAAAGTGCAGAACAGCCCTTAGGAACAGGTAAGTCAGTGGACAACTGAGTAACCTGACGTAAAGACTCCTTGTTGAAAAGATTGTCTCCAGTACAAGGAGTATGTCCCAGTCTTTGCTGTGCCCATTTGTCTAAGTCTGAAGCCAAGCTCTACGTCGTGCCCCTATAGATATAGCAGAAATCCTGCTAGCAGACTCAAAAGAGTCTAGGGAAGCACGAGAAAGAAAGCAAGAGATACTCTGGAGATGCTTAAGCAGTGAAGAATAGTCTGCACTCTTGGACTCTGGAAGAGAAGTAGTCAAAAGATGCAATTGCTTTGTGTCCTCCTCAAGAGACAGACTCATATAAAAAATATATGAGAGAATTCTTGCAGAAAGCATAGATGTCTGGAAGGTTTGACGTCCAAAGGCATCTAGTGTCTTAGACTAACGACCTGGCGGATAAGAAGAGTGCTTTTTCTTACTCTTTATCCGCCTCATTGCTGATTCCACTACTATGGAATGATGAGGAAGTTGAGTCTTTTGAAACCCTGGAGAGGGGAGCACCTGATATAAGAGATCAGTTGCTCTGGAAGGTGGGGGTACCCTTAAAGGTGTTTCCCACATTCCTAGAAGGAGATCCTGCAAGGAATGATGCAAAGGAAGCATTATGTTCTCCTTTGCTTTGGTAGAAACAGAGCCTTGTGCAGGATCATGTACTGGGATGGGAATGGCAAGAGATCTTGCTATATCCAGGAGGAAACTCTGAAAAGAGGGATCCCCAACAGGAATCTCCCTTGGACAGGTTAGATCTGAAGAACTAGCCTGAGCACCGACAGAACTATCCAAATATATTGGAATAGAAGATCCTGCAGAGTGCAGTGTGGAATGCTTAAGGGATGGTCGCCGGTACTGGTTGTCAGGAGCAGCGACCGTCATTACCACATTGTCCATGCCAGGTATCGACTCCAAGCTTGGTATAGAAGGGAGCGATCCTGTTGAATAAAGCATGGCAGGAGTTGGGCACGATGTTACTGTGGATACTGGTACCGATGCCAATACCGGTACCGATGTCGGAGTCGAGCCCGATAGAGACATCGGAGCAGTAATCAGTGACAGTTCAATCGGTACCGGGGTAACCGAAAACCTTCGGCCGCTATCCTCGGTACCGAGGCAGCGGTATCGATCGGTGTCGGTACCAAAGCGTATTGGTACCCAATCTTCCAGACTAGAGATCGATTCCAAACTCGGCATCGAGGGCAGCTCAATCGGCCCCGAGGGAACCGAGAGTTGCGGATCCGAATCATCGGAATCGAGCCTTCGGTACCACCGAGCCCCGGTACCAAGGTGAGTCGGTACCCAGTCCTCCAGACTGGAGATTGATTCGAGACTCGGCATCGAAAAAAGCGAGGCTATCGATGCACGTCTGGAGGGTACCGACGTCAGTGGTAGTATCGGTGCTGGTACCGATAAAGGAAAGTCAGTCTGGAGAGAATCCACCGGTCCCGAAGGCACCGAGGATGCCAGATGACCATCCCTGGTGAGGAGTGTTTCATCCAACACCAGTGCCGATGCCGGGGTATCGGTACCACTCGAAGCGGCTGCCACCACCGGACACGGCTCAGGTATGTTCTGTGAGGGGTGAACCCCAGGAACAACCTGAAACCCCTGAAAGGCTTTGGAGACCAAAGACTCCCGCCGGGGTTTTGAAACCAGTGGGCCCTCGAGGGCAAGGCCGGAGCCGTCTACATGCTGTGCATGAGACCTAGCACTCGAGGGCTGGCTAGTCTTAACAGACTGTTTGTGGGTTACCTGATCCTGTGTAGAAGAAGGAGGGGACGGTGCCCCGAAGTTGGAGGGAAACTGTATCGAGGGAACCTCGATGTTGAAGACCTCTTCTCACCAAACTGTTGTCAGGACCCAAGCAGGTTAGACACCGACTTCGAGGGTCTAAAAATAAAGTTGTACCGCCACAGTCTGAACATTTCTTGGAGAAAGTGGCTGGCGGTTCCATGAAGGAAAAAGAAGAGGCCTATAAGGCCTAAGGAACCGTGGGACACTATGAAGAAAAAATATCCCGTGAAAAAGGAAGATTTTACAAGAAAAGAAAACACCGGCGGTACCGGTGGCGTCGGGAAGACAGCCGTGACCACAAGAAAACTAAAGAAATAAAACAAGAATTTTCTGCGGTGACAGGACCACGTCCTGCCGGCTCCGCGGAAAACGAAAACTGAGGAGAGGCAGTTGGGAAAGGCGGGAAGGCAGCACGCAGGCGTGGTGGGATGCTTCGAAAAGCTCTTTGATTGGACACTGGGAAGCGTTCCCGAGCAGACTCCGTCGGTACCGACGTACCCATATGTGAAGACTCATTCCTGCTTGTTCCTGGAGATCATAGGATATGCACCAAGAAGATAGGTCCACCCAAAGAAATGAGAAAGCATCTGTTTTGTCTTCTGGAGTTGTATCCTGTTTAGGAAGAAATTCAAGAGGGCTATATGGGGTATACTCTACTTGAGAAATAACCAATCTTCCCCACCCATTTCAGGAACCACTTGTGAAGTTTTAAGAGTCATCTGAATTTTTGTCCCAGAATGTTCCCTTTTGCTGCCAGATATATTTATTTATTTATTTATTTATTTAACAAATGCTTATATACCGCTACCTTCCAGAAAGATCAGGTGCGGTTTACAATGGAACAATTTAAGCAGGGTAAACATATATAGCACTTAAAGTTATCCAGTGGTGCATGGCCTAGTTCCACAGCCTCACTCTTGATACAGGAGTGAGTCTGTTACACCATGCTTTTTCAGAGAGAAATTACTACATGACTGTTTCAACTACGACAATTTTGATGGCTGCTTGAACCCCCCCTCCCCAAAATCTCACTGAAGATATCATGAAAACCTTTTATGACTGTCTCCCATGACAAGCTTTGGAATCACCACTTTACTGCATTCTCTAATGCCTGAAGTTCCAAGATATTGACAAATTTCTTTCTTGGGCAGACCAGGGACTGTACAGCATAGTTACTCACATATAACAGGTGTTCTCCAGGGACAGCAGGAATCAGTCCTCACATATGGGGTGCCGTCGGCGCTGACTGAGTCCACATGGAGCATTTCCCCAACTTTCAAAGAAAGCCTTTGCGACATGCTACCATGCATGTGTGGTCCCCTTCCCACCCAAGGGTGCCATCTTGCTCAGTCAGATGACATAGCTAGGACGGCAGTAAAAACTAAAACAAGGTAGGGAGGCAACATCCAGAGGAGAAGGGAAGGTTGTGAGGACTAATTCCTGTTGTCCCTGGAGAACACCTCTAACAGGTGAGTAACTATGCTTTCTCCAGGAGCAAGTAGGAAGTCAGTCCTCACATATGGGACTCCCTAGCTCCAGGCTGCCAAGGACCAAACCATGACAGCACCAATGGCAACCTATCAGCTAGCCGTGAGTTCCAGAAGGTCAGTACCCACTGAGAAACTCTGCACAATCCTTGCATCCAGCGACACAATCACTCCGGTAGCCTTAACACAAAAGGGTCGGAGGGCAGGAGTTGCCTACACCCCAAGAATATTATGGAGTACTGCATGGCCAAAGGCACTGTCCCTTCGGGACTCACTCTCCAGGCAGTAGTGAGCCGCAAACGTATGAATTGAAGACCATGTGGTGGCCTTGCAGATCTCCGGCACTGGTACTGAGCAGAGGTTGGGACCATCACCCTCATACGATGCGCTGTGATCCGATGCTCAAGAGAGGCCAGCTCACTCATAGGCGAGGGCAATACAGTCCGCCACCTAAGTGGATAGAGTTTTCTTGGTCACGGGGGAGCACCAGTCTGCTGGGGTCATAAGATATGAAAAGCTAAGGAGCTTTCCGATGGGCCTGAGTCCGCTGTAAGTAGAAGGACAGGGCCCATTTGCAAACTTGTGTATAAAACACTAGTTCCTCCTTGCCGGTGTGAGGTCGTGGAAAGAAGTTGAGGACGACCACCTCTTGGTTGAGGTGGAAAGGAGACACCACCTTCAGGAGGAATTTGGGGTGCATGCAGAACACTACCCTGTTCTTGTAGAACCTTGAATATGGTGGATCTGTCACCAGGGCCTAGAGTTCACTCACCCTTCGAGTGGACGTGAGGGACACCAGAAAAGCCACTTTCCATGATAGATATCACAGGTGGCAAGTGGCCAGGGGCTCGAACGGTGGTTTGGTGAGCTGAGAGAGCAACACGTTGAGGTCCCACTCCGCCGCTGGAGGGTGGAGAGGGGGTTTGGATAATAGGAGGCCCCGGAGGAACCTGGAGACCAGGGGCTGGACCGAGAAGGATTTTCTCTTGACAGGGTGGTGGTGAGCGGTGATGGCGCTCAGATGTACCCTCACCAAGTTAGATTTCAGCCCGGTGTGCAACAGGTGTAGTAAGTATTGCAGTACTACTTGCACCTGGCAGGAGAAGGGATTCTCATCTTTTTACGCACACTTCTCCACTTAAAGGCAAAGGCCCGTCTCGTGGAGGGTTTTTGGGAGTCCAGCAGGATCTCATCGACTTCTCCTGGAAGATTGAAAGGGGTCAATGCTACCTTTTCAAAAGCCACGCTGTTGGTGTTAGCGACCCTACATTGGGGTGCAGGAGAGAGCCCTCCTCCTGGGATAGGAGATCCAGGGCTCAGCCCAGAGGGACAGAGTGCCACCAACATGGAAAGCAGCAGAGGAAACCAAGGTTGTCTGTGCCACCTGAGGGCAATCAGTATAACTGAGGTCCTTTCGCTCTGAATCCTGAAGAGGGTCCTGGCGACCAGGGGGGTTGGTGGGAATGCATAAAGTAGGCCCTCGGACCACGAGATCAGGAAGGCATCTTCTGCCACTCTCCAGGTGCAGCTGACAGGAGCAGAGGTGGGGTAGCTACGTGTTGCCCAGAGAGGTGAACAGGTCCATCATGGGCCTGCCCAGGGCTGGAAGAACTGCTTTGTCACTCTGTGGTTTAAGCGTCACTCGTGTGGGCGAAGGACTCTGCTCAGCCTGTCCGCTAGGCAATTGTCCTGGCACGGGAGGTACACCGCTCGCAGAAGCATGTTGTTGTGACTGTGAAGGAGAGGGCGGCCACCACCTCCTGGCAAAGAGTATGAATCCGTGCCCCCCTACTTGTCGATATAAAACATGGCGACCTGGTTATCCGTCTGGATCAGTACAGGCCACTGCCATAAGCGGTGGCAGAATGCTCGTAGGGCCAAGAAGATTGCCCTGAGCTCCAGGAGATTGATCTGTAGGAGCAACTCCTCCTGAGACCAGTTGCCCTGTGTGCGGCGGTCTCCACAATGTACCCCCCCAACCCAGGAGGGAGGCATCTGTGGTCAGGAACCTCTGCGAAGTGGGTGCCTGGAAGGGCATTCTTGCCTAGAGGTGGCGCAGGTTTTGCCACAAGTTGAGGGGCTCCGTCAGTTGGCAGGTAACCCTGACCCATATCCTGCCCATGGCCTGAGTCCACTGTGAGTGGAGGTACCACTGGGCGATCCGCATGTGTAAGTGGGCTGAGGACATGATGTGGACAGTCAAGGCTATACGAGGCAGAGGTGGAGACGAGCCAGGACTGACTGGCAGCATTGTACCTCTCCTGCCATTTGCCCTAGGCATTCTGCCCTTTCTCTTGGGAGGACAGCCTTGACCTATAACGTGTCCAATTGGGCAAATATGAATTCCAGATTTTGGGTTGGAGAGAGATGGGATTTGGGGTAGTTGATGATGAAACCCAGGTGCTGCAACAGAAGGGTTGGACATTCTGTAGCCTGACTAACCTCTGAGGCTGTATTTCCCCTTATGAGTCCAGGTAGGGAAGACAAAAGCCCCTCATAGGTGCAAGTAGGCGGCTACCAGGGCCAGGCATTTGGTAAAGACCCTTGGCGAGGAGGCCAGGCCAAAGGGTAGCACCTTGTACTGTTAGTGCCCGCCTCCAACCCAGTAGGTACTGTCTGTGGGAGGGATGGATCAAGATGTGTGTGCAGGCATCCTTTAGGTCCAAGGAGCACAGCCAATCTCCCTGGTGGAAGTAAGGCAGCAGTGTTCCAAGGGAGAGCATCTTGAACCTCTACCTCACCAGAAACTTGTTTAAGTTTCTCAGATATAGTATGGACTATGGTCTCAAGGAACCTCGCATGGTCTCAGCCGGCCAAGGAATCCTTTTTGAGAACCTTGGTAGGACATTTCTCGGAGCTCCTCCGAGTCCCTCCGAGGGATTTTACCAGGTTTCTCTGGTGGAACCTTGACAGACTTTGAGGATTTTTTCTTCTTGCTCTCGGGGTCGAGACCTTCTCGGACGAGCTGCTGCTGTGGGACTCAGAGGATGCTCGGGCCTCATGAGAAGTGCTGGGCTTGGAGCTTGGCATCAGGGAAGCCGGTGCCAAGTCGGACCTTGGGAACAGTTTCACCTGCAACTCCGACCTCTTTTTATTGGTCCTAGGCGCGATGGCCTGGCACAGGTAACAGGAGGTGCTGTCATGGTCCAGGTCCCAAGACGTGTAGGCCGCAGTCATGTCAGTTATGGACAAGGCTTGACTGCAGCGGTCACATTTTTTTAACCCACCGGGAGACTTAGTGGGAAACACCAGCCGGGGTCGATGACCCCCAAGCAAAAAAAGGCACGAATGCTAGATGAGGCAAGCCTTTATCAAAAAAAGGGAAAAGAGCCGAGAACAGCAACAGAACCAGTGCCGACTCGAGGCAGGAAGACGAGCCGGTACACAAACTGGGAAAAGCTAACTTTTAAGGATATCAGCAAGGATTTTTTCCAGGGAAACGGGACAGACGTCCACTGGGCTCTGCAGAAGAAAGAAGATTAAGCAAGATGGCACCCTTGAATGGGAAGGGGACCACGCATGTGTGGTAGCATGTCCCAAAGGCTTTCTTTGAAAGATAGAAAAACGCTCCACGCGGGCTCCGTCGGCGCCAAACATCACACCATATGTGAGGATTGACTTCCTGCTTGTTCCTGAAGAATAGTACTTATTTGAATAGCACTGCAAGGTGTACACAGTGGGTATGAAGCCCAAGATGGAAGTGACCATAGAGAAATTTGTTAACAAGGACTTCTGAAAGGAAATCTCTTGGCCACGTTGGAATAAAAACCTGGCTACGGGATTTTGGGGCACTAAGGGAAGAAAGATAAAGATAAAATCAGCTGACTGAGGATACCCAGACCAATGTCAATAAAAACAATGCACATTTTCTTCAAAGAATACATCGGAAAAGCCACAAACAAAACAAAACAAAACAAAAAAAACCTGAAGATGCTCCCCCACGCTACAGTAGAGTGGAATGGGAAATACTGCATGTGCCTAGAAAGGCATCTAAGCCTGTCACATCATCTGAAAAATGCATCATCTGACACTACACAACTGTGTGGCTTATTATCCTGCTTGTCCTCCAAAAATTATGATACTGCCCTCAGAAAATTAGAGAAGCAGCTAAAAGTCTTCTAAAAAACAACAATTTAGAATCCATCAGGGCCTTCAAACCTCATATACAGATAGCCCAAGGGGTTAAGGGCACCGAGAGAGAAATTCAGCAGCATTATCCGGGTAGTGCCACTAAATAGCTCCAAAGACCACTCTAGCACTATTCAGAAAGTGCAGGGGTGGTCTGTGGGCAGAACTGGGGCAGTGTAGCTATCCTAGGAATGGACTCAAATTGGTTGAGTGGGAGGCAACAAAGGGTATAGGTAAATGGAGCTCACTCTGAAGAAGAGGAGTTTACCAGTGGTGTGCCATAGGAATCTGTCCTTGGTCAGATTCTTTTTAACATCTCTGTTAGCAATATTGCAGAAGGGCTGTTGGGTAAGGTTTCCCTCTTTGCAGATGATACCAAAATCTGGAATAGAGTATTCACCCAGGAAGGTCTAGATAATATGAGGAGGGATCTAGCTAAGCTTGAAGAATGGTCCAGAATTTGGCATCTGAGATTTAATGTTAAAAAATGCAAAGTCATGCATTTGGGCTGCAGCAATCCAAGGAAGCGATACAGTTTAGGGGGTGAAATATTTCTGTTCACGAAAGAAGAGCGGGACCTGGGCATGATTGTGTCTATCTTAAAGTAGCTAAACAGCTAGAAAAGGTGACGGCGAAAGCTGAAAGGATGCTTGGGTGCATAGGGAGAGGAATAAGAAGCAGAAGAAAAGAGGTGAAAGTGCCTCTGTATAAATCTTTGGTGCAACCTCATTTGGAGTATTGTGTGCATTTCTGGAGACCGCATCTTCAAAAGGATATAAACAGGTTGGAGCCTGTGCAGAGGGCGGCTACTAAAATGGTTAGTGGTCTTTGTTATAAAGCATATGAGGACAGACTTAAGGATCTTAATATGTAAACTTTAAGAGACAAGACGGGATAGAAGTGATATGACATAAGAGATGCCATACTGGGTCAGACCAAGGTCCATCAAGCCCAGTATCCTGTTTCCAACAGTGGCCAATCTAGGTCATAAGTACCTAGCAGTCTCCCCAAAAGACACAGGTTCCTCAATGCTTGTATTGGGTCAAGCAGTGATATCCTGGGACCCTTTTAATAATGCTTTATGGACCTTTCCTCCAGGAACTTGCCAAACCTTTTTTAAACCCAGCTACACTAACAGTTTTTACTACATCCTCCGGTAACAAATTGCAGAGTTTGATTACACGTTGAGTGAAAAAATATTTTCTCTTATTAGTCTTAAATAGGTTACCCTGTAGCTTTATTGCATGTCCCCTAGTCTTTTTATATTCTGATGACGTAAACAATCGATCTACATTTACCTGTTCCACTCCATTCATTAATTTATAGACCTCTATCATATTTCCCCTCAGCCGTCTCTCTTCCAGGTTGAAGAGCCCTAATCTTTTTAGCCTCTTTTCATAGGAGTATCCTTCCATCCCCTTTACCATTTTGGTGGCTCTTCTCTGAACCTTTTATAATAGCTATATCCTTTTTAAGCTACGGTGACCAGAACTGAACACAATATTCAAGGTGCGGTCGCATCATGGAACGATACAGAGGCATTATAATATCCTTTGTTTTATTTTCCATTGCTTTCCTTATGAAACCTAGCATTCTATTTGCTCTCTTGGCCGCCGCTGCATACTGGGCGGAGGGTTTTAACATGTTATCCACGATGACACCTAAATTTTTTCCTGAGTGGTGATTCCTAAAGTGGAACCTTGCATCGTGTAACCATAGTTTGGGTTGTTCTTTCCTAGGTGCATAACTTTGCACTTGTCCACATTAAATCTGATCTGCCATTTATATGCCCATTCTACCAAATTATCAAGATCCTCTTGCAATTTTCCACAATCCTCTAGGGTTTTAACAACTTTAAATAGTTTTGTGTCATCTGCAAATTTGATAACTACACTCGTTATTCCCTTTTCCAGGTCATTTATGATTATGTCAAAAAGCAGCAGACCCAGCACAGATCCCTGTGGTACTCCACTATTCACCTTTTTCCATTGGGAAAATTGGCCATTCAGCCCTACCCTCTCCTTTCTATCTTTTAACCAGTTCCTGATACACAATAGTACACTGCCTCCTATCCCATGACTTTTTAGTTTTGCCAAAAGTCTCTGATAAGGGACCTTGTCAAAGGCTTTCTGAAAGTCCAGATACACTATATCAACCGACTCACCTTTGTCAACCTCTTAATTCACACTTTCAAAAAAACGTAACAGATTAGTAAGACAAGATCTTCCTTGTCTAAAGCCATGTTGGCTGTCTCCCATTAAGCCATGACTATCTACATGTTCAGAAATTTTGTTCTTTATGATGGTTTCTACCATTTTTCCCAGTACTGACATCAGGCTCACTGGTCTGTAGTTTTCCGGATCACCCCTGTAACACTTTTTAAAAATTGGCATTACATTGCCGATCCTCCAAACTTCAGGTATTACAGATGATTTTAATGATAGTTCACAGATTACTAATAGCAGGTCTGCAATCTCATATTTCAGTTCTTTCAACACCCTTGGATGTATACCATCCGGTCCAGGTGATCTGCTACTCTTATCAAATAGTTGTAATACATCTTCCCAGTGTATTGATATTTCTTTCAATTCTTCTGCAGTATCACCTTTAAATACCACTTCAGTCATGGGTAACATCCTTACATCTTCCTCAGTAAAGACCGAAGCAAAAAATTCATTCAGTCTCTCCGCTATAGCCTTATCCCCTCTAACTGCCCCTTTTACCCCTCCATCATCTAATGGTTCAACTGACTCTCTCACAGGTTTCTTGCTACTAATATACTTGAAAAAGTCTTTATTACGCATTTTTGCTTCCGCAGCAAGTTTCTTCTCAAATTCTCTCTTTGCCTGCCTTATCAATGCCTTGCCTTTAACTTGCCAGTGCTTGTGTTGTTTCCAGTTTAAATACCTCCGTGGCGTAAATGTACAGGAGAGCCTCTTTTGACTGAAAGCATGCTCTGCTACGAGGGGAATAGGATGAAGGTGAAAGGGGATAGACTCAGGAGTAGTATGCGGAAAAGCGTAGTTACTCACCTGTAACAGGTGTTCTCTGGGGACAGCAGGAATCAGTCCTCACATATGGGTGACACCAACAGAGCCCGCGCAGATCCACTCCCCAGCTTTCAAAGAAAGCCTTTGGGAGTTACACCACGAATCCGCGGCCACCTTCCCATCTAAAGGTGCCATCTTGCCTCAGTATAAAATCATCATAGCACAAGACGGCAAAAAGAAAAAGGAGGAAGGAGGGTTCTGAGGACTGATTCCTGCTATCAATGGAGAACACCTATTACAGGTAACTATGCTTTCTCTGGGAACAAGAAGGAAGTCAGTCCTCACATATGGGACTCCTAAGATACAGGCTACCGAAAAAAACCTGTAAAAGCCACGGGCAACCTAAAATGTGGACCATAAAGGGCAGCAGGGGGTGCTGATTGGCTGGACGTCTGGCACTGCGACAACAGCATCGAAGATGCAATTCCCATTCCGGTAGCCTGGACACCAAGGGCTGGAGGGAGGAGTTGCAGTATTCCTCAAAGAGGTGGCGGAGTACTGCCTGGCTGAAGGTGCTGTCCACTCCTGGAGGCCTCCTCCAAACAGCGAAATGTGCAGAGAGGACTAGGTGGCGGCCCGGCAGATATCTATCAAGAGCACCGTCCGAAGGCTGGCCACTGATGCCACCATGGCGTGCACATTGTGAGCGGTCACATGATGCTCCAGTGAGAGCCCTGCCTGCTGGGTAGGTTAAAGAAATGCAGTCAGCCATCCATCGGGAGAGGGTGCATTTGGAGACTGTAACCCCTAGATGACTGAGCTCAAAGGAGACGAAGAGCTGCATTGGATGGCAATGAGGCTGCATCTTCTGAATGTAGGAGGACAGGGTATGCTTGCAGTCAAGCGTGTGGAGAGAGGCCTCTGCCCTAGAGGCGTGAGGCCTTGGAAAAAAGGTGGTTAATACCACCTTCTGGTTTAAGTGGAATGCAGAGACCACCTTTGGCAAGAACTTAAGGTGCATCTGAAGGACGACCCTGTTCCTGTGGAACCTGGTGTAGAGCGCATGAGCCATCAGTGCTTGCAGCTCACTCAAGTGCCTAGCCGAGGAATATGACGTTCCAAGAGATTTACTTGAGAGGACAAATAGCCAGGGACTCAAAGGGTGGAGCCATGAGCCTCCCCAGCACCACATAGAGGTCCCACACCACCAGTGGTGGGTGGACCGGGCACCGTGAGTGGAGAGGGCCCTGCATAAAGCTGCCCACCAGAGGGTGGACCGACACAGTCTGGCCATCCACGCTGGTGGTGGGCCGAGATGGCACAAAGATGCACTCTGACAGAGTTGGACTTCAGGCCAGTTCCTGAGAGGTGCAGGAGGTATCGTAATGTCTGTGCCATTGCACAGAAGAAAGGGTTGAGGCCTTCGTCTTCGCACCAGAGGCAAGATCTTCGCCACTTGAAGATGTAAGCTTGTTGCATAGAGTCCTTATGCCAGAGGTGGGCAATTCCGGCCCTCGTGCACCACAATCCAGCCTAGTTTTCATGATGTCCCTAATGAATATTCAAGGACCTATTTCCATACAATGGAAGGCAGTGGATGCAAATAGATCTCATGAACATTCATTAGGGACATCATAAAAACCAGGCTGGATTGTGGTGCACGAGGGCCAGAATTGCCCACCCCTGCCTTATGCAAAGCCAGCAAGATGTCTTCCACTGCTCGGGGAAGGCTGTGGTGCGCAATGGCTATCCTTTCAGCATCCAGGCTGTCAACACCAGGGACTGTAGGTTGGGGTGATACAACGTCCCATCATCCTGGGACAAGAGGTCCAGGGCCGTCCCCAACGGCCAGGGGTGCCCAGTGGTTGGGGCAAGGTACCACAGGTCGGAAGGTCGGTGGTTCAGATCCCACTAGAGGACAGCAACCTAGGGCCCAGAAGGACTGGGGTTTCTAGTCCCACAGGTGCTCCTTGTGGTCTTGGGCAAGCCACTTAACCCTCCATTGCCCATGTTCCCTGTAAGTATTAGTGTATGTGTCTCATATCCCCTTGTGTTAAATGTATCCCCCAACCGCTTTGACCCAGTGAAAATCAGGATATAAATACAGTTAAATAAATAAGAGTGCACAGAGTTGCATTGCGCGTCTCGCCCTGAGAGGTGGTCCACACAAGCCAGTCGTCCAGGTACGGGAACAAGAATGAGGAGCTGCAGACAAGCAGCCATGACCACCAGGCATTTGGTGAACAACCGAAGTGCCGAGGCGAGGCCAAAGGGGATCACCCTGTATTGATAGTGGCAGCCCCCAATGACAAACCAGAGGTAATGATGGTGCCTTGGATGGATGTGGGTATAGGCATCTTTGAGATCCAAGGAACACAGCCAATCTCCCTGGAGGAGGTAAGGCAGCAAGGTTCCAAGGGACACCATCTTAAACCTTTCCTTGACCAGGAAGCAGTTTAGGTCTCAAAGATCCAAGATGGGCCCGAAGCCCCCTGTTTTCTTGGGGAGCAGGAAGTAATGGAAGTAGAAGCCCCAGCCCTGAAGGTGAGAAGGGATGGGCTCCACTGCCTGATCTTCGAGTAAAGACCCGAGGCTCTTTGTACAGGAGTTCTCTATGCAAGGAGTCCATGGGTAATTCCCCTGAGAAAAGAAGGAGACAGATACCCCTCCTCGACCACTTGCAACACCCAGGTATCCAGGTTGATACTGGACCACTGGTGCACAAAGTGGACCAGCTGCCCTCCCGTGAACCTTGGGCCTGGTAACTCCTGAGGGAGAGAGGCTATGCCCAAGGAGTCAAAAACTCCCCCCAGGCTGCGGTGCTGTTTGGGGTTTGGAAGCCTTAGGCTTATGGGGGCCCTTGGAGTAGTTTCTGTAAGCCTTCTTGGACTTCGTGTGGAAGGACTTCTTCCCCAAAGCTTTCCAATGGGAAGGAACCGACACTTTTTGGACAGCCTGGTCCTGGTCATGAATTCCTTCTCCAACTCGCCAGCCTTCTCTGTCATGGGTTTGCCAAAGAGGTTGTCTCCCTGGCATGGGACATCGGCTAGTTTGTCCTGAACCCATTACTCCAAGTCAGAGCATTGCAGCCAGGCAAGGCAACGGGCACTAATGCCCACTGTGGTTACACAGGCCACCGACTCGAAGCAGAGTCTGAAATTTGGAGCACTCCTTAACCACAGATACCAGGGTCTGAAAGAGCTAAGAAGCTCACCTGATAAACCAGCCGAGAACCCAGCGAGTTCCTTCGCCAGGTGTCTCAGGTACATGGTAAGCCTGGATCTGGGCTGTGAGCATAGCGCCCTGGAAACACTTCCTACCACACACATCTATGGTATGGGCTTCCCTGCCAGGGGGCACCGAGAAGTGCATCTTTTGGCTCTTGATTTCACGCACAACCGACTCCACTACCATGGAATTGTGTAGATATGAGAATTACACTTACCTGGTAATTGTAGTTCCTTGAGTGACGACAGTTCAGTCCTCTACCTCTGGTTGTCAACCTCCTCCTGCAGCTTGGAGACTGATATGTCAGAATCATGACATCACTGGATATAGCCTGCCGGACACTCCCATCAGCCCCAGTGTGAACTATTTAACAAAGAAGACTCAAAGGAGCAACAAATAAGTAGCTAGAATAATAAGTGAAACAGAACCATTGCCTTAACTAGTAAAACCTCTCTTATACTCTTCCCCGCGCAGCCCCGAAACAGAGCAAGGAAATAGTGCAAAGAAAAACAATGCCTAAATTGGACTTACCAGTAATTCCTGTCATCACGCCACCGACCTGCCAGCATCCAATACACCCGGGTGGGATCGAGGACTGAACTGTCGTCACTCAAGGAACTACAATTACCAGGTAAGTGTAATTCTCATTTTCTTATCGTTCCTCCAGTTCAGTCCTCTACCTCTGGGATGTAACAGAGCAGTAATCAGTGGGAGGGGCCCTTCAAACCAGCATGTAATACCGCCGAACCGAAATGGGCATCACTCGCTGCCGCCACATCCAGGCGTGAATGCTTACTGAAGGTATGCAAAGACGACCACGTCGCCGCCCTACAAATGTCTCCTGGTGGGACCAAGCCGTGCTCCACCCAGGAAGAGGCTTGCGCTCTAGTAGAATGTGCTCGCAACCCCACAGGTACCGAATGACCTTGAAGGAGATAGGTGGAAGCAATCGCCTTCCGAATCCATCTTGCAATGGAAGCATTCACCGCCGCCTCCCCTTTGCGCACTCCTCCGAACAGCACGAACAACCGATCCGACTTGCAAAATAGCTCCGTCATCTTCAAATACTGTCTCAACACCCTCTTCACATCCAAATGGCACAAACTGTGATCCGGGTCGCCCCCTTCTAGCGAACCTAACACTGGCAAGGAGACCGTCTGATTGACATGAAAGGGCGAAACCGCTTTGGGTAGAAAGGACGGAACTGGCCGTAGCACCACCTTTTCTCTAGAAAAGGACAAGAACGGTTCCCTGCACGACAATGCTTGCAACTCTGAGATACGCCTGGCCGAACAGATTTCCACCAGAAATATGGTCTTCAACGTCAAATCTTTTACCGAAGCCCGATGCAGCAGCTCAAAGGGAGGTTTGGATAATGCCGTCAACACCAAACTGAGATCCCAAGACGGAACCAGCACTCTACGCGACGGCCGTAACCTAGCCACCGCCTTGAGAAAGCGTAAGACATCAGCATGCACACCGAGAGTAACTCCCTGTATTTTGCCGTGATAACAGGAAAGAGCTGCCAACTGCACTCGCAAGGTACTGGCCGCAAGGCCTTTATCAAACCCATCCTGTAAAAAAACTCAGAATCGATGGAATAGACATCATAAATGCCCAGATCTGCCGCCTCGAACACCAATCCTCAAATACGCGCCAGATTCTAACATACGCCAGGGAAGTGGACTGTTTCCGAGCTCTGAGCAACGTAGCCATGACCGCCGGCGAATATCCTCTCCTCCTTAGCCTGACCCTTTCAAGGGCCATACCGTAAGCGAGAATCGATACACTTGCGGCATGAAGAGAGGCCCCTGTTAGAATAGATCCGCCCTGGGCGGAAACCTCCAGGGCTCCCTGTCCAGTAGACGCACTAAGTCCGCGTACCACGGACACCTCGGCCAATCGGGTGCCACTAGCAGCACCCTCCCCGGGTGAGCCTCGATCCGCTGAATCACCCGACCGATTAAGGCCCACGGGGGAAAGACATACAGAAGGCTGGAGGACGGCCACTGATGCAACAGCGCATCTATTCCCTCCGACATCCGTTCGCACCGCCTGCTGAAGAAACGGCTGGCCTTTGCTGACTGGAAGGTCGCCATTAGGTCCATCATGTGACTCCCCCACCAGCAAACTATTTGTGCAAATACATCCGGATGCAGCTCCCACTCCCCTGCATCCACCCGGACCCTGCTGAGAAAATCGGCCATCATGTTGTCCTTTCCGGCGATGTGTGCCACCAAAATCGCTGACAACCGACTCTCTACCCAGGCAAACAGCAAGTCCGTCTCTTCCTCCATGGCCACACTCCCTGTGCCGCCCTGGCGATTAATGTAGGCGACTGCCGCCGAGTTGTCGGACAACACTCAGACTGCTCGACCCATCACTATTGACTCGAAGGCTTGCAAGGCTCGGAAAATCGCTCGAAGCTCCAGACGATTGATCGACCAAGAGCCCTCCAGAGGAGACCAAAAACCCTGCGTGAACCGGCTCTCGCAGTGGGCTCCCCAGCCCCCCCAGACTAGCATCCATCAACAAGGGAAGCCACTCCAGATGTTCCAACGGCATCCCCGCCGCCAGTGACGTGGGGAGCAGCCACCACTGAAGAGACTGTCTGACCTTGAATGGACACGGAAGACGCTTGCTCAACGAATCCGTCTGGTGCGACCACTGGCGAAAAAGGGATCTCTGCAGAGGGCGCATGTGGACCTTGGCCCAAGGGACCGCCTCCAATGTTGTCGCCATGGTCCCCAGCACGTGCAGATAAGCCCATGCCGATGGCGCCGGCGAGGTCCGGAAAGTGTGCAGCAACCGCCTGAGGCTTTGGGCTCACCTCTCTGGCAAAAACACCTTACCGTTCTTCGTGTCGAACCGAACCCCCAGGTACTCCAGGTTCTGAGACGGCTTTAACCTGCTTTTGACTGGGTTGACCACCCAACCCAGACTCTGAAGAAACTGCACTACTCTGTTCGTCACCTGAACACTCTCTGCCTCGGACTTTGCCCAAATTAATCAATCGTCGAGGTACGGATGTACCAAGATTCCTTCTCTGCGTAAAGCTGCCGCCACTACCACCATGATTTTGGTGAACGTTCGCGGCGCCGTAGTCAATTCGAAGGGCAACATTTGAAATTGGTAGTGCCCCCAAGGGAAAGCGAACCGCAGGTACCTTTGATGCGCCGACCGAATGGGAATGTGCAAGTACGCTTCGGTGAGGTCGAGCGACATCAAGTACTCTCCTTGCCACACTGCCACAATGACGGACCACAATGTCTCCATCTGGAAATGCGGCACCCGCAGACAACGATTTACGCCCTTCAGATCCAAAATGGGCCACAACGCACCGCCCTTCTTTGGCACCACGAAATAAATGGAGTACCGACCCACACCGTGCTCGGCCCCCGGCACCTCTACGACTACTCCTAATTGAATGAGCCGCCGTAAAGTAGCACGAATTGCCGTCTTCTTTGAACCCCTGCAAGGAGACATGACGAACGAATCCTGCACGAGCCGCGCCAACTCCAGCACATATCCTTGACGAACTATCTCCAACACCCACTGATCGGACGTGATCGGGTTCCAAGCAGGAAGAAACTCCCGAAGCCTCCCGCCAATCGGAGTTTTGCCCACTGGGACCCGCTTCTCTTCATTGTGGTTTTCGTGTCGCGGACACCAAACTGGCGGAGAAACCTCTATTTGCTCCTCGAAAGCCCCAAAAGCCCTGGCCCCATGAGGAAGCACGTTCTCTCTGGAAGCCGCCGAAACGCGATGCGCGAAATCTGCGTAAGTCGCGAAACTGCCCCCAAAAGCCCAGTCCAGACTTTGTACTAACAGCCTGAAGTGCGCTCTCATTAACGCTCGATCACTTCGCAAAAAATGGCCAGCAATCACTGAAACAATAATTCATCTCAATCTAGATGTCATTATGATAACTGAGACCTGGCTCTCACCGGAAGATAATACCATCCTCAATCAACTTCTCCCACCCAACTTCGTAACTTTCACAAGCCACAGGCAAAACAAAAGGGGTGGAGAAGTTGCCATCATCACCAGAGCTGACCTTCAATTCAAAATGGTAGAAGCCAGCAATACCAATACCCTTGAAACATTATCGATTTCCAACCACGCTTGCTCCATAAACCTTATTTATAGAGCGCCCTCCACTGATCCAGACAATCTCTCCAATATCATAAACATAGCAACAAATACCCATGCTCCACACAGACCAAGCTGGATACTAGGTGATTTTAACCTACCATCCCTACAGGTCAATCAGGCTGCCGCCTTCACAGAAGCCCTAGATATCTTGGGATACACCCAATTGGTTCATGAACCTACACACACAAAGGGCAACATTCTTGATCTGATATTCGCCCCACAAGTGGTGCTTCAACAAGCACAAAACATCACGTTATCTCTAACAGCAGTTCCATGGTCGGATCATAAGCTTATTTCATTCCAAATTCCGACCCCTACCAGGTCACAAAGGTCCATCACGAACGAACAAACAATCACAACCTCAAATGCCAGAAGTTTTCACCCGTTTAACAAAGAACGCATCCTGGATGAAATAAACTCTCTCCTTGACAATACCCCACAAGACCTGGATGTCCTAATTTCCACATGGAACAGCAAGCTCAGCGCGATCGCAATCCGCCCTCCCACGACTAAAGCCTCAAAGAAAAGACCATCCGCACCCTGGTTCACACCTGACTTAAAGGCGTCTTTAACCCTCCTACGAAGATCGGAAAAACGCTGGAGGAAATCACGTACCAACAGCGATCAAGCAGCAGACATCCAACTCTTACACACTCATCGCAGGGCTGTAACAGACAAAATGAAACTACATCACACCAACACTCTGAAACGTTCATTAAACAAGCCGCACGACCTCTTCAACCTGGTCAAATCTCTTGCCAGAGAACCGACCCCTGAGCGCACAGAATCTATACACCCTCAGGATTATGCCAACTTTATGCAATCAAAGCTATGCAGAACCGACAAGATGGTGATACCGGACCCCCCTTATGCTCAAGCATGCGCAACGTATCTATCCACCTTTACCACTCCGTCTAAGATAATTATTGAAGACACCATTGCTACCCTAAATACCTCCACTTCATACTCAGATCCATGTCCAGCATTCTGGATAAAAGATCTGCGATCTGACCTTGCCCCAATCTTAGCCAAAATGATGGGACTATCATTTAGCACCGGATCATTCCCATCCATGCTCAAACAGACCTCTGTTAGACCGCTGCTTAAGGACACCAAATTAGACCCTCTAAAGGTCGAGTCTTACAGACCCATATCCAGTATCCCGATGCTCTCTAAAATCATTGAAAAAATAGTATACAGGCAGCTACAAGATCATGTGGACACCTATGCACCTCTAGATCCATCACAACACGGGTTCAGAGAGTCACATGGAGTGGAAACACTACTTACCACTCTCTTCAACACCATAATCTCAGGCATTGACAACTCACGTACAGGTTTCGCACTTATCTTTTTAGATATTGCGGCAGCCTTCGACTCTGTCTGCCACGAGATCCTCCTGATTCGTCTAAGAGAGAAAGGCATCACTGAAACAGCGCTGGAGTGGTGCAGGTCTTACCTGTCTGGAAGATGGCAACACGTACGAGCAAATGGAACCACATCTGAGCCATTCCTACAAAGTCAAGGAGTCCCTCAAGGATCCTCCCTATCGTCTCTTATGTTTAACATTTATATCCAACCCATATGTAACATCATTAGACACTTTAATGTGAGTTGCATGATTTACGCCGACGATGTCTTACTTTACCTGCCAATATCCCTGGATTGCCCAGACCTCACCCCACTAACTAAGTGCTTCAATGCAGTATCCGAATGGCTCCTCTCTCAAAATCTGCGCATCCAACATAAGAAAACAGAGGTCCTATTTATCTCTAGAAATCTTGAGTTTATTCCACCTAACCACTTGGAAGTAGACAACGCCAAGCTGCAAGTAAAATCAGCCATACGATACCTCGGAGTCACATTGGATCAGAACCTCAACATGAAGCAGCACATAGCAAAAACAGTAAGAGCGATCTACTTCAAGATCAGATCCCTCAGACACATACGCCCTCTACTCGAGCTGAGTGACTTCCGTACCATCTACCAAGCCCTCATCATTCCTCATTTTGATTATGCAAACGCCATCCTACAAGGTCTCCCTAAAGCAACCTTACATCCCTTACAACTCGCCATGAACAGCGCCGCGCGAATCCTTTTAGGAGCTCCAAGGAAAGAGCACATCACACCCCTCCTGATGCAGCTGCACTGGCTCCCCATCCAAGCCAGGATTAACTTCAAGATCTTAGTGATGACATTCAAGGCCATCAATGGGTTATCCTCTTCTTCAATATGTGACCTCATACAACAACCCATGCCCAACAGGATAAGAAGAACTGCTACAACCAACATGCTAGCAATACCAAAAGCTATGACAAGTTGCGCCATATCAACTTCAAATAGAGCCTACAGCCTGAGCGCCCCAAGCATCTGGAACTCCTTACCACCACACATCAGAGCTATCCCCAATTTGAGCCAGTTCAGGAAGGCCTTAAAACACCTCCTCTTTATTAAATACCTCACAGCCTCCCTCGAACCCCAGCCACCAGGTACGAACAACACACAATGACCCCATCTCACATATAGTCAGTTACCAATTGCAGTATCCCATTTGTGTACATAGTTTACCAATTTCAGTATCCCATTTGTGTACATAGTTTACCAATTTCAGTATTCCATTTATGTACATAGTTTCCCCTGTTATCCAAGTTGATTGCTCCTGTTCATTGTAATGACCTGACTCTTGTTCATTGTCGGATTATGTTTTGTTTTATGTAAACCGCGCTGATCGTAAATAGTGCGGTATATAAGAAATGTAAAATAAATAAATAAATAAATAAATAAATCTTCGGGCAGTCTACCACTTTTGGACTTTCCGAGGTCCTTCACTAATTTATCCAGATCCTCTCCAAACAGCAATCGCCCCTTACAGGGCAACTTCCCCAGGTGGGACTTAGATGAACCATCCGCAGCCCAATTTCTCAACCACACCGACCTGCGGGCTGCCACCACGGACGCTGTACTATTCGCGAGAGCTTGGATCAAATCGTAATGAACGTCCGCTAAATATGCCGTGCCAGACTCCAGGCGGCCGAGCTCCTTGAGCTCCTCCTGGTCCAGGTGAGGCGAAAGATGTAGACGCTGTACCCAGCGCAGGCACGCCTGTGTCACCCAAGCGCCACAAATGGACGCCTGCAAGGATAACGCGTCCGCCTCAAATACCTGCTTTAGTAAACTCTCGACCTTGCGGTCCTGCGCATCCTTCAATGCCGTAGCGCCTTCCACCGGGGTAGTGGTCTTTTTTGTAACTGCCGCCACCGCCGCATCCACACGAGGCGACCAAAACCTCTTTATCCTTGTCGGCGATAGGATAAAGTCTATGCATTGTAAGCATTCCTCTGAGCCCCGCTTCCAGATGGTCCCATTCGTCCTGGATCATTCTGTCGACCACTCTGTGCACCGGAAACACCATCTGCGTTTGCCGAACTGCCTGAATAACCGGATCCTCGACCTCCTCTTCACTGACGGACTGAGTAGCCAGATTCAACATTTGCAAAGACTCAGTGATTAGCACAGTCAGTTCCTCTCTCTGGAAGACCCTAATGATCTTAGCCTGATCCTCAGGCTCAGGGATCTCCCCTTCCTCCAGATCCTCCGACTCCTCATCAGGCTCCCAGTCGGGGACATCGACTCCGTCCAGTCATCCTCCGCGGATGACATGACCCGCATCCATGGTCTCTTAGGCGCCGACGGCCCTGCCCCTTCCCCCTCAGCGACATCCAGAGGCTGAGAAAGGGCAGGTAGCGGCCACGGTCCAGGCATCTTGCCCTGCCGCCGTAAGCAAAATGCCTGATGCATCATTAAGATGAAATCCGGACAAAAGTCTCCGAGATCCAAGGACCCACAGACCGGCAGAGTCCCTGACGGCCCTGACGCCTCCACTGACGAGGAGCCTTGCCCGGCCAATTGCGCCGGCTCGGAACCGGCCCCCCTGACGCACCTTGTGTCCCCAGAAACTCTTTGGAATCCATCTGAAGCTCTACAGTGGAAGAAAGAGCTGCACAGCCGCGGCAAATCCCAGATTCGGCCACCGTGCCCCTCCGGGTGCCGCACACAACACACTGTGGTTGTGTTGCCATCAGACTAACCAAGAAAGAAACCTCTTTTAAGGCTTGGGAATTCACCTCTCCTCTTTTTTTTTTTTTTTGGAAAGGCAAAGAAAGCCCAGAAAATAAAAGTGCTATAAAACCTTAAAGTTTGAGCCTAAGCTCCCGTAAAAAGAGCCTACAGCCAGCGTGGGAGAAAACCCTACCCCCCCCTCGGGAATTCAACCACCGCCGCAACTGAAAAGGACCCAAAGAAATCACTCAACTGAATAAATCAAATAAATTAAATAAAGAAATCAAAAAAGAAAAAGTTGCTATGAGGAAAAAGACCTCTGAAAGAACCAACGAAAACGCTAAAGGAATCTTCTGCCCGCGTGCACCCCTGCTGCCCGGCAGCCATGCGGTTCTCTCTGCCTGCCCTAAAATGGCTGCCAGTAGTAGAGAGGGAGAAGAAAAGGCGCCAAAAAGAAACCCCGCCGAAGCTTTTGTGCGCGGTCGAGCTCCCGCGGCAAAGACAGACTGCAGCCCGGTTCCCCGAGGACTGGAGGAGTCTGCCCCGCTCGAGGATGTCTCCCCCATGCCGCGCGGCACCCGAAGAGCCCTGGAGTGCCGCCGGCGATTACTCACTGTTTTCTGCTGCGGTCCCGGCGGAATGAAGTGGCTAGGTAGGGAGCTCTCCCCCGAATTCAGGGGGAAGAGAACGCCCGGAAATAGAGAACGGCACTAGCCTGGAACAGAGCAGACTGCTAGGCAGGGAGCAGCAAAGAAAGGTCCGTTGTCACCTCCTTTCTATTTTTTTTTTTATTTTAAAGGCATAGAACCCCAAACAGAAATTAAAGAAAAACAAACCAAAAACTAGTCTACTCTACAACAATATGCTCCTTATTCGTTCCTCTAGGCTCACGACATCCTCCTGCTGCATGGAGACTGGCCACACTGGGGCTGATGGGAGTGTCCTGCAGGCTATATCCAGTGATGTCATGATTCTGACATACCAGTCTCCAAGCTGCAGGAGGAGGTTGAAAACCAGAGGTAGAGGACTGAACTGGAGGAATGATAAGGAAGCTGCGTTTTCTGGAACCCGGGGATCTTGCCAACTCGATACTGGGAATTGAGTCGACGGTTCACAACAGCCATGGTCACCAGGGTTCTCCCACATTCTGAACAGCAGCCGCTCCAGGATAAGGGGTACAGGCACCTGTCAGCGCCTCTCAAGGAGAGGCCTCATACTGGAGGATCTCGAGATCCTCAGCACGAGGCTCGCCCTTGGGTACCGCCATGAAGGCGAGCACCTGGGACATCTCCCTCATGAACTCCAGAAAGGCAAGATCCTCTGGAGGTGACCTCCACCAGTGGTGAGGCAGGGAGAGGTCAGAGGGGATGTCCCGATGGAGTACGGTGTCGGGGACAAGTCGTCCGTATCCCACCTGACTCAAGAGCTGGAGGAGTCAGCGAGTGCCCCATAGTCCTTGGACTGACCCGGCGTCGATGGTCCATCGGCATTGAATCGGCCATCAATGGCTTCGACACCAACCGCGCCACTCCCTTGAGGATGGGGGGGGGGAGCATCCTCCGGCGAGGTCCTCGCCGAGGAGGTCCCTGTGTGGGGTGCTGACGACCCGGGATGACCGGGAGTCAGACCTTGCTGTGCTTCCAAGAATGCAGAGAAACTGCGTTCAAGGGCAGCCATTCTGGCCTCGATGGCAGACGGCTCCGCAGCCAACCCCAGACCAGAGGACGTCTGGCCGGCGAGTCCCGGATGGTGATGGAGTCAACGGCATTGCATTGATCTCCTGACACTACCAGCAACTCGTCACACCAAAGCTGCTTTGATGGGCATCCTCGGGCATCGTCACCCACGTCGAGACGAGGGCTCCAAGACCAAGTCGCTGAAGACTTACCACCCAAAGCCATATCAGTCCTCAAAGTCGGTTTTGACGACTTCTCAGACATCTGGGGAAGACCAGACGACGACAACTCTGACGCCTGATGAACTCTTGGCACCAACCAAGCCCGGGCTCGCAACGCCAAGTCGCCCAGCGCTGAAGGCAGGGATTCCGTCCCATGCTGATCCTGAGCCAGACCTGCCAAACAGCTCCTCCCCCTGCCACATTTCATGTTTCTTGCAGGTTTTAGCTGACATCAGGAGGCAAAGCAGGCAGGAAGATGTGTCGCGGTCTGCCCTGAGGCATTTAATACAGATACTGTGGTGGTTCGTACAGGACATGATACGGTTGCACTTGCCACACCACTTAAAACCACTAGTTGAAGACATAGTGGGAAAAACTAGGCCTGCGAGATCAAACTCAAAAAACGAGGCCTGCGAGATCAAACTCTGAGCTCTCAACCAGCGGGCCAAAACAAAACCAAGGAAAAACCTGTAGGCCAAAACAAAAATAGAAAAAGGAGAAAAAGATACCAGAGCGAAAACCACAACACAGAGGTGGAGATGGTGGAAAGGTGATCGACCCAAAGCACTCGAAAGAGAAGAACCGAACGGGCAAAAGTCTACTTAATCCGGGGTGCACAGACAAAACATGTCTGCAGGGCTCTGCGGAAAAAGAAAGACTGAGGCAAGATGGCACCTTTGGGCGGGAAGGTGATCACGCATATGTGGTGCAACTCCCAAAGGCTTTCTTTGAAAGCTGGTGAGTGGATCCGCGCGGGCTCCATCGATGCTGTCACCCATATGCGAGGACCGACTTCCTGCTTGTTACCGAAGAATATTTCTTTATAGAAAAAGTGGTAGATGCGTGGAATAGTCTCTCAGTGGAAGAGATGAGGACAGTATCCGAATTCAAAAAAGCATGGGACAAACAAAGAGAATCTCTAAAGGAAAAAAGGGGACTGTTGTAAGGGTTGATACGGAAGGGCAGACTAGCTAGGCCATGAGGTCTTTTTCTGCCATCATGTTTCTAAGTATACATGACTGTGTATGTATTGATATTCAATGTCGGAGCCATATCTGGATTGCCCAGATTGCCATGAAGCTAATCAGGCAGCAGCAATATTTTTGGCCGCTGAGGCTAACCGGGCAGTGGTTCAAGTTAGGCCAGCCTTTACTGTGCCCGCCTTTACTGTGTTGTGATAACCAGGCAGAGGCTCAATATCACCACTGCCCAGTTATCATCCCTGCTCTGCTCCAAGAACACCCTAATGCTAGCCAGCTAGCATCAGGGTATGCAATGGTGCACCCAAGAACGTTAGTGCCACTGAATATATCTGCTAGCCATGTTAATTCCTTTCAATATTGGACCCTATGTTTATTCTGAAACACTGTATAACTGCTTATCACTACTTATAAAACCATGGGGTTTCAGCAAGGGCAAAGAATGATATTTTAACAATTTAAATTGGCTAAGTTAGGATTATATAAGGGTTAGGTTAGAATTGGTTTAGTAGGGAGGATGGGGATTGGAAGGGGAAAGTGCAAAGGGGTGTAGGTGAAGGAAGGAGAAGGGGAAATTATAATGTATTAATTGACTTCTTTTAAGGATTATTACTGAGTGGGGGGGGGTAAAGGTAAGGAATGGGAGTGTTTATGGGAGTATGGGATGGGGGTGGTGATAAATGGGGGGGGGGATGGGATAAAGGTAAGGAATGGGAGGTAGTATGGGATTGGGGTGGTGGATAAAGGGGGGGGGGGAAGGGGAGAAAAATAAAAAATGTTTAACATTGTTTAATATGTATGCTGTTTACATTGTTTCATTATGTATGCTTCTTAAGTTACCTCAAAGTGTATATTGTCTAAAATGTTTCAATATGTTAACTTCTTACAATGGAATCAAAATGTATGCTGTCTAAAATGTTTCAATATGTTAACTATTTACAATAAATAAAAAGATTAAATACTAAAACCATAGTGATATCAAAATAGATTTTAAAATCACTGCACCCCATAAAAACACCCATATAACCAAAATCTTTGTCAGCAGAAAAAAATCTTACAAAAACACGTTTGAGTATGAGTACACCTTTTATCCCCGATTTCAGATTATTCACCCAAAGATTGATTATATATATTATTTTCATTTTTTTCAGCATATCTCAGATTAGATTTGTTCACATCTTTTACTGTATTTTTTTCTGAGCTATTTGTCAGAAGCAGATGCTCTAGTAATATTTTTCTTACAAACAGAAACTGCTTAAGATTCAAGGTATGACTGATATGGAATTACTGTATTTTCAAACTTAATGTCCAGTTAAGTAAAAATCCTTTATTTTACCATGAATTTTAAGATCATTCTAGTTCAGCACTACTTTGCATTAAACCCTATTCATTGAACAATTCAATGAAGACCACCAATCCACCCTAACCACACTACAAAACGAGTTACACAAGAAATGACATCCACAACTTCAAAACACCCAACCACTCTAAGAAAACTGTATACAGCCCAATGTAGATAGCTCAAACTGTATATATTGTATCCCAAATCAAAACCTACCTGTCCATACACTCATGAACACTAAACTTACTGCCACTGCATGCTGACACCCACGCACTGCACTACTTGATTGTTTGCAGTGAAATCCACTTTGATTCAAGGATAATGCGGGATATAAATACTTTAAAATAAATAAAATAAATACAACTCCATTTGATTCCTGAACCATGCTTTTAAGTCATTAAAAATAAACATGTTTAGTTATTGAGTAGGAAAAGCATCATACATTGTACTGCATTGCCCATTTAGACCCAATTAAGCGCAGAAATGGTCGAGTTCCAAAATGAGTTGAATACATGATAAAATTGCCACAATTTTCTTTTTGGGAGGGGGAGATAGATGGAGAGTTTGGAATATAACATGAGCTAAATAAAACCCAAAGGACAATATATAAGGGCATAGGGGTATTCAGTTTCAATTTCCTTCCCTTTTTCTCCACTCATAAGTAAGCTAACCTCATAAAAAATAGTGGGTATGCAAAATGACAGTACAATATGTTCACAACTATAGTGGGAGAGCACCAAAAGGAAAGAGCAAATAGAGTTAAGTTTGGACACTTAGGGGTATGTTTACTAAACAGCAGCAGCAGTTTCCGTGTGATATCGGAGCCATGACTCCACTGAATTCAATGGGGCCATGGCTCTGATATCACACAGAAGCCGGTACAGCTGTTTAGTAAACATACCTCTTAGTGATTTCAAAAGCTTCATATATTCTGAGGGCTAGGTTGCCCTGGAGCCTAGAAAACATATCTTGACAACCATGATTTGACTAACATTTGTGAGGCCTACTGCAGACCCAAAGAAAACTTCTGTGTTATGGCTGGCAGAGTCCTGAGAAGAGCAAGCAGCAGTGCATTCATAATATCACTAGGTAGACTGCAGGAGGTAAGGTTTGAGAGATCGCGGTAGATGAGAGGAAGACAAAAGTGCAAAAAGAGGGCAAACTGTGATTACTTTTCAAAATGTTTGCTGTATAATATTCCATGGTGATGTCAGATTCTTTTTATTATAATGATCTGATATTTGACCCTCCCAATGCTGCTCTCCAGTCTCCTTCCTGACCTCTAACAAGGTTGGAAGTAGCTTCATGATCTGTATCAGATTTGCCAAGATCATGGTAATCTCATTTCTCAATATTAATCTTAATCAATCTCAATATTAATATGGAAAGATACAAGACTCTACGTTTGAAATGCAATATCACAATTTACAATTGAACACTCCTAGTGAAAGGAGCATGAAGTCACAAGCATGCTTAAACTGTTAACATATGATTTTAAGGTGTACAACTGAAAGTTCTCTGTAGAAGCTATTCTTATTGTGTAAAATTGATGTCCTTGTCCAGGTTAATATTAAGTTATTGTCTGTTATTGTGTAAAATTGATGTCCTTGTCCAGGTTAATATTAAGTTATTGTCTGATAGACCCCCAATGTACAAATTAATATTAAGGACCCCCAATGTATAATATTAAGTCATTGTTTGAAAAACCCCAATGTACCCCACTATCCTCCCTGTATATAACCACTTGTACATAGCTCATCCTGTAAATAGCACACCAAGAAATCATCACCTCCACTCAGTGTTAACACAGCATGCCTACCACTACTTACACTGATTTTTTGATTGTTTGAAGTGTAAACCTCTTTGATTTCAGGACAAAGTGGTATATAAATCCTTTTAATAAAAATAAATAAATAAAATTTCTGAATGGCATATGTAAACTATCTGTTCAAGTACCTTTAGCAGTTTGGTTTACAAGAACCTAATTTGGAAAAAGTAGAGCAGCAGCTTAGTGGTTAGAGCAACAGCCTAGCACCCAAGAGATCTGTGTTTGATTCCCACTGGCACTCATTGTCTTGGAAGAAAAGGCTTGGCAATCTACTTCCGGTCATACCTTGCCAAGAAAACCCAGGGGCTGCTGGGTTGCCAGGAGTCAGCATTAACTTGACGGCACTTAAAAAAATAATTTGGAAAATAAGCATTTCAAGTAAAATTGTCCCCAAAAGGTGATCACAGACAACCTACTTAACATACAACCATTCTGCATACTACAACTTTTAGTAATATGGGAGAGAATCACTAATTCTCCAGCAGGAAAAATGAAGTGGAATAGTGAAGAATGTATAAATCTTAAAACTGTAAAGTTATGTGGCTATGAACCAACCAAATAAAAGCCTCAGTAACCACATATAATCGCTGCAAATAAATTTGGTGGTTTTGGTAAATCCTAATGTTACAGAGTAAAGCACAGTTACTTACCTGTAACAGGTGATCTCTGGGAACAGCAGGAATAAGTCTTCACATATGGGTACATCGGTACCGACGGAGTCTGCGCGGGAACGCTCCCCAGCGTCCAATTAGAAAGCTTTTGGAAGCATCCCAACACGCCTGCGTGCTGCCTTCCCGCCTTTCCCAACTGCCTCTCCTCAGTTAAGTTTTAAAGCTGAGACAAAGAGAGAGAGAGAGAAAGGGAAAGATAGAGATAGAGAAATGCAACTCCTAGGGGAGGTGGGTGGGTTGTGAAGACTTATTCCTGCTGTTCCCAGAGATCACCTGTTACAGGTAAGTAACTGTGCTATCTCCAGGAACAAGCAGGAATGAGTCTTCACATATGGGGACTCCCAAGCTAAGATGCCTGGAGGAGTCCCAGCATGTTGCGAATCTGAGAGCCATGCTATTTTACTGAAACCCCAGGCATCCTAGGGATGGAGGGTAGGAGTTGAACTAAAAAGATGTGCTGTGGAACAGCTGGACCAAACAGGATGCCTAGATAGGAATCTCTGTGCAGGTGATATTTAGTGGTAATATTGAGAGCAATAAACCAATATGGACCTCACCTGGTGGTATTGTAAAGGGGTATATGGAGGTTCATGTGGATTTGTGAATATGAACCAACAGGATATCCCCAGGGAGTACCTCAATGTAAGGAGAGGTAAATAACTGTGCAAAAAACAGGCTGAGGTTAGAACCCTTAGGGTGAGAACAAACAACCCCAGTGGAACTGGGGTAGTTCAATGAGGTAGGACTTTGCGGAAAACGCGGAAGTCCCTATTAGATAAAACTGAAGCTCTTTTGACTTTAAAGAGACAGTTCTTATAGGAGAAGGGAGCTTCGAAGATCCCTATATCCGATAACAAAGAAGGATAGGAGTAGTGAGGTATTGTAGCCTCCCATTTTCTGAAGATTCAGAAAGTCCCTCCTAATTGAAAAGGAAAGTATATGGAGGGCTTCAGGTGTACCTAAACTGAAGGCCATGGTACAAAATCTCCTCAACTACCACAGGAAGTGGTTGATTATGGACAACCCTAAGTATGCTGGGACAGCATGGAAAGGGATAGAGAGTATCTGTCGGGTCCGTAGGGGAATATAAATATATATGTATAAGTATATATATATCTAGACAGACAGACCGAAATAGTATATAGACATATATATACCCACTATCATATATAGAAATATATATATATATATATATATATATATATATATATATATATATATATCGGTAAATACAGATATATCCCTCATATATGTATGTGTGTATATATATATATATATATATATATATATATATATATATATATATATATGGGCAGAGACATGCAGATGTCCATATACATGTAAACATATATATATATATGTATACATACCCATGTCCGCATATAGGGTATGTGGAGAGAGAAAGATTTATCTAACAAGAAGGGAGGTACCTGCTTGAGAAGATATTTAGAGAATCTGTACTTCCTGGTCATGGATAGGAAGCCCAGGGAGTTCTCTCACTGGCAAGAGAAGTCTAGAGTCCTCTAAGAACTCTAGCCCCTGAATAACAAGGAATGAAGACCTATCTGGAAAATGCAGAGGATGTTTTAAATCTGCAGATAGTAAGTCTGAATCCTTCCATAACTCCAGCAGGTAGCTGGAGAAAAAGATGCAATAAAAATACCATATTTACCCCTAATGAGGGTAAAAAGGGTATGGTGCATTCTTGTGCTCAACATGGATTATGCCATGAAGAGTTGAGGACGGAAGGAAAAGACAAGACAAGGATTGTCTATACTGAAAGAAAAACCATCCCTGGTGAAGGGGTCCCCTGGAGATGTGAAGCAATCCAGGGAATTGGATAATTCTTTAGGTCTTCTCTTAATTAAAGGCTTGTGTCCTTTATTTAAGAAGCCTTTAATGGAAATGGTAACGGCAGGGAGAACCCAGTAGGCATGACTAGGTAAAGCCCTTCCTAACCATCTGACATCATGTGCTCTCTAACAAGGCCCCATAGTGTAGAGCTGCTCCGTAGAGATGCAGAGAGCATGTTGCAGGTTAATTAGAAGAAAAACTGGTGTTTAAGAGCCAGTAGGTATCATGAACTACTCTGCCAAGCCCAAGGATTGGGGAAGGCCAAGGATAGAAGGTAAGGTGATGTGTCTGCAACAATAGCCAGAAAAAGTTCTTAAACCGTCTGGGACTTAGTGGTAAGGCCAGAAACCATTGAAATTGGAGAACAAGCCCTGGTTGCTTGGTCAGCAAGTCAGTGGTCTAACCAGTAAGAGCCCCTGCA
The DNA here is from genome assembly GCA_033557465.1 of Ichthyophis bannanicus. Classification (NCBI taxonomy): domain Eukaryota; kingdom Metazoa; phylum Chordata; class Amphibia; order Gymnophiona; family Ichthyophiidae; genus Ichthyophis; species Ichthyophis bannanicus. The sequence continues at coordinate 290,181,205 of CM066033.1, read as the reverse complement.
ATCCTAACTATTGATAGGGCAGCAGTAGAAATCTTAGGTCCCAAGATTGGGAAAGAAATACAGACATAAGTAGGAGTGGTAAGACTCCGCTATTGTCTGAGAAGCTGCCAGGAAAACTAAGAATGCAAGGGGAAGACAACTCTGAAAGAAAACTTAGGGGCTTAAGGAAAAGCCCTCAGTAAAATGGTATCACTCTTACAGACCAAATGTCTTAGTAAGAGTGGCAGAGTTGAAAAGAAGACTTACGGTGGAGTAAACCTTTGAAGTAATATGAGAGATGCTAATACAGGAGAAAAAGTCAAAGGTAAAGGCATGGCAACCTTATTGACAGTTGTTACTCCTCTGTGTAGTTCAGAGGACAAGGAGTAACTAACTGAATTACCTGTAAAGCATAATCATCTTAAGAAGCTCTTTGAGCTGATAGTCAGGATGTCTCTTTAAGAGGGACATATGTAAAGTTTAGGATGGAACCGATGTAGATGCTTGTAGTGGTAGGAAGCAAACTACAGGATCTAAACCTCAAACAGGAAAAAGGATTCAGGGAAGAGTTTATCAGCAACTCTGCGGCTGCTGGGTTTGCTGAACCATTGAAGTTGTGGTTTCCTGAGCCTGGTTGGTTGTTTCCCCTGCCTGGGAGCATCTGTATGATGGGTAGAAGATGGATAAAACCTTCTCCCATTAAGGGAACAAAGCTTATTAGTAGATTTTCTACAAACTGGGATAGAGGAAGGCATAGACAAGCCTCTGAAAGCAATAGTGTCAGTGGTTAACTGAGTAGTCTGGAGTAAAGTCTCTTTATTAAAGAGATTCTCTCCAGTGCAAGGAGCATTTCCCAGGCTCTACGTCATGCCCCTATGGCTATAGCAGAAGTTCTGCTAACAGACTCGAAAGAGTCCATGGAAGCATGAGTAAGGAACTTAGAAATATTCTGAGCATGATTGACTAGCATAGAAAAATCTGCTCTTTTAGGCTCTTGGAGGAAAGGGGTCAAAAGTAGTAGATCTTTTGTGACTTCCTCAAGAGATAATCCCATATAGAAAATATATGAAAGGATTCTTGCTGAAAACATGGATGCCTGGAAAGTGAGACGTCCAAAGGCATCTAAAGTCTTAGCCTCACGACCTGGTGGATAAGAAGAGTGCTTCTTAGTACTCTTAACACGCCTCATTGCTGATTCTACAACAAGAAAATGATGAGGGAGCTGAGGATTTTGAAAACCTGGAGAAGGAAGCACCTTGTATAGATCAGTTGCCCTAGAAGGTGGGGATACCATTAAAGGAGTTTCCCACGTTCTAAATAGGAGATTCTGCAAGGTTTGATGCAAAGGAAACAATGACTTCCTTTGGATTGCAGGGGATCTGTATAGGTTGTGGATCCCCTGGTGCAGGGTCTTGACCAGGTATAGAAATGGCAAGTAACTTGGCCATATCATGCAGGAAAGCTTGAAAAGAAATCTCCCCAGAGGGGAGTCCTCGAGGAAAAGGAGGAAGAACTAGATCTGTTGAAGAACTAGCTCTAGCATCCACCGGTTCATTCAGATTCTGTAGAATAGAAGATCTGGAGGGGTGGAGCATCGGATTATCTTTGAAAGATAGTTGTCAGTACCGCTGAAAACCGGTACCGCAACTCGTCGGTAGCAAATCGTCCATGCTAGGGATCGATTCCAAACTCGGTATGGAAGGAAGCGAGCCGGCTGAAAAGAGCATGGGAGGTACCGACACCGATGTTGATGTCGATATGAGTATCGGGACCGGTACCGTCGGTGACACCGATATATGAAGATCAGCCTGTGACGGCACTATCGGTACCGAGGTAACCGAATGTGGTAGACCTTGATCATCGGTAGAATGTCTTCGGTACCGTCTGAAGTCGGTACCGAGACGAGTCGGTACCCGGTCATCCAGACTAGAGATCGATTCTAGACACGGCATCGAAAGAAGCGAGTCTTTCGATGCATATCTGGAGGGCAACGACGTGGATACCAGCATCGGTACCGGGGCCGATGTGGGAGGATCGGTTGGTAGCGGCTCTAGCGGCACCGAAGATACCGAGAGCGCTTGACTGCGATCATCGGTGTGGAATGTTTCATCCAGCACCATTGCCGATGCCGGGGTACCGGCACTGCTCAAAGCGGATACCACCACCAGGCATGGCTCAGGTATGTTCACCGAGAAAAAAACCCCGGGAACAACCTGAAACCCCGTTAATGCTTTTGAGACAGAAGCCTCCCGCCGGGGTTTTAAAGCCAATATGTCCTCGGGGGCAAGCCCAAAGGCATCTCTATGATGTATATGAGATCTACCACCCAAGGACTGGCTAGTCTTTACAGACTTTTGTTTGGTTACCTGATCCTGCGAAAAAGAAGATGTAGCCGGTACCCTCTGGTCTGAGGGGAACGGCGTATCGAGTTGAGCTCGATGCAGAAAACTTCTTGCAGAAATAGTAATGCAGGAGGGACACTCCAGCGGATGGTGTTCAGGTCCCAAACATGGAAGGTACCAATTATGGATGTCTAAAACTAATTTGGTAGCGCCACAGTTAAAACACATTCTAGTGGCTAGCATTTCCCTGAGGGAAAGTGGAGAGGCCTAGCAGGCCGAAACCTGTCAGGCACTAAACAGGAAAACATTTCCCACAAAAGGAAATATTTGTAGAAGAAAAGAAAAAGAAAACATCGGCGGTACCGGTGCGTCGAGGGAAGGTAGACGCGACCACAAGAAAAAAACAAAAATAAAGGAAGAATTTTCTGCGGTGACAGGAGGACGTCCTGCCGGCTCCGCGGAAAAACGAAAACTGAGGAGAGGCAGTTGGGAAAGGTGGGAAGGAAGCACGCAGGCGTGTTGGGATGCTTCCAAAAGTGTTCTGATTGGACGCTGGGGAGCGTTCCCGAGCAGACTCCGTCGGTACCGACGTACCCCATATGTGAAGACTCATTCCTGCTTGTTCCTGGAGATAGAGTAGTTACTCACCTGTAACAGGTGTTCTCCAGGAGCAGCAGGAATCAGTCCTCACATATGGGTGACGTCGGCACCGACGGAGCCCCTGTGCGGAGCATTTCCCCAGCCTTCATAGAAAGCCTTTGGGAATGCAGCGCATGCGGGGTCCCCTTCCCGCCCAAGGAGCCATCTTGCTCAGTCTGATGACATAGCTAAAAGACAGCAAAAATAGCAAAAATAAACCATAGGACTGCAACTCCAAGGGGAGAAGGGAGGGTTGTGAGGACTGATTCCTGCTGCTCCTGGAGAACACCTGCTACAGGTGAGTAACTACTCTTTCTCCATGACCAAGCAGGAAGTCAGTCCTCACATATGGGACTCCCTAAGCTCAGGGCTACCAGAGGCCCCAAACTGAAATAATGAGCTCCCTCTAGAGCCTCAGCATGCAAGAACAGAATCTTCTCTGATAACGCCCCCGAAAGGTAGCCCAACACCAGGGCAGGAGGGTAGGAGTTGCCTAGACCCCAAAGAGATTATGGAGTATCGCTTGCCCGAAAGCACTGTCCCTGCGGGACTCCCTCTCAAGGCAGTAGTGGGCCGCAAAAGTCTGGCTTGAAGACCAAGTAGCCACCCAGCAGATGTCTGCCAACCGAACAGAGCGGAGATGAGCCAATGACGCAGCCTTCGCCCTGACACGGTGAGCCGTAACTCAACCCTGCAACGAGAGGCCGGCTACCATGTAAGCCAAGGCGATGCAGTCAGCTACCCATATGGACAAAGTACGCTTGGAGAAAGCCAACCCCAACTTATTGAGCTGAACCGTCCTCCGGTGCTCCCGCGTACAGTCAAGGTAGAAGGACAACGCCCTCCTACAGTCCAGGGTATGCAAGACCATCTCAGCCCGGCTAGCATGAGGCCTGGGAAAGAAAGTCAGAAGAACCACCTCCTGATTGAGGTGGAAGGAGACGACAACCTTTGGAAGGAACTTAGGGTGAGTCCGTAAGACTACCCCTGTTCCTATAGAACCTAGTATATGGTGCTTCTGATACTAGGGCCTGAAGTTCACTCACTCGCCTTGCTGAGGTAAGGGCTACCAGAAATAACACTTTCCAGGACAGAAAACGCAGAGGGCAAGTAGCCATAGGTTCAAATGGTAGGCAAGTAAGCTGTTGCAAGACCACATTTAAATCCCATTCAGGGGCAGGTGGACGCACTGGAGGCTTAAGCAAAAGCAGGCCTCTGAGGAAGCGAGCCATCAAAGGATGGCTGGATAGAGACTGACCCTCCACCTGCGAGTGGTGTGCTGAAAGAGCACTAAGATGAACTCTAACAGAATTGGACTTAAGGCCTAGGTTGGACAGGTGAAGCAAATACTGCAGCACCACTGGTACCAGGCATGAGAAGGGATTCTCGTTGTGCTGAGTACACCAGGTAGAGAATCTACACCACTTAAGGGCATAAGACTTTCTGGTAGACTGCCTCCTAGAGGCCAAGACTACGTCCTCCACTTCCCTAGGCAGTAGTAAAGGTGCTAGGACTACCCTTTCAGCAGCCAGGCCATCAAATTGAGGGACTGGAGATTGGGGTGCAAGAGAGATCCCTGCTCCTGAGACAGGAGATCGGGTTGCATCCCTAGAGGAAGAGGAGTGTCCACCACCAGTTGCAACAGTAGTGGGAACCAGGGTTGCCTTGGCCACCTGGAGACCACCAGAATCACTGAGGCCTTGTCCCAGGTCACCTTGAAAAGTGTCTTGGACACTAGAGGCGTAGGAGGAAACACATATAGGAGGCCTGTAGACCCTGGAATGAGAAACGCATCCGCTGCTACTCTGAGAGGATAAGAACATAAGAACATAAGATATGCCATACTGGGTCAGACCAAGGTCCATCAAGCCCAGTATTCTGTTTCCAACAGTGGCCAATCTAGGTCATATGTACCTAGCAGTTTCCCCAAGAGACACAAGTTCCACAGTGCTTGTACTGGGTCAAGCATTGATATCTTCGGTCACTTCTTAATAATGGTTTTTTGGACCTTTCCTCCAGGAAATTGTCCAAACCTTTTTTAAACCCAGCTACACTAACAGCCTTTACTACATCCTCCGGTAACAAATTCCAGAGTTTGGTTACACGTTGAGTGAAAAAATATTTTCTTTTATTAGTCTTAAATAGTTTACCCTGTAACTTCATTGCATGTCCCCTAGTCTTCTTGCATGTCCCCTAGTTTGATCGCTTGTGGTGGCCCGATCTGGGCGTGAAGCGGCCATTGACACACGGTCATGGAACACACGACAATGTCTGCGTTTCAATCACTTTGAGCTGGAAACAATCTAAGACGAAGATGTCAGCAGCTTTGTGACCTGCTTTCTGTCTTTCTCTTTTCCAGCGATCGCCGCCTTAACTGCTGGATCCTTGATTCAGATCCTTTGCATTAGACTCTAGTTTGCAGATTTACATCTTCACTGATGCCGGCGCTGTAGTGAGTTATTCAGCTTTTGTGCTTTTCTTTGTTTGCCTTGCAGCGCTATCAGGTGTGATCTTGGAACACCCGCTGCTGTTCTACAGGGGTATTTTCCCTTTTTTTTTTTTACTAAAAGCAGCTTCTCCTTAGCTATACCAGTTTTTTGCATATGCATGGACTGTAAGGTGCTGAAATCTTTTCTCACACCATAAAGGCTAATTTGAATCTTAGAGGTGCTCTACATTTCTTTGCCTATTCTGACGGTGGGGGAATCCGGTGTCACATGGTTGCCAAAGCCAAGGGGCTTGAGGCCAAGGAAAAGCTGCGGGCTTCTCAGCGTTTGATGAGTAAGAGTGGATCCCAGGACAGTCCACCTAGAAGGCTGCCGTCAGATGGGTCCGGTGATGAGACACTGAGTGAGCTTGATCAGGGTACTGTGGCACCACCTACGCATGCCCTTCTGCAGTGGGAGCTTCGAAGGAGATTTGAGGACCTAGCTGGTCAATTCTGCTCCATGTGAGAGGAAGAGATGAACATGATTGCAGATCTTAGAGGTGATATAAAAGATTTGGGCACTCGAGTGGAGGAGGTCGAGACAAAAATAGAAGATCATGCTGGTGCTCTGGTGGATCTACAATGTGCCGCTGATCGATAATGATCACAAGCGATGGAGCTGACTTATAAACTTGATGACATAGAAAATAGGACACATCACAATAATGTGCATTTTCGAGGCATTCCGGAGGCTGTGGGGGGTGCAGAGGATCTGGTGGTGGTGCTGAAGACTTTGATGGGCGACTTACTCACAGCAGAGGAATTTGAATCCCGTGGGGCTATGATGGAGATCAAAAGGGTGCACCATGCCCTGGGAAAGCCTCCTAACAATCAACCACAGGATGTTATTGCAAGATTTCTGTGATATGCTGATGCGGAGCTTCTTCTGCGGAGAGATCGGGAGAAAAAAGTGATCCAGTATCAGGAAGCGGCGGTATCAGTGTATCAAGATCTTTCGGTCTTTACCCTGGCTCGCCGGAGGGAGATGAAGCCGATCATAGCGGTGCTGACTAACAAAGGGATTCGTTACTCCTGGTCCTTTCCTTTTCGGATGAACTTCCTTTTTGGAAATAAGAAAATTTTGGCAAAAGACCAAACGGAAGCATGGCGAGCATTGCGCCATGCTGCTCTTGTGGAGGACAATGCGGTGCCGGTGCTTCCGGTTCCCAAGTCACAGCAATCCAGGTGGACTCAGGTGGGACGATCTGCTTAATACTGCTTGGACACTGAGTCATGGTTTTGATGACTCAGGGGAGTTCTCAGTGAACTTTTTGTTAGGAGATCTGCTTTATTATAGCCACATTGTATATGTTACACAATTATTACCCTTGTAATTCATGTACTAATTGTTCATAGACATTTTGGGGATTTTGGAAATTGTTAAGTGTCATGTGGGGGATGAGATGAATTCGGTGGTGATGCTGCGGGTGGAATATTAGGGACAGTAGCTTATTGGTTAACCATTTATGGGGGATGTAACAGTAAATGATACCATAGTAATCCTTTTGCAGGGAGGCCCGTATGGAGCTGGATTTGGGTTCAGTTTTACCGTGTCCTGCCATTTAGGCAGGCAGGTGGTACTGACGGGATGGGAGGATGGATTGGTTTGGAGGGGTGTGCCAGTGGGTGTGCCAGTGGATGCGATTAGGATGCGGTTGTCTGGAACAGAACCTGGCTAGTTGACGGTTCAGAGGACTAGCAAAGAGATCTATGGTTGGAAGACCCCATCTCAGGAAGATCTGTTGAACCACTAAATGATTCAACTGCCATTCGTGCGGCTGCAGGATCCTGCTCAATCTGTCCGCCAGGTAATTCTCCTGACCTGGGAGGTACACTGCTTTGAGAAGAATGCCATGATTGACTGCCCAGGAGTACAGTTTCTGCGCTTCCTGACATAGAAGGCGGGACCCTGTGCCCCCTTGTTTGTTTACATAGAACATAGCAACTTGATTGTCCGTCTGAACCAAGACGGACTGGTGAGAGATGAGATGAGAAAAGGTTCTCAGGGCTAAGCGGATAGTTCTCAGTTCTAAGAGATTGATCTGCTGTGCAGCCTCCCAAGGAGTCCACAGGCCTTGAGTACATGCCCCCTTGGCAATGTGCACCCCAACCTTGAAGAGAAGCATCGGCTGTCAGCACCTGAGAGTGTGGAGGTGCCTGAAAAGGCACCCCTTGCACTAGATTCGGAAGATGAAGCCACCATTGCAGAGAAGACTGTAGTAGGCTGGACACCCTCACTTTGTCCAAGAGGCTTCCTGTGGCCTGGTGCCACTGAGTCCTGAGGCCCCATTGAGCTGGCCTCATGTGTAGACGGGCATTTGGAGTTACATGGACCATGGATGCCATGTGGCCTAATAGCCTCAGGAATTGTCTGGCGGAGACCAGAGAACTGCTGTGGAATAGCCTGGCTAGATCCATCAATCTGTGGGCCCTGTCCACGGGTAGAAAGGTCTTTGCCAGAAAGGTGTCCAGTCGAGCTCCTATGAACTCCATGTTCTGGGACGGTTGCAAACTGGACTTTGCAAAGTTTATGACAAACCCCAGGTGCTGAAGCAGAGCGACAGTGCGAAGGGTGGCTTGATTGTCCTCTTGCGGGGATTGACCCCTGATGAGCTAATCATCCAGATATGGAAAGACAAAGAGGCCTTGAACCCTGAGGCAGGCCGCTACCACTGCCAGGCACTTGGTGAATACCCTGGGGGCGGATGTAAGGCCAAAAGGCAGTACTCTGTACTGATAATGGTTTCCTCCCACTACAAATCTGAGATATCGTCTGTGGTCTGGATGGATAAAGCTGTGAGTATAAGCATCCTTTAGGTCTAAGGAGCATAACCAATCTCCCTGCTGGAGGTAGGGCAGCAGGATTCCAAGGGTAAGCATCCTGAACTTTTCCCTCTCCAGGAACTTGTTTAGGTTTCGCAAGTCTAGGATGGGTCTGATGCCTCCTATTCTCTTTGGTACCAGGAAGTACCTGGAATAGAAGCCTTGACTTCTCAGGTGGTGGGGCACCGGTTCCACTGCCTGTTCCTTCAGAAGACCTGCCAACTCCTGCAGGAGTAAGGCCCTGTGCAGAGGGAGTCTGGGAGGCTCCCCTAGAAAATAGGAGGGGGGTACCTGGTGGAAGTGGAGGAGATAGCCCTTCTGGACTATACTTAGAACCCAGGTATCCCTGGTGATGGCTGACCACCTGTGGGCGAACAGGGCCAGCCTGCCTCCAGTGCTGACAGGGGCCAGCTGAGAAGGAGAGGCTATGCCACTGCAGTCAAAATCCCGCTCCCTGCTGAGCAGGAGCCGGAGTAGGAGGCTTGGGGGCCTTCTGCCTACAAGGCCCATGACCTTGGCCTTTGGCCTGCTGACCCTGTTGGGGAGCTACAGAGGCCTGATAACGAGGGTACTGTTTATAGGCAGATGACTTCCTCGGGTAAAATGTCTTTTTCCCCGAGCCCTTCTTCTTCTGAGAAGGGGCAGAGGTTTTTCTGGACAGCCTTGTCCAGGTAAGAGTCTCGGTCTCGCGTTCTGCAGCCTTGTCAGCCATGGGCTTGCCAAAGAGGTTTTCACCTCGGCAGGGGACATCGACCAACTTGTCCTGCACCCATGGCTCGAGGTCCGATGACTGTAGCCAAGCCTGATGGCGTGCACCGATGCCGGCCGCAGCTACTCGGGCCGAAGCCTCGAAGCCATTATAGGCTGCTCGAGATATAAACTTCGAGCACTCACGAATACCCGAGGACAGAGCATTGAACCTCTGCAAAGGTTCCTTGGAGAGACCAGCAGAGAACCCGGCAATCTCCTTTGCCAGGTCTCGAAGGTACATGCCCATGTACAGCTGGTAGGTCTGGACACGGCAAGCAAACATAGAGCCCTGGAAGCACTTCTTACCGAGGGCATCCAGTTTCCAGGCCTCCCGGCCGGGAGGCACCAAGGAGTACATCTTCTGACTCTTCAGACGATGCACGGCCGATTCCACAACCATGGAGAGGTGCGGTAATTGTGCCTTTTGGAACCCGGGGCTCTTGCGGACTCGATAGATGAAATCAACCCGCTTGCTTAAAACCGGCGTCGATGCCGGCGCTTCCCTCATGCGGAAGAGCAACCGCTCCAGCATCGGAGGAACCGGAACAGTAAAGGCCTCCTTCGTCGGAGAGTCATACTGTAGGGCCTCGAGCTCCTCGGCTCAAGGCTCCTCCTCGGGATCCGGGGGAATGCCAAAACCTTGGCCATGTCCTGCACAAAGTCCGAGAACCGGGTATCCTCCGGGTGGGATCTTCTCCGAGGCTCGGACTCAGGCAAGTCCAAAGGAACACACCGAGTCCGAAAGGTGTCGGGCGACTCCTCATCATCCGTCTCCCAGTCGGACTCCTCGGAGGAGGAATCGAGCGGCTCCGGTCAGGCAGGCATCGATGCCATCCGCCCTGACGCCGAGGGTACCAGCGTCGACAACCTCGGTCCCGAATGGGAGGCCGAGGGGGACCTTGGCCGAGGATCGACTTGAGCTCGCATGGACTCGAGGATCGGCTCGGCCTCCGGGGTCGACTTGGACGTCGATGTCCCGGTGGTTGGGGCAGATGCACCGGTGAGACCGGCGATCAGTGCCCGCTGCTGTTCCATGAAGGCAGCCAAGCTGCTCTCCAAGGCCGTCAACCTGAGTCCCAGCTCAGGAGAATCAGCAGCCCCCGACTCAGGCCCCGGCGGCGCCGGGCTCGACGTCGGCTCCCCTGGAGGTGAGTCCACGAGGACTACAGTACTCACGTGACCCGGGGACTCCATCTCCACACAAAGTTGTTTTGCAGGCCTCTCCGACTCAGAAGACCCAGGACGGCGCTCGGGGCTATGCGACTTGGCCCTCGAGGAGCCAAGTGCGTCCACCGATGCCGCCCTCGCAGGTTTTTTCTTCTTACGATGCTCCCGCGAGGGAGACCCCCTTTCAGAGGAGCCTCGACGCTGCTCGGAGCCGGAGTCCCGAGATGTCTAGGCCTCTGACGAGGTCTGGGCCCTACCGGACGCGGAGTCAGAGAAGATTCTTTCCTTTTGGTGCTGCCTTAGAGGACATCTTCCCACATGGACCACAGATCATTGGGTCATGATCCGGTCTCAGGCACCGGAGGCAGCAGTCATGTGTGTCGGTGAGAGACATACGTTTCTTACACCTATCACACTTTTTAAACCCGCTGGCAGCCATCGGGGGAAAAAGGGCCCCTGCAAGGTCAAAAGACAGGGCTGCCAGTGAAAAAAGAAAAAAATGGCGTGAACGCTAGTCACTAAGGACAAAAACCGAAAAAGAGATCCGGACTCGATAACGATGTATCGGGGCCAGGCGGGAAAGGGAAACCGGCGTCGAACCGAAGAAAACACAGGTTATTGCAGAGAAAATCAACTTCTTCCTCGGGTGAAACGAATATACATCCGTCGGGCTCCGCGGAAAAAAAAAGACTGAGCAAGATGGCACCCTTGGGCAGGAAGGGGACCGCGCATGCGCGCTGCATTCCCAAAGGCTTTCTATGAAAGCTGGGGAAATGCTCCACACGGGGGCTCCGTCGGCGCCAACGTCACCCATATGTGAGGACTGACTTCCTGCTTGGTCCTGGAGAATTACCAGCTACAATAAAACCAACAAAAATACATAGAGTGCGTAATGCAAAAAAATTCCATTTGAACAGCAATCTTACCTGGTTCAAGTTTATCTTCTGAAGTATTAGCTAGGAGTGGTGCAGTGAGGACATGCATGGAATGGTTATAGAAGAAATTAAGAAACTCACTTTTTTCAGTTTTCTGTAAAACAATAAACACAGAATTTTAAGTTATAAAATATAACGGTGACTTATTTCTATTCAAAAGCACTTTTATTTCATTTATTTGAATATTTAGCCTGCCCTTACAAAAAAACAGGGTATAAAATAATATATACTCATAAAAACACTCTAATTAAATTAAAATATATAATAAAACAAAACAAAAAGACAATCTCCAGACACATCAAAAAACAATTCAAAGGAAATCTCAAGCTGATTAACTAATCCCATTACAATTCAATCATGGTTATAAATGAATTTTTAAAACTCACCTTAAATCTGATAAATCTGTAATTAGACAGGATAACGTAAGAAAAGGTAAATTAGACTTACCTGCTAATTGTTGTTCCTTAAGGAACTCAAGTCTAGTCCCGACCTCTGCGTTTTGCTCTTCCTACAGCAGCTTGGAGACTGAGAAATGTCATCCTTTTATGATGACACTGACCTATCCTGTGAGGATCTGCCTCTCTGCTCCAGTTATCTATTGACAAAGCAAATTCACCAGAGCAACAATTAAGGAGCAAACATAACCAGCAATATAACCAACTAAAACTTCCTTTTTTAAAAAAAAATAATTCCCTGTAACTCATGCTACAACTACTCAGGCCTGCCCTCCGCTGAAACAGAGGATAGCCACCAAACTCTAACCCCAATGCCTAGAAGCTATTACCTCTTACCTGTGCTGTTCACCTGCTTCAGGCACTAGCTTCCTGAAAGAAACCCCTGGGAGGGATCCAGGACTAGACTTGAGTTCCTTAAGGAACAACAATTAGCAGGTAAGTCTAATTTACCTTTCCTTAGCATCCCTCAAGTCTAGTCCCGACCTCAGGGTATGTAACAGAGCAGTAAATCATCGGGAGGGACCTGCTAGACCAGCCTGAAGCACTGCTGATCCAAAGCACGCATCCCGTTGTTGCTGAACATCAAGACAGTAATGCTTGACAAAGGGATTCAAGGATGACCAAGTAGCCGCTTTACAGATCTCCACCGCTGGCACTAGACGATACTCTTCCCAAGATGCTGCTTGCGCTCTAATCGAATGAGCTCTTAAGCCTTCCGGTACCGGCTTTCCCTTCAGAACATAAGCGGACGCTATGGCCTCTTTAATCCACTTGGCAATGGAAGCTTTTGATGCCGGCTCACCTTTTCTCGGCCCTCCAAAGAGGACAAATAGTCTATCTGACCTGCGGAAACCTTCCGTCCTCTTGAGATACTTCAAGGACCGACGAACATCCAAGGCATGAAACTTACCGGTGGCGGAACCCTTCGCAGAGTCTCCGAACACCGGTAAGGAGACCTCTTGATTCAAGTAAAACGGTGACACTACCTTGGGCAAAAACGATGGCACTGGTCTCAACACCACCTTCGTATCATAGAAAGACAAAAAAGGCTTCTTACAGGACAAAGCCTGTAACTCTGAAATTCTCCTAGCCGAGCAAACTGCCACCAGGAACACCACCTTGAGAGTGAGATCCTTCAAGGATGCTCTCGACAAAGGCTCAAATGGTTCTCAACTTAACGCTTCCAACACAAAAGGGAGACTCCACCTCGGTACTACCTGTCTACAGGGAGGCCTGATAAGGACCATCGCCCTCAAAAATCTCTTAACATCCAGGTATGACCCTAATGCCACACCCACTACCTTCCCTCTGCAACAGGACAATGCAGCTACCTGCACCCGCAAGGACGCAGCCGCTAAGCCTTTCTCTACTCCATCTTGCAAAAACGCTAACGGTTGTGGAACTGATGCTCTTAACGGCTGCAATTGCTTGTCCCACCACCACTGCTCAAACACTCGCCAGACGCGAATGTACGCCAAAGAAGTAGATCTTTTCCTTGCCTTCAACAACGTGTCAATAACCAAACTGGAATAACCTTTCTTTGCTAGCCAGGTCGTAAGCGAGAACCGATCCATGTACGGCATGTGCAACGGCCCCTGAGACAAGAGGTCCTTCCGACGAGGTAGATGCCATGGTTTCGCTACCAGGAGCCGCATCAAATCCGCGTACCATGGCTGCCTGGGCCAATCTGGCGCTATCAAAATCACCTGCCCCCTGTACCTCCGGCCACACCTGAATGAGAGCATCCAGACCTTCGGACATCCCCTCTCTTCTTCTGCTATAAAATCGACCGACTTTTGCTGATTGGAACGTTGCCATGAGATCCATTACTGGCGGACCCCACCGATTCACCAGCATCTCGAACACGTCCTGATGAAGGATCCATTCCCCCGGGTCCACATTTACTCAACTCAAAAAGTCGGCTTCCACATTGTCCACTCCCGCTACATGTGCTGCCGATAGCACTGGCAGATGGACCTCGGCCCACTTGAACAATTGATCGGCTTCGGCTTCCAGGTGTATGCTGCTTGTGCCGCCCTGCCGATTGATGTAGGCCACTGCAGTCGCATTGTCGGAAAACACCCGGATCGCTCGCCCGCGCAGCTTCCGTTGAAACACTTGTAAAGCGAGAGTTACTACTCTCAACTCCATCCTGTTGATCGACCAGCTCTTCTCCTGAGCGGTCCACTGACCCTGAGCAAAGCTCCCTTGAAAATGAGCTCCCCAGCCTACCAGACTGGCGTCGGTCATTAGAGGCGACCAACAAGGCGTCTCCAACGGCATCCTTTTCTCCAGATTCCCAGGGAGCAACCACCATTGAAGAGACTGCCGCGCCTCTGCTGGACAAGACAGCACACTCGCCAGGGAATCATTTTGGTGAGACCATCACCTGAGCAAGGCCCTCTGCAATGGCCTCATGAGTGCTCTTGCCCACAGTACCAACTCTAGAGTCGCCGCCATGGTTCCCAGCAACTGTAGGTAATGCCATGCCGTAGGCCTCGCTATGCCCAGAAACTGCCGGACTAGTGCCCTCAACCCGCTCACATGTTGTTGCGGCAGAAAAATCCTTCCCGCCTCCGTATCGAAGCAGGCTTCCAGATACTCCAGTTGCTGCGAGGGGATCAACTTGCTCTTTGCCATATTGACTACCCAGCCTAGACTCTGTAAGAACATTACCACTCTGTGTCACCATTTCGCTCTCGGCTCTGGACTTCGCTCGGATTAACCAATCGTCCAAGTACGGATGCACGAGGACACCCTCTTTTCACAACGCTGCCGCTACGACGACCATCACCTTGGTCAACGTCCTCAGTGCCATAGCCAGACTGAACGGCAAGGCTCGGAATTGAAAATGGCCTACCGGAACCGCGAACCTGAGAAATTTCTGGTGCTCCTGCCGAATCGGAATATGCAGGTACGCTTCTGACAGGTCGAGGGCCGTAAGAAACTCGCCCTTTCTGACAGCCACAATTACTGACCTCAGAGTTTCCACATGAAAATGAGATATGCGAAGGCAACGATTTAGCTTCTTGAGATCCAGAATTGGCTGAAAGGTCCCTTCCTTTTTGGGAACTATGAAGTATATGGAGTACCAACCGCAGCCGTATTGGTCTAAGGGAACCGGTACAATAGCATTTAGATCTAGGAGCCTCTGCACCGTCTCCCCCACTGATGCACACTTGTCCGGTGCCTTGCATGGAGACTGAACGAACAAATCCCTTACTGGCCTTTGAAACTCCAATGCATAACCTTCTCGAATCACCTCCAATATCCACTGGTCTGCCGTTATTTGGACCCAGGCAGAGTAAAAATCCTGCAGTCGACCCCCTATGGGTACTAGATCTACCTGGGCCCCTCCCCCCCCCCCGACTTCATTGTGGCTTTTAAAGATTTGCGGTGGCGGAAGAAGAGGCTGCGAAACCTCTTCCCGCTCCCAAAAGGACCGAAATCCCTGGTTTCGAATGGAAAAATGTCCTCTTTGAGCCTGATTGAACTTAGGAAAACAGAACTGTCAAAAATCCCTGTGTTGACCTCTGGACGATGGAGCCGAGCGAACCTGCCTCTGCTTGTCTTCTGGCAGCCTGCCCCCTTTAGACTCCCCTAGGTCCTTAACCAGCTTGTCCAAATCCTCTCCAAACAACAAGCGTCCCCTGAATGGAAGCTTACTCAGTCTGGCCTTGGAAGACCCATCCGCTGCCCAATTGCGCAGCCAAAGGTACCGCCGGTCTGCTATTACCGATGCCTTGCTTTTCGATACACCCCGAATAAGGTCGTAATGTATGTCGGCAAGATACGCCGCTCCTGACTCCAATCTGGATGATTCCCCGACTGTATCCTCTCCATGCTCACCCTGAATTCGCTGCAACCAGCGAAGGCAGGCTCTCGCCACCCACGCCCCACAGATCGCTGCGTGCATGGAGAGAGCATTAACTTCAAAAACTTGTTTTAATAGGGTATCCAGTTTCCTATCCTGGGAATCCTTAAGGGCTGCACTACCTTCTACTGGGATGGTAGTCTTTTTCGTCACCGCCGAGACGGCGGCATCCACCTTTGGTGACTTGAACAACTCTCGATCCTGCTCCACCAGCGGATATAGACGACCCATAACTCTGGAACCCTTGAGACTCGCCTCTGGCATATCCCATTCTTCCTGAATCATCTCTCGGATCACCCTATGCACCGGAAACGCGCTTTGATTTTTCCGAAACACCTGTAACAACGGATCTTCCAACGTAGAATCCTCTGCTGGCCCGGGCACCGGCATATTAAGCGCCTTCAGCGTTTCAGCAATAAGAGCTGGCAACTCATCTCTCCAAAACAAGCGGACCACTCTAGCTTGGTCCTCCCTGTCTGTGATCTCGCCTTCCTCCAACTGATCATCAATTTCCATATCAGGGTCCCCTTCGTTGGAGTGAATTTCCTCCAAGGCCACCACATGATCCACCTCCATTCTGGCCTTCTTCGCCCTGCTGCCTGTCACCCCTGCGCTTAGCGGAGTACCAGATCTCTTTTACCTCCTTTCTTCATCTACGGCACTTGTCGCCCGCTTCTTTTGCAGACCCCCACAAGCCTGCTGCAAAAGAGCCATAAAACTTTGGGAAAAGATCGCCGCAAAACCCTCCAGCAATAATGACTGCGAGGACAGGAGATCCGGTGTGGACGACGTCCCCGCTACCGGCTCCCGACACGGTAAATCCAGAGGACCTGACTCCTGCCCCACGACTGGGGTATCTTGCAGAGCTCCCCCTCCAAGGAACTCTCCATCGTGGCCGCCTCCTGTACGCAGCCCCTACAGACACCTGCGTCTGACAGCACCCTCCTCCTAGAACTGCAAACAAAGCACAGCGGCTTAGAGGGCATTACGCTGAAATTGGCACCCTGCTTACCCAACCTGAGGTAAAAACTGGGATGCGGAGCCTTTAATTTTCAATTCCCCACTCAATCTGCAACTGAAATGCAAAAACTGAAATGAAAACTGCAGGGGAAAAGCTATATTTTTTTTTTCCAAAAATGATTGAGACCGCTACAACTAAGCCCCCCGAGCCTAAAAATGCCTTTCTCATAGAAAAACGAAGCTTCCCACTTAAACTAGACGCCTCTGCAGGCCCCAAAGAAAGACTGTGTTTTCCCGCCTTGCTGCCACGCGGCTAGGCCCACTGCGCTGACTCGCGCCCAAAAACTCTCTTCACAGCCGCACTGCGATCCGGTCCCTGCTTACCTCCTGTGCTGGCGCCAGCATCCGTGCAGTCTGGAAATGCTGCCGCCTCCACGCTCCACCGACCTGTTGTTTCCAGCGTCGGGAGCACCGCGGATTGAGACGGAGAGTGAGAACGTGCGCGCCCTATTGCTGGGGTTTGTTTGCCTCTGGTTTCGTCGCAGCGACTAGCAGGCAAAGCTTTTGCACTCGCTGTCTGCCGGAGCTGCGGAGCCTCCACTGAACCAGTGTGCTACTCCATCTTCGGAGCCCCGCTGTCCAGCCAAAACACTCCTATACGGATGAGGAGGTGAGGGGAGGGGGGGGGGAGGAGGTGAGGGGAGGGGGGGGAGTAGGAGAGAGAAGGCCTCAGCAGCCCCTTAAAAGCTACAGAACCCCCCCCCCCCAGCATGCTATACTTTTGTTTTTGCCTGTCTATTAAATACATTAACTCCCAAACAAAAAAAAACAACAACTTTTAACTAAATTTACAACTATCTCTCCTTAATTGCTTCTCCAGTGAACCAGGAGCTCCCAGTTCACTGATCCTCCAGCTGCTTGGAGACTGAGGTAACTGGAGCGGAGAGGCGGATCCTCACAGGATAGATCAGTGTCATCATAAAAGGATGACGTTTCTCAGTCTCCAAGCTGCTGTAGGAGGAGCAAAACCCAGAGGTCGGGACTAGACTTGAGGGACGCTAAGGAAAAGCTGTTGCTCGCGCCCAAGACAATTTGAGTGGAGGAGTGGCCTAGTGGTTGGGGCAAGGTACTTCAGGCCGGAAGGTCGTGGGTTCAAATCCCACTAGAGGACAGCAACCTTGGGCCGGAAGGACTGGGGTTTCTAGTCCCACAGGTGCTCCTTGTGGTCTTGGGCAAGCCACTCAACCCTCCATAGCCCATGTTCCCTGAAAAATAGTTATCTCCAAGTTATAATGCCCTGTTCAATGTAATTTCAGTTTGTTCAATGTAAACCGCACTGATGCAGAATAGCGCGGTATATAAGAGAATGTAAATAAAATAAATAAATAAATAAATTTGAAAGCTTTTGCTGCAGGAAGACCTATCCTCTTATGAAAGCAGTATCCAAGAGGGCACATATCTGTGCAACTTGGCCCTTAAATAACTAGGCCCCATATGATGAAATGCCTTGAAACCCTGAATTAACTAATTAAATTGAATGTGACTGGCTATAGGCAGCCAATGAAGTGAACTTAAAATCAGTGTGGCATGATCTCTAAATCCTGCTCACGCAACCAATTACACTGCCAACTACTTCAGCTTCATCTATGGTAACCCCAAATACAATGTGTTGCAGCAGTCCAGGCATAACAAAATACTTAAGGGGTCATCCTGATCCCCAAATAGCGGGATTAGACGTCCAACCTCTGTTCTGTCCTGGCACTGTATTCCGCTTCCCTCAGCTTCCCACATGCACAGAAGGCTTGTGCGGGGAGCGCTGGACAGGCCACGAACCCAGACATAAAGAGCCTATTCAGGTCACGGCCCTGTACGTCCAGTGAGGCCAAGATGGACAGGGGATTTATTTCACCTCAGAGGTGGAATAAGTCCCGGGGGCTACAGGGATCGGGATACGCAGACCCCCCCAAAGGGTCGCAGGAATAGCAGTGAAGGCCCTGCTGCCCGATCCTGGCCCTAGCTACCCTCCCAAAGGTCGGGCGGCGGGGAAAGGGACTGGTGTCAGGCTGACTATGCTCCTGCTGGGCATCCCAATGTCATAGCGATGGGACGCCACAGTACCAGCACGCACTACAGCAGGAGTATGGGCGGGCTGGCTGGGCAGGGGGAAGGACGTCTCCCGTAACAGAAACAGGGAACGTCCATGATGTCTAAATGCCTGATTCTGCAACCAAGGGAACATCTAGCTCTCGTGGTTGCAGAATCGGGTACAAATTTGGGCCGTCCATTTTTCGGTCGTACAAACGATCCAGATGCGCTCCGATTAGAATTGGCCTCCACGTGATTAAGAAATTTGTTTTTTTCAAAACTCAAACCTCCATTAAATATAACTCTGAATGTAAGGATTTGATGTTTAACATCTAAACCAACTCCATCCCAAATAACTACAGGATAAACAGCTGAGCAAATCTCACAATTAAACCAAAGCACCTCACTTTTACAAAGATCTTAAATTGACAGTTTTCATCCACTCTGCAAACACTGCCAAACATGGCATTTGCTGCAACTGGATGTTTGTGCCTTTCAAAGAGGGAGATAGCTTCCAGCTGTTTGCAGATGACATCCAAATCTAACACCTTGTTCCTCTAGTAATCAAAAGTTTCACAAAGATATGAAGAAACAAAAGGAGAAAGAAAAGCCCCTAAAGTACACCGCAAGATACGGCCAGAACTGAAGATGTTTTGGTCCTCATGGAATTACACTGAGCCCTATCAGCTAAAAAGGACTACATCCATTTCAGTATAGATCCTCCTACACCAATATGTCCCAAATAGTCTAAAAATAAAGTATGATCTATATAGTATCAACAGCTGAACTAAACCCCATAAAACTAAAGTTATTATCTTATCTACTGAAATCCAGAAATCATCCTGTTTAGCCACCAGTGTTATTTCCATACTATAGTTACATTCAGACACAGATGAAGGACATTTATTTATTTTTTATTTATTTAAACGTTTTTATATACCGCTTTATCATTTCAATCAAAGTGGTTTACATTGAAACTTAAACTTGGATTACATTATACAGGGACACTGATAACTTGGATTTTTCTGAGACAATAAGTGACTTGCCCAAGGCCACAAGGAGTGCTAGTGGGAATCAAACCCTGATCTCTGGGTTCCCAAGCCAGTGTTCTTAACCATTAGGCTACTCAGCTTTATCTAAAAAATCTTGCAGCTGAAGGAGTACTACTTTCTCAAACACCTTAGATAAAAAAGGAAGATTTGAGACAGGTCTGTAATTACTTAACAGCGCAGTTACTCACCTGTAACAGGTGTTCTCCGGAGACAGCAGGAATCGGTCCTCACATATGGGTGACGTCGGTGCCGACGGAGCCCTCGTGCAGAGCAAATCTCCCAGCTTTCATAAAAAGCCTTTGGGCGTTGCCACCACGCAGTCCCCTTCCCACCCAAGAGTGCCATCTTGCTCAGTCAAATAACATAGCTAAAAAGATGTCAAAAAGAACAAAAAACAATAATAGGACTGCAACTCGAAGGGGAGGAGGGAGGGTCGTGAGGACTGATTCCTGCTGTCCCCAGAGAACACTTGTTACAGGTGAGTAACTGCGCTTTTCTCCGGGAACAAGCAAGAAGTCAGTCCGCACATATGGGACACTCCAGCTATAGGCTACCGAGAACCCATAGCTAAAAAAGGCTGCCTCTATGAGAGCCGCAAGCAGCCGCAATAGCAATGCAAACTAAAGGAATAGCACTCCGGTAGCCTGAACACAGAAGGATCGGAGGGCAGGAGTTGCCTAGACCTCGAAAAAATTATGGAGTACAGACTGGCCGAAGGCACTGTCCCGTCGGGACACCCTGTCCAGGCCATAATGGGTTGCGAAGGTCTGACCCGAAGACCAGGTGGCGGCCCGGCAGATGTCTGCCAGAGGAAAAGAGCGCAAATGAGCCACTGATGCTGCCATGGCCCTGACCCTATGGGCCGTAACACGACCCTCCATCGGAAGCTCGGCTGCCCTGTATGCCCAGGCAATACAGTCTGCTACCCAGGTGGACAGCGTATGTTTTGATACCGCTACCCCCAGCTTACTGGGGTCATAGGATACGAAAAGCTCAGAAGCCTTCCGATGCGCTTGCTTATGCTGGATATAGAAGGACAATGCCCTTTTAGAGTTCAGGGTATGCAGGACAGTCTCTGCCCGACTGGCATGCGGCCTGGGAAAAAAGGTAGGCAGAACCACCTCCTGGTTGAGGTGGAACAAGGAGACCACTTTCGGAAGGAACTTAGGGTGCGTGTGAAGCACTATCCAGTTCCTATAGAACCTGGTGTAAGACCTTTCTGACTCTAGGGCCTGGAGCTCACTCACCCTCTGGGCTGATGTGAGCGCCACCAAGAAAACCACTTTCCGAGAGAGAGAGTAAATGGCAGGCATCCATCGGTTCAAAAGGCGGCCTAGTAAGCTGCCCTAACACCACATTCAGATCCCACTCGGTCGCCGGGGGGCAAACCGGGGGTTTCAAGAGAAGCAAGCCTCTCAGAAACTGAGAGATCAAGGGGTGGGAGGAGAGAAGCTTCTTATCCACCAGAAAGTGGTTCGCCACAAGGGCACTGAGGTGCACCCTGACAGAGTTGGACTTGAGGCCCAAATCAGAGAGGTGGAGAAGGAATTGCAAAACCATCCCAACCGGGCAAGAAAAGGGATCTGTCTCACGCTCCTCGCATCACGAAACAAATCTGCGCCACTTCAATGCATAAGGCCGTCTAGTTGAGGTCCTCCGCGAGGCCAGCAAGACCTCTTCAATATTCCTTGGAAGGAGGAGCGGAGCAAGAATCACCCTTTCAGCAGCCACGCCATCAAGGTGAGGGAGCTGAGATTCGTGTGCAGGAGAGAGCCCTCCTGGGATAGGAGTTGCGGGGAGGAACCCAAGGGAATGGAAGCCTCCACCGCTAGCTGCAGTAGAAGCAGGAACCAGAGTTGCCTCGGCCATTGTGGGGCGATAAGGATGACCGAGGCTCTGTTCTGAAGAATCTTTAACAGAGTCTTGGCCACCAGAGGCATGGGAGGAAACGCATACAGAAGGCCCACGGACCATGATATCAGAAAAGCATCGGCGGCCACCCTCTGTGGGTGCGGCTGCCTGGAGCAGAAACGGGGCAACTGTTGATTGTCCTCACTCGCAAAGAGATCCATCACCAGCCGTCCCCAGGTCCGGAAAAGTCAATCGGCTACCCTGCGGTCCAGCTGCCATTCGTGGGGCTGGAGAATTCTGCTGAGCCTGTCGGCTAGCTAGTTGTCCTGGCCGGGCAGGTAGACTGCTTGGAGACAAATGCCATGCCGGACTGCAAACGAGCACAGGTCCAGGGTTTCCTGACATAGGGGATGGGACCCCGTACCACCCTGTTTGTTCACATAGAACATGGCCACTTGGTTGTCTGTCTGCACCAAGACAGGTTTGTGGGCCAGGAGCTGCCTGAAAATTTCTAGGGCTAGGCGGATGGCAAGTAATTTCAATAAGTTGATTTGTTGGGTCCTCTCGCTCAGGGACCACACTCCCTGAGTACGGAAACCCTGGCAATGGGTCCCCCAGACCAGCAGGGATACGTCTGTGTTCAGGATCCTCATGTGCAGAGGGGCCTGGAAAGGCATTCCCGCCTCAAAGTGATGTGGTTGGAGCCACCAGGCCAGAGACCGTACCAGACGCCTGGACACTTTCACCCTGTCCCGGAGGCGCCCTGTGACCTGAGACCACTGGTCTCTGAGACACCACTGAGCGGTCCGCATGCGGAGGCGGGCATCCGGGGTCACATGGACTGTGGAAGCCATGTGTCCGAGGAGGCGCAGGAAATGTCTTGTTGATACTGCAGGCCTGCGACTCACTTGTCCTGCCAGAGCCATAAGCCAGCCTGCCTGCCCTGTCTGCAGGCAGACAGGGCCTCGCTTGAAGGGTGTTGATTCTGGCCCCAATGAACTCCAGCTGCTGAGTTGGAGTGAGGCTGGACTTCGGGTAGTTGAACACGAACCCTAAGGTGTTTCAGCACCTGGATGATGCGAGTTGTGGCCTGGTAGACCTCGATGGCTTAGGTGCCTCTGATGAGCCAGTCGTCGAGGTAGGGGAAGACAAAGAGCCCCTGGAGCCTAAGGTGGCAACCACAGCCAGGCACTTCGTGAACACCCTGGGGGCCAAGGCAAGTCCGAAGGGGAGTACCCTGTACTGGTAGCGATTGTCTCCCACTACAAAGCGCAGATATTGCCTGTGGCTTGGGTGTATTAGCATGTGTGTATACGCATACTTCATGTTTAAGGAGCATAGAAAGTCTCCCTGGCGGAGGTAAGGCAGCAATATTCCAAGGGAGAGCATCTTGAACTTCTCCCTCACCAGGAATTTGTTGAGGTTGCGCAGGGCGAGGATGGGTCTGAGGCCTCCTGTCCTTTTTGGCACCAGAAAGTACCCTGGAGTAGAAGTCCCTGCCCTGCAGGTGGTGGGGCACCTGTTCTACCGCCTGATCCTCGAGAAGACCTGCTAACTCCTTCAGAAGAAGGTTCCGGTGAAGGGGAGACCTGAGGGGCTCTCCTGGGAAATAAGGAGGCGGCACCTGGGCTAGGTGAAGAAGCTAGCCCTCCCGGACTACCTGCAAGGCCAAGGCATCAGTGGTAATGGCTATCCACCTGTGGGCATACAAAGCCAGCCGGCCTCCTGTGATCTGCCTGGCTCCTGTTCGAAGAGGGGCCATGCTGCAGGAGTCAAAAGCCACTCCCAGGTTGGGCCGGGGCCGGTGCCTGGGGTTTGGGGGCTTTCTGCTTAAGCGGGCCATGCCCCTGTCCTTTGGCCTGCTGCCCCTGTTGGGGAGCCGGGAAGGCCTGAAAATGGGAGTAGCTTAGGTAAGCAGAATCCTTCCTCGGGTAAAAGGGCTTTTTACCCAAGCCCTTCTTACGAGAAGGGGCAGAGGTCTTCTTGGAGAGCCGTGTCCTCGTCATGTACTCGGTCTCCAACTCTGCGGCCTTGTCGGTCATGGGTTTGCCAAAGAGATTCTCTCCTTGGCATGGAACATCGACCAACTTGTCCTGAACCCATTGTTCGAGGTCCTATTGCAGCCAAGCCTGGCGGCGAGCACCGATGCCAGCCGCGGCTACCCGGGCCGCTGACTCAAACTCATCATAGGCTGCCCAAGACAAGCTTCAAGCACTCATGGACGGCTTTGGACAGGCCCTTGAAGCGCTGCAAAGGCTCCTCGGAGAGACCAGCCAAAAACCCGTTGAGTTCCTTCCAGACATCCTATGCATCAAAAGATATCCCTGCATAATGCCTTCTCTGCTTTGGCTAATGAGGATGAGGAACTGAGGGAGGAACTGGCTGCAATGAAGCGCACCTCTTCTAAGATACAAACTGAACAAAGTTCACCACCACTTCCACAAAGAATGAAACACCCCAGGAACAAATGGATCACAGTGGGTTCTGGTAGATTGCGACCTGTGACACAGAGGCATCCTATGCATCAGGAGATATCCCTGCATAATGCCTTCTCTGCCTTGGCGAATGAGGATGCCCAATCCAAAGAAACTGAAGGGCCCTTAAATGAGACAGACAACGCCCAATCTCCTGCTAAAGGACCAAATATGAAGAAAACCTCACCAAACAGCAAACTACTACTACTTGGTGATTCCATCATCAGAGGCATCAACTTGGGAACACAGTTTGAAGGAGAGAAGATAGTCAAGTGCCTCCCAGGCTCTTCAGCCAGCAGGAATACAAACCACGTTGTTGAAGTACTTAGCGCAGAAAGTGAACACTCCAACCTTGACGTGGTTATCCACTTGGGCACAAATAACCTGGCTAGAAACAGTACCTCTACAGTCCAAAAGAACTTCCAATCTCTGGGAGAGAAACTCAAGCCCATTGTTAACACTGTTGCATTCTCAGAGGTTCTAACTGTGCTTGGTAAAGGGGCAAAAAGGCTGCATCGCATTAACAGCTTTAATACATGGCTCCAAACCTGGTGCAAACAAGAAGGATTCAGATTTATTGGCGACTGGGGTAAAAGATGGAACAACAAGAGACTATACTGTGCTGATGGATTACATCTCTCTGTCGCAGGGAAAAGAATCCTAAGTGAAAAATACAAGCAATATGTGGATATGCATTTAACTATAACACTGAAGCTTCTCAAATATGCGCTCAAAAGCTGTTACTCTTGTGCTTCACATTTCAAACCGCTGTCAAACGCGTTTGACAGCGGTTTGAAATGTGAAGCACAAGAGTAACAGCTTTTGAGCGCATATTTGAGAAGCTTCAGTGTTATAGTAAAGAAGCTCCTGTGTTTCTGCCATCCCCTGAGGAAGCCATACATGGTGAAACGCGTCATTGTAGCGCACATTTAGCGTTGGGTTTAATTATGTTACCAGCGGGAACGCTCGTTTGAAGAAGGACGTTTTTGAAGCTAAGTTCAATTTTTACAAAAAACTTATTTAAAAGTGGAAAAAACAAGATAAAAAGATAAAAAGAAAAATTTTGGTCTGTTAACTGTGGCTATAAGAAGGTCGTTGATGTGTGGAGGGTTATTTGACCGCAGTCATAATGGTCATATAAATGCCCGAATAATCTGAGACCTGTTAGCCATTTAAGTTCACATGACATAGAATTGATGTCAATAGAAGTCGCTTATAACTTTCATGTTACATTACAGAGTTTAATATTTCCTTAGTTTTAGCTCTGAATAAGAGGACCACAGTGATTGTTGTATTCTACAAAAAAAGCAATATTAAAGCTACTGAAATGCAGGGGGCATGGGGAAAAGAAGAAGCGCTCTGGATTGTGTTGGAAAGAGGAGATGGCACTGTCATCCATACTGCTGTAGTCTAAAGACCTCCAACACAAATTGAAGAGATAGATAACGAAATGATTACAGATATTGCCAAGATAGCCACAAAGGGGGAAGCGATCATATTGGGTGACTTTAATCTACCTGATGTGGATTGGATTACTCCTTCTGCAAATCTGGAAAGAAGCAAAAAAATCGTGGCTGCTCTCCAAGATGCGTTACTTAGACAAATGATGCCAACCAGGGAAAGCTCAACGCTGGATTTAGTGCTCACCAACGGCGATAGCATGTTGAATGTCAGCGTGAGTGCCCTTGTGAGCAGCAGCGATCATCACACGGTGTGGTTTGAGATAAAAGCCATGGTACAGGCCAATCATAGCAGGCTCAAAGTCCTAAACTTCAAAAACACCAACTTCAATAAAATGGCTGAGTACCTAAAGGAGGAGAAGACAGGGTGGAAGGAGATAAGGGAAGTGGAATTGCAATGGGCGAAACTAAAGGTGGTAATAAAAGGGGCAACAGATAAATATGTAACAAAAGTAAACAAAAACAAGAGGAGAAGAAAGCCTATTTGGTTTTCCAAAGAAGTGGCTGCTCAAATAAAGGCAAAAAACACATTCGTAAAATTCAAAAACTCGCAAACAGAGGAACACAGAAATGAATACAGGATCAAACTCAAAGAGACAAAGAGAGAAATAAGGATAGCAAAATCAAAGGCAGAGGAAAGGATGGCTAAAGATGTGAAGTGTGGTGACAAAACCTTCTTCAGGTATATTCGGGAAAGGAAGATGATCAGAGGTGGAATTGCAGGACTCAGAAGTGCTGTGAACGGACTCGTGGAAAGTGACATTGAAAAAGCGAAATTGCTAAACGAATACTTCTGCTCTGTTTTTACTATAGAAAGTCCTGGAGAAGGACCACTTGTGACTCCCAAATATAAAAATGGGAATGAAGTAGTTACCACACCATTCACAGAAGATGAGGTGTTAGAACAACTTGCAAAACTGAAAGTGCACAAGGCCATGGGACCGGATGGGAAACATCCCAGGATACTGAAAGAGCTCAGAGAGGTTCTTGCAGGGCTGTTAAAGGATGTTTTCAACAGATCCTTGGAAACAGGAGAGGTTCCTCAGGACTGGAGAATGGCTGATGTCGCACCTCTACACAAAAGTGGTGACAGAAGAAGTGTCAAACTACAGGCCTGTGAGCCTTACCTCGGTGGCAGGAAAAATCATGCAGGCGCTCCTGAAAGAGCGAATAGTGAACTATCTCAAAACCAACAGGTTGCAAGACCCAAGGCAACATAGTTTTACCGAAGGACGATCTTGCCAAACAAATCTGACTGAGTTCTTTGACTGGGTGACCAGGGAGCTAGATCAGGGGCATGCGATGGATGTCATCTACCTGGATTTTGGCAAAGCCTTTGATACTGTTCCCTCATAGGAGGCTTATCAATAAACTCAGTAGCTTGGGGATGGATCCTAAGATGGTAAATTGGATAAAAATTGGTTGACTGACAGACGACAGAGGGTGATGGTAAATGGAGCTCACTCGGATGAAAGGAAGGTGATTAGCGGAGTGCCCCAGGGGTCGGTCCTGGGCCCGGCATTCTTCAATGTATTTGTGAGTGATATTGCTGAAGGATTGAATGGAAAAGTCTGTTTTTTGCAGATGACACGAAAATTTGCAACAGAGTAGACTCCCCCGAGGGAGTGGTTAACATAAGGAAAGATCTACAAAAGCTGGAAGAATGGTCCAATGCTTGGCAATTAAGATTTAATGCGAAGAAGTGCAGAGTCATGCACTTGGGTAGCAGAAATCCAAGGGAAATTTACGCGATAGGGGGCGAGAGGTTGGTGTGCACAGATCAGGAGAAAGAACTTGGTGTGATTATTTCTGAAGATCTCAAGGTGGCAAAGCATAATTACTCACCTGTAACAGGTGATCTCTGGGAACAGCAGGAATTTAGTCTTCACATATGGGTATCGTCGATACCAACAGAGCCCGCGCGGGAACGCTCCCCAGTGTCCAATTAGAAAGCCTTTGGGAGCCTCCCACAGCACCTGCGTGCTGCCTTCCCGCCTTTCCCAACTGCCTCTCTCCAGTTGAGTTTAAAGCTGAGACAAAGAGAGAGAGAGAGGGAAAGAGAAACAGATAGATAGAGAGATACAACTCCTAGGGGAGGTGGGTGGGTTATAAAGACTAAATTCCTGTTGTTCCCGGAGATCACCTGTTACAGGTGAGTAACTATGCTATCTCCAGGAACAAGCAGAAATATAGTCTTCACATATGGGGACTTCCTAGCTTTAGATGCCAGGGAGACACCCCAGAAGTTGTGTGTCCCTGTGAAAGGGCTCCACTTCCCCCCATGGATCTCTGGCATCCAACCAGGGATAGCGGGTAGGAGTTGATTAGGTATGGAACAGGTGTTGGAGAACAACCTGACCAAACAAGGCATCCTGGCGGGAGTCCTTGTCCAAGCAGTAATGGGCTGTGAAGGTATGAACCGAGGCCCAAGTGGCTGCTCGACAGATGTCATCAATAGACACAGAGTGCAGATGAGCCATTGAAGCTGCCATGGCTCTCACATTGTGAGCTGTGACATGGCCCTCCAGAGGAAGATTCTTACTCTAATAAGCAAATGAAATACACTGAGCAATCCAGCAGGACAGTGTTCTCTTGGAGACTGGAAGTCCCAAATGAGAAGGATCAAAAGCAACAAAGAGCTGAGAGGACTTCCTATGTTGCTGTGTTCTTTGCAAGTAAAAGGCTAAAGCTCTTTTACAGTCCAAAGTATGAAGATTCCTTTCTGCATTAGATGCATGAGGTCTTGGAAAAAACACAGGCAGGTAGATCGCTTGGTTTAAATGAAAAGGCGAGACCACCTTTGACATAAAGTGTTGATGAGTCCTAAGGACTACCTTGTCATGATGTAACCTTGTATAAGGTGGATCAGCTACTAGTGCTTGCAATTCACTGATGCGGCTTGCTAATGTGATTGCAATGAGAAAGATAACCTTCCAAGAAAGGAATTTCAATGAGGTAGTAGCTAAGGGTTCGAAAGGTGGCTTCATGAGCTGACCGAGAACCAGGTTTAAGTCCCATGCCACCGGTGGTGGCCTAATGGGAGGCTTAGTTAGAAGAAGGCCTCTCATAAATCTTGCTATAAGAAGATGGGAGGAAATAAGTTGTCCATTTAGAGGCTTGAAAGAAGCTGCAATAGCACTCAGATGGACTCTTACTGAGTTAGTTTTAAGTCCTGCATTGGATAAATGAAGGAGATACTCCAGTAATGATTCCAGAGGTACCGCAAGGGGGTTAAGACCTTTCTGCGAACACCATATGGTAAACCTTTTCCAATTGAAAGCATAAGAGCGTCTTGTGGAAGGCTTCCTGGAAGCATAAAGGATATCTTTTACCTGCTGAGGAAGGATAAGATCATAGAGATCTAGGCCTTCAGCAACCAAGCCCTGAGATGCAGAGACTGAGGATTTGGATGCCATAACATTCCGTCCTCCTGAGATAGGAGATCTGGAGCAGACCCTAACTCCAGGGAGGGAGCTTGAAAGAGATGTAGAAGCAGAGGGTACCACACTTGCCAAGGCCAATGTGGAGCTATGAGGATCATACGGCCTCTGTCTCTCTGAAGCTTGAACAGGGTTTTGGGATTCAGGGGAATGGGTGGAAAGGCATACAGGAAGTCTTGACCCCAATAAAGCAGGAAAGCATCCCTGGCCTGAGCCCCCTGAGCCGGAGTTCTGGAACAGAACCGGGGAAGTCTGGCATTCAACGGACTTGCAAAGAGGTCTATGTCCGGGGTTCCCCAAATTTGAAAAATCTTGGTCACCTGGTCTGCATGCAGAGACCACTCGTGTGGAAGCAGAACTCGACTGAGTCTGTCTGCCCAAGAATTTTGTATGCCTGGAAGATACACTGCCAGGAGATGAATCTGATGCTCTCTGGCGAGGGCCCATAGTCGCAGAGCTTCGTTGCAAAGCGACAGAGAGCCTGTTCCCCCCTGCTTGTCCACGTAGAACATGGCTACCTGATTGTCCGTATGAATGAGGACTGTCTTGTAGCTGAGCAGGGTGTGGAACACTCGAAGAACAAGGAAGATTGCTCTGAACTCCAAGACACTGATATGTAGATGAGTCTCCTGTGGAGTCCAGGTGCCTTGGGTGGAGAGGTCTTGCAGGTGAGCTCCCAAACCCGTTTGTGAAGCATCTGTTGTGAGAGTTGCCTGGGGCAAGGGCTGTTGAAATGCGGACCACAGCAACAGGTTTTGAGAGGACCTCAACGACTGGAGGGACAAAATAAGACGATTTGTGTTCGCTATTTTGTCTGACAGGCATCCTGATGCCTGGGTCCATTGAGTGGATAAAGTCCACTGGGCTGCTTTCATATGGAGGCGAGCATAAGGAACCACATGCACGGTAGATGCCATGTGGCCTAGTAGTTGTAGCATTTCTCGGGCAGTGAGATGAGGCTTTAGCACTGCTTGAGAAGCTAACTGCACCA
Organism: Ichthyophis bannanicus; assembly: GCA_033557465.1. Taxonomy (NCBI): domain Eukaryota; kingdom Metazoa; phylum Chordata; class Amphibia; order Gymnophiona; family Ichthyophiidae; genus Ichthyophis; species Ichthyophis bannanicus. The sequence continues at coordinate 290,151,440 of CM066033.1, read as the reverse complement.
TGCAAAGGCAACGGGCCTGGGGAAGATAGGCCCTTGCTTTTTTTGTATCCAGGACAGCTCCTATGAAACTCTAGAGATTGGAGTGGAGGAGTGGCCTAGTGGTTGGGGCAAGGTACTTCAGGCTGGAAGGTCGGGGGTTCAAATCCCACTAGAGGACAGCAACCTTGGGCCGGAAGGACTGGGGTTTCTAGTCCCACAGGTGCTCCTTGTGGTCTTGGGCAAGCCACTTAACCCTCCATAGCCCATATTCCCTGTAAAATAGTTATCTCCAAGTTATAATGCCCTGTTCAATGTAATTTCAGTTTGTTCAACGTAAACCGCACTGATGCAGAATAGCGCGGTATATAAGAAAATGTAAATAAAAATAAATAGAGATTGAGTGGGAGTTAACCTGGATTTTGGGATGACCACACCCAAATACTGAAGGATACGCATTGTGCAGGACAGAGATGTCCTGGCCTCTGATTCTGTTGGGGATCGAATGAGCCAGTCGTCTCAGTAGGGGAAGACGAATATACCTAGAGTGCAGAGAAATGCTATCACAGCCATACATTTCGTTAACACTCTTGGTGCTGAGGCCAGGACGAAAGGAAGCACCCTGTAATGGTAGTGCATTCCTTAAAAAAGGAACCGAAGGAACTTTCTGTGAGTTGGATGGATGAGAACATGGGTGTACGCATCCTCGAGATCTAGAGAACAAAGCCAATCCTAACTCTGAAGGTATGGCAGCAGAGTTCCTAGAGAAATCATCTTGAATTTCTCTTTGAACAGGAATTTGTTCAATTCTCTGAGGTCTAAAATAGGTCTGTATCCCCCTGTTTTCTTTGGAATAAGGAAATAGGGGGAGTAAAACCCTGTACCCTGTTGATGGATGGGTACTTCTTCTATTGCCCCTTGGGCAAGAAGCATGGTAACCTCTTGATCTAACAGGTTGATGAGAGAGATGTGAGAATTGAACTGTCTTATCATTGTGGGAGGGGGCATGCTCAAAAAATGAAGCTTGTACCCCTCTTTTATGATGGAGTGTCCAATGCTCTGCTGTTATCTGTCTCCATCTGGGGGCAAAATGGCACAACCTTCCTGGAATGGTGGAAGGCTCTGGTCCATTGAGGGCCAGGAAGGCTAAGTTCTCTAGCTGAAAGTCAAAGGCCTTGTGGAGGCTGAGACTGCTGAGACGGTTGAGGCTTAGCAGTCTTTGCTTTCCTTTGTTTGGGTGGTTGCTGACTCTTTCGGAAAGGCTGACCTGCAGAACGTCCCTGCTGGGAATAAGAGGGATTACACCTCTTCTTTTTTTGAGAAGAATGGTTTCTTGAAAGATTTCTTTCTTGCAGGATCAGCTGTGGCTTTGGATAACCTATCCAAAGTGGAGTTGTCAGCATCCAACTCATTGGCTTTCTCTTGCCAATTTTTGCAGAATAGATTCTCACCTGTACAAGGGATATTGCCCAGTTTGTCCTGCACCCAGAGCTCCAATTCGGATGCCTGGAGCCAGGCAATTCTACATGCACCTATGGCAATGGCAGAGGTTCTGCTAATGCACTCAATACAGTCAAAAGCTGCACGATTGACAAACTTAGAAACATCCTGGGCATGTTTAACCAGCGTGAGAAAATCCTGCCTCTTCTAATCAGAAAGGATAGGGCTTAAAATCTCCAAGTCTCCTGTGACTTCTTTAAGGAACATTCCCATATATAAAATATAGGAACTGATCCTGGCAGAAAGCATGGAAACCTGGAAAGAGTAGTTACTCACCTGTAACAGGTGCTCTCCAGGAGCAGCAGGAATCAATCCTCACTTATGGGTGACATCGGCGCTGATGGAGCCCCCGTGCGGAGCATTTCCCCAGCTTTATAAGAAAGCCTTTGGGAATACTGCACGCATGCGCGGTCCCCTTCCCGCCTAAAGGTGCCATCTTGCTCAGTCAAATGACATAGCTAACAGCACACAAAAATGTAAAAATGAACTATGTACAACTGCAACTCCCAGGGGAGGAGGGAAGGTTGTGAGGACTGATTCCTGCTGCTCCTGGAGAACACCTGTTACAGGTGAGTAACTATTCTTTCTCCAGGACCAAGCAGGAAGTCAGTCCTCACATATGGGACTCCCCAGCTTCAGGCTACCGGGGACCCAGAGCTGAAAAATGAGCTCCCTCTAGCCTCAGCATCAGAGAAAGGATTTCACTGAAACACACCCCCACCGGTAGCCCAACCAGAGGGCTGGAGGGTAGGAGTTGCCTAAACCTCAAAGAGATTCCGGAGCACTGCCTGACCGAAAGCACTGTCCCTACGGGACTCCCTCTCCAGGCAGTAATGAGCCGCAAAAGTCTGGCTTGAGGACCAAGTTGCAGCCCTGCAGATGTCTGCCAATGGTACAGAGCGGAGATGAGCTACTGAGGCAGCCATTGCCCTAACACGATGGGCCGTGACCCGACCCTGCAAAGGAAGGTCAGCTGCCCTGTAAGCCCAGGTGATACAGTCAGCCACCCAGATGGACAAGGTACGCTTGGAGACAGGTACCCCCATGTTACTGGGGTCAAAAGATACGAAGAGCTGAATAGTCCTCCTAAGCCCCTGCGTACGCTCCAGGTAGAAGGATAAGGCCCTCCTACATTCCAGGGTATGCAGGACTGTCTCAGCCCGGCTGACATGGGGCCTAGGGAAGAATGTTGGAAGAACCACCTCCTGGTTGAGGTGGAAAGAGGAGACAACCTTGGGGAGGAACTTAGGATGAGTCCGAAGGACTACCCTGTTCCGAAAGAAGAGAGTGTAGGGTCTATCACAGACCAGGCGACATAATCGTTGAAAAAAACGTCAACTTTTCCGGGTGACTCGGACAAACGTTCGATGGGCTCCACGGAAAAAGAGAGACCGAGCAAGATGGCACCTTTAGGCGGGAAGGGGACCGCGCATGCGTGCAGTATTCCCAAAGGCTTTCTTAGAAAGCTGGGGAAATGCTCCGCACAGGGGCTCCATCGGCGCCGATGTCACCCATAAGTGAGGACTGACTTCCTGCTTGGTCCCGGAGAAAGTACGACGTCCAAAGGCATCCAAAGTTCTACACTCACGTCCTGGAGGATTAGAGGCATGCCTCTTCGCACTCCTGATCCTTCTCATAGCTGATTCCACTACAATAGAGTGGTGAAGAAGCTGAGTTTTCTGGAAACCAGGACAAGGAGGGACTCGATACATTGTATCCAGTCTGCGAGAGTGAGGAGAGGTGGTAAGAGGTGTCAACCACATTCTCAACATGAGATCATTTATTTATTTAGACAGTTTTGTATACCGCCTTATCCTTCAATCAAAGCGGTCACAACACAATTGGGGGATACATTTAACACGCGGGGATATGAGACACATACACTAATACTTACAGGGAACATGGGCAATGGAGGGTTAAGTGGCTTGCCCAAGACCACAAGGAGCATCTGTGGGACTAGAAACCCCAGTCCTTCCGGCCCAAGGTTGCTGTCCTCTAGTGGAATTTGAACCCCCGACCTTCCGGCCTGAAGTACCTTGCCCCAACCACTAGGCTACTCCTCCCTCATGTAAAATCTCATGGATAGGCAAAGTAGCTGCCTCCTTAGGAGCTTTGGGATATTGTAAAATCTCCAACTCCTTAGCTCTGGGCTCTGTTTCAGGAGTCACAGTAATGGACAGACCTCGAGCCACCTCTCTGATGAAATCCTGAAAGGAGATATCTTCTGGAGGAGACATCCTTCGTTTAGGAGAGGAAGGCTCCTCCGGGAGAGTTATTCTGGAACCGGCAGAGCTTTCAGAATCCTCTGAGTCCTCCAAGGATTCGAAGTACCTTCTGTCCAGATGCTCTTGCAGAGCCCGATACACGTACCGACCGAAGTTGAACTGTCTGACGCGGTTCCGAGGGTGTCGATGCCGCAAGGAGAGCCGCCAGACTGCGTTCAATAGCCAGGAACCTCTGGTCTATCGACGCTGCCGATGCCTGGATATCGATACCAGAAGCAGCCGGTACCCCAGAGCATGGCACCAGTAGTTCTGCCGAGGTCGAGGCTTCGAGAACATCCTGGAGCCCCGATAATGCTTTGGAAGCCGAAGCCTCCTGCCGAGGCAATTTTGCTGGTACAGAACCCTCAAGGGCAACGCCAGAGGCATCTCGATGCTTGGAAGGAGACCTACCCTTTGAGGACCGGCCAGACTTATGTTTAGTTACCTGAGATCCATGGGAGGAAGACGAAGCCCTGGAAGACGTCGATGCCACAGAAGCTGCATCGGAGGGAAAAAGGGCGCTGAGCTTGGCAGCTCGGTTTTGTCGACCAATCTTGGACATCATGGCACAAGCCATACACTCGGAGATGGAGTGGTCAGGACCTAAACATTTGAGACACCACTCATGGGTGTCGGTGACGGAGATGGTACCGCCACACTTGGTGCACCTTTTGAAACCCGAAACGGGTTTTTCCATAGTGGAGGAAATTTTGGGCCTAAGGCCCAAATTGGCGCGTGCACCTGGAAAAGAAAAGTTTGGAAAAAAGTAGTATATAGATAGATAGATTTTTTTTTTTTTATTGAAGGAAAGAAAGAAAAAACGGCGGTACCGGTATAGCGTCGACGAAGGCAGACGCGACCACAAAAAAGAAGGAATAAGGAAAAACTTTTCTGCGGTAAGAGGAACAATGACTTGCTGGTTCTGCGGAAAACGAAGAACTAGAGAGAGGCAGTTGGGAAAGGCGGGAAGGCAGCATGCAGGCGCTGTGGGATGCTCCCAAAGGCTTTCTAATTTGACAATGGGGAGCGTTCCCACACAGGCTCCGTCGGTACCGACGATACCCATATGTGAAGACTACATTCCTGCTTGTTCCTGGAGATAGTGCGACAAGGCGGTGGCAAAAGCCAGGAGGATGTTGGGCTGCATACAAAGAGGAATCAACAGCAGAAAAGAAGAGGTATTTTTGCCACTGTACAAATCACTGGTGAGGTCTCACTTGGAATACTGTGTTCAGTTTTGGAGACCGTATCTTGCAAAGGATGTAAAAAGATTGGAAGCTGTTCAGAGGAAGGCGACCATAATGATTTGGAGCCTGTGTCAGAAGCCTTATGAGAAGAGACTTGAAGACCTAAACATGTACACTTTGGAGGAGAGGAGGGACAGGGGAGATATGATTCAGACCTTTAAATACTTAAAGGAATATAATGAACAAACCTCTTCCAAAGACAGGGAAGCTGTAAAACTAGAGGGCACAACAGGAAGCTGCAAGGTGGTAAATTGAAAGGCAATGTCAGGAAATACTTTTCCCGGAAAGGGTGGTGGATGCTTGGTATGCCCTCCCGATGGAAGTGGTGGGGGCAAACACGGTGACGGAATTCAAAATGGCATGGGACAGACACAGTGGATCCCTTTACAGCAACAGAATAAAATCAAAATAAACTGAACCATCTAATTTTTCAAAAAATAGGAGTGTCCTGCATGGAGTGGTGGGTTCACCCCTAAACAGGGACGTGGGGAGGGGTGGCCTGCATGGAGCGGCAGGTGCACCTACTCTTGCCATCACGCTGGGCAGACTAGATGGACCATGCTGGTCTTTATCTGCCGTCATTTACTATGTTACTATGTAGGTCTCTCAGGTACATGCCCCATGTACAGCTGGTATGCCTGGATCCGACAATTCAGCATAGAACTCTGTAAACACTTCCTGCCGAGGGCATCCAAGTCACGGGCCTCCCTGCCGGGAGGCACCAAGGAGTTCATCTTCTGGCTCTTCAGCCTGCACATGGCCAATTCCACAACTATGGAGTTGTGCAGCAGTTGCAACTTTTGAAACCCAGGGCTCCGGCGGACTCGATATATAAAGTTTGCTGATCAATGTCACCGACGCCATTGTCTCCCACATGTGGAGCATCAGTCGTTCCAGGATCAGAGGCGAGGGTACAGTAAGGGCTTCCCGAGGGGGGCCTCATACTGGAGGATCTCGAGCTTGTCGGCTCGAGGATTCTCCTCAGACTCTGTGGGTAACGCCAAAGCCTTGGACATATCCCGCACGGTCCAAGAACCTCGTGTCCTCCGGAGGGGACATTCTCCGAGGCTCGGATACCAGGGAATTGGAAGGGGCATCCCTATGCCAGAGGGTATCCGGGTACTCCTTGTCTTCGGTTTCTCACACTGACGCCTCCGAGGAGGAATTGAGGGGCTTGTCAGGCATCGAGGGCCCTGGCGCCGACTGCCCCAACGCTGGCAGGCTCAGTGGTGACATCGTAGGTCCCAAACGGGAGGCCGAGTGAGACCTCGGCCAAGGATCGACTCGAGCCTAAAAGGCCTTGAGATTCGGCTTGACCTACGGGGTCGACTTCGACGTCGAGGACCTGGTGGTCAGGGTGGACGAACCGCACAGGCCGGCTATCAGCGCCCACTGCTGCTCCAAGAAGGCAGTGACACTGCGCTCCAAGGCCATCATTCTGGACTCGAGTACGGAAGGCTACGCAGCCGCCGGCTCGGGCTCCGACACAGTCGGGCCTGACGCTGGTTCCCCCAGAGGGGAGTCCTCGACGAGGGCAGTTGGTACTTGCCTCAGCTGATCCGTCTCCCGATGAGGCATCTTTGCCGGGTGTTCCTTCTCTGAAAATCCCGGCCGGTGCTCGGGGTTCCGCAACAGGACCGGGAGGAGCTGGGTCGCTCGGAGCCATCCAGAGACGCTGCCTTTGAGGATTTCTTCTTCCTCTTGTGCTCCCTCGAGTGAGACCCATTTCCGAGGAACTTCAACACTGTTCGGGCTTGGAATGCTCCCCCCAAGACGTGGAAGCCTCAGACGAGGTCTGGGCTCAGAAAAAATGCTATCATGCTGCTGCTGGCGGCTCTTCAGGGCCTTAGAGGACATCTTCCTACACGGGCCACAGACCAACGGGTCATGGTCGGGCACGAGGCACCAGAGACAGCAGTCGTGTGTATCGGTGAGGGACATAAGTTTCACTCACTGATCACATTTCTTAAACCCGCTGTCAGCCATTGGGGGAAACAGGGCCCCTGCAAGGTCGAAGACCCAGGCTGTCAGTGAAAAAGAAAAAAAATAAAGTGTGAACGCCAGTCACGAAGGACAAAAACCAAAAAGAGAGACTGACTCGATACCGGTGTACCGAGCCGAAGGCGGGAAGAGGTACCAGTGTCGACCGGCTGAAAAAAACAAGAGAAAAATCAACCTTTTTTCGGGGACACAGGGACTACGTCCGAAGGGCTCCACGGAAAAAAGGAGACTGAGCAAGATGGCACCCTTGGGCAGGAAGGGGACCATGCATGCGTGGTGGCAACTCCCAAAGGCTTTCTCTGAAAGCTGGGGATTTGCTCCGCATGAGGGCTCTGTCGGCACCAACATCACCCATATGTGAGGACTGACTTCCTGCTTGTTCCTGGAGAATCACAGGGATCCAAAGATGATCTTTTTTAAAACTGGAGGAACAGAGGCAGTCTTCAGATCAATAGAAAAATTTCCAAAGGACAAAGAATTGTTAACAAAAGATTACAACAGCACGACAACTTCATTTTTCACCAGTCCCAAAATTCTAGATGAAGAAGGCTCAAACATCATATTTGGAAGACATACAGAACTAAATAACGAAGCTACATCCTCCACAGACATTTTAAATTACAACAAATCTTGACTAACATCTAATGACAACAACTTGGATTCTAAATTAACAGTATCCAAGATCTTTTGTAATTGCACGGTCTTTTCAATGAAGAGATACAAAAGACACACAATCTAGCTGAGATATAGTCTGAACAGCCAAAGTCCCAACAGGCTCTACAATTCTTGAGCAATCTTAAAAATTCTCTTTGATCTCAGTAGTATCTGATGTCCAGCAAAGCAATTTTTCTGGCCAACCAAAAATGCTCTTCTATAATACACAGCTTTTTCTCACCAATCCTCTCTTTAGGGATTCATCCTTGCCGTTCTGCAATGCTTTTTTAGCTCTATGAACACTTGCCTTCAAAATTCTTTACTAAGAGCTTTAGTATACCACGGAGCACACTGCCCTAATCTGAAAGTAACTATCTTTTGTGGTCAAGAATTGCTTGACTTATTCCTGTGTTCCAACACTCCACTTACTGATTAGGTGCAAGTTCACTAAAAACCCCTTGCATGTTCTTCAAGCAGCAGCTAACTCTTCAACATCATCATTACACACATCAGATATAATCTTTCTAGTTTAAAAAAAATGCCAAGCAAAATGTTTTTTATCACCCTTACTATGGAATAAATTGATTCCTGAAATCAGAGGTAAATATAATTCAATGTCCAGTTAAAGGCCTCACTTCATTGTTGGGCTTTCTTGTCCTACCATCATCCTGATCAATACTAGGCATTGCTCCTACTAAGGCCTCCTATTTCATCTATATTTTCCTTAGACTGGCCACTGGGATGAGTCTTAGCTTCATTTCGGACTACTTCATCCCGTCCCTTCTCCTCTCCTTCAGCCTGCACCCCTTTTTACGTTTACTTCTAAATGCTATATCAATTATATATTTTACTGCTAGGAGTTACTTTGTATTTGTTTACCAGATACAGATTAAAAAGCAAAACAAAAAGCTTTTATGACAGTTGTCCACTAAATAGCAACATTTAGAGGGACTGGAAAAGCTTGTTGTGAAGGAGCATTTAGCTAATTTCTTTGGTGTTAATTTTATCCTGAAGTTTTACATTCAGCTTAAAGTACAGTCACTGGAATAAAAGGAAAAACAAAACAATCATTTGTGCAGTGTAGCTAGGTTTATCCATTGGCAAGCAGGACTGAATCAGTCACACAAGTTGGTGGCATCATTTAATAGCACTGAAATTCTGAGCACGTGTGAGGCTCCACACATTGAGAACCCCAGGTATGTGGACTATGGACACAGTAATCAATTGTTCCTCTGTCCAACTGCACAGTTCTGCCACCTTGAGAGCTGCCTCAGCGCATGGTATTCTGTTTTGCTTGTTGACATACACTACTGTCATGTTATTGTCTGAAGAGAAACAGACTGCCTTGCAGGCCAACTATAGGGGTTAAGTGCGAGGTTAAGTATTAGATAAGTGTCAAGAGATTATTTTAAGGGTTAAGGGATTAAAATGTTCCTGGTTCATAATCACTCAATGGCTGCTCTGAATCTCTAAAAAATAAAGAACAACAGCCAGGCTGCTATATGATGTGGGCAACACTTGGGCCAGTACAAGAAGAAACCCAGCACAAGAAAAACCATATAAGGAAATATCATGAGCCCAGTAGGTGTAGGTCTGAACTGGAAAGTCCAGACATAGGCCTACAGGGGCAATGTGCAAAGGAGCACGTACACAGGAAACCAGAAGCTGGCAACATATATGCTAGGCCTTTTGCCCTGAAGAAAGCAGGTGGCTGAACGATAGTTGGTAAGTATGGGAGCAGGGGGGCCAAGGGGGATTTTTGCAACAGGAACTAAGGGGAACAAAAAAAGGCAATAATAGGAAATAAGAAGGGAGGGGGGAGAAGACATAGGAGGGATAGATCTGGGACTGTATGCATAAACGGAAGCAAAGAAAAGTATATATGTAGTATGCTGTTTATATTCGTGGGAGGAGACATTCTGGAGATGCCTAGTGCTCGATAGAACTCTCTTCCCCACACCCTTGCCTGTATTGGTCATCAGTTATCTAATAAAGCAGTGTTACTTACCTGTAAACAGGTGATCTCTGGGAACAGCAGGAATTAGTCCTCACATATGGGTACGTCAGAACCGACGGAGCCTGCGCGGGAAAGCTCCCCAGCATCCCAGAAGGAAGCTTTTGGGGCCTCCCACTGCACATGCGCGCTGCCTTCCCGCCTTCCTGACCAGCTCTCCTCAGTTCGAGTTTATAGCTGAGACAATAGAGAGAGGAAAGGAAGATAGATAGAAGATACAACTCCTAGGGGAGGTGGGTGGGTTGTGAGGACTAATTCCTGCTGTTCCCAGAGATCACCTGTTACAGGTAAGTAACTGTGCTATCTCCAGGAACAAGCAGGAATAAGTCCTCACATATGGGGACTCCCTAGCTAAGATGCCTGGGAGATCCCCTTCCAAGGGTTCGCCATCTTCGTATGGATCTCAGGCATCCATCCTGGGAAGGTGGGCAGGAGTTGTTCAAGTATGGAACAGGTGTTTGAGGACAGCCTGACCAAACAAGGCATCCCGGCGGGAGTCCTTGTCCAAACAGTAATGGGCTGTGAAGGTATGAACCGAGGCCCAGGTGGCGGCTCGACAGATCTGATCTATGGATACAGAGTGAAGATGAGCCATAGAAGTGGCCATGGCTCTCACATTGTGAGCTGTGACATGGCCTTCCAGAGAAATATTTTTACTCTGGTAAGCAAAGGAAATACACTGAGCAATCCAAATGGAAAGTGTACGCTTAGAGACTGGAAGTCCCAAATGAGAAGGATCAAAAGCCACGAAAAGCTGGGAATACTTTCGATGTGGCTGAGTCCTGTTGAGGTAAAAGGCAAGAGCTCTTTTACAATCTAGAGTATGAAGGTTCCTCTCTGCACAGGATGTATGAGGAGCTGGAAAAAAGATAGGTAGATATACCTCTTGATTAAGATGAAAAGGCGAGACCACTTTGGGCATAAAGTGGGGATTCGTCCTAAGGACCACCTTATCATGATGAAACCTGGAATAAGGTGGATGAGCCACTAAGGCCTGTAGTTCACTGATGCGGCGAGCCGAAGTGACTGCAATAAGGAAAAGGACCTTCCAGGAAAGAAATTTCAAGGAGGTAGAAACCAACGGTTCAAAAGCTGGCTTCAAAAGCTGGCTTCATAAGCTGACCAAGAACGAGGTTCAAATCCCATGCTACCGGAGGAGGCCGGATGGGAGGTTTAGTTAGAGTCAGGCCTCTCATGAACCTTGCAACAAGAGGATGAGAGGAGACAGGTTGTCCATTTATAGGTTTTAAAGATGCTGCAATAGCACTCAAATGGACTCGTACTGAATTCGTCTTAAGGCCTGCATTAGAAAGATGCAGGAGATAGTCTAATAGAGAATTCAAAGGAAGTGCTAGAGGGTCAAGACCCTGTTGAGCACACCAAATGGAAAAGCGTTTCCATTTGAAAGCATAGGAACGCCTCGTGGAGGTTTTCCTAGAGGCATGAAGGATATCTTTCACTGGTTGAGAAAGATTGAAGTCATGAAGGCTTAGGCCTTCAGTAACCAAGCTCTGAGGTGTAGGGACTTGGGGTTTGGGTGCCACAAAGTCCCCTCCTCCTGAGACAGAAGGTCTGGCGCCGCTCCCAGGTCCAGGGAGGGTCCCTGGGAGAGATGCAGAAGTAGAGGGAACCACACTTGGCGTGGCCAGCGTGGAGCTATGAGGATCATCGATCCGTGATCCCTCTGGAGTTTGAACAGAGTCTTGGGAATCAAAGGAATGGGTGGAAAGGCATATAGGAATTCCTGACCCCAATGTAGGAGAAAGGTGTCGTTGGCCTGAGCTCTCTGACACGGAGTCCTGGAACAGAACCGGGGAAGTTTGGCAGTCCACGGACTTGCAAAGAGGTCTATGTCCGGGGTTCCCCATTCCTGAAAGATTCTGCGTATCTGGTCCATATGCAAGGACCATTCGTGTGGAAGCAGAACTCGACTGAGTCTGTCTGCCCGAGAGTTTTGAACCCCTGGAAGATACACTGCCAGAAGATGAATTTGATGCTCTCTGGCGAAGGCCCATAATCTGAGAGCTTCGTTGCAAAGCGACAGAGAGCCTGTCCCTCCTTGTTTGTTTATGTAAAACATGGCCACCTGATTGTCTGTATGGACTAGGACGGTCATGTTGACTAGGAGGGTATGGAAGACTTTGAGGGCAAAGAAGATTGCTCGCAGTTCCAGGAGGTTGATGTGAAGGGTGGTCTCTTGTGGAGACCAAGCACCCTGAGTGGAGAGGTGTTGAAGATGGGCTCCCCACCCTGTTTGGGAGGCATCTGTTGTGAGGGTTGCTTGGGGTAACAAAGGTTGGAAGGGGGCCCCCAACAACAGATTCTTGGTGGACATCCACCATTGGAGGGACCAAAACAGACGCTTTGAGGTGAGTATTTGGTCGGAGAGCGCTCCTGATGCCTGAGTCCACTGGGTGGCCAAGGTCCATTGAGCTGCTCTCATATGAAAACGAGCGTAGGGCACCACGTGTACCGTGGAGGCCATGTGGCCCAGAAGTCGCAGCATTTCTCTGGCTGTCAAGTGACTGCTGGACTGAGCTTGGGAGGCCAAGCACACCAGACGTTGGCCCCGGACTTGAGGTAGGTAGGCCCTTGCAGTGGTGGTGTCCAACTGGGCCCCTATGAATTCCAGAGACTGAGTAGGGATAAGTTGAGACTTGGGAAGGTTTATCACCAGTCCCAGATACTGCAGAATGTGCCTTGTGCGGTCCAGGGAAATCTGGGCCTCTGACTGAGATGGAGCTCGGATGAGCCAGTCATCCAGATATGGGAATACAAAAATTCCCAGACCTCTTAGAAATGCGGCAACAACTGCCATGCATTTGGTGAACACTCTTGGAGCAGAGGCTAGACCGAAGGGAAGTACTCTGTACTGGAAATGTTTTCCCTGAAACAGAAATCTTAGATATTTTCTGTGGGATGGGTGGATGAGTATATGTGTGTACGCATCCTTGAGATCTAGAGAGCAAAGTCAATCCTGACTCTGAAGGTATGGAAGGAGAATGCCTAGAGAAAGCATTTTGAATTTCTCCTTGTACAGAAATCTGTTCAATTCTCTCAGATCTAGGATAGGTCTGAATCCCCGTCTTCTTTGGTATGAGAAAATAAGGGGAGTAGAATCCTGTCCCTTGTTGAAGAAGAGGAACCTCTTCTATTGCCCCTTGGGCAAGGAGAGAAGAGATTTCCTGACCCAACAGGCCCAGGAGAGATGGGGGAGAATTGAAGTGCCTCACCATGGTATATGGAGGAAGGTTGGAAAAATGAAGTTTGTAGCCCTCTCTGATGATAGAGAGGGTCCATTGCTCTGATGTAATTTGCCCCCATCTGGGAGCAAAGTGAGCTAACCTTCCGGGAATGGTGAGGGGCTCTGGTTGTTCTAGAGCCAGAAAGGTTAAGTTCTCTAGGGGCAAGTCAAAACCCCTGAGGGGGTTGAGCCTGCTGAGGAGTGGCAGACACTGCAGGCTTTGACCTTGCCTGTTTAGGCTGCTGACGTTTAGCAGCAAAGCGAGGCTGAGAAGATTGTTGGCCAGTATTTGTGGAAAATCTGGCCTTCTTGTAGTAAGGCCTCTTGAAAGACTTTTTCTTGGCAGGAATAGAGGTAGACTTAGAAAGTCTATCTAAGGTAGCATTTTCTGCGTCCATTTGAGTGGCTTTAATTTGCCAGTCTTTACCAAATAAGTTCTCACCTGTACAGGGCAGATTCCGTAAGCCATCCAGGACCCAGGGTTCTAGGTCAGAGGCCTGGAGCCAAGCAAGTCGTCGGGCTGCAATGGCAATGCCCGAAGCTCTACCGGCACCTTCAAAGGAATCAAAGGCTGCTCTGTTGGAGAATTTAGAAACATCTAGAAGCTGTTTCACTATAGAAATGAACTCCTCCTTTTTATCCTCAGGGAGAAAGGGGGCAAAATGCCGTACCTTTAGGGCAAGTTCCCTGAGAAACATGCCCATATACAGACTGTATGAATTAATCCTGGCTATAAGCATACTAGCCTGGAAGATTTTCCTACCAAAAGAGTCTAGGGTCTTACATTCTCGCCCTGGAGGGGTAGAAGAGTGCCTTTTGGTACTCTTAATCTTTTTCAGCGCAGACTTCACCACAATGGAATGGTGAGGCAGCTGAGTCTTTTGAAAACCAGGAGAAGGAGGGACCCGGTACATGGTGTCCAACCTACGAGAATAAGGAGACGTTAGAGGAGCCTCCCATAAGTCCATCAAGTATTTTTGAAGGATTTCATGGATAGGCAGGGTGACTGCCTCTTTAGGAACCTTAGGGTATCCTAAAATATCCAGTTTCTTTGATCTAGGTTCTTTTTCAGAGGATGTGGTAATAGAAAGTCCTTTAGCTAGTTCTATAATGAAGTCTTGAAAGGACAAATCCTCTGGTGGAGACATTCTCCTCTTTGGGGAAGAAGGGTCTTCAGGAAGAACTAGAGACAGCTCATCAGAGTCCTCAGAGGAGTCAAAATCCTCAGAAGAATCAGAGTATCCTCTATTTGCTTCCAACGCACGATACGCATACCGTTCGGTATCGACATCGGGCGTACCAGGTATGGGATCGGTATCGGGTGAAAACCCGGATCCGGCATGCGGAACCGATCTGCGTTTGGAAGACGATGGTCTCGATTCCGATATGGGAAACGATACCGGAATCAGACCCGGAACCACTGGATGCGGTACCGAGGGCGTTGCAGCTTTAATGAAAGCCAGCATGGCCTGCTGCATGGTCTGAACAGTATTGCTCATAGACGCCACTGCTGCCTGGATGTCGGTACCGGTATGGGCCGGTACCCCAGAGCAGTCTAACAGGTGATCGGTCGAGGCCGTGCCATCGATGTCAACCTGTAACCCCATAGATGGAGCTTTGGAAGCCAGAGCTTCCCGCCGGGGTTGTTTGGCTGGGGCAGGATCCTCAGATTCAAAAGTGAGAGCCTCTCGATGCTTTGAAGGAGATTTGCTCTTTGAGGACCTGCCCGAAGAAGGTTTGGTTACCTGAGATCCATCCGGAGAGGAAGACCTGGATGACTGTGATGCTGGATTATCTGAAGCAAACAGCACATGGAATTTGTTGGCCCGGTTCTGCAAACCACGTTTAGACATCTGGGAGCAGGATGGGCAGTCCGGAATGGAGTGGTCAGGTCCCAAACATTTAAGACACCAGTCATGGGTGTCTGTGACAGAAATAACAGCACTACACTTGGTACACTTCTTGAAACCAGGGGCTGGTTTCTCCATGAGGAGAATTTGTGTAGGCCTAACCGAAGTCACCAAGTTGTGCAAAAATAAAGATTTTTTTTTTTTTTTTTGAAAGAAAGAAAGAGAGAGACCGGCGGTACCGGTTTCGGTATGGGGAAGGCAGGTACGCGGTCTAAAGAAACAAACTAAAATAAGAATTTCTTCAGCGGTGACAGGAACACGACCTGCTGGCTCCGCGGAAAAAGAGAAACTGAGGAGAGCTGGTCAGGAAGGCGGGAAGGCAGCGCGCATGTGCAGTGGGAGGCCCCAAAAGCTTCCTTCTGGGAAGCTGGGGAGCTTTCCCACGCAGGCTCCGTCGGTTCCGACGTACCCATATGTGAGGACTTATTCCTGCTTGTTGCTGGAGATACAGAGACTCTGATTGCACCTGTACTGACTTTCGGATCTGATCATTACAGGAAACTAGTAATAATTAGTTGTGGTTCATTTCTGTGAGTAACAGGGCCTCACAAATTTGTGCCGAAACCCGGGATTGGGTATGGGTGGGTCTTTATGACCAAGATACAAATTTAAAGATTTGGATTCCCCTCAAGAAAGAAGAGGGAGGTACGTTCCCGGTGCGTACTAGAGAGCGGAGGAGAAGAAGAAGTGAGTGACTGATTCCCTAGGAAGACGGCTGTTGTGACGACAACGTCGTGAGTATACTTATGTTTGACCAAGCTTGGTAAGTGTTGTTGTTTAACTTTTGTTTTGTTATATTGATAAAGTGTAAGGATATTTTGCTGCTATGAGCCAGGACTGAATGAGGTGTGTCTGAGACTATACGTATCGGCAGATACAAAGCGTGTGTGTGTTCTTACTCATGGTTCCATACCTCCGCGAGGAGATTGGCTGGGTCTGAACGAAGCGAATTTCTTGTCTGAAAGGTGTCCTGGACATTTCGTGCACCGACCTTCCTCTGTAGATAAAGAGGTGGGATATTAAGATCCTTAAATAAAGGCTGCACGTAGGAATCATGTCTCTGTTTAGGAGAAAGAAAGATGACAATCAGGGAATAATGGTAAATCAGGTTTCCCCAATGACTCCGGTCGAACGGATGATGAGAGATAATCCCATATTAGGAAAGGAAATATTGAAGGTTTGCCTTAAATGGGCAAAATGGAGCACTGCTCCCGGGACACCTCTTGGCTGGCCACCGGAGGGGTCCTTTGATGGTTGTTGTTTAGCAAAAATTAGGGATTATGTTTTGTCTCATAAGACCAATGCTAGTCAATTAAAACATCTGCAATACATTTCTATGTGGATGAAACAGGCAAACCCAGGTACCCTCAGTAGTGATGCCCCTCCTCCCTATTGTACAATGGAGAGTCGTACCATGGCAGCAATAGGGTACTCAGACCCCCCCATGCCCAAGAAGGAACAATCAAAGAAAGAACTTAATGATAAACAGGTGACAGAAAAACAAAGGGAGAATCTGGGAAAGACAAATCAATCTGAGCCTTCAGCACCTTATATTGATAGCTCTTTATATAAGCCACTGTATAGGGAATTGGAAGATATAGTTTACCGAAAGGGCCCCCAGCCATGTAGGAGATCCCGGTCGGTATCCCCCTGCCGGGAACGACATACAGGATGGGTCCAAGTAATGGGCAAATTACATTTGACTCCTGATACAAGTCCTGAGGACCCAGGTCCTTGCGAAAAGTCAGTCTTGGGGGCTATGGGCGGAGATTCCCATCCCTCTACTTCCACACTTCATGAGGAAATTCAGGTTTCATCCGAGGATAAACCCTCAGGGGGTATCCTACATAAGGTACAGTCTACTCCCCCTGTTACTAGTTCCGCTGGTTGCAATAAATCCTCCAGTGGAGCACATAGAACACCAGATAAATGGCATCCAAAGTACTATGGCAACCGACCACAGGCAAGTTTGCATGATATTGTGACCCGAACGACCCGGGCACATGACTATCACGTATTGCCTGTACAGAACACTAAAGAGCCAGTTCAGCCTAAGAAAACCCCTGTAGAGTTTGTCTTTCATGAGGAGGGAGGTGAAGGATTTTATGTATATCATTGGAGTTCCAACCTACATGGATGGACCTCGTCATGTGCCCCACAAATGAGAATTTGGCCAGAACAAGGATCACTGGACACTAGAGATTTAAACCTAGCTCGTAGATGTATTCGTGGAGGGGAAGGGGACCCACAATGGGACTATAAGTACATGGAAGCAGGATTGAGAGTATGGGAGAAATATGAGGGACAAGATCCCAATAACCCAAAGTTGCCAGGTTATATGATGTTTCCTGTGAGACGTGCTCCCCAAGGACAGGAGATATATATTCCCTGGAGTTTTACCGATATGACCAACCTGTCAGAACAACTCCCTCCCCTAAATCAAGGTGCAGGGGGAAATGGATACAGAAGTTTGAACGATTGACCGCAGGTGATACCTTAGCAATTGGTGATGTGAAAGCATTGTTGGCCCGGATTTTGGGTAATAATGCTGCCAATCAGGTGTTTAACAATGCACGTATAGATGGGGTGTTGGTCCACGAACCAGAATACGATGGGGCTTTGTTTAACCCCTATCGTAATTTGGTTTGGGATTCACTAAGAGACATATACCCTACCCAAAGAAGTATGGGACCCCTTACATCGCTGCAGTTTAAGGTAGGGGAAGATATTAGTGCTTACTTGGCAAAGTTCCAAGACCTGTGGGAAGCACAAATGGGTGTACCCCATAATGCCCCACATATGGCCCTTATGTTTTTCCAGACTCTGTGTAATACCTTACCTTTGCCCATCCAGTTGAAACTTAAAAATATAGTTGCGCTGGAGTCAGAACCATGGCAGAAGCAACAGGCACATATTTTTCATTTTATCAGACAAGCTGAGGAAGAATTGAATAAATCAGAGGGGGACAGAAAAGCTGCCCAGACTCGTTTGTTTAATTTGCAATTGAAAGAAATAGAACAGGAGAAGAAGGAAGGGCTGGTCAGCAGATCTCCTGCCGATGAAAAATTAATTAAAGCCCTCCGGCAGCAGGTTAAAGAGGCAAAGCAACAAGCTAAGGACACACGGAAACAATTTGAGGCATGTATGGAATGCTTGGATGATTCTTCCAGTGATAGCAGTTCAGATGATGATTTTGAGGAAGCACCCAGACCCATGATACGTGCCTTGAATGTTCAAGGATGTGGTCAGCTCTCAGGTCAGGAACCACGGCCCTTCCCCAGACAAAAACAGAACAGAGAAAGGGATTTTTGCTGTTGGCAATGCGGTGAAAAGGGACACTTGCAACGGGCCTGCCGGGGCCCTCCGCCAAGAGGGCGGAGAGAGTATAACCAAGGTCCCCCACCACCTGCAAGACCCCGCCAATACCCTACCTGGCAGCCCCCAAATAGGACAGGCTATGGCAATAGGGGAGATGGACAATGACTAGGTATCTATAATGTGCAGGTGATGCTAGGCACAGAGGAGGCCACATAAAGTTAACATTGAATGGCCAAGGGATGAATTTTCTAATTGATACCGGAGCCACGCTGTCTGTCTTGAATACCATGCCTATAGGTAGCACTATTGGCAGAGACAGTGTAATGACCACTGGGTTTGATGGTAAGTCAGTAAAAACTCCTGTGACCAATCCAGTTCACGTGGAAGGCCCAAAATTTGATCTCTATCACAATTTTCTGTATGCCTCCCACTGTCCTATAAATTTGATGGGGCGAGATTTAATTGTTAAGGCCCAAGTTACCCTGGTAGCAGGAGAATTCCAATCTGCAGGAATAAGTGAAATTGGTAAGTACTTCCTTAGCCCTTATGGCCGAGTACGGGGTACCCCGGTCCACATATGACTAAAACCAGGGAAAGAGGGTCCGAAATTACCACAGTACCCCTTACAGCAGGCAGCTATAGAGGGTGCACGAGAAGAAATTGATCAGCTCAAACTGCATGGCATTATAGAGCACAGTACCTCTTCATATAATACCCCTCTCTTTCCGGTCAGTAAACCCAATGGCAAATGGCGAATTGTCCATGACCTACGGGCACTGAACCAAGTTGTGGAAACTCAGTTTCCTGCAGTTGCCAATCCAGCCACCACATTAAATACTGTACAACTGTACAAGTATTTTACAGTATTGGATTTAAAAAATGCCTTCTTTAGCGTTGAAATTGCTATTGATTCCAGGCCCCTACTAGCTTTTCTTTTTGATCAAGTACATTACCAATGGACTCGACTACCACAGGGATATGTCGATAGTCCTAGTATCTTTTCCCAGATTCTCTCACAAGATTTGCAGGAGTTCAATTCACATCTCCCTGGAGAGATGTGTCTGTTACAATATGTAGATGACATCTTGCTGTCTGGCTCTAACTATAAGGAAATGCAGAAGTACACACAGGAACTAATACAGGAACTGCAGGACAAAGGGTACAAGCTGAACGGAGAAAAAGCACAGCTGGTGCAGACAACAGTTACTTTTCTGGGATTTCAGTTAAGCCAGGGTTCCATTCTGGTGGGAGAAAAAACCGTTGAACATGCTTTACAACTACCTGTACCAGAGACAGTAAGGGAACTGAGATCTGTTTTAGGCACACTTAATTTTTGCAGAAATTGGATCCCAGCTTTTAGCTCTCGGACCCTCTGCTTCCGCCCTTACTTGAAGGGTGGTGTAAAGAATTCTGACAAAATTACCTTAGATCCTTGTCATGTAAGTGTGCTCCAGTCCATTTTGGAAGATTTAAAGTCTCTTCCAGCCTTACATCTGCCAAATCATCACAAACCCTTTCAGTTAATGGTGGTGACTGGCTCCCAAGCTTGGGCAGCCATTCTATTTCAGGATAGGGTGTCCACCTTATCATTCTTGTCTGGTACCTTTGGATGTACTGAACTCCAACTGTCTGAACTTGAAAAACTAGTCATTGCAGTAGCAGCAGCGATAGAGAAAGTTTTGTCTATTTTCACTCCCACTATCTTGATTCTCTATCAGTCTATTGAATTGAAGGCTATTCTGAACAAAGACACGTTACATTTGTCCCCATCTAAGCTGCAGCAAGCTTGTGCTTCTATCCTGAATAGTGGAGTGATCTTTCATCCCCTCACTGCCTCCACGTGTCCACTCAGTTGGCTACAGACAGCAGTAGATGTTTACACCCCAGTACGTGATTCATCCTATGAGGAAGTTTTATCCTTTATGGTATCTCCCTCTGACATGCCACCAGAGAGTGAAATTTGGTTTACAGATGGATCAGCACAGAAGGGTGCTGTAGGTTTTGCTGCGGTGCGAGTGACCCCTAACGGAGTGTCTGAGCATCGCTTGCAGTATGCCCTGGACTTGGATCAGGGATATTCAGCGCAGGCAGCTGAACTGTGCGCCATATTAGCAGTTTTAGAAGAACGTCCGGCAACGCCCTTGATTTTTTATACTGATTCACAGTATGTTCAAAAGTTGTGTGGGGAATACCTTCAGATTTGGTTACAGCGAGGATTTGTTAATTCATCTAGTAGCCAGTTAGTTCACAAATCATTGATATTGTACTGTGGTAGCTGATAAGAATGCAATAAATAATACCCGGAGTCAGGCAAAGATCCAAGCCAATTTATTTGTGCACAGGCTCAGATTGCAGTAGCATTCAAAATGGTCTGAGCACAGAGCTCAGAAAAATGACAGTTTATATACTTTTCTTCTCCAGTCTAATACAGGCAAAACTTCTCATTGGTCGTGGTGGCCCACTTACCCTCATCCAATAGACATCTCTGACCGGGCCCAGGACTCGCTCCCCCTGCTTGGGTCTTACTAGCCACGGGTCAGCAACTAGACATAACACTAAACATAATACTTCTGCTAAAGTATACAGTATATTTCGCTACTCTTGCAAGGTCAGTTAGCTACAAAGATAGTGGAAGGCATATCAGAAGCATTCTTAACAAAAGCAAAACAAAGCAAGGCTAAGACGTGTTTCTAATAGCTACTGGTGATTTCTGTAATATTCCAGGCACATATCTCTAGCCCTGGCTCAAAACACTAAACAATCATGACGCTAGACAAAATATTCTTACACTGTTCAGCTTCTCTGCTATATTTTCATCCTAATTACAAGGTCAGTGTACATCTAGCAAAGATACAGTGGCGCGGCATTCTACTGAAACAGACATCTGGCTAATCTAAACAATAAACAGTAAGAAAGTTTTAATTCTCTTATCTCCAGGAGAGCAGAACATGTTATCAAACTAGAATAGAACAGTATTTCTTTCTAACAGCTAGCTAACAGCATTCTGTAATTTTCCAAAGTCAGCAATAACATTCTAAAGCAGGGGAAAGGGGCTTTAGGCCTAGCTTCAGGCCTAGCTCTGCTACATACTAGGCCATCGCCTTTCACAGTACCTTTATGACTTACTATTACAACGCTGTCAGAAAGATATTTTAACTTCCTGTAACTGGGTCCCCGGCCATTCCCGCCATTATGGTTTCCTGCATTTTGGCAATGCCCTAGCAGATGAAGCAGCTAAACAAGTCACAGATACTGTCCCCATTTTAGTTACTACACGAGCAAAAACTTATCCCTTACCTTCACTCCAAGATTATCAACAGAATCTTGCGCAGGATGAAGTGCAGAAATGGAAATTGTTAGGGTGCTCTGAGCATAAGAAGTTATGGGTCCACCCTTCTGGGAAAGTTTGTATTTCCTTTTGGTCTTTGCAGCAATTGTGTTCTCTGCTGCATTCTGTCAATCATGCATCAGCTTCCAGCGTGTCTGCACAGATCTCTGAGCTTTTTTGGCATCCGCGTCTCAAATTCAGAATACAGGAGTGGTGCCAAAACAGTCCCGTGTTTAGAAAATTCTCCAGTGAAGGGCAAGCATATTTTGCAAGGTCACCTGCCCGTAGTCCAGGGTCCGTTCATTTCCTGGTATGTTGATTTCACAGATATGCAGGTTCGTGCAGATGGATACAGATTTCTTCTTGTCTGCGTCTGTCCATTCTCCAAGTGGGTCGAGGCTTTCCCGTGCAAACAAGAGAAGGCCTCAGAGGTATTTAAGTGCTTTTCCCAGCACCTGTTTCCTCGTTTTGGCATACCACGAACTGTTTATTCTGATAATGGCTCTCATTTCCGGAATCAGCTAATACATCTTTTCTCTACAGCTGTAAGCCTAAACTGGAAGTATGTTTCTGTCTACCGCCCCACCTCCAATGGCCTCGTCGAACGAACCAATGGCCTGCTCAAGACAGCCCTGCATTTGATACAATCAGATAAGAATATCTCCTGGTTGCAGGCTCTTCCTCTGGCACTGTTTCAACTTAGAAATCGCCCACTGAAGAATGTTGCTCTAACACCACATGAAATATGTACTGGCAGGCGATTGCTGCTATACAATCTCTCTGACACTTCTGTTTCTTTACCAGATTCTTTGTCTCCTTATATTGCAGGTCTGCGCCTAGCTTTGTCAGAGATTTCCCGACGCTGTGCCCTATGTGACCTATATCCACAGTGCCCGAAGGATACCCTGATCCCAATTGGAACCGCAGTTTATCGCAGAAATCCTCATCGGAGTTCCTGGCAAGATCCAACATATTCAGGACCCCACATCGTTTCTGCATCAACCCCATTTGCGGTCTTGTTGGATTCTAGTCAAACCTGGACTCATATTGCCCATCTTTGGGTACCTTGAACTGCCTTTGATTTTTGGACATTTAAGTGATATTTTCTTATCATGCCTCATCTTGCTTATAAGTATGGTTTTCTATATTTTGCTTTGTTACTGTCAATTTTTATAGGGTGGTTTCTTTACTTTATCTCTTTCCGCCCCCACCCTTTTTACTCTACTCCTCCCTCGCCCCTGTCCTCTCCTTCTCCGAATCGCTCCCGCAGGTCTGCCCCTCCTCTCACTAATACTTGGAAAACAACCATCCTCGAGGTAGTTGACCTTCTGAATATTAGTGACTGCATCATATGCACCCCGTTACCCCAAGGTGGTAATTATGCTCCTGTTCGTGTGCTCCCTGTCCCGTTTGAAGAATTTGTAGGTGCCATCCCTTGCTGGAATAACCCCCGCCTTATTAGGGGTTGTGTAGAGCGGGGCCCCATTTACTGTAATGATACCTGGGCGGCCTATCAAGCTGCTTCCTTTCCTGTTCGTGTCTCTGTGCCCCCTATGATATTCTATTACTGTCTTATTACCAACTCCTGTCTCTTTTGCTAACACCTGCAATGTTTCCTGGAATGTCCAAACAAATAAGTTTCATTTTTTAAAAGGTACCATGCGCCCTTTCTATTATGGGCGTAATATGTCTAGGGAACATTGGTACCACGCCCAAGTCCATAGAAATCTTGTCAACTCCACCCACTGGGGCCCGCGGGTTAAAGAACACTCTCGGGTATGGGGTCCTGACTTTTGGGCTTCTGCTTTTAATGTCGGTCCTACGGATTCTACACACACTCTCCTTTTTCGTAAGGGTACTTACACGCACTCTCCTTTCACTTCCTGCTATGCACCAATCCTTTCCTGCAACGATGTAGCCCGATATGGTAGAGCAAACACCACTGCCAGGCAAGGCCGCAATGCTCCTACTACTATCATAGGCCACCAACTTGTTGGCCGCGTCCACTGGAAACCTTGTAAGTCCCGTGATGATCATCCTCTCTGTCAGACTCCTTGTACTCACTCCGCTACCTCAGGATGCCATCCCCATTCCTCTATGGCATATCCCATTAAAACCTACTTTACTTGGAAACCTTCTTTTTCTCTATCTGCTATTGTGGGACATTACTGGCTTTGTGGTGATGTTTTGTACCAGAAGATTTCTCTGTCCAACTTACCCTGTGCCTTAGTTAAAGTATCCCCCTATTCCTTCCTCATTCCCCTAAATGTTTCATATGACCCCCTACCCTCTTCCCCTACTCCTCCACACCAGCGCCGTAAGCGTAGTTATGCTAGCCCCTGGGATTCCTCTATTGCTGAGGATGCTGCGATACAGGCTTCCTATGAATATGTTAACTCTACTTACCCCATGACCAAAGCTCGCCTTATTGCCCTTAGTACCACTGCTTGGATTCCTTGGGCTACTCCCGCCCTCACTGCAGAACTTGGAATGGCTGTCTGCCGCTTACAATGTTTGCTACATATACAAATGAAAGCTGTTACTGAATCTATCTCTCGCTTAGCTGAATCGCTTGAACAAAATAACCAGATGACGCTGCAGAATAGACAGGCTTTAGATTTGTTGCTCGCTGCAGAAGGCGGGACTTGTTCGTTTGTTAATGCTACTAACTGCTGCACGGTCATCGCGAAACATACGGTATTTGTATTAGATGCTATGAATAAGATTAAGCATTTATCTGAACTTCATATTGATGATTTTAAGGGAGGCCTCCAGATTGGGGATTGGTTTTCATCTCTCTCCTCCTAGTTTCACTCTCTTGGATCTGGCCTGAAAGGCTTATTGATTTCAGCTGGCATATTATTATTCTTTGCTTTAATCTTCTGTTGTGCTGTTTCCATTTTTATATCCTGTTGTACGAAACAGTGCACTAAGGTGTCCACTTCTTTTATGCCTGTTCAAACTAGTCATGTTCTTGTCAATGTTTCTTATGCTGCAGTCCCCACGTCTGACTATTCTGACTTAGACTTCTCCCCTTCTCAATAATAAAAAAAAAAAATGGGGGAGTTGTAGGGCTTAAGTGCGAGGTTAAGTATTAGATAAGTGTCAAGAGATTATTTTAAGGGTTAAGGGATTATAATGTTCCTGGTTCATAATCACTCAATGGCTGCTCTGAATCTCTAAAAAATAAAGAACAACAGCCAGGCTGCTATATGATGTGGGCAACACTTGGACCAGTACAAGAAGAAACCCAGCACAAGAAAAACCATATAAGGAAATATCATGAGCCCAGTAGGTGTAGGTCTGAACTGGAAAGTCCAGACATAGGCCTACAGGGGCAATGTGCAAAGGAGCACGTACACAGGAAACCAGAAGCTGGCAACATATATGCTAGGCCTTTTGCCCTGAAGAAAGCAGGTGGCTGAACGATAGTTGGTAAGTATGGGAGCAGGGGGGCCAAGGGGGATTTTTGCAACAGGAACTAAGGGGAACAAAAAAGCACAGTTACTTACCTGTAACAGGTGATCTCTGGGAACAGCAGGAATTAGTCCTCACATATGGGTACGTCGGTACCGACGGAGCCTGAGCGGGAAAGCTCCCCAGCTTCCCAGAAGGAAGCCTTTGGGGCCTCCCACTGCACATGCGCGCTGCGCTGCCTTCCCGCCTTCCTGACCAGCTCTCCTCAGTTCGAGTTTATAGCTGAGACAATAGAGAGAGGAAAGGAAGATAGATAGAAGATACAACTCCTAGGGGAGGTGGGTGGGTTGTGAGGACTAATTCCTGCTGTTCCCAGAGATCACCTGTTACAGGTAAGTAACTGTGCTATCTCCAGGAACAAGCAGGAATAAGTCCTCACATATGGGGACTCCCTAGCTAAGATGCCTGGGAGATCCCCTTCCAAGGGTTCGCCATCTTCGTATGGATCTCAGGCATCCATCCTGGGAAGGTGGGCAGGAGTTGTTCAAGTATGGAACAGGTGTTTGAGGACAGCCTGATCAAACAAGGCATCCCGGCGGGAGTCCTTGTCCAAACAGTAATGGGCTGTGAAGGTATGAACCGAGGCCCAGGTGGCGGCTCGACAGATCTGATCTATGGATACAAAGTGAAGATGAGCCATAAAAGTGGCCATGGCTCTCACATTGTGAGCTGTGACATGGCCTTCCAGAGAAATGTTTTTACTCTGGTAAGCAAAGGAAATACACTTAGCAATCCAGTTGGAAAGTATACGTTTGGAGACTGGAAGTCCCAAATGAGAAGGATCAAAAGCCACGAAAAGTTGGGAAGACTTTCGATGTGGCTGAGTCCTGTTGAGGTAAAAGGCGAGAGCTCTTTTACAATC
Source organism: Ichthyophis bannanicus (assembly GCA_033557465.1). NCBI lineage: Eukaryota > Metazoa > Chordata > Amphibia > Gymnophiona > Ichthyophiidae > Ichthyophis > Ichthyophis bannanicus. The sequence continues at coordinate 290,125,645 of CM066033.1, read as the reverse complement.
TAGAGTATGAAGGTTCCTCTCTGCACTGGATGCATGAGGAGCCCGAAAAAAGACAGGTAGATATACCTCTTGATTAAGATGAAAAGGCGAGACCACTTTGGGCATAAAGTGGGGATTCGTCCTGAGGACCACTTTATCATGATGAAACCTAGTATAAGGTGGATGAGCCACTAAGGCCTGTAGTTCACTGATGCGGCGAGCCGAAGTGACTGCAATAAGGAAAAGGACCTTCCAGGAAAGAAATTTCAAGGAGGTAGAAACCAACGGTTCAAAAGGTGGCTTCATAAGCTGACCTAGAACTAGGTTCAAATCCCATGCTACCGGAAGAGGTCGGATGGGAGGCTTAGTTAGAGTCAGGCCTCTCATGAACCTTGCAATAAGAGGATGAGAGGAGACAGGTTGTCCATTTATAGGTTTTAAGGATGCTGCAATAGCACTTAAATGGACTCTGACTGAATTCGTCTTAAGGCCTGCATTAGAAAGATGCAGGAGATAGTCTAGTAGAGAATGCAAGGGAAGTGCCAGAGGGTCAAGACCCTGTTGAGCACACCAAATGGAAAAGCGTTTCCATTTGAAAGCATAGGAACGCCTCGTGGAGGGTTTCCTAGAGGCATGAAGGATATCTTTCACTGGTTGAGAAAGATTGAAGTCATGAAGGCTTAGGCCTTCAGTAACCAAGCTCTGAGGTGTAGGGACTTGGGGTTTGGGTGCCACAAAGTCCCCTCCTCTTGAGACAGAAGGTCTGGCGCAGCTCCCAGGTCCAGGGAGGGTCCCTGGGAAAGATGCAGAAATAGAGGGAACCACACTTGGCGTGGCCAGCGTGGAGCTATGAGGATCATCGATCCATGATCCCTCTGGAGTTTGAACAGAGTCTTGGGAATCAAAGGAATGGGTGGAAAGGCATATAGGAAGTCCTGACCCCAATGTAGGAGAAAGGCGTCGTTGGCCTGAGCTCTCTGACACGGAGTCCTGGAACAGAACCGGGGAAGTTTGGCATTGCACGGACTTGCAAAGAGGTCTATGTCCGGGGTTCCCCATTCCTGAAAGATTCTGCGTATCTGGTCCATATGCAAGGACCATTCGTGTGGCAGCAGAACTCGACTGAGTCTGTCTGCCCAAGAGTTTTGAAGCCCTGGAAGATACACTGCCAGAAGATGAATTTGATGCTCTCTGGCGAAGGCCCATAATCTGAGAGCTTCGTTGCAAAGCGACAGAGAGCCTGTCCCTCCTTGTTTGTTTACGTAGAACATGGCCACCTGATTGTCCGTTTGAACTTGGACGGTCAGGTTGACAAGGAGGGTATGGAGGACTTTGAGGGCTAAGAAGATTGCTCGCAGTTCCAGGAGGTTGATGTGAAGGGTGGTCTCCTGTGGAGACCAAGTACCCTGAGTGGAGAGGTGTTGTAGATGGGCTCCCCACCCTGTTTGGGAGGCATCTGTTGTGAGGGTTGCTTGGGGCAACAAAGGTTGGAAGGGGGCCCCCAACAACAGATTCTTGGTGGACATCCACCACTGAAGGGACCAAAACAGACGCTTTGAGGTGAGTATTTGGTCGGAGAGCGCTCCTGATGCCTGAGTCCACTGGGTGGCCAAGGTCCATTGAGCTGCTCTCATATGAAGACGAGCGTAGGGCACCATGTGTACCGTGGAGGCCATGTGGCCCAGAAGTCGCAGCATTTCTCTGGCTGTCAAGTGACTGCTGGACTGAGCTTGGGAGGCCAAGCACATCAGACGTTGGCCTCGGACTTGAGGTAGGTAGGCCCTTGCAGTGGTGGTGTCCAACTGGGCCCCTATGAATTCCAGAGACTGAGTAGGGATAAGTTGAGACTTGGGAAGGTTTATCACCAGTCCCAGATACTGCAGAATGTGCCTTGTGCGGTCCAGGGAAATCTGGGCCTCTGACTGAGATGGAGCTCGGATGAGCCAGTCGTCCAGATATGGGAATACGAAAATTCCCAGACCCCTTAGAAATGCGGCAACAACTGCCATGCATTTGGTGAACACTCTTGGAGCAGAGGCTAGACCGAAGGGAAGTACTCTGTACTGGAAATGTTTTCCCTGAAACAGAAATCTTAGATATTTTCTGTGGGATCGGTGGATGAGTATATGTGTGTACGCATCCTTGAGATCTAGAGAACAAAGCCAATTATGACTCTGAAGGTATGGAAGGAGAATGCCTAGAGAAAGCATTTTGAATTTCTCCTTGTACAGAAATTTGTTCAATTCTCTCAGATCTAGGATAGGTCTGAATCCCCCTGTCTTCTTTGGTATGAGAAAATAAGGGGAGTAGAATCCTGTCCCTTGTTGAAGAAGAGGAACCTCTTCTATTGCCCCTTGGGCAAGGAGAGAAGAGATTTCCTGACCCAACAGGGCCAGGAGAGATGGGGGAGAATTGAAGTGCCTCACCATGGTATATGGAGGAAGGTTGGAAAAATGAAGTTTGTAGCCCTCTCTGATGATAGAGAGGGTCCATTGCTCTGATGTAATTTGCCCCCATCTGGGAGCAAAGTGAGCTAACCTTCCGGGAATGGTGAGGGGCTCTGGTTGTTCTAGAGCCAGAAAGGTTAAGTTCTCTAGGGGCAAGTCAAAACCCCTGAGGGGGTTGAGCCTGCTGAGGAGTGGCAGACACTGCAGGCTTTGACCTTGCCTGTTTAGGCTGCTGACGTTTAGCAGCAAAGCGAGGCTGAGAAGATTGTTGGCCAGTATTTGTGGAAAATCTGGCCTTCTTGTAGTAAGGCCTCTTGAAAGACTTTTTCTTGGCAGGAATAGAGGTAGACTTAGAAAGTCTATCTAATGTAGCATTTTCTGCGTCCATTTGAGTGGCTTTAATTTGCCAGTCTTTACCAAATAAGTTCTCACCTGTACAGGGCAGATTCCGTAAGCCATCCAGGACCCAGGGTTCTAGGTCAGAGGCCTGGAGCCAAGCAAGTCGTCGGGCTGCAATGGCAATGCCCGAAGCTCTACCGGCACCTTCAAAGGAATCAAAGGCTGCTCTGTTGGAGAACTTAGAAACATCTAGAAGCTGTTTCACCAGAGAAATGAACTCCTCCTTTCTATCCTCAGGGATAAATGAGGTAAAATGCCGTACCTTTAGGGCAAGTTCCCTTAGAAACATGCCCATATACAGACTGTATGAATTAATCCTGGCTATAAGCATACTAGCCTGGAAGATTTTCCTACCAAAAGAGTCTAGGGTCTTACATTCTCGCCCTGGAGGGGTAGAAGAGTGCCTTTTGGTACTCTTAATCTTTTTCAGCGCAGACTTCACCACAATGGAACGGTGAGGCAGCTGAGTTTTTTGAAAACCAGGAGAAGGAGGGACCCGGTACATGGTGTCCAACCTACGAGAATGAGGAGACAACGTTAGAGGAGCCTCCCATAAGTCCATCAAGTGTTCTTGAAGGATTTCATGGATAGGCAGGGTGACTGCCTCTTTAGGAACCTTAGGGTATCCTAAAATATCCAATTTCTTTGATCTAGGTTCTTTTTCAGAGGATGTAGTAATAGAAAGTCCTTTAGCTACTTCTATAATGAAGTCTTGAAAGGACAAATCCTCTGGTGGAGACATTCTCCTCTTTGGGGAAGAAGGCTCTTCAGGAAGAACCAGAGACAGCTCATCAGAGTCATCAGAGGAGTCAAAATCCTCAGAAGAATCAGAGAATCCTCTATTTGCTTCCAACGCACGATACGCATACCGATCGGTATCGACATCGGGCGTACCGGGTATGGGATCGGTATCGGGTGAAAACCCAGATCCGGCATGCGGAACCGATCTGCGTTTGGAAGATGATGGTCTCGGTTCCGGTATGGAAGACAGTACCGGAACCGCTAGATGCGGTACCGAGGGCGTCGCAGCTTTAATGAAAGCCAGAACGGCCTGCTGCATGGTCTGGACAGTATTGCCCATAGACGCCACTGCAGCCTGGATGTCAGTACCGGCATGGGCCGGTACCCCAGAGCAGTCTAACAGGTGATCAGTCGAGGCCGTGCCATCGATGTCAACCTGTAACCCCATAGATGGTGCTTTGGAAGCCAGAGCTTCCCGCCGGGGTTGTTTGGCTGGGACAGGATCCTCAGATTCAAAAGTGAGAGCCTCTCGATACTTTGAAGAAGATTTGCTCTTTGAGGACCTGCCCGAAGAAGGTTTGGTTACCTGAGATCCATCCGGGGAGGAAGACCTGGATGACTATGATGCTGGATTATCTGAAGCAAACAGCACATGGAATTTGTTGGCCCGGTTCTGCAAACCACGTTTAGACATCTGGGAGCAGGATGGGCAGTCCGGAATGGAGTGGTCAGGTCCCAAACATTTAAGACACCAGTCATGGGTGTCTGTGACAGAAATAACAGCACTACACTTGGTACACTTCTTGAAACCAGGGGCTGGTTTCTCCATGAGGAGAATTTGTGTAGGCCTGAGGCCTAACCAAAGTCACCAAGTTGCTAAATAAAAGGTTTTGGGGTTTTTTTTGTAAAAAAAAGAAAAGAAAGACCGGCAGTACCGGTTTCGGTATGGGGAAGGCAGGTACGCGGTCTAAAGAAACAAACTAAAATAAGAATTTCTTCAGCGGTGACAGGAACACGACCTGCTGGCTCCGCGGAAAAAGAGAAACTGAGGAGAGCTGGTCAGGAAGGCGGGAAGGCAGCACGCATGTGCAGTGGGAGGCCCCAAAGGCTTCCTTCTGGGAAGCTGGGGAGCTTTCCCGCTCAGGCTCCGTCGGTACCGACGTACCCATATGTGAGGACTTATTCCTGCTTGTTCCTGGAGATAAGGCAATAATAGGAAATAAGAAGGGAGGGGGGAGAAGACATAGGAGGGATAGATCTGGGACTGTATGCATAAACGGAAGCAAAGAAAAGTATATATGTAGTATGCTGTTTATATTCGTGGGAGGAGACATTCTGGAGATGCCTAGTGCTCGATAGAACTCTCTTCCCCACACCCTTGCCTGTATTGGTCATCAGTTATCTAATAAACAGAGACTCTGAATGCACCTGTACTGACTTTCGGATCTGATCATTACAGGAAACTAGTAATAATTAGTTGTGGTTCATTTTTGTGAGTAACAGGGCCTCACACAACATGGACTGAAACCTCAGCAGAGGCAGACTGATCGCTCTGGCCTCCAACCGGCTGATGGACCAGGAGGCCCTGAAGCATCTGACCTACACAATGAGTCGCACAGCCCTTCAGGATGGTATCTGTGGTGACTACTACCCAATTCAGTGCTTCCAGAGGCATCCCACACATCAGATTACAAGACTGAGACCACCATGCTACTGAGAGAGAGGAAGGATCTGGTAGAACAGCTGAGAGCCATGCATGCTCTGTATCAGGTGCCCCCCTCTCCGGGGTTTCAGAAAAACCAACTCCCACATCATTCTATTGTAGTGGAGTCAACGATGAGGAAAGTCAGGAGTAAGGAGAAGCATTCTTCCTACCCTCCAGGTCGTGCATCCAAGACACTGGATGCCTTTGGACGTCAAACCTTCCAGACTTCGATGCTGGTTTCAAGGATTATCTCATATATTTTTTATATGAGTCTAACGCTTCGGGAGGTCACGGAGAAGTTATCTCTTATGTCTCCCTTTTTGTCAGAACCGAAGGCCTCTGACTATTCCTTGCTTCTTAATCATAGCAGGAATATCGCTTGGTTTCTCTCCCGTGCTGCTCTAGACTCTTTCGAGTCTGTTAGCAGGTCCTCGGCTATTGCCATTGGAGCACGTCGTACAGCCTGGCTGCAGGCTTCAGACTTGAACGGATGGGCACAACATACGCTGGGTAACTCTCCGTGTACTGGGGAAAATCTTTTCAATAGAGAGGCTTTACGTCAGGTTGCTCAGAGCTCCACTGACATTCCTAAGTCTGGAAACCGTCCTAAGCCGCCTTCTTCCCCAGGATGGAGGAAATGTCCTACCAAACCTTCTTTCCCTAAGACAAGAAAGTGTCATCCTCCTTCGGCCCATCCTCCAGCTGTGCCCCAGCCTGGGGCATCCTGTCCTGGTCTGAAGTTCTCAGGCTCCCACCAGGCTACTCAGACCAAGCAACCATAGGCTCCTGTATGCTGCAGGCTACAATTTAACTACTTATTACCGGAAGTTTGTTCTTCCAACTCTACGCTGTGGTGTTTCTTTCAGTATGCCCAGGATACTTTGCCCATGGGCTACAGTACCCTCCCTTTCTTATTACTCGAAGGGAGATCGCCAAATCCCTAGAAGAATATCCTGCAAAGAAGGATAATGCTTTCTTTTTCTGCAGGACCCTGTGTAAGAGTAGGACCAGGGATAGGAATGGCAAGAAAGGCTGCCATGGCAAGGAGAAATTCCTGAAAGGAAGGATCTCCCAGCTGAACCATTCCTGGGCATGCAGATGTGGCTTCAGCAGCTTGAGCGCCAGAAGGAAGCCCGCTAGAGGGAGAGAGATACCGACCGCTCCGGTTCGAGGCAGTGAGTACAGCATCGTCGGATCCCGGTATCGATTCCAAACTAGGCATAGAACGGATCGACGACACCGATGGAACAGCGGGAGTCGACCTCGATACCGGTGCCGGGGACGGTAAGGCCCTCGTAGCAGGCAGCGGGGATTGCCGAGGCGGTACCGAGGCCACCAGGGAGCTTCGGTGATTATCCTTGGCGCTGTGTAGCCGGAAGGGACATGGATCGGATCCGAAGCTTGTCGGAACCCAGTCATCCAGACTGGACAACGATTCTAGACTGGGCATCGAACTGAGCGAGGTTACCGATGCCCGCCTGGAGTTCACTGGCGCCGGAGGCGGCGCCGGCGATGCCGGCCCCTGAAGGTCAAGGGGAATCGCATCGATCGGTGCCGAAGGCGCCGAGGACGTCCGCAGACGACGCCCGGCGAAGAGAGGAATACTCGACACCGACGCCGAGGTCGGGGTATCGGTACTGCCCGAGGCCAGTACCCCATCCGAGCATGGGGGGAAACCCATCCGAGGCGTATCGATCGGCCCCGAGGCCCAGGACACCCGGTGACGAGCCCCGGTGGAGAATGGGACACTCAACACCGACGCCGATGCCGGGGCATCGGCGCCGCTCGAAGCCGGAACCCACCCTGCGGCTGGTCCGGACTGCGGGAACCCAGTCTGGGTCATATCGACCGAGGGCCCCGAGGGCCCCGGATGACGGCCCCTAGTGACGAGCGGAGCGCTCGACACTGGCCTCGACGCCGGGGAATCGGCACCGCCCGAAGCAGGCACCAACCCCGCGCCTGGGTGGGTTGCAGGAGAGGCCGTTCGGGTCGGATCGATCGGCCCCGAAGGAAGCAAGGACACCCGACGCCGATCCCCGGTGACGAGCAAGTCACTCGACACCGACGCCGATGCCGGGGAATCGGCACCGCTTGAAGCCGGTACCAACCCCGTGCATGGCCGGGATGCAGGAAAGCCAGTCTGGGTAGAGTCGATCGGCCCCGAAGGCACCGAGGACACCAGTTGACGATCCTCGGCGAAGAGTGGAGCACTCGATGCCGATGCCGGGGAATTGCTACCACTCGAAGCGGATACCACCCCCGAGCATGGCTCAGGTATGTTCTTCTGTGAGGAGTGAACCCCAGGAACAACCTGAAACCCCGTGAATGCTTTGGAGCCCGAAGACTCCCGCCGGGGTTTTCTTGCCAATGGGGTCTTGAGGGGAAGGCCGGAGCCGTCATCATGCCGGGCATGAGACTTACCCCTCAAGGATTGGCTAGTCTTAACAGACTGTTTGTGGGTTACCTGATCCCGGAGAGAAGAATAAACCGGTATCCGCACCTCAGGAGGAAAGACGGCGTCGAGGGACACCCGAAAGAGAGAAGGTCTTCTCCCGACACTAAAGCCCAATGAATTGGGGGAACAAGGGTCAGGCCCCAACCAGGTTAGACACCAGGCGTTGGAGTCTAAAACGAAAACTAAGTTTCCACAGTGAAGGCACTTCTTAGGGGAAGAAGGCTCCATGTTGGAAGGACCCGTAGGCCTCTAAAGAGAAACCGAAACTAGTTTTTTTTTTGTTTTGTTTTTTTGAAAGAAAAAAGAAAGGATAAAGAAAATTAGAGCACCGGCGACGCCGGTATCGGCGGGAAAAAGCCGCGACCACAAGAAAACAAAAGGATATTTGAGAAAAAAAGTTTCTGCGGTGACAGGAGGTACATCCTGCCGGCTACGCGGAAAAACGAAAACTGGGGAGAGGCAGGGGGAAAGGCGGGAAGTCACCGCGCAGGCGCGAGGGATGCTCCCAAAAGCCTTCTGATTGGATGCTGGGGAGCATTCCCGTGCGGGCTCCGTCGGCGCCGACGTACCCACATGTGAAGACTCATTCCTGCTTGTTCCAGGAGATCATAAGTAATGTCATACTGAGTCAGACCAAGGTCCATCAAGCCCAGCATCCTGTTTCCAACAGGGGCCAATCCATGTCACAAGTACCTGGCAGGTTCCCAAAGGCAACAGGTTCCACAATGCTCATCCTGTGGTAAACAGGGGACTTCCAGGGTCCTCATTAATTATGGTTTATGGACCTTTCCTCCAGGAATTTGTCCAAACCTTTTTTAAACCCAGCTACACTAACAGTTTTTACTACATCCTCTGGCAACAAATTCCAGAGTTTGATTACGTGTTGAGTGAAAAAATATTTTCTCTTATTAGTCTTAAATGGGTTACATTGTAGCTTCATTGCATGTCCTCTAGTCTTTCTACTTTTTGATGGTATAAACAACCGATCTATGATAACCTATTCCACTCCATTTATTAATTTATAGAACTCTATCATATCTCCCCTCAGCCTTCTCTTTTCCAAGTTGAAGAGCCCTAACCTTTTAAGCCTTTCCTCATAAGGGTATCCTTCCATCCCATTTACCATTTTGGTGGCTCTTCTCTATACCTTTTCTAGTTCCGCTAAATCCGTTTTAAGATACGGTGACCAGAATTGCACACAATATTAAAGATGCAGTCGAACCATGGAACGATACAGAGGCATTATATCATTGGTTTTATTCTCCATTCCTTTCCTTATGATTCCTAGCATTCTATTTGGTTTCTTAGCTGCCACTGCACACTGGGCGGAGAGTTTCAACGTATTATCCATGACACTGCCTAAATCTTTTTCCTGGGTGGTGGTTTCTAAAGTGGTAACTTGCATCATGTAACCAAAGTTTGGGTTATTCTTTCCTAGTGCATAACTGCACTTTCCCCACATTAAATTTCATCTGCTATTTGGAAGCCCGGTCTTCCAATTTAATAAGATCCTCTTGCAATTTTTCACAATCCTCTTGTGTTTTAACAACTTTGAATAATTTTGAGTCTTCTGCAAATTACTACCTCACTCGTTACTCCCATTTCCAGGTCATTTATAAATATGTTAAAAAGCAGAGGGCCCAGCACAGATCCCTGCGATGTTCCACTATTTACTTTTTTCCATTGAGAAAAGTGGCCATTTGGCCCTACTCTCTGCTTTCTGTCTTTTAACCAGTTCCTGATCCACAATACTACACTGCCTCCAATCCCATGACTTTTTAATTTTGTTGAGTCTTTCATGAAGGACCTTGTCATAGGCTTTCTGAAAATCCAGATATACTATATTAACCAGCTCACCTTGTCTGCCTGTTTATTCACAGCTTCAAAAAATATAGTAAGACAAGACTTTCCTTGGCTAAATCCATGTTGGCTTTCTCCCATTAAACCATGACTATACACATGTTCAGTAATTTTATTCTTTATAATGGTTTCTATCATTTTACCCAGTACTGATGTCAGACTCACTGAACTGTAGTTCCCAGATCAACCCAGAACCCTTTTTAAAATATTGGCGTTACACTGGCCATTCTCCACTCTTCAGGTACTATAGATGATTGCAATGATAGTTCATGGATTACTAATAGTAAGTCTGCAATCACAAATTTCATTCTTTCAAAACCCTCAGATGAATACCACCCGGTGACCTGCACGGAGCAATGGACGCACCTACTCTTCTCACCTTGCTGGGCAGACTAGATGGGACCATGCTGGTCTTTATCTGCCGTCATCTACTATCATTTTCACAGTTTATTTATATTTCTTTCAATTCTTCCGATACATCACCTTTAGGCATGGGTAAATTAACTACAACTTCAGTAAAAACTGAAGCAAAGAATTCATTCAGTCTCTCCGCAATAGCCTTGTCCTCCCTTAGCGCCCCCTTTTACTCCTCTATCATCCCAATGGTCCAACTGACTCTCTCACAGGTTTTTTGCAACAAATGTACTTGAAAAAGTTTTTATTATGCATTTTTGCTTCCATGGCTAGCTTTTTTTGAAATTCGCTCTTTGCCTGCCTCATCAATGTGTTGCATCTAACTTGGCAATACTTATGTTGTTTCCCATTGTCGTCATTTGGTTCCTTTTTCCATTTCCTGAAAGATGCTGTTTTGGCAGCAACAGCCTCTCTAACCTTGCCTTTAAACCATGCTGGCAGTTTTTTCCACTTTTCCTTCCACTTTTCTCAAAGCATGGACTACATCTGTTCTGGGCTTCCAAGATAGTACTTTTAAACAATGCCCACTCTGTAAATCTTTAACCTTTGCAGCTGCTCTTTTTAGCCTTTTCTTAACTATTTTCCTCATTTTATCATAATCTCCCTTTTGAAAGTTAAATGGCAGTACTGTGGATTTCCTTGCCATCCTTCTTTCATTTATTAAATCAAACGCAATCATGTTATAATCACTATTGCCAAGTAGCCCCAACACCCTTATCTCTTGCACCAGATCCTGCGTGCCATTAAGGACTAGGTCCAAAATAGCTTTCCCTCTTGTCGGTTCATGAACCAGCTGCTCCAAGAAGGCAGCTGGTTCATGAATGTCACGTACACAACCCAAGACTTCAATCTGGCAGTCTCCGGGCTGTCCGGCTGCTGCTAAACCCAGCATAAGAGTACTCTGTCCACCAGGCCTGCACATAAAATTGCTTGTGAGCCCAAAGCTGAGGCCATAAAGGCATTCTTGAAGGTCTCTGCCTTCGTACTGTGACATTTATTCTACTAGAATAGTTGTGTGCTTTATCACTCCTATAACAAAGAGTATCCACCTGAGGAAGCCCAAAAAACTGATCCAGCTCACCCTGGGGCACGTGACACAACAAAGTGTACCTTAGGGCCCCTAAGCTCTGGATTCTCCCACTGAGAGACCAGAAGCTGCGTCATGGGCTCAGGTAAAGGAAATGTGCCCAAGGGATGGTTGATACCTTTCATGATGGGGTCCAACTCTGACACAGGGTGAAGCTCCACAATGTGTAAGTTCGCCACTGCTGCCTGAATCTATATAGCGTAGTTACTCACCTGTAACAGGTGTTCTCCAGGAGCAGCAGGAATCAGTCCTCACATATGGGTGACGTCGGCGCCGACGGAGCCCTCGCGGAGCAATTTTCCCCAGCTTTCAAAGAAAGCCTTTGGGAATTGCAGCACGCATGCGCGGTCCCCTTCCCGCCCAAGGGTGCCATCTTAGCCAGTCAGATGACATAGCTAAAAGACAGCATAAAAATTTGCAAAAAAACTAAAGCAGATGATTGCAACTCCAAGGGGAGGAGGGAGGGTTGTGAGGACTGATTCCTGCTGCTCCTGGAGAACACCTGTTACAGGTGAGTAACTACGCTTTCTCCAGGACCAAGCAGGAAGTCAGTCCTCACATATGGGACTCCCAAGCTTAAGGCTACCGGAGACCCTAAGCACAAAAATGAGCTCCCTCTAGCTCAGCAGCACAGAAGGAAGGAATCTTCACTGAATTATTACCCACCGGTAGCCCCCATCCGGGATGGAGGGTAGGAGTTGCTCAAACCTCGAAGAGATTTCGGAGGACTGCCTGTCCGAAAGCACTGTCCCTGCGGGACTCCCTCTCGAGGCAGTAATGGACCGCAAAAGTCTGGCTCGAAGACCAAGTAGCGGCCCGGCAGATGTCTGCCAATGGAACAGAGCGGAGGTAAGCCACTGACGTAGCCTTCGCCCGAACACAATGAGCCGTGACCCGACTTTCTAACGAGAGTCCGGCTGCCCCATAAGCCCAAGCGATAGAGTCAGCAACCCAGATGGACAGAGTACGCTTGGAGACAGGGAGCCCCAATTTATTGGGGTCAAAAGACACAAAAAGCTGAGCAGCTTTACGGTGCTCCCGCGTACGGTCAAGGTAGAAGTTCAACGCCCTTCTACAGTCCAGGGTATGCAGGACCATTTCAGCTCGGCTGGAGTGTGGCCTGGGAAAGAAGGTCGGAAGTACCACCTCCTGATTGATGTGAAAAGGGGAGACCACTTTTGGAAGAAATTTAGGGTGAGTCCGTAGGACTACCCTATTTTTGTAGAACCGAGTGTAAGGGGGATCAGACACGAGGGCCTGCAATTCACTTACGCGTCTAGCGGAAGTGAGGGCTATCAAGAATAAGGTTTTCCAAGAAAGAAAACGGAGAGAACAGGTAGCCATAGGTTCAAAAGGCGGACAGGTGATCCGCTGTAAAACCACATTCAGATCCCAGTCAGGTGCTGGCGGGCGCAGAGGTGGTTTAAGTAGAAGGAGACCTCGGAGAAACCTTGCCACGAGAGGGTCGTTGGAAAGAGGTCTGCCGTCCACCGGCACATGATGTGCTGAAAGAGCACTGAGGTGAACTTTGACGGAGTTGGACTTAAGTCCCAGATTAGAGAGGTAGAGCAAGTACTGCAAGATCACCGACACCGAGCAGGAGAAGGGATCCTGAGACTGCTGGGTACACCAAACGGAAAAACGACGCCATTTAAGGGCGTAGCATTTGCGGGTAGAAGGTCGCCGGGAAGCTAGGATGACCTCTTCCACTTCCGCCGGCAGCAGGGGAGCCAGGACTACCCTTTCAGCAGCCAGGCCATCAGATGTAAAGATCTGAGGTTGGGGTGTAGCAGGGACCCTTGATCCTGTGTCAGGAGGTCTGGTTGAAACCCCAAAGGGAACGGAGCCTCCACCGCCAGTTGCAGCAGGAGTGGAAACCACGGCTGTCTGGGCCACCGAGGAGCTATCAGAATGATGGAAGCTTTGTCTCGGAGAGCCTTGAAAAGAGTACGAGAGATTAGCGGTATGGGAGGAAAGGCATACAGAAGGCTTTTCGACCATGAGAGTAGAAAAGCATCCGCCGCTACTCGAAGGGGATGTGGCTGCCGAGAGCAGAAGCGAGGAAGTTGCCGGTTGAAGGGACTGGCAAAGAGATCCATCGTGGGGAGGCCCCACTTCAGAAAATTTTCTGAACTACCAAGGGATCCAGTCGCCACTCGTGCGGCTGGAGGATTCTGCTGAGTTTGTCCGCCAGGCAATTTTCTTGGCCTGGGAGATAAACTGCCTTGAGAAGAATGCCGTGGCTGACGGCCCAAGAGCAGAGCCTCTGCGCTTTGCGACAGAGAAGGAAGGAGCCCGTGCCCCCCTGTTTGTTCACGTAGAACATGGCAACTTGATTGTCCGTCTGGACAAGGACTGACCGGTGAGAAGTCAGGTGGGAGAAAGCCTTGAGAGCCAGACGAATTGCTCTGAGCTCTAGGAAGTTGATCTGCTGCGCAGACTCCCACGTGGTCCAGAGACCTTGAGTACATGCCCCTTGGCAATGCGCTCCCCATCCCAGGAGAGAAGCATCGGTCGTCAGTACTTGAGCAGGCGGAGGAGATTGAAAAGGCATTCCGAGTACCAGGTTTGGCTGATGAAGCCACCACTGTAGAGAAGAGGCCAGCGGGTCGGAGATCTGCACTAAGTCGGCTAGGCCGCCCGTGGCCTGTTGCCACTGCTTGCGAAGGCACCACTGAGCAGGCCTCATATTCAGGCGGGCATTGGGGGTCACGTGGACGGTGGAAGCCATATGGCCGAGTAGTCTCAGGAAGCGCCTGGCAGAGACCAGGGACTGGCTGTGAAAACGGCGGGCTAGGTCCATGAGCCGTTGAGCCCTGTCGAGAGGCAGGAAAGCTCTCGCCTGAAGAGTGTGCAATCTTGCGCCGATGAACTCGAGATCTTGCGAGGGGAGCAAAGTGGACTTTGCGAAGTTTATGACAAAGCCCAAGTACTGGAGAAGAGTGCGGTGTGTGGCTTTTGTGACTTCCGGAGAGGACGATGCTCTGATGAGCCAGTCGTCTAGGTAAGGAAAGACATAGAGGCCCTGAAGCCGGAGATAAGCCGCCACCACCGCGAGACATTTTGTGAAGACTCGTGGTGCGGAGGATAGGCCAAAGGGCAGTACTCTGTACTGGTAATGATTTCCTGCCACCACAAACCTTAGGTATTGGCGGTGGCTTGGGTGGATGAGGATGTGCGTGTAGGCATCCTTTAGATCCAAGGAGCATAGCCAATCTCCCTGCTGGAGGTAGGGCAGAAGGATTCCAAGGGTAAGCATTTTGAACTTCTCCCGCACGAGGAACTTGTTGAGGTTGCGCAAGTCCAGGATGGGTCTGAGGCCTCCCGTTCTTTTTGGTATTAGGAAATACCTGGAATAAAAGCCTTGACCTCTCAGGTGGTGGGGCACCGGTTCCACAGCCTGTTCCTGAAGAAGACTTGCTAACTCCTGAAGGAGTAAGTCCCTGTGCAGAGGGAGTCGTGGAGGCTCTCCCGGGAAATAGGAGGGAGGGACTTGGTGGAAGTGGAGAAGATAGCCTTCTCTCACAACCTGAAGCACCCAGGCATCTGATGTGATGTTGGACCACCTGTGGGCAAAGTGGACCAGCTGGCCTCCTGTGCTGGGAGAAACCAGCCGAGGGGGAGAGGCTATGCCGATGAAGTCAAAAACCCCCACCCTGCTGAGCAGGGGCCGGTGGTGCAGGCTTGGGGGCTTGCTGCCTACGGGACCCGTTACCCCGTCCTTTGGCCTGCTGACCCTGTTGGGGAGCTGCGGAGGCCTGATATTGAGGTTAGTGTTTATAGGCAGCCGCCTTTCTCGGGTAAAAGGACTTCTTTCCCGAGCCCTTCTTCTTCTGGGAAGGGGCAGAGGTCTTCCTAGAGAGCCTAGTTCTGGTGAGAGTCTCCGTCTCGATTTGCGCAGCCTTCTCAGCCATGGGCTTGCCAAAGAGGTTCTCACCTCGGCAGGGGACATCGACCAACTTGTCCTGCACCCAGGGTTCAAGGTCAGACGACTGAAGCCAAGCCTGTCGGCGGGCACCGATGCCGGCTGCGGCCACTCGAGCCGATGCTTCAAAGCCATCATAGGCTGCTCGAGAAATGAATTTGGAGCAGTCTCGAATTCCAGTGGACAAGGCTAGGAACCTCCGCAAAGGTTCCTCGGACAGCCCAGCAGAGAATCTGCTATCTCTTTAGCCAGGTCTCTAAGGTACATGCCCATGTAGAGCTGGTAGGTCTGGACCCGACAAGCAAGCATAGAGCCTTGGAAACACTTCTTACCGAGGCCATCCAGGTTGCGGGCCTCCCTGCCGGGAGGCACCGAGGAGTGCATCTTCTGGCTCTTGAGCCTATGCATGGCCGATTCCACCACCATGGAATGGTGCGGTAGCTGTGCTTTCTGGAAGCCAGGGCTCTTGCGGACTCGATAGATGGAATCGACCCGCTTGCTTAATACCGGCGACGATGCCGGACTCTCCCACATGCGGAAGAGTAGTCGTTCCAGCATGGGAGGAACCGGTACAGTAAAGTGCTCCTTTGCTGGAGAGTCGTACTGAAGGGCGTCGAGCTCTTCGGCTCGAGGCTCCTCCTCGGGATCCGCAGGGAAGGCCAAAGCCTTGGCCATATCCCTGACGAAGTCCGAGAACCGGGCATCCTCCGGGGGGGACTGTTTCCGAGGTTCGGACTCAGGGGAGTCCGAGGGGACACACCGAGTCCGAAAAGAATCAGGTGACTCTTCCTCTTCAGATTCCCAGGCCGACTCCGAGGAGGAATCGGTGGGGCCGGTCCGGGCGGGCGGAGGCGTCGGCCGCCCCGACGCCGAGGGAGTCGGCGTCGACGACCTCGGTCCCGAACGGGAGGCCGAGGGAGACCTCGACCGAGGATCGACTCGAGCCCGCATGGACTCGAGGATCGGCTCGGTCTCCGGGGTCGACTTAGACGTCGACGTCCCGGCGGTCAGGGCAGAGGCGCCAGTGAGGCTAGCGATCAGTGCCCGCTGCTGGTCCATGAAGGCAGACAGTCTGCTCTCCAAGGCCGTCAACCTGAGTCCGACCTCAGGTGACCCAGCAGCCCCCGACTCGGGCCCCGACGGCGTCGGGCCCCTCAGAGGCGAGTCCACGAGGACTACAGGACTTACCCGAGCAGGCGTTTCCGATTCCAGACGAGGTCGCTTCGAGAGACGATCCTGCTCCAAAGACCCGGGACGGCTATCGGGGCTATGCGACCTGGCCCTTGCGGAACCAGGAGCGTCCACCGACGCCGCCCTCGCGGGTTTCGCCTTCCGATGATGATCCCCGGAGGGAGAACCTCTGTCGGAGGAACTCCGGCGATGCTCAGAGCTGGAGCCTCTGGACGCCGAGGCCTCCGACGAGGTCCGGGTAGGGGTGGGATCTGCGAAGATTCTTTCCCGCTGATGCCGCCGACTCCGTAAAGCTTTGGAGGACATTTTGCTGCAGGCCCCACAGATCAGTTCCTCGTGATCTGGGCCGAGGCAGCGGAGGCAATGATCGTGTGTGTCAGTGAGCGACATATTTCTGTCACACTGAACACACCTTTTGAAGCCACTGGCAGCCATCGGGGGAAAAAGGGCCCCTGCAAGGTCAAAGGACCGGGCTGCCAGCGAAAAACCGAAAAAACGAAACTGACAAGAAAAATCTGAAAAACCGAAAAATAAGAGAAGGACTCGCAACTTCGTAGCGAGTCCGGGCAGGAAAGGGACCGGCGTCGAACCGAAGAAAAAAGAGAAAAAAAACGACGAAAATCAACTTTTTCTGCGGGGACAAGAAGACCACGTCTGTAGGGCTCCGCGGAAAAAAGAAGACTGGCTAAGATGGCACCCTTGGGCGGGAAGGGGACCGCGCATGCGCGCTGCAATTCCCAAAGGCTTTCTTTGAAAGCTGGGGAAAATTGCTCCGTGAGGGCTCCGTCGGCACCGACGTCACCCATATGTGAGGACTGACTTCCTGCTTGGTCCTGGAGAAAGAAACGTCCTCTCTGTGAATAAGGAACTTTACAGATGGATTCTCACCCTCCAAAAGGGGAAGCTCCCCTTCTGGAGAAAGAGTCCTTTTCAGCTCCCCAACCAACCCCCATAGGGGCAAAGTGAGCTCCCTGAGGAACACCCAAGCAAAAGAGTGAAGCAAGGGTGCTTAACCACTTTGTCAAATGTGTCAGAGCCATTCGAAGGCTAGGGTCCAACACAAAGGAGGAAGCAAGAAAGGAATGAAAACAGCCATGAGCAGGGAGAAGCAGCCAGAGTGGGAGTGAAGCCAAGGACACGGGCTCAGTGCAGGACAGCCCTGACACCAGCTGGGGCCCTATAAGAGTGACCGGTGAGGAGATCTAGCGCTGAACAGCCGCAGCAGGAGTGAGGATGTTTGTTTTTTTAATTTTCCTGTATGTCACTTATCTGAGATTTTACTGCGAAAAGTACCTTAAAGAAATATTAACCTTGCCTAACTCTGAATCAATAGTTTTCTCTAAGCCGTATTATTTAATGGTAGTAGGAGGGTTACAGATTAGGGGGGGGGGGGGTTGTTAACATCTTGCAGCCTCCTCCTAACTTAAATTTAACTCAGTTTTTGAAGATTCACTTAACATTTCTACCTGGGACACTTTGGTGGTTATGTTCCTGTAAGAGCAAGGTAAGATCTCAGTACTCAAAAGTTATTTTAATAACAAAGATGCATTATTTTGTGGAACAAAAATTCAAATGTTTCAGGATATCTCCAGAGCCACACAGCTTTGTAGAAAAGCTTTTTTGGCTCTTAGGGAGAGGGTACTGGCTCTTGGGGCCTCTTTTTCTTCGATATCCATGTAAATGTCTAGTTACATTTCAAGGATCAAAGTTTGTGTTTGTTGATTCTTTGCAGTTAGAGGCTTTTTGACTGGAAGGGAGAGACAAGGGTCTGATGGGTGAGGTTATGGTGGGATAGTATATTGGCTGCTATTATTTTGGAGGGATTCTCCTTAATATTTTAGGTATACTTTTGTTTTTCTCTCCAAGATAAGGTGCTGATGGATTTGTTTGTGTATTCTAAATATGAATCTTATTTTCTATGCATTAATTTGGATTTATCATGGGTTTTTGATGCTTTCTTTGTAAGTATATTTTGAAAATCCAATTAAAAAAAAAGAAAACAGCCCTGAGCTATTTTGGTAACTGCTGCTCAAAACCAACAGACAGGAAGCCCTGAGACCCCATGAGGCCCAAGAGGAGCTAATGGCCAGAGCCTGAGACCTCCTCAGTCCTGTGAGCAAAAGACTTACAGGCCCTCCAAGATGACCTCTTGCCCCACAGGCAAGAAAGATTCAAAGGGGATATTCAAAAGCAACATTGGGCCCTGGGCTCCCCCCCATAGGGAATGCTGAAAAAATTGGGTTCTGGGCATTCCCATCACAGAGCTGATCCAATGAAAATCACAAGAAGCACGTCGGGCACCCGGCATGCTTGCAAGGTTCCATGCAGCAAAGAAAAATTATAATAATTATTAGGAAAAAAAACACCGAAAAAAAGATCACAACAGAGACCACAGGCTGCGAAAAAGGGCACTATCAAAACAAACATAGCACATGCCGCTATGGAAGAAAAAGGAATCCCAACACCTGAAAGTCTGTTGGGGAAACCAGAGCAGGGCTTCTCCAAACACTTAAGCAGGCCTAGGAGGCTCCGCTGCCAAAACAAGACAAGGCTTAACTTTGTTTAAAAAAATTGAAACTGCTTTATCAAGCAACAGAGAGAGCCGAATACAGCCCAATAGAAGCGAAAGGGCAAAAAAAAAGTTTAGAAAGCATTTAGAAAAAAGGTCAGCAAGGAGATAGAGGGGACAGCAAGAGGAAAGAGGGGCTCAGGCCTAACTAACCCCCACCCCAGGGGTGCCCCATAGGGTCCTATAGTCTACTTTTCAACCCAAGCATTAGGAATCTGTGGGTAGCAGCACTGGATACGGCAAACTGTCGGCTATAGGAGATGCTCCGAACAATATCAGGCCGACAGATCTCAGTCACACAGGCCACAGGACCGTGTGGTCTGGGCCAGGGGAGACAGACCTATCTGCAGTACTGCGCCAGTCCAAACACCCTGCAACCTGCTGAAGGCACACAAAATACTGGCCTCTCTCAGTACTGCACCAGAAGATATATCTAAGGATGACATCACTGACAGTTGTTCAAGTCTTCTTCCACTCATCTGGACTGGTCTAGCAGGATGATAAAGAATTCAATTTAAAATCTTTTTACCAGCACACAGAGCCATCCACTCTGGTTTCCCATTCTACTTTTATTACTCAGCCAGTCTCTTCCTGTCTATTATAATCGTGCCAAAAGTATTTATGTTTACCTTCTCTTATTGCAGCAAGGTTTGCGTGTACTTGTCGTTCAACTTTTTTTTTTAATCACCCTTATTCTGAAAAGTTGCCCCTGAAATCAGGAGTGAATCTAGCTATGTTAAATTCAAGGTACCGTTAAAGACCTTTCTTCATTATTCCGATTTTGTCAACTTGATTGCTGCAGGAAGCACTTTGAGTGGCAGCCCAGCCCATTTAGTGACATCATCATTGACCAACACGAGTATGCCATTTCTGGGTGGCCAAGGAAACAACTTTGACAGGCTGCAAGTAGAGCATGAACAATCACTGAAGCAGATGTCCTGGGAACTGGTGCCCATTGTGCTTTTGGTAACCATCACTGCAAAAAGCAATTTAACCAGAGTGAAAATGCTGCTCCTATGCAACATGCTGACAAAAGGGTGTACGCCCCTTTATGCATCCCTTCATACAGCCAGAAAATTCTATTTAATTTTTGGTGGTTTTCAGATCATGGGCTTAACACAATTGATTTCTCCCATACTAGGGAATTTGTTGACAGGCCTCTGGAATGATTTCTCCCCGACTTCAGACAGGAACGTTCATTTCAAAAATTCAAAGTTGGTCTAAAATCCTATCTTTTTCAAAAAAAGCTTTCAATATCAATATATAGTAATACAGGAGTTTCTGGGTTAGCCTTCTTGACCCTTCTATGTTGTAGGAATGATCCTATTGTCTTTTAAAGCATTGTTTTAATGGAGTTTTTTTCTGTTTCTTATCAGCCTATTTTTATGTAAACCAAGAGCAGTATAGCAAAATTTTAATAAACCATTAACAACTTGTCCTGATGTAATAATTGGTAATGAGATCTATATAGATCTGTCAAGTAGGTTAAAAAAAATCCAGGAACGTTTTTTTTTTACACCCAACTGAGCTGCCAGTAAAAATAAGTATTATTTTAGCTTTATGAAAATGCAGGATATTCTGTTATTTTTTTATTTTCACTAAATGTGCATTAACAAAAGTAAGACAATGTGGAAAAAGGCCTGGCAATCTACCTCTGGTTATACCTTGCAAAGAAAACGCAGGGGATAATCATAACATGGACTATTATCTACACATGATTGCCAGGAGTCGGCATTGACTGTATGGCACTTAACACCACACCTCCTGATATTATATTAGATAAAAGCTTATAGGTTCCTGGTGTTATGGAATTTGGTTATCTGACACAGACATGCTGTCCATTAAAGTTTTGAATTTATCAGGTAAATTGCAGAGGTAAATGATGGAGTGGAGTTTTAATAGTGAAAATCTTGAAAATCCAAAATGCCATATATCGTAAATTGTGACGTGAACAAATAGATGCTCTAATAGCCTTCAATCACACAATCTTTGCATTCATCCCAGCCCACTCCTCTTCAACAGCCCCCAATAGGTCAACAACATTCAAAAGAGAGAAAAACAGATGACTACTCCGCAGCAGTACAAACAAGCCAAACAGTGCCCCCAGGCCACAGCAACCCACCAAGCATCACTCCTACTACTCATGTGCACCTCCACAAAACCATGCACTCCATAAACCCTTACTTTCTACAACCCACACACTCCACATAAATATAGCATCCATTTAACAATAAAATATTAGTCCTTTATTGAGACCATTGGAGGCCTGATCACATACAAGATGCATACTGTCCATCAGTTCTGTAGTCTGAAGCAGTTATAAGGAACAAGTGTAGGACCTATATATCTGGTGCCACAATCAGCTGGCCACTACCCCTGGGCCAGATATCACAGCCACATACCAACAGTATACTGAAAGACTTATTCTCATAACTGACTCTTATGGCCGATCCACAGATATAGTTTTTCACTGTTTTTTTAATAGATGTGATTTGCTTTGTTTTAGAATCTTGATGCACGTCGGTTTCCGATGGCTGCTTTGGTTCTAAGATTTTTTTCGGTTTTGCGACAGTTTTTTCAGATTTCTTGTTTCTTAGTGTATGCTATGTTCTATCTTTCGAGTCAGGATACAATATTAAGGATCCTCTTTTCTATTTATTCACTTTTTTATTATTTAATTCATATTTTATGTTGTTCATTTCTGTTTGTTTTAAACCTGTGATGGGTATTCACTATGTAAGGTTTTAGAGTCCTTCATTTTATTTATTACTTCAGCTCCTGTCACTTTTTGTGGTTTAATATGGTGTATTACAGAATCCTGCATGTCTTGTATTGATAAGGTTTGTACCACAGCGTTTTTAAGCCGGGATAATCATATGCCGCTTTGAGAAACACATACCCCCCCCCCCCCTTCCTTTTTTTTTCTAAATAATCTCTATAGCACGATGTTGATTTTTATGCATCTCCTATTCTTTTTTACTACTTATTTATTATTTTAAGTTTCATTTTGAGCTACCCACTGCGGACTGTATGCAGCATTCAGATTTTTAAAAATGTAGTGTCACCTCTCTGATGTTTTTTTGTTGGTTATCTCTTCAATATTTAGCTGTTCACAGTCATGTTTTTTACATTAATGCATTCATGGCCCTTCTGTCCCCGTGGCCACTCAGTTATATTTTTAATCTCAGATTAAAAATTATTAATCTCTTCCATTATGTTTCTCCTTTTGATAAATTGCTATGCTTTCCCTTTCTCCCATCAGGCCACCATTAGCACTTGCTGTTTCTGACAGATTGCTCTCACCTTCCCTGTTCCCCTCCTCCTCGCCGATTATTTTTGAGTCGTTCGGCTATCTATTTTTACATTTTTTCATTATCTTCACTGGTCTAATAATAAGTTTGTTGTTCTGTCTCCTAGTTGTTATCTAGTGCCCTTAACTACTGTCTAGATGCTGATTGTTATTCATCCATTGTTAAGTTCAACAGTTTACTGAGCTTGCTTCATGATATGTCTCCCTATTGGCAGCTGTATACATTTGCATATGATTTTATGTAATTGTGTTTACTTATTATTTATTATTATATGCACACATTTTTTAACCTTTAATATGGCTG
The DNA here is from genome assembly GCA_033557465.1 of Ichthyophis bannanicus. Lineage (NCBI taxonomy): Eukaryota > Metazoa > Chordata > Amphibia > Gymnophiona > Ichthyophiidae > Ichthyophis > Ichthyophis bannanicus. The sequence continues at coordinate 290,103,259 of CM066033.1, read as the reverse complement.
TTTTAATTGTCTATTATTCCGTTTTTATTTCATTATGTTTCTATTGTTTCTATTGTTGTTATTGCCTGTTTTTTATGACTACAGTTAATCCTTTTATGTTATGCTGTAGTGGTCATAGTCCCCCGATGAAGGCTTAAGTAACCAAAACATGTGTTGAGCTGACCAATCAATAAAGTTTTGTCCTCCAAGGGTTTCTTCTTTGCCTGCTTCTTCTGTGTTCAATTAACTCTCCATCCACCTCTTCTACCCAGTGAGGAAGGTCTGTATATCACACCAATCAAATAGATTTCTCTTTCCCTCTTTCTAGTTTAACCCACAGTGCCTCCTCTCTCCCTTTGAAGCCCTGTAGTTCCATAGCTTTAATATTATTTTTTACATATAGTGTCACCTCCTCCTCCCCTTCTTCCTACCCTGTCCTTTCTGAATAAAGTATAGCCTGGTACATCCCAGTCATGGTTGTCCATGAACCAAGTCTCTGTTACTGCCACTAAATCCAAGTCAGACTCTCCCATTAAAGTCTCAACATCTGGGATCTTATTTCCCATGCTACGGGCATTTATACACACTGCTTTCCGTATGTTGCCCCTTTTACCCATTTCCACAAAGGTATTTAATGTTTCACTTACCTGCGGGATTTCTTCACCCATCCCCAACAAATCTAGTTTAAAGCCCTCTTTAGTAGGTTAACCAGTCTGCTACTGAAGACACATCAACCCTTCTTGGAGAAATGGATGCCAACTCTGCTCTGAAAACTTGGAACAGCATCACATGGTCCAGGAAACCAAAACACTCTCAAAGACACTATCCACACAGTCATGCATTTATCTCCAGGATGTGAGCTTCTCTGCCTTGGCCTTTACCCTCAGCAGGAAGGATTGACGAGAGCACTACCTGCTTCACCCTCTGTCCCAGAGCCATGAAGTCACTTTTGATATGCTCAGAGGGATACCTGGCAGTATTATTTGTGTAGACATGGATGAGCAACATTGGGTAATAGTCAGTGGGCTTAATGAGTCTCGGCAGACTCTCCGTAACATATCGGATTCTGGCACCTGGCAGACAGCATACGTCTCTGGACATCAAGTCTGGTCGGCAGTTGGATGCCTTAGTACTCCTCAGAAGAAAGTCACCAAACACCACTACCCTTTGCTTCCTTGTGGTCACTGATTCTGCAAATTTGGGGTGCTCGAGCTCTGGTTCTTCCCATTCCAGGGATGCTTTCACCTCCTCCACTTCCAGGGTTGCATAATGGTTCTTCAGTTCAAGGGCTGGAGGAGTTAAGATTGGTGATTCTGCAGGCCCTGGTGACTCGTGTCCAACCTTCAACATTCTGTAGGCTCCCATCTTCTCCTCTGCTGGAGAACTTAGATGTTACAAGAAGCATCTCATCAATGTACTTCTCATTGTCTTGAATGCTCTTCAGCCTCAGCACCTCTTCTCTGAACTCCTCCACTTGTTTCCTGAGAGCTTCAGCATTGAGGCATCCTGCACATGGAACCAGTCCTTCAAATGGCATTGGGATCTCTGTCTGGACAGAGTCAGAAGCTGTAATCGAGGCAACAGCTTTGGTGATACAATTTTTCCCAGTCATTGTTCAGTTGGTGGAGCTTAGGTACCGGTTGAAGCAAAAGAGAGAGAGACCTACCAAAGTGTCAGCCAGTTTCCCAGCTGTCCTTTCAGAGAAAAAGCAGTTAACCTCTTTTAAGTGTGTTCTAAATGTGCTGTTCCAAGTCCCTGTGTGTAGCTAATTGGGGAGGTGCTCACATGGGATGGGTGGGAGTTGGGGGTTAGGGAGAGAACTAATACCAGATGAGGTGTCAGTAGCTTCAAAGAGCTGAGAAAGATATAAAAGCAGAGTTTTAAACCTACACCACTAAAGAAATATTTCTCCTTTTTAACTAAAGCACCAAAAAGAATTTAACTTTGTTTTAGAAATGTACCAAAACCCTTTTAGGAGATCTCAGGCAGAGAGCTAGTAATTAAAAGTCACATTCTCTTACCTTTGCTTGAAATGCAGAGCCCCTGTTAGGAATGCCTCCATGGAGGCCGAGTGCAGGTTAGCGACAGAAGCGGCCATGGTTCGAATGTTATGAACATTAACATGACCCTTGAGGCTCAGTCTGCCCTGTGAATAGGCCAAGGCGGTGCAATCCGTCAACCACAAAGTGTGCTTAGAGAAAGCAGCCCCCAACTTACTAGTGTCAAACGAGATAAACAGCTGTGTGGACCGCCGGTGGGCCTTGGTGTGGTCTATATAGGTGATCAAGGCCCGCTTATAGTCTAGCGTGTGCAACACTGCTTCTCCCCGATTGGCATGCGGCCTCAAGAAGAAAGTTGGCAGGACAATTGACTGGTTGAGGTGGAACTCAGAAACCACCTTCGACAGAAATCATGGGTGCGTATGCAAGACCACCTGATTTTGGTGGAACCTGGTCTAAGGTAGATAGGCCACCAGAACCTAGAGCTCATTGACACAGCAGGCCGACGTGACTGCTACCAAGAACAGGATCTTCCAGGTCAGGTACTTAAGAGGGCAAGAGTCCAGCGGCTCAAGAAGAGTCCGAATGAAATGCGTAAGGATCACATTGAGATCCCACGCAACCATAGGGGGCTTGATAGGAGGCTTCAAGAGAAGCAAACCACGCATGAATCAGGCCACCAGCAGGTGAGCTGAGATGGTAGGTGCCAATTGCACTGAGGTGGACCTGGATAGAGTTGGACTACAGGTCTGAGTCCGAGAGGTGCAGGAGGTACTCCAGCAAGTGATGCACCATTCAGGAGAAGGGATCCAGAGCCTTACCCATGCACCAAGCAGCAAACCTCCACCGCTTGAACGCATAAGCCTGACACATTGAGTCCTTGTGCGATGCTAGGAGAACCCTGTGATGATGTTGAGTAGATTAAGCTCCGACAGGACTACCCAACTCAGCATCCAAGCATTGAGGGCCAATGAGCAGACATTAGGGTGCAAAAAGGGTCTCCCCCCTCGTCTTGGGAGATGAGATCTGGGGCAGAGTCCAGATGGAGAGGATCCCTCTGAGCGAGCTGCAGCAGCAGGAGGGACCATGGCTACTGGGGCCAGTACGGGGCAATGAGGATCATGGTGCCCTTGTCGGCCTACAGTTTCAGCAGAGTTTTCGCCACGAGTGGGATCAGAGGAAAGGCGTAAAGCAGACCCACTCCCCCCCAGTGGAGTAGAAAGGCATCTGAGGCCAACTGGTCACTGGCCGACCTCCTGAAACAAAACCAGCTGACTTGGGCATTCTGTGATGTGGCAAAGAGGTTGATCGTGGGGGTGCCCACTCCTGGAAGATTCGCTCCACCACCCCTCTGTGGAGGGTCCATTCATGGGGCTGGATGACTCTGCTCAGCTGATCCACCAGGACATTGAGCTTGCCAGGCAATAAGTCGCCTGGAGCGCCATCCCATGATCCAGCGCCGGACCGCTTCCCTACAGAGGAGGTATGAGCCAGTACCTCAGTATTCGTTGACACAGAACACTACCACCTGGTTCTCTGTCTCAATCAGGATGATCTGATTTGGCAGTGTGCCCCGGAAGGCCCAGAGGGCATTTGCTATGGTCTGCAACTTGAGGAAGTTTATCTGGTTCAGGCTGTACTGTTTGGACCATAGGCCCTGTGTCCACAGGCTATCCAGATGGGCTCCCCACACAAGTTTGGATGTGTTGCAGCGTCCTTCAGGGGGACTCCACCTGGAACAGAAGGCCCAGAAGTAAGTTCAGAGGCTCCAACCACCAGCCAAGGGACTACACCAGTGGAGCAGTGGCCACTACCCTGTCCTGGAGGCAGCCCGTGGCCTACTTCCACTGCATGCAGAGGATCCATTGCGCCTGCCGCATGAAGAGGTGAGCTAAGGGGGTGACGTGTACTGTGGAGGCCATGTGGCTGAGCACCTTCAGCATCCCCCTGGGCCATGGTGTGGCGATGACGTCGCACACTGCCAACCACATGCGTTAGCTGCTGCATACGGTCTAGCGGTAGAAACGTCCTGGGGCTTGAGTGGTATCGAGGAGGGCCGCTATTAAATCCATTCGTTGCATGGGCTGGAGTAGGACTTTGGGTAGTTGATGATGAACCCCAACCGCTCAAGAACCTGTATGGTGAGAACGGACTGCCGGACAGCATCGAGAGTGGGGCCTTTGATGAGCCAATTGTCTAAGTAAGGGAAGACAAAGACTCCCATGGTGGGCAAGTAGGCAGCTATGACCACGAGGCACTTGAGGAAGACCCAAGGTGCTGAACTGAGCCTGAAGGGGGAGCACACGGAACTGGTAGTGCTGGTTTCCCAGCACAAATCTGAGGTATTTTCTGCAACTTGGGTGGATCAGGTGTGTGTACGCATCCTTGAGATCCAAGGAGCATAGCCAGTCGTCTTTTATGAGGTATGGAAGCAGCATCTCTAGCGAGAACATCTTTAAACCGCTCACGCACGAGAAACTGGTTGAGGTTGTGGAAGTCTCGAATTGGTGGCAATCTGCCCTGTCTTTTTGGGGAACAGGAAGTACCTGAGCTGACAAGATAGACTTGATGGCGAGGTTGGTCAGCAGAGGGGCTACCTACTCCCGCAACAGGATTCAATGGAGGGGATCCATGGGGTATTCCTCCTGGGCAAAGAAGGGCTGCAGCTGGGCGAAGTGCAGCCGGTAGCACTGCTAGATGAGCTGCATCACCCAGGCATCTGAGGTGATAAGAGGCCACCTATGGGTGAAATGGACGAGCCGCTCCCCTATCTGAGGGGGAACTCTGGCAGGTAAGGGACGGTAGGCTATACTCCTGAGGAACCCATCAAAAGCCTGCTCTGGACTTGGTCTGCGGGGCCGGCTGGGCTTTTTAAGACTTCTTCCACTGCTGCTGGCGGGAGGCTTGTGCCTATGGCTGGGCACTCTGGGGCGCCAGGTAGTACCAGCGTGGCTGTGGGTAGAAAGCCTTCTTACTCTGGTACTTCTTGAGCAAAGGATCCGTGTTTTTTCCTGAGAGTATGGCGAGCATCACGTCCTCCTTCTTGAGCTTGACTGCTTTCTCCTAGATTGGTTTCCTGAAAAGGTTCTCCCCAGTACAGGAAACGTTGGCCAGCTTGTCTTGGATCCACTGCTCCAAGTCAGAGGACTGGAGCTAGGCCCACCGCCTCCACCCTGCAAGTGGACTCGAAGGCATCGCACACAGCTCACACAGCATATTTGGAGAAATCCTTGCTGTGGGCTATCAGAGCACAGAAGGAATAGAGGTGATCAGGAGGGACATGGGCGGCTAGCTCCACTAGGGCCAGCATGATGTCCTTCACAAACATGCTCATATAAAGCTGGTAGGACAGAATCTGGGCAACCAGCATGGAGCCCTGGTAGCATCTCCTCCCGGAGGAGTCCAGGGTCCTAGCCTCCAATCCCGATGGCACAGAGGAGCGAGTCTTGGTGCTCTTTACGCGCTTCAGGGCTGACTCCACCACTATGGAGTTATGAGGCGGTTGGAGCTTCTCAAAACCTGATGCCTTCTGGACACGGTACATTGAGTCCAGTCACTGCCTGAAGGCAGGGACCATGAGGGGGCTTCTCCCACAGCTGCAGCAGTATAGTCACTGCAAGATATGGTGCACTGGCACAGTCATTACCTCCTTAGACGCTGAAAGGTACTGCAGGATCTAAAGCTCCTCTGCCCTCAACTTGTCTTCAGCCTCAAGAGAGAAAGGTATGGCCTTGGCCATATCATGCACGAAGCCCTGAAAGGACATGTCCTCTGGGGGTGACTTACGCCACTCGTATGGAGGGGACAGGTCCGAAGGCGGATCAGGAGACCTCCTGTCCGAAATGGCTGAGCCCTCCTCAGTCTCCCAGTCCTCAGATTCGGACTCAGAGAGGAATTGAAGTAGCATCAGGTTTCCTCCCTCTGCCTGCTCTTGTCGTGTGAAGAGGGCTGGCAGCGGTGGGACCTGTGACAGCCCAAACGAGATTGGGGGTGTACCAGGACATCAGACCCAGATACACTCAACAGGGAGATTGTCGTGGGAACCGGCATCAATTCCAATCTTCCACCCGATGCACCTGCTTCTGCCAGTAGTGTATGGGTCCCCAGAATGGTCTGGATGGAGTGTGGTGATGCCACAGAATCCATCGTAGAGCCTGTATGTCAAAAGGACCAAACTGCCACCATGTAAGCCTCGAGGCCCTCAGGAATTCCTCCAGTACCACTGCTTTGGAAGGGAAAAGGGCAGGAATGGGAACTTGGGCCACTGGTGTTGATACCTCCAGCGGGGGACTCCACGATGAACGCCTCATCAAGAGGCATCTGATTGCCCTCTGAAGCTGTAGTGGTCGATTTCTCCTGCCAGGGAATCTTGGAAGGCTGCTCCTAGCCCTCTGTATCCAAATCGTGCCAGGAAAGGCTGCGGTGCCGATGCACCTTGGGGCTTGTCCCAGTGCTCGGGAGCTACCTTTGACACCGACGGGAGAGGCACTATGTCCCTCCCCTCCTTGCTACTGGTTGGGCATCGAGTGGAAGCTCGATGCCCCAGCCCCTCAATTCCAACTGTGCTTGAGCATCCTGCCTAGCTGAAGCCTCAGGGAGGCTAGGCAACAGAACTGATGCTGGAGTCAAGGATGCTCAATCCGACTTTCCAAAGAGGGACTCCTTCGGCTTTTCCCAGCCCTTTAGGACCCCTCTAGTCATCTGCAGAAAAACAGGCCAATGCTGAAGTTGAACACTATCAACTCTCTACACCTCTTTGAAGCACACCAATAGCATGTGACTTCAGCATCAGCATGCAGGAAGGGGCTCATAAGCAAGTTACTTTGCACTAAACTATGGCACAAATGGCAGCATTAAACTGGGAGAGCAAGCCAAATACACAGAGAAGTCTGCGTAAGTTTGGCGTCCTCTCCCAGAGAAAAAGAGGCATGGCGTGGCTAATCTCCATATGAGCCCTAACAGTATTTTGATGCCATCAGGGGTTTTCCCCAGAGCCTGAATCATCTGAGGGGGAAGTGTCAAATTTTCTCTCAGATGATCCAGGTATTGGGGAAAGTCCCCGATGCCATCAAAATACTGTTGGGGGGACAATGCCCTTAACAGAAAGCAAATCCCTGCTGGCCCAATGGCCTCGATCCTCAATCCACCCAACCAAAAGTAACCATAGTGGCCTAGCAGCACCAATCACCCCACCCATGCAACCAAAACTAACCCTGGTGGCCCAACAGCGCTGAACCCTCCACCCCCTCTCAGTATTTTTACAAAGGAGCAGGAGCGCTGCACATGCGCTCCCACTCATAAAAACATAAGATATGCCATACTGGGTCAGAACAAGGTCCATCAAGCCCAGTATCCTGTTTCCAACAGAAGTACCTAGCAGTTTGCCCCATGCTTTTTTGAATTCAGTTACTGTCCTCATCTCTACCACCTCCACTGGGAGACTATTCCACGGATCCACTACTCTTTCCGTAAAGAAATATTTCCGCTTATCACTCCTGAATCTATCTCCCTTCACCCTCATCCCATGTCCCCTCGTAGCAGAACTTGCTTTCAAATGAAAGAGGCACTCTCCCTGAACATTTATGCCACGGAGGTTTTTAAACATCTCAATCATATTACCTCTATCCCGCCTTTCCTCTAAGGTGTACATATTAAGATCCTTCAGTCTGTCCTCATATGCTTTATAATGAAGACCACTAATCATTTTAGTAGCCACCCTCTGCACCGACTCCATCCTATTCACATCCTCTTTTGAAGGTGTGGTCTCCAGAATTGCACACTATACTCCAAATGAGGTCACACCAAAGACTTATACAGCGGCATTATCACCTTTTTTCTGCTAGCCATTCCTCTCCGTATGCACCCAAGCATCCTTCTAGCTTTTGCCGTCGCCTTTTCTACCTGTTTAGCTACTTTAAGATCATCAGACACAACCACGCCTAGGTCCCGCTCTTCTTTAGTGGACCAAAGTACTTCACCCCCTATACTATATTGCTCCCTTGGATTGCTGCAGCCCAAATGCATGACCTTACATTTTTTAACATTAAATCCCAGCTGCCAAATTCTAGACCATTCTTCAAGCTTAGCTAGATCCCTCCTCATGTTATCTACCCCTTCCTGGGTGTCTATTCTATTGCAGATTTTGGTATCATCCGCAAAGAGGCAAACCTTACCTGAAAGCCCTTCCGCTATATCACTAACAAAGATGTTAAAAAGAATCGGACCAAGGACAGATCCCTGGGGCACACCACTGATAACATCCTTCTCCTCAGAGTGAGCTCCATTTACTTGTTCTCTTTGTCGCCTCCCACCCAACCAATTTCTAACCCAAGCAGTAACTTTAGGGTCCATCCCTAGGGTGCTCAGTTTGTTTATAAGTCGCCTGTGAGGAACAGTGTCAAAGGGTTTACTGAAATCTAAATACACCACATCTAGGGCTCTCCCTCGGTCCAACTCCCTGGTCACCCAGTCAAAGAAATCAATCAGATTTGTCTGACAAGACCTGCCTCTGGTGAATCCATGCTGCCTTGGATCCTGCAATCCGCTGGACTCCAGAAACCTCACTATTTTCTCTTTTAGCAGCGTTTCCAATAATTTACTCACCATTGAAGTTAAACTAACCGGCCTGTAGTTTTCAACCACATCCTTACTTCCGCTTTTGTGTAAAGGCACCACATGAGCCTCTCTCCAGTCCTTTGGCACCACTCCCGACTCCAATGAGGCACTGAAAGGGTCAGTCAGTGGAGCTGCTAGAATATCCCCAAGTTCCCTCAGTATTCTCCGGTGTATCCCATCCGGTCCCATCACTTTGTCTACTTTAAGTTGAAATAGTTTCTCACGAACACAGTCTTTTGAAAATTGTTCAAGATGTCCTTTGCTTCTGTTCCTATTTGTGGGTGTTTTCTGACATCCTGCTCCTGGTTCATCATCTGTGAACACAGAACAAAAATATTTGTTAAGCAATTCCGCTTTATCCTTATCAGCTTCTACATATTCCTCCCCTGCACCCTTGAGTCTGACAATACCACTTTTGCCCTTCCTCTTCTCACTAATATATCTGAAAAATGTCTTATCCCCCCATTTTATTGCATTGGCTATTTCCTCCTCCTTTTGAATCTTTGCCTTCTTGACTACTTTGCTAGCTTCTCTAAGTTTTTCCAAATACAGATGCCTGTCTTCCTCTCTCTGTGATCTCTTGTATTTCATGAAGGCCTCCCTCTTTTTCTTCACTTTTTCAGCTACTTCTTTCGAAAGCCATAGCGGTCTCCTTTTCCTTTTACCTTTATTTACCATTTTAACAAAAAGGTTGGTTGCCCTTAAAATATCCCCTTTCAGTTTTTCCCACTGTTTTTCTACATCCCTCAGCTGTTCCCATCCAACTAACGACTCCCTGAGGTATTGGCCCATCTTCGCAAAGTTAGTCTTCCTAAAGTCTAAGATCCTCACCTTTGAATGGATTCTAACAGCCCTAGTCCTAATACTGAACCACACCATCTGGTGATCACTGGATGCAAAATGATCTCCCACTACAACATCAGGAACACTTTCACCATTGGTAAGCACCAAGTCCAGTTCACCATTGGTAAGCACCAAGTCCAGTATGGCCCCTTCACGTGTGGGGTCTGTTACCAATTGCCTGAATAGTTCTCCCTGTAGAGAATCCAGGATCTCCTTACTTCTAGATGATACTGCAGCAGGAATGTGCCAATCAACATCTGGCATATTAAAATCCCCTATCAGTAGCACTTCCCCTTTCCTAGCAATGCTGCGCATGTCTTCAATTAACTCTCTGTCCACCTCTTCCTCTTGTGAGGGAGGTCTGTATATCACACCAGTGTAAAAAGATTTCTCTTTCCCTCTTTCTAGTTTAACCCACAATGCCTTTTAAGCTCTGTAATTCCAAAGCTTTCCTAGGTGCATAAATTTGCACTTGTCCACATTAAATTTCATCTGCCATTTGAACATACAGTATAGTCTTCCAATTTATCAAGGTTCTCTTGCAACTTTTCACAATCTTCATGGGTTTTAACAACTTTGAATAATTTTGTGTCATCTGCAAATTTCATTATCTCACTCTTTATTCCCATTTCCAGGTCATTTACAAATGTGTTAAAAAGCAGTGGACCCAGCACAGATCCCTGGGGTACTCCACTATTCACCTTTCTCCATTGAGAAAATTGGCTATTTAACCCTACCCTCTGCTTTTTATCTTTTAACCAGTTCTTGATCCACAATAGTATACTGTCTCCTATCCCACGACTTTTTAATTTCGCCAAGAGTCTCTCATGAGGGACCTTGTCAAAGGGAGAGGGTGGGGAGTTTGGGGCCACTGGGCCACCAGGAATTTGCTTTCTGCTGAGGGCTCCGGCCCCTCAATAATATTTCAATGGCATTGGGAACTTTCCCCGATGCCTGCACCATCTGAGGGGAAGTTTAATACTTCACCTCAGATGATCCAGGCATCGGGGAAAGTCCCCAACGGCATCAAATTCCTGCCAGGGGTATGCGCTAGATATTTAAGCCACCTCAAGACCAGCCGTAGAGATAATGGCGCTAAGGCCAGTTATGAATCTTCTATGCATTTCTCTGCATTAGGCGCCAACAGTATTAGCATGCCATTTTAATACACACAGCTCATGTGCCTATAATTTAAATACTCTTGGCATTCTGTGTGCACTAGCTTTTCCGTTGCTGTTTACATGCGCGTCTGTCTCTTTTCTGGATCTGGCTGTGGCGGTAATTGTACCTATAAGTTGCATTATCTTTGCGTAAAAGCTGCGCTAGTTTTCTGCATTGGCTCAAAAGATTGCAGGACATGGGCTGGTGGTTGGGCCCAAAGCACTGCAGACACCAATTGTGCCTGTCCGTGAACAAAATAGTGCGGCCATATTTTGTGCATTTCTTAAAACTGCTTACCGGCATAGACATGTCCAGGAAAACCGCCTCCGTGAGGTTGAAGGCCTTGATTGCAACGGCGGGAAAAAGGCCCAGATGGGGAAAACACAAAAGAAGCATAAAGAGAGCAACAACAAAAGAAAAAAGAAAAATATAATTTCAAGGCCAACTAACCGACAACATGCGGTGAAAATTTCTCAAGAAGAATATATACCACAAAGGTAACAGAGAAAAGATTTTCCACTAGCGCAGGACACATCCTGTAGGTTCTGCGAAAAAAAGGAGACTGGAGAAGATGGCGCCATGGCAGGTGGGAAGGCAAGCAGATGTGCACGTTGCAGCTTCCCAAAAGCTTCCAATGGAAGCTGGGAAGTGTTTCATGTGGGCTCAGTCGGTGATGCCACCCATAGGTGTGGACTTGCTTCCTGCTTGTCCACAAAGAAAGACTGATAGAATTCAGCATTATCAATGATCTATTCATCTCAAATACCTTCTTCCAGCAACACAAGCGGCGACTGTACACATGGACTTCATCCAATAGATTATACAAAAAACAAAATTTACTACATCTGTGGAAGATAATGATAGAAAAGCTCAACATCATCAATAGAGACAAAACCTGGAGCCGACAGTGGTACAGATCAACTACTAGTATGCAAACAACCTAAATCTGAAAAAGAGCAAGCCACTCATGAATGCAGCAACATATGACCTTGAGAATATACCATTGGAATTTAAAGATTGCTGGCGAGATTGATTTGCTACTTTGGATAAAAATGACAGAACTAGAAGAGTTATGGGATGACACCAAGAAAGTTGTGCTCAAAGAAAGTGAGAAGTCTCTATAAAAGGTGAAAAAGCAAAAACATCCAAAATGGATGCCCTGAAAAGCATAGTTACTTACCTGTAACAGGTGATCTCCGGGAACAGCAGGAATTTAGTCCTCACATATGGGTGACATCGGGTAACAACGGAGTCCACGCGGGAAGCTCCCCAGCAACCAATAGGAAAGCCTTTGGCAACGGTCCACCATGCCTGTGCTGCTGCCTTCCCACTCTTCTGACTCTCCTCGGTTGAGTAACTAGCTGAAGAAAAAGGAGAATAGAGAGAAAAGAGAAAGAAAAACTACAACTCCAAGGGGAGGTGGGTGAATTGTGAGGACTAAATTCCTGCTGTTCCCGGAGATCACCTGTTAAAGGTGAGTAACTATGCTATCTCAAGGAAAAGTAGGAATTCAGTCCTCACATATGGGACTCCCTAGCTCTCAGATCTCATGGGAGGTTGGACCTGGGTTAGGTTTGTTGACCTCAACTTCCCCGGCACGGAGATCTGGATTGAAGTGGGCGGGGAAAAGGAGTTGTTCCATTCCATCCCAAAGAGATGCTGAAGGACTGCCTGGCCAAAGGCTGCATCCCGGTGGGAGTCCTTGTCCAAGCAGTAGTGGGCCGTGAAGGTATGGATGGAGGACCAAGTTGCAGCTCTGCAGATTTTAGTGATGGGCACCACTCGTAAATTCACTACCGAGGCTGACATTGCCCAGACGTTATGAGCCGTGACATGTCCCATCAGGGATACGCCTGCTTTGTTGTAAAAAGAGAGATGAAGTCCGTTATCCAGTGTGATAGGGTTCGTTTGATGACCGGAAGCCCCAAGTGAGCCGGATCAAAGGATACAAAAAGCTGAGAGGACTTCTGATGGTCTCCGTCCTTTGTATGTAGAAAGCTAGAGCCCTCTTGCAGTCCATGGTATGCAACGTTGCTTCCGCCGAGGAGGCGTGTGGTCTGGGAAACAACACTGGGAGGATGACTGATTGATTGATATGGAAGACTGAGATCACTTTCGGAAGGAAGTGTGGGTGCGTCCATAGAATCACTTTGTCGTGGTGGAAATGTGTGTATTGGACGTGGGCCACTAGGGCCTGTAGCTCACTGATACATCTGGCAGAAGTTATGGTTATGAGGAATAGCACCTTCCAAGAGACATAGCAGAGGTGTGCTGTAGCTTGCAGTTTAAAGGGTGGTTTGAGCAGTTGGGCTAAAACTATATTGAGATCCCATGCTACTGGGGGGGATAGGCAGATGGGCGGTTTAGTGAGGAGGAGATCTCTCATTAACTGCATTACCAAGGGGGCGGAGGAGATGAGTTTACCATTCACCGGGTCATGGAATGCGAAGATGGTGCCAAGGTGGACTCTTATCGAGGATGACGAGTCCTTGAGAAGAGAGATGCCACAAATAGTGGAGTAGTGTTGGGACAGATGTCTGAAAGGGACTGTGTGCATGTTGCGAACACCATGAGTCATATCTGCGCCACTTTAGTGAATTAGCCTTCCTTATGGAAGGTTTTCTGAAGGAGAGGAGAATATTCCTAACCTCAGTGGATAGAGGAAGGTCGCGTAATGCTAAGCTCTCAGGAGCCATGCAGTCAGGCGAAGGGACCGAAGATTGGGATGGAGAAGTGTTCCATCGTTCTGAGAGAGGAGACCATGCCTGGATCCTAGATGGATCGGTTGGGTTTGTGAGAGTTGAAGGAGGAGGGGGAACCATGGTCTGCAGGCCCAGAAAGGGGCTATCAGGATCATGCACCCCTTGTCTTCTTTCAGTTTCAGAAGGGTTTTCAGGATCAGTGATGTGGGGAGAAACGTGTAGAGGAGGCCCCGATTCCAAGGAATCATGAAGGCGATGGTTGCCAGACTGAGCATTGATGGCAGCTTCGAGCAGAAGCGGGGAAGTTTGGCATTGAGTTGAGTGGCAAAGAGGTCGATCTATGGAGTTCCCCAGGTGTCGAACAATTGGTTGGCCAAGTTTGGTCTACAGCCCATTCGTGAGGTTGGAGCAACCGGCTCAGTTTGTCCACCTGCAGGTTGTCCTGACCTGGAATATAGATAGCTCTCAGCTGCATGTGATGTTGAGTGACAAAGTCCCATATCTGGCAGGCTTCCTTGCACAGGGAAAGAGCCCGTGCCTCCTTGTTTATGTAAAACATGGCTACTTGATTGTCCATGCTTATGAGGATAGAACTGTTGACAAGATTATGCTGGAAGACTTGGAGAGCTCTCGACTTTGCTGGAAGCTCTAAAAGGTTTAGCTGTTGTCTGGACTTGTGGGTAGTCCGAGTGGATAGATTTTCCAAGTGAGCCTCCCCAAACCTGCTTGGAAGCATCCGTTGTTAGGGTATGTTGTGGGTGGGGGGATGGGGGGGTTGGAATGGTAACCTTTTGAGAAGATTTTCCAGGGTTGACCACCATTGGAGTGAGTGCCCCATGGGAGGTGTTATTTCGATGGATGCATGCAGAATTTTGGTGACTTGAGTCCATTGTGTTGACAGAGTCCACTGCGTTTGATGCATGTGTAGTCTGGCATGCGGCACTACATGTACAATGGAGGCCATATGTCCCAGTAGCTTTAGGAAGGTGTGTGCTGGTGCACAATGCTGTTGTCGCATGGTGTCTGCTAACAGCATGAGTCTCTGCATATGGTCTTGTGGGAGAAAGGCCTTGCACTGGGTGGTATCTAGGACGGCTCCTATAAATTCTAGTCTCTGGGTGGGGACGAGGTGGGATTTTGGAAAATTTATCACGAAACGAGGGAGACTGTAGAAGATTTATGATTTGTTTTGGAGCTGAACAGAGCTCTCCAGGAAAGGCTGCCTTTATAAGCCAATCATCTACGTAAGGGAAAACATAGACTTTGTTGATGCGAAGATGAGCTGCTACCACGGCTATGCATTTTATGAAAACTCTTGGTGCTGAGACTAGGCCGAAGGGAAGCACCCTGTACTGATAATGCACCTCTTGGCATATGAATCGGAGATATTGCCTGTGAGAAGGGTGAATGAGGATATGTGTAAGCCTCTGAGGTCTAGGGAACAAAGCCAGTCATTTTGCTGTAGATAAGGAAGGAGGGTTCTCAATGAGATCATCTTGAATTTTTCTTTTACTAGGAACTTGTTGAGATCTCGGAGATCCAGAATGGGCCTGAGGCCTTCCTGATTTCTTTGGAATGAGGAAGTAGGGGAAGTAGAACCCCTTATGGTATTCCTGAAGAGGCACTGGTTCGATGGCTCCCTGTACTAGGAGAGAGGTATTCTTCTGATGTAAGAAGGTATCAAGGGAGCTCTTGAATGAAGCTTGCCCTCTGAATCAGTGTGAGGGAAGCACCTAAAAGTTGAGATGGTACCCATTCTGGACGAGGGTCAGTGTCCATTTCTCTGAAGTAACTGACCTCCATTGTGCGGTGAACATTGAGAGTCTTCCTGGGATGGGAAGTGGGTCTGAATGGAAGGGACTGGCCTTGCTCCTTACGTGAGAGTCAAAAGGTTGGTACTGAGGTAGCTGGCTGAGGCTGTGGTGGTGGTTGTTGTTTTGTCAACCTGGGTTTTTTGGCCTGCTTGGCTCCTTGTTGCTTGTGCTGTGATGGGTAGGCAGGTTGGGAGTAGGCTGGGTAGAACTTCCACTTTTTGGAGTAGAAGGCTTTTTTAGATTGAGCTTTCCTCTTAGAGGGGTCTGATGTTTTCTTTGACAATCTTTTGAGTGTCGTGTCATTGGTTTCCAGTTCACCAGCCTTCTTACACCAGTTCTTTCCAAATAAGTTCTCACCTACACAGTGGATGTTAGCTAGTTTGTCCTGTACCCACTGCTCTAAGTCAGATGCTTGGCGCCTTGCTAGTCGTCTCGCCCTATAGCTATAGAGGAGACACTACTTGAGGACTTGAATGAATCGAAAGCTGCTCTATTCACGAATTTTGAGATGTTCTGACTGTGGGTTAGGACTGTTTGAAAGGCTGGGCATTTCTCTTCAGGGAGGAAAGGCAGGAAGCCCTCCTAGTCTTTATTCAACTCCTTGAGAAACATACCCAATATATAAAATGTATGAGTTGATTCTACTAGCTAACATAGAAGCCTGGAAGGTATGCCAAGCAATCGAGGGTTCTTGATTCACGTCCCGGGGGAACCAAAGCGTGGTTTTTCCCGCTTTTTATCCGGTGCATCGCCGATTCCACCACAATGGAATGGTGAGGAAGTTGCATCTTCTGGAAACCCGGGCAGTCAGGGACCCGGTACATTGTATCGAGTCATCAACTTATGGGAGAGATGGTTAAAGGTGCTTCCCACATCCTTAAGATTAAATTGTGACGTATAGGCTGCACCGGTAATATGATAGTTTCTTTAGGTGCGGTGGGATATTGCAGTATCTCAAGCTCTTCCGCCCTGGGTTCTGGCTCCAAAGCCACAGGTATGGAGAGCCCCACTGCCATGTTCCTGATGAAATCTTGAAACATATCTTCCGGCGGGGATTTTCTCCGGGTACTGGACTTTGGCGGAGAAGTCTCCGACACGAAGTCTCTGAGGTCATCAGAGTCTAGAGACCTGTGGTGAGAATCGGAGGGCTATAAATCAGACTCCGGACAGCACCTGAGGTGTGTGTGTCCAGAACTTTGATGATGTAGGTCGATGTTCTTCAGTTCCCCATGATGCATAGGGCATGATGGATCTGTAGTTTGAGGCAATGGGGAGGGCACCGGCATCGGAGAAGGTACAGGCATCAAAGATGATATTGTAATCAGGGGTGCCATCGGTATAGACACCGGGGTCGATGTCTGTATCGGTACCAGAACCAACTGGAACCATTGGTACCTGCTGCGATGGAATCGGCGTTGATAGATATCGACGCACTGTTAAGGTTCGTTCTAGAGCCAGCATGCTCTGGGCTAGCGATGACGCCTGTGCCTGGTCATCAGATAGAGCGGGGGTCAGCCGCCACCATACCTTGGCATGGCATCGAGGGTTCCACGGAGGTTGGTGCTCCGAGTACCTCTCGACTCCCCAGCAAGGCTTTGGAGGACAAGTCCTCCTGCCGGGGATGCCTGGACCTGAGGCTAGAATCGGATGACGTCCGAGACGGCTCCCGGTGAGCGCGGGAACATTCTCGGGATCGATCCCTCAATGATCGAGGCTTACCAGAAGGGACTTTGGGTTGTGGACTCGGATCCTTCAGGTTCTCCGAGGGCTCCAAAGACTTCTCCTTGGGTGGGCGCGATGGAGAGGGTTTTTTTTTTCATTTTTAGTTTTTTCTCTCTGTGCCTGGAGTCTTTGGAATGTTTGGAGTGCTTCAATGTCAGCGATCCAGATGACGCCCTTGAGGAGGTTGAAACCAAGGAAAGGGTGTCTGAGGAGAAAAGCTCCTCAAATTTTTTAACTTGGTTCCCAAGGCCTCTTTTTGTCATTTGTTTGCAGAGGGAGCAGTCTGTAGGGATGTGATCCGGGCCGAGGCATCAGTCATGTTTGTCGGTGATAGATATGGTGCTGGAGCACTTTGTGCATTTCTTAAAGCCACTGGTGGGCTTCTCCATTTTGTCTGAGAGTGTAGGCCTAGAGTGGGAAGTCCTGAGGGAAAAAGAAGGATTTTTTTTTTTTTTTTTTTTTTTTTTAAGAGAAGGAAGGAAATAAGGAATAGTATTGAAGTCGCAGTTGAGGAATATGTGGTGAAAGCAGGAATTCTTCAGCAGTGGCAGGAAATGAACCTGTCGGCTCCGCAAAAAAAGAAGAACTGAGGAAAGTCAATTAGAAGAGCGGGAAGGCAGCAGCACAGACATGAAGGACCACTCCCAAAGGCTTTTCTATTGGTTGCTGGGGAGCTTCCCGCATGGGCTCCGTCGGTAGAGGGAGAAGCCGACATTTCGCCAGCAGTGGAATTGAGCGTTGAAGCAGGGCATATTAAATATTTTTGCCCGAAACGCAGTGCTGTGTCCTCTCAGAAGAACTGCTGTTATACTCCTGTGTGTTTTCGGATTACTGGTTGCCGATTCCAGGGAGTGAGTTCTGGGTTGTCAATCATTTTGACCCAGTAACATTGGGATAAACAGATAAGTGATTTTTTCATAGAAAATCTTTTCTGTTTTCAACTATGTCATTTTCAGAAAGTTTGTTTTTAACATCGGTTGGTGTAGGTTTCACTTGTTTGTGGTGATTTTGCCTACGTTTAAAAAGCTTTTCTAGAAGGCTTTTCAAATGAGAAAAATGGAAGTTTAAGCCTCAAGAGGTCTTTGGTCCTCACGGCATGACTTCCGACATTAATATTTCACACAAAAGGCTGCTCATTTTTTAGGTTCCCTCTATTTTGTTTTGGGTCTACTATTGGTAGAGGAGTAGTTATTTTTGTAGTATTGGTTCACCAAGGAGCTATTAGCATTAGTGATGCTGTGTCACGCTGGACCTTGAATAGGGTCTTGGCAAACAGCGGTGTCAGTGGGAAGGCATACAGAAGGCCTCCGTCCCCGGGATGAGGAAAGCATCCGCTGCCACTTGGGATGAGTGCAGCAGGCGGGAGAAGAATCGGAGCAACTGCATCGTGTTGTTGGAATTGGCGAACAGGTCCATCGAGGGGACACCCCAGAGACGAAAACAGCCGGGAGGCTACTACTGGATCCAGGCGCCACTCATGCAGCTGGAGGACTCTGCTCAGTTTATCCGCAAGGGCACTGTCCTGGTCCGGGAGTAACTGCCCTTAGGAGCATCCCCCTGCATGCCGCATAGCAGCAGAGGGCTACCACCTCTTGGCAGATGGGTACAACCCTGTTCCCTTTGTTTGTTCATGTAGAATATTGGGACCTGGTTATCAGTCTGACTCTGTACAGAGTGGTTCTGCAGGTGGTGATGGAAAACTTGGAGAGCCAGGAATATCGCCCGCTCTAGCAGGTTGATTTGATCCAGGAATCCTTCTGGGACCAGCCGCCTTGTGTCTTGAGGCCCTTGCAATGTGTTCCCCCAGCCCAGTAGGGAGGCATCCGTGGTGAGGATTCTCTGGGGGATGGGTGCCTTTAAGGGATTGGAATGTAACAAGATGCTCAAGGATCCATGTTGAATGATGCTGAGATGAAGAAGAAAATGTGGAAAGAATATACAAAGTCATTATAGCATAAAGATCAAACGGACCAACAGCCGTTTCAACCTGTACCTTATGATCAGGAACCACTGGTGATGACAGAAGTTGTCGAAGCAGCATTGAAAGCATTATCAAAGAACAAAGCACTGGGCATGGATGGCATTCTCACTAAAGTATTACAGCAATCAGATGAAGCTGTTACCATACTTACAAGGCTCTGCAGGAAATTTGGATGACATTATCATGGTGAACTGATTGGTATAAACACAGATCTTTTCCAATATTGAAGAAAGGTGATCCAACTAACTGTGGAAATTATCACATAATCGCTCTGATCCCACATGCCAGCAAGATTCTACTCAAGATAATTCAGCAAAGACTACAACCATACCTGCAACGAGAACTGCCTGAAATGCAAACAATGTTCAGGAAAGGGCGAGGAACAAAAGACATCATTATGGATGTAAGATGGATCCTTGAAAAGACAAAAGGATATCTATATGTGTTTTATGGACTACAGCAATACTTTTGACTGTGTAAACTATGAGAAAATCTGAGCCACATTAAGAAGCATGGGTATACTAGAACATCTGATAGTTCTCTTGTACAACTTTTACATTGGTCAAGAAACAACAGTTCAAATGGACAAGGAGAAACAGAATGGTTTAAAATCAGCAAAGGTGTATGATAAGGCTGCATACTTTCCCCCTACCTGTTTAATTTATATGAAGAATAAATCACAAGAAAAGCAGGATTGTATGAAGACAACGGAGGTGTGAAGACTCATCAAAAACCTTCGCTATGCTGATGACACCACAATACTGGCTGAAAGTGAAGATGATCTGAAACATTTGCTTCTCAAGATCAAGGGACAGTCTTAAAATGGGTCTGCACCTTAACATAAAGACAAAGATCCTGACAACTGGCAAAATCAATAAGTTCATCGTTGGAGAAGAAATTGAAATAGTGGACAACTTTAACCTGTTTGGATCAATAATCAAAGAAACAATAAGCAGTCAAGAAATCTACTGGAAAGGCACGAGCTACATGCTAATAAATAAAATTAAAAAAAAAAAGAATGACGCATTGCTCTTGGCAGAATGGCTATGAAGGACCTAGATAAGATTCTTCAGAGCATAGATCTCTCTCTCTATACAAGGATTCAACTTGTCCAAGCCATGGTATTTTCAATAACGTCATATGAATGCAAAAGCTGGATATTGAAAAAGGCAGACAGGAAGAAACTCGATGCCTTTGAATTATGGTGCTTGCAAAGAATACTGTGTATACAATGGACTGCCTGAACAACAAACCAGTCAGTTATAAGCTTTTTTAGAAGCTCAGATGACTTTCATACTTTGAACATATCATGCAAAGATAGAGATCATTACAGAAAAACATCATGTTTGATAAGGTTGAAGGTCAACACAAAAGAGGAAGGTCAGCAATGAGATGGATCGATACAATAAAAGCAGCTATGGATGCCACTCTATCAACTATGAGCCGCCTGACTGAAGACTGAACAAAGTTTAGGACAACTATCCAGAGGGTCACCATAAGTCGACACCAACTCGATGGCCCTTAACAACATTATATATGTATTTGGTGACTTCCAGTTTGGCGATCATGGAGAGCAGACGTACTTGAATGCGCTCCCCAGGTCCACATACAGTTTGTGAAACTTTACTGTGTTCCCCAGGCAAAACTGCCCTCATACCAACCAGAATGCTGAAAACGATCAAGCAGAAGACAACCCCAACGATTCAGAACCTTTATGCTGCCAAAACTCGAGGAAGTGGAGTTTCCAAGAACGCCAAGCAAGCGCCGATGTCTCATGTCCTCGACCGGGAATGGAGGAGCAGAGAGTGGCGAGCAACGCACTGCCGATCTAATGACTGTTTTGACAAAGATCAGAGACTCAAAAAAAAAAAAAGATAGTGGACAAAGTTTTATCTAGGATAGAAGAAAAATTTACGGAAGTAGGAATTCCTTTGGAAGAAGCGGAGGCCCGCATTTGCAAAACAGAAGACGCCCAGAATCACCTGCAGTACTCAGTGGCTTCCCTGCAACAACACATGGGATGGCTGCAATCAAAGGCAGAGGACCTAGAAAATAGACAGTATCACTCCAATGTGAGAATCTTTTGGGTCCCTGAGGGAGGGGATGCCATATCCTTTGTCCAAGGACCCTCGGAGACCTGTTTTCCTGGCTGCCCATCTCCAGTTCCTTATGAGACTGAAAGAGCCCGCAGAGAACTATGGGCGTGCCCAGATCCCACAGCACAGTCCCAGGCCTTTGTGTTAAACTCCTTAGGTTTCAAGATTGGAAATACATTATCCGGGAAGCAAGGAGGACTGGCTTCATGACCTATCAAATTTGGAAAGTATTAATTTTCCCTGGACATGGCAGCTAATACCGTCTGACAGAGAGAAAGTATGCTAAAAATTAAAAACTCCAGCACAGCAAGGGATACAAACAGCAGTCTGGTATGCTGCTAGACTCACGATGATGGTGAATGGCACAAGAAAAATTTTCTCGTCTCCAGAGGTCTTAGAAAATTTCCTGTAAAAGCTGGAACCAAGGTGGCGCCGGGACAGCAGGAGGGATGCCAAAACTCACGAAAGGCCCCCAACAGGGCTCCAAATGACATGTGGGAACAAGCCCTGCGGAGCAGGAAGAATGATAAGGAGAATGATGATGGGCTTGTGGATGAACTGTGGGAGCTCCTGACTGACACCCAGTGCCACACATCTCCAGAAGAGACCCCAGGGTGAGGATCAAGTATCACAGGCACAGATCACCACTTGAAAAACTGTTGCTTGAGACTACTTTGGTAAAAGACGATTACAGGAACACTTCAGCTGAGGTAAGGACATGGGGGCAGTCGGGGAAGAGCAGCACGTTCAGATGATTATTTTGTCCCCGGACACCTGTGTAAGAGAAATGTGGAAAGAGAGGAGTAGGTGAGTGTAGGGGAGATGGGTGGAGTACAGGGACGGGGAGCAAGGGAATGTGTGGACCGGGGTGGGGGGGGGTGGAATGCTTGGGTGGGTCAATGGAGGTCCAAAACTACAAACTGAGTAAAAGTATAAAGTAAATGGCTTTAATATATGTTTATGTTTGAAAGTTGTTACTTTAACAATTGTTAAGTTTGAATGCTTGATGGCGCTACATTGTGAAGATGATGAAGATATACCCCTCTACATAAATAAGATTTTCCCGATTTCACTTTACTACATCACTATTATCAAAAATTGAGAAACTCATAAAAAACAAGTTACATAAGTAGAACCAATGGTCTCAGACTGAAGTTAGCAATGCTCTGGGTGTTTTATCCATAGACCGCATACTCTTTTAGCATCAACGACCATGAACGTGGTTCTCGATTTTATACGAATTACTGTAGTTATATAGTGATCAAAACTTATCTTAATATTTAATCCAATTTTCGAAATTTATAAAGATTGTGCTTGTATCAAACGAGATTTGCGATATCCCCAATGCCACCTCTCAGGTACCGTCTTTGCGTTTCAGTTCTTCTTCAGGGGATTTGCAATCTGGAATCAGCACTATCTACAAAAAGGTACAGCAACATCAAGTGTAACTGGACTCTATCAAAATGTTGCATGAATAAACTATATGAAGATTAACATTCTTACCTTAAGTCGACTTTTCAAACTGTCTTAAAGTTATTTACGGCCAGTGGCATGTTATCCGAAGCCTACCGGCTTTCACAAAAACGCTGAGCATGCGAGTTTAGATCATG
This sequence comes from Ichthyophis bannanicus, assembly GCA_033557465.1. Classification (NCBI taxonomy): domain Eukaryota; kingdom Metazoa; phylum Chordata; class Amphibia; order Gymnophiona; family Ichthyophiidae; genus Ichthyophis; species Ichthyophis bannanicus. The sequence continues at coordinate 290,080,736 of CM066033.1, read as the reverse complement.
AACTGAAATTTAAATGGTTGTGTAGTTGCTTAATTTGATGGCGCTACATGGCAGTAGGGACCTTGGGGGGGAGGTACTGTGGGGGGTGAGAAGGATAAGACAAACAACTCAATGATTGGCTTTAAGGTAACCTCTCTCAATATACGGGGAATTAACAGCCCTATTAAATGGAAAAGGATACTAGCATATTTGGCTCGGGCTCAGGTGGACTTTGCTCTATTGCAAGAGACAAATCTTACTCGATCTGAGCATGAAAAATTAAAGGGCCAGGGCTATGAGCTCGTATGTTGCTTCCCCTTCAACTTAAAAAAAAAGACAGGGTGTGGCCGTTCTTATTCATAAAAGAGTGCCCTTTGTACCCTATACCACCAGGGAAGATCACCAAGGAAGGGTAGTCTGGGTGGTGGAAAGGGTGAATCAGGACGAGGTGTCCCTCCTAAATATTTACGCCCCAAACGGAGACAAGGATTCATTCTTCAAAACCTGGCTGCGGGAATTCCAAAGGGAGACAAAAGGGGACTGGATCATTGCTGGGGATCTACACTTCATTCTAGAGAAAGAGGACAGGTCCAACTACCAGGCACAGAAGCACAGACATTAGGGACCGGAACTGAGGCAAAGTATGAAGCGATGGAACCTAGTAGACATATGGCGAGTGGAAAATAGGGGCTGCAATGAATATACCTGCTGCTCATCCCACAACGGAGCCTATTCCAGACCAGACTACTTCTTGGGGAGATGGGATCAGACAGGAATATTAGAAAAAGTGCAGATTCAACCTAATATCTGACCATAGTATGATTACAGGTTTCTGGACCCCTCCCCCCGGAGAGGGAGTCCCGGGAGAGGTGAAAGGACATGGAGAGCAAATATCTCACTGCTACAGACTGAGAAAGTATTTGCGAAACTTCGGCAGTCGTGGCGAGAATACCTGCGACAGAATGACACAGAGTGGAGGAAGGGGTCTTGTGGGATGCAAGGAAAGCCTATATGAGAGGGGTGCAAAACCAGATGGGAGTACATAAAAAGTGAAAGAGGAAGGAAGAAAGGAAGCAACTGCAGGAAGAACCAGGCAGGCTGCAGAAGGAGCACAGTCAAATGGGTGCGAAGCGGGCAAATAACGACTAATTCAGACCTGGGTTAAACTGAACGCCATAGATACTGATTATATGACACACAATGAGGGCCAAACGAATGTATATGGAAAGACAATAGGGCCGGAAAGCTCTTGGCCTGGCAATTACGGAAGAAAAGGAAAGGGCGTCTGGTAGTGCAAATTAAGATCCAAGAAGGGCAACAAGTGGTCTCCAATGCCAAAATCTGTGCAACATTCTGATCTTATTATGAGCACCTATACCAAATGGAGGGGGGCAGTCCCTCCGAAAGGACAGCCACTTATTTAACAGACATTGATCTACCCAGAATAGGAGAGGAAGAGGAGGTGATCCTAGGGGGACCCATAAGTTCCGAAGTAGTAATTTGGGTGATTGGGCGATTAAGACACTGCCCAAGGGAAAGGCAACAGGTGGGGATGGTTTCCCAGCAGAATATTACCACAGTTGGGGGAGATGACGACCCCTACCATAGCTCACCTTTTTTCAGGATTTTTGATCAGTAAACCCATACCAGCTTCAATGACACAGGCCAACATTATAGTCCTACCAAATGAGGGGAGACCGCCCGACCAATGCAGGAGCTACAGCCCTATTGCCCTCATTAACAGTGATGCTAAACTATTTGCAAAGATCCTATCGCCGAGACTGGAGCAAATACTTCAGAGATTGAGCCATCCAGACCAAATAGGTTTTATTAGTGGATGTCTTATCTTGGATAATGTTAGGAGGGCTATCAACCTGATCCACCTTGTCCAGGAAAAAAGGGAGCCCACACTACGCGTCACACTAGATGCGGAAAAAGCCTTTGACAGGGTGGCATGGGCAATCCTATTCACCATGATGGAAAAGTTGGTGTTGGGGGAACAGTTCATACAGGGGATTAGGGCTCTGTATGAGGCCCCATCAGCTCACATCTTAGTGATCAGCAGTCCACAGAATTTGGGCTACAGAGAGGAACTTGACAAGGATGTCCTTTGCCCTCAATGCTAGTCACGACAGTCATTGAGGCATTCACGGCCTGCATATGCATGCATCCAGGGATCTTCCTGGTGAGGGTCGGATATACTCTACATAAGATTCTGTTCTGCACAGACAACACATTGATTTTTATGACCCGCCCGAGAGAGTTCCTCACAGCCCTGTTAGCAGAAATTGACAATTTTGCCCAAGTCTCAGGCTTCAAAGTAAATATCACTAAAACAGAGGCTATGACATTGGGGGGCCTTAAAACAAGGGGACTTGCTACACTCTCCCTTTCACTGGGCACAAAGCACTTAAGTATTTAGGAGTTCGGATCTCTGAGGACCCTGCGGAGTTATATACACTACTATGGCCCACTGTTGTCTAAACTGAATAGCGACCTAGATAGCTGGTCTGCGCTCCATTTTAGCTGGTTTGGACGTTCTGTAGCACTAAAAATGAACATAATCCCCAATCCCTTTTTTAACAACTTCCCATCACCTTGCGCCCATCAGCTCGTTTTGTTTGGAGGGGTAAGAGAGCTAGAATTAAGGTGAGCTCTAAGGAACAGGGGGGGGGGGGGGATCCGATTTCCAGCATTCAAATGCTATTACAGAGCAGCCCTACTCCGGGAACTATTTACGGTTACCGGACGCCCTATGGGTGGACATAGAAAGAGTGCTGTTGCACCCAAAATCCATATTCAAATAGCTAGAGAGAAGCAGGGAAGATGGGGGTAACTGGGAGCTATTGGAAGGGCACTCCTTCTTGGGATCACTCTGTAGGATATGCTGGGTGGGGAAGATAAAAGCGTAGTTCCCCACATACAAACCAAAGTGGCCCAAAGTAGCAGATCATATTCCCTTCTCAGGCCACGAGTTTGGAGGAGCTGCTCACCTCTGGAAGGGAGCATGGCATAACCTGATTCTCAGATCTATTAATAAAGAGAGGGATGATATCAATGCATGAGCTAGCTAGAGCGAAGCTAGGCCACAGAGCATCCTTTTATCAATACTTTAAGCTACGTTTCCTTGTCCTTCAAAGCGGGAACCGGCCCCACTTGACAAGACCTAGCACGTCTATGAAGACAGTCATATTCAAGGGAAAGGGGATGAAAGCAATACTATCAAAACTATATCGGGTATAGATGGAGGATGAAAACGAAATGCCACAGTTTCACCGATCCAAGAGAGGACCATCCCTAAAAGATTGGTGAGACAGTACAATTTGTTAAACTAACCTGAGTTACAGGGAAGGGTATGGTTATTATGGAAAATCTGGAATCCCTTCCTCACCGGAAAATGGGTTGATAGCTCTCCACCTGGTCCCCCACTACCTTTTCATTTCCACCCCCACCACCAGGACAGGTCTGATGAGTAGTTGATTCTATGCCACACTTTGAGCAGCCACAAGCAAATGTTCAAACTGTTGTGATTTGTTAAAAATGCTTTTTGACTTGTTTAAAATTTATAAACGGAAGTTGAATAATAAGTATTTGGTAACCCACTGAGGACTTTGGATCAATGGTATATAAATGTTTTAAATAAAGTTAAAACAACTCTGAAAATAACCCCCAATAAACAAGTGTTCAAATTCCTCCTGAAAGTAGCTAAAGTGGACCATCCCCCACAGCCTCAGCACTCCAATAGCAAACACAAACATAGAAACATAGAAACATGACGACAGAAAAAGACCACATGGCCTATCTAGTCTGTCCTTCCATAACAACAGTAGTCCACTTTTTACCTTTAGAGATCCTCTGTGTTGGTCCCATGCTTTTTTGAATTCAGTTACTGTCCTCATCTCTACCACCTCCACTGGGAGACTATTCCATGGATCCACTACTCTTTCTGTAAAGAAATATTTCCGCATATCACTCCTGAATCTATCTCCCTTCACCCTTATCCCATGTCCTCTCATAGCAGTACTTGCTTTCAATTGAAAGAGGCTCTCTCCCTGAACATTTATGCCAGAGGTATTTAAACATCTCAATCATATCACCTCTATCCCACCTTTCCTCTAAGGTGTACATATTAAGATCCTTAAGTCTGTCCTCATATGCTTTATAATGAAGCCCATTAATCATTTTAGTAGCAACCCTCTGCACCGACTCCATCCTGTTCACATCCTTTTGAAGGTGCGGTCTCCAGAATTGCACACCATACTCCAAATGAGGTCGCACCAAAGACTTATACAGAGGCATTATCACCTCCTTTTTTCTGCTAGCCATTCCTCTCCGTATGCACCCAAGCATCCTTCTAGCTTTTACCGTTGCCTTTTCTAACTGTTTAGCTACTTTAAGATCATCAGACACAACCACGCCTAGGTCCCGCTCTTCTTTAGTGGACAAAAGTACTTCACCTCCTATACTGTATTGCTCCCTTGGATTGCTGCAGCCCAAATGCATGACCTTACATTTTTTAACATTAAATCCCAGCTGCCAAATTCTAGACCATTCAAGCTTAGCTAGATCCCTCCTCATGACCAAGCTGCCACCAAATGCACTACTCCTAAAATGAAACTTCCTACCTAAACAATATCAACTCAGTTTCCTAAAATGATACCCTGGGCCCGCCCCTTCCGGAACTTTAAAATCCAACGTCAAAGCTCTTATCTGTATTCTCTTCACCACAGGGAGCCAGCATAGATCAATAAATATGCTCCCTCACACTAATATATCTTAACACCTTGCAGGCATGTTCTGCAACATCTGTAGCTCCCGTAAAACTAATGAATAAAATGTTGCAATTATCCAACCAAATTAATAGATGCATTTAGAAAATGAACAAAATCACACATTCAAAAAGAACACCCAAACCCTCCTCAAATGCTGCAATTGGAATAAATGATTCCTGATCATTAGAGAAATTTGGATCATCATCAAAAGGATACACTCCAACTCCATGCCCAAATCATGAACATGATCCTGGACTATCAACTCCACCACCTGCCAAATACATGTGGGATATTCCCATTACATAGTAGACTTCTGAACCCAAAGAAGCTGTCTTCTGAAGATTCAACCGAAGCCTATTCAATGCCATCTACTACCTGCTCCAAACACTCCTTTTATCTCAACAAACACAAGATCCTGTCTTTCCCCAACAGAATCCAAACTAAATATCATCTGCAAAGGTATATTTCACTTCCAACTTCTTGAAAATCCTTGCCACTGGTGGCAGAAATATGTAAAAATAACAAGTGTCAAAAAAGCCCTTTAGGGTACTCCCTATACCACTGGGTATTCCCATGATCACAAAATTCCTTATTATGACTGATAATGTTCTTGCAAGAAAGAAGACGACCATGCCAGCACTCTACTACTAATAGTCAATGCCATTGAATAATTCAACAAAAGATATATCACAATATATCACAATATCAAACAGAGTCCATTCCTCACCTTCAGCAACAATCTAAGATCATGATATCAGCACCGTGTTGGTGCTGTGAAATTCCAGAATCCCAAATAGAGTAGTTACTCACCTGTAACAGGTGTTCTCCAAGAGCAGCAGGAATCAGTCCTCACTTATGGGTGTCATTGACGCCGATGAAGCCCCAGCGGAGCATTTCCCCAGCTTTCCATGAAAGCCTTTGGGAATGCTGGCACGCATGCACGGTCCCCTTCCTGCCTAAAGGTGCCATCTTACCTCAGTCAAATGACATAGCTAAGAACAGCACACAAAAATGAAAAATAAACTATGTACAACTGCAACTCCAAGGGGAGGAGGGAGGGTAGTGAGGACTGATTCCTGCTGCTCCTGGAGAACACCTGTTACAGGTGAGTAACTACTCTTTCTCCAGGACCAAGCAGGAAGTCAGTCCTCACTTATGGGTGACTCCCCAGCTCTGGGCTACCAGGAACCCAGGCTGAACAAGAGAACTCCCTCTAGTCTCAGCAACACAGTAAAGGCTTTGCAAAGACACACCCTCCACAGGTAGCCCAACCAGAGGGCAGGAGGGCAGGAGTTGCCTAGACCTCAAAGAGATTCCGGAGTACTGCTTGGCCAAAAGCACTGTCCCTACGGGACTCCCTCTCCAGACAGTAGTGGGCTGCAAAAGTCTGGCTTGAAGACCAAGTAGCAGCCCTGCAGATGTCTTGCAATGGAACAGAGCGGAGGTGAGCCACTGATGCAGCCATTGCCCTCACACGGTGGGCCGTGACCCTACCCTGCAAAGGAAGGTCAGCCGCCTTGTAAGCCCAGGTGATACAGTCAGCCACCCAGATGGACAAGGCACGCTTGGACACAGGCCTCCCCAAGTTATTGGGGTCAAAAGAAAGGAAGAGCTGAGAAGCCTTCCTGTGACCTTGCGTACGTTCAAGGTAGAAGGATAAGGCCCTCCTACAGTCCAAGGTATGGAGAACTGTTTCAGCCTGACTCGCATGAGGCCTAGGGAAGAAAGTAGGAAGAACCACCTCCTGGTCGAGGTGGAAAGAGGAGACAACCTTAGGAAGGAACTTAGGGTGAGTCCTGAGGACCACCCTGTTTTTATAGAACCTGGTGTAAGGCCTATCACAGACCAAGGCCTGAAGCTCACTCACTCTCCTAGCCGAAGTAAGGGCTATCAGAAAGAGAGTCTTCCAGGAAAGGAAGCGTAGAGGGCAAGCAGCCATAGGCTCAAAAGGTGGGCGAGTCAGTTGCTGCAAGACCACATTAAGCTCCCACTCAGGAGCAGGAGGACGTATGGGAGGTTTGAGCAGAAGCAAGCCCCTGAGAAACCTAGACACCAAAGGGTGCACAGACAAGGAATGGCCCTCAACTAGGGAGTGGTGAGCTGCCAAAGCAGAGAGGTGGACCCGAACAGAGTTGGACTTGAGACCCTGATTGGACAAGTGCAGCAGGTACTGAAGCACTACTGACACAGTACAGGAGAAAGGATCTTCAGCACGCAGCTGACACCACACAGAGAACCTTTTCCACTTGAGAGCATAGGTCTTCCTAGTGGATTGTTTCCTGGAGGCTAGGAGAACCTCCTCAACCTCGGGAGGCAGGCCCCAGGGAGCCAACACTACCCTTGCAGCCTCCATGCCATCAGATTGAGAGCTTTGAAATTGGGATGCAGCAAGGAGCCCTGATCCTGAGAGAGAAGGTCGGGTTGCAATCCCAGAGGCAGAGGCAGATCCACTGCCAGCTGAAGCAGAAGGGGGAACCAAGGCTGCCTTGGCCACCTGGGAGCTACCAGGAGGACGGAGGCCCTGTCTCGTAGAATCTTGAACAGTGTTCGGGCCACCAGAGGGGTGGGAGGAAACGCATAGAGTAGGCCCTGAGTCCAGGGAATCAGAAAAGCATCTGCTGCTACTCTCAGAGGATGCGATTGCCTGGAGCAGAACCTTGGCAGCTGGTTGTTCAGTGAACTGGCAAACAGGTCTATGGAGGGAAGCCCCCATCTCAAGAAAATCTTTTGAACCACTAAAGGATGTAGCTGCCACTCGTGTGGTTGCAGAATCCTGCTCAATCTGTCCGCCAGGGAATTCTCCTGGCCTGGAAGATAGACTGCTTTGAGGAGCATGTTGTGTTTCAGGGCAAAGGAACAGAGGTCCTGGGCCTCCTGGCAAAGGGGCTGGGAACCAGTTCCGCCCTGTTTGTTGACATAGAACATGGCTACCTGGTTGTCTGTCTGGATCAAGACAGACTGTTGTGCCAGGGAAGCAGTAAAGGCCTTGAGAGCCAAGCGGATAGCTCTGAGTTCCAGTAGACTGATCTGCTGGGACGCCTCCCAAGGAGACCAGAGGCCCTGGGTGCACTTGTCTAGGCAATGTGCTCCCCAACCCTGTAGAGAGGCATCGGTGGTTAGGACCACTGTATGAGGTGGGATCTGAAAAGGCACACCTACCAGCAGATTGGGGGGGTGTAACCACCAGCTGAGGGAGGCCAGGAAACGGTGGGACACTCTGATCCTGTCTCTGAGACTGCCTGAGGCTTGTGACCACTGACTCCGAAGGCACCACTGGGCAGGTCTCATATTGAGCCTGGCATTGGGGGTCACCTGTACTGTCGACGCCATGTGGCCCAGAAGCCTGAGACAGAGTCTGGCGGAAACCAGGACCTGTGCAGAAACTTGCTGGTGAGGTCCATGAGCCTTTGTGCTCGGTCCACTGGTAAGAATGCTCTTGCCAGCTGAGAATCCAACCTTGCCCCTATGAACTCCAAGTTCTGGGAGGGGAGCAAAGTGGACTTTGCGAAGTTTATGACAAAGCCCACCTTTTGGAGCAGTTCTATGGTCCTGTTGGTGGCCTGTTGAACTTCCAGGGAAGTTTGGCCTCTGATGAGCCAGTCGTCTAGGTAAGGAAACACAAAGATTTATTTATTTATTTTATTTAGCTGTATTTATATCCCGCTTTTCACCGGGTCAAAGCGGTCAATTGGGAGATACATTTAACACGAGGGGATATGACACACATACGCTAATACTTACAGGGAACATGGGCAATGGTGGGTTAAGTGGCTTGCCCAAGACCACAAGGAGTACCTATAGGACTAGAAATCCCAGTCCCTCCGGCCTGAGATTGCTGTCCCCAGGTGGGACTTGAACCCCCGGCCCTCCAGCCTGAAGTACCTTGTCCTAACCACTAGGCCACTCCTCCCACGTAGGCTGCCACCACTGCCAGGCACTTTGTAAACACCCTGGGAGCGGAGGTCAGTCCAAAAGGCAGTACTCTGTACTGATAATGGTTTCCTCCCACAATGAACCTGAGGTACTTTCTGTGGTCTGGATGAATAAGAATGCGAGTGTAAGCATCCTTTAGATCTAAAGAGCAAAGCCAATCTCCCTGCTGGAGGTAGGGCAGAAGTGTTCCAAGAGTAAGCATCTTGAACTTCTCTTTCACTAGAAACTTGTTTAGGTTTCTGAGATCCAAAATGGGTCGAAGACCACCGGTTCTTTTTGGCACCAGGAAATACCTGGAGTAAAACTCGTGACCTTGGAAGTGGGGAGGCACAGGCTCCACCGCCTTGTCCAGCAACAGACCCTTTAGCTCCTGGAGGAGAAGGGCTGTATGCAGGGGAGGCCGGAAAGGCTCTCCTGGGAAGTGTGGCGGAGGCAGTTGGTGAAAGTGCAGGGCATAGCCTCGATGGACTATGTCCAGCACCCAACTGTCCTGGGTTATCAAGGGCCACTTGTGGGCGAACAAGGCTAGGCGGCCTCCTGTGCAGGGCTGGGTCTGCAAGGGATGTATGGCTATACTCAAGGAGTCAAAACCCCGCACCCTGCTGAGTGGGAGCAGGGGCTGCAGGCTTGGGGGTCCTCTGCCTACGGGGCCCATTACCCTGGCCCTTGGCTTGCTGACCCTGGGGGGCAGCTTGGGCAGCCGGATATTGTGGGTACTGTTTGTAGGCAGTGCCCTTCCTCGGGTAAAAGGACTTTTTACCCGAGCCCTTCTTCTTCTGAGAAGGGGCAGAGGTCTTCCTCGACAGCCTTGTCCTCGTGAGGTGCTCCGTCTCGAGCTGAGCGGCCTTCTCGGCCACAGGCTTGCCAAAAAGGTTTTCACCTCGGCAAGGGACATCGACCAACTTGTCCTGAACCCATGGCTTGAGGGCCGATGACTGCAGCCATGCCTGGCGTCGGGCCGCGATACCGGCTGCCGCTACTCGGGCCGAAGCCTAGAAGCCATCATAGGCGGCACGGGACATGAACTTAGAGCAGGGGTCTCAAACTCAAATTGCTTTGAGGGCCAAATGAGGACTTGTAGAGTAACCCGGGGGCCGCACAAGACGCAGGCCTCATTTGCATAAGGGCATCATTTGCATAAGGGCATCATTTGCATAAATATTTGCATAATGTTACCATACACTAACTTTTAGTAAACATGCCTCTTAATGAGTGTATGGATAAAGAAAGACTAAAAGATTTCTACATTACTATAAACCAGTGCCAACCGCCAGGCACATTAGGAACTACTAGAAACACTGCTCATTTAGAACCCATAGCAAACCTGTCGTGTCCTAACAGCACTACCAGGACTCACAAAGCACCATACCCTAACTATCAAAAGGCAACACTGCAAATATTAAATCAACACATTTCAGAGAATAACAATACATGACCTACTCGGGAAAGAGAACAAGTGGCAATGTCAAATAGGAATTACATAAACAGAATACCTCAGCTCAGTTACACATGCAGAACATACACCATCACCAAACAAGGAATCACAATTTAGAAACAGGAAGACAATTAAACTGGGAACCCCAAAAGCCAAACTTAGAATGTACAACACTGTAGAAATAAAACTATACATTGATTTCCTCTTGTATTAAATAAAGTGCAGACGTTAAAGATGCACATTTCCAAGAGCTGACATATTTCAGTTAATAAATTCAAAATAAAGAGATATTTTTCTACCTTTTGTGCATTTTTTTTTCAGTTGCAATTGTTCCAGTCACTTTCTTCTGGTTTCTTTGTGTCTTCTGCTAACTCTCCATCGTCTGCTGTCCATTTGTCCTTTCTTCTTTCCTATTTTTTTCCCATTCTCTCTACATCTGCTTTAACATACTAATCATTCTCCTTTTGCTCTTTCCTCATTCCTATTTCATCCACTCAAATTTTACCCCTCCATCCATCCTCAATCCCCACTTACTCTCCCAATACCCGGCCAATTGTAGATTTTTCTTCCCTCCCACACAAAATATATTTCCCCTCTCCCAGCCCCATCCCATTCTAATCGTCCCCCAACATCAACTCCCTTCTAGCTCCTGCCCCACCCAGCATCCGCTCCCTTCTAGTCCCCGCATCATCAGCCCATTTCCAGTCCTAGCTCCCTCCCCTCACAGCCCATTTCCTTTCCAAGCCCCCTTCCACTCAGCCCATTACCATTCCAAGACCCTGTCCCCATCAGCTATTTGCAGTTCAAGCTCCCCCTTCTACTCGGCCCATTTCCAGTCATAGCACCCCCCCCCCAGTCCATTACCAGTTCTAGCCCCCCCCCCCCATAGCCCATTATCGGTCCTAAGCCCCCCAACAGCCCACTTCCAGGCCTAACCCTTCCATCGCCCCATCTTCATTCTTAGCCCCCCATAACCCCATTTTCAGTCTTAGCCCCCCAATCAGACCACCTCCAGTCCTAACCCCCATCTGTCCATTACCAGTCCTACCCCCCCAGCAGCCCACATCAAGTCCTGCTCCCCCCCCCAGCAGCCCAAATCAAGTACTGCTCCCTCCCCCAGCATGCCACATCAATTCATGCTCCCCCCCAGCAGCCCACATAAAGTACTGCTCCCCCCCCCAGCAGCCCACATCATGTCCTGCTCCCTCCCCAGCAGCCCACATCAAGTCCTGCTCCCCCCCCCCAGCAGCCCACATCAAGTCCTGCTCCCCCCCCAGCAGCCCACACCAAGTCCTGCTCCCCCCCCAGCCCCCCCCAACAATTCCCGCTCCACCCCCCCCGCAGCCCACATCACGTCCTGCTCCCCCCCCCCCCCGGGAAAATTAAACTATAGAAAAAAGCTGGCTGCTGCCGCGGCGGTAGCAGCAATATCGCAAGTCCCGCGGCTCCCTCCTCCCCTCCCGGCAGATCCCTTCCTGCTTGCCTGCCTGCCTGCTTGTGAGTTCTTCTCTGCTTCGGCTTTCAGAGCCGCCTCTGTTAAGCTCGCCGGGGCAGATGGGAAATTTCCCATCTGCCCCGGCGAGCTTAACAGAGTCGCGAGGGAGAAGCTCTCCCTTCGCGGCTCTGAAAGCCGAAGCAGAGAAGAACTCACAAGCAGGCAAGCAGGAAGGGATCTGCCGGGAGGGGGGGGGGGGCCGCGGGACTTGCGATATTGCTGCTACCGCCGTGGCAGCAGCCAGCTTTTTTCTATAGTTTAATTTTCCCGCGGCAGCAGCAGCAGAAGCCGGTTTTTTCCTTTCCTGTGCATCGCGGGCCGCACAAAGGTCTCTCGCGGGCCGCGTGTTTGAGACCCCTGACTTAGAGCATTCCCGGATCCTCGAAGACAAGGACTTAAAATTCTGCAAGGGTTCCCCGGAGAGACCAGCAGAGAATCCAGACAACTCCTTGGCCAGGTCCCGTAAATACATGCCCATGTACAGCTGGTAAGTCTGGACACGGCAAGCAAGCATCGAGCCCTGAAAGCACTTTCTACCGACGCCATCAAGGCTTCGGGCTTCCCTACCAGGAGGCACCGCTGAGTGCATCTTCTGAATCTTCAGATGATGCATGGCCGATTCCACAACCATGGAATGGTGTGGTAGCTGTGCTTTCTGGAAGCCAGGACTCTTCCGGAGCCAATAGATAGAATCGACTCGCTTGCTCAAAACCGGCGCTGAGGCCGGTGCCTCCCACATCCGGAAGAGGAGCCGTTCCAGCATCGGAGGAACCAGGACAGTAAAGGCCTCCTTCGGAGGAGAGAGCAGCGGCCATATCCCGGATAAACTCCGAGAACCTAGTATCCTCCGGAGGGGATCTACTCCGGGGCTCAGACTCAGGTGAGTCCGAAGGGACACGCCGAGTCTTGAAGGTGTCAGGAGACTCCTCGTCTTCGGTCTCCCAAGCAGACTCGTCCGATGTCAAGTCGAGGTCCGACCCCGGGGGCCTCTAGGCACCCGCCCTGACGCTGGTGGCAGCGGCGTCGAGACCCTCGGTCCCGAACGGGAGGTCGAGGGAGACCTCGACCGAGGACAACCTCGAGCCGCAAAGGACTCGAATATCGGCTCGGTCTCCGGGGTCGACTTCGAAGTCGATGTCCCGATGGTCGGGGCAGATGCGCCAGACAGGCTGGTCATCAGCGCCCGCTGCTGATCCATGAAGGCAGACATTCTGATCTCCAAGGCTGTCAACCTGAGACTCAGCTCGAGTGACGCAGCAGCCCCCGACTCGGGCCTGGCACGGTACTCGGGGAGGAGAGTCCACGAGGACAACAGGACTTACGTGTCCAGCAGACTCCGGCTCCATGCGAGGAACTTTAGTTGGCTTCTCCTGGTCCACGGGCCCGGGACGACGGTCGGGGGTCTGAGACCTGGCCCTCGAGGGCTCAGGGACCTCCTCCGACGCCGCACTCGCGAGCCGCTTCTTCCTCTTACGTTCCCGGTCGGGGGACCCCCTGTCCGAGGAGCTCCAACGCCTCTCGGGATCGGAATCCCGAGGTGTCGAGGCCTCAGACGAGGTCCGGGCCCGGGCAGAGGCCTAGTCCGAGAAAAGTCTTTCACTTTGTTGCTGACGACGTCGAAGGGCCTTGGAAGACATTTTTCCACATGGCCCGCACGTTTTAGAATCGTGGTCCGGGCCAAGGCACCGAAGGCAGCAGTCATGTGTGTCGGTGAGAGACAATCTTCTTACACCTATCACACTTTTTGAAACCGCTGGAAGCCATCAGGGAGAAAAGGGTCGCCGCGAGGTCAAAGGACCGGCCTTCCAGGGAAAAAGAAAAAATTTTGGCGCGAAGGCCTAGCCACTAAGGGCAAAAAACGAAAAAAGTAAAAAAGGGATTCGATACCGTTGTACCGAACCCGGCGGGAGGGGAACCGACGTCGAATCCGAGGAAAAAAGCGAAATAACGCCAAGAAAAAACTTCTCTTATCCGGGAAAAAAAGGACACAAGTCCGATGGGCTTCACGGAAAAAAAAGAGACTGAGGTAAGATGGCACCTTTAGGCGGGAAGGGAACCGCGCATGCGTGCCAGCATTCCCAAAGGCTTTCATGGAAAGCTGGGGAAATGCTCCGCTGGGGCTTCATCGGCGTCGATGACACCCATAAGTGAGGACTGACTTCCTGCTTGGTCCTGGAGAAAGTACTCATCCAAAAGCCCATGATCATCAACAACGTCCTGCAATTACTGAAACACGTTGTTTTCTATCAATTTTGATAAAAAAGGCAACTTGAGACTGGGTAGTCACATCTGATCAAAAGGGACCTTCTAAATCACATGGTTCAAAAGAAGTTGTAAAGCACTAGCATCTCAGCAAAGATCATACTCATGGTGCCAAAGTGAAAAAAGTTAGAAAATACACTCTATCATTATCTTTGTACACACTCACATCACATTATAGCACAAAGCTCTGATATTTAATGGCATTTGTCATCCTTTGACTCATGTTAGCACATCCATTTGTACCATAGACTGTGCTGTCCAGACATCTTTCCTGCACAGAATTTGCATACATTCTCTTACACTCCTATATGCACACGAGACATTGTTTTTTCACCTCCTACTTGACAAAATAAATCTGCGTGGGAAACTTCAAAAGTACAGTCTTCTGTGAAAAAGCCACCAACTATGGATACTACACCAACTCAATAAGACACAGCTGTCACGTCAATGTGGTAGTTGAATCAGCAATGAAAAAAGCAAACAAAAAGAAAGCATCTATTATACTGTACATGGATCAATGTATGTAAAGCATAGTTACTCACCTGTAACAGGTGATCTCCGGGAACAGCAGGAATTTAGTCTTCACATATGGGTATCGTCAGTACCGACGGAGCCTGCGCGGGAATGCTCCCCAGCGTCCAATAGGAAAGCTTTTGGGTGCATCCCAAAGCTCCTGCGTGCTGCCTTCCCACCTTTCCCAACTGTCCCTCTCCAGTTGAGTTTAAAGCTGAGACAAAAGAGAGAGATAGAGAGATACAACTGCTAGGGGAGGTGGGTGGGTTGTGAAGACTAAATTCCTGCTGTTCCCGGAGATCACCTGTTACAGGTGAGTAACTATGCTATCTCCAGGAACAAGCAGGAATGTACTCTTCACATATGGGGACTCACTAGCTGCAGATGCCAAGGAGAAGGCCCCAGAAGTTGTGTGCCCTTGTGAAAGGGCTCCACTTCCCCCCATGGATCTCTGGCATCCTAACAGGGATGGTGGGTAGGAGTTGATTAAGTATAGAACAGGTGTTGAAGAACAGCCTGACCAAACAAGGCATCCCGGCGGGAGTCCTTGTCTAAGCAGTAATGGGCTGTGAACGTATGAACCGAAGCCCAAGTAGCTGCTTGACAGATGTCGTCGATAGACACAGAGTGAAGATGAGCCATAGAGGCTGCCATGGCTCTCACATTGTGAGCTGTGACATGGCCTTCAAGAGGAAGGTTTTTACTCTCATAGGCAAAAGATATACACTGTGCAATCCAGCTGGACAGTGTTCTTTTGGAGACTGGAAGTCCCAAATGACTAGGATCAAAAGCAACAAAGAGTTGAGAGGACTTTCTATGTTGCTGTGTCCTTTGCAAGTAAAAGGCCAAAGCTCTTTTACAGTCCAAAGTATGAAGATGCCTTTCTGCATTTGAGGCGTGAGGCCTTGGAAAGAATACAGGAAGGTAAACCGCTTGGTTTAAAAGAAACGGTGACACCACCTTTGGCATAAAGTGTGGATGAGTCCTAAGGACTCCCTTATCATGATGGAACCTTGTATAAGAAGGATCAGCCACCAACGCTTGCAATTCACTGATGCGACATGCTGATGTGATTGCAATGAGAAAGATTTATTTTATTTATTTATTTTATTTACATTCTCTTATATACCGCGCTATTCTGCATCAGTGCGGTTTACATTGAACAAACTGAAATTACATTGAACAGGGCATTATAACTTGGAGATAACTATTTTACAGGGAACATGGGCTATGGAGGGTTAAGTGGCTTGCCCAAGACCACAAGGAGCACCTGTGGGACTAGAAACCCCAGTCCTTCTGGCCCAAGGTTGCTGTCCTTTAGTGGGATTTGAACCCCCGACCTTCCGGCCTGAAGTACCTTGCCCCAACCACTAGGCTACTCCTCCACTACAAAGATGACCTTCTAGGAAAGGAATTTCAAAGAGGTAGTGGCTAATGGTTCAAAGGGCGGCTTCACGAGCTGCCCTAGAACCACATTTAAGTCCCATGCCACCGGTGGTGGCTTAATGGGAGGCTTAGTTAAAAGAAGGCCTCTCATAAATCTCGCTATGAGAGGATGAGAGGAAATAGGAAATAGGCTGTCCATTTAAAGCAGGAATGGGCAAACTACGGCCCGCGGGCCGTATACGGCCCGGCAGACCTTTTAATCCGGCCCGCGGAGCGCTAGCTAATTTATTCATTTATTCACTTCACTTTCCCAGTGCAGGTACCTGCTCCAGCTGCAGCTCCCTGGCTCTCTCCCTGCAGGCTCACTTCTTGGTCCCTGGGCAGGCTCTGACGTCAGCCGCTTCCTGATTGGTCGCGCCCACCAGCACTCGTACTTCAGTGAAAGCCACTGCCGGGGGCGCCAACCAATGAGAACTGTTGTTTGCCGGTGTCGGGGTGGGGTCAGAGGTTAACGAATGGAGGTAACCTTTGCATCACAGCAGCACTCGAGACGGATGGAGCTGCTGCCTGGGAGAAAGAGTCGCGGAGCGACGGCTTGCTGACAGCAGTTGTCTTGTTCTGTCCTACTCCACTGGATGCGCCGAGCGCTTCTCTGCCCGTCTTCCTTGTTGCATTCTCAGGTGAGCGCCACATCGCACCTGTCTGCCCTCCCGGCACGGCGGGGTCATGATTCAGCCACTTGAGTCTCTGCATCCCGGGCGAATCGCGTGTCGTAGCCGGGTCATCCCCCAGTCTGTGAGGTCAGAATCCTGTGCGCATTGCCCCTTTTCCAGACCCTAGCACGTGTCTGTTTCCTTTCGTGGCCCCCATTTATTTCCCTGACCGTGATTATTCGGGAAGTGGGACTTTGAAGGGATGTGAAGACCGTATGCTTTCTAATTCATCAGTGAGAACTGGGACCTTTTTTAATTACTCAATGGGATGGAAGATATGGAAATCATTAGTGACTTAACTCGAGATATTATGTCTTCTTTCATTTAATCAGTGTACATAAGACAGAAGTCTGAATATCAAATGATCCTTTGGAGAATGACTTCTGGGGTTACAGGAGTCATTGGCTCTAAATGAAGTTGCTTTGTTTATATCATGATATGAATGAAAGTGCTCTAACCAAAATATATATATAACCTTATAAGGTGTACACCGCCCTGTACAGAGACAATCTTTTCTAGGTAGAATTTACAGAAAGGACAATGCACGTTGAAGTACAAACTTAGCGGGGCGGGTAGGGAGGTATCATATAGCCATACTTTACGTTGATATGTAAAAACATAGACAGCCCATACCCTAACAAGCTAGGGTCTGGGCTGTCTATATGTTTTTATGAAAGAAATACATTGCATAAAAGTTTTGTAAAATAACTCTTTTTATGCTTTTCTACCTTAAATTAATCTAAACATTTAATGTTACAAATTTAAATTTAATTTATATTAATTCACACATACACACCGTCCATCTACTCTTGGTCCGGCCCCCGGGTCCAATATATGAACCCATTGCGGCCCTCGAGTCAAAACGTTTGCCCACCCCTGATTTAGAGGCTTGAAAGAAGCTGCAATAGCACTCAAATGAACTCTCACTGAATTGGTCTTAAGCCCTGCATTTGATAAATGAAGGAGATACTCCAGTAATGATTCCAGAGGTATCGCAAGAGGATTAAGACCCTTCTGCGAGAACCATATGGTAAACCTTTTCCTCTTAAATGCATAAGAGCGTCTTGTGGAAGGCTTCCTGGAAGCATAAAGGATATCCTTTACCTGCTGGGAAAGGTTAACACCGTGAGGTGATAGGCTTTCAGCAACCAGGCCCTGAGATGCAGAGACTAGGGATTGGGATGCCACAGCATCCCGTCCTCTTGAGAAAGGAGATCTGGAGCAGATCCTAACTCCAGAGGCGGAGCTTGAGAGAGATGTAGGAGCAGAGGGTACCATAATCGCCGTAGCCAACGTGGAGCTATGAGAATCATATGACCTCTGTCTCTCTGAAGCTTGAACAGGGATTTGGGAATTAGGGGAATGGGTGGAAAGGCATACAGGAAGTCCTGACTGCAATGGAGGAAGAAAGCATCCCTGGCCTGACAACCCTGAGCCAGAATTCTGGAACAGAACCGGGGAAGTTTGGCATTCAGCAGACTTGCAAAAAGATCTATGTCCGGGGTTCCCCAAATTTGAACACTTTTGGCCACCTGGTCTGCATGGAGAGACCATTCGTGTGGAAGCAGAACTCAACTGAGTGTCTGCCCAAGAGTTTTGAATGCCTAGAAGACACACCGCAAAGAGATGAATCTGATGCTCTCTGGCAAGGGCCCATAGTCGCAAAGCTTCGTTGCAGAGCGACAGAGAGCCTGTTCCGCCCTGCTTGTTCACATAGAACATGGCTACTTGATTGTCCGTTTGAACTAGGACTGTCTTGTAGCTGAGTTGGGTGTGCAATACTCAAAGAGCAAGGAAGATTGCTCTGAGTTTGATGTGGAGATAGGCCTCCTGTGGAGTCCAGGTACCCTGGGTAGAGAGGCCTTGCAGGTGGATTCCCCAACCCACCTGTTAAGCATCTGTTGTTAGAGTGGCTTGGGGTGGGGGTGGCTGAAAAGGAGACCCCACCAAAAGGTTTTGGGGTGATTGCCACCATTGGAGGAACAAAATAAGGCGATCTGAGTTTGCTATTTTGTCTGACAGGCAACCTGACGCCTCAGTCCACTGAGTGGATAAAGTCCACTGGGCTGCCCTTATATGGAGGCGAGCATAAGGAACCACATGCACGGTGGATGCCATGTGGCCTAGCAACTGTAACATTTCCCAAGCAGTGAGGTGAGGTTTTAGCACTGCTTGGGAAGCGAACTGCACAATGCGAAGGCAGCGGGGATGTGGAAGGAAGGCCCTTGTCTGTCTGGTATCCAGCAGAGCTCCTATAAACTCTAGAGATTGAGTGGGAGCAAGGTTGGATTTTGGGAAGTTTATCACAAGTCCCAAATACTGAAGGATGCGCATTGTGCGAGAGAGAGCAACCCTGGCCTCTGGCTCTGAAGTGGCTCAAATGAGTCAGTCGTCTAAGTAAGGGAAGACGAATATTCCCAGGGTGCGGAGAAATGCTGCCACCACAGCCATGCATTTTGTGAACACCCTTGGTGCAGAGGCCAGGCCAAAAGGAAGAACCCTGTATTGGTAGTGCATCCCTTGAAACAGAAAGCGAAGGAACTTTCGGTAAGTTGGATGGATGAGAACATGAGTGTACGCATCCTTGAGATCTAGAGAACAAAGCCAATCCTGACTCTGAAGGTATGGCAGCAGAGTTCCTAGAGAAATCATTTTGAACTTCTCTTTGAACAGGAATTTGTTCAATTCTCTGAGATCTAAAATGGGTCTGTGTCCTCCTGTTTTCTTTGGAATAAGGAAATAGGGGGAGTAAAACCCTGTACCCTGTTGAGGAATGGGTACCTCTTCTATTGCACTTTGAGCAAGGAGCACAGTGACCTCTTGACCTAACCGGTCGTTGAGAGAGGTCTGAGAATTGAACTGTCTTACCATTGTAGGAGGGGCCATGCTGAGGAATTGAAGCTTGTACCCCTCTCTTACAATAGACAGAGTCCAATTTTCTCCTGTTATCTGATCCCATCTGGGGGCAAAATGACATAACCTTCCTGAGATGGTGGAGGGTTCTGGGCCGTTCAGGGCCAGGAAGGCAAAGTTCTCTAGATAGGAGTCAAAGCCCCTGTGGAGGCTGAGTCTGCTGAGCCGGTTGAGGCTTAGCTGTTTTTGTCTTTCTTTGCCTAGGTTGTTGCTGCTGTCCCTTTTGGGCAGACTGACCTAAACGATGTCCCTGCTGGGTATAGGAGGGATAAAACTTTTTCTTCTTGCTGAAGAATGGTTTCTTAGAGGATCTTTTCCTTGCAGGATCAGCTGTAGATTTAGACAATCTATCCAAAGTGAGATTGTCAGCATCTATCTCTTTGGCAAGAATTGGCAGGAAAAAGCTAAAAAGATTCTCTCCTGTGCAAGGTATATTCCCTAGTTTGTCATGTACCCAAATTTCCAAGTCAGATGCCTGGAGCCAGGCAATCCTACGTGCACCTATGGCAATGGCAGAGGTTCTGCTTATGCATTCAAAGCAGTCAAAGGCTGCACGATTCACAAACTTGAAAACATCCTTAGCATGTTTGACAAGAGCGAGATAATCTTGCCTTTTATCATCAGGAAGGAAATTTCTCATAAGCTCTAAATCTCCTGTGACCTCTTTAAGGAACATTCCCATATACAAGATATAGGAACTGATCCTAGCAGAAAGAATGGAAGCCTGGAAGGATTGACGTCCAAAGGCATCAAGGGTCCTACATTCACGTCCTGGAGGATTAGATGCATGCCTTTTTGCACTCTTTATCCTTCTCATGGCTTATTCCACCAACATGGAATGATGTGATAATTGAGTTTTCTGAAACCCAGGACAAGGAGGAACTCGATACATGGTGTCGAGTCTTCGAGAGTGAGGAGATGTGGTTAGAGGTATTTCCCACATCCTTAACATAAGATCATGCCAGATCTCATGAATAGGTAAGGTAGCTGCCTCCTTGGGACCTTTAGGGTATTGTAGGATTTCTAATTCCTTTGCCCTAGGCTCTTTTTCAGGAGCCACTGTGATGGAAAGACCTCGGGCCACATCTCGGATAAAATCCTGAAAGGACATATCCTCTGGTGGAGACATCCTATGTTGAGGAGAAGAGGAATCCTCAGGAAGAAGTACTCTGGTATCGGCAGAGCTTTCAGAGTCTTCAGACTCATCCGAAGATTCAAAGTATCTCCGATCCGGGTGATCGTGCAAGGCATGGTACCGGTACCAATCAAAGTCGGCATCGGAGTGGTCCGATACCGACTTGTCAATACCGGATGGATAAGCATGACTCGGTCCCGGTAGAATACCTGCCGATGTCGATGCAGTCGGTACCGGTACCGGAGTCGGTTCCGGTACTGGAGTTGGTACCAGTACCGATTGAATTGTCTGAAGTGGTTTCAGGGGCATCGAGGCAGTGAGAAGAGCTGCCAGACTGCGTTCAATAGCCAAGAATCTCTGGTCTATCAACGCTGCTGATGCTTGGGTATCGGAGCCGGATGAAGCGGCCGGAACCCCAGAGCATGGCACCAGTAGTTCTGCCAAGGTTGAAGCCTCGAGAACATCCTGGAGCTTTGGAGGCTGCAGCCTCCCGCCGGGGCAAGTAGGCCGCCACCACAGCTAGGCACTTTGTAAAGACCCGTGGGGCAGAAGTTAGGCCAAAAGGAAGAACCCTGTACTGGTAATGGTTTCCTCCCACCACAAACCTGAGGTACTTTCTGTGGTCTGGATGAATAAGGATGTGAGTGTACGCATCCTTTAGATCTAAGGAGCATAGCCAGTCTCCCTGCTGGAGGTAGGGCAGAAGTGTTCCAAGAGTAAGCATCTTGAACTTCTCTTTCTCCAAGAACTTGTTGAGGTTCCTGAGGTCCAGGATAGACCGTAGGCCTCCTGTTCTCTTTGGCACCAGAAAATATCTGGAGTAGAAGCCGTGCCCCTGTAGGCGAGGAGGTACAGGCTCCACCGCCTTGTCCAGAAGCAGACCCTGAAGCTCTTGGAGGAGGAGGTTGGTGTGCAGGAGAGGCCTTAGAGGTTCTCCTGGAAAGTAGGCAGGAGGTAGCTGTTGGAAATGAAGCATATAACCCTGGTGAATGATGCTTAAGAACCAAGCATCCCCTGTAATGGGTGGTCACCTGTGGGCAAACTGGGCTAGTCGACCTCCTGTGCAGGGATGGGCCAGCAGAGACGGAGAGGCTATGCTTTGGGAGTCAAAACCCCCGACCCTGCTGAGTGGGAACAGGGGCCAGAGGCTTGGGGGTCTTCTGCCTACGGGTCCCATGTCCCTGCCCCTTGGCCTGCTGACCCTGCTGGGGAGCTGCGGAGGCCTGGTAATGTGGGAACTTTTTGTAGGCAGTTACCTTCCTCGGGTAGAAGGACTTTTTACCCAAGGCCCTTCTTTTTCTGAGAAGGGGCAGAAGTTTTTCTGGACAGCCTTGTCCTGGTGAGGTGCTCGGTTTCGAGCTCAGCAGCCTTCTCGGCCATGGGCTTGCCAAAAAGGTTTTCACCTCGGCAAGGGACATCGACCAACTTGTCTTGTACCCATGGCTCGAGGTCAGATGACTGCAGCCATGCCTGGCGTCGAGCCGTGATGCCGGCTGCCGCAACATGGGCCAAGCCGTCGTAGGCTGCTCGGGACATGAACTTTGAGCATTCCCGAATCCCCGAGGACAAGGACTTGAACCTCTGCAAAGGATCCCCAGAGAGACCAGCAGAGAACCCGGCAAGCTCCTTTGCCAGGTCCCGCAAGTACATGCCCATGTACAGCTGGTAAGACTGGACACAGCAAGCAAGCATCGAGCCCTGGAAGCACTTTCTACCAAACACATCCAGGTTTCAGGCCTCCCTGCCGGGGGGCAGCGCTGAGTGCATCTTCTGGCTCTTCAGACGATGCATGGCTGATTCCACCACCATGGAATGGTGAGCTAGCTGCGCCTTTTGAAAACCAGGGCTCTTCCAGAGTCGATAAATTGAATCGACCTGCTTGCTCAGTACCGGCGCCGAGGCCAGTGCCTCCCACATACGGAAGAGGAGCCGTTCCAGCATTGGAGGAACCGGGACAGTAAAGGCTACCTTCGGAGGAGAGTCATACTGGAGGGCCTCGAGCTCTTCGGCTCGAGGCTCCTCCTCGGGGTCCGCGGGAATCGCCAAAGCCGTGGCCATATCCCTCACGAACTCCGAGAACCGAGTATCCTCTGGGGGGTATCTACTCCGGGGCTCGGACTGCGGTGAGTCCGACGGGATGCACCAAGTCCGAAAGGTGTCGGGGGACTCCTCGTCCTCTGTCTCCCATGCTGACTCGTCCGAAGAGGAGTCAGGGGGCTCCGACCGCATGGGTCCTGGCAGCACCCGCCCCGACGCCGAAGGCACTGGCGTCGACACCCTCGGTCCCGAACAGGAGGTCGAGGGAAACCACAACCGAGGACGACTTTGAGCCTTCATGGTCTCGAGTATCGGCTCGGTCTCTGGGGTCGACTTCGACGTCGATGTCCCAGTGGTCGGGGCAGATGGACCAGCGAGGCTAGCCATCAGCACCTGCTGCTGTTCCATGAAGGCAGACAGTCTGCACTCCAAGGCTGTCAGCCTGAGTCCAAGCTCAGGAGACTCAGCAGCTCCTGACTCGGGCCCCGGCGGCGCCGGGCCCGACGTCAGTTCCCTGGGAGGAGAGTCCACGAGGACAACAGGACTTACGTGTCCAGAAGACTCTGGCTCCACACGAGGCATTTTGGATGGCTTCTCTTGTTCCAAGTGCCCGGGACGGCGGTCGGGGGTCCGAGACCTGGCCCTCGAGGGACCAGGGACCTCCTCCGATGCCGCCCTCACGAGCTGCTTCTTCCTCTTTAGTTCCCACTCGGGGGACCCCCTTTCTGAGGAACCTTGGCGATGCTCGGGGTCAGACTCCCGAGACGTCGAGGCCTCAGATGAGGTCCGGGCCCGGCCGGAGGCCGAATCCGAGAAAAGCCTTTCCTTCTGATGCTGTCGACTTCGCAGTGCCTTGGTGACATTTTGCCACACGGGCCACAGATCTTAGGATCATGATCTGGGCCGAGGCACCGAAGGCAGCAGTCGTGTGTGTCGGTGAGAGACATTAGTTTCTTGCACCGATCACACTTTTTGAAACCACTGGAAGCCATCGGTGAAAAAAGGGCCCCCGTGAGGTCAAAAGACCGGCCTTCCAGGGAAAAAGAAAAAAAGGGCGCGAACGCCAGCCACTAAGGGCAAAAACCAAAAAATAGAAGACGGGCTCGATACCGGTGTACCGAACCCGGCAGGAAGGGGAACCGGCGTCGAACCGAACAAGAATCGCGACGAAATCGCAAAGAAAAATCTAACTTTAACCGGGGTGACTAGGACGGACGTCCGTTGGGCTCCACGGAAAAAGAAAGACTGAGGAAGATGGCACCTTTAGGCGGGAAGGGGACCGCGCAAGCATGCAGTATTCCCAAAGGCTTTCATAGAAAGCTGGGGAAATGCTCTGCAAGGGCTCCATCGACATCGATGTCACCCATATGTGAGGACTGACTTCCTGCTTGGTCCTGGAGAAAAGGGTGCTAAGTTTAGCAGCTCAGTTTTGCCGGCCCCTTTTCGACATCATCCCACAGGCAACACACTCTGAAAAAGAGTGGTCAGGACCTAAACATTTGAGGCACCACTCATGGGTGTCAGTGACAGAAATGGTACCGCCACACTTAGAACATTTTTTAAAACCCAAAGCAGGTTTTTCCATTCTGAAGGAAAAAGTTGGGCCTAGTGCCCAAAATGGCGCATGGCACCTGAGGAGAAAAATACTGGAAAAGACTCCAGAAAGAAAGTATTTTTGTTTGTTTTTTTTTTTTTAAAAAAGAAAGAACCACCGGCGATACCGGTATAGCGTCGAGGGAAGGCAGACGCGACCACAAAAAAGAAGAATAAGAGGGGAATTTTTTCTGCGTCAACAGGATGTACGACCTGTTGGCTCCGCGGAAAACGAAGAACTGGAGAGGGACAGTTGGGAAAGGTGGGAAAGGTGGGAAGGCAGCATGCAGGCGCTGTGGGATGCTCCCAAAAGCTTTCCTATTGGACGCTGGGGAGCATTCCCACGCAGGCGCCATCAGTACCAACGATACCCATTTGTGAAGACTACATTTCTGCTTGTTGCTTGTTCCTGGAGATAACTTATTTCAAACAGTTCATGACTTAACCTCCTTATCAGAATCAAACTGAGTTAATTATTTTAACTGAGGAACATAAATGTAAAACTCAACTAATGTGTTCCACTTATGTCTGATACCTCTTCTATTAGCATCAGCAATTGCAGCTATGTGCCTGACCTGGTCACAGGCTTCACTTTTTGCCCTAGTCTTAGACCTTATATCATCCTTTAGATGAACAAGCACAGCTCAATACAAGAAAAGTATCATTTAGGAAAAGGAGTTTCCTTCCATTTATCTGATAAGCTCAACAGGCCCAACGCCAGTCTTACTCTAGATCTCGCCCTTTTTTAGCCTTTCCTCATAGGGGTATCCTTCTATCCTCTTTACCATTTTGGTGGCTCTTTTCTGTACCTTTTCTAATTCTGCTATATCCTTTTTAAGATATGGCAACCAGAACTGCACACAATATTCAAAGTATGGTCGCATCATGGAACGATACAGAGGCATTATATCATCCTTGGTTTTATTCTTCATTCCTAGCATTCTAGTTGATTTCTTGGCCATAGCTGCACACTGGAAAGAGGGTTTCAACGTATTATCCATGTTCATGCCTAAATCATTTTCCTGGGGGGTGGTTCCTAATGTGGAACCTTGCATCATGTAACTGCAGTTAGGTTGTTCTTCCCTAAGTGCATAACTTTGCACTTGTCTACATTAAATTTCATCTGCCATTTGGATATCCAGTCTTCCAATTTATCAATGTCTTCTAGCAATTTTTCACAATCCTCTTCTGTTTTAATAACTTCGAAAATTTTGTGTCACCTGTAAACATGATCACCTCACTCGCTATTCCCATTTCCAGGTCCTTTAGCACCCTGGGATATATACCATTCGGTTCAGGTGATTTGCTATTCTAAGTTCACCAAACAGTTATAACGCATCTTCCCAGTTTATTGAGATTTGTTTCAATTCTTCCGATATATCACCTTTAAGGTAACATTTTACTTACCAGTTAATGTCCTTTCCTTGAGTCCTGTTAGACCACTCTAGACAAGTGGGTTGTTTTTCCCTACCAGCAGATTGGTAGAGACAAAGAGCCAATGAAAAGTCCAGATTTCAATGACATCACTCCCATGCCTCTATTCGCATCAGTCACCAGGGGACTCTTCAATATTTGTCTCAAACCATATGAGAGAAAGCTTAGTTACTCACCTTTAACAGGTGCTCTCCAGGGACAGCAGGAATCAGTCCTCACTTATGGGTGACGTCAGCACCGATGGAGCCCACGCGGAGCAATTCCCCAGCTTTCAAAGAAAGCCTTTGGGATTGTTACCACACATGCGTGGTACTCTTCCTGCCCAAGGGTGCCATCTTGCTCAGTCAGGTCCCTTAGCTCGAGCCCTACCAAGCAGATGGCAAGGGAAGGACAAAAATTCAGCAACTCATCAGGGGAGGCGGGAGGGTAGTGAGGACCGATTCCTGCTGTCCCTGGAGAACACCTGTTACAGGTGAGTAACTACGCTTTCTCCAGGAACAAGCAGGAAGTCAGTCCTCACTTATGGGACTCCCAAAATACAGGCTACCGAACCTGTAACCAAAAGAAAAAACGCCTCTGCGAGGCTGTAAGCAGAAGCCAAAGCCCTAAGGAGCCCGAGTCCTCAGGGCGAAGCCCTCGGTAGCCGTGAAGAAGGGTCGGAGGGCAGGAGTTGTTTATACCCCAAACAGATTACGCAGTACAGCCTGGCCAAAGGCACTGTCACGGCGGGACTCCCTCTCCAGGCAGTAGTGGGTGACGAAGGTATTCATAGAAGACCAGGATGCCGCCCGGCAGATGTCCATCATGGGCACGGAGCGTAGCGAGGCCATCGAGGCCGCTTTGACTCGGACCCCATGTGCAGTGACTTGACGATCCAGAGGGATGCCCGCCTTCGCATGAGCGAACGAGATGCAGTCCGCAACCCAAATAGAGAGGGTGCGCTTGTTGACTGCTTGCCCCTGCCTATTAGGATCGTAGGTCACGAAAAGTCTATCAGACTTTCGATGAGTCTGGGTACACTGCAAGTAGAATGCTAGGGCTTGTTTACAGTCGAGGGTGTGGAGAGCCGCCGACGCCTGATCGGCATGGTGCCTCGGGAAGAAGGTCAGCAGTACTATCTCTTGGTTGAGATGAAAAGCCGACACAACCTTGGGTAAGAACTTAGGGTGCGTTCGGAGGACCACCCTGTTCCGATAAAACCTGGTGTAAGGGACGCCAGCCATAAGTGCCTGAAGCTCACTGACTCAGAGAGCAGAGGTCAGCGCCACCAGGAAAGCCACCTTCCAGTACAAGTGCCGGAGCAAACACATCGCCATAGGCTCGAAGGGTGGATGAGTGAGCTGCATAAGCACCACGTTCAAGTTCCATTCCACCGGAGGGGGACGGATGGGCGGCTTGGATAACAGAAGGCCCCGCATGAAGCGGGAGACTAGTGGCTGCACCGAGAGAGGTTTTCCCTTGATGGGGAGATGATTAGCCGATATGGCGATATGGCGCTCAAATGAACTCTAACAGAGTTCGACTTCAACCATTCCCTCGAGAGGTGGAGAAGGTACTGTAGAACCTACCGAACCGGGCATGAAAAGGGGTTGATCTGGTGCTCCGAGCACCAGACGGAGAAGCGCTTCCACTTAAAGACTTAAACCCGCCTAGTGGAGTCCTTCCTTGAGGCAAGGAGGATTTCCTAGACCTCCTCCAGAAGGGCCAGAGAGGCTAGAGAGACCCGTTCAGCCGCCAGGCCGTGAGGGATAGGGAAGGTAGGTTTGGGTGCAACACCCAACCCTCCTCCTGTGTCAGCAAGTCCCTGGCAGAGCCCAGGGGAATCGGAGGCTCCTCCACCAGTCGGAGCAGGAGTGGGAACCAAGGCTGCCGGGGCCACGAGAATCAGCGATGCCCCATCCCGTTGAGCTTTAAACAGAGTCCTCGCAATGGGGGGGGGGGGGGGGAGGAGGAAATGCATATAGGAGGCTGGACGACCAGTCCAGGAGAAATGCCTGGGTGCGGTACCGGGCCGCAGAAGCGAGGGAGCTGCGTGTTCTGGGGGCTGGTGAAGACGTCCATCCCCGGAGTTACCCATGGTCCCCTTCCCGCCCAAGGGTGCCATCTTGCTCAGTCTCCTTTTTTCCACGGCGCCCTTCAGACGTTAGTCTGGCTTGTCCTTGGAAAAAGTTGATTTTTTTTCTCCGAGTTTCATACTCATCTCTGGTATCACACCGGTACTTTTCCCGCCTACTGACCTCATTGCCTCAGCGTCGGGTTCGGTTTATTTTTGTAGTTTTCGTTCTTGCCTTTCCTGGCATCTTTGCACCTTTTTTCTCCCATTAGGTGCCTGGAAAGTCTTCGACCTCGCAGGGGTACTTTTTTCCCCCATGGCTACCAGTGGCTTTAAGAAGTGTGATCGGTGCTCCAAAATTATGTCTTTGACCGACACACACAACTGCGGTCTCCGCTGCCTCAGGCCAAACCACAACCCGGGAGCCTGCAGTCTCTGCAAGAGGATGTCCAGTAAGACCCTCAAGAGCCGCCAGCAGCAGCACGGTAAGTTCCCCCCTCCCCCGAGTCCCCGGTGCCTCTGAAGGTCAGAGCCTTGTCAGAGGCCCCGACATCTCGGGCGGAGTCTTCCGAACCCGAGCCTCGTCATGGGTCCTCAGAAAGGGGGTCTCCCTCAAGTGAACCCAAGAAGAAGAAACCCTCGAAGACGGCGTCCTTTGACGGTTCTGACCTGCCGGGTGTTCCCCAGACCCGGTCCTGCACTCAGAGGCATTCGTCCAAGAAGCGGCCTGTGAAGGTCCCCCAGAAAGATCCAGCCGCGGACCAGCCTTGGACCCCTGACACTATCCTCGCCCAGCATTCCCCTTTGGGGGAGCCGGCATTGGGTCCAAGTTCCTCGGTGCCCACGCCGAAGGCTGCGGAGCTTTCTGGTCTGGAGTCCAGCATGGCAGCCCTGGGGCGCAGTTTGCCTGCCTTCATGGACCAGCAGCGGGCACTGTTGTCTGGCACAACCAGTTCATCTGCCCCGACCACTGGGCCCTCGACATCCAAGACGTCCCCGGAGGCCAAGCCAATCCTCAAGGTCTTTAAGCCTCGAGTTGATCCTCAGTCAATGTCACGATCCAAGTCCTGCTCGACGGGACTGAGGTCATGCCCAGCAACTTTACTGGGCACCGGCTGCAGGGCATCGAGGGCCCTGAAGCCTGCAGAGCAGCCCTCTTACGAGTCCTCAACTGACTATTCCGAGTGGGAGATGGAGGACGAGGAGTCTCCTGAAACCAGTCACCACCATGACGTCTCATCTGACTCTCCTGTTTCGGAGCCCCAACAGCGGTCCCCGCCAGAGGATGTGGGCTTCCTTGATTTTGTCAAGGACATGTCTAAGGCCCTGGCATTCCTGACCAAGTCAAAAAAGGACCCTCGGGCGGGTAAGTTGGAAATCCTCCAATACGAGGCCCCTCCGTGGGAATCGCTCACAGTGCCTATCCCTCCCATCCTGGAAAGGCTGATGCTCCGAATGTGGGAGACATTGGCTTCGGTGCTGGTGGTGAGCAAACAGCTCGACTCGATGTATTGAGTTTGTTGGAGCCCGGGCTTTCAAAAGTCACAGTTGCCGCACAACTCCATGATGATGGAGCTGGCCGTGTGTCAGCTGAAAAGCCAGAAAGACGCATTCCTCGGTGTCCCCTGGCAGGGAGGACCACAACCTGGACGCCCTCGGCAGAAAGTGCTACCAGGGCTCAATGATCATCGGCCGCATCCAGGCCTACCAGCTGTACATGGGCATGTACTCGAGAGACTTGAACTCGCCGGGTCCTCAGCTGGTCTCTCTGATGAACCTTTGAAGCGGTTCAAGAACATGGCCAAGGCAGTTTGTGAATGCTCCAAATTCATGTCTCAAGCGGCCTATGATGGGTTTGAGTCGGCGGCTCGAGTACCGGTGGCTGGCATTGGTGCACACCACCAAGCTTGGCTACAGTCATCCGACCTCAAGCAGTGGGTTCAGGACAAATTCGTTGATGTCCCATGAAAAGGAAAGAATCTCTTTAGCAAACCCTTGACCGACAAGGCTGCTGAGCTGGAGACCGAGTTCATGACGAGGACCAGGCTCTCTCAAAAGACCACTGCCCCTCCCCGACGGAAGGACTTGAGCAAAAAGTCCTTCTACCCAAGGAAGGGAGCTGCTTACAGAGATTACCCACCTTATCAGGCCTCCCCAACTCTTCAACAGGGTCAGCAGGTCAAGGGACATGGGCATGGCCCACATAAGCAGAAGGCTCCAAAACCCCAGGCACCGGCTCCGCCCAGCCAGGGGGGAGTTTTTTTTACTCCTTGAGCATAGCCTCTCTACCGTATGGAGATTAGCAGCCCACAGGGGGACGTTTGGCCCTCTATGCCCAGAGGTGGGTGACCATCACCACCGATACCTGGGCACTGAGTGTAGTCAGGGAGGGTTACCTCCTCCACCTGACTCAGACACCTCCCCATTATGTCCTGGGAGAGCCCCGCAGGTCTCCCCTCCACCGGGACCTTCTTCTAAAGGAATTGGCAGGGCTTCTTGAGGACAAAGCAGTAGAACCAGTGCCCCACCATCTCAAGGGCAAGAGGTTCTACTCCAGGTACTTCCTCATGCCAAAAGGAACAGGGGGCTTAATTCCCATCCTCGACCTTCGCAAACTCAACAAATTCCTAGTGGGGGAAAAGTTCAAGATGTTCTCCCTTGGAAAATTGCTGCCATACCTCCAGCAGGGAGACTGGCTGTGCTCCTTAGACCTCAAGGATGCTTATACCCATATCCTTATCCACCCCAACCACAGGCAGTACCTGCGGTTTGTAGTGGGGGGCAGGCACTTTCAATACAGGATGCTCCCCTTTGGCCTAGCCTCTGCCCCAAGAGTTTTCAGAAAATGCTTGGCAGTAGTGGCCGCCTTCCTTTGGCTCCAGGGGGGTCTTTGTCTTTCCCTACCTGGACGACTGGCTCATAAATGGAGGCACGGCCTCAGAGGTACAGCAAGACACCACACGCCCCATCCAGGTTCTGCAACACTTGGGCTTTGTCTAACTACCCCAAGTCTCACCTCCTCCCCAAGCAGTGTCTGGAGTTCACTGGGGCAAGGAGCAACACACTCCAGTCAAAGGCTTTCTTGCCCAGGGACCGAGCCGATCATCTCAGGACTCTGGTTTGGGACATACAGTATCATCCCTTGGTGCCCGCTGGACTTCTCCTGCGCCTCCTCGGGCACATGGCCATCACGGTCCATGTCATCCAAGATGTTCGCCTCCATATGAGGGCGGCACAGTGGTGTCTCCGGGACCAGTGGTCTCAGGCCACGGGCCACCTCTGAGACCGTTTCTGTGACCCGCCACTGGGCGGACTCCCTGGTCTGACAGCAGTTGCCCCAGCATATTGAGGCGGGCATGTCTTTTCAGGCCCCAATCCCCTCAAGGGACCCACCACGGACGCCTCCCTGCTCGGCTTGGGAAGCAAATGGCAGCTGGTCACCAGACGAGAGCACCCAGCAGATCAACCTCCTGGAGCTTCAGGCCATACACCTAGCCCTGAGGGTCTTTTGTCACCACCTGTGTCACCAACCGGTGTTAGTCTAGACCGACAACCAGGTGGCGATGTTCTACATGAACAAAGTGGCACAGGGTCTCGTACCCTTTGTCGGGAGGCGCTGGTCCACTACTCATATGCAGTCCAACAAGGTATCCTCCGACGGGCAGGGTACCTGCCAGGCCAGGACAGCCTGCTGGCCGACAGGCTGAGCAGAGTTCTCCAGCAGCACAAGTGGCAGCTGGACCCCAGGGTAGCCAGTCAGCTTTTTCGGCTCTGGGGGGAACCTGTGATGGATCTGTTCCCCAGCCTGAAAAACTTTCAGTTGCCCTGCTTCTGCTCTCAACAGGTCCGCCCCTCCAGAGTGGCAGTGGACGTGTTCCTGGTCTCATGATCAGAAAGCCTCATGTACGTCTTCCCTTCCACACTGCTGATCGCCAAGACCTTGTTCAGGACCCTCTGCGACAGTACCTCGCTCATCTTGATAGCTCCTTGGTGGCCCAGGCAACCGTGGATCCTGCTACTTCTACAGTTGATGGTGTAGACCCTCTTCCCCCTTGGGGACCTCCCCGGGACTCCTGTCTCAGGAGCAGGGCTCTCTCCTGCACCCCAACCTGGGGTCCCTGTCGCTGACAGCCTGGCTGCTGAGAGGGTGACTCTAGTCCCTTTCACCCTCACGGTTGAGGTGGAAGACATTCTGCTGGCCTCTACTAAGAAGGCTTACGCCCTCAAATGGCGCAGTTTCTCTGTTTGGTGTGCCGAACACAGGACTGACCCTTTGTCCTACCCAGTGACTCTGTTACAGTACCTTCTCCACGTCTCTCGGTCCGGGCTCAAGTATAACTCCGTTGTGCCCTGGCGGCGCACCACCATACAGTGGATGGTAAGCCCCTCTCAAGTCTATCCCTTGGTAACCCAATTTCTTCGGGGCCTGCTCTTATCGAAGCTCCCAGTTCGCCCTCCAGCAACCAAATGGGACCTCAATGTAGTGTTGGAGCAGCTCACTTGCCCAACCTACGAACCTCTGGCTACCTGCCACCTCCGCTACCTCTCTTGGAAGGTGGCTTTCCTAGTTACGCTTACTTCCGCTTGCAGAGTCAGCGAGCTTCAGGCCCTCATGGCAGAGGTGCCATATACAAGATTCTTTAAGAACAGAGTGGTGCTCCACATGCACCCCAAATTTCTGCCGAAGGTAGTGTCGCCCTTCCATCTCAACCAGGAAGTGGAGCTCCCTACCTTCTTCCCAAGACCTCACTCCTTCAGGTGGAGATGGTCCTTCACACCTTGGACTGTAAGAGGGCTTTGTCCTTCTTTATCCAACACACTCAGGGATACCGCAAGGCTTCTCAGCTGTTCATCTCCTACGACCCCAGTAGGCTGGGGGAGTCGGTGACCAAGCGTACGCTGTCCACATGGGTGGCGGACTGTATCGCCCTTGCTTACGAGCAGGCGAGGCTCCCACTGGAAGACCGCATCACGGCGCACCGTGTCAGGGCCATGGGGGCTTCAGTGGCAAACTTACGCTCCATCCCAATGACTTTGCAGCCCATTACTGCCTGGAAAGAGAGTTCCGATGGGAGAGTTCCGACGGGACAGCACCTTCAACCAGGCTGTGCTCCGTAACCTTTTCGGGGTTTAGGCAATTCCTAGCCTCCGACGCTTCTGTGTTCAGGCTACCGGAGTGCTGGTTCATTAGACATAGAAGTCCTACTGTGGTCTGTGTACATGAACTAAATTGCTGCTGCTTGCAGCTCCCCTTGAGGGAGCGCCTATTTTGCAATGAGTTTTCAGTAGCCTGTAGCTGGGGAGTCCCTTATGCGAGGACCGACTTCCTGCTTGCTCCCGAAGAAAGTGTAGTTACTCACCTGTAACAGGTGTTCTCCAGAGACAGCAGGAATCAGTCCTCACAACCCTCCCTCCTCCCTTTGGAGTTGCTCCTTTACCATCTTTTATTTTTGCCGTCTTTTTGCTATGTCATCTGACTGAGCAAGATGGCACCCTTGGGTGGGAAGGGGACCACCCATGCGTGGTGGCATCTCCCAAAGGCTTTCTTTAAAGCTGGGGGATGCTTCCGCAAGGACTCCGATGGTGCCGTCACCCATGTGAGGACTGACTTCCTGCTTGTTCCCGGAAAAACATGGCAAGCCTCACAGATCATCAACATAAGCAACACGGAGTAATCAACAGTAGAGAACTATGTACAGGAAAGCATAAGCAGAAGGCTGTCAGCAGAAGATGAACCTGCAGAGGCAAGTACAAAAATCACAGTGGACGCAAAGCTATAGCAACAGCAGAACAGAGAAAGCACAGTTACTTACCTGTAACAGGTGATCTCTGGGAACAGCAGGAATAAGTCTTCACATATGGGTACGTCGGTATCGACGGAGCCTGCACGGGAACGCTCCCCAGCGTCCAATCAGAAAGCTTTTGGGAGCATCCCACAGCGCCTGCGTGCTGCCTTCCCGCCATTCCAATTGTCTCTCCTCAGTTGAGCTTTATAGCTGAGACAAAGAGGGAGGGAGAGAGAGAGGGAAAGGAAGAGAGATAGAAAGAGAGATACAACTCCTAGGGGAGGTGGGTGGGTTGTGAAGACTTATTCCTGCTGTTCCCAGAGATCACCTGTTACAGGTAAATAACTGTGCTATCTCCAGGAACAAGCAGGAAT
This sequence comes from Ichthyophis bannanicus, assembly GCA_033557465.1. Classification (NCBI taxonomy): domain Eukaryota; kingdom Metazoa; phylum Chordata; class Amphibia; order Gymnophiona; family Ichthyophiidae; genus Ichthyophis; species Ichthyophis bannanicus. The sequence continues at coordinate 290,046,923 of CM066033.1, read as the reverse complement.
GAGTCTTCACATATGGGGACTCCCTAGCTTTTGATGCCAGGGAGAGAGCCCATAAGTTGTGTGTCCCTGGGACAGGGCTGCACTTCCCCACCTGGATCTCTGGCATCTTCTGAGGGATGGTGGGTAGGAGTTGATTAAGTATGCAACAGGTGTTTGAGAACAGCCTGACCAAACAAGGCATCCCTGCGGGAGTCCTTGTCCAAAAGGTAATGGGCTATGAAGGTATGAACCGAGGCCCAAGTGGCTGCTCGACAGATGTCGTCGATAGACACAGAGTTCAGGTGAGCCATTGAGGCTGCCATGGCTCTCACATTGTGAGCTGTGACATGGCCCCCCAGAGAAATGTTCTTGCTCTGATGGGCAATCCAGTTGGAAAGTGTTCTCTTGGAGACTGGTTGTCCCAAATGAGAAGGATCAAAAGCAACAAAGAGTTGAGAAGACTTTCTATGTTGTGTCCTCTGTAAGTAAAAAGCTAGAGCTCTTTTACAGTCCAGGGTATGAAGGTTCCTCTCTGCACTTGATGCATGAGGCCCTGGAAAAAAGACAGGTAGGTAGACCTCTTGGTTGAGGTGAAAAGGCAAGACCACCTTAGGCATAAAATAGAAATTACACTTACCTGGTAATTGTAGTTCCTGGAGGATCCAGTTTAGTCCTCAACATCAGAGTAGTGCACCTCCTCCTGCAGCAAGGAGACTGGACCAATCAAATCCTTTCCCTGTGAGGATGTATACTGCTGGAGCTCCCATCAGCCCCCCAGTGAACTGTTAACAAGCAAACTTAAACGAGCAATATGCATGTATAACAGAAATGAGACCCCTCCCCAAAAGAACTCGACTCCATCCCCAAACGAGGGAGCCGTAACTGTGCACATCGCATCCACTTGGACCACTGAGTGAAAGAAAGGCACTACCACACTATCAAAGAAAGGAACAAACGATCAAAAGAGAGCGGAAGACCCTGAACTCGAGGGACCCCAGACAAAACACTTAACCAGCTCTCTCTCACACCGTATCAGCGCGCCGAACGGAAAAGAAGAATCTCTCGGGAGGGAATGAGGACTAAACTGGACCCTCCAGGAACTACAATTACCAGGTAAGTGTAATTTCTATTTCCTGAGCGGTCCTCCAGTTTGGTCCTCCACATCAGGGATGTAACAGAGCAGTATTTAACGGGAGGGACCAACCCAACCGGCGCGCAGAACCACCGAACCAAAGCAAGAATCCCTGGATGCCAGAACATCCAGCCGGTAATGCTTACTAAAGGCATGGAGCGACGACCAAGTAGCCGCCCTGCAAATGTCTACTGGCGGAATCAAACAGTGCTCCACCCACAAAGTCGCCTGCGCCCGAGTGGAATGGGCCCGCAAGCCCAACGGAACCGCACAGCCATGCAAAATATATGCCGACGCAATGGTCTCCTTAATCCATCTAGCAATGGAAGACTTCGCCGCCGCTTCTCCCTTTCGTTTACCACCAAACAGGACGAACAGGTGGTCCGTCTTACGAACCGACTCGGTAGCTCTGAGGTATCGGCGGAGTACCCGCCGAACGTCTAGACGATGCAACCCGTCAGACGCGTCCGTCACCGCTGAGTCAAAGACCGGGAGAAAAACGGCTTGATTCAAATGAAAAGGAGAAACCACCTTAGGAAGAAAGGAAGGAACAGGTCGCAAGACTACTCTGTCCCTAGAGAACGATAAGAATGGCTCTCGACACAAAAGCGCCTGTAACTCCGAGATACGTCGAGCCGAACAGATGGCCACCAAGAACACAGTCTTCAACGTGAGATCCTTGAGAGACGCAAGGCGAAGAGGCTCAAAAGGCTTTTGAACCAAAGCTTGTAACACCAAATTCAAATCCCATGGAGGAACCGTTACCCTGCGCGAAGGACGCAGCCAAATCACGGCCCTCAGAAAATGTTGCACATCCGCGTGAGCCCCCAGGGGAACCCCCAAGACCTTACCCGTGTAACACGCTAGGGCCGCCAATTGCACTTTCAGAGAACTTGCAGCAAGACCCTTGTCAAAACCGTCTTGCAAAAAACTGAGAATGGCTGGAACTGAAGCCGTCGCGGCCCAGAGATCGTGCCGCGAACACCAATCTTCAAAAACTCGCCATACATGCACCTACGTGAGTGAAGTAGATGCTTTTCGCACCCGAAGAAGAGTGGCAATAACTGCTGAAGAATAACCTTTCCGCCTCAACCTAACCCTTTCAATGGCCATACCGTAAGCGAGAATCGATCCACCTGCGGCATCCGCAGCAGCCCCTGAACCAAGAGGTCCTGCAAGAGCGGCAACCGCCACGGAACCCCGTCGAGGAGCCGAATCAGATCCGCATACCACGGACGTCTGGGCCAATCTGGTGCCACTAGAAGAATCTTTCCCCGATGCGCCTCTATGCGTTGAATCACCCGACCGATCAACGACCACGGAGGAAAGACGTAGAGGAGCCCGGAATTCGGCCACGGGCGAATGAGAGCATCTATGCCCTCGGACATGGGCTCTCTTCGCCTGCTGAAGAACCGAGAGGTTTTGGCCGACTGAAAGGTCGCCATGAGATCCATGACCAGCGGCCCCCCATCTGCGGACTATTTGTGCATACACCTACGGGTGGAGTTCCCACTCCCCGGCATCCACCTGAACCCTGCTAAGGAAATCCACCATCACATTCTCCTTCCCGGCGATATGTACCGCCGAAATGGCTAGAAGTCGAGGTTCCACCCACTGGAACAACATGTCGGCCTCTTCCTCCATTGCTCTGCTTCCCGTGCCGCCCTGACGGTTCAAATATGCCACGGTCACCGAGTTGTCTGAGAGAATCCGCACTGCCCGGCCTATCACTGAGGATTCCAACGCCTGAAGCGCCCACCTCACCGCTCGCAACTCGAGGCGGTTGATCGACCAAGAGGCCTCTAGAGGTGACCACGCTCCCTGCGCGAAACGACTGTCGCAATGGGCCCCCCAGCCCGCCAGGCTCGCATCCGTTATCACCGGCATCCAGACCGGCTACTCTAGAGGAACTCCCGCTAGCAACGTCGTCGAGCTCAGCCACCATCGTAACGACTGCCGCACCCGCCTCGGACAAGGCAGCCAGCGGCTCAGGGAATCCGTTTGGTTCGACCAACGCCGTAACAGGGCTCGTTGCAGCGGACGCATATGAAACCTGGCCCAGGGAACCACATCTAGAGTCGCCGCCATCGTTCCCAAGACACGAAGGTACCACCACGCTGACGGTGCCGGGAACGCTAAAAACTTCCTAACCAGAAGGCGCAAAGCACGAGCTCGGCGGTCCAGCAGAAACACTAGGCCTTTCGCCGTATCGAAACGAACCCCGAGATATTCGAGGGACTGAGTCGGCACTAGATGGCTCTTCTTCTTGTTTACCACCCAACCGAGACTCCGCAGCAGAGCAACCACTCTGCCCGTGGCTTGCAAACTCTCCCGCTCGGTCTTTGCTCGGATTAACCAATCGTCGAGATAAGGGTGAACCAAAATACCGTCCTTCTGCAACGCCGCCGCGACCACTACCATGACCTTGGTGAAAACACGGGGCGCTGTGGCCAGGCCGAACTGCAACGCTTGAAGCTGGTAATGACCCCAAGGAAGGGCGAACTGCAGGAACTTTTGATGAGCTGCCCTGATAGGAATATGCAAGTAGGCCTCCGAAAGATCGAGAGATGTCAGGAACTCCCCCTGACGTACCGCCACTAAGACGGATCTCACAGTCTCCATGCGAAAATGAGGCACCCGAAGGCAACGATTCACTCCCTTGAGATCCAGGATAGGACGGAGAGAGCCGTCCTTTTTTGGCACCACAAAATAAATAGAGTACCGACCCGCACCGAGATCGGCCTCTGGGACCAACACCACCGCCCCCAAGGCCAGCAGGCGGTTCAATGTCAGGCGAACGGCTAACACCTTTTGAGGACTCTTGCAGGGCGACATCACGAAGGCATCCGGGAGTGGAAAAGCCAGCTCTAAAGCATACCCCTCTCGGATGATCTCAAGGACCCACTGGTCTGAAGTTATCTGGACCCAGGAAGAAAGAAAGTGACGAAGACGACCTCCGATCACCTGACCTCCTTCCGGGGTCCGCCGCATTTCATTGCGGCTTGCGACCAAATGAAGAGGACGACGAAGCAGAGGCAGTCGAGAATCCTCTACCTGCTCCTCGAAACCCTGAGGATCTAGCTGCCAGCCTTCTACGTTGGAAACCCCCAAACCTGGAAGAGCGGAACCTGCGAAAGTCGCAAAATTGACCTCTAGCTGATGACACAGCTCTATTCTGCCGCTGCTTGTCCTCCAGCAGCCTGCCGCCTTTAGACTCGCCGAGGTCCTTGACCAACTTATCGAGATCGTCCCCGAACAACAGCTTGCCTTTAAAGGGGAGCTTGCTGAGGTGCGCTTTAGAGGACCCATCAGCAGCCCAATTACGAAGCCAAATGGACCTGCGCGCCGCTATTATGGAAGCCATGCTGTTAGCCAAAGTCCTGATCAAATCATAGTGAACATCCGCCAAATACACGGACCCCGATTCTAAGCGGGCAACTTCCAACAACCATTGTTGGTCCAGACGGGAGTCCTGACGCAAATGCTGAGCCCATCACAAACAGGCCCGAGAAACCCAGGCCCCACAAATAGAGGTTTGTAAGGCCAAGGCATTAGTCTCAAAGGCCTGCTTTAACAAACCATCCACCTTTCTATCCTGGGTGTCCTTCAAGGTCGCACTGCTCTCAACCGGAATTGTAGTCGTCTTAGTCACCGCCGAAACCGCTGCGTCAATCCGTGGCGAACGAAATTTCTCCTTGTCCTTGTCCGCCAGAGGGTAGAGACGATCCATCATCCTGATACTCTTCAAGCCTGAATCAGGGTGGTCCCACTCAGCATGAATCATCTGATCAACTACTCTATGAACCGGGAACACTGTCTGAGAATCTCGGACCGCTTGAATGAGAGGATCTTCCAAATCCTCTTCCTCCCCGGGACGCCCGACAGTCAGATTCAGGGCTTGCAAAGATTCTGTAATTAAGGGAATCAGTTCTTCTTTTCGAAAAATGCGGATGATCCGAGCCTGTTCCTCAGGTTCCGGAATCTCCCCATCCTCCAATTCATCGATCCTGTCTTCGGGTTCCACATCAGACCATTCCGGCTCTTGCCATGCCATATCCGGGAGTTCCATTTCTGACACTTGGGGATGCTTGGCTGCCTTAGGGGTGTCCACTCTCGCCCCCTCTGCCTTGAGAGACGGCGGAGCTGGTGGGACTGCGCACAGCTCAGATCCTTTTCCCAAGCGTCCCCTCTGAAAGGCTTGGTGCATAAGAAGCACGAAATCAGGAGAGAAATCCCCCCAGAAAACCTCACTAGGTCCCGCAGCCTGCGAACCCCCTGGCGCAGACGGAGTAGGAGGAAGGGAAGGTACGAGAGCCCCTGGAGCCAGCTCCTCCCCACTTGAAACTGGAGGATCCACGGACTCCAAAGATACACTGGCCTCCATTGTCTGCGGTAGATCTTGTGGAGTGCAGGCGCAGCCCTTGCAAACTCCTGCGTCAGAGACAGAGCCTTTGCGGGACCCACAAGTCACGCACTGCGGCCGCCGGGACATGGGAAGAAAACCCGCAATAGCGCAGAGCTGTCGGAAGAATAAGGCAGGTCAGACTACAAACAGGACTGCAGAACACCCACAGCCCGTCCTGCAATTGAACTGTTTTCTTCTTTTTTTTTTTTTTTTTACACACACCCCAACTCACTGGTAACCCAATAAAACAAAATTAACAAAGGCCCGTCTGAGCCAGATCGCACAGTACAGGCCACGCCGCAGCACGGCCCCCGAAGGAAAAAAACGGGAGCCGAAAAGAAAATGGCCGCCGGAACCTCGAGGAGACGAAAAAAGGCACGAAAAACTAAAGAAAGGTAAAATCAATTAAAATCAATGAAAACAAAGCAAACCGCAGCGATCTCGCTGACCCGAAGCTCTCTGGGCACTTTAAAACCGGCCAAGATGTCACTTACCCCGTAGCCACGAAGTTGGAAAGCAACGGAGCTGACACAAAAAATGAGCAAGCTGCAATGGCCCCGCAGTGTGAGGAAACACCGACCGGAGCGCTAAGCAATCTGAGGTCCTCTGAGTCGTGGAATCACAGTGAATGTTGCCCCCAAACTAGGAGATGGTGATTGTGGCCAGATTCCTCCTCCGAGCTTTCCTGGAAGGGAGATCACAGGCTACTGAACTGCAGCCGACGTGCCGTTGCCTAGCAGAAGACAGACGGGCAGTGCAAGCTCGGCTCCCTCCTTTACAGGCATTTAAAGGTACAGACCCCTAAACTGTAATAAACAAAAAAGCACTACAAGGAGCAAAACAGATGAAAACAAACAAAAACTATTAAAGTCCTAAAACCCAAAGTGAGCCCTGAGCAGGTTCACACCGAGACTGGACACACTGGGGGGCTGATGGGAGCTCCAGCAGTATACATCCTCACAGGGAAAGGATTTGATTGATCCAGTCTCCTTGCTGCAGGAGGAGGTGCACTACCCTGATGTGGAGGACTAAACTGGAGGACCACTCAGGAAGTGTGGATTAGTCCTAAGGACCACCTTGTCATGATGGAACCTTGTATAAGGTGGATTAGCTACTAGTGCTTGCAATTCACTGATGCGGCGTGCGGATGTGATTGCAATGAGAAAGATAACCTTCCAAGAAAGGTATTTCAAGGAGGTAGCAGCTAAAAGGTTCAAAAGGCGGCTGCATAAGCTGACCAAGAACCAAATTTAAGTCCCATGCCACCGGAGGTGGCATAATGGGAGGCTTTGTTAAAAGGAGGCCTCTCATGAACCTTGCTACAAGGGGATGAGAGGAAACAGGTTGTCCATTTAGAGGCTTGAGGGAAGCTGCAATAGCACTCAGATGGACTCTTACTGAATTTGTCTTAAGGCCTGCATTAGACAGATGCAGGAGATACTCCAGCAACGATTCCAGAGGTATGGAACGGGCGTTAAGACCCTTTCCAGAACACCAGATGGTAAACCTTTTCCCCTTGAAGGCGTAAGAACGTCTAGTGGAAGGTTTTCTGGAAGCATAAAGAACATAAGATCCTGGAGATCTAGGCCTTCAGCAACCAAGCTCTGAAATGCAGAGACTGGGGATTGGGGTGCCACAACTTTCCATCCTCCTGAGAGAGGAGGTCTGGAGCAGACCCTAACTCTAGGGAGGGAGCTTGAGAGAGATGTAGAAGCAGAGGGTACTGTGATAGGCGATGGCCTAGTATGTAGCAGAACTAGGTCTGAAGCCCTTTTTTCCTATTTTAAAATGTTATTGCTGATTTTGGAAAATTGCAGAATGCTGTTAGCTGTTAGAAAGAAATACTGTTCTATTCTGGTTTGATAGCATGTTCTGCTCTCTTGGAGATAAGAGAATTAAACCTTGGTACTGTTTATTGTTTAGAAGTCAGATGTCTCTTTCAGTAGAATGCCGCGCCACTGTATCTTTGCTGATTGTGCACTGACCTTGTAATTAGGATGAAAATATAGCAGAGAAACTGAACAGTGTAAGAATATTTTGTCTAGCATTATGAAGATTGTTTAGTGTTTTGAGCCAAGGCTAGAGATACATTTTAGCCTTGCTATGTTTGGCCTCGCTTTGTTTTGCTTTTGTTAAGAATGCTTCTGACATGCCTTCCACTATCTTTGTGGCTAACTGACCTTGCAAGAATAGCTAAATATACTGTATACTTTAGCGAAAGTATTATGTTTAGTGTTATGTCTAATTGCTGACCCGTGGCTAGTGTGACCCAAGCAGGGGGAGGGAGTCCTGGGCCCGGTCAGAGATGTCTATTGGATGAGAGTAAGTAGCCAATGAGGAGTTTTGCCTGTATTAGACTGGAGAAGAAAAGTATATAAACTGTCATTTTTCTGAGCTCTGGGCTCAGACCATTTTCAATGCTACTGCAATCTGAGTCTGTGCACATTAAACCGGCTTGAATCTTTGCCTGACTCCGGGTATTATTTATTGCATGCTTATCAGCTACAACATATTTCTGGTGCGTTGGGCCGGGAATGTGCGAGTGGGAGATGGTATGCAAGTGAATATGCCCCGACATCTCACCTCACAGGTTTGGTCCGGCTAGAGCTGAGCCTGACTGACCGCAGGAGGGTCTCTGGCGCCCCTGGTCCTTTTGTATCAGAGGAGACTCCTCCTTGCCTCCGCAGGTTGCTGCTTCTGGCCGGCCAACACCTCGAACCCGAGGGGAGTCCAGGATTCAACCCAAGGAGGGATTGGTTGCGCAGCGCATTAGCTACTGGATCCGGTGAGTATTGATTTTTCTGGTTCTTAGTCAGATAGTTTTGGGAAGTCTCGAGACACTTCTGGTACAGTAACAGGTAAAGGAAGTCTGATCAACTTCCAGGGCGATCCTAGTACCCCTGCAAGTAGTGCGCGGGGCGAAACCATCAGCCCTTTCGGTTTCAGTAATTCTGGTTTGTCAGTCAGCCCGGGAATTCGGAATTTGGAAAATGCTAGCATGTTTGTCTGTGTGAAGAATGCTTGTGAAAAGGAGGAAGCGTTGGGAGTTTGTCTTTGTTATCTGTTGAAACCACGAGTTTCCCTTCTAGTATAAGGGTAGGATTATATTCCGTTGAGTGATTTGTGACACTTTACCTCATATGAAATAGTAAAAGAAAGAAACACCTAGAGTCACTGTAAAATCACGAAGCTGTCTCTCCCTCATTCAGCTGCAGCGCAGAGTGAAACTGACAGGAGACGTGTTTGTGCAGAGGAATGTTTTAACCCTATGAAGACATGTTTTCAACGTTCTGCTGCTGGGCTGATGGGTGCTTATTTTAAGGAATTATACCTGTTTTTATTCAATATTTTGTAATAGTGATGTGCCTTCTGCTATGGTCATGTATTATATATCATTTAATAAGAATGTTTAGTCAGGATTGTGGATCTCGATAGTATTGTACTTAGCCTGGAAAGGGTTAAATTCCTACTCTAATTCCTGTGCAGATCAAGTGAGCAGAAATCTTGTAGAGCTCAGGTTTCAATAGGAAAGAATGCTTGTATTTTCCCTTCGCCCTACGAAGCCCTGATTACGTATACTGACAGGACTCTGCAGCTTCGAGCCAGCGGTACTAGAGCGCAACTTGAAAGTGCTTTGAATCCTGAGTGAATGAGGGGTTAATCGTGTATGAGTTTTAGTTCCTGATACAGCAAGCGCCTCATAGAAGACATGCTTATTGTTAATAAAATAAACTAGGAAGGAAAATGTGTATGTGTATTTTAAATGTCCACCCGCTTTATGGAAAAAGCATCCAGAATGAATGTCTTTTTGAATATCTACTTCCTAAAAAACTGTAAAATTGAATTGAATTGAATGTAATTTCTTTTGCAAAGTCAAGCTGATTACAGCTGGCAGTTAGTTTTTTGCCAAGTAGTTTTATTCCAGTTATACGCAACAGCTATGTAGTCGTCATGTTATGAACTATAGTTCTTTTTGTTAGGATTGTTGTTATAACATGTTGCAAAATATTAGTTTAATCTTATAAGGACTTTAGCTCAATTTATTCTTATTTAGAATGAGCACACACATCCGTTATGTTTACAGCACAGGGAGAGATGCTGCTTGTCCCCGTGCTTGGTTAAATCTTTTAATTAGACATTGTTAGAGGCCAGCTCCCTCAGTTCCACCGCCCCCCCCCCCCCCCGCCACTGATTTACTGATTTACGATTTACTGCATTATGCCTCCTACACTGAGAAGCCTTAGGATTTGATTGACCTAATTCAGACCCATCAGTTTTGCTAACCCCAAGTAGAATCCAAATAGTGCAGGCAGCCCTCACTATATGCCCCATGCAATCCAGCAGCCCAGGAGAATTTGCACCTGGTAAATGCAGTTTTTGTCAAGTCAGTCCCAGGGAGATATAAAACAGACCTTACAGAAACGGGATGGATTTGCGGGCATAAATGACAGCACGATTAAGTTGTTCAAAATGCCTGTGAATTGTGGAGATAATGTGACAGAGAAAGTGAATGTAAGATGGAGAAGAGAGAGCAGTTCTTCTTGCTGATACTTTAGTTGAATGATGTGGAGGAAGTTTTCCTAATCGAAGGAGCTGGATTCATAGTGCTGACTGTTCCCCGAGAAGAAGAGTAGCAGTTCTATAGTGCATCTCCAATCAGGCCAGCAAGTTCCTGTATATTTACCAGCATTGCAGCCCCCCCTGGAGTATGGGCAGAGAATAATCCATCTGGCCTAGCAAAGAATATAGCTCCTGTACTTGTTACCCTTAAGCCAGGAGCAGAACCAGTGCATGTGCGTCAGTATCTCCTCCCGAGACCAGCAATTGAAGGCATTCATCGCCATTTGAAGAAATTATTGCAGTATGGACTTCTTAGAGAATGCCAGTCACCCTGGAACACCTCCCTTCTCCCAATCACGAAGCCCGAGACAGGTGACTACCGCCCAGTGCAGGATTTACGTCGAGTAAACAGTGCAGTTGAAACCATACATCCAGTACCACCACATCCTTACACCCTCCTGGGACTGATTCCAGCAGAAGCCGCTCACTTTACTGTTTTGGACTTAAAAGATGCCTCTTTTTCTGTATACGCCTGACAGAGGCCAGTCAGCTTTTGTTTGCATTTGAATGAGAAAACCCTACCACAGGACGGCGAGGGCAACTTACTTGGACTCGATTACCACAAGGATTTAAGAACTCACCCACTATCTTCAGTGCAGCCCTCAGTCAAGATCTGTCAAGCTACTCTAACTCCGGGAAAAAGAATTTTGCTCCAATATGTAGATGATTTGCTCATAGCCAGCAATAGCAAATCTGATTGTATACAAGCTACAAGTGATCTCCTGCACCTTTTGAATGAAGCTGGATACAAGGTTTCCAGAGCCAAGGCGCAGCTGTGCCAGACAGAAGTGAAATATTTAGGGTTCCACCTGTCCAAAGGAACCCGGAAATTAGGACTTGAGCGAAAAGAAGCAGTATGCCGCATCCCAACCCCCACTACTAGGAAACAGGTGCGAGCTTTCTTGGGAGCCGCAGGCTACTGCCGCATATGGATACCAAATTTTGCGCTCATGGCAAAACCCTTGTACCAAGTCACACAAGGAATGGAACGATCTCCCCTGGAATGGGGCCCAGAACAAGATAAAGCATTCAAATCATTGGAAACAGCATTGATGTCATCCCCAGCTTTGGGACTACCAGATGTGCAGAAACCATTTCATCTGTATGTCCATGAATCAAGAGGATACGCATTGGGAGTCTTGACCCAGCCTCTTGGGTCTTGGCAGCAACCTGTGGCCTACCTGACGAAACAATTGGATCCTGTTGCCAAAGGCTGGCCACCTTGCCTGAGAGCTGTAGCAGCCACAGCCCTCTTAGTGAGCGCAGCTAACAAACTCACCTGGGGGCGGAGGACAGGCCAAAGGGCAGTACTCTGTACTGGTAATGATTTCACCCCACCACAAACCTGAGATATTGTCTGTGGTCTGGATGAATAAGGATATGCGTATACGCATCCTTTAGATCCAAGGAGCATAGCCAGTCTCCCTGCTGGAGGTAGGGCAGCAGGATTCCAAGGGTAAGCATCTTGAACTTTTCCTTTGCAAGGAACTTGTTGAGGTTTCGCAAGTCCAGGATAGGTCTGAGGCCTCCTGTTCTTTTTGGTATCAGAAAGTACCTGGAGTAAAACCCCTGACCTTTCAGGTGGTGGGGCACCGGTTCCACAGCCTGTTCCTGAAGGAGACTCGCTAACTCCTGAAGGAGTAAGTCCCTGTGCAGAGGGAGTCTCGGAGGCTCCTCTGGAAAATAGGAGGGAGGTACCTGGTGAAAGTGAAGAAGATAGCCCTTCCGAACTATGTGAAGCACCCAGGTATCTGTGGTGATGTTGGACCATCTTTGGGCAAAGTGGACCAGCCGGCCTCCTGTGCTGAGAGGAACCAGATGAGGGGGAGAGGCTATGCTGATGAAGTCAAAAACCCCCACCCTGCTGAGCAGGGGCCGGTGGTGCAGGCTTGGGGGCTTGCTGCCTACGGGACCCATTACCCCGTCCCTTGGTCTGCTTACCCTAAGGGGGAGCTGGCGAGGCCTGATACTGAGGGTAGTATTTATAGGCAGCCGCCTTCCTCGGGTAAAAGGGCTTTTTCCCCAAACCCTTCTTCTTTTGAGAAGGGGCAGAGGTCTTCCTGGAGAGACGAGTCCTGGTGAGAGTCTCGGTCTCGATCTGTGCAGCCTTCTCATCCATGGGCTTGCCAAAGAGGTTATCACCTCTGCAGGGGACATCGACCAACTTGTCCTGCACCCATGGCTCGAGGTCGGACGTCTGAAGCCAAGCCTGGCGGCGTCCACCGATGCCGGCTGCAGCTACTCGAGCCGATGCCTCAAAACCATCGTAGGCTGCTCGAGAGATAAACTTTGAGCACTCTCGAATATCAGTTGACAAGGTTTGGAACCTCTGCAAAGGTTCGTCGGAGAGACCAGCAGAGAACCCGGCAATTTCTTTAGCCAGGTCTCGGAGATACATGCCCATGTAGAGCTGGTAGGTCTGGACTCAACCAACAAGCATAGAGCCCTGGAAACACTTCCTACCGAGGGCATCCAGGCTTTGGGCCTCCCTACCGGGGGGCACCGAGGAGTGCATTTTTTGACTCTTAAGTCTATGCATGGCCGATTCCACCACCATGGAATGGTGCGGCAGTTGTGCCTTTTGGAACCCGGGGCTCTTGCGGACTCAATAAATGGAATCGACCCGCTTGCTTAACACCGGCGACGATGCCGGGCTCTCCCACATGCGGAAGAGAAGTCGTTCCAGCATCGGAGGAACCGGTACAATAAAGGCCTCCTTCGGGGGAGAGTCATATTGGAGGGCATCGAGTTCCTCGACTCGAGGCTCCTCCTCGGGATCCACGGGGAAGGCCAAGGCCTTGGCCATATCCCGCACGAAGTCCGAGAACCGGGTATCCTCCGGGTGGGGACCGTCTCCGAGGTTCGGACTCGGGGGAGTCCGATGGGACACACTGAGTCCGAAAGGAACCAGGTGACTCTTCGTCCTCGGATTCCCAGGCCGATTCCTCGGAGGAGGAGTCGAGCGGCTCCGGTCGGGCGGGCATCGATGCCGTCCGCCCCGACGCCGAGGGAGTCGGCGTCGACGAACTCGGTCCCGAACGGGAGGCCGAAGGAGACCGCGACCGAGGACCGACTCGAGCCCTCATGGACTCGAGGATCGGCTCGGTCTCCGGGGTCGACTTGGAGGTCGACGTCCCGGCCGTCAGGGCAGAAGCACCGGCGAGGCCAGCGATCAATACCCTCTGCTTGTCCATGAAGGCAGTCAGACTGCTCTCCAAGGCCGTCAACCTGAGTCCGAGCTCAGGAGACCCAGCAGCCCCCGACTCGGGCCCCGACGGTGTCGGGCCCGACGTCGGATCCTTCGGAGGCGAGTCTACAAGGACAACAGTACTCACGTGAGCGGGCAAGTCCATCTCGAGTCGAGGATGTTTTGAAGGCCTCTCCACCTCCGAGGACCCGGGACGGGATTCGGGGCTATGCGACCTGGCCCTCGAGGAACCAGGAGCGTCCACCGATCCCGCCCTCGCGGGTTTCTTCTTCCGATGATGTTCCCGGGTAGGAGACCCCCTTTCAGAGGAACTCCGACGATGCTCAGGACCAGAGTCCCGAGACGTCGAAGCCTCTGACGAGGTCCGAGCCCGGCCGGAGTCAGAGAAGATACGTTCCCGCTGATGCTGCCGACTCCTCAACGCTTTAGAGGACATTTTGCAACACGGACCACAGATCATCTGGTCATGATCGGGTCCGAGGCAGCGGAGGCAGAAGTCGTGCGTGTCTGTAAGAGACATGAGTTTCTTACAGAGGTCACACTTTTTAAAGCCGCTGGCAGCCATCGGGGGAAAAAGGGCCCCTGCGAGGTCGAAAGACCGGGCTGCCAGTGAAAAAGTAAAAAGGCGCGAAATCTGTCACGAAGGACAAAAAACCGAAAAATAAAGAACGGACTCGCAACCGGCGTCGCGAGTCCGGGCGGGAAAAGAACCGGCGTCGAACCGAAGAAAAAAGAGAAATAAAGAGAAAAAATCAACTTTTCGGCGGGGATTCACAGACGTCTGTAGGGCTCCGCGGAAAAAAGAAGACTGAGCAAGATGGCACCCTTGGGCGGGAAGAGGACCGTGCATGCGCGCTGCAATTCCCAAAGGCTTTCTTTGAAAGCTGGGGAAAATTGCTCCGCGAGGGCTCCGTCGGCGCCGACGTCACCCCATATGTGAGGACTGACTTCCTGCTTGGTCCTGGAGAACTACACATTCTCCCCCTTGAGGCACGGACAAAATACAAAGCCATCCTACTCACCCACAAGGCTATCCATCAAACACAAGACAACCAGCTTCGCACCCTACTGGCTCGCCCAGCCCACGGCAGATCTACTAGACAAGCCTCCAACGTTTCCCTCACCATCCCTCACAAAAGAACCAAATGCTCGCAATGGACCTGCAAACGAGCCTTTGAACTCTATGCTCCATCTTTATGGAACTCCCTACCGAACTATCTCAGAAACAATACCAACCTGCTATCTTTCAGAAAACAGCTGAAAACCATCCTTTTCCAGGAATACTTCAACTCGACCCCCACCGAAAAACCTGCAAACCTCTAAGCTCACCCACAATGAACCTCTACCTCAAGGCCTATGTCTATGTCCATTGTCTGTCCTATGTCCAAAGTCTATCTTATGTTAGAATCATCAATGTTGCCTCCCCGGTGGTGGCCCTACCCTGTACTTAATTCCCCCCCCCCCCCCCCATGTACCACCGCTTTGACCCGGCGAAAAGCGGTATATAAATACAGCTAAATAAATAAATAAATAACATGTTAAAACCCTCCGCCCAGTGTGCAGTGGCGGTCAAGAGAGCAAATAGAATGCTAGGTATCAAAGAAAGGAATGGAAAATAAAACAAAGGATATTATAATGCCTCTGTATTGTTCCATGGTGCGACCGCACCTTGAATATTGTGTGCAATTCTGATCGCCATATCTTAAAAAGGATATAGCGTTATTAGAAAAGGTACAGAGAAGAGCCACCAAAATGGTAAAGGGCATGGAAGGATACCCCTATGAGGAGAGGCTTAAAAGGTTACGGCTCTTCAACCTGGAAGAGAGACGACTGAGGGGAGATATGATAGAAGTCTATAAATTAATGAATGGAGTGCAACGGGTAAACATAGATTGATTGTTTACATCATCAGAATATAGAAAGACTAGGGGACATGCAAAGAAGCTACAGGGTAACCTATTTAAGATTAATAAGAGAAAATATTTTTTCACTCAACATGTAATCAAACTCTGGAATTTGTTACCGGAGGATGTAGTAAAAGCTGTTAGTGTAGCTGGGTTTAAAAAAGGTTTGGATAAGTTTCTAGAGGAAAGTTTCATAAACCATTATTAAAAGGGACCCAGGATATCACTGCTTGACCCAATACAAGCATTGAGGAACCTGTGTCTTTTGGGGAAACTTCTAGGTACTTATGACCTAGACTGGGCACTGTTGGAAACAGGATACTGGGCTTAATGGACCTTGGTCTGACCCAGTATGACATATACTTATGTTCTTATGAGCTCCGCTCTGCCCACGAGGATGTGTGTGCTTGGGTAGAATGGGCGTGCAAACCCTCCAGAACCGATGGCTCTGCAACAGCTGCATCAAATGAATTGTCTCCTTAAATCCAGCACACCAAGGTTGACTTAGCTGCTGAGTCACCCTTGCGCGGGCCAGCAAACAGCACAAAAAGATGATTGGACTTAAGAAAAGAATTCATAACTTCCAAGTACTGGAGAAGCACCCTCCAAACATCCACAAGGCGAAAATTCATATCTTTCCCCCGACGCTGCTCCTTAGAGGAAGGGGGCAGACAGACCACCTGGTTCACATGAAAAGGAGAAAACTTTAGGCAAGGAAGGAAAGAACAGGCTCAATGGAAACAGCATACCTTGATAAAAACAGATGAGATTTCAGCAAGACAGAGTTTGCAGCTCAAAAATCCTCCTTGCAGAACAAAACGCATCCAAGAAGACCATCTTGAGCATTAAATCCTTCAAAGCAGCACACTTTAACGGCTCAAAGGGCCCAGACATCAGGGCCCTGAGCACCAGACACAGATCCCAAGAAGGGACCACAGACTGCAGAGGACGACGCAGATGCCAAACCCCCTTGAGATAACACAAGAGATCCGGGTGCAAGGCTAGAGACTTACCAGCCACTGGACCCCGGAAACAAGCCAAAGCTGCCACTGAACTTTGAGGGAGCTAAGGGAAAAGCCTTTCTCCAGTTCATCCTGTAGAAAAAGTCAGAGATAGCATCTTAGCCACCTCAGGCGCCAACTGCAGAGCACTGCGCCAACATTCAAAGAGGCACCAAACCTGCACATATGCTAGCTTGGTAAACCTCCTCTGTACTCTGAGCTGAGTGGCGAATACCACCTGAAAATAGCCCTTATGTGCTTTCAAGAGCCAAGCTATAAGTGAGAAATGAACCAGGCCCTCTAGGATGATCAGTCACAATAGGCCCCGAGATGGAGGTAACCAAAAAGAGGCAACTGCAGGTCTCTGAACCACACATTCTCCTTGGCCAATCCAGCACTACCAGGACAATCCTGCTCGGAGTGGCCTAGTGGTTAGGACAAGGTACTTCGGGCCGGAGGTTCAAGTCCCACCTGGGGACAGCAATCTCAGGCCGGAGGGACTGGGATTTCTAGTCCTATAGGCACTCCTTGTGGTCTTGGGCAAGCCACTTAACCCTCCATTGCCCATGTTCCCTGTAAGTATTAGCGTATAAATAAATAAATAAAAAAATATACATCAAATCACACAACCCACCAGGGATTGGGGAGGAAACATGTACAGCAGGTGCTGACTTGGCCAAGGCTGGATTAGGGCATCGACACCCTAGAACCTCATCTCTGTGCTGCGACTGAAGAAGCAGCAAACTTTAGTACTGGAATAGGTCATCAGATCCATTTCAGGATGACCTCAACGGTGCAGAATCAACCGAAATGCCTTCTGACTCAACTCCCACTCTCCCAGGTCCACAGAGTGCTGATTGAGAACATCCACTGCCAAATTGGCCACCCCGTCAATTTTCTGAGCCGACAAAGCTAGGAGGTTCTTCTTCGCCCAGGCAAACAGGAGAGCCATCACCAGAGCTAACCCTTGTGCCATTCTTGTGTCCTCGACCAGGGGCTGGAAGCACATTAGAGCCAACCTGATGGCCCTCGCATTGAGGTGATTGATGGACCACACCATTTCCCTGCAGTTCCAACGGCCCTGAGCTGTACAGCCTTGGCACTGAGCTCCCCAGTCTTGCTCCACTTGTCCGGTGGGATGGGCACCACCGCCTTTAGACGCAACTTGTCCAGAGCAGTCCAGATGCTAATCGTTTATGGGCGTTATATAAAGTTTTAATAAACAAACAAACACACAGAAACACTTGTTATCACAGTGGCACAGGGGGAAATGACAAAGGCATTCGGAATCGGCTCTTGTCATTCCAGGATAAAGTTGTTATCTACAATATGTATCTACAGTATGTACATACTTTGACAGTATTTGAATGATTTAGCACTGGGTGCCCCACGAACGTGCATTGCGCGACGGGAGAGAGGCAGCCCCTTTCTGTCCGCGCTCCGGTCCCGAGGCGAGCGGCTCTCCTCGCCGGCCATCGGCCGGCTATCCGTGGCCCACCGAGGCTCCTCGGCGCTGCGGTATCGTTCCGTTTAGGGGGGATTCCGACTTAGAGGCATTCAGTCATAATCCCACAGATGGTAGCTTCGCCCCATTGGCTCCTCAGTCAAGCACTGGATCTGGATATTACCAAGCTGAGCGCTCCTCACCACCCCCATCAATTCCCCATAAATTAAAATATAATCAAGCTGGGACCATGCACACATTACAAGAGGGTATAATCATGCTCCGTGTGGTGGAGCCAGCCTCCAGATTCCAATAGATCTCAACGCTCACATATTCTTAAGAGGCATCTCTTAGATTTCAGGTCACTGTCTTCCTTCCCGGAAGATCAATCCAGTACACAGTTATAGTCCCCACCCAAGAGGATCTTGTGTTGGCCAGTTGCTGTTAAAAGCTGGAATGTATTCAGCCCATACATGCTCTCCAACATAACTAGAGACCCCAGCAGATGCCCAGTCACAAAAACAAAACTAACCTCCGTGTCTCTATGGACCTGGCCAAGCTGAAAACTCAGCCCTTTTTTTAATCAATATCACCATACTGGTTTTCTTGTCCCCGGCCGAGGCCTCATAGCACTCACTTACACTCTACCACCGGAGTTTGAGATGTTTACTAGCAGCCATGTGAATTTCCTGAAGGATCTTATGCCTCTTCACAAGACTCCCAAGCCCACACACATTCTAAGATAGCAAGCGGTTATCAGTTTTTGCTTCGAACTCATCGCAGGTCAACGGACCATGGAACCCAGCTCTTGGTCCAAGCCACCAAAGTAATGGAGGCCTCCCCAGCCAAAGACTTCCTCTATCCCCAAGCCCAGATCCACAGGCAGTCGCAGAGCCCTACACTCCCTTCACCCGAAGACACACATAGCACCCAGAACAATGCCATGATCCACTCCCTCCCGCCATCCTCCACTGTGCCCCCCCTCAATCTACTCACCTAGAAGTGCCGCCCCCACTAAACACAACCTATCTGCCAGTTACATTCTTCAATATAAGAACCCTCAAACTAATCCCCTGTATCAGCCTCTCACATACAGACATCTCCCCCAAATGTAATGCACCCTTTGTTCTCAGTCCTTTCATGGAGTACTTGGGCACAGGGACTCTTGTCCACTCCAGAAGAGGACCCTCCCATGCTGCACAATGAATGTTTGTGGTCCAATTCCCTGGTTCCTTTGGCCAGAGGCAGACTTTGCCTTTTCTTTCAGGAATGGGCCCAGGTTACCAAGAATCGCTGGGTGCTAGACACCGTTCAGTTTCTGTTAATATTGTACATAGTTGCCCCAGTTGAATTCCGAGTTTAATCTCCTGTTTCATTGTAAGTGCCCTTTTGGCACAGTATCATTGTATGTAAACCGCGCTGATTTTTAAGAGTGCGGTATATAAGAACAATAAAATAAATAAATAAATAAAATCTCTGACCATCTCCCGGTGACCTTAGACTTGGGGTTGAATGATGCCCCTGGGACATCACAGCATTGGCGATTCCCAATGGGTTTGCTGGAGACTCCAATTTTCATTCTCACTTGTGGAGTCAAGGGGATTTTGAGGACACAAATGGCATTCATAAGGATGATATGGCCCTCTTCTGGGAAACGGCTAAGGCTTTCCTGAGGGGGGGGGGGGGATTATCAGCTACTTGAGCTGCCACCGAAAATTCTGGGTAAGCTGTTGGCTGATCTAGCTCAGTGATTGCAGGCAGCACGCTTAGCCCATTTGCATAGGCGAGTGGAGGCAGCACAGGTAGAATATTTGGCCCTACAGTCGGATCTAAAAACCCTCTTGCAGGTGCAAGCCCAGTAGTCCTTATTTTCGGTGTGTGATTTATATATTTTGTAATAAAAGGGGCAGCTGTTAGCATCATTAATACATGCTCGTTGGGACCCTCTATATTTGGGGGCTGTTCGAGCTCAGGGTGGGATGGTGAGCGTGGAGCAGCGGCATGTTGAGGTGGTGTTCCAGGACTACTACCAGGGGCGTTTTGCAGCAGAAAAGGGGGACTTGGAAAAAGCTCAGGGTTATTTGTAGGCTAATGATCTCCCGCAGCTGTCCAAGGAACAGCTGGCAGCACTTAATGCACCTATTAGTGCTTTGGAGGTACAGGGAGTCATCAAGGATCTACAGTCAGCGAAGGCCCCTGGCCCCGACAATTTTAGTGAGGACTTCTTTAATATGTTTCAGGATAAAGTGAGCCTGCCACTATCTGAAATGTACCAAAAATTGTTGGTGCATGGATCTTTTCCCTATACTAGCAATGAGACACTGATTGCAGTGCTCCCGAAGCCACGTAAAGACCCCATCTCCTCCTTCCGGGCTCCTATTGTCCAATTTTATTGATAAACTTGGACCAGAAGATTCTATCTAAAATTTTGGCTGACCACTTTGCGCTCATTATGCCCAGCTGATTCTCCCTTCTTAGGTGGGCTTTTTGTAAAGACGTGCCATGCAGTGAAAGCATAGTTACTCACCTGTAACAGGTGATCTCTGGGAACAGCAGGAATTTAGTCTTCACATATGGGTATCGTCAGTACCGACGGAGCCTGCGCGGGAACGCTCTCCAGCGTCCAATTAGGAAGCTTTTGGGAGCCTTCCCGCCTTTCCCAACTGCCTCTCTCCAGTTGAGTTTAAAGCTGAGACAAAGAGAGAGAGAGGGAAAGAGAAAGAGATAGAGAGATACAACTCCTAGGGGAGGTGGGTGGGTTGTGAAGACTAAATTCCTGCTGTTCCCGGAGATCACCTGTTACAGGTGAGTAACTATGCTATCTCCAGGAAAAAGCAGGAATGTAGTCTTCACATATGGGGACTCCCTAGCTTTAGGTGCCAGGGAGAGACCCCAGAAGTTGTGTGTCCCTGGGACAGTGCTCCACTTCCCCCCATGGATCTCTGGCGTCCAACCTGGGATGGCGGGTAGGAGTTGATTAGGTATGTAACAGGTGTTGGAGAACAGCCTGACCAAACAAGGCATCCCGGCGGGAGTCCTTGTCCAAGTAGTAATGGGCTGTGAAGGTATGAACCGAGGCCCAAGTGGCTGCTCGACAGATGTCGTCGATAGACACAGAGTGCAGATGAGCCATTGAAGCTGCCATGGCTCTCACATTGTGAGCGGTGACATGGCCCTCCAGAGGAAGGTTCTTACTCTGATAGGCAAAGGAAATACACTGGCAATCCAGTTGGACAGTGTTCTCTTGGAGACTGGAAGTCCCAAATGAGAAGGATCAAAAGCAACAAAGAGTTGAGAGAACTTTCTATGTTGCTGTGTTCTTTGCAAGTAAAAAAGCTAAAGCTCTTTTACAGTCCAAAGTATGAAGATTCCTTTCTGCATTTGATGCATGAGGTCTTGGAAAGAACACAGGCGGGTAGATGGCTTGGATAGAGTAGTTACTCACCTGTAACAGGTGTTCTCCAGGAGCAACAGGAATCAGTCCTCACATATGGGTGACGTCGGCGCCGACGGAGCTCCCGTGCAGAGCATTTCCCCAGCTTTCAAAGAAAGCCTTTGGGAATGCAGCGCACATGCGCAGTCCCCTTCCCGCCCAAGGGTGCCATCTTGCTCAGTCTGATGACATAGCTAAAAGACAGCAAAAAAAATAAATAAATTATATAACTGCAACTCCAAGGGGAGGAGGGAGGGTTGTGAGGACCGATTCCTGTTGCTACTGGAGAACACCTGTTACAGGTGAGTAACTACTCTTTCTCCAGGACCAAGCAGGAAGTCAGTCCACACATATGGGACTCCCCAGCTTAAGGCTACCGGAGTCCCCAGCTGAAAAAATGAGCTCCCTCTAGAGCCTCAGCATGTGAGAAAAGAATCTTCTCTGATAACGCCCCCGAACGGTAGTCCAACACCAGGGCCGGAGGGTACGAGTTGCCTAAACCCCAAAGAGATTATGGAATACCGCCTGTCCGAAAGCACTATCCCTGCGGGACTCTCTCTCAAGGCAGTAGCGGACCGCAAAAGTCTGGCTTGAAGACCAAGTAGCGGCCCGGCAGATGTCTGCCAATGGAACAGAGCGGAGATCAGCCACTGACGCAGCCTTCGCCCTGACACGGTGAGCCGTAACTCGACCCTGCAAGGAGAGGCCGGCTGCCCTGTACGCCCCGGCGATACAGTAGGCTACCCATATGGACAAAGTACGCTTGGAGACAGGTAACCCCAACTTATTGGGGTCAAAAGAGACGAAGAGCTGAACAGCCCTCCGGTGCTCCCGCATACGGTCAAGGTAAAAGGACAACGCCCTCCTACAGTCCAGGGTATGCAAGACCATATCAGCCCGGCTGGCATGCGGCCTGGGAAAGAAAGTTGGAAGAACCACCTCCTGATTGAAGTGGAAGGAGGAGACAACCTTTGGGAGGAACTTAGGGTGAGTCCGTAAGACTACTCTGTTCCTAAAGAACCTAGTATATGGGTATCCGATACTAGGGCCTGAAGTTCAATCACTCGCCTTGCTGAGGTGAGAGCCACCAGAAACAATGCTTTCCATGAGAGAAAGCGCAAAGGGCAAGTAGCCATAGGCTCAAATGGAGGGCAAGTAAGCCGTTGCAAGACCACATTCAGATCCCATTCAGGGACAGGTGGACGCACTGGAGGCTTAAGCAAAAGCAAGCCTCTGAGGAAGCGAGGCACCAAAGGGTGGATGGAGAGAGACTGACCCTCCACCGGTGTGTGGTGCACTGAAAGAGCACTAAGATGAACTCTCACAGAATTGGACTTAAGGCCCAGGTTAGACAGGTGAAGCAAATACTGCAGCACCACTGGTACCAGGCATGAGAAAGCATCCTCGTTGTGCTGAGTGCACCAGGCAGAGAATCTACACCACTTAAGGGCATAAGACTTTCGGGTGGGCTGCCTCCTAGAGGCCAAGACCACGTCCTCCACTTCCTTAGGCAGCAGTAAGGGTGCTAGAACTACCCTTTCAGCAGCCAGGCCATCAGATTGAGGGATTGGAGATTGGGGTGTAAAAGAGACCCCTGCTCTTGAGACAGGAGATCTGGTTGCATCCCCAGAGGAAGAAGAGTGTCCATCGCTAGTTGCAACAGAAATGGGAAGCACGGCTGTCGGGGCCATCTGGGGGCCACCAGAATTACCGAGGCTCTGTCCCGGAGCACTTTGAACAGTGTCTGGGGCACTAGAGGCGTGGGAGGAAAGGCATATAGAAGGCCTGTAGACCACGGAATGAGAAAGGCATCCGCTACTAATCTGAGAGGATGCGGTTGCCGGGACCAGAACCTAGGCAGTTGATGGTTCAGAGGACTGGCAAAGAGATCTATGGTTGGAAAACCCAATCTCAGGAAGATTTCTTGAACCACTAAAGGATTCAACTGCCATTCGTGTGGCTGCAAGATCCTGCTCAATCTGTCTGCCAGGAGATTCTCTTGACCTGGGAGATAGACTGCTATGAGAAGAATGCTGGGATTGACTGTCCAGGAGCAAAGGCTCTGCACTTCCTGACATAGAAGGCGGGACTCTGTGCCCCCTTGTTTGTTCACATAGAACATAGCAACCTGGCTGTCCGCCTGAACTAGGACGGACTGGTGAGAAAGGAGATGAATGTTCTCAGAGCCAAGCGGATAGCTCTCAGTTCTAAGAGATTGACCTGCTGTGTGGCCTCCCAAGGAGACCACAGGCCTTGAGTACATGCTCCTTGGTAATTTTCACCCCAACCCTGAAGAGAAGCATTGGTTGTCAGCACTTGAGAGCGTGGAGGTGTCTGAAAAAACACCCCTTGCACTAGATTTGGAAGATGAAGCCACCACTGTAGAGAAGACTCTAGTATTTTCGACACCCTCACTCTGTCCGTGAGGATTCCTGTGGCTTGGTGCCACTGAGTTCTGAGGCCCCATTGAGCTGGCCTCATGTGTAGACGGGCTTTTGGAGTTACATGGACCGTGGAAGCCATGTGGCCTAACAGTCTCAGGAATTGTCTTGCGGAGACCAGAGAATTGCTGTGGAATTGCCTGGCTAGATCCATCAACCTGTGGGCCCTGTCCACGGGTAAAAAGGCCTTTGCCTGAAGGGTGTCCAGTCTTTATCTTTATCCGGCATTTGATAGACCGCTATTGTAGGAACATTAAGTGGTGCACAATAAAAATAGGCTAAGCACTGCGAACTAAGAAAAGGAACGCCAATAACAGACAGGACAGAAGGGAACAGGATAGAATAGAGACATCTCAACAACAATCAAAGCATAATACAGGTACAGCCTATGAACTCCATGTTTTGTGAGGGGTGCAAAGCGGACTTTGCGAAGTTTATAACAAACCCCAGGTGCTAAAGCAGAGCAACAGTGCGAAGGGTGGCTTGACTGGCCTCCTGTGGGGATTGACCCCTGATGAGCCAGTTGTCCAGGTATGGAAAGACAAAGAGGCCTTGAACCCTGAGGTAGGCTGCCACCACCGCCAGGCAAGAGTAGTTACTCACCTGTAACAGGTGTTCTCCAGGAGCAGCAGGAATCAGTCCTCACATATGGGTGGCTCGACGTCGATGGAGCATTTCCCCAGCTTTCTATGAAAGCCTTTGGGAATGCAGGCACGCATGCGCGGTTCCCTTCCCGCCTAAAGGTGCCATCTTGCTCAGTCAAATGACATAGCTAAAAACAGCACACAAAAATGTAAAAATAAACTATGTACAACTGCAACTCCCAGGGGAGGAGGGAGGGTTGTGAGGACTGATTCCTGCTGCTCCTGGAGAACACCTGTTACAGGTGAGTAACTACTCTTTCTCCAGGACCAAGCAGGAAGTCAGTCCTCACATATGGGTGACTCCCTAGCTCTGGGCTACAAAGGAACCCAGGCTGAACAAGAGAACTCCCTCTAGTCCCAGCATCAAAGAAAGGCTTTTCACTGCCAGAACCAACAGAGGGCTGGAGGGCGGGAGTTGCTTATACCTCAAAGAGATTGCGGAGTACTGCCTGGCCAAAAGCACTGTCCCTACGGGACTCCCTCTCCAGACAGTAATGGGCCGCAAGTCTGGCTTGAAGACCAAGTTGCAGCCCTGCAGATGTCTACCAACGGTACAGAGCGGAGGTGAGCCACTGAGGCAGCCATTGCCCTGACACGATGGGCCGTGACCAGACCCTGCAAAGGAAGGTCAGCTCCTCTGTAAGCCCAGGTGATACAGTCAGCTACCCAAATGGACAAGGTAAGTTTGGGCACAGCTAAGCCTAAATTATTAGGGTCAAAAGATATGAAGAGCTGAGTAGCCCTTCTATGCCCCTGCGTATGGTCAAGGTAGAAGGATAAAGCCCTCCTACAGTCCAGGGTATGCAGGACTGCTTCAGCCTGGCTTGCATGAGGCCTAGGGAAGAAGGTCGGAAGAACCACCTCCTGGTTGAGGTGGAAAGAGGAGACAACCTTAGAAAGGAACTTTGGATGAGACCTAAGGACTACCCTGTTCCCATAGAAGCAGGTGTAAGGCCTGTCACAGACTAGGGCCTGAAGCTCACTCACCCGCCTGGCCGAGGTTAAGGCTACCAAGAAGAGTGTCTTCCAAGAAAGGAAGCGGAGAGGACAAGTAGCCATCGGCTCAAAATGTGGGCGAGTCAGTTGCTGCAAGACCACATTCAACTCCCACTCAGGAGCTGGAGGGCGGATTGGAGGCTTTAGCAAGAGCAAGCCTCTAAGGAATCTGGACACCAAAGGGTGAACCGACAGAGAATGTCCCTCCACCAGTGAGTGGTGAGCTGCTAGAGCCGAGAGGTGGACCTGAACAGAATTGGACTTAAGTCCTTGATTGGATAAGTGCAGCAGGTACTGATGCACTACTGGTACAGCACAGGAGAAAGGATCCTCTGTACGTAGCTGACACCACACAGAAAACCTTTTCCATTTCATGGCATAGGTTTTTCTAGTGGACTGCTTCCTAGAGGCTAGGACAACCTCCTCAACTTCAGGAGGTAGGCCCCAGGGAGCCAAAAGTACCCTTGCAGCCTCCATGCCATCAAATTGAGAGCTCTGAGATTGGGGAGCAGAAGGGAACCCTGATCTTGAGAGAGAAGATCGGGTTGCAACCCGAGAGGTAATGGGGGATCCACTGCCAGCTGAAGCAGAAGTGGAAACCAAGGCTGTCTCGGCCATCTGGGAGCTACCAGCAGGACCGAGACCTTGTCCTGAAGAATCTTGAACAGGGTTCGGGCCACCAGGGGCATGGGAGGAAACACATACAGTAGGCCCTGGGACCAGGAAATCAGAAAAGCATCTGCTGCCAGTCGCAGAGGATGCGGTTGCCTGGATCAGAACTTTGTCAGTTGTTTGTTTGATGGACTGGCAAACAGATCTATGGTTGGAAGTCCCCACTTCAGGAAAATCTTCTGAACCACTAAGGGATGGAGCTGCCATTCGTGGGGCTGCAGAATCCTGCTCAACCAGTCTGCCAGGTAGTTGTCCTGGCCAGGTAGATACATTTCCTTGAGGAGCATGTTGTGCTTCAGAGCAAGCAAGCAAAGGTCCTGTGCTTCCTGACAAAGGAGCCTGGGGCCTGTTCCGCCCTGCTTGTTCACAAAGAACATGGCTACCTGGTTGTCTATTTGAACTAGGACAGACTGATGAGCCAGTGTCTGAGAGAAAGTCCTGAGGGCTAACCGAATAGCCCTGAGTTCCAGTAGATTGATCTGCTGTGTGGCCTCCCAGGGAGATCACAGGCCCTGGGTGCACTTGTCTCGACAATGAGCTCCCCAGCCTTGTAGGGAGGCATCCGTGGTCAACACCACTGTGAAACCAGGAATCTGAAAAGGCACCCCTTGCAGTAGATTGGGTGGGTGCAGCCACCAGCGGAGGGAGTGCAGAAATTGTCTGGACACCCTTACTCTGTCTCTGAGGCTGCCTGTGGCCTGTGTCCACTGAGTTCTGAGGCACCACTGTGCAGGCCTCATATGGAGCCGGGCACTGGGGGTCACATGTACTGTCGAAGCCATGTGGCCAAGCAGCCTCAGGCAGAGCCTCGCGGAGACCAGAGACCTGCTGAGAAACTGGTTTGCCAAGTTTATCAGTCTTTGGACCCTGTCTTCTGGGAAGAATGCCTTTGCCAACAGAGAGTTCAATCTTGCCACTATGAACTCCAAGTTCTGGGAGGGGAGCAAAGTGGACTTTGCGAAGTTTATGACAAACCCCAGGTTTTGAAGAAGAGCAACAGTTCTGAGGGTGGCTTGTAGGGCCTCCTGGCACATCTGACCCCTGATGAGCCAGTCGTCCAGATAGGGGAAAACAAAGATGACCTGATTTCTCAGGTAGGCCGCCACCACTGCCAGGCATTTGGTAAAGACCCTGGGAGCGGAAGTGAGGCCGAAAGGCAGCACTCTGTACTGATAATGGTTTCCTCCCACCATGAACCTGAGGTATCTTCTGTGGTCTGGATGAATGAGGATGTGAGTGTATGCATCCTTTAAATCTAAGGAGCATAGACAATCTCCCTGCTGGAGGTAGGGCAGCAGTGTTCCAAGAGTAAGCATCTTGAATTTCTCTTTCTCTAGGAACTTGTTGAGATTTCTGCGGTCGAGAATAGGCCGGAGGCCACCGGTTCTTTTGGGTACTAGAAAGTACCTGGAGTAGAACCCTTGACCTTGAAGATGGCACAGGCTCCACTGCCTTGTTCTGCAACAGACCTTGGAGCTCCTGAAGGAGAAGATCTGTGTGCAGGGGAGGCCTTGAAGGCTCCCCTGGAAAGTATGGGGGAGGCAGCTGTTGGAAGTGTAGCATGTAGCCCCTGTGGACGATGCTTAGCACCCAACCTATCGAAAATCATTGAAAAGATTACCCAACGCCAATTACAAGATCACATAGATACTAATGCACCCCTGCACCCCTGCTAGCATGGATTTCGCGAAGCACATGGTGTTGAAACATTACTCACAACCTTATTCAACACCATAACCTTAGGTCTCGATAACATCAGACAAGGCTTTGCACTAATCTTCATGGACATTGCCGCTGCATTCGACACCGTAGACCACGAAGTTCTCCTGCTACGCCTCAGAGAAGGGAGTTCACGCTTCAGCTTTGTCATGGTGTGCTTCATACCTCACTGATCGCTGGCAACATGTCCGTTCTGGCCCCTCCAACTCCGATTCCTTCCCCCAAACTAAAGGTGTTCCACAGGGCTCATCTCTATCCGCCTTGCTATTCAATGTCTATATGCAACCCATTTGTGATCTCATCCAATCATTTAATATCAACTACCTGGTCTATGCTGACGACGTCTTGATGTACATGAAAATTTCGACAGAACATCTTGAACTATCCCCACTTAACAGGTGCTTTGATGCTGTCACAGACTGGCTAAATGCACAAATGCTTAAGTTAAATTTCAAAAAGACAGAAGCCCTCTTCGTCACCACTCACCAGTAATCCGGCTTTTACTCCACCCCTGTCTATCAAGGTTCGCGACGCAGAGATCATATGCAAGACTACAGTAAGATACCTAGGTGTAACGCTTGATCAGCAACTTAATATGAAGGCTCATATCAAAAACATAACAAAGTCGGTCTACCATAAAATCCGGACCCTCCGCAATCTGTGTCAACTGTTAGAGCCTGATGACTTCCGAACTGTCTTTCAGGCCCTAATAATACCTCACTTTGACTATGCCAATGTGATCTTGTATGGTCTACCTAAGTGCACGACTAACCCCTTACAACTTGCAATGAATTCAGCTGCAAGAATCCTTCATGGAGCGTCAAGAAGTTCTCATATTACCCCAATACTAAAACAATTGCACTGGCTACCCATACAAGTCAGGATCTCATTCAAGATCCTAATTATGACCCATAAAGCCATCAAGAAATACCCTGCTACTGCCATTACTGACCTAATTTCAATCACATCTTCCAATCAAGCAAGGAGATCGAATGCCGCAAATACTCTCATATTACCTAAGGCAAGCACGAAGTGTTCTCAATTCACTAGATCCAGAGCCTTCTCCTTCTTTGCTCCATCCTGCTGGAACGCACTATCAGCAACTATCAGAACCATCAGTGAACTCTCCCAATTTAGGAAGGCACTGAAACGTCACCTTTTTCTTCATCTCTACGATGTTGCAGTCTTCCCCCCACACCCACCCACTCTCACATCTCAATGCAGCACCTCAAACTCATGCACGTCACATTCCCAGACTGATCACTCGCAATCACACCTTCCCCTCCAACCACCATGAGAAACTTATGCAGTGCCGCATAACTCATTATATTGTTGCATAAAGTAGACTGTATTTATTCATCATGTCTCCTTGTTAAATGACTGGTTATTTATACCCTATTTTACCTGTTATACCTGCTTAATGCATACCCAAGTTTAATTTTCCTGTTTAATGTATACCCAAGTTATTATACCTGTTTCACAGTAAGCACAAATCATGAAATTGAGATGTGCAACTCTTATGTTCATTGTAAACCGCACTGATGTCGAATAGCGCGGTATAAAAGAGACTGCAAATAAATAAATAAATAACTGTCTCCGGTGATGAGTGGCCACCTGTGGGCAAACAGGGTAAGTCGACCTCCTGTGCAGGGTTGGGAGAGCAGGGATGGAGAGGCTATGCCTAAGGAGTCAAAAACCCCCACCCTGCTGAGTGGGAGCAGGGGCCGGAGGCTTGGGGGTCCTCTGCCTACGGGGCCCATTACCCTGCCCCTTGGCCTGCTGCCCCTGTGGGGGAGGCCTGGTACTGTGGGTACTGTTTGTAGGCAGTGCCCTTCCTCGGGTAAAAGGGCTTTTTACACGAGCCCATCCAGGTTCCGGGCCTCCATGCCAAGGGGCACCGCGGAGTGCATCTTCTGACTTTTCAGGCGATGCATGGTCGATTCCACCACCATGGAATGGTGTGGTAGCTGCGCTTTCTGAAAACCAGGGCTGTTCCGGAGTCGATAGATGGAATCAACCCGCTTGTTTAGAACCGGCGCCGAGGCCGGTGCCTCCCACATCCAGAAGAGGAGCCGTTCCAGCATCGGAGGAACCGGAACAGTAAAGGCCTCCTTTGGAGGAGAGTCATACTGTAGGGCCTCGAGCTCCTCAGCTCGAGGCTCCTCCTCGGGGTCTGCAGGGATAGCCAGCGCAGTGGCCATATCCTGGACCAACTCCGAGAACCGAGTATCCTCCGGAAGGGATCTACTCTGGGGCTCAGACTGCGGTGAGTCCGACGGGACGCAACGAGTCCGGAAGGTGTCGGGGGGATTCCTCGTCCTCCGTCTCCCAGGCAGACTTGTCCGATGAGGAATCGGGGTCCAACAGCGCGGGGCCTGTGAGCACCTGCTCCGACGCCGAAGGCATCGGCGTCGACGCCCTCGGTCCCGAACAGGAGGTCGAGGGAGACCGCGACCGAGGCCAACCTCGAGCCTTCATGGTCTCGAGTATCGGCTCAGTCTCCGGGGTCGACTTCGATGTCGATGTCCCGGTGGTCGGGGCAGATGCGCCAGACAGGCTGGCCATCAGTGCTCGCTGCTGTTCCATGAAGGCAGACAGTCTGCACTCCAAGGCTGTCAGCCTGAGACCCAGCTCAGGAGACTCAGCAGCCACCGACTCGGGCACCGGCGGTGCCGGGACCGACGTCAGCTCTCTGGGAGGAGAATACATGAGGACTACAGGACTTACGTGTCCAGCAGACTCCCGCTCCACACGAGGTACTTTTGGCGGCTTCTCCTGTTCCACGGGCCCAGGGCGGCAGTCGGGGGTCTGAGACCTAGCTCTAGAGGAGCCAGGGACCTCCACCGACGGCGCCCTCGTGAGCCGCTTCTTCCTCTTTCGTTCCCGGTCGGGGGACCCCCTGTCCGAGGAGCCCTGATGGTGCTCGGGATCCGATTCCCGAGATGTCGAGGCCTCAGACGAGGTCCGGGCCAGGCCGGAGGCCGAGTCGGAGAAAAGCCTTTCCTTTTGGTGCTGACGACTTCGAAGCACCTTGGAAGACATCTTCCCACATGGTCCACAGATCTTAGGATCGTGGTCAGGACCCAGGCACCGAAGGCAGCAGTCGTATGTGTCAGTGAGAGACATCAGCTTCTTGCACTGATCACACTTTTTGAAACCACTGGAAGCCATCGGGGAAAAAAAGAGTCCCCGCGAGGTCAAAGGACCGGCCTTCCAGGGAAAAAGAAAAAAAGGGCGCGAACGCCAGCCACTAAGAGCAAAAACCGAAAAAGTATGATCAGGCTCGATACCGGTGTACCAAAGCCGGCGGGAGGGGAACCGGCGTCGAACCGGAGAAAAAATAGCGAAGGAATCGCAAAAAAATCCAACTATTTTCCAGGAGGACTAGGACACACGTCTGACAGGCTTCACGGAAAAAGAGAGACTGAGCAAGATGGCACCTTTAGGCGGGAAGGGAACCACGCATGCGTGCCTGCATTCCCAAAGGCTTTCATAGAAAGCTGGGGAAATGATCTGCAAGGGCTCCATCGACGTCGATGTCACCCATATGTGAGGACTGACTTCCTGCTTGGTCCTGGAGAACTTGGTGAATACCCTGGGGCGGAGGTTAGGCCAAAAGGCAGTCCTCTGTACTGATAGTGGTTTCCTCCCACTACTAATCTGAGATATTGCCTGTGGTCTGGATGAATGAGGATGTGAGTATAAGCATCCTTTAGGTCTACGGAGCATGGCCAATCTCCCTGCTGGAGGTAGGGCAGCAGGATTCCAAGGGTAAGCATCTTGAACTTTTCCCTCTCCAGGAACTTGTTCAGATTCCGCAAGTCTAGGATGGGCCTGAGGCCTCCTGTTCTTTTTGGTACCAGAAAGTACCTGGAATAAAAGCCTTGACCTCTCAGGTGGTGGGGCACCGGTTCCACTGCCTGTTCCTTTACAAGACTTGCTAACTCCTGCAGGAGTAAAGTACCTGTGCAAAGGAAGTCTTGGAGGCTCCCCTGGAAAATAGGAGGGGGGTACCTGGTGGAAGTGGAGGAGATAGCCCTTCTGGACTATACTTAGTACCCAGGTATCCCTTGTTACAGCTGACCACCTGTGGGCAAACAGGGCCAGCCAGCCTTCTGTGCTGATAGGGGTCAGCTGAGGAGGAAAGGCTATGCCACTGGACTCAAAACCCCATTTCCTGCTGTGCAGGAGCCGGAGGTGGTGACTTGGGGGTTTTCTGCTTATGGGGCCCATGTCCCTGCCCCTTGGACTGCTGACCCTGTTAGGCAGCTACAGAGGCCTGAAAATGAGGATATGTTTTATGGGCAGATGACTTCCTCGGGTAAAAGGTCTTTTTCCCCGAGCCCTTCTTTTTCTGAGAAGGGACAGAGGTTTTCCTGGACAGCCTTGTCCAGGTAAGAGTCTCGGTATCGAGTTCTGCAGCCTTTTCAGCCATGGGCTTGCCAAAGAGGTTCTCACCTCGGCAGGGGACATCGACCAACTTATCCTGCACCCATGGCTCGAGGTCCGATGACTGTAGCCAGGCCTGACGGCGTGCACCGATGCCGGCCGCGGCTACTCGGGCCGAAGCCTCGAAGCCATCATAGGCTGCTCGAGAGATAAACTTCAAGCACTCTCGAATACCCGATGACAGTGTGTTGAACCTCTGCAAAGGTTCCTCGGAGAGACCAGCAGAGAACCCGGCAATCTCCTTTGCCAAGTCTCGAAGGTACATGCCCATGTACAGCTGGTAGGTCTGGACACGGCAAGCAAGAATAGAGCCCTGGAAGCACTTCTTACTGAGGGCATCCAGGTTCCGGACCTCCCGGCCAGGAGGCACCGAGGAGTGCATCTTCTGACTTTTCAGACGATGCATGGCCGATTCCACCACCATTGAATGGTGCAGCAATTGTGCCTTTTGGAACCCGGGGCTCTTGCGAACTCGATAGATAGAATCGACCCATTTGCTCAAGCCCGGCGTCAAGTCCGGCGTCTCCCACATACGGAAGAGCAACCGTTCCAGCATCGGAGGAACCAGTACAGTAAAGGCCTCCTTTGGGGGAGAGTCAAACTGTAGGGCCTTGAGATCCTCAGCTCGAGGCTCCTCCTCGGGATCCGCGGAGAATGCCAAAGCCTTGGCCATATC
The DNA here is from genome assembly GCA_033557465.1 of Ichthyophis bannanicus. Taxonomy (NCBI): domain Eukaryota; kingdom Metazoa; phylum Chordata; class Amphibia; order Gymnophiona; family Ichthyophiidae; genus Ichthyophis; species Ichthyophis bannanicus. The sequence goes on along the minus strand of CM066033.1, from coordinate 290,014,200 downwards.
CTGCACGAAGTCCGAGAACCGGGTATCCTCCGAGGGGGACCTTCTCCGAGGTTCGAACTCCGGTGAGTCCGATGGGACACACAGAGTCCGAAAGGTGTCGGGTGACTCCTCATCCTCCGTTTCCCAGCCGGACCCTTTGGAGGAGGAATCAAGCGGCTCAGGTCGAGCAGGCACCGATGCCATCCGCCCCGACGCCGAGGGTACTGGCGTCGGCGACCTCGGTCCCAAACGGGAGGACAAGGGAGACCTTGGCCAAAGATCGACTCGAGATCGCATGGACTCGAGGATCGGCTCGGCCTCTGGGGTTGGCTTGGACGTCGATGTCCCGGTGGTCGGGGCAGATGCACCGGTGAGACCGGCGATCAGTGCCCTCTGCTGTTCCATGAAGGCAGCCAAGCTGTACTCCAAGGCCGTCAACCTCAGTCCGAGCTCAGGAGACTCAGCAGCCCCCGACTCGGGCCCGATGTCGGCTCTCCCGGAGGGGAGTCCACGAGGACTACAGTACTCACGTGACCTGGGGACTCCATCTCTACACGAGGTTGCTTGGCAGGCCTCTCCAACTCCGAAGACCCGGGATGGCGCTTGGGGCTATACGACCTGGCCCTCGAGGAGCCAAGTGCGTCCTCCGACGTCGCCCTCGCGGGTTTTTTCTTCCTGCGATGCTCCCACGAGGGAGACCCTCTCTCAAGAGGAGCCTCGGCGCTGCTCGGGGCCGGAGTCCCGAGACATCGAGGCCTCTGACGAAGTCCGGGCCCGACTGGACGCAGAGTCACAGAAGATTCTTTCCTTTTGGTGCTGTCGACTCAACGCCTTCGAGGACATTTTCCCACATGGACCACAGATCATCAGGTCATGACTGGGTCCAAGGCAGCAGTCATGTGTGTCGGTAAGAGACATAACTTTCTTACACCGATCACACTTCTTAAACCAGCTGGCAGCCATCGGGGGAAAAAGGGCCCCTGCGAGGTCAAAAGACAGGGCTGCCAGTGAAAAATAGAAAAATGGCACGTACGCTAGCCACTAAGGACAAAAAAACGAAAAAAGAAGTCTGGGCTCAATACCGACGTATCGGGCCCAGGAGGGAAAGGGAAACCGGCGTTGAACCGAAGAAAACGGGTTCATGCAGAACAAAATCAACTTTTTCCTCGGGTGAAAACGAAACACGTCCGTCGGGCTCCGCGGAAAAAAGAAAACTGAGCAAGATGGCACCCTTGGGCGAGAAGGGGACCGCGCATGCGCGCTGCATTCCCAAAGGCTTTCTTTGAAAGCTGGGGAAATGCTCCGCACGGGCTCCATCGACGTCGATGTCACCTATATGTGAGGGCTGACTTCCTGCTTGGTCCTGGAGAACCGAAGGAACTTTCTGCGAGTTGGATGGATGAGAACATGGATGTACGCGTCCTTGAGATCTAGAGAACAAAGCCAATCCTGACTCTGAAGGTATGGCAGCAGAGTTTCCAGAGAAATCATTTTGAATTTCTCCTTGAACAGGAATTTGTTCAATTCCCTGAGGTCCAAAATAGGTCTGTATCCCCCTGTTTTCTTTGGAATAAGGAAATAGGGGGAGTAAAACTCTGTACCCTGTTGATGAATAGGTACCTCTTCTATTGCCCCTTGGGCAAGAAGTATGGTGACCTCTTGATGTAACAGGATGATGAGAGGCCTGAGAATTGAACTGTCTTACCACTGTGGGAGGGGGCATGCACAGAAAGTGCAGCTTGTACCCCTCTCTTATAATGGAGTGTCCAATGCTCTGCTGTTATCTGCTCCCACCTGGAGGCAAAGTGACATAACCTTCCTGGAATGGTGGAAGGCTCTGGTCCACTGAGGGCCAGGAAAGCTAAGTTCTCTAGATGAAAGTCAAAGGCCTTGTGGAGGCTGAGACTGCTGAGACGTTTGAGGCTTGGCAGTCTTTGCTTTCCTTTGTTTAGGTGGTTGCTGACCCTTTCGTACAAGCTGACCCTTTCGTACAAGCTGACCTGCAGAACATCCCTGTTGGGAATAAGAGGGATAAAATCTCTTCTTTTTCGAAAAGAAAGGCTTCTTGAAAGATTTCTTTCTGGCAGGATCAGCAGTGCCTTTGGATAGTCTATCCAAAGTAGAGTTGTCAGCATCCATCTCATTGGCCTTTTCTTGCCAATTCTTGCCGAATAGATTCTCACCTGTACAAGGGATATTTCCCAGTTTGTCCTGCAACCAGAGCTCCAAATCGGATGCCTGGAGCCAGGCAATTCTTCGTGCACCCATGGCAATGGCAGAGGTTCTGCTTATGCACTCAAAGCAGTCAAAAGCTGCACGATTGACAAACTTTGAAACATCCTGGGCATGTTTAACCAGTGTGAGAAAATCCTGCCTTCTGTCCTCAGGAAGAAGAGGGCTCAAAACCTCTAAATCTCCTGTGACCTCTTTAAGGAACATTCCCATATATCAAATATAGGAACTTATCCTGGCAGAAAGCATGGAAGCCTGGAAGGTACAACGTCCAAAGGCATCCAAGGTCCTACACTCACGTCCTGGAGGATTAGAGGCATGACTCTTTGCACTTCTGATCCTTCTCATAGCTGATTCCACTACAATAGAGTGGTGAGGAAGCTGAGTTTTCTGGAAGCCAGGACAAGGAGGGACTCGATACATGATATCCAGTCTGCGAGAGTGAGGAGAGATGGTGAGAGGGGTCTCCCACATTCTCAACATGAGATCATGTAAAATCTCATGGATAGGGCAAGGTAGCTGCCTCCTTAGGAACTTTGGGGTATTGTAAAATCTCCAACTCCTTAGCTCTGGGCTCTGTTTCAGGAGTCACAGTAATGGACAACCCACGAGTCACCTCTCTGATGAAATCCTGAAAGGAAATATCTTCTGGAGGAGACATCCTACGCTTAGGAGAGGAAGGCTCCTCCGGGAGAAGGATCCCGGTACCGGCAGAGCTGTCAGAATCCTCGGAGTCCTCCGAGGATTCGAAGTACCATCTGTCCGGATGCTCTTGAAGAGCCCGATACCCATACCGACCGAAGTCGGTACCGGGGTAATCGGTACCGGTGTATCAGCACTGGAAGGCATCGCATGACTGGGTGCCGGCAAAGCCGATACCGATGTCGATGCTATCGGTACCGGTACCGGCATCTGACGTGGTTCCGAGGGCGTTGATGCCGCAAGGAGAGCCGCCAGACTGCGTTCAATAGCCAGGAACCTCTGGTCTATCGACGCTGCCAATGCCTGGGTATCGGTACCAGACGCAACAGGTACCCCAGAGCATGGCACCAGTAGTTCTGCCGAGGTCGAGGCCTTGAGAACATCCTGGAGCCCCGATAATGCTTTGGAAGCCGAAGCCTCCCGCCGGGGCAATTTTGCCGATATGGAACCCTCAAGGGCAACGCCAGAGGCATCTCGATGCTTAGAGGGAGATCTACCCTTTGAGGTCCGGCTGGACTTATGTTTAGTTACCTGAGATCCATGTGAGGAAGACGAAGCCCTGGAAGACATCGATGCCACCGAAGCTGCATCGGAAGGAAAAAGGGCACTGAGCTTGGCAGCTCGGTTCTGTCGACCCCTTTTGGACATCATGGCACAAGCCATACACTCGGAGATGGAGTGGTCAGGACCTAAACATTTAAGACACCATTCGTGGGTGTCGGTGACGGAGATGGTACCGCCACACTTGGTGCATTTTTTAAAACCCGAGGCGGGTTTCTCCATAGTGGAGGAAATTTTGGGCCTAAGGCCCAAAATGGCACGCACCTGGAAAAAAGTTTGGTAAAAGAATAATTTTTTTTTTTTTTTTTAAAGAAAGAACGAACCACCGGCGGTACCGGTATAGCGTCGGAGAAGGCAGACGCGACCACAAAAAAAAAAAGAATAATGAAACAATTTTCTGCGGTGACAGGAACACAATCTGCTGGCTCCGCGGAAAATGAAGAACTGGAGAGAGGCAGTTGGGAAAAGTGGAAAGGCAGCACGCAAGCGCTGTGGGATGCTCCCAAAAACTTCCTAATTGGACACTGGGGAGCGTTCTCGCACAGGCTCCGTCGGTACCAACGATACCCATATGTGAAGACTACATTCCTGCTTGTTCCTGGAGATTAATGTTTCCCAGATATTGGTGACTATGCAATACTGTGCAGTACGGGAGGTAATCTCACTGCTGATCAGTTTTGATGCGGAAAAGGCTTTCAACCATGTGAGCTGGGGTTACATGTTTATAGTTTTAGACAGTTTGGTTTTCAGGGTACCTTTGTTCAAAAGGTTAGACTGTTATATGCTTTGCCTAGGATTAACGGATCCCAGACAAATAGTCTTCCTCTCTGTAGGGATACTTGGCAGGGGTGTCCTCTCTCTCCTCTGCTGTTTCTGCTAACCCTTGAACCACTGCTTAATACTATCCAGGCTACTGACCGTATTAAGGGGCTAAGCATGTGTCACCACCCCCTCCTGGTGGCCGGGGGCCGCAGGGGCAGGTTGTGCATTTAAATCAATTGTAGAGGTAAGAGACTCTTTTGGGCCAGATGCACCTTGGTCCTTGTAGTCCTTTCTCCTTATAGAAATGAGTTGTGGATGCCAAGTAGAGGGTAAACAAAAAGCTTTTACTTCCCTTTTAGCACTGAGGTTCGCTAAGTAACAAAAGTAAAGCTTTCCTTATTTTCAGGTTTGTGCCAAAGTGTTATTAAACAAGTAAAACTGTTACACACTTCACAGTTCCTTGTAGAATATAAAGGGTTTTCTAAACTTCAGAGTGAAACAAATAAACCAGCTCTCCTTTAGCTCAATGTAAGCAAAATCATTGTTAGTGCATGTTCTGATAAACTATAGCTCTGGGAGTGACTCAAGGCTTCCCGCAACACAAATAGAGCAGTCCATTAATTCCTCCTGTGACAATGCTTCTAAATCCTCAGGCTCCACTTGCATGGGTTCCAGCTCATATGTGCTTTCTCCTGTATTTGAGCTCTCCCTGGCTGCTATAGTGTGCAAATGAGTATTTCCTACACCTATCCTCCAGCTGGGCTGTTCAAGGTTTTTCAAGTAGGAAGCATGACTTGTTCTTGGGCCTCTATGGCGTGGCTTCCAGAACTCCTGCCTTCTTTCATTCCTCTCAGAATGGTTATCTGATTCAAAAGCCCTTCTAGGAGCTAAGTCTCTTTTTAGAATTAAAGTACCACTGTACCTTGGCTTCCTGAAGTCGGTGCTGCTGGTATTTTCCTTACCAGGTACCCTTCCTTGGATACAGTCTCCTTTACAGACTGTTTCTGTGAGTCTCCCGGGCACTGCTTGTCATACCTGAAGCTTGGGACGGCCAGGTAACGAATCCAGGCCTCTCTGCTTCTCAGTATGGGGGATTCCACTGTCAGGACCTGTCCTTCCAGTACCTTTAAGTTCCTTTCTCAATCCTTCTGGTGAGCTCAGGCTCCCCTCTAGGCATGGAGTCTCTCTCCCTTGGATCCTGGCTTCTCCTGGAGTCTCTCTCCTTTAGATCCTGGCTTCTTCTCCTCTTTCTCACCACCCTAGTCTGGCTGCAGCTCTCTGCTTATAAAGCCGTTCTCCTCTTGAGTTTCCTGGCCTGCTCTTCAGGTGCATCTGATTAGTCCCTGCATAATCAGTACTTGGGTGTGTTCGCTCAGCCTCTGCAGGTTCGTGCCTGCTCCCTCTAGCTGTGTTGCTATGCAATTGCAGCTCCTGCAAGTCAGCTGCTTTGTGAAAGACAGCGGGTTTTTTTCAAATTCACAGCTTCACTAGCTTCAGCCCTATCACACATGGGGGACGTTACTTTTAAGATCTCAGCATTTGCGGATCATCTCTTAGTTCATCTTACCGACCCAGATACCTCAGTAGTCGCTCTATTGGAGCCTTTCCGTGAGTTTGGTTCCTTTTTTGTGTTACAA